>JAQPPZ010001195.1:12500000-15000000 GCA_028583015.1 Wollemia nobilis
GGTCCCACCATGATCGCAATTTGTAGATCTAAAAACATGATACCAAGCAATGTTAAAAACATAATTCAAATAAACCAGATATTACACAACAAATAAGATTTATATTAAACTAGGGGGAGCCTAAAAACTCCATTGTTACAATAGTGGATGTAAGAATTCCTTGTGATACAATTATTATAAATCTTTCTAGGATTCTATGAAACCCTACCTACAACAAATGGTGTTGTCTTTAGTTTTTTTTCACTCCCAACAGAGTTGAGTGGGCTTCAGATATCCATTGAGTTAGGCCACTCCAGCTTAAACAGTTGTTCAATTCTGATGAATCTCTAGATCTGCACACAGAATATGAAATAAAATAGTTAGTAATAAATGAGAGGGCTCAACTACGTGAGATCCTCAAAAATCAATAAAACCCTAACTATCATGCAACACTACTATAATAAAATAAAGAGATATTGAAATTAACAAAACAGAGAATGATTTACCTTACTCCTTGTTGGTTGTCTTTTGATGGTTGGATCTGTTACAGGTCGATGGTAAAGGTGTGCTCTAGCATCGCTCAAAGGCTAGGGGGTCTTAGAAGGGCTTACATAAAATGCCCACGAGTGCCTCGTGGCTGCAGAAAATTCCCGTATGCTCTAGGGACTGGTATGGAGGTGCCCAAAGGTGCCTGGCGGTGATAGAAAGCACTTGGAGGCACTTGGAGGCTGAGGGAGGATTTTGCAGAAGCAGATCTAATGACAGAGAAGGATGTGGAAGAGATGATGGCGAGTGATGAAATAGTGAATATGATGGATGGAATGGGGGTTAGGGCACAAATGCTGGGTTAGAACTCTCAAGAACTTAGAGAACTCAGGATCTCAAGAAATTTGAAAACTCAAGCACTTAGGGATTCTAGAAACTCAGGGGATTCAAAAACTTAGGCACTTAGGAATTATATAAACTCAGGGGATTCAAAAACTTAGGCACTTTGGGGTTGAGCCATCAAAATGGCTCCTATTTATAATCTAACTGAGGGTATTCTAGGGTTTCAACGACACTAATCGTGTGGTCGATATTAAAGCACATATAAGGGTAGATATTAAATTTAGGGTGTGGCACGGATTGATGCGGATAGACGGATAGGACTAAATAAAATTGGATGGCTGGGATTGCTTTATATATATAAATATATATAATATAATATATAAAATATTATTATTCAAATATATATAATAAATATATATAAATAATGGGCAAAAATGGTGGGAAAGCTAGGATGGAGGACAAGTGGTTAGATTTTGGTGTCTATAGTAATTAGTATTTTCCATTTTTTGTATATAGAATATGTATATTATTCTAAATTTCTAAAAATAATTATACTGTTATACTAATCATCCCCCAACCGTCCCCTAAAATTGGCTTACTATCCCTTGTCATCCCTGAAATTCATCCCCCTATCCCCCAACCTGGTGTAACCATTTTTATTTATAATTGTCTTTTAAATACCAAACCTGGTGATTAGCTTCTCCATGAATCTGATGTAGTGGGATGAATTTATTCCTAGAAAAAGAATTCTGATTGATGACCCTAATGAAATCAAGCCCCTTTTGTTTGAAAGGGTCATCTGCTATTACTTGTTGGAGGGGAAGTGCAACATTCCTTCCCATAAACTTTTTGCATGTGTTGTAGGTCTTTGTTGTTATCCTCTAAAAGGGTCAACCAATAGTATCCAACCATTACATTTTTGTTGTTGTAGATTGACCCGCATAATTTCCTCCAGAAAAAACTGAGTAAAAGTCATCTAGTATTGTTTTAGCTTCTTTCAGATGGATACATTGCATGAGAACTCCAACGAAGTTTCTGTAATAGACGCTCTACCTATTTATAATATAATCTATGACTTGAAGCGTATATCTCCTTTTTTAGGATCTTAGATTTTTTGGAAACCTACCTATCCAAAAATATTTAATCGGGTCTAGTACCCAGTTATCTTGCTTATTTAGACCTTTTGATCCCAGTTCAGTGAAACCTCCCAGAAACAGATTTTGTTCCATGTCAGCTGAATTAACTAACTGTTCACAAAGAGCCCTTCCCTAGATGAAATTAGTTAGCTTAATTTCCAGGTTATATTCTTGGATATTAGTAATCCATCCTACTCTTTTCTCACCTAATTCTCCTTGCAAAACAAAGTTTTGAATGTTCGAATGTACAACATAGATAATAGTTTTGCTTTGATATATATAATACCTTAGTTTCTTAAGGAATTCCATAAGAGTAAATACTTGTTTCTCGATGAATTTATACTGCTCCTAATAGTTTTGGAAAATTTGACTGATAAATGCTATTGGGTGTTCTTGATATTATTTATTTTGAGTAAGTACCATGGGTATGCTTTCTTCAACACCACAAACATAGATGATGAAGCCCCTTTCATAGTCTAGTTTCACCAAAACCTTAACTTTAGCTTTAGCTATTGCTTGCTTAATATTTTTAAAAGCTTCTTTACTTTCTTCTATATAAACAAAAGGTACTTCCTTCTTTAGTGAAATAGTCATGGGCTTGACAATTTGAGCAAAATCTGAGATGAAATTTTGAACAAAGTTGATTTGCTCGAAGAAAGATTGCAAAGCCTTCGTATTCATTAGTAGGGGAATTGATAGTATTGCCTTTACTCGGTCCAGATCAATAAATAATCCTTGATTTTAGATGACATATCCCAATAATTTTCCCTTATGGACTCCAAAAATAGATTTTTTGGGGTTTAGAGAAATTTTCAACTCTTAGTATTTTGAATCATCAACCTTAAATGGTCTATATACTAATTCTTGTTGTGAGAGAACACTAACATGTTATTTAGGTAAATAAGAATTATCTTATTTACCAACTCTTCAAAATCAAGGTCCATAGCTCTCTAGAAGGTAGCCCAAACGTTGGATAGACCGAATGGCATTATTTGATCAGCGAATGTTCCCCACTTCATGGTAAATATTGTTTTATACCGGTCTTCATCATTTACCTAGATTTGATTAAAACCATAGAATCCATCTAATAGAGATTTTATTTAGCTCTGGGTAATATCTATAATATTTGATCTATTTATGGCAAAGGATAATGATCCTTCAATGAAGCTCTATTTAAGTTGCAAAATTCAACTCATAGCCAGATTTCACCATTTTTATTTTGGACCATAACTAAATTTTCCACCCATATGAAATGCTTGACAGGGTGTATAATTATTACATTTAGTAGCTTCATCAACTCTTGCTTCATTAGGGATTTGAAATAGGATTCACCAACCTTTACTTTTGTCGAAAAGGCTTAATGTCTAGAAGTAGCTAAATAGTATACCGAATGACCTTTTTGTCATATACTTTGAGATCATCATAGCTCCAGGCTATTAAATCTCCATATTCCTTGTAGAGTACAATGAGGTTATCTATTTTATTTTGAGTACAGATTGTTCTAAAATTTATCACTTTTCTGAGATCCATTTAGACTTCCCTAAATTTTTTCTCATCTATCTTTATTTTTGGCTTGTCATCAAGTCATTGTTATCAAAGAGTCTCTCTAATGTAATCAATATTGTAGGAATATAATTTTTTTAGTTGTGTAATATCCTCCTTGTCAACAATATTTTTTATTTCTTCTAGGTCATTGGCATATATAGCTTCTTGCATTAAAAAGTTCACTATTTTCTCATTGTTGTCAAATACTTTTGAGAAGTTATATTTATTTGAAACAGATGGTCGAAAAACAAGCTTGACTCCTCTTGATGCTTTGTAATTTCTAGAAGAAGGGCTACAGTCTACTCCTTGTGAAGCTAATATATTTGCTAGTGCATTTTTATTCCTAGGGATGCCTTTTACATTGATGGCATCAAAGATTTTAAGAAAATCCTAAACTTTGTTCCAGTAAGCTCTGAGATAGTGATGTCTACCACTGAATTTCTCAGTAATTTGTTTTACCACCAATTTTAAGTCATCGTAGATCAAGAGATTCTTTATATCCATCTTTCTAGCTTTTAGCAAACCTAAACACAATGCTTCATATTTAGTAGCATTGTTTGAAGAAATTCAGGTTAGTCTATATGAGAACTTCCTTATTCTTTTAGAAGGGGATTTCAAGACTATACTGACTCACTCTATTTTTATCTTACTCCATCAAAATATAGCTTGCACATTTCTATTCTTCAGAGCATTTGATTTGTGATTCAAAAAAAATTGGTTCTCTAGTTCTGATATTCTATAATTCTTGAATCTAGTATTGACTACTACATTAAAATATTTTAAAGAAAACTCATCTTCCATTTGCATTTCTTCAACTAGCTTTTCAAGAAATTTTGGGTTATCTCCAGTCATATCAATTCTTCCATCATCTAGCCCTTTTATATGGGCAATAGGTTTATTCTCACTCACCCTAGGAATTTGTTGATCTTGAGCCAAATTCATGTGTAGACAGCCAAATCTACTTAGAGAAAAACCTCAATGCATCATATAAGCTTACCCTTGAAGGAGTTTTCTTCAGCTCTTCCACAATATTGTATTCAAAAGTTTTTGCCAACTTTTATTTCTTTCAGAGTGGTTCCTTAAACCTTTTATGAAATTGTTGAGTTTCTTTTTACCTTTGCTTTCTCAAGATCAAAGGTAAACACAAGTTCTCCAAGGTGTACTCCCTTTGAGGATTGAATGCGACTTTTATACCAT
Organism: Wollemia nobilis; assembly: GCA_028583015.1. Lineage (NCBI taxonomy): Eukaryota > Viridiplantae > Streptophyta > Pinopsida > Araucariales > Araucariaceae > Wollemia > Wollemia nobilis. The sequence continues at coordinate 12,504,686 of JAQPPZ010001195.1, forward strand.
CAAAATTTTAAAAATCTAATAAAAGTGGGCTTTTCTAGATCCAGTTAGTATATGAACAACGTCAGAAATTGAAAAATATTTAGCCATAAGACTCAACTCTAAATCTATAAGTATACCAACTAGGCCTTTTGACTTCTATTTAGATTTTTGAGCTACAACCATTCAATATTGTTGTCGATAGACTATACAGGTATCAACATTATTAGAATCATTGTAATCCAAACACTAGTAGTATTCTTAGGTCATAGATGTCTCTCCCTCTTGGCTTCTTGAAATTGAATTATAATTTCCAGTAGTATTTCTAGTTGAAAACCCTTGGCCTCTTGTGACATAGGGGTATCTTCTTATTTGGTACCCTTTGAATCGTATTTTAACATTTTTTCGATCCATAAAAATGACCTTATTTGTGTGAATTTTGACCATTACCTTTAGCTCTTGTATCTTTGTAGATTATTTTAATTTCAAAGTGGGAAGAGACTGCATTGTAATAGTTGGAATATTGAGTTTATGGAATTCCTTAGATGTATACAAAGCAACTAATGGTGGAGTTTTTTGAGCCAGAAGCAATACTTTTTGGTTATGTTGGGGAATATTTTAAAAGTATGGCATCATAACCTTTAGAAGAAGCTTACCAATTGATATGAGTACATTCTTTGCCACAACAAAAACTTAGAAAATTTATATAAATCTCATCTCACTAGACTAACGGATCTAAAGGCTTAGATGTAGTGCAAAATCTTGGAGGTAGTATATGTAAGCTTGAGCTTGGGAAGGTCACACCTTCTCAGTGATTTTCCTCCAATTATTGCTGAACCAGATGTTAAAAATTATGATATTCTCTTGAGGATGCCTATGTATAGAAGTAAACATTGAGAGGAGTGATAAGAAATCCCCTAGATCATTGAATTCTAGGATGAAGGGTTCAGCTAGATCAACCCATGTGCTTATGTTACCTTCTTTCAAAGAGTGGTAGCATGCTAGTACATTCCCTCTGGAAGATAAGACTAATAGTCTAACCATTAAATACTCACGGATGATATTGTAAATTATAGCTAAGGAGGCTATATCTTGGTAATGTTTATTGGTAGTCTTTTCGCTACCATCATAAGAGGGCAAAGCTTTGAATATACCTTATAAGATATCATGTAGATCTGGGAGATTGATGGCTCTAGCACTATTCTAGCCAGGTAGATTCATATGGCCATGGTCTTAGATGGGATTTAGTGGGTGATTATGGCAAAATGGCTTGCAATGGATATGGAATTTTAATAGAGGAAGTTCACATATGTGAAAGTGATTTATCTTTCCTAAATTTTTGAAGGCTGATATCTCAAGAAAATGAATAGATTCTTTCAACTTCTTGGCTTTTGATCTTGTTATCATGTAATTTTAGGACTTTGTCTTTCAGCAGAGTTACCGATTCACTCTTGGGTTCTTGAAAGTAGATTCATTAGGTTAATGTATTGCTTATCTACTAATGAGACCAAGATATTCACCATAATCTTGATCATCTGGAGATGCAGGTATGGCAAAGCTCTTGAGTACATGGTGGATTTGAAATTCTAACTTCTAATAAGATAATTGTAAGGTAAGCCTGATTGGTTTAGTTCCACCAATGATTCTATGTAAGGTAAGTCTTATTGTTTTGGTCCCACCAGGTATGCCAAAACCCTTGATTTCTCAATCCCTGTACGTATTGAATATATATTACAAGGGGGTGTTAGAATATATATTACATTATTTGATACATAAGAAGATCAAGGGTTACTTGGCTAGATGTCATAACAGGAAGATCAACTATTTATCCCAATCCTTGGTTCAACGATTGGGATAAATAGTTGATGTAGCCCATACAAATGTTCAAAACTTCATGGAACCAAATAGTTCAATGTGACTAAATGGATATAAAAATGAAAGGATAACTCTTTAAAAACCCTAATTTAAAAGAATGAAAAATATATTGCTTCAAAGACCAAAAGACCATTACAATGAGCATCAAGCTCTTATTTATACTTGAATGTACAACCATAAAAATGGACTGCATACAATTTATCCTAGTGATGATTATAATGTGACACATCATCTTTATCCCTTTGGTAAACTAGACATGGAGCCAGATGCTCCATCATTGAGGTGCTTCACCGAGTATGGAGCTTACGCAAGGGACACTCCTATAAGCAAGGTGCTCTTAGAGAGGGTTGCTTTGGAGTGGGTCTCTTTAGCAAGCAAGGCTCTTTAGGAGTAGGGAAATTTAATTAATAGGATGTTGAAGGAATGAGGCTCTCTAGAGTAGGTCTCTCTTGAGTAGGGTTGTCTCCAAGTGGGGTTTTCTCTGAGTAGGGCTTTGTTTCAGTGGGTCTCCTCTAAGTAGAGGTTTTTCTAAGCAGGGGTGTCTCTAAGCAGGGGTGTCTCTAAGTAGAGCTCTATTTGAGTGGGGCTTACCCACAAAGGGATCTCTCTAAGCAGGTCCTCTTATATTGGGGCTTTGTTTGAGTGGGGCTCTTTAGAGCGAGGTGGTGTTTTAGTTGGTCTCCCTCTGAGTGACACGAAGAAGTAAATGAGTTGATTTTTTTAGATCCTCACACAAGACACACAAAAGTTCCATGGGATTCTCTTCTTTATAGAATATCTCCTAGAAAAAAACCTTTTTTTATTGTAAACCAAAGGAATGTTGAGGCCTTAGTGAGAGCATTGAATAACCACACACACTTCCCAAAGATTATTAAGAGTAGAAAATTCTGATTTCTCTAAATTCTTGTATTCTAATTTGATTGGGTATTTATCATATTTTGACATATTCTAAACCAACTCACCCTCCCACATAAAAATGGGTAAATAGAACTCTTGAAGCATCATTTAGTCTTATTTATTGTTTGTTTTAGCTCATCTTATTCAATAATATTGTTAATAGAAATTCATGATCTAGATTTATTGCTCATATTAATATTATTTTGACTTAAAGATATGTATGAGCTAAACATGCTTGGACCAATGATTTCCATTTTGGGTCAAAAAAATAATATTTTAAAAAAGTATGAAACCAAAAATTTATATAAAGACCCTTATAGATTGGCCATTTAGTTTATTTCTTGATAAATTGAGTCTTAAACTTACCAAACAAGATTTCAATCTAACAAATATTGAGTCTCAAAGCTCCTTTTTCTATGCTTTATTAAACAAAGAAATACTTGGATATATTGATGGCAATTTTCTAACTTTATACCCTAAAATATTCACAATAATCCATTGTAAATCTAGGGTAGAGTTAATGAAAGATATCATGGCTTCTATAGGAATAACAAACTATTGAGAAACCTTTTCATAGTATAAAAATATTAATTTAGACTTCATGTCGTCACTAAATATGGTATGAACCAAAATAAAAGTATCATCAACAAATTATTAGATCATATTTGAAGAAACCATTTGTCGCAACCTAATTACATTTGAATTTTCTTTTCAATTTTGGCCTTTGGTAATCTCTCAACATCCGCATCAGCAATAGTAAATAGATAAGGAGATAGGAGGTTGCCCTAGTGGAGTGCATAGGATGATACACAATATTGATCAAGGGATTGATGATAAAATATAATATTTTAGAGTTTTGTAACAACATCTAATCCATTTACCCAACCTTGATCAAAACCCAAATTTTGAAATTATTATATAGAAAAATCCAACAAAATCTATGTTATGCTTTGTTCATATCTAATTGTACAATTATACTGAGTTTTTTGGTGGAATCAAGAGAATCTATGAGCTATTATGCAATTATTATACCATCAATAATTTTTTTACTATAAAAAAAATCACCTTGTTTTTATGAGTTAACACAATTTAAAAAGATTTTTAATCTATTTGCCATATTTTTTGAAATTATCTTATAAGTCATATTAAAAAAACTTATTATATGGAAGCTATCAATATATTTTGTGTTATCTTTTTTGGGAATAAATATAATAATGGTGGCATTAATCTCACTTCTTGTGGCCTTATTTTTCCTTACCTCTTCAACTATAATGAACATATTATTCTTTAAAAAATCCCAAAAAATTTGAAAGAAAATTTTTCTTGCCTCTTCAACCATAATCAATATATTATTCTTTAACAAATCCCAAAATTTTGAAAGAAAAATATAAGAAATTCGTAGGGGCCAAGTGTCTTGTTAGGATGGAATGAGAAATCTATCTCTTATAGGCCCCCCATTAAGATATTCCTCATCAATATTCCAATTTATCCTTGTGTGATAATTGATTTCATACTTGTCTAAAGCTCACCATACTTGTCTAAAGCTCACCTTGACCCTCCTTGTTATCCCAAAATTTAGACAGAGTATCCGTGAAATAATTAATTGCTTGCATTCTAATATCTTCTTCTTCCTCAATAGTTGTTCCATATGGAGTTGAAATGTTTTTTATGTGATGAAAAAATAGATCTATTCTAGTTGTAGCATGAAAAAAAATTTGTATTTGAATCCCCTTTCCTTAATCCATCCCCTACTTGATGAGGAAATAAATTTAAAAATAAATAAATTTCATTAAATTAATAATGAATTTAATGAAATTTATTTATTTTTAAATTTATTTCCTCATCACCCCTAGTTTTTCAGAACCAATGTAAATCCTCCATTTTCAATACTTCATATTAATCAAATAGTACTTATTTTCTCTCATAAGTATCTTGGTCATTTATGTTGTTTACTACTATTTTTGTAAATTATTTAGCCTAAATTTCCTCTTTTGTTTCAACTATGCTATTAAAAGATTTGGTATTCCAAATTTTTGGTTGCCCTTTTATACATCTCATCTTTTGAATAAATTTGTACATACATGATCCTTCAAACCTTGGTTATCTAACCATAATATAGCCATCTAAAAGAAATACAATCTACCCTTGTTTGACTAAATGTGCAAGATAAAGAAAATATAAAATACGATTAAGACCAAAGTGAGGTTTATATGTAATGCATTTAGCATTCTTAGTAGAAACCATATAACTTCATTGTATAAGACCTTCAAATACCTACAACAACAATCAAGGAGAACTATTTATTGATTTTTATAATTTTGAGTGTTTTTACAATATTATTCTTAAGAGAAGCTCTGATATTATTTTAAAAATGAGCATCAAGCTCTTATACTTGAAAGTGCATCCACAATATAACTACATACATTATATCCTGGTGATACTTGTGAGGTGACACATCATCTTTATTACTTTACTAAAAATTGACATGGAGCAGGGCACTCAAGTGAATAGGGTGCTCCCAGACTAGGGTGGTTGAGCAAGTAGGGTGCTCATGCGAGTGGGGTACTTGGAAGGTATGGAGACTGAGTATCAAGAATATTTTGAACAAGGCATTTTGAGTGGGTCTCTCCAAAGCAAGGTCCTTTGGAGCAAGGCTCTCTTTGAGAGGGGATCTATCTAAGTGAGGCTCCTCTAAGTAGGGATTGTCTAAGTTGAACTCTATCTAAGTAGAGATCTATCTTAGTGGGGATCCTTTTAGTGAGGCTTCAATGAGTGATGCTTCCTCTGAGTAGGGTTCTCTTTGGGTAAGGATCCACTGAGTGGGGTTGGCCTAAGCGGGGCTCTCTAGAGTGGGGCTCCCCTTGAGTAGGCTCTTGCAAATGGGGCTCTCCATAATGGGGATCTTTTGAGTAGGGATATCTTAGGAATGGTTTGGATTAAGTAGGGCTCCTTTAAGTAGGGATACCTTAAATGGGGTTCCCGTAAGCGAGACTCCCTTGAGTAGGGCTTTCCAAGAAGGGCTCCCCTAATTGGGGATTCTTCGATTAGGGTTGCCCCAAGTGGGCTCCTCTAGTAGAGGATTCCCTAATTAGGGCTCCCCCAAGTAGGGTTATCTAGATTGGAGACTCATCAAGTAGAGATATCCCAAGCAATGTCTTTCTAGAGTGAGGCTTTAGATCTCTTGAGAAAGGTTCTCTAGAGTGAGTCTATCTTGCTTTTGAATTCTTCACAAATCACGTTGATTTTTACCCTGGTCTATCTTCTATCTCATATTATAATATAGACCTTATTTTATAGCATAATGGTTGTAGAAAGTTATCATATGACTCTAGAACCCAATAGAAAATTCATGATCTATGATAAGCCTTTTTGATAGTTTAGTCATGGAAACAATATTGAAATTGAGATTTAATGAACATGAAATAATATTTGGGACTATGTAGAAAAAAATAGGAGGATGAGTCTATAGGCCCTTTGATGACTTCAAAAAATATAAATAAATTATGGATAACCTTAAAAAGAAGGGCACTAGAAAAGGAGGAGGTTCACCCCCAAGAAACGAGTATAAAAAATGGAGGCTACTACTCCAAAGGCATAAATTGCTTTAATTATTAATCCTACAACCTCCTGCACTTTGTTTTCATCCCCTATTTATTCTATAGTTAGAATATTTTTATCTTCCCTTCATGTTTCTTCTTATCCTTCTTATTTTACTCCCTCTACTTCTTAAGTTGTGCTCATCCCATATCATATAAGCATAAACCTAGCTATGGTAGCATTGATAGAACCATTCACTTTCTTATGTAGGTCATCATTAGTTGCTTAGTTATCACCATCATTATTATCCACTCCACCCAATCCAATTCCACATATGCTAATTCAACCATGTTATATACCACTGTGTATTTTAACATCCTTTCATGATTTCCCCTATACATTACCATGTAGTCTATAATATCTTCCATATTATTTCCGAACAAGCACAACTATTTTTTTATCGCTAGTTAATTAGTCATAGATGTTATACCATATTCTTGCTTTGGGTTGTTAATGTATTTTCGACTCTTGGACATTGACTAAGCTACAATTCTAAAGATGATAGACATGTTAGGGTAAATACAACAACCAATAATATTGAAATATATACATGTAAATAAAATATGAAGAGCATCATAAAAGAGATAACTTAAGGAAGAGAAATAATGCTTAGAGATATAGATATAATAGAGTTCAAGAGACCTTAAGAAAAATATTGAACTACAGAAACAAGAATTCAACGAAGAGAAATAGGATCTTCAACTTTCGCTTGAATAGTCCATGGAAAGTGCCCAAGATAAAGAAGAACAAGGGGATGAACAAAACGTTACACTCAAATAGAGAAGTGGTAGATAATAAATAGGAATCATCTAAGAATCATCATGAATACTTAGTTTCTGATATGACAAAATAAAACATAGTTCAAATTCCCTCAAACACTCATTGAGAGGTCTTGTAGACACTAGTGCTATTGAATGAAAAAATGAAGGAGATGATCCATGCTCCTATGCATTTTTATAAAATTTTATTTTTTGAGAAACTTAAAGTTTTGTAAATTCCATATAGCTTGATGGATAAGGCAAGTATCTAGGTACATCCATTAATTTATCTTGATACCCATTGATGTGGCTAAAAATATAATGGTTTCTCCATTCGTTTGTATGATAGATCACAAATCCATCATTTAAACATAAAAAGAGCAACAATAAGCATAATAAAGACTTAAATAGGCAATAAAATAACTCATAATGGTTCAAAGAGAATCATGATGTCAAGTTTTAATGACGAGAAATGTAATCAAATAATTCCAATAGTTTGATTGAGCTAAGATAATGCTCCATCGTCATGGTGAGTACACTTGTTTAGGTGTCTATTTATAGAATGTAGCCATCATGTTTATAGTGTGCCTTGCTTAGGTAGTAGTGTACCCCATTTATACAATAATTTATCCCACTTAGGCAATAATATGCTCCATTTGAATGGTTAAACATGAAGTGTGGTCTACTCTATCTGTAATGTGCCCTCCTCCTACACCACTATACCTCATTTGAGTGCTTATCTCTATAGTGTAACCAACTCTAAATGCTCAATTATAGAGTGTAATCTTCTCTAGCACTAGTGTGTCCCATATAAATACTTAATTCTAGAGTGTGGTTTGCCCTATCAGTTTTTTTCCCCGCTTAGATTATAGTGCACGTTGCTCAAGTAATAGTGGAACCTATTTGAATGCTTTAAGTTTGTAGTGCATCTCATTCTGTAAGTAATATATCCCACTTTGACACAATTACACCCTATTTGAAATCTTAAGTCTATATTATATTTGTTGAGTTATTTGCATGTATAGTAGTATAAAGAGCATGTAAATATATAGTGGGATGGCTTGTTAGAGAATATTATGGATTGGTAGCTTGTTCAAGATATTTGCAACAAATAAGTTTAACCGAGAAGTTTGTGACGATTGTTAAATAACAAAATGTTTATAGGAAAAGAGTATAAAAAGAATATTGTGATAGGTACAAGTCATGATAAGAAGTAACAATGAATAATAAAAGTATTATTGCCATGGTAAATCGTCCTCATCAAGTGTATTTGTCACAAGGAGATATGTTGTATATCATAAAATCTTGAGAAATTTAACATAGGCAAAAGTAGTTTTGAATGTATGATGTAATTATAGGAAAATTACAAAAAGGAAATCAAAAGTACTTTTGGAAGTATTACATAATTATAGGAGTTCAAAAGGACAAGATATAGAAACATCTGATATTTGGACTATGTCATGTAATTATAAAAGATTATAAGAAAAGTTCAAGAAAAATATCTTAGATATGTTGATATTATGGAAAGAGTCCAAAAAGGAGATCTTTCATAAAGTGTTGCCATGTGTCCATATAGAGTTTTGCATGCATGTAATATTTAGCTCCCATGAGCTAAGAACTAGGGAAGAGATCCTATATGGGAGGTAAGTCAGGTAAAGTTGAGTTTAGCAAGTATGAGCTCAAGGAAGTAATAAAGAGTCTAGTGTGTGAGTGAGAGCTAGCAAGACAAGCTAGCCATAAAAGAGTGTTTCTTGTTCAAGGTGTGACCAGGATTATTAGAGGGAGGGTGTAGAGCACGGTCATTTGTAAAGTCCATAGAAAGTGGAGGCTCAACAGGAGGACTTCATTTGTTTACAAGGCAGTCTGATGAGTATCCATGTATTGTTGTAATTTGTATGTATAATACAATTTCATATATTTTTATTGTATAGTTTCGTATGCATCCATTAACTCTTATTTTTCTATGATATTCTAATGGTTTATTATGCATGAGAGTTATATGGTAGTATACCACCATCAAGTTAATATTACATACCTATCATAATGATCATAGTATGAGGAGATGTTGCAGCAATAGTAAGTTCATCTTCCTCTACTCCTACAACTGAAGTAGAAGATTTAATAAAAAATATGGGACTATTTGTAATCAATTTATAGTAAGAAAAGGATATAGAAACTGAAAGAGACCAAACTAGAGGTAAATGTGTTATGAAGAATTTTTCTGAGGTATTTTACTACGAGTACAGAGAGAAATGATATTACAAAATAATTTTTCCTAATAACACATCTACTTCAAGAACAAGTAATGAGAGTCAAAGCTCTAGTTAACATTGTTGATCTTTTTCAAGATAATAAAGAAGAATTTTGATGTTATGGCAATGAAATGAGTTCATGATAAAACTCCTAATAAAGGAAAGGAGGTCAATAAGAAGAAAGAAGAGCCCAAAAAAAGGAGAAGCAAATTGGGAGTTACTGATTTTCCAATATCAATAGGCCTGGAACCATCCTAAATCATGGAGGATTTATCAAAGCAAACTACAAACATCACGTATGAGCAACTGCTAATGTTATCTGCAAAAAAATTAAGGGAGGTGCATAGTAGACTTGGTTTTGGATGGAGGAAAGTTGACGTCACATTGTTTGACATAGAGGTTGACCCATATACTCCACAATCTAAAGTCATGTGCAAAGATATATCTATTCCTGATGTCATGGCAGATGGTGTAGTCACTGTTCATATAATGACAATCTACTTTGAAGATGTTAGGACTAGAGATAGGTCATCATCTAACTTAAAGTTGAGACACTCAAATAAAGAAAAAATAATTTCAATAGGAGTATACTGTAATATAGTAGTATTAGTCATGGGAGACATCTATGTGGTAGATCTTCAAGTCATAAACGATGGTTCAATAGCCTATTCAATGTTTTTAGTAAGGTCATGATTAAAAAAATCTCATGCTCATAATTATTGGTGTGAATGGTACATGACCATTGGTCAGGGTCCCAAGCAAGTGAATATAAATGTGATACCTCAACCTCATATATTGAGGATCATAGGAATAGAGGAAAAAATAAGTGGACAACCTCAAATGATGCCAATATGAGTGAGGTGGATACTGAAGATGACGAAGAAAGCAATGTAGATGTCTTAGTGGTTGACATCCTTCTTGATACTCCAATAGATCACCCACATTAATTTTCTGAGAAATATTTAAAGAACTGACTATAAGAAATAATCTGAGAGCATATGATGGAGTTATCTTTGAATGTGAATATGATGAGTTTCTTGATGCAACTTGTTGGTTTTTGAAGTCGTTCCAAAGGAATACACAGACATTTGGTGATACTTAACCAAATTCAAGTTTCTAAATAATGCAATAAGAATAAGGAGTGTAACACCATTAAATAATTGAATTTTTGTATGAGAGGAGTATGAAAAGAATATAGTGATAGGGATAGGTCATGGAAAAAAGTAAATGAATAGGAAAAGTATCATTGTCATGGTAAATTGTCTTCATCAAGTATCTTTGTTACAAGGAGATATAAATAATAATATTTATAGAAATCCAAGATAGTGAAAAGCACTTTTACAAGTACTATGTAGTTACAAGAAAATTCCAAAGGAATAATCTCTAGAAACATGTGATATTTGGACTGTCTCATGTAACTATAAAATATCATAAGAAAAGGCTATGAAAGATATATCAAGGATCTTTAATTTATATAAAGAATCCAAAAAGGAGATCTCTAGAATGTGTTTCTATGTATCCATTTAGAGTTCTTCATGCATTTAATTTCTAGCTTCCATAAGCCTATAAATGATGGAGACACCCCTTATGGGAGGTAAGTCAAGTCGAGTTGAGCAAGTGTGATTTCAAGGAAGTAATAGAGAGTATAACATGTGAGTGAAAGCTAGCAAGCTAAGCTAGCTATAAAAAGTATCTATTGTCCAAGGTGTGCCCAAGATTGTCAGAGTAAGGGTGTGAAGCATAGTTGTCGGGAAAGTCCATAGGAGGTGGTGGCTCAATAGGAGGACTGCCTTTGCTCGCAAAGCAATTTTGTGAGCATCCATGCAATGTTGTAATTTATATATAATATAATCACATCTTTTTATTGTGTCATATCTTATGCTTCCAATAATTCTTATTTTACATGATGGTGTAATGGTTTATTATGAATGAGATTTTTATGGTAGCATAGCATCACAAATTTAATATTGTACATATATCATAATGACCACAGTACGAGGAGGGCTCAGGTAAATATTGTAAGCATACTTAGTTCAACACATCCCATTTTGCTAGTAGTGTATCTTGCTTAAGTACTATTGCACCCCATTTGAATATTTAAGTCTATAATGTGCCATGATATATCAACAATATGTCCCATATGATATAAATATAGCATGCTCTTCTATGAAAGAGTGATAATGATATTTTTGTCTTCTAGTGCTAACTACTATGTAACCTGAATTTACTTTTATTGTAGCTAGAAGTTGAATAGGCTAGACTTCATATATAAAAAGGATTTTCATAGTTATTATAAGGTTCCTTTGGTATTTTTAAGAAATCTAGATATTCTCTTTGTAATCAATTGCTAATTTATCATTTGTACTTGACTCTACATTTAATGAGAAAGGTTGAAATTTATTGATCAATTGTGTTGCTTTACCTCTTGACTCATGAATTTTTATTATTGGTGGCTCCACTCTTTCATCATCCAATTGGTCTTAATTGTCGTTGCAAGTATTCTTCATATTTTAATTTTATTTGCCTAATGGAGCTGAAGCTCATCTGTAGGTGAGAGACAAAGGAATAAGTTGCATGATTCATCTGTAAATAAATTATCACCAGATTTAGTTATCCATTAGAGATTATCTCTAGCCACGGTACACACTTTTTTGAATAAAGTGAGAGAATACTTGACTCGGTTTCCATCAAGTATAAGAAGGTGATTGTCTACAAATCATGTACCAATAGACATGTAGAACAAACTGATCATTTGTTATACAAAATTCTTATGAAGGATGTAGTGTTGTATATTGACATGCAATAAAAGACTCCATGTAGCTTTATGGGCATACAAGATACCATTAAGTCAACCACTTGATACTTTATTTTCTAATTGACATATGGCATTTATCATGGTATTCTTATTGAATATGGTATCCCCATAATGCAAATGATGATAAGAAATAGGAATAATGAAAGGAAATTTATGCATGACCATATAGTACAACTAGACCAGCTACATGAAATGATATGGATGACATAAGATCTCATTGCCAAGAAGAAGATGAAAGAAAATAATTTTGGGATAAAAATCTTGAGTGAAACCCATTCAAAGATGGATATTTTTGTTTTATTGTGTAGAGGTTTCTGTTTGAGATTGAGATTTTTGAGCTTTGTTCATAGATCAAGTATTATCGGTTAGTATGCAAAGGTTTTTATTAGAATTTTTAAGCTGTTTTTACATATTAAGTGATGTTGTTTGTTGTGTAAAAGTTTCTTTATGAGATTTTATGGTGGGTTTATAGATTGAGTAACGTAGTTTGTTGTGTAGAGGTTTCTGCCAAAGATTTTGATCTAGGACTGTTGATCTTTTTGTGTACAGGTTTCTATCAGAGTTTAAGCTAAGTTTACAAATGGGTGATATTGTTTATTTTGTAGAGGTTTCAATTAAAAAATTTGAGCTGGGTTTGCAAATCAAGTGATGTTTTTTTTTGTGTAGATATTTTTGTTAGATATTTCGAGCTAGATTTGTAGATCAACTATTGTTTGATGTGTAGAGATTTTTGTTAAATATTTTAAGTTGGGTTTATAAGAGTGTTGTTTGCTATGCAGAGATTTCTATCAAAAATTTTAAGTTGGATTTATAGATTAAGTGATGTGTTGTGTGTTTTGTAAAGGTTTCTATCAAAAATTTTGAGTTGGGTCTATAGATAAGTGATATTGTGTGCTGTGTGGAGGTTTTTATTAAAAAAATTAAGATGGGTTTGTAGAACAAGTGATTTTTTACCGTGTAGAAGCTTATGTTAGATATTTTAAGTCGGTCTTGCAGATTGAGTGATATTGTTTACTGTGTAGATATTTTTTTAGATATTTTGAGTTGGGTGTATAGATCGAGTGATGTTTTCTGTGTACAGAAATTGTTATAGGTATAGTTGAGAAAATTAGAAGTGGTTATTAATTAACATGGAAAAGAATAAAAAAAATTGGGCATCAATGAAAAAAATGGGGAAATAATGAAAAAATTAGAAAAAGAGAAGAAAATATAATTTTTTTATTGTAAAATATTTTTTTCATGCATCATCACAATGAATTAACATTATGTAAATCAAATAATAATACTGTAAGTGATACAAGCTTAAACTACACATGGCAGTGACAACTGATACAAATTGTAAGAACAAGAAGAATGGGCCCAATATATTGTGGAGCAAGAACAGATGGAATTCATTCATACAAGCAGAACCTGGTTCAAATTCCTATATAATGATTGAAACTTATGTAATAAGGCCTTCCATGATAACACAACTTGTTGTAATATCATATAATATGGTTTATTGAAATACTGCAATGATGCAATCATGCTGTAATAGGAGTGGAGCCTTTTTCAATCCCATAGAACCATATGAAAATAAATAATGCAAATACTACTAGGAATCCTTGATAAGAATAGATCACACAAGACCTCAAACTGATTCAAAACCAAAAAGTTTCATGTGCTTACATAGTGAACACATTCTCCAACACAAAAAGCATTAATAACTTGCAGATGTTAAATTGTCATGCTGTTTAAAACTTGTGTGAAAAGGAGGATTAGCTGAAATACTTTATGGACAAAATGCTCATAAACCAGAATTTACAGTAAAATTTTGAGAAAGTATGATAAACAGATTTTGCTTTCTACAAGACTTTCTTTAGACCACTATGTAATCTATCAGAGTTGGTTATTGGTTTTGAGACACTTAGTTGCTTGACAACTTCTGCTTTTAGGACAATATGTTGTTTTCTCACAAAAGATATAAGAGACACAACTAATAGCAATTGCCAATGATCAACCATGCAGTTTTATCTTTTTCCTGGACATTCAACTGGAATTTGAAATATTTTTTATTTCAGCATACGAAAAGTAAATATTGAAAAACAGGTTTGTGTAACAACCCAAATCTACTCACTTGGTTGTCCCATGCAAAAAAATTCATAAACAATTCACTATAATATATTTTTTTTTGTTTTTATACTATAGTTTACTCATAATTTTACCTTCAAATTTCTAGCAAACTTGCTTCACCTAAATTATTATTAGTATAATATTAACTTAATACAGATATATTATGCCACTTTTGGGTTCAAGACTGTTGCAAACTATCAACCAAGTGGATGAGATCGACCATATCCCGTAAAGGTACCATTAGTGGAGTTGACTTATCTCATTTAACGTCCTCATATTTTGGCATTAGGGTCAAACCACGGAAGGGGTTATCCTCTAAAGCTCATATCACCTAGAGAGTGGATGCTTGCTCCCTTATCCCTTATCATTCAAAACCTTCAATTATTATCATTCTTGTTCTTTTACATAATGATAGGAAAATAGCGTACTTATACCCAGTGTCTAGTTGATTGTCCTCTTCATGGAGTCAGTTAGAACCATGTCAATACACTGGCCTTGGACTTAATCTCACATGCTCTTTATGACCCATGTTAGTATGTCCCATATCATACAATGAGGCTTAACTAGCTAGGTCAAATATACATGGGAACTATCATAGTACTATTCCAAATGCAACTTGGAGAAGGCGTCCCATACCGCCTCTCATTCCAAAATTGACCTAGTCATATTACTCGATCAATTATGTCAATATTCAGTTTCTCTAGATACTGTTGTGTGCCTACTTACAACTCAATAATCTCTAGGTGAATTTTTTGAGCATCCTTTTTAATCAATGCTCTATTTTCAAGGTTAGATCAGAGCTTCTCAACCCATTCTAGTGTTTTGTTTTCATTCCCCGCTAGACTCCCTATAAGAGTTTTCCAACCCATCCATTTAGTTTTTTTTTAAGTTTTCCATATAGATTTAAACTACTCAAGGAAACCTATAAATATACCTAAGCTTGGGAGATACCAATAATTACACTCATATTTAATTTAAATTAAAATAAAATATGCACACTATGACCCTCATTGTATGATTAAGATATAGTTTGAGGTGTAAAGATAGGAATAAGATTTAACATAATTCCATAGCATCTATTTTGATATTTTTAAAGCATAACATAAGCATAACCGTAAAACTCTTTTTTTTAACCTTACTACATTTAGATTTTGGCTTTGGAAATTATTTTTCACACATTGCAATATTTCATAATTCTTGAATGCAAAAATAAAAGCATAATAATACTTAAACTCTATTCACACCGCTAGCAAACTGTTTTACCATGCTGAAGATTTTCTACAAGCTTAGCCATAACTATTTTATACTCTTGGAAAAACATTACGTCACCAACTTAAAAATATTAACACAGCCCAAAGGTTAAATACTCTATCAAAGAGACATTAATCCCAATGATGCTCGATGTCATACATATTTAAAAAGAAGGAATTAACTATTTAGGTATCGAAGAACCATTCTAGCCACATCGCCAGTTTCTCATAACCTGACGTAAAACTGGAAAATGAAGATAACAAAGATTGACATTTTTCCATGGCTAGAACTTAGAAAATATGCTCGTCTGCATATAAAATTCATAGATGGCTTTCAACCGATCTTAAGATTTTCTAGAGAAACACAATTTACTCTTATACATAAACAAGCCAGTATGAAGCTCAGCAACCTAGGTTCAATACGTTTGCCAACTTAACGTGCATGAATTCAAAGTATAATTTTTAACTCTACACTTCATGTAATGGTTACCATTTTCCCAGAAAAAAAAAAAGAGGACCTATAACTATTATCCAACTTAACCAGATTTCAAACCATTAAATCTTTGAAACACATTAATTCATCTAATCGGTATTCTCATATCTTAAATAAATACAAGCTTCCATAAGAACATAAGCCACAACTGAATCATTCGTAACAATTAGGACATTTTATTTCTTAAGGAAACTTATTTTATACACAAGATATTGTTTGAGAATGTCATTCCAAATATTTACAAAGAACCCATGGAAAAGAGTTTCACTGGCATAGCAATCCTTTTAGGATTCTGCTCACAACTACAAGGATAAGAAACGTTGGTAGGTTAAACATCTAATTTTAGATTTTGAAGAGAACATGAACCAACATCGGACAAGGTGACATCCTCAATCTATTTTCAATACTTGACAGCTCTGCAACATGACATGCTTTAGACATTCAAATATGGTCTGCACTAACTTGAGCTACAACTTTCACTGGAATGCATTCATATGAAGACAAGGGTTTTTGAGATTTTGGTTCTCTTTTCAAACTTCTCGACATCTTCGGTTACTAACTCAACCGTCGTCATGCTTGAAAATATTCCTCACACCGCCATTTGAGACTCCACTCTCCATCCCGACAGTTTAAGGTTTTTGATTGAAGGCATCATATTTTGGCTCCTCAAATCATGATTGCATATCTAATTTCACATAATCATGCATACTTGCAGTTTTTTCTAAAAATTCATATAACATTCGAGAACACTAATGCACATATTTCACATAGAATATTTTCTTATTCTCGAGTAACAACATTATTCACAATCCAAGCAGAACTTATATTCAAGTAATGAGATTGTGGTTTAATCATGCATACAACAATCATTCAATAGAAAGCACACTCAAGAAATTTTATGTTTCTTTTCCATTTAATCAAATTCAATTATACAAGGAAACAAGTACTGTAGTCGGACTACCTAGAGTTTTTCAAAATACCTAAACCTTCAGAATTTTCCTAGCTCTTCCAAAATTCCACCGCCACACTTTTTTTCACACTATTCTCTTTTTTTTCCCAATTGTGCCTTACATTTTTCATCCTCCTCTCTCTGATGGTTTCCTCTCAACATGAGTTTTTCCACTACGTCCAACCATACTGTTTTCCATTTCCTCCTTCCTTCCTTCTCGGTTTGCGGTTAAGGAGGAGATCAAAATCATAATGAAATTGAACATCTTGTGCCAATACGGTTAAACTAGCCACTACCCCGTTAAACTGGCCACTACCTCGCACCACACTCGTCCAGTTCATGATGAAGAAAAAACATTTATTTTTATATTGCATATTGCTACCACATAAGAATAGTCCCAATTATCTTTTTTAAAAGAAAACTTGAGCATAATATTTTCCCAACTTAAATATTAACATCCAAAGCAACTCACTTGCATATCAGACTTCTTAAAAAACATATACACATCCTTTTATTTGCATTCCCATGTTATATATATTTTTAAATTAAACTATATGCATATTAAAAATAATAAGTGGCTCCCATCATCATTACCACCAAAATAAAATATAAAATTCAGACAATCATAACATATATATGATATGCAAGTATGCGAGCATCCATGTACTCGTGAGCTGAATCATCACTTCCCTTATTACCTATTTTGTCGACTAACTTCTCTTTCACGTCAACTTTGAACCTGGTTCTGCATATACAATAGCAATCAGCAGTACCACAATTCACAATAAAAGATAAGGTTATTACCAATTTGCTTATCTATAAATATCTGTGTGAGGAGGGTCATTATGTCCTCCCCCACTTAGGACAAATACAGTCCCTATATTTTTTGCAAAATTAAACAAGCATTATCTTGCATAAGGATTTAGTAAATGCTAAAGTAATCACATAAAACCATGATTTCCATTTCATACATAATATCCCATTCATCATAAAATTACAATTATTTTTACATGGCATATAGCTAAATCATACAACATGTCATATTGTATTCATCCAAAAACATATATACATATTATTACATTACAAAATCACTTTGTGTAAATAACACAAACCAAATCCAAGCTACTCTACACAGTAACTCAAACCAACATAATCTACTCTACTTAGTATTCAGTTTCATATTTGATGCAAATATACATATATCATCAAATTACATAAAAGTTTTAGAAATTTAAAATCTACTCAAACAAGGAAACAACTGCTGCATATCTACCACATCTTCCCATGTGGCATTTCTATTTGAATAGTGGTCCTACTAGACCTAACATTGCTCTACAATCCTCTTCCTGAGGGTCTTGGTTCTAAAACAAAGTATGCGAATAGGTCAAATTTAAATTTTGAGTGGGTCAGTCATCTGCAATTTAGACACATCCAAAACATGAGTGGAATCAGAAAGATATTTTCTAAAGAGGGACACATTGAAGACATTATGAATTTTGGATAGGCTTGGTGGTAGAGCAAGTCTATAAGCAATAGGACTTATTCTTTTCACAATTTCAAATGGACCTACATATCTAGAGTCTAGTTTAGAAGATTTTATAGAACTTTTTGTTGGTTTCACCCATAAGAATACCCTGTCTCCCATAGGATATTCTCTTAGTGTCTTTTTAAGGTCTACGTAGCTCTTATAGCGATCTGCAACCTCTTTCAACTTCTGTTGTATTATTTTTAGTTGTTCTTCTATTTCTTTTACCATTTTCAGTCAGATCACTACCCGATCCTCTGGATTATCCCAAGACAAGGGAATTCAACACCTTCTTCCATAAAGAGCTTCAAAAGGTGCCATACCTAGTGATGCATGATAACTATTATTATATTGAAACTCCACTAGGTATAAGTAGTCTTCCTACTTTGTATGTTGATCCATGCAATACATCCTTAACATATCTTTGAATACTTGGTTTACTCTTTCAGTCTGCCAATCAGTATCAGGATGATATGGATTACTAATATTCACTTTGGTACCTAACACCTCATGCATTGCCTGCCAAAATTCAGAGGTAAAATGAAAATCTCTATAAGATATTATGACCTCTAGAAAACCGTGTAACGTTATCACTTCCCTGACTAACTTACTCGCTACTGCAAGAGCATCATATTGAACATTACCCGCTATAAAATGTGCTACATTGGTTAGCTTATCCATAATTACCAAGATTACATCATGCCTAAACCTTTTTTTAGGCAATCACACGATAAAATCCATTGATACCACTTACCATTTTTGCGTAGGTATATTATGTGGGTATAGCTTTCCGATTGGATGTAAATGTTTCTCTCACTTTTGACACTCCAAATATCTAGCCACATAGTTGATGATATTTTTTTATACCTGGCCAATAATAAGTTTTTCTCAAACTCTCACACATTTTTTATCCTCTTGGATGCATGAATAAGACATATTATGCGCCTCCTTAAGGATTGTTTCTTTCAACCCTCTTAA
This sequence comes from Wollemia nobilis, assembly GCA_028583015.1. Taxonomy (NCBI): domain Eukaryota; kingdom Viridiplantae; phylum Streptophyta; class Pinopsida; order Araucariales; family Araucariaceae; genus Wollemia; species Wollemia nobilis. Next base: position 12,524,163 of record JAQPPZ010001195.1, read on the forward strand.
GTTTAGAACTACCAATCTATTCATATACAGTAGTAGATCATCTCTGACTACAAAGTCTATAATATTTCCAGAATCTTGTTTATTTTGAGCCTTATAAGATTGGCAAAATTCATCCTTTGCTTGCAAAGCTTTAATTTGGTCTAACAGACCATATTGACATTTTGAGATAGCTGAAATGCACCCTCTCCTACTCAAAATGTCTGCAACCTTATTCTCCTTGCCCTTAATATACTCAATACCAAAATCATACTTAGCTAAAAATTCCATCTAGCGTCTTTGCCTGGAATTCAATAAGGGTTGAGTGAATATGTACCTCAGACTCTGATGATCTATTTTCAATTCAAATAGTTTTTCCAATAAATAGTGTCTCCAAACTTTTAGAGCATGAACAACTGCTACCAACTCGAAATCATGAGTGGCATAATTTACCTCGTGTCTCTTAATATTCCTAGACTCATAGGCTATAACCGCATTATCTTGGGTCAACACTTCTCCTAACCCTTCAATTGATGCATCCGTGCATACTGTATACTGCTTATCAGGATCAAGTAATTGCAAGATCAGTGCAGATATCAAATAATATTTCAGAACTTTAAAACCTTCTTCACGTTGTTCTATCCACTTAAAGGCTCTACCTTTTCTCTGGAGATTTGTAATAGGTTGAATTATTCTTGAAAATACTTTGACAAATAGCCTATAATACCCTGCAATACCCATAAAAATTTGTACCTCTATCATATTAGCAGGTGCTGACCAATCAATTATTACCTCAATTTTCTTGGGATCTATAGTAATCCCTTCTATGAAGACGATATGACCCAAATACTGTACTTGTGGGGTATAAAACTCACATTTTGATAACTTCCCATAAATTTGGTTATTTCTCAGAATACCAAGTACATTTTTTATATGCCGATCGTGTTCCTCCTTGCTATTAGAATAGATCAGTATATCATCCAAAAATACGAGCACAAACTGGTCTAGTTGCTCTCTAAAAATACTATTCATAATATTCATGAATGTGGTTGGGGCATTAGTCAGCCCAAAAGGTAGAATAGTAAATTTAAAATGTCCATACCTTGTTCTAAATGTCATTTTAGAAGTATCTTCTTCTTGTATTGGCAACTGATGATAGCCAAATATTAAGTCTGTCTTTGATAAAATGGTTGCTTCTCTTAATTGATCAAAAAAATCATCAATTCTAGGTAGCAAATACCTATTTTTGATAGTTACCTTATTTATCATTTGATAATCGATGCACATCCTCAAGTTATCATCTTTCTTTTTAACAAATAAAATAGGAGCTCCCCAAGGCGACACACATGGATTGATAAACCATTTTTCCATCAAATATTGAAGTTGCATTTTGAGCTCTTGTAGCTCTATATGTGTTATCCTATACGGTGCCCTTGCAATAAGTGCTGCCTGAGATAGTAAATCTATAGAAAAATCAAATTTCCTTTGAGGAGGTAACCCCAACAGATCCTCAAGAAACACATCCCTAAATTCCCCCAAAACTGGAAGTTTTTGAAAGAGGTCAAATTCCATTTTGACTCTTCATTCTTATTCATCTTAACTATAAAGACCATCTCTTTCTTCCTAATAACTTTCTTCATTTGTATTGCAGACAGTAAATATGGTTTATCTTCACTTCGACCACAAAAAATTCTAAACCTTTTGTTAGATTCATCCATAAATTCTATCCATCTCTCTTCAACATTTAGAATAGCCTTATGCGCTTTCAGCCAATCAACTCCTAGAATAATATCAAACGCATCCAAAGGTACCACATACAGATGCCAATTAGTTTTTCCTTGTGGTAAATTCAAACAGACATTGGTTAACTTGGTAGGTTTACCCTGATCTGTACTCTACCTTCCAACCATTGGCCAAAAATCCTGGTCTAACAGATATGACCCTCACTAGCTTAGTAGATATAAAGTTATCAGTTGAACCACTGTCTATCAAAATTTTCACATTCTTACCAAAATTTTTCCCTTTTAATAAGAAAAGGGTAATTTGTCCATCAATTTCAGAGTTACTTGTGGCTGCAAAGATCCTGTGAGATACTTTAGTAGGAGTTTTCTAACACAGATCAGCTCTAAGGGGACATTTACTAGCATAATGAGATCCTTGACATACATAGCATCCATATGGTGGATCTCTATTTGATCTTTTATTATTTTTATTTCTGTCTAGAGAAATAATTTCTTTAGATATTTCTTGTCCTGTTGGTTTCTGATCTTGTCTTATGTTAAATTTTTCACCATCTTGCTTGAATTTGCCACCCTGGTAGTCAGGTTTATTTTCATCACTTTGCCTACTTTGCTCTCCTCATTTGGGTTTATTATTTTGATTTTTCTTCCATCTCATAAACCCAACACTTTTTCTCATTCTGAGTTTATCATTTTATTTCTCAGACAACTTTTGATAATTAATATATATCTTCCTAGTTTCTTGATTGGCTTCCTCTTTTCTTGCCAAATCAAAGGTAGCGGATAGGCTATCAAAGTTGTGCATATGTACCACCATCATGATTTTAGGATGTAATCCTAAAATGAATTTTTGAGTCTTCATTTCTTCATTACTTTCATATTGATATGCATATTTCAATAACTGAATGAACTTCTGGTGGTATTCGTGCATTGACACATTTTCTTGTCACATATTAGAAAATTCTTCGAATTTCTCCACATAATATTGCTTAGTCAGAAATATTTCCCTAAGTTATTTGACAAACTCCTCCCATTTGAGGTCTGAAGCTTCTATTTTGTGCCCTTTCTTATATAATTTCCATCAATCAAGGGCTATCTCAGTCATGTTCATAAATGCTAAAGCAGTCTTAAATTCAGAGGATAAAACTACTAGAGAAAAATATAACTCTAGTTCACTAAGCTATTTTTTTGTTGAATCACCATCGCCTTATCTATTGAATTTAGATATGACGACCTTTCTCAGGTTCATGTCCAACTCCTTACTCACCTTGGCCCTTCCAAAACTGGGTCCCTTAGGTTCTCTTGATACTTCTTCAGTCCTACCCAATCCAATGTCTCTTTCCCTAGCCAGCTCCTCTATTACCCTCTGTTGTTGGGCAATAAATTCTTATTGCTAGGCCATATGGTTTTTCTATTGGATCATTTCCTCCTTTTGTTGTTCAATGTGAGTTCACAACAAATGAATAACTTTAGAAATATTTTCCCCTTCTATGACAAGTTCATTAGGAGGAGATTCATTCAATTGTTTCAGCCTTATTTCATGTTGAGGACCTTCTCGTCTTAATCCTGACCTTGATCCCCTAGTAGATCTTTTGATGATTTCTCCCTCCCTATATTTCGTAGGATTTCTTGAAGATCCACATCATAGCATTTGTACCACTTGGGAAAATTTAACAAAATATTCACAATCATAGCCCATGACTCAGATCTACTTTCACTCTGATACCATATGTAACAACCCAAATCTACTCACTTGGTTGTCCCACGCAAAACAATTCATTAAAAATTTACTGTAATATTTTTTTTTGTTTTTATACTACAGTTTACTCATAATTTTACCTTCAAGTTTCTATTAAACTTGCTTCACCCAAATAATTATTAGTATAAACTTAATATAGGCATATTACAATACTTTTGGGTTCAATACTGCTGCAGACAGTCACCCAAGTGGACGAGATTGACCATATCCTATAAAGGTGCCATTAGTGGAGTTGACTTGTCTTATTTAATATTTTCATGTTCTGGCATGAGGGTCAAACCACGGTAGAGGCTATCCTCTAGGGCCCATATCACCTAGAGGGTGGATGCTTGCTTCCCTATCCCTTATCGTTCAAAACCTTCGACTTATCATCGTTCTTGTTCTTTTACCGAATGATAGGAAAATATCATACTTATACCCAGTGTCTAGCTGATTTTCCTCTTCATTGAGTTAGTTAGATCCATGTCAATACACTGGCCTTGGACTTAATCTCACATGCTCTTTATGATCCATGTTAGTATATCCCATACCATACAATGAGGCTTAACCAACTAGGTCAAAGATACATGCGATCTATCACAATACTATTCTAGATGCAACCTAAAGGAGGAATCCCATATTGCCTCTCCTTCCAGACTTGACCTAGTCATATTACTCGACCAATTCTTCCAGTCTTCAGTTGCTCTAGATATTGTTGTGTGCCTACTCGCACCTCAACAATCTCTGGGTGAATTTTTCGAGCATCGTTTTTACTCAATGCTCTATTTTCAATGTTATATCAGGGTTTCTCTACCCATTCTAGTGTTTTGTTTTCATGCCTCGCTAAAACCCCTATCAAGATTTTTCCAACCCATCCATTTAGTTTTTTTAAGTTTTCCACATAGATTTAAACTACTCAAAGAAACCTATAAATATCTCTAAGATTGGAATATACCAAGAATTACACTCATATTTAACTTAAATTAAAATAAAAGATGCACACTATGACCCTCATTCTATGATTAAGATATAGTTTAAGGTTTAAAGAAAAGAACAAGATTTAACATAATTCCATAGCATCTATTTTGATATTTTGATCTTTTCAAAGCATAACCATAAAACTCTCTTTTTTTATTAACCTTATTACATTTAGATTTCGGGTTCTGAAATTCTTTTTCACACATTACAATATTTCATAATTCTCAAATGCAAAAATAAAAGCATAATAATACTATAACTCTATCCACACTGCCAGAAAACAGTTTTACCATGCTGAAGGTTTTCTACAAGCTTAGCCATAACTATTTTATACTCTTGGAAAAACATTAAGTCACCAACTTGAAAATATTAACACAACCCAAAGGTTAAATACTCTATCAAAGAGACGTTAATCCCAATGTCGCTCGATGTCATAGTCTTTAAAAATAATAAATTAACTATTTAGATACCGAAGAACCATTCTGACCACATCGCTAGTTTCTCACAGCCTGACGTAAAACTGAAAAACAAAGATAACAAAGGTTGACATTTTCCCCCTAAACTAATTCGTGATATTTTGCATCTTTCTTATTCTCTTATTTTATGGGTTGCTTTGTCTTTGGCTTGGATCTATCCTCTTCCTTATCTTTCTTTTCAATGATTTCTCCCTCCTCTTGAACTAGTTCCAAATCTTCTACATCATTCTTGTTCATCTTCTCTGGTGTGTTTTATCTTTGTAGTATATTCTTCTCTTAAGCTATTATCCTTATATGTATCACTCATATGTTTCTTACTTTCCATCTTAACTTCCTTCCTCTAGGTCTTCCCTATATTTTTGTCCTCTCTTTTCTTTTTAATATTCACATAGTCTTTTGTAAGATGACCTGTTCTTATACACTCTTTACAATAAATTAGCCCATTTTCATATATGATTGGCTCATTTCACAATACCTATTTTAAAACTAACTTAACTTGATTTAGGTCTTGTTTTCTAGATTCTTTTATGATACACGCCCTTGAAAAGAATGCTCCTTTTCTCTCTCTTGTTATGCAGTCTACTAATATGTATCTTCCAATAGAATTTGCTATTACTTCTAGAACTTATTTCTCCAAAATTTTATTTGTAATCTTGGAAGTCTAATCTATAGCAGAGCAATATCAATTATTTTATTACCCAGGTTGAAGCCTAACAATCAATTTTTGAGGAATAATATTGCTCTATTGCTGAATCAAAGTCCTCCATATAGGATCTGCATACATTCTTGTTCTTTTGTGAAGGATACCATAAAGAATCCCTTTAGAAGAATTGTGAATATACCTTACCTTTGATCTTCCATTACCTCATGGTCCAAAATTTTAATTGTTCTAGGTTTAGTTTCTAGCCTATGAACTTTCCTATTAGGCTCTTATTCAGTTTAGGATGTGCTCTATCTAGTATTTTGTTTGGAATATTCACTTTTATTCCTTCGACACTAGTGTTTGTGTGGGTTTTTATATATTTATCCTTGTTCTCCTTATTTTTGTCCACTTTTAACAATCTTTGTCCAACTATGAATATTATTGTTAATTACTTGAGTCTTGTCTTTATTTATATCCAGTTGGCTATTTTGCTTCTCTTTGTTTGACAATAATTCTTCTGGATCCATACTCCCATTATGATAAGCGCTTGACTCTTGATCACCTATCTTTTCCTTATTTTTTCCACTCACATTTTTCATTGCCAACCATCTATATTTTTCTTTTTTTTTACCCACTCACATTTTCATTGCCAAGAATATTGATCCTTCTTTATTGTAGCTTCTCTCTTTTGATCTCTCCTCCTTTACTTGGTTTCTAATCTTGATTCCTTCACTGCTACCTAGATTCAAATTTTCATTCAGGTTCAAATCCTGGCTAGCCATTACCTAGATTCAAATATTCCATTTTTTTAATTTTTTTTAATAATAAAACTAAATAGATATAAAAACTAAAGGTAAAAAAATAAATTAAATCAAAGGAAAAAAACTCGTCAAAAGAAGATGTTGCTATATAAATGACAACCTCAAGTTAGTAGTATTGTCCTAAAAAATAAAAAATAACAAGGACATCTAGTTTTAGTTCTAGTTGTAATCAAAGAACTCATTCCTATCCTTGTTACAATTCCTCTACACAACAAACAATATCACACGATCTGTAAATCCAACTCAAAATATCTGACAAAAATCTCTACACAATAAAGAACATCACTTGATTTGAAAACCCAACTCAAAATCTCTAATAGAGAGCTCGATAGAGCAAACATCACCGATTGACAAACCCAACTTAAAATCTCTGAGAGAAACCTTTACACAACACACAACATCATTCGATCCGTAAATCTAAGTCAAAATCTCTAATATAAATCTCTACACAACACACAACATTATTTTATCTATAAACCTAACTCAATATCTTTGACAAAAACCTGTACACAACAAAGAACATCACTTAATTTGTAAATTGAGTTCAAAACTCTAATAGGAACCTGTATTTATCAAACAACAACACCTCTACAAATCCAGTTCAAAATCTCTAACAAAAACCTCTACATGGTAAACAACACTCAAGCTACAAATAGAGCTAAAAATCTCTAACAAAAACCTCTACACAACAAACAACATCACTCGATCTACAAACCCAACTCAAAATCTATAGAAACCTCTACTTAACAATTGAATTCCAATTCAACACTTTTTAGACAACTAATCTTTATTATTTGAATCTCTTACAAAAGATATTATATTTACTAATTAAATTTATAATTAATATAAAATCTATTAACATGTGATTTATCTTAAGTTATTTTTCTCCCAAACAATCATTTTACTTCATTTTATTTCTCTTTATTAAAAAATATATTTTTTCTATATTTTAACATGATATTAGAATTGAACATTGGCTATAACTTTATATTTAAGAATGTCCTTGTGATTTATCTATAATTTGAACTCATTAATAAGTGTAAGAATGTCCTTGTGATCTAGATATAGTATCCAACTAATTTTATTTATTTATTTATTTTAGGTGTTACGGTTGGAATTGGAAAACTTGGAAAATATTAAGACCACCTTGGAAAAGAAGCAAAGGTAATAACCCTTTAAAAATCAACTAATGAGCTTTAAATATTTATTATTTAGTATTATAATGTTCATATATATAAATTATCTTCACTTGCTATGAAATAGGAATATGAGTGGTGAAGAATTGGGTTCCCTAACTTTGAAAGAAATAAAACGTACTGAACATCACCTCAACATCGGTGCAAACAAGATACGCTCAAGAAAGGTAATTTATGATCATTAATATATTTTATTTGACATCTAATACTTTCTATTTATAAAATTTGTATTTGGCTTTATCAAGTAGCATATCTAGTAATGATATGTTTATTTTGTAGGGAAAAATGGTTTTAGAGAATATTGAGTTACTAAAAAGAAAGGTATTGTAAAACTACTCTCACATTTGTTTTTTATAAATTTTATTTTTATTTATTTATTTTTTTACAATTTTTTTAAGATATTCTTTATATTATTATTTCTAAAAGTTAGTTATAAATGGTGTTTTACAATAATTTTTGTTTGATAGAGAAAGTGTAAGTTGGAAATAAGTGTTAGCCCAAAGTGAGGCACGATCAAGGAGGAAGTAAAGTGCGAACAAGGAACAAACAACACTTCTTTTTTTAGATCTTAAAATATACTCAAACATTAAAGGATTCATATGAAAATGTTTTTTTTCTCAAATTAAAGGATTCATATGAAAATATTTTTAATTAACATGGCAAGAAGATCATTTTTGAAAGTCCTTATTGGAAGTAAGGATGCCCTCGTTGTAAATATAGATATATTAGTTAAGAACAAGAGTAATATTAAATCTATGTGAAACCATATTCAGGTAGTAGAGACTATACAGTTAGTGATATCAATGATAAGATTATCAAGCATGCTAAAATAGTTCTTAAAACCAAAGGGTTAATATGTAGGTTCCATGGATATTGGACAAGTTTTTCTAAGATTTAAAATTGGATGAAGTGGAAGTGGAGATTAAATTCAAATTACTCCATGAATTTTATTTTTATAGGATTTTTTCTCATTATATTCTCCAGTTCAGAGATAAGGGATAAAATAATGGATGGTGGCCCTTGTCTTAAGAGTAAAGATGCATTATGTTCAAGACCATGGAGTGTAGAGATAGAGATATTGAAATGCTTTTGGTGTGGGTTAGGATTTTTGTACTTCCTTATGAACTCATCAATAAGGAGGTTTTGAAGAATATTGGCAATGCTCTAGGGAGTTCATCCAGAAGGGACCAACTATAAAGGAGATAAGGCATGTTTTATACAGTCAAATATGTGTTGCCATAGATCTTTTAAAACCTTTACAATGGTCCATTAGGATTAAGTTTAAATCAAGAGAATGGGATCAAAAAGTAGATTATATATACTGCATTTTGATGTTGCAAATATTATGAGAGGAGACACATTTCAAGATATTGCAAAGTAAAAATGATAGATATATTATTTAGGGTATGAGGTCAACTTCAATATGAAACAAAGAGATCTTGCAAAGTAAAAATGATGGAGAAATTATTTAGGGCATGAGGTAAACTTCAATATGAAACAAGGAGATCATATCATAGTAGACGATGGATCAAAACAAGCATTTTCCACTCCTATGAAAGTGGCAAGAAAAACTCATTTATATCATCAAATGGAAAAGTCCATTATAGTTCACTCAAATCAATCGTTATTAGAGAAAATAACATAAGTGATGAGGAAGTACAATTTGCAAGTTTAAATACAAGAGTTACAGATACGAAGGAATATGGGGAGACAAGTTTTAAATTGAATTAGGTGAAGGAGGTTGAGGTTAATTCAAGTAAATCATCTTTGGTTTCCTCAAGTAGCATAATATCTTCTCACTGCAATAAAAATGAAAGTAGTAGCTAGTGCATCCATTGCACTTTAGGGTTTCAAGAGTACCATAAATAAATGCATATGAAGGATATCCATGGATTTTAAGGTTTCCAGGGCAACATAAAAAGATAATTACTATGAAGGATTATCCTTGCACATTAGGGTTTTTGGGGCATCAAAAGAAGAAAGTGTTTATAAGGCTATTCCTTGCATTTCAAATTATTTATTGCAACATAAATCTTCATAAGATAAGTCTTGTTATAAATAATATAAAAAGATTAAATAGATTAATAAAGATGAAATTGTTGGTTGGAATAGAGTTGTAACTTATGCTTATGTCAAAATTGGCCTATACGATGAAAATCCGTAGGATCTGAGGGAGAGGATGGAGAGCGGGAAAGGTAACGATCGAGTGGCGGATGGAGAGTGGCCGGGAAGATACAGAAAAAAGAATGCAGGATGGTTAGGTGAGTGTCTAGGAGGGACCAGTCTTGGCACATTTGACGGGGCAGTGGCTGATGCATCAGGGACCCAGGCGGATGGGTCGGACAGGCATGGAAAAGACCCTCCTGATAATGAGGGACAAAAGGGCAGGCTAAACCTAAACCAAAAAAGGTCCTACGCTCAGGTCCTGAGGCCAGGATCATCAACAAAACAACCCTCCCAGGAACTGCTTTCTTGTGCAACAGACTTGGTTATCCTGAAATACCTAATGGATAGCTACATGGAGCTTGAGCGTTTCAGTCTGATTGGCAAGTTTGTAGGAGGGAGACTAGACATGGAGACCATTTGTAAATGGGCATTTTCCAAGTGGAAAACTAGTGGAAACATGGAAATCGTTGCTCTCTCTCGAGGTTTCTTCACCATCAGACTCAATACTCAAGAGGACTGCTGCAACATCTTAGTTGGGGGACCCTAGTTCCTCGGACGCAGAAGGCTCTTTCTCCGAAAGTGGGGGGATGATTTTAACCCCGAAACTCAAAACATAAATGTAGCTCCTCTGTGGGTTTAGTTGCCAAACCTACCTTTCCAGTTTTGGTATGAGGTTGTCATTCAAGGGATAGCCTGCTCCATAGGCGAGTTCATTTCCATCGATCCCTCCACCAAAGTTCGATCTAGGATGGTCCATGCCTGCTTCTGTGTCTCTTCTAACTTGGATACAAAGCTACCTTCCTTCATCAATTTGTATAGAGGATCCCATATGGTCAGGAGTTAGTCCATTGAGTATGAAAACAAGCCTGCCTTTTGTACTCACTTTTTTACCCAAGGTCATCTACCGAATAAGTGCCCTAGTTTGAGGACCTAGAACCAAAAAGTGGCAGGTCCAACCAAGGGCATGCAGAGGAACTAGGGTATCTCCCCTCTCAACAAGAAACTGTTGGTAGGCCCGAAACACATCATACGTAATCCTGCTCCTCGAGCACCTCAGGAGGCTAGCCAGAGTGCCATTGTAGAACAATGCAAGCAAACCAGTGAGCAAGGAGAAGGATCCCTTCCAGGCCAAAAGGAGCAGGAGGTGCTCCCTAAATCTCTATTTCTCACCAGTCCCATAATAGAGGATCCAGCGGCCTAGGTACAGACCCCTCCTGAAATTGTATGTCTAAATTCTCATACGGATGAGTACCTGGTGGTGAGCAACAGAAAATCCCCAAATTGCTTGAATAGGGGAGAGGCACCCCCTTCTCCTTCATATGAAAAATAAGACCCTTCTCTCTCAAGAAGGATCAGCCCTAGGAACACTAGGAGCAGGAAACAGGCAATAGACTATGGCAGTGAAAGGAAAAGAGGGAGACCCTCTGACAATGAGAAAATAAATAAGGAAACAACGGAGGATATCGCAAATGGGACCCAATCAACACTTTTGTCTGACAAGTCCGACAATGATAAGCAAGGAACCAAACCCCCCTTCCAGTTGGTGAAGGGAGGCAGGAAAAATCCTAAACCCTTGAGATGAAGGTTCTCTCATGGAATGTGAGGGGCCTAAACGAGACATCCAAGCAGAGGTTGGTGGCTGACCTAAGGAAAAGGATTAATCCTTCCATATTCATCATGCAAGAAACCAAAATCGATGAATTCTATTCTCGAAAGGTTGTCAATGCCATTTTTGCCAGTGGAGATTGCCTTATCAGTCCTGCTCAAGGCACGTCGGGGGGGCTTATGTGTCTTTGGGATCCTACCCTGGTCGAAGGAAGGCTTTTGTCGTCATCGAATAGGATCCTAAACATATTGTTTCATTCCAAGACCAGCAAGCAGTCTTGGATTCTGTCAAATATTTACACCCCAAACTCACCCAGTGAGAGGGCCACGATGTGGGAAATAGTAACTCAAATGAGGACCACATTTAACACCTTTCCTTGGATCTTAGCAGGGTACTTCAACAGTACTTTGCATCCATTTGAAAAGAGAGTATGAAACAAATCTTACAATAGAAGAATGGAGGATTTCAGAGGGTTTGTCAATACCAATGAGCTCATTGATGTTCAGCTCAAAGGATCCTCTTTTACTTGGAGTAACAAGAGGATTGATAGCGGACTCATCCAGTTCAAGTTGGACATGTTCCTAATTTCTCAATAAGTTATCCCATGGTTTGGCGATGCCACTCTGTTGGTCTTACCTCGGATCGGATCAGACCACAATCCCATCCTCCTTGAATCTGATAGGCCTCCCTCCTGTAAAAATCCTTTCCATTTCGAAGCCATGTGGACCCAACACAAGGATTTCAAAAATCAAGTGTCCTCTTGGTGGTATCAAAGTGTCATAGGGTCTTCCACTTTTCAGTTGGCTCAGAAGTTGACGATGGTCAAAGAAAACCTAAAAATCTGGAATAGGGAAGTCTTTGGCAACCTTTTTGCCAATAAGAAAGCTATTACTGAGAAACTTCAGGAGATAGAAATAAGAATCGAAGCAGGGGACCACATAAGCCCCACTAGAGAGGAGGAAAGGAACCTCCTAGCAGAATTCCATAATATCTTGGCCAGAGAGGAAACCTTCTGGAGGTAGAAGTCAAGAGACCTATGGGTCAAGGAAGGCGATACCAATACAAGGTTCTTTCATGCCTCCACTATGCGACATAGGGCATCCAAAAAGATCAGGAAGATCGTGTGCAGTAACAGATCATTTTCCACTGACATTGTGGAGATCAGGATTGAAGTAGTATCTTTCTTCCAGAACCTCTTGGGAAGTGCCTCGGAGGATGACAGTCAAGCTCAGGATACTCTCCTTGCCAATATCCCTAGCATCATTCCTCAGGACTTGAACTCCAGACTGGTGGATCCCTTCACCCGCGATGAAGTGAAAGAGGCCTTGTTTTCAATGCAACCCGATAAACCCCCTAGATCGGATGGGTTCTCTTCAAGGTTCTTCTAAACTATGTGGGATGTGGTGGGGAATGATATTTGTAAGGCTATTAGAGAAATTCAGGAAACCAAAGTCGTCCCTCGCAGTTTCAATTCCACCTTCTTGGCCCTCATCTTGAAATTCTCTACTTGCAAATCCATTGCTTATTATAGGCCCATCAGCCTATGCAATGTCATCTACAAAGTTTTGACCAAGGTTATGGCCAACAGGCTAAAGGCCATACTTCCCCTCATCATTGATCAATCCCAAGGTAGCTCGGTTAAATGGAGGAACATCCTGGATGGGGTCATCTCGATCCATGAAACCCTGCATTCGGCCTCAATGTCTAAGAAGCCTACCATGTTTCTTAAGTTACATTTGAAGAAAGCCTTCGATAGGGTTGAAAAATGCTTTCTTCAGAAGATCCTTCTCAATTTCGGCTTGCACCCTTTGTGGGTCGATCTCATCCAGGGATGCATTTCCTCTCCCTGGTTCTCGATCCTAGTCAATAGCTCTCCCATCGAGTTCTTTCAAATCTCAAGAGGTTTACGCCAAGGGGATCCTCTATCCTCCATCCTTTTCATTATCCTTGCAGAAGCATTGGGAAGAGATCTCAAGGATGGCCAACATCGGAAGAATGTGATAGGTATCCTCCCTGCCTCCGAGGGTGATGCAATCACCCATCAACAGTTTATGGATGACACACTTTTGTCCACCATTGCGTCAGTAGCTCAAGATAAATCCATCAAACGAATCCTTGGACTCTATGATAAGTTTGTCGGATAAAAAGTAAATTACATCAAAAGCAATATCTTTTTCATCAACACCCCGGATAGGTGTCACGTTCAGATTACAAGGAGCCTGGGCTGCTCTATTGACTATCTTCCCACGACCTATCTTGGCCTCCCTCTATTCTGCGGGTGTGCAAAGGAAGGGATGTGGAATATGGTGATTGATAGGATCCACAAAAAATTGGTGTCATGGAAAGGTAAGCTCCTGTCCCAAGCTGCCAAGGTAACCCTTACAATGGCTTACCTCCAAGGAATTCCAACTTTCTTCATGTCTATCTTCAGATTTCCTGCCTTAGTTCTTCTCAAGATCGAGTAGGCTCAACGGAATTTCCTTTGGTCAAGCAATGAAGATAAGTCCAGGATCCCTTTGGTAGCCTGGGACAAAGTGTGCAGAAGCAAAAATCAAGGTGTATTAGGGTTCAGAATAATGGCCATAATGAACCTAGCGCTCATTGCCAAGCACACCTAGAGGATCCTAGTCGAAGAACCGGTTGAATGGGTTAGTATTATCAGGAGGAAATACTTCAACAACACTCCCCTTCTTGAGGGTGGAATTCCCAATGGGGGTCAGCTTTTTGGAAATCCATTGGCCAATCCAGACAGTTGATCCAAAACGACATCGGGTGGATCCTTGGGGATGGTCAAAGTATAGATTGTTGGAAGGACAGGTGGGCCCTAGAGGATCCTATGTCAGAACAGGTCGGGTTGGCTCAACTTAAACTTTTCCTGGATAACAATGTTGGGCAGAATATGGCCAATTTCATTGAATGGAGAAATAGCTCCTTGCAGTGGAAAGTAATCATCGTAGAAGGGCTAGAGTCGGAGGTCGGCTTCCTATCCTCCATCCTCAAGGACATCATCATACCCACTAGTAGAGGACCGGATAGATTGATATGGATGGGGACCGATGACAGGGGTTTCTCTGTCAAAATTGCCTATGGGCTTCAGTGCAAAGAGATAATTTTGGACTTTCCTTACAACTTGATCTGGAGGAAATGAGTTATCCCAAAGGTAAATTTCTTTTGCTGGATTGCTTTTCAGAACAAATCCCTCACTATTGATAATATTCACAAGAGGGGGTTTGCTTTAGCCAATAGATGTTACTTGTGTGAGTCTGCCTGTGAGTCCTCTGACCATCTCTTCCTGCACTATGGCTACACTAGGTCGGTCCTTAGCGCCATCATCTACACATTCCAAATCCAATGGGTTTCCCCCAAGACCATCAAGGAGGCTTTCTTCCAATGGGGCAATCCTTTTAAAAACCCTAAGCTTTGTTTCCTATGGAATGCTTGCCTCCACCACTTTTTATGGCAGGTATGGTTGGAATGTAATGGTCGGATCTTCGGTCACCCCCCAAGGATCCTCCCTCAGTCGCTCATAGGGCCATCATCTTTGCCATTGAGAATGCCAAGCTTATCCCCAGCCCTTGGCCCAAGCATGTGTTCGAAGAAGGTTTGTTCAAATCCTTAAAGCCATCCGGGGAGAGTAAGGAGCAGGAGGATCCAGGGGTTTCCAGGAAGAACGTCAGGTGGGTCAGGCCTCCTCATGGGTTGTTGAAGCTAAATTTTGATGGGGTGTCTCACGGCAACCCAGGGGTGGCCGCTGCGGGTGGGTTAATTCAAGATCACAATGGAAAGCTTGTAATGGCTTTCTATGAAAACTTATGGTATCAAACCAATCATGTTGCAAAGGCTAGAGGACTACTGAGAGGACTTGAGCTTATGACGGAGGATCCTCGTCCCTTGTTTGTTGAAGGGGACTCTTTGAACATCATAAACTACATGACAACTTCCAAGGATCCAGCGTGGAAGGTTTACAATATCATCACTCAGGCCAAAAGCATCCTACGTCAGAGGAACCAAGTTCAGATCAAGCATACCTACAGGGAGAGCAATGGTCTAGCTAACCACTTACCAAACAAAGGTTTAAAGTCCACATGTCTTGTGGTGTGATGTCAAGTTTCCCAGTGGACATTGAGAAGATCGCCAGCCAGGATATTATTAATATCTCCACATAAGAATGATGAAAGTACTGGGCCTAGGTGGACGGGCTTGAGGAGAGCCACGACACCTACGCCACCGGTCCCAATTGGCACACCTGTCATGATGGTTTGTGGCAGGTATAACAAGAACGATCCTTTCCCAAAGGCCCTCGAAAGGTGGTCCAGTAAATCACCAGTCCTATCCCTCATGCCTGGAAAAGTTCAAATACAAGTGGATGTTTTTTCATCTCCTCTACAGATATTTTGACGGGCCTGACATGCCCAAGCGAAGATCACCATTGGCCCTCTCCCGGGCCACCTTGAGAGGACGCTCTGGCCCACCTCTCTATACATAACTACCAAATATGCCATTACCTTCGGTAATGCTTGGCACCTTCGAAGATTGCGTGTCCACCTCAGCATCAATCTTTGCCACCATCCTGGATCTAACGCTATCTTTGGTAATGATGGCTCTACCTGCATCCATGCGAGGCTCATCTCTAAAGAAAATATTTTTAATTTAGTGGTGTTTTGGGTGAGCCTTATCTTTTGGTGTAAGGTGTCCCCTAGAGTGTGGTGCAGAGTTATCTGGCTTCCCTCCTGGCATGTGTTTTTCTTGAATCCATGGCTTTTCCTTACGTCGAGCCGGTTGAACTTTCCCTGTGTGATGAAGCCATGATGTTTATGAAGTCCAAGGGTATGCTCCCTTTCCTCCAGAAATTCCAAGGGCCCGAAGACAATGTCACCCGTGCCTTTGTGGACTCCTCGAACCGGGGTGAGGTTGTGGTGAGGGGGATAAATTTTAAAATTTCCATTGAGCTTATGAGTGAGGTCACTGGGTTGCCGATGGTAGGTCGTAATATTCAGCGTGATTGTCACAATTGGGAAGAGGAATTGGAGCAATTCCCTGACAAAGGATGAAAACTTGGGTGGGATAAGTCAGCCCTTCTTCGCTCTGCCCTCCCGAAACCTTGGAATATTCCCATCATCCCTATCCTTCAGTATGTTACCTGCGATGATCCCGACAAGCCTCTGTGCAGTTTACACATCTGTTTTGTAAACCATCTGAGGGATGCCAAGCAGGTCTGTATTCTCGACTATCTTGTCTACTCCCTTGGCCTCACTATCAAAAAGAGCAAGAAATTGTCATACCCTCCCATCCACTAGGGGTTAATGAGTGTCATCTTCTGCCATGTCGCTGTGAATCGTCCTCTACCCCAGGCGGTCCTTCCTATTGCTACCCAAGCCCTAGGTAGTCCTGGTTTTGTTCAAGAGGATGGGACTTCTAGCCCTATCCGAAGTAGCCCCCCTGAGGTGGCAAATCCTGCGTCTCTCCAAAGAGTTTCCCGTAGAAATCCATCCAAGAGAGAGCATACTGACGCCCCTACCCCATCCCGATCATATCTGTAGCTTAAGAATGTGAAGAAGGAGAAAGGGACTCCACCGCAGCAAATCAACTCTGACATTGAGAGTGAAGCAGAGGGGTTATCTCCCCAGTTTCTATTAGACATGATGGCCAACATCCTCTCCTCTACAAATGCAATGGTGAGGATCCTCAAGCGCTTTAAGGGGCATGAGACCCAGGAGGATCAGGAGGATCCGGACGTGTAAGGAAGTTTCCTGGGACGGTTTCCTTTTTGTCGTCTGGTGGCAGCGATCTATATAATGGATGCTTATGTGTTTTTTATGGTTTTTTCAGTTGTTTTTGACCTCCGTTGGGAGGGTTTCATGTAGCCCTCATGGGCATCACTGTGTTTTTATTGGTAAGTTTTCATATGGTGCCTAATGTATCAGACCAAGGGGCTCTCTCTAATGGTAAAGGCTACGACTTCTCTTGTTATAAGGTTTTGGGATTCTCTTAAAAAACCCATTTTGTATATAAATTAATCTACTTACCAAAAAAAAAATGTTGGTTGGAATGAAAATAAGAGAGGGAGATCATCAAAATATGAATAAAGAGAAAAAGCAACTAAAAGGGATACTATTTTGAGAATCCAAATAAAAAATCATAGGCATTAACAAGAAGTGGGGCTAAGGTCACTAATAAAATGAAATTGTGATGATGAAAATAATATCATGAAATATTAGGGGTATGAATAAAATCCCTAAAAGGAGAGTTATTATAAAATTAATAGGTTGTTAGTCTTGAGTTAATTTTAATACAGGAAACAAAATTATGTGGTCATGAATGTAAGGATGCTTTTAGAAATATATGAAATATGGGTGATTGTTTAGCAATTTTTAGTAGGAGCTTCAAGTGGTATGGCAACAATATGGAATAAATGCAATGGGATGGACAATTTTTAGAAATAAAAAGTAATTGAGTTGCTGGATTATTTTACAAGAAAGAGAAAAAACATCAATTTTGGGGTTATAAATGTACATGCTCCAACCAAAGTTACTCATAAGAAAATGTTTAAAGGATCTTAGAATATTTTTGTTAAATATAATGATAATTCATAATTAATATCTATGGATTCTTGGGGGTGACTTCAACACAATTGTGTCTACTTTGAAAAATAAAGGTGGTACTCTAAGATGATCTCTATGAATGCAACATTTTGCTTCATTTTTCAATTTGAATATCCTTTAGGATAATAGTCTTTCAAAATTTCAATATAAATATAATAAAAATATTGAATAGATTCTTGTTATCCAGCACATGGCTGCAAATAGAGTATACAATAGCTTTATATATTTTATTGTGAGTAGGATCAGATCACAAACACATTCTTTTGATTTGTGATTTACCCATTAGTGGTTATCCAAAGGTATTTTAATTCTAGTCTATTTGGCTCCAAGAAACTGATTTCTTATGGATAGTTGTATTGGGATGAAGTAAATTTTAAAGGATTATATATGTACAAGTTTGTTGAAAAGATAAAGCATGTTAAGGAGCAAATAAATATTCGGAATGACAAATATTTTGATAACATTTTTAAAGAAAAGAAGAAAATTGAATCCAAGCTCAAAAGTATGCAAGAGTTAGTATAAAATGATGGAATGGACCAAGATTTTTATGTGAAAGAATCACAATTACTCTCGGTTATCATAATACATTGAAAAATGAGTTATACTTATTCAAAAAATCTAAGGAGAAATGGCTCAAGGAAGGAGACTGAAATACAATTTTTTTATGCTATAGCAAAAACAAAATTTTATTTTTGTTGCATCAAAAATGTTTTAGCTCCAAATGGAAGAAATATTGAGGAAGAAGAAGATATAAGGAAACAATTAAATATTTTAAAAATATTTTATCAGATACTAGGCAAGATAAGGATCCACAAGATAAGATTTTGTAAAATATTCCATCAATTATCACATAGGGACAAAATGGAAGCTTGATGAAGAATAGGAGATTTGCATAAAGCAATTTTTTCTTTCCTTCCTAACAAGGCACTTGACCCCTATGGATTTCCTTTAATTTTATTTTTTTAAAATTAGGATTTATTGAAGAGTGATATGTTGATTACAGTTAAAAAGGCCAAGAAAATGAAGTTTACAATAAGTGAGATCAATGTCACTCTTAATACATTGGTTCGTAAGAAAGTAAATCAAATTATTTTGAAAATTCTCGTCTAGTAAGCCTTTTTAATATGATTTATAAGATCGATTTTAAAAATCATGGTGAACATGTTAAAAGGTATTCTAGATTATGTTATCTCAAAGGAACAAGTTGGTTTTATTCATGGTAAACAAATTCTTGATGGTGTAATCATTGCACAAGAGGCCATACATTCTCTTTATTCAATGAAAAAATAGGTATTCTAATCAAATTTGATATTAACAAAGCATATGATAGGGTTTAATATTCTCAAAACATTTGGTTTTGATTACAGTTGATGTGAATGGATTCAATGTAATGGATATATTAGTTACTTTAAGTTATCTTGTGGGCTTTGCCAAGGTGATCCACTATCTCCTTATTTTTCATTATTCTTACGAAGGCATTAGGGAGAGATTTCTCAAAAGAAAATGAAAAGAAAAATAAAAGGTATTTAGGTTGCAAAAAATCATCCCTTTGCATCTCATCTCCAATTTGTTGATGATGCTTTTCTTTTGGGTCATCCCTCACTTAGTGATACTATGGAGTTTAAATCAATATTACAAAGCTATGAGAAGGCTACTATTAGTTGGTTAATACTACAAAATCTAAGATTATTTTACTTTAATTGCCCTATATTTACAATAAATTATTATAGATATTTTAGGATTTAAAATTAACAATTCTCCATCAACCTACTTGGGTATTTATTTATATCATAAAGAAAATAAGTAGGAGCTTTGGATATCTTGTTTGGATAGAATGAAAGCTTATTTGGCTAGTTGGAAAGGTAAGTTCTTAACCATGGTAGGAAAGCTAAAACTTAGTGTAACACCCCAAGTCAGCCCACTTGGTTGTCTAATCACACCAAGTCTTCCCACTTGGTTGTCTAATGTCAGAGGTATCATTATGAGAATATTTTTATTTATCTCTTGTTTCATTTTCTAGTATGAGCATGTTAAATTCATCTTCATGAGTGTCATTCCACTGCAGTCGAAATACTCATGAGATCGAGATTGGCCAAATCCCATATAGTTGCCTATTTTGAACTTCACTCTCCACCCGAGATTCCAAGTTTAGGCAGTGGGTTTCTTTTCCTCTAGGGCCCATAACACCTAGAGGTGTGACACATAACTTTCCCGTGTCTTTACATGAATACATGAATTCATATCTTATAATTAAATCATGTAAGACTTAGCGCATACATGCTCGAGCTAGACGATCAACCATTCTTTATGGAGCATCATCTAGGGTCTTACCAATGCCCTGGTAACCACCCGATGACTTGTATAGATTAACCAACATGATGTCCCATACCATCATGTTGTCGGTTTCACCTAGTCTAACACAAATCACCACTCATCACTAGCAGGGATAACCTAGAAGAGATGCCCATACAACTCTTTGTTACCTCTCGTTCTGACCTTTTTCATTAGAAGTACAGTTAGAGCCCTGTTCCATGATGATTGCCTTCCCGTATACATCATCAATATTTGTATCATCAGATTGTCTACCCACAATCTTGAATTTCAATCAAGGTTGTCCTGCCCACAACCTTAGGTTGCGATTTAAGATTGCCTATCCCACAATCTTAATAGTATTTTTTTAATATTTACTTAGCTACGGTTTGAATTGTCTAAAGCAGTTTTTGACTAGTCAAAGGTTAAGCATTCTCCATTTTCTAATGATTTCGATATTTAGTAAAGTAACACAAGTTATCTAGTTTCCACCTTTATGTAATATAGGTTTACCACTAAAGCTGAATAGAAATCACTAAACATTGGAAACGTTGTAATCAATGTTAAAAGATCTATAAATCTGCCATACAATTTTATTAAGATTCCTTTTTAATTCTTTAATTAAACAAATAGAAGCTACCTCTCAAATAAGTAAAAGGAAGACATTTTCTATTAATCAAAACTCCACAAAATTTAGGCTACATAAATAAAGGGTTAAACGGTCTGCTTTAGTCAGAATAGGTGTTGTGGTCAAGGCTCCATATTATTTAAACTAAAAGAAGTTTAGTTCATTCTGTTATAAATAAGAAGAATAGTGCCATCCATATTTCATGTAAGACACTGCACAATGAACACTTTGAAGTAAATTTGACATATAATTTTCATACAAATGTCTTCGTCCATCGACTTCTTCAAACTTATGCGGCGGTATCATTAGCTACGTTTTCCCAAATATCTCTCGGACCTAATCTTGGTTAAAGTTGGATGTTCTTTAATACTGAGGATAAAGCTTTAATTACTAACTATGTTATGACTATCCTACTAATTTTCTTCTACGTTTCACATTCTAAACTCGGTTTAAAGCATGCAAACAGGCATAATAAAATCTTAAACTAGTTATCAAAATCAGACCCATTTTATATACACAATGAATTACTCGCCATCTCAACTAATCAGGGTGTTTTTAAGCTTAAACATTTTACATATGAACTGTACTAACATTCAGATGAGCTATCATGAACCCTAGGCAAGATACATACCCGAAGAGATAAAGTTAAAGACTATATTCATTGCATGCAATTGTATGGTTTCAGATTAAGTTTAGGAACCAGATTTTATAACTAAAGTAAAATAAATCCCCATTAATGAGAACAATCACCACTTAATTACTGATTCATGTTTAAGACAATCATATCCTATGCTTCAAGGCTTCCGTAAACAGGTGACCACATTTTAATTTAATAAAGTTCATAATTCAAAATAGCCATACTCGACGCTATTGAACACAGGCTCAACTTGACTTCGGAGGAATTAAACTTTCATTGATTACCACAAAGTTACATACAAAGCAATAGCTCTTCTAAACATATAACACAATATTGCACTCCATTTCAATCAGTGAGTTATAAATGAAAGTAGCAACATACCCATTTAAAATTGTAATTTACACGATTTACATCTTGTATCCAGAATTCAACCATTCATGTTTTCCAAAGCTATGTTTCAATAGTCAATGTAAAGTTTACAACTTTGCTCTGCGTATATCCAAAGAACTATATATTCTATTACTACTGCATGTAACAGTTTAGCTATAACTCTCTTATGTCTCAGGCCTCAATATACCCCTGAGTAGAGTTACAAAGTACACAAAATATACAACATTTCTCTTTCATTTCTATGTGCAGATCTTGAACCCGAACGTTGTCAGAATCATTAAAAGATAACATGCATTGTTTTTTTTTGCAGTGTTCAATAGTAGTCTTCCTCCTTACACAGATTATCCGATGTTATCCAAGGGTCAGAACGGTCATCTACAATGAAGTGCATCTAACCCTAGAATGCATACATCATTTCCATATTTAATTCAACATGCAGAGCTTCAAATATTTTCCAACACAAATCACAATATCCCAACATAATTTAACTCAACATGCAACATCAAATATTTCCAAAATGGAAGAACTCGGTCTTGGTTCACAACCAACCAGACACCCAGTAACACATTGGTGCTTAATATTAACATGGCATACAACAACAAATGATTTAAAGAAGGATAATATCGGCCTTGGTTCACAGCCAACCAGTCACACAACACTCCAACGAACGCATGCAATATAAGCATATCCAATTCACATAGGGTATAATTTTTTTTAGTTTTCTATAATACGTATGCTATTCTAGGAATGCACACAGAGCACCATCATATATTTTTTTTTACCATACAAACAGATTTTATTTTCCATTGGCTTTTCCTTAAGATTTTTAAATCAGAATGGGCTTACTGTTTTCTCCATGCAAACAACACTTGTTCTTCTTTTGCCATGTTTTGTTCTCTTCTCCTCTAACACCTAGCTCACCCACTCTGTTCTCTCCTCCTCCAACACTTGGTTCCCTCTTCATCGAAAGACACCATGCATACCATTATGTGCACCCCTTTTTCTCTCTATGTCCACCATCTAGAGATGGTTTTTCCCCACTCCTCTTCGCACACAAAATCCGACATTGGTTTAAAGTCTGTCCATTCTAATAAAACTCCAGGTGGAATCCACTTCACCACGTTCAACAACCTTAAAAACCTCCATAAAAATAATGCCGATAATTTCCTATTTGCCTTCTTCAAAGAGTGCCTCAACAATACTTCTATGGTCTACGTACTATTTTATTTTATAATTTTAATATGACACTTATTTAAATTCCTTTATTTTCCTTGCCTCCAAAGCATCCATAGAACATTAAGGTTTATTTGCTTCAATGCAATTATATATTAATATTTATGCAATTAGTATATATATATATATATATATATATATATATATATATATATATATATATATATATCAATTTTAAATAAGTCAATTTCTAGAACAAAACACACATGTTCCTTTTAAAAACTCTGAATACTACTACTTTTTTTTGTTCTAGATTTATTTCATTAATTTTAAACTATGACTCTTATGCATTAAGCACTTTCATTGCCTTCCAATAATTTAAACTATGGCTCCCATGCATTAAGCACTTTCATTGCCATACAAACAACACAATTCATAAATTATCAAACATCAAACACCCCTACAAATGCAGCTACATGATATGCATTCTACATGGACCATTGGCGAATGCATCACCTATAGGGTTCTTTGCCCCTATCAACTGGTGAATACACCACCGCTCATCATCTCCCTTGACTTACCTTGCACCGGAATAATCCTTTTGCCTGTTGAGGAGACCTCTTTCCTTTGCATTGCCCTACCAGTAACAATTACCTATCTCCTACAACCACAGATACATTAGCAGTATCTCATCCTTACAGATAAATTATGCGTATAAGAAAATAGAGTTTTGGAGGGTTGTTACATACTCCCCCTAAGATTAAACATAGTCCCTGTGTTTGCATTTACCATCAAAAGCATAAAAAGAAAAATAATGCCATGATAATAGAAAATCAATTCAACACATCATCAAATTTACATTCTTCTCAATATGATTCATCATCCAAAACATGCATAGATATTAAATACATGTATCATTCTTCACAAACCAAGATATGATAATATTCAAAATAAAACCATGACATGAAACATGCACAAATATCAAGTATACGTATCATACTTCACAAACCAAGATATGATATTGTTACTGTTCAACCAAAATAAAACTATGTCATGATGATATCAATGTCCAAATACTATTCAAACAAGAACGAAAACTATCTTTTCATGATGGCCACATCTTCCCACGTGGCACTATTTTCTAAAAACTAGTCCCATTGGACCTTGCACTATTCAATGTTCCTTTTTCTCAACTATTTTGTACGATATCCAAGGATCCTAACTGGTCGCACTTCAATGCATAGGGGATCATCCATCTACAATTGATCAATATTCCAAACATGTGAGGGGTCAAGAACATATTTCTTGAGAAGGGACACATGGAACGTATCATGAATTTTTGACAAATTGGGTGGCAAGTCTAATTTGTAGGCAACCGGGTTCAGTTTTTCAACAATTTCAAAAGGTCCTACAAATCGTGGACTAAGCTTAGAGGATTTGATAGAAATTTTAGTAGGTTTAACTCTTAGGAATACTCTATCTCCCATAGTGAATTCCCTTGGTGTTCTCTTTAGGTCCGCATAACTCTTTTGTCGATCCGAGGCTTCCTTGAGCCTTTGACGAATTTCATTAAGTTGGTCTTCCATTTCCCTAACCATATCCGGCCCGATCATCACCCGATCCTCTAGATTACTCCATGACAATGGTATTCTACACCTTCTCCCATATAGAGCCTCAAATGGAGCCATACCTAAAGAAGTATGATAACTATTATTATAAGCAAACTCAACTAGGAAAATATAATCTTCCCATTTCGTCTGATGGTCCATACAATACATGCAGAGCATATCCTCTAAGACTTGATTTACCCTTTCAGTTTATCCATCTATTTTTAGGTGATAGGCAATACTAATATTGAGTTTCATTCCCCATGCCTGGTGCAATATCTACCAAAACTTAGATGTGAATCGAGAATCCCTATCTGATATAATGGTTTCAGGGAATCCATGTAGTCGTACCACTTCCCTAGAAAATTTTTGGGCTACAATGGGAGCTCCATATTTTATATTTCTAGGCAGAAAATGTGCCACCTTAGTTAATTTATCCACTACTACCATAATGGCATCATGTTGAAAATGATTCTTAGGCAGTCCAACAATAAAATCCATAGTTACAACCTACCATTTGTATTGTGGAATGTCATGCAAAAATAAGCATCCAGCTGGATGTAGATGTTCCGCTTTCACCTTTTGACATTCTAAACATTTAGCCACAAATTCAGTAATGTCCTTTTTCATTCCTAGCTAGTAATATTCTTTTTTCAAATTTTTGTACATCTTCACATAGCCTAGATGAGCAGAATATGGAGCACTATGTGCTTCTTGCAGGATCACATTTCTCAGTCCCTGATCATCAGGTACCACTATCCTATTTTTGAAGAACAATGTATCCTTCCAGATTCTAAATTCCTTCGCTTTATTAGATTCTTGTTGAACTAATTCTCGATACTTCTGAGAATATTCATCTTGAATTTGTAATTTTCTTATTTGTTCAATTATAGCAGATTGACAATGTGACATAGCATTGATATGCCTTCTTCTACTTAAAGCATCTACTAATTTATTTTCTTTTCCCTTAATGTACTCTATGCCAAAATCATATTCTGCTAGAAACTCCATCCAACGCCTTTGTCTAGCATTGAGCATTGGCTGAGTAAAAATATATCTTAGACTTTGATGATCTATTCTGAGCTCAAAATATTTACCGAGTAGATAATGATGCCACATTTTTAGAGCATGCACAACCGCAACCAATTCTAGGTCATGTGTGGCATAGTTTACTTCATGTTTCTTAAGTTTTCGGGACTCATAAGCAATAACACCATCTTCTTGCATGAGAACCCCACCTAATCCTTCCAAAGAAGCATCAGTACATACAACAAATGGTTGCTTAGGATCTGCTATTTTGAGAATAGGTGTTGTCGTTAGCTTTTATTTAAGAATTTTGAAAGCTTCTTCACATCGTTTTGTCCATTTAAAATATTTTCCTTTCTTTTGGAGATTGGTTATTGGATAAGCTATCTTAGAAAAATTTTGAATAAAATGACGATAATATCCAGCCATCCCCATAAAACTTCTCACCTCAGAAACATTTGTGGGAGCAGGCCAATCAATGATAGCCTCAATCTTCCTTGGATCAACAGATACCCCTTCAACTGAAATTACATGTCCCAAATATTGTACCTGGGTTGCATAAAACTCACATTTGGACATTTTTCCATATAATTGATTCTTTCTAAGTATCTCAAGAACAGTCCTCATATGTAGATCATGCTCTTCTTTGCTTTTGGAATAGATCAATATGTCATCCAGGAATATCAACACAAATCGATCTAATTGTTCTTGAAACACACTATTCATCAAATTCATAAAAGTTGTTGGAGCATTGGTCAACCCAAAAGGCAACACTGTGAATTCATAATGACCATATCTGGTTTGGAAAGAAGTTTTGTGGGTATCTTCCTCTCGAATTCTCAACTGATGATAACCAGATCTAAGATCAATTTTGGAGAAAATTGTGGCTCCTTTCAGTTGATCAAACAAATCATCTATTTTGGGTAGAGAGTACTTATTCTTAATAGTCATCTTATTTAACATTATGTAATCAATACATAATCTTAGTGTCCCATATTTATTTTTCACAAACAACACTGGTGCACCCCACGGTGAAACACTAGGTCTAATATGTCCTTTTTCTAAAAGTTCCTGAAGTTGAGTCTTAAGTTCTTGCAGCTCTATTGTGGTCATCCTATAAGGTGCTCGAGCTATTGGCGTTGCTCCTGGAAAAAGTTCTATAGTAAAATCAAACTCCCTTTGGGGTGGAAGACCAGGTAATTCTTCAGGAAAAACATCTCGAAAGTCATTTAACACTGGATATGTTTGGAAAAGACTCGCTTCAGATTCATTTTCTTCCTTTTTATTAAGTTTAACCACAAAGACTCTACTACCCTTCCTCAAAGTTCTTTTAACTTGCATTGCAGTCAAAATATGTGGTTCCACTGATTCACATCCATAGTGAACCCGAATCCTTTGCTTGGTGTCATCAGTGAATTCCATCCATCTTTCTTCAAAATTTAACAATGCTTTATGTGCCTTGAGCCAGTCCATACCTAAAATTATATCGAAGGCATGTAAAGGAGCTACGTATAAGTGCCAATGGGTTTTCCCTTGAGGTAACATTATTTGAGGATCAAATAGACATTGGTTAACTGTATAGGTTTTCCCAGACCCATACTCGACTTTCCACCCATTAGCCATAAATCCAAGTGTTTCCGGTATGTCCCTCAAAATATTTGGTGAAACAAAACTATCAGTTGCTCTAGAATCAACCAAAATATAAACATTTCTATTATAAATTTTACCTTTCAATAGAAAAGGTGTTGCTTGACCATTGAGTTTAGAGTTACCTATTGTTGCATATATCTTATGAGCAGGTTCCATAGGTTCTTTTCTCTTATCTACTCACAAAGGATATTTATCAGCATAATGAGGTTCTTTACAAATCTAGCAACCAGTCCATGGTGCCCTCTCTTTCACATTTCCCTCATTATCTTCATGTGTACCAGATTTTGGTGCATTAGCTCTTTGTTCATACCTATCCCAAAAATTTCTCTGGCCACCCCGATAATTTTGATTTCCCCTATTTCCTTGGTACCTATTCTTATTCTTGTCAAACCTGTTTTTGTTTCCATTTCCATGATTCTTGTTCCAACCTCTATCTCCTTTGGTTGGACCCACATTTTTCTTCTTCTATGGTTCTTCCTTTTTTGAATATTGTTGATAATAAGCTTTCTTGGCCTTAAAATTATCTTCTTCTTATCGAGCCAAGTCACAAGCAACAGTTAGGGTGGCAGGTTTTAACATAAGAATTAGGTGCCCAATTTTTGGATGTAACCCTAGGAGAAATTTTTGAATTTTAATTTCATTCCGCTACTCATATTCGAGCATGTATTTGAGAAATTGCACAAATCGCTGGTAGTACTCAATTACGGACATATTACCCTATGTCAACCTTGAAAATTTTATAGTCCTTTCAAGGTAAAATTGTGGTGTTAGGAACCTATCCTTAAATGCCAAAACAAATGTGTCCCAATGAACATCGACAGCCTCCACATTGTGAGTTTTTCTATATGTATCCCACCAGTCAGCGGTAGCTCTAGTCAATCGAAAGACTACCCATGAGGTTTTCGATTTAGATGAAAGGGTCCTAACTGCAAAGTATGCTTCCACACTATTCAACCATCTTTCAGCTTCTTCCCCATCACCTTTGCCATCAAATTTGGCTATATCAATTTTTCTCATATCCTTGTCCAACTCTGAACCTACTTGTTTCCTTCCTGGGTCAATAGTTATCTCATCCTCAACTATTATCGTTTCTTTTCCTTTGGATAAATTTTCTATTGTTTTCTATTGATGGGAAATCATTTCTTGTTGTTGAGCCAGCTGAGCTTTTTGTTGCTCCATATGCTCTATCATTTGAGCATTTTGTTGTGCCATGTGTTCAGCTATTTGAGCACTTTGCTGCTCCATTTGCTCTTTCTGTTGGCTCACTTGCTCCCACAATAATTGCACCATCCGGACCATTTTATCCTCTTTGTTAACTGGTTCTTTTTCCTTCCTCTTTTCTCGAGGATGTTCTATGGCTTCCTCAGATGCCCCAATCTGCATGAATTTTTGAATGACCCTTCTAGGGTTCTCGGTCAGCCCTTCCCGTTGAACCGCCATAGTTATTTTTGAGGAACTAGCTTTTTGTTTGGATGCCATTGCCTACCCAACAAAACAAGAGCCTTGTCAGGTTTTTGAGTCTTAGGTGAACACATTGGTAGCTTTAAATTAGACTTGTCATAGATTTTCTAAAATTTTATCACTTAAAATATTCGCAACCTTGGCTCTGATACCAAATGTAACACCCCAAGTCAGCCCACTTGGTTGTCTAATCACACCAAGTCTTCCCACTTGGTTGTCTAATGTCAGAGGTATCATTATGAGAACATTTATTTTTTTTTTTATCTCTTGTTTCATTTTCTAGTATGAGCATGTTAAATTCATCTTCATGAGTGCCATTCCGTTATAGTCGAAATACTCATGAGATCGAGATTGGCCAAATCCCATATAGTTGCCTATTTTGAACTTCACTCTCCACCCGAGATTCCAAGTTTAGGTAGTGGGTTTCTTTTCCTCTAGGGCCCATAACACCTAGAGGTGTGACGCATAACTTTCTCATGTCTTTACATGAATACATGAATTCATATCTTATAATTAAATCATGTAAGACTTAGCGCATACATGCTCGAGCTAGACGATCAACCATTCTTTATGGAGCATCATCTAGGGTCTTACCAATGCCCTGGTAACCACCCGATGACTTGTATAGATTAACCAACATGATGTCCCATACCATCATGTTGTCGGTTTCACCTAGTCTAACACAAATCACCACTCATCACTAGCAGGGATAACCTAGAAGAGATGCCCATACAACTCTTCGTTACCTCCCATTATGACCTTTTTCTATTAGAAGTACAGTTAGAGCCCTGTTCCATGATGATTGCCTTCCCGTATACATCATCAATATTTATTTCATCAGATTGTCTACCCATAATCTTGAATTTCAATCAAGGTTGTCCTACCCACAACCTTAGGTTGTGATTTAAGATTGCCTATCCCACAATCTTAATAGTATTTTTTTAATATTTACTTAGCTACGGTTTGAATTGTCTAAAGCAGTTTTTGACTAGTCAAAGGTTAAGCATTCTCCATTTTCTAATGATTTTGATATTTAGTAAAGTAACACAAGTTATCTAGTTTCCACCTTTCTGTAATATAGGTTTACCACTAAAGCTGAATAGAAATCACTAAACATTGGAAACATTGTAATCAATGTTAAAAGATCTATAAATCTGCCATACAATTTTATTTAAGATTCCTTTTTAATTATTTAATTAAACAAATAGAAGCTACCTCTCAAATAAGTAAAAGGAAGACATTTTCTATTAATCAAAACTCCACAAAATTTAGGCTACATAAATAAAGGGTTAAACGGTCTGCTTTAGTCAGAATAGGTGTTGTGGTCAAGGCTCCATATTATTTAAACTAAAAGAAGTTTAGTTCATTATATTATAAATAAGAAGAATAGTGTCATCCATATTTCATGTAAGACACTGCACAACGAACACTTTGAAGTAAATTTGACATATAATTTTCATACAAATATCTCCATCCATCGACTTCTTCAAACTTATGCGGTGGTATCACTAGCTACGTTTTCCCAAATATCTCTCGGACCTAATATTGGTTAAAGTTGGATGTTCTTTAATCCTGAGGATAAAGCTTTAATTACTAACTATGTTATGACTATCCTACTAATTTTCTTCTACATTTCACATTCTAAACTCGGTTTAAAGCATGCAAACAGGCATAATAAAATCTTAAACTAGTTATCAAAATCAGACCTATTTTATATACACAATGAATTACTCGCCATCTCAACTAATCAGGGTGTTTTTAAGCTTAAACATTTTACATATGAATTGTACTAACATTCAGATGAGCTATCATGAACCCTAGGCAAGATACGTACTCGAAGAGATAAAGTTAAAGACTATATTCATTGCATGCAATTGTATGGTTTCAGATTAAGTTTAGGAACCAGATTTTATAACTAAAGTAAAAGAAATCCCCATTAATGAGAACAATCACCACTTAATTACTGATTCATGTTTAAGACAATCATATCCTATGCTTCAAGGCTTCCATAAACAGGTGACCACATTTTAATTTAATAAAGTTCATAATTCAAAATAGCCATACTCGATGCTATTGAACACAGGCTCAACTTGACTTCGGAGGAATTAAACTTTCATTGATTACCATAAAGTTACATACAAAGCAATAGCTCTTCTAAACATATAACACAATATTGCACTCCATTTCAATCAGTGAGTTATAAATGAAAGTAGCAACATACCCATTTAAAATTGCAATTTACATGATTTACATCTTGTATCCAGAATTCAACCATTCATGTTTTCCAAAGCTATGTTTCAATAGTCAATGTAAAGTTTACAACTTTGCTCTACGTATATCCAAAGAACTATATATTCTATTACTACTGCATGTAACAGTTTAGCTATAACTCTCTTATGTCTCAAGCCTCAATATACCCCTGAGTAGAGTTACAAAGTACGCAGAATATACAACATTTCTCTTTCATTTCTATGTGCAGATCTTGAACCCGAACGTTGTCAGAATCATTAAAAGACAACATGCATTATTTTTTTGTAGTGTTCAACAATAGTCTTCCTCCTTACACAGATTATCCGGTGTTATCCAAGGGTCAGAACGGTCATCTACAATGAAGTGCATCTAACCCTAGAATGCATACATCATTTCCATATTTAATTCAGCATGCAGAGCTTCAAATATTTTCCAACACAAATCACAATATCCCAACATAATTTAACTCAACATGCAACATCAAATATTTCCAAAATGGAAGAACTCGGTCTTGGTTCACAACCAACCAGACACCCAGTAACACATTGGTGCTTAATATTAACATGGCATACAACAACAGATGATTTAAAGAAGGATAATATCGGCCTTGGTTCACATCCAATGAATCACACAACACTCCAACGAACGCATGCAATATAAGCATATCCAATTCACACAGGGTATAATTTTTTTTTAGTTTTCTATAATACGTATGCTATTATGGGAATGCACATAGAGCACCATCATAATGTTTTTTTTTACCATACAAACAAATTTTATTTTCCATTGGCTTTTCCTTAAGATTTTTAAATCAGAATGGGCTTACTATTTTCTCCATGCAAACAACACTTGTTCTTCTTTTGCCATGTTTTGTTCTCTTCTCCTCTAACGCCTAGCTCACCCGCTCTGTTCTCTCCTCCTCCAATGCTTGGTTCCCTCTTTGTCGAAAGACACCATGCATACCATTCTGCGCACCCCTTTTTCTCTCTGTGTCCACCATCTAGAGATGGTTTTTCCCCACTCCTCTTCGCACACAAAAGCTGACATTGGTTTAAAGTCTATCCATTCTAATAAAATGCCAGGTGGAATCCACTTCACCACGTTCAACAACCTTAAAAACCTCCATAAAAATAATGCCGACAATTCCCTATTTGCCTTCTTCAAAGAGTGCCTCAACAATACTTCTATGGTCTACATACTATTTTATTTTATAATTTTAATATGACACTTATTTAAATTCCTTTATTTTCCTTGCCTCCAAAGCATCCATAGAACATTAAGGTTTATTTGCTTCAATGCAATTATATATTAATATTTATGCAATTAGTATATATATATATCAATTTTAAATAAGTCAATTTCTAGAACAAAACACACATGTTCCTTTTAAAAACTCTGAATACTACTACTTTTTTTTTTGTTCTAGATTTATTTCATTAATTTTAAACTATGACTCTTATGCATTAAGCACTTTCATTGCCTTCCAATAATTTAAACTATGGCTCCCATGCATTAAGCACTTTCATTGCCATACAAACAACACAATTCACAAATTATCAAACATCAAACACCCCTACAAATGCAGCTACATGATATGCATTCTACATGGACCGTTGGTGAATGCATCGCCTATAGGGTTCTTTACCCCTATCAACTGGTGAATACACCACCACTCATCATCTCCCTTGACTTACCTTGCACCGAAATAATCCTTTTTCCTATTGAGGAGACCTCTTTCCTTTGCATTGCCCTACCAGTAACAATTACCTATCTCCTGCAACCACAGATACATTAGCAGTATCTCATCCTTACAGATAAATTATGCGTATAAGAAAATAGAGTTTTGGAGGGTTGTTACTGTTGGCCACAAATCTGCCACAGGAAAGGATTTTGCAATGTATACGCGCCCTAGACCTGGGCCAACATTGAAAGGCTGGGGGGAAGAGATGCCCTCCGTGCCAATCTCCGGAGAAGGTCGGCTCCTTTACTAAACTACTAGGGTTTTAAGCTAAGAGTGCAGGAAAGAAATAAAAAGGGGTAAGGGAAGAAATGTAAGTGATTCAGTGGGAAAGAACCAATTAGCACGATTACTACCTAATATCCTGAAACAGCAGCAATAAATATAAAGAACAAAACTTAAATGAACGCCGCGCCAACTTCCTTATGTATCCTCTGGAAGAGTTCCAGGACCCAATTATCTTCCTATGCCTAAATCCAGATTGCAGAATTACAACACTTAAGAAAATAGATGAATATATAGAAACCACTATCCACAGGCAGCATAAAAAGAATATAACACGGTATTTTCTCCCCTATGTATCCTTCAGGAGAATTCCAAGACCCAATCCCCAATCGCACACCTAAACTCAGGATATAGAATTGTTGTATGCAAATGAAGAAATAAGATGACAGAAATTATCATAGAAGGCAGCATACAAAAGAGAAATGGAGCTCCAAAGTCTTTAATATCTATATTGCATAAAATCAAGTTACAA
This sequence comes from Wollemia nobilis, assembly GCA_028583015.1. NCBI lineage: Eukaryota > Viridiplantae > Streptophyta > Pinopsida > Araucariales > Araucariaceae > Wollemia > Wollemia nobilis. The sequence goes on from JAQPPZ010001195.1 coordinate 12,557,731, forward strand.
CAGCTTTCTAGCAAAAGTTCTTCCCCCTTTTTTCATTACAATTCGTGGGTTTTTATAGAGGACCCGACCCTTTGAGCTATTAATGCACTTAATCCGGAGGTACGCTCTCGGGAACCTGGAAAATCTGCTTCTCGCTCCTCCTGCAACTGAGTTTTCACATCCTTTTCCACATTTACCCATTACGGCCGCATTAGCCGGGGAAACCTGCATTTATGGGCCGTTTGACCTGTCCTGGATTTTCTCGGGTGTGGGGCTCGAGTGGGTCCTCGAGTCCCTCTGGCTCTCCCCCATGACTGATATTTCTTTTCCAGTTGCTACAAATGGGTACCGGGTCTTTCGGGCTAGTAAAGGCGTATTTATGAAATACTCGATTGCCTCGAAAAAATGCCCGGCCTAGGAGTGTGTGCCTTTGAGAAAAGCGCCCTCGAATGAGCTTCGCCAAACTCACATTCGGAGCTTCGCTTCGCAACGGACGTGGGCCGAAGCGGGAATGATCGCCTTTCAAAACGTGGCTCCCAACTGTTTATTACTTCGCCAGAAAAACAAGTTGGATGTCGCTTCGCAGGGGGTTTTGTCCGAAGCGGCAGATAATCGCCAATGTGCTACAAAATGCTTCGCTGCGAACCTCCTTCAAGACAGTTGTTCGGGAGGTTTTGGGCCGAAGCGCATTCTTGCCTTAGAATATTGCTTTGACTTTTCAAGGGCAACTAATGCTTCGGATGAGGGAGCTTCGCACAAAAGTTGGCCGAAGTGGATGCTTCGCAGCAGCCTAAGGCGAAGTAGATTATGCTTGGAGAAATGGTTCGCCAGGGGAGGGGTCCGAAGCGGATGCTTCGCTTAAATCTTAGCGAAGCACTCTCTCAACACTTAGGAATTTCTGCATTTTCCGCTTCGCAAGGTTCTCACCCGAAGCGACTGTTTAGGCTGCTTCGCTAGCGAAGCTTTTTCCATGCCTTAGCAAATCTTGGGCTACGATCTGAACTCTCTTGTTTTCTTTTCTTGGCGAAGCTATCCTTCTTTTTCCCGCGAAGCTCCTAAACCTGGTTTGCTTTGTGGCGAAGCTCTTACACATCCAGTTCTATGTACAAGGGGATGACAATGAAAGCCAAAATTGCTGCAATACTTAAAAATGTTCAAAAGCAAGGGAACAAATTCATGAAAACTTAAAAAATACTTTACAAAATTTTGATTTCCATTACCCCTCTAAGCAATGTGACAAAATTGTCAACATTCCTGGTGGCTCGCGGGGCAACGAGCTCGCCTCGGTGCAAGGACCCTCAGCCTTGATCCATTGGGCCAGAGTTGCCTCCAGACCCTTCTCCTTTCTGCTTTTCTGAGGGTGCCTCTGCAGCTATCTCTTCTTCCTCTTCTTCTTCTTCTTCTGGCGTTGTTTCGAGTTGCGGCGGTGGGGGAAGGCGATCACGGATGCGTTCCATGGTTCGGCGAACGTGGGCCCAGGCACCCTTCTGAAAAGGTTCCCGATCTTGTAGTGCTTTAATCAGAACATGGAACCGATCAATCTGCCCTATGTCGGCATATTTGGCTCTCGTGCTCAAATCATTTAAACAAGCCACGATTTTGCAATATCTAAGGATGAAGTCCGTGACTTGCCCCTCTGTGACTGGCTCCTCCCATTCATCTATTTTTGAAACATCGCTTTCAAAGTTGAGCCAAGCCGGTTTAAGTTCTTCTTTTGTTAAAAGGTTCCCGTCATCATCGGTGAAACTCGGGAAACCTAATGCTGAAAGGTCTTGAAAATATCCCAACGATGTACGTTGCTCCTGTTCAAACATGTCCATGAGGTTCTTGGCCTTCTGAGCTTTCCTCACTTTGGAGAAGAAGGCGTGGACTGTAGCTTGGACAGTGGACCAATCCCTTGCTGTCCGACTCATGGCGGCGACCTGGAAGTCCTGATATTTGATGCTTTGTACTTCAAAGGCCAAATTGAGTCGGCTTCTTATTTCTTGTATGACTTCGTCCACTATTGGTCCTTTCTGTGCAGCAGCATACTGGGCTTCAGTGATATAGGATAGAATTGACAGGGCACTGGAGGCCCGAGATCTGAAGTTTTTAAGCAAATGCGAGCGGATTTCTTTAATTCTGCCTCTATCAAACAACTCTAAACTCTCCTTCTCATACAACTGTTGCTGCATCTGCAAGATTCTACTTTCGAACTCCTTGGCCTTCACTTCGGATTCGGCTTGTATCTTGCTTTGATTTTCCGTTGCACTCTGCAGTTGGTTTACCTGTTGCTTCAAGGCATCTACTTCCTTCTTCATTTGCTCGCACTGCTTTTCTGTATCTTCCAATTTTGAGCGTGTTCTGGCTAGATCTTCCTCTAACTTAATGTTGGCGCTCTCTGCTTCGTACCGGCGCTGATTGGCAATCTTCGCATGTGTGCGGAATGTCTCTATCCTCACATGCATAGACTCGGATTCATTGTCTACATCCAAGTGCTCCAGGTCCTTGACCTTCTCTTGATAGTCATAGTCAGCAGGGGTCATCTCGTCCAGGGGTTTTTGGACCTTGGGTATCTTCTTCACTTTGTGTAATTTTCCGCTTTTCAGGTCAAATACAGCGCACTTTTCTTCCTTCGCCAGAGAACGCCCCCTCTTTCTCCTTGCCTCCTTGAGCATCTTGTCGGTATTCTGTCGGGCTCGGATCAACTTCTCTGCTAGAGGACGCTCTTTGATCATAGCCAATTCATTTTCAAATGAGGCTGGGTCACCAGCCAAGGGGGTGAACAAGTACAATGACTGTATGGGTGACGCGTCGCCAGTGGGTTCGACGACAGGTGTGGTGGGGGTTTCGGTGAGCGAAATGATGGCATGCGCGACTGGGGAGCGGGAGTCGGGGTTTGGAAGTGGAATATTGCCTTCGATCTGACCAAATATTAAGGGGATGGTGGCGTGGGTGAGCGAAGTGGTGTTCGTGGACTCGTCCCGGCCTGACGACTCAGACGGGGTGGAGACGTTTATGAGGCCGGCGGGATTGTGAGACAGATTTGTGGTAGCAAAGGGTACTACGCGATGGGGCGACTGTTCAGTTTGACAAATATTTTGGGGAGATTTATTCGAAAGAGGGGAAGACTCTTGGGGACCTTCGGTCGGGACTACCGTAGACACGACTTGGGAAACCAGGGTAGAAGGTGAGGGATGCGTACCTGCGTGCTCTAACAATAGAGCAGAAGCAACAAATACCTGCGTGTTTGGCTCATGTTCTTTCCCGGCCTCTGTACTTCCGACATCCTCGACTTCTTCTTCAAGATTCTTTTCTTTTTGGAGGAATTCCTCCACATTAATGATGTCCACCTCAAAAACCGTCTCAGTCCTTTGCGACGTTGTTTCTCCGACACCCACCTCAACTGAGCCTATTGTAGACTGTTCGTTAGAAGCACCTGGAGGTCTGGTACGAGGTCGCTTCGGATGAGAGGGAGGCATTTGGACCTGTTCAGGTCTCTTTCTCTTCTTTTTCTCCTCCTTTTCTTGTTGTTGTGTTGACCCCACAATATTTGTGTCAGAACCTCCAACAGGTTCTTTAGGCAACTCCTGTTGTGTCGTTGTTGCCTCTTCTTCTTCTTCCTGCTCGGAAACGTCATCAATTCTTCTTGGGCTTTCGCCCGAACCTGGGGCACTAGGAGGAACGAAGTCAGCGAAGGAGATGGGCTTCCAAGATCCAGCATTAGCTTCATAAAAAATTGCAAAATCCTTATCCATCTCCAAGAGCCCATATGATTTTTGCTTTCGGCGATGGATTCTCATCACCCACCATTCCTTCAGTTGTTCTTCACTCCAACCCTTTAACTCTCCCCTTAAATCATCCTTCATTTTTCTCCAGAATGCGGAGTCTGGGCCTGGAAAGGGGTGCCGAATCGGGTCATATTCAACCTCCATGGTGTAAAACTCATGCCACGGGGGTAATGTCTTCATTTTCTCCAGGTGCCACTCCAAATATCTCCCGGTGGGGTTGTTCCGCTGCTCTACTACCTCCGGGTGGGGGCAAACATGGAAGTTTTTAAATCGGAGATGGTCCCTCATTACCCCCAAGGGGTCGTAGCACCACCGCTGAGGGATCTGCAGCAAACCGAAGTCGGCAAGTTTATCCTCTAAGTAAACATGTTGTTTGAGGGCAAAAACCTCAATGACTCCCATCTTGAAGGGGAAATCACATGTGGGTGCCCATTTCCGGCCGTGGCCATAAATAACATTTGTTGCGTCGCTCTGGCGAGCAACCTCCAGTGCGAATTGGTATTCGGAAGGGTGAACAGGTAGTAGGAAGGGTTTCCCTGTAAATCCGAACAGGCGAACCACAAGCCCCTGTGTCAATTGAAAAACATCCCCCTTTTTCTCTTTAACTACCTTATCTCTAAGGCTCATGGGCACCCGAGGGCAAGAACCTTGCATTAGCTGAATAGCAGGTCCTAAAAACTGTTGATTGAAAGCATAATATGACTCCGTCCTCGCCAGGAGGGGAGTCCACTGATATACTGGTAGAGGGGTTCCGTATTTGCCGCTCGGAGTAATAGCAATATGGGGAAAATGCTTCTGAGTATGATAGAAAAAGAGCCAAACCAAGAAAGAGCAAGGTCCAAAATACTGGCCCGTCCCAGAATTTTTCATGCTAACCAGCCGCGTATGTAAGGTCCGGGCTACCCATTCCGCCCAGTCAAAGAAGACCGGGTTAGTGTTTGGCCTTGATGAGTCTGGAGCATAAAACTCCCCTCGTGAAATACACTCGGCCAACGACACTTGCCAGGGGTGTACAGAAGCATCGGTAGACAGGCCTGCGACCCACGCAATGATGGAGAAAATATTCGTGCTCTTAAAATCTTTCAGAGGGCGAGGCATTTGAGGCAGCCTGCCTGAAGGAAGCCCGTCCTTGAGGTTTTCACTTAAAAATTTTATGATGTAGCTGGAAGTGGTAAACCTCTCCATTTGTTCGCTCAGAATAACATTACGAACAAAATATCCTTTGGGCGGCCCTTGTTGCGGGGCGAAAGCTTCTTGTACATCTTCCTTTAAAATTGTGAACAATTTGTTACCTGCGACGTCCAAAACCTGTCTGGTGGATGGTTGATAGTTTTGCGCGATAGCATAGACTAACTCGGGACAGTGGTGCACTGGTGGAGTCAGGTACCAGTATATCTGTGAATAATAAGCGGCGGCTCTTTTGTTCTCTACAGAAAGTCGGCTTTTCATGAAATCGATGGTATACCGGAGTTCGGCAATGCTCTTCGAAAGTTCGGTGTCCCTTATCTTTTCCCACCCGTCAATAGGTGGTTCTACGGGTTGCTCCTCCTCTGAATCTTCCCTTTCTTCCATAGCCTATTTTTCAGGGCGGAGGTTGAGGTCAACCCTCTTGGGTCTATGCCTTCTCTCTTCCTTACCCTTTTTAACCTTTTTCGGGCCGGTTACTTCAGGTTCCTTCCTTTTCTCCTTGGAATTTCTCTTTCCCATTTTGAATTTTAGTGGCAGCAGAATCTTCGACATAGAGAATTCGACGCAGAGAATGGGAGTACTGCAGACTTCTGGCCAGGGCCCTTATACTTGCGCTTATCAGCAGGCGAACAGTTTTTCACTGCTACGACTTGGGTTTTATAGCTGTAGGTGGTAACTACCACCATTTATGGCGCCTGCCAAAATTAAATTCATAAATCGGGCTGAAGAGATCGCTTTGCTTTTTTATTGGCTTTGCGGCGGGGTTGCACGTGGGTCTATGTGCTTCGAGGACCTGGCCCGGCTTTGAAAATCTAACTTTTTGCCACCTCGTACCTGGGCACGACTTTTAATCATAACTAAATTCTCTTGGGATACGCCCCGCCACCTTTGCATTAATCCCGCATGCCCTGAACGTTTTCCTAGGTTGCCGCTGGCACACCTCTCGAAGCACGTTTTAAATGCTTCTCGTTTTGCGCCTTATGATTTGGCGAAGCTGATCTTAACAAGGGACACTTCGTGGCAAACCTCCAACGATCCACCAGTTTTCACACTTCGGGCCCGAAGTTGTTTTACTCACGGGATTCGGGCTACCTTACTGCCTCATTGCCTGCTTCATGGAAGATCAACCCCGAAGTGGGGATTGAGTTGCCTTTTGAGCGAAGCGCGTCTCTTTGTCTCTATCACGTTTATAGACAGGGAAATGGTTCGCTGAATTTCTTTTGAAAGTCACTTCGCTCGGTCTCCTTTTCGCGAAGCATTTTTCATGCCTTAGGCAATTGGAGGCTTCGGAGAGGTACTTGCATTTGCTTCTCCAGCAAAGCTTGCTGCTGAGCGAAGTTGTTTATATTTGCTTTCTCCTTTGGGATTTGAGCATTATGAGCCATCCCTTGGTATTGGTTGTCGGCGACACGCCGTATTCTGGTCTCAGTCTTCATTTTGATGTTGTTTTGGCCTTCGAGGAGCCTTTTCACGTTTCAACGCCAAGGTGCTTCGCAGCGAACCAACTTGCATCAGCTACTTCGCACGAAAAATTCCCGAAGGAGGTTCTACTAGACTTGGTAAAGCCGGAGCTCATCGCTATGGCGGTATGAAGCTGCGATCCTCTTCTGGCTGTCTATTTAACCTTTTGAAAGTCTTAAAACAAAGTATATACAAGCGCAAACAACAAGATATTATATACAAAGGTAAAAACTTTAAGGAATTTTTTAATAATTTTTTTTTTTTTTAACGATGGAAGGCCTTCAAATGAAGACCATTTACAGAAATTGGCAAAGTCTGGCCAGTTGTGTCCTTGAGGATAAAGGAGTTAGCTGAATTTACCTTCGCAATCTCGAATGGCCCATCCCAGAAAGCGTCTAGTTTATCATGATTGCCAGGCTTGGCCTTCCAAGAGTCCCACTTCCATACCAAGTCTCCTACTCTGAATGTTCGGGCAGAGGACTTTTTCTTGAACCAACTTCGGGTGATTTGAGCATGTTTTGCGAAGTTCTGGTAGGCCTTATCACGATCTTCCTCCAATTGTAGCAGTTGAGCTAGTCTATCCTCCATGGGACTGAATTCTTCTTCTTCGTCGTTCAACAACCGTAACGCAGGAATTTCTATATGGGTTGGTAAGATAGCCTCCTTGCCGTATACCAGGGCGTAAGGCAAAGTTTTGATCGACTTCTTGACAGATATCCGATCAGCCCACAGGGCTCGATCCAGGAGAAGGTGCCAAGTCCTTCTGTTCTTCTCTATGAGCTTTCTCAGCATCCTTAACAGGGTCTTATTTGTTGATTCTGCCAATCCATTACCTTGTGGATAATAATTGGAGGTGACCTTGTGGTACATCCCATATTTGTAGGTGAATTCGTTGATCTTGGCACTTGTGAACCCAGGACCATTATCCGTTACTATTGCTTTCGGGATGCCGAACCGGGTAATCAAGCCCTCTAGGAATGTAATGATTGTTTCTTGGTCGACGTGTTTTGTGGGCACTACTTTGGCCCATCTAGTGAAATAGTCAGTTGCAGTCAAGATGAACTTATGTCCTGCAGAGGAGTTCGACGAGATAACTCCTATGAAATCTAATCCCCACTGTTGGAAGGGTGCTTCTACCTGTATTGGTTGGAGGGGCATGGGAGCATTTTTGCCTCGGCCAGCGAACTTTTGACATTGTTCACATTTTCGGTAGACTGCAAAGGCGTCGGCGAAGAGCGTAGGCCAATAGTAGCCCGCCTTAATTATTTTTAAAGCTGTTGTTCTTCCTGCGAAGTGGCCCCCTGAGAAACCTGAGTGGAATTCACCTAGGACCCTTTTCTTATCATCTTCTTTTATGCATCTGAGAAGAACACCATCAATATTTCTGAAGAATAGGCCTTCGGGACGTAATATGTATCGGAGGGACCGCATCCTGAAGTGTCTTCGCTGCGAAGCATTCAAATGTGGAGGACATCTCCCAGTGTTGAAATATTCAACTATTTCACTGACCCAGTCTTTTTCATCTTCTTCTTGATTCGCGAAGCACTCTTCTGCTGCCAAGTCATCCCACTGACAAGCTGTTACTTCGGCTGCTACGCTCTTCGCAAGTTCCTGGCATAGCGCGCGATCGCGAACCAACTTTGTAGGTCTAATTTCAATGTCAAACTCCTGTATTTTGTTGACCCAACCAGCCCTTTTGCTGCCCAACTCTCCTTGGATAATGAAGTTGCGTACATCAGGATGAATGACGAACATTGTAACCCGACTCTGGGAGACGAAATGTTTGAATTTCCTTAGGGATTTCATAACAGCATGCACCTGTCTTTCTATGAAGTTGTACTTCTCCTCGTGGGGGTGTATTACCTGGCTTAGAAACGCAATGGGGCGCTCTTCGCCATCTTCTCCCTTTTGTGTCAGGACTGTAGCATAACTCTCGGGTTCTCCTACAACATATAGGATGAAATCCCTACTGTAGTCAGGGTTAGTCAGGACGGGTGCCTGAGCGATTCGGGCCTTGATTTCTTCAAATGCCTCCCTTCTTTCATCCGTCCAGGTGAATTCAGCATCCTTCTTCAAGAGCTCGGACATCGGCTTAATGACTTGAGCGAAGTCTGGAACAAACTTCCTTACGAAATTAATTTGGCCGAAAAATGACTGCAGCCCTTTCTTATTCATCCAGAGTGGGAGCTTTAAGAGAGCCTCAACTCTGTCAGGGTCTACGGCGAGGCCCTTCTCTGATATAACATGTCCCAGTAATTTTCCTTCATTTACTGTGAATATGGACTTCTTCGGGTTAATTGAGATGCCAAATTCTTCGCATTTTTCAAATATTTGCTGCAAGTGCAAAGGATGGTCTTCCCTTTTTCGGGAGAAGACGGTCATGTCATCCAAATAGATGACAATGACCTTATTCAATAGTTCACCGAATGCTAAATCCATAGCCCTCTGGAAAGTGGCTCCTGCGTTTGAAAGGCCGAATGGCATTCGCTGATAAGCGAATGTTCCCCATTTAGTAGTGAATGTCGTTTTGTGTTGGTCCTCATCTCTAACCCAAATCTGGTTATATCCTGAAAAACCATCAAGTAGGGAGAAACGCTGGGCTCCAACTACTGAGTGCAAGATTTGATCAATCTGCGGGAGAGGGTAATGGTCTTTTAGCGAAGCCTGATTTAGATTGCGAAAGTCTACACATAGTCGAATGTCCCCATTTTTCTTCCTTGACGGGAACTAGATTCGCTACCCAAGAGGAATGCTTTATGGGGTAAATAATCTTAGCTTCAAGCATTTTCAGGAGTTCAGCCTTCATCATGACTTCGATCTTTGGGTTAACAGGCCTTTGCCTCTGTCGGAAAGGTTTGACCCCTTCCTGCAGCTCAATTGTATGTTGAACCAATTGTCGATCATATCCCTTCAGGTCTTGATAAGACCATGCCACTATGTCAAGATACCTTCTGCACAAAGATCGGATCTGTTCTAGCTCTGTCGAGGTGCAATCTGTCCTGAATTTTATCACTTTCCCAGATTCGAGCTCCAGATCCTGATATTGCTTAGCGTCGACTTTGATTCTGTGGGAAACCGCTCGATCATTTTGATCAAAAAGGCTTTCTAGAGTAATCAACCCTTTTGGAACATGGTTGTTTTTTAACTGGACCAGCCCTTCATATTCTTCATATTCTTCATATTTTGGGCTTCTTCCTTCAACAGTAGCTGCTTCTTGGATTAAGAAATTTATGATCTGTTTATCATTGTCGAAGACTTGCCAGTGCATGTCTCTATCTGGTACGAAAGGCCTATAAATCATTCTCACAGCTTTGGGCTTGTGTACCATGTCGTCGGCTGGAGAATATCTAGCTGCGATGGAGGCCAGGACATCAGCATGTCTATTTTTTTCTCGTGGGATAGACTGCAGATTAAGTGATTCAAACTGTTCGAACAGGTCCCACACTCTGTTGCGGTATGCTTTAAGATAATGCTTTTTGGAGATGCACTTGTTGGTGACCTGATTACATACCAATTCAGAATCTCCAAAAATTTGGAGATGCTTTACGCCCAACTTTTCTGCTTTCTTTAGTCCTAGGCATAGGGCTTCATACTCCGCTGCGTTGTTGGTGCAACTCCAAACCAACCGGTAGCAATATTCTCTTTGCTCGCCAGACGGTGATACTAAAAGTATTCCTGCCCCGACGCCATTTTTGCATCGGGCGCCATCAAAGAACAATCTCCATAATTCCCCCTGGGCATGCATCTTATTCTCCAGCTTAGTGTGCTTCTCTGGTTCGGTGATAGTATAGCATCCTATTTCTGTCTCTATCATGGCATTGAAATCTGTCAGTGAAAACTCGTCTTCATAATTCAACTGCGCAAGGGATTCTTCAACTAGGTCCACCTCGCTCTATCCCCTCCGCTATTGCATGTATGGGATCACCACTTTCCTCCTCGGACATCTTCTGTACGAGGAATGTAGAAGGTTTCTCATTGTAGATTTTAACCTTCTTTCCCTTGAATGGAACTTCTAAATGTGAGTAGTCCATGGACAGGTATCCTCCTAACTTTGCTGTGAATTCCCTTGAAAGGCACATACTAAAATATGGCTCCAGGTCAACGACTACCACCTCCTGTATTACCATAATTTGAGGCACTTTGTGCAGTCGAATAGGTATATCTTTAATTACGCCGACTGTCTTTACAGGAGTACCATCCAGCTGGAGTACGCCATGGCTGCTTCGCGTGTACTCCATTCCTATTTCCTCGCAAACCGCCTTAGGCATGACTGTCGTTGCGGCCCCGGAATCAATCATACAATTGTGGATGATATACCCTTCCATTTGTAAGGACAGGTAGAACGGAGGAGGCCTGTTTTTTCCTGTAATGGACGTGGATAAGGTTTGCACTAGGGCAAGTGGTGCTAACTTTCTTGCCTTTGTTGTCTTCAAGGATTCCTGCAACAAGTCCACTTGTCCAGGTAGTTGTAATGCGTCGTATAGACTAATCTTGGCAGGTGTTTTCTTTAGCTCGTCCACGATGTTGTATATTAGGGAGTTGTGTATTTCGGGTTCTTTTTTAGCCTCATACTTCGTGCGATACTGCTCCGTGGCTTCGACTCTTTGTCGTTTGGTCAGCGAAGGGAGTTTAAGCTTTTCCCTAGCCTGTTCTTTGGTTTCCGCCTGAAGCGGGGTTGCGGAGGCCTGTTGGGCCTTCTCTTTTGCTGGCGCAGGATGAGAAACTTTGTCTGGGGCCTTGGAAGGTTGTTGTCCCTTCTCGCGGTGAGTATACACCTTTAGGGGGGCCATTTGAGCCGCATCTACCTCCATTGGTCTTTTTCCTTCCCTAGTAAGAACTGAAACTTGCTCTTCTTCATCAATTACTAGGTTCTGATCTGTTTGCCTGATTATATTGACTTGACCACCAGGGCTACTACCCGACAACATTTGCATGTAATGTTGATGCAACATGCAGGTATTTTCTTCATGTGGGTCGTTACACGTGGAGCACCAATGTATGTAGTCAGAAGTGCTTGGTACTTCGTCAATCATGGCATTTCTTGCCGATGACCTCCCTTGCTGTACCACTTGGTCTTTAGTGAGCGCTGGTGGGGGATAAGACCTTCTTGGCAGGAACTCCTGCTGTGCCTGCTTCTTTTTCATGATGGTCATGTCATTAGACAAGGTCTGTACCGTGGAGTTTAGGGATTGAACCTCCTGTAGTATTTTAGCCTGCATATCTTCAGCTTTGGGGGCAGGTGGCAATGGGGCCATCGTTGGTATTGGGGGTAGGGCAGGGTATTGGGGTGGTGCTGGTAACACGGGAAATGCCGAAGGGACAATGGGCGGTGGTGCCAAAAATGTAGGAAAATGTATTTGTGGAGTAGTGACCTGAGACACAATGGGGTTCGGGTTCCATGATGAGATTGGATACGTAGAGGTTGCGGAGATTTGCGAAGTAGCCGCACTTGTATACTGTGACTGAGGGAATTCTGGAAGTATGGGCATCGACATCCTTTGAGGAAGTTTACCCACGGCTATCAAATCCATTTTCGCTTTCTGGGCCAATTCATACAGTTCAGGGAAGGTATTAATATTCGAATATCTTACCATCACGCTGATGTCAGGGTTAAAGGCCCTAAGGTAATAATACGTCGCAGCTTCGTTGGTTGGTCGGAGTCCAGCTGGTACCCTTTGCCAAGTTCGAGCGAACCTTACATTGAAATCAGCAATCTCCTCCTACGGGTGTCTCTGAATCGTCGTAAACTGGTGCAAGAGAGAGGATGGATCGGTAGATTCATTGAAACCCCTCATTAATTGTCCGGCTAACTGGTCCCATCCCGTTATAGTGCCAAGTGGTAGGGATCTATACTAGTAGAGGAGCTTTCCTCTGAGAGACAGAACCAGAAGCTTTACCATAACTCTTTCTTCTGTAATGTCATGAATTGCTGCCAGAGAAACAATGTCTTGGATATGTTCCAGAGCTGTCTTCCCTGTTCCATCGAATGTGGGGATTTTCTTCATAGCAGCAGGCGGAACCTGCCCTTGTCCCGCTAGATTTAATGGTCCGGAAGAATTCCATGCCGGGAACAATCTGGGCGGCCGTTGTCACTGTTGCTGCATCATTTGTTGTTGATGTTGTTGGTGCGCCATGTTTGCGCCTAGATTCTAAAAATCAAGAATTCCCAAAGTTCCTTGTTGATTGCTAACTGGATTACTAACTGGAACAGAGGCACTTGGATGATCTGGTGAGTTAGGAGGATTAGGAGGAAGACTAGCCGCTGTGCTATCTAAAGTTGGACCTTGTCCGTCAAAGGCAGCCTCTTGCGAGGACGTTCCACGTAAAAGTGATTCAGGGGTGACCAACCTGGAGCGTTCCCCGAAGGCATCAATATCGAGTTCAAAGAACTCAGTTTCTTCTCCACTATTCCTAACTCTCCATCTCGTTTGCATGAAGGCACGAATACTTTAGTACCGGTCTCTACGACTTTAAGATTCTCAGGTTGAACAGAGTCGCCAGATGCTAGAGTCTTTTGGCAATGAGATAAGCATCGGTTCTCACTACCACTCACAAGGTGAGACTGATCGGGTCCCACCGGGCGTGCCAGAAACTGTTGGCCACAAATCTGCCATAGGAAAGGATTTTGCAATGTATACGCGCCCTAGACCTGGGCCAACATTGAAAGGTCGAGGGGAAGAGATGCCCTCCGTGCCAATCTCCGGAGAAGGCCGACTCCTTTACTAAACTACTAGGGTTTTAAGCTAAGAGTGCAGGAAAGAAATAAAAAGGGGTAAGGGAAGAAATGTAAGTGATTCAATGGGAAATAACCAATTAGCATGATTACTACCTAATATCCTAAAACAACAGCAATAAATATAAAGAACAAAACTTAAATGAACGCCGCGCCAACTTCCTTATGTATCCTCTGGAAGAGTTCCAGGACCCAATTATCTTCCTATGCCTAAATCCAGATTGCGAAATTATAGCACTTAAGAAAATAGATGAATGATATAGAAACCATTAACCATAGGCAACATAAAAATAATATCGCATGATATTTTCTCCCCTATGTATCCTTCAAGAGAATTCCAAGATCCAATCCCCAATCGCACACCTAAAATCGGGATATAGAATTACTGTATGCAAATGAAGAAATAGGATGATAGAAATTATCACAGAAGGCAGCATACAAAAGAGAAATGGAGCTCCAAAGTCTTTAATATCTATTGCAGAAAATCAAATTACAACAGCTTTCTAGCAAAAGTTCTTCCCCCCTTTTTTCATTACAATTCGTGGGTTTTTATAGAGGACCCGACCCTCTGAGCTATTAATGCACTTAATCCGGAGGTACGCTCTCGGGAACCTGGAAAATCTACTTCTGCTCCTCCTGCAACTGAGTTTTCACATCCTTTTCCACATTTACCCATTACGGCCGCATTAGCCGGGGAACCTGCATTTATGGGCCGTTTGACCTGTCCTGGATTTTCCCGGGTGTGGGGCTCGAGTGGGTCCTCGAGTCCCTCTGGCTCTCCTCCGTGACTGATATTTCTTTTCCAGTTGCTACAAATGGGTACCGGGTCTTTCGGGCTAGTAAAGGCGTATTTATGAAATACTCGATTGCCTCGGAAAAATGCCCGGCCTAGGAGTGTGTGCCTTTGAGAAAAGCACCCTCGAATGAGCTTCGCCAAACTCACATTCGGAGCTTCGCTTCGCAATGGACGTGGGCCGAAGCGGGAATGATCGCCTTTCAAAACGTGGCTCCCAACTGTTTATTACTTCACCAAAAAAACAAGTTGGATGCCGCTTCGCAGGGGGTTTTGTCCGAAGCGGCAGATAATCGCCAATGGGCTACAAAATGCTTCGCTACGAACCTCCTTCAAGACAGTTGTTCGGGAGGTTTTGGTCCGAAGCGCATTCTTGACTTAGAATATTGCTTTGACTTTTCAAGGGCAACTAATGCTTCGGATGAGGGAGCTTCGCACAAAAGTTGGCCGAAGTGGATGCTTCGCAGCGGCCTAAGGCGAAGTAGATTATGCTTGGAGAAATGGTTTTCCAGGAGAGGGGTCCGAAGCGGATGCTTCGCTTAAATCTTAGTGAAGCACTCTCTCAACACTTAGGAATTTCTGCATTTTCCGCTTCGTAAGGTTCTCACCCGAAGCGACTGTTTAGGCTGCTTCGCTAGCGAAGCTTTTTCCATGCCTTAGCAAATCTTGGGCTACGATCTGAACTCTCTTGTTTTCTTTTCTTGGCGAAGCTATCCTTCTTTTTCCTATGAAGCCCCTAAACCTGGTTTGCTTTGTGGTGAAGCTCTTACACATACAGTTCTATGTACAAGGGGATAACAATGAAAGCCAAAATTGTTGCAATACTTAAAAATGTTCAAAAGCAAGGGAACAAATTCATGAAAACTTAAAAATACTTTACAAAATTTTGATTTCCATTACCCCTCTAAGCAATGTGACAAAATTGTCAACAGATTACACTCATAAAGACTACATTACTATCCATCCTTATTTATAGGAAGTAATTTTCAATATTACCAATAGTTATAACATCAAAAATTTATAATGTTTAAAGAAACTTTCTTTGGAAAGGATGCATGGAAAAGTTTAGTTTTCGTTTTTATAAGTTGGAAAGGTTTTACAAAGGAAATAGTATTGGAGGAGTAGGTTTGCAGAATTGTAGACTTATAAGTTTGGTGGAGATTATTCAAAAATCAAGGAAAGAATTGGATAAAAATATCACTTTCAAAATATACAGGTTCTCTTGATGCAATAAAATTATTTAGAAAAAAAAACATCCAAATAATTATCAACATATAGCTTCATATCAAATAGTTTACAATTGATCAAGAAATATATTAGATGGTTAGTTGATGAGGGGAATTATGTAAATTTTTAGTTTGATGCTTGGTTGAAGCCTTATCCTCTAATATCTGATTCAAAATAACAACCATTGGGGTTGGCATACCTAGTTTGTAAAGGTCCAAATGTCATAGATTATATTAACATGAGCAACAACTCCAAATTATGGATTTTTATAAGTAATCTAGTTAAAGGAGATGGACTCAGACAAATTGTAGATGAGATTGAAAAGATGCTTTAAGAGTTTTATTTTTATTTTACACAAAATTATGATTTAATTTAAATATATCAAAAAATGGTAGATACTTGGTCAAGTTGGAATATCAGGCTTTAGAGCAATCAAAATTTCCTATTCTTAAATATTTTTCTTGGAAAATTGCTTGGTTACTAGAGGCTTACCTTAAGGTATCAACATTTATTTGGTTACGTATGCATTATGATTCTTATAGGAGAGTCTACAAACAAGAAGAAATCATGGACCTTTCAAATGTGCTTTGTGTGAGAAGAATTTAGAAACATTATATCATTTACTTCTTTAGTTCCCCTTTGCTCACATCATTTGTGGTTACTTTTTTAAAAATTTAAAAATACATTATGTAGGTCCATCAACAATGAAGGAGTTGATGAAATATTGGATTAATTATCTTAAAGATAAAGAATTATGTATTCTGTGGAGGATTGTCTTGCCATTATTTGTTGGAATTTATGGCTTAAAAGGAATAATACAATTTTCAGAATAATTCTCAAAATCATGCCCAAGTTACCTTATTATTGCATCTCTTATAGAATGGTTTATATATATGGTGCTCATAATGAGAAGTCTCAAGTCCAAAAATAAAGAGGTATCAACTTGGTTACATGAATTGAACATACATGAAAGAGTTATCTATGATAATGGAATTAGTACAAACTACAAAGCATATGCTTCCATCTAGTTTAAATTAGAAATGACTAAAAATTGGATTTATTAAAATAAATTTTGATGGTGCTTTTAAAGGAAATATAGGAAATTTGTTGGAGTTGATTTTTTCAAAAACAATGAAGGCAAAATTCTCTTCACTTAGAATCATACGAAACTTGAAGTAACAACTATGTAGAGGCTAAGGGTGATTCTTACATGGATTAAAATTGTAATTAAAAAAGGATGGAGATATATTTTAATTGAGAGGGTTTTACAAATTATTATTAATGTTATCAACAAAAATGCATGGGAGGATTGGATAAGGAATGATATTATTGTTGATGTTCATCATCTATTATGAGAGGCAATCTATTGGAAATGCGAGTATATCTATAGAGAAGGAAATCGGGTAGTAGATAATTTAACCAATCGCGGTGTTGATCTTCATCTTGGTGAAATTAAAATTTTGGAATGCAGTTGGTCAAGTGAGATTTGATATCTTAATGAAAATGATGTCAAGGAGCTAATTGTGGAAACATAGTGCTTTGAGGAAGATGATTAACATATGTGATAAAAAAAAAACGAAAATTATTTGTGTAAAAATGCATGTTGGATATAGTTAAATTGACCTAACAGTAAATATAATATTTTGGTATTTTAATGGGAGTGGTCCCTAATAGAAACCACATATAGCTTATTAAAAAATTTGGTTATCAATATAGAAAATAAGTGGCTACTTGTCCACCAACAACAAAATAATGTGGATGTAGTACTTACCATTAGTGAACAAGAATAGAATACGAAAAGCATAAGACTATATAGACAAGATAAGAATAAAAATAGCCATCCCTAACACAGTTATGCTTTGGACACAAGTTAAAATAGCTCTTAATACTACTATACACTGAATACAACCGGGCACTATAAACTTGGTTAAAGTGAGATAGATATATCCAAAATTAAGAAATTGTAATAGTGTTCAGATTTAATATTAAAAATAATTTATTGTTATTGTACCTAAAAATGATTTAATGTAAATTGGAAGATTATTCCCAAAACCTCTACTTCCCTTGTTTCCTAGCAACCAACCCTTACTACAGCACGGTCAGAACAATCAAGCAACATTATTAAAACCAAAAGCAACTACACTCATTGTAAAACCATGTCGTATGACTACTTTCCATGATAATATGATTGAAGATCTATTGAATAGACTTTGAAGAGAATATCAAGTACAGCCTAGCCTTTTCACCCAACATCATAGAAAAACTTAGGGTAACCATCAACCTCCAATGAATGGAATATCCCTGAACAAGTCTTAATATCTTTAAACAAAGTAGAAATTCTAGAGATATCTGCTAAAGAGGAGATAACATAGATACCAAAAATATCAAATGAGCCCACACCAATCGAAGAAAAATACTATCAACAATTGACAATAAAAAAAGGTTCAAACCCCATTAATTTGGATCTCCCCTCACAAGATGCAATTGATAAAATAATTCAACATAGTATAATACCTTAATAAATCCACCATAACCATACCACTCTGGGATATAATATCCATACCTGAGTAAATGCAACATGTGAAAGAGGAACTGAAGGAAGAGTAACTTGAGCACCAAGAAAGAGTCCAATTAAAGGAAAGGGAAAATGGTAAAAAGATACATCTAGATGCTAAAGAAAAATAGGTAGGTCAAAAATCCACCAATATACATAAACATGAATCTTATTAGGCTTACAAGCAAATGGGCATTGGAATATATGTGATTCAAGAAGGCATGACTATACTAGAAATATCAAAAGGAGGAAAATGATCTATTGGACCATGGAAACTATATTTTGATGGTGCCAAAAGCAAAATAGGGGTTGGTGTTGGTGTATGCCTAATTTTTCTAGAAGGATCTAAATTGTTTTAGGCATACAAACAAAAATTTACATGCTCTAACAATAGGGCAAAATATGAAGCTCTAGCCCTTGGACTTTAGATGGTTGAAAAGAGAGGCATCAAGATGCTTTTGATCTTTGATGATACTGAGTTAATTATAAGAAAAGTAAGAGCACAATATCAAGCAAAAATAGGTTAATGAATCTTATAGATATTATATTTGGGATCTAATGAAATATTTTGATGTTATTAATATAAAAGTTATCCGAAGAGACCAGATTACAAATGTAGATAGAATGGCAGTTGTTGGTTCACATTTTGACCCAATCAGTGATCTACTACCAAATCACCAATTGGTGAAGGTAGTGATGAGGCCAGTGGTTCTTGACAATGATGAGAATTAGCAATTATTTGAGTGATGAACAGATTATCCGATTTCTACAATACTACAACAAGCAAATGAATATGTCAAAGAAATATCTCCAAAATTTGAGGAAACATATAGAGACTAGATCATTTGGTTAATAACTAACAAACTCTCTAAAGGGATAATTACCCTAGAATATATCTTTAGTCCAAATGATAGGTTCAAAGGAAAGAAGAGAATTACTGCTAATAAAGCAGATTATCAAGAACTAGAAGTGGCTCCAAAAAAAAACATTGAAAATAGGAAAGGTATCTACACAAAAGGAAAAAAATCACTTATCAAATAATGTAAAAAATACAAAGAGGTAATGACCTAACCTATGAGAACCTTAAGGAATATAACAAGGATGTTATCCAACACACAATTGAATTAGATTCCAATTCCAAGTTTGTAAGGCATAAGTAGAGGCCAGTTAATCTAAAATTGAGTTCCTCATGAGGAAAAAACTATGTAAGTTAATTGAATAAAAAATTATATATCCTATTGAACACATTATATGGGTTTCTAACCTGATGCCTGTAAGGAAGAAAAATGACGAAATTAGACTATGTGTTGATTTTAGGAATCTAAGTAAGGCTTCTCTGAAGGATCATTATCGTTTGCCTTCCATGGAACAAATTCTCCAAACAATAACTAGTTCTAAAATATTTTTATTACTAGATGGGTTCTCTATATTTACTCAGGTTTGGATAAGGGATGAAGATCAATACAAGACAAATTTTACTACAAAATGGTGAAATTTTGCATATTAACGAATACCTTTTGGATTATCTATATTGGAGCAAAATTTCAGAGAGTTATGGATATTTCCTTCCATGGCCTAATTAATTGTTGGAGAATATTACATTATTTGGTATATATCAATGTACCACCTTGGTACATTATTGTAAATATTAGATCAGGGTCGTGTCCTAGATTAGTGAGTGAGTAAATATTTTATGTAATATAATAATGTACAGGAAATGCAAAAGTGTCATTTAGATATGTGTGCAAGTGTTATGAGTGTAAATGTGCACAAGTATCTCATATTTTTTTTTTGTGGAAAACATCCCGAAAGGGATGCCACTTTCGAGTAAGACCCAAGGAGGCAGGGGTATCCATTCCGCCAAAAACGCCCAGGACTCGGACCTGGCCTACCACATTTGACATACTCAAGGAGCAAACAAACACACAAAACCAAATTAAACAAAGTAAATAACAACAAAAATAAAAAATATGCTCCTTGAGTGTGTCAAAACCAAAAGCACAACCGAACACGCACAGATAAAAGAAACCACAACACAAACCACATAGAAAAACACAAGAACCACATAACAAAACACAAACAAGACAAAAACAACAGAACACTACAAAGACAACCCAAAAAAACATGAAAAATAAACACAACCAAAACCTAAAAAATAAAATAAAAACAACCGACAACAGACAATAAACAAAAACAAAAAACATAGAAAACACTCACACATAAAAAAAATGAAATAACACAATCAAAGAGAAACCCAAGAACAAGAATGAAAAAAACACAAGAACAATAACAAAAAACATTAAAAAAAAAAAACAAGACAACAAAAACAACAAAAAACAAAACAAAGAACACAAAAACAAAACAAAACAAAAGAACCCACCCACCTTAAAAAACTAAACAAAAAAACAAAGAATACAAAAGAAAAAAAAATGAACAAAACAATGACCTATCTAGACCAGAAGACTATTAATGCAAGACAAGTATCTCATATTTAAGTGTGCACATGTGTCCTTAGAATAGAAAAGTGAAGATTTGTAAAGAAGAGTGAGGGTCAAGAGTGCAACATATGAGGAGTCACATACAACTATATATTTTTTACTAAGCATTATAATATTCATACAAAATGCATAGCTTTATAATTGCATTAGTAGACCTTTATTCAATAGTATATTCAGTATTTTGTGTGCAGTGTTGTGAGCATGATTATATTATTGTTCTGAGCATGATTATATTATTATTCTGTGAGTATTCTAATTTCAGAGTTATTCTATTCATTATTATTTGATTCATTATATTGCAACTTCATTATATTCGATCCTATGCTTATTTTTTTGTGAGATTTATATTATTATTAAGGCTTAAAAAGCCATCATTAATAATATAATCTTCATTTATCTAGATGATCTGATAGTATTCTCTATAAAAAAGGAGGAGCATTTAGAACACCTAGAAAGGATCTTCCAATGATACCAAGAATTTGGGGTGTGCCTCAACCCAAACAAATGTGTCTTCTATTTACCACAAGAAAATTGCTAGGGCATGTTGTATCAAAAGATGGTATCGTTATAGACCCAAACACGATTGAAGCTATTGTAAACCTCTTATTACCTAGGCACAAAAGGAGGCTACAATATTTTTTGGCTAAATCAACTTCCTTCAAAAATTTATCTCAGATTTTTTGGCTATAGTCAGACCCATGACACTTATGCTAAAGAAGAATCGACCATTTATATGGATGGAAGAAGAGAAAGAAGCTTTTGAAAGGATTGAAAGGGTCATTACAGATGCTCCAGTACTGGTCAACCCAAATTTCAACAAGGATTTTATCATCTATGCATACATAGGGAGCTTAGTATAGAAGTTTTAATGACACAAAATGATGAAAACCAATATGAATTACCAATGGTATTTTTTAGCCAGACTTTGAAGGATATGAGGAAAAATATAATTTTATCCGCATATTCTTTGGTTAGAAGATTAAAAAAAATTAAACACGTGATTTCAGATAATAAGATCATTGCTTATGGTGAAAGTAAGGGGTATAGACTTGCGGTTTCAGAACCTCTTGCAGGTATGGTTGCTTCCCATGGGGATTTTGCTCTTATTAGGGTTCATCCAGATATGGATGCTATTAGAAAGTGGGCTCAATTAAAATGGCATCCTAAGGGTTCTTTGGAGATTATTGCATTACCTAAGGATTTTTTCTTGGTTAGGCTTAGTGGTTTGGAGGATCGTGATAGGATTCTTCAAGGTGGTCCATGGTTCTTTGGGCGTAGAGGTTTGTTCCTAAGGAAGTGGGCACCCGATTTCAACCCTAATTCTCAATGCATTGACCAAGCTCCCATGTGGGTTCGCCTTCCTGGCCTTCCTTTATATCTTTGGCATGAGGAGATCCTAGCCGAAATCGCAAGTGAAATAGGAGAGATGGTGGCGATAGATCCTGTTACCATTGCTAGATCTAGGTTTTTATTCGCTAGATTCTGTGTTAATGTTATGCTTGATAAGGACCTTCCAAAGTCAATTGAAATTGAGTCTAAGTTTAGGGTCTGGACCTAGCCTTTGGAATATGAGAACATAGCTAGGAAATGCTCGGTATGCAAGAAGTTTGGTCATCCCAGCTTCACTTGTGCTCTATCTCAAAAAGTTGATAAAGGAAAAAAGGTATGGGAAAGGAAGCAAACCCCAAATCCAAGTTTTTTGGCATCTAAGTCAGGGGTGGATAGGAAAGGTGCTCATGGTGCTCCTAAGGAGTTTAGTAAAGTTCCCACAGAAATCTTGGATGTTGGTGTAGTTGAAGGCCTTGTCATAGATGAAATCGATGGAAAGTGCTTAGAGGTAAATATTCCATTGGTTGTTGCCTATGTTTGTGATGTTGGTGTTGAATGTAGGAATACCTTTGATTGTCTTCAAGTTTTAGATTGTGTTAAATCTACGATAGAGGATTTTGAAGCATCCAAGCAAGCAGACAAGTTTTCATCTGTTGTAGTATCTTTTTTGGATGAATCTGGTTTTTGTGATCCTACTAATTGTGGCCCTGGGAAATATGTGGATCTTGCCTTAATTCAGAGTGAGGGACTCAGTACTCCTAACCGAATCACTAGAAGTAAAAAAAGGAAAGGTTGATGTTGGTTTTGAGACCCAAAGGGGTCATCCATCAAAGTCTAAAATGCAAAAGAAGGAAACAACCATGGAAGTGGTGAATGGATCTCAAAGAGTTTTGAACTTTGGGGGAAAAAGCCCCCATAAAAAATATAAAATAAAATTTCTTTCTTAGAATATTAGGGGATTGAATGCCCCTTTGAAACACTAGGATATTTTGATGCTAAGGAAGGAAAAACAATTAGATATGGTAATGCTTCAGGAAACCAAAATGGATGTACAAAAGGCTCAAAGTGTAAAGCAATTTTTATGGAGAGAAGCAGATTGTCTGATTAGCCCATCCAATGGAGCCTCTGGAGGGCTTATGTGTTTATGGAATAAGGAGAATATTGAAGGTCGACTTATTGTAAATAATAGCAGTTTCATCTCTATGTTTTGTCATAGTCTAGAATATAACCAAAATTGGATTTTGACGAACGTGTATACCCCTAACTCGGTGAGTGGAAGACACTCTTTGTGGAGAGATCTGAGTTATCTTAGGGAAGCATTCAAAGATATTCCTTGGGTGTTGGTGGGTGATTTCAATACACCGCTTTACCCATCTGATAAGAAGGGAGGCTCTCCAATTCTATCAGAGGGAATGGAAGACTTTGGGAAGTTTTTGAGTGATAATGAGTTAATGGATATTGATCTTAGGTAGTTTAAGTATACCTGGAGTAATTGAAGATTGGGTGACCAACTGATTCAGATAAGGCTAGATCAGTTTTTAGTTTCTCAAGAAGGTCTAACAGTCTTTGGAGACACTACTCTTATAGCCCTCCCCAAGATTGGATCTGACCATAATCCTATTCTTTGGGAAATAGAGAGTGGAAGAAAACTGCATAAGAGCCCCTTTCGATTTGAGTTGATGTGGATGAATCATGAAAATTTAAAACCCAGTATAGAAGATTGGTGGCAAAAGGTTTTTAGGGGCCCTAAAATAATTCAAATTGCTTGTAAATTGAGGTGGATTAAAGCCAATCTTAAAGAATGGAATAGAAGAGTCTTCGAGCATCTATTTACCCAAAAGAAGGATCTAAAGTTGAAGCTTGAAAATATTGAAAAGGAAGTGAACCAAGTTGGTCTAGATGATCACCGTAGAAGGACTGAACGCTAGATCTTAGCTGATTATCATAATCTTCTAGCTTGTGAGGAAGTGTTTTGGAAATAAAAATCAAGGCTAGTTTGGCTTAAAGAAGGTGATAGAAACACTAGATTCTTTCATGTGTCTACCCTAAGACATAGAGGCAACAATAAGATAAAGGAGTTGGTTAGGGATGATGGCTCGGTGGTAGGGGAACCAGAGGATGTCAGGGCAGAAGTTATCAATTATTTTTTAGGCCTCCTAGGAGAACCTGTGGTAGTGAATGGTGAAGCTGAAAGCAAACTCCTTCCTAATATTCTAAAATTGGTGACTGATCAGATGAATTCTTCTCTTATGGCCCCCTTTATAGATGAGGAAATTAGAATGGCCATATTTAGTCTAGGTGGGGAAAAGGCCCTAGGACTGGATGGTTTTCCAGCTACTTTCTTTCAAAAGTTCTAGAATATTGTAGGATCAGATGTTACTGAGGCTATCAAGGAGATCCAAAGAACCCAATACCTACCTAAGGATGTCAATTCCACTTTTTTGGCTTTGATCCCAAAAGTGCAGGGAGCAAGACATCTTAAAAATTTTAGGCCTATCAATTTGTGCAACACAATCTATAAAATTTTATCCAAAACTATTGCCAATAGGTTAAAGAGGGTTCTACCTTTTATTGTGGTAGATCAACAAGGTGGTTTTGTTAAAGATCGAAAAATTTTGGATAGCATAATTACCATTCATGAGGTTATTCATTCTATGGAAAATAGTAAGAGGGTTGGTATGCTTCTAAAGTTAGATATGAACAAAGCTTATGATCGGGTTTCTTGGGACTTCTTGACCAAAGTCCTATTGAAATTTGGCTTTCAGAGTAAATGGGTGGGGTTGGTTAAAAAGTGTTTTTCATCTGCTATGTTTTCAGTCTTGGTAAATGGAGTCCCTGTTGGCTACTTCAAAAGTGGGTGTGGTCTCCATCAAGGGGATCCATTATCACCATATCTTTTTATTATTCTTGCTGAAGCATTGGGAAGATCTATTTTAGAGGTTGTAGAAAGTGGGCGAGTAGATGGTTTCAAACCAACCTCGACATCGAACCCTATTTCTCATCAACAATTTGTTGATGATACTTTGTTGATCTCCTGCTCCTCTATCCCTCAAGCTAAGGAGTTAAAAAATATTTTAGTGTCTTATGAAGAAGTTGTTGGTCAAAAAGTGAACTTCTTAAAAAGTAAAGTTTATTTTATCAACACCCTAGTTGGAAGGAAAATAAAGATCATGAGGATCTTTGGGTGTGACATTGGAGAACTCCCAACCATGTATTTGGGTATGCCTATGTTCAAAGGTAGGATGGAGTCACATCTTTGGAATCCAGTTCTAGATAGACTAGCAAAAAAGTTAACAGGTTGGAGAGGAAGTCTTCTTAGCCAAGTAGGTAAAGCTTAGCTTGTGAAGTCTTCTTTACAGAGTATTCCCATTTATTTTATGTCTCTTTTCAATATTCTAGATAAAATAAGGATTAAAATGGAGCAAATTCAAATATCCTTCCTCTGGTCTAGATCAGAAGATAGAAGATGCTTTGCCCTTGTTGCCTGGGATCAAATATGTTTTGCTAAAGATGTAGGAGGGTTGGGCTTTAGAAGGGTAAAACAGATGAATGAAGCCTTGATGGGAAATATAGGATGGAAATTATTGAAAAATGATCAGCTTGAGTGGGTTAAGATCCTCAAAGCCAAGTATTTATGAAATGGAAAAAAAATTTATACTCCAATGACTTGCTAGTCGGATCTTCCTTTTGGAACAGTCTTGTGGACATTAGACATTTGTTATGTAAAGGGCTTCATTGGCATATTGGAGATGGCAATCAGGTGAAATTTTGGAAATATCATTGGCTGAAGAACATTCCCCTCTTAGAGGACCCAGAGGTAAGTGCATTGGAACCTGCTCTATCCCTCCATTTTGGTATCAAAGTTGTTGATTATATTACAACCAAAAATAGTGAAAAAATCTGGAAAGATTTATCTACTCTAGATTTAGACCCAAACTTGGCTGGCCATATTAACAATCTAAAAATATGGCTTCATTTGTATCCTCTACTATCCTCCTATTTTAGTGATTCGATCATTTGGAAGGAGGAAAATAATGGAAAATACTCTATTAAGTCTGGATACCATTTGCTTGAGATAGAAGGTAGAAGTTGGTTTCTAGTGAGGAAAATCTAGATTAAAGGGCTCATCCCTAAAATAGCTTTCTTCTTATGGTTGGTGGCTCAAAATAGAATATTAACTATTGATAACTTACACAAAAGAGGCATCCCTATTGTAAATAGATGTTATTTATGTGAACAAAATTTGGAATCGGTTCATCATCTTTTTCTCGAATGTTCCTTTGCTAGACAGATTTTAGAGAAGGTTTTGGAACCCTTTGATGTTCCTTGGGTCTTCCCAGCCACTATAGGAGATTTATGTGTGCAGTGGGATCCTCCTTTCAATAGTGGTAGATTGAAAGTTCTCTGGAGGTTTTGTCTCCCCCATTTTCTTTGGGGAATTTGGAATGAGAGGAATAACAGGGCTTTTGAAAATAGGAAAAGAGAGGCTTCTGTGGTTGCTTTTCATATTTTTAATGTTGTTGTGGAGAACACTCAGACCTTATCCTTTCCTGAGGTAGCTGAAAGTAGACTCGAGGAAGCCATTGTTGTTCGTTGTAATTTGAAGCCTTTAATCTGTGTGAATTTGTTGAGATCTTTAAGGTTGGAAGTTAAGTGGGAACCCCCTCCAGATGGGTGGATCAAACTGAATGTGGATGGCGCTGCGAAAGGGAACCCAGGGCGTGCTGGTGTGGGTGGATTTTTTAGGGATTCTAGGGGGATGATTGTGCAAGCCTTTGTTGAACCTCTATCCATCCAGTCCAACCATTTTGTTGAGGCTCGAGCCTTTTTTACAGGGGCTAAGTTAATCAAAGAAGGCCATTATAAAAACATTATTGTGGAAGGGGACTCCCTAAACCTTATAAATATTCTAAAAGGAAGACAGGAAGCTGGTTGGAGCATTGCAGATATGGTTGTGGGGATGAAAGAGATCCTGTAGTCTTGTCACAACCTTCAGTTGAAGCATGTTTATCGGGAGGGGAATGGAGTTGCAGATTTATTGGCAAACATGGGGGTGGAGGCTCAGGATATTATTATATGGGAAGATAATTTCCCACTTCAACTTATTGAATTTGTGGCTAAGGAGAAGCCAAATCGGCCCAATGATGTTCACTTTCTAGTTGGAAGAAGCTAAATTTTGGGGTTCAGCTCTTGGGGTAAACTATTATGGGTGTCCCAGTCTATATGTGGTAGACTATTATGTATGTAAAGTCAACTATTGTCTGGTTATTCTTGTTATTGGTAGTGTAGTATGTATGTTTCTTATCAGGTGCTTTAGGTTGGTTCTTTATGATTGTTAATAGTTCATATGGACTTGGCACCATGTTTTCTTCACCTTTTATGATCTGCTTGTAAGGAAGTTTATGTAAAAGGGATGGGGCCCTTTCAATCCCCTTCTTAACCTATTAATAAAAAAAATAATAATAAGTGGTATATTAATTTAACAAATATATTAGGAGGGGGTATTAATAATATAGGACTAGAGAGGTAGAGGTGAAATTTACACATATTCTTTAGTAGCCTATGAACCCATATGCTATGCCATAGACTTATTGAGTTGAGATCAGTGATTTTGTAAGTTGTGATAAGTTATTTCGATTTGTTATGATTGTATGTTACTTTCATTCGGTATGTTAAATACAAAATGTGTGTACCATATACATGAATTTATTGGAAAATCATCAATAAGAATAACAAAATAACTAAATCTATCAATTATTACAATGTAACAACCCAAGTCTACTCACCTAGTTGTACCACAAAATCAAGTCAAGCAATTTCTCAGGGTAATTTTTGTCCAAGTTTATTGTTTAACCTATAAAGTGCTTTCATGTTCATAGCAAGTGCTTTCATGTTTTTAGCATTTACGTTTCACCCAATGAATCTCTAACATAAATTTTTAATCAATATAGGTTTATCAAATCGCTTTTGGGTTCCAAGACTGATGCAGACAGCCACCCAAGTGAACGAGATTGGCCAAATCCCGTAAAAGGTGCCATTTTGTGGAATCGACTTGTCTCATTTATCATCTTTTTGTTCTGGCATGAGGGTTGAACCACGGCGAGGATTATATCCTCTAGGGCCCATAACACCTAGAGGGTGGATGCATACTTTCCCCGTCTCTTAACATACCTAAACTTTGACTATCTGATCGACTTGTTCTAATATTTGTATGTAAGGGGTTTATCATGCATATGCCTAGTATCTAGCTGATTATCCTACTACTTTTAGTCAGCTAAAACCATATCATTTCTCTATCACTGGTCTTAGTCACCCATACCCATTATAACTCACGATAGTTTATCCCATACCAAATATCGTGGTTGAACTAGCTAAGTCAAATGAAACATAGGACTTATGACTGTACTACCTGGGCAACAACTTAGAGGTGACGTCTCATACCACCCCTCATTACTATTTCTGACTGTCACTTTTTCTAACCCTTACCGTCAAAAAAATGATTATTCTTGAGACTTATTGTGTGCATACCCGTACCTCAACAGCATTGGTTATTCATGTTTTGTTATCCTTCACGAGGAATACATTAACTATTCCTCATCATGGTTTTCGTAGAATCAATAGTTTTGGGTTAAATAATGACCACGAGGGAAATCATTCGTTTATCCCTCTCCATATTTTCAAGTATAAGATTAAGGTTCACTAGTAAGCTCTTTATTTTCCTGCTCTAACTTCCTCCAATATAAATCACATATTAATTTTCTCATCATTTATATCTAAGTTTACTTCTCTGGATACTTAAGAGAGTGCATTCTTTTCTATACCTCGTTTGACTATTAACAGGTTATATAAAATTAAATACATAAACCTTCCCTTAATGAATCTATTTTATTATTCCTTACTTACTAACACTAATCTATGTCACAAGAAAGTTCTTCAAGCAAACACTTGAGTTTCTATTCAATCTCATCCCTTAATCACATGGACTTATATCCAAATTATCATTTTCATAGCAAAGTTATAGAAACTTTTAAATTTGTTACTAACTAGCTAAAATTCACATGTAAAGGTCAACGCTTACGGTGATCGAGTGCACAATTGACCAGCATGAATCTATCCCAACAAGGGCAGTTTACAATTTAATTTAAATATGTTTTAGTACCAAATTAATTTCTATATCACAACTTTCTACCTTCAAATTGCTGACTTATCCATAACTACTTTTAAAATCAACAAGCCAGTATAATTTCCAGGTTTTCTTTTGGTTAAATTGTCATATCAGTAAGTCTAATTAAAATTCCAAGAGGCCTCCTAAATGATTTGAACCCAAAGGTTTGAGAAACCCGGTACAATTTGTTTTACTTATATAGTATTTGTCCTTAGATTGTATTTGAAAAATACTCCATGGTTTTGCAAGCTAAACTTCCTCAGGTTACGTATAATAACAAGGCTAAAAGCTTTGCTTTACCCAGACCGGTTTTCATTTGAAAACAGATGTTGGAATTTCTCCTAAATTTTACCATTTAAATGATTCACACAAAAAATGATAACATATTTTCAGAAATTATAAATTATAAATTTATTTTCTATTTCCAAATTATGTATCAGTGCATACATAGGTAACACATTACAATATAAACATTTTAATTCTCCAATGATTACAACAAAGGTACATGCACTAATTAGAGTCCTCAGCTCAGAAGCTTTAATTACAAATTCCATCTTTGTGCATCTTTGGTATATTAACAGTAATTTAAGATTGTTGCTTTCCATCCCAGATGTTACTACCATAAGGTTTGGAATTCATGCAACAGTCGATTCTTTCTTTAGTAATAGTCCTTGGAACTTTTCTTTGTTCTCCTCGGGTTCCTGGTTTGATTACACTGCAGCTCTTGCCCTAAGAACATTTGTTCAAGATAGTAGAATCTCTTTCACCAACGTCGCAGCCAGTTTACAGGAATAGGATGTTAATGTGTATATAGGGATCAGTTCAGCCCTTAAGATGCTATGCATATATGCAACTACCACCAAAACACAGCAAACATACACTCAAGCACAGTAATGACAATCTTTCAAATCTAGAAAAACTACATACTCCAGGGAATCAACTTAAGGCAGAGGAACATTGGTCAACTGGTATGCAGTTTTCAAATCTATAACAAAGAAAATTACATGTTTTCAAAACTACTTTTATAAACTGGCATTCTCTATTTTCCCAAAGATAAAGCTCAGTATTATATACAATCAGTATTCAGTTGTCACACACATAAGCAATTCCATTGCGGGTTTTATATTTAAGCTTTTCCAACTATCATACATAGTTCTCAATCAATCCTGCTCTATTGCTCCTTAAAATTTAAGAGTACGTCTTTTCTTCATACACAATTGGTAATTTCAAGAAGCACACCCAACCATGCTAATGAAAAATAGAGATATACCATCCAACAAGCACAATTTTTTCGATTGCAGATTTTTCAACATATGACAAAAAACACAATCAAACAGTATAAATAGCCAACCTGGTAAAATTAAATTTTCACTGGGTTTAGCAAGTTCTTCTCCTCCACTCGGTCCTTTTTTCCAAAATGCATAGCAATATCATTCTTTTTTTCTGTTCTCTCATTTTCTCGGGTGCTCATCCCTTTCAACTGCATGGACTCCCTTCTCTATTTTCCTCGAGTGCTCGATATAACAAAATTGTAATGATGTTTTTTACCCCTCCCTTACTCGTTTCCCTCAAATTTTGTTACTAGAAACATGAAGAGGTTTTAATATAGTCATTACAATGCACGTGGATGACTCCTTTCAACATGATCATGATACTCAAATGAAAACCATTAAATACAACAGACCTATTTACAGTTTTATCATTTATGATTATAAACTAATATCTCCTTCATTGATAACTTTACGATATTTAATAAATCACGCGACCATTCGTGCATAAACTTTATAAATAATCATAAAGCAATCATGCATAGATTTTATATTCTTTAATCAATCTTAAGATAGTCATCCAATTATTTTCAAATTATTCAAAATGGCTTTCATACCCCTAGGCATCTTCACTACCAACAAAGATTGTATGCAATCCATATTTTTCTTCAACCAGCAAATACATCATCAAGGCACACCATAGCATAAATTATTTACTTATGATATTCTATATGAATGCAAAAAAATGTGAGCTTCCATGTACTCACAGGCTGATCATCGTTTCCTTTTTAGATTTTCTATCGACCAACCTTGTCTATGGAGAGCATATATTTGGTCTTGCATGCACAATGTCTATCAGTAGTACCACATTCTATAGGAAAAGATAAGTTTTAAAACATCAATTGTATTACAATCAAAGTTCATGTGAGGGTCGTTACATACAACCTTTATTGCCCCACAAATACTAGTGTATGCTAACTCTAGGATTTCCTTACATCTTTGTGTGTTTAATGAAAACTTTACTCTTAAATTATTTTCCTAGTACATATCTCAAAAATTCAAGGAAACCATTTGTTATAATTTTTATGCCTTGCATCAAAACCTTGTTCACTAATTTGTCCCATCCACCTGTTTCATAAAATTCTATCAATGGAAAATGATGTTTCATACGGGTCTCTCTTGTTGTAGCATTTCCTTCATTTATAATATGAGTAATAACTTCCAACTTGTAGAGGGTTTCAACCCAAACTTTCATTGCCAACATGAGAGCAATATGAACTAGTTTATAAGTATTTGTGACAAAGGTAACTTCTACATCCTCATTGGTTAATTGGATCATTAAGAATGATTTTTTTCTTTAATTTAGAAACTTGTTTGAGGCTATATAATTTTCTAATTCTTTCATATCCAATTTTTAACCAAAGAGTTTCCTTTCCATGTACAACATGAGAGGTATTGTCTTCTATGAAAACTCTTTTGTTGTCTTAGTTTTCATAATCTGTGAACCACTCCTTGTGAGGAACCATGTTGAATGAGGCTTTTGAATCTATGATCCAACTTTCTTGATTTTTATAAACTTCCACATAGGAACTTTGAATAAGACTTGAAACTCCAAATAGGAGGTTTAAGGTTGGAATCCAATGGGGAGTAGAGTTGTACACCATACTTTGGTAATTGGAGTTTGGTTGGATAAACATATATAGAATAATTAGCATCCTCTATGAAGATTGTCTTGTATGGCCTATGGTCCTGTGGATGTTTTATCTTTTACCTTTATATATTTATGAGTGAGATGCAGGTTGGTTGTTTTTTCTTATATCTATATACCATAATTGTAGATGTTTCTTAGTTTTCTTCCTCTTAAGATATCAACTTTACAATATTTTTGGATGTGCCATCAATGATAGTATTTTCAACATATAACATAATTTATTCTTCTTTCTATACTTATTGTTTTCCCTCTATCATTGGATCTACTTTTTTCTCTAGATCTATGGTTTTTCTTTTTTTTAGTCATTCTCCGTAACTAATGCTTCTTTTCTTACCTTCTTAAATATAGTTTTTCACAATCTTACTTATTTAATATTGTTGTCATTAATACTAGTTCCCTAACGATGATGAAATTATTAAATGATGGATTAAAACTACTTTTATCTTATTGTTTAATATCATCTTCCATTATTAATACATAATCACTGAGACATTAAAAGAGCTAAGATGTTCACTTACAACCTTCTATAAACATTTGGTTCTTCAAAGAATTTATTTATGCCAGGATTTCAATTTATATCATAAATCTTTAGATGTAGAAAGCTCTTTAAGCCTTAATAAATACTGAATAAACAAAGTTAAATAAATCAACCCTTCACCTCTTGTTCACTTTTTTATAATATCTTATGCAACATCATAGGGGCGCAGCAAGCTCTTTCTCTTCCAATTTATTCTATTTGTAACTTTTACAAATTAAAGATTTGCCCTTTGAAATTTTATTCTTTAGACCTATTAAATGAAGCCATTCTTCTGATAGCAGTCTTCTGATGTCATTAAAATCTCAGAATTTCTTTCACTGAAACAAAACACCCAATAGCTTTTTTTCAATTCCCTAAGATTTAGGTCTAGAACACAAATCGCTATTAAATTACAAATTTCTCTCTAGGCTATGATACCACTCAACAACCGTCAAAGAAAATTAATGCAAAACAGAGCAAGCCAATACACATACGTAAACAAGCATTTGAAGTTTGCATGTAGTTGAGCACTTGCTCTTGCACAATGCATACTGTCGTAGTAGTAAGTGGTTATTGTTAATTATTATTAGTTTGGGGTTGTGTGGGGTCAGACTGACTTACCTGTTTGATTAATTGATTAATATTCAAGTCGGAACTTAGCCTTCACTTGTATTGGGCATATAATCACCTTGTTTTACGTTGTTTTACTTATGGCTGCCACTCTGGGCATGAAGGCACGATCGTTTGAAGAGGAAAATGCTGTTCTTCCTATACGAGTAAGACTATACATTCAGTACATGCTGTTCAAGTATATTCTTTGTGATAATGTAATAAATCTTAGAGCAGGGTTATTGAATAGAATGAACTCTTGTCAGCTAGCCAGAGACTGCAAATCTTTAGAAGGTCCCATAAAAGTCATGGATATTGTAAATGATCATCAACTGGAAGAAGATAGAGATGAAGATGCAACCCCTCCACAAACTCGACCTATAGTGATGCCAGCGTGTGAAGCAAGCCTAAACCTCAGGTGAGCTACAGTATTTTATAGCTTTGCTTTTGTATTTTATAGATAGTGCACTATCTTCAATTTGCATATTTAACTCGAGGCAAAAAAAATAACTTATGTTTGCAGCCTCTCGTAACTCGGGCTATGGCTGACCGTATTATCTACAGCACATGGAGTTAGCAGGCACATTCATGAGTTTTGTGTGTTTGGAAATGCACTTTGTATCCAGAATGATTTAGTAACTCTACTTAAATCTGTAAAAATTTCCTCTTATTTGGTTAGCAATATTTTGGAGCATCCTGAATAAGTTTCTTTCGTTTGAAATTAGTCTTGTAACGAAGTTACTCCGGAGAATATGGGTCAATGACCAGTTCAAAAAAACAAAAAAATTCAAATAATAAACAACAATACAAAACTAAAGAATTACAATTATCATTTAACTAACTATATTTTAATTTACATTGATGGTTGTGGAATGTAAGTGGGTGTGGGCATAGATATATCTGTGAAAGTTGAATAAATACGTATTAAAAATTAGTCACTTATAAAGTTGCAGGGTTTTAGATTCAGGCTGAATGGAGAGATGACGATAGTCTTTCCTGTACACGTCTGTATACTATATTATGGGGCGATGGCAATGAGTGGAACTTGTCTATTTGAAAAGTGCAACGTAGATGCTTCAGTTTTTTCGCAAAGTAGATGTTTTGATTGCTATTTGAAAAGTGCAACGTTGATGCTTCAGTTTTGCTATTGTAGTGAGTTACAACAAATCTGGATGCAGAGTGATTTCCTGTTGTTCTTTCTTTCACCTAAAAGCGAAATGGCTAATGTGTTGAAAATTTTACCGATTTTGTATTTGTGGATAAAATATTTCAGACTAAGGGCAAAGCTCCCATATGCACAATCCTAGAGAAGAAGAGATCCTTCTCCCATGCCCGGTGTGTGTACACAGAAATGTATATACGCAGAATATGGGAGAAGGACGTCCCCTCATCTAGGAGGTCCATATGAGAACATTACCTTGAGTTCAAATGAACTCATTTATATGAATGAATAGATGACATCCATGCTAGCTTATAGGCTATTAGGATGCACAGGGATTTGATAATCAACTGCTTGATGCAGTAACAAATGATTATGGGTACGTGAAGTGCTGATTACCAAACCTCAATGCCTCCAAAGAGCATATAAGTTAGCCAAGATATTTTTGGTTTTGAAAGAAAAGTTGATAAGTTGTTTTCACCTATCAAGAGGGAGGAAGTTCTCTATCTATTTCATGTGAACAGATAGAGAATATCCATTTGATAGGTGATCATTTTGGACTTGTGATGCTTGATTGCGTATTTGCATAATATAGTTGATTGGAAATAGAACTCTATTGATCCAGTAGCATTATTAGGCAAATAGCTAATGGTGAGAGCATGATGTGTGGATATTTTGTTGTTGTAGAGGCTCAGGAGGCTATGAAGACAATATAGATCCAATATCTGGTGAAGCATACAAGTAATTGCATGCTCATAAGGCATTGGATCTATAGGGCCTCATAGTTCGATAGACCCTTTTAAACAATAGTCTGTGAGAGACTTGATTTTGTTTGATGGAATGCCAATGATAGGATCTAGGAGGATACGAAGATAACATTGATCCAGTGCTTGGTGAGGTACACAAGTGATTGTGGACCTACAAGATATTGGATCAATGAAGTCTTCGACACCCTCATGGACTATCAAAGGCATTCATTGAGATTTGTGAGATGTTTGATAGCATGTTGATACAATAAATCAGAGAGGAAGTAAAGGTAACATTGATCCATTGCCTAATGAGATTTGTGAGGAAGTTGCAAACCTGCACATCATTGGATCAAGGGAACCTTACGATTCCTATGACTTATTGGAAAGACAGCATGAGAGAATTTGATTTATGTTTGATTGCATAC
This sequence comes from Wollemia nobilis, assembly GCA_028583015.1. Lineage (NCBI taxonomy): Eukaryota > Viridiplantae > Streptophyta > Pinopsida > Araucariales > Araucariaceae > Wollemia > Wollemia nobilis. The sequence continues at coordinate 12,592,866 of JAQPPZ010001195.1, forward strand.
TAAAATGGTATGTCAAGGGGGAGGAGTACCCTTAATCATCCGTTCCTATATAAAGTTGACAAGTAATTGTTAATCCACATAGGAATGGATGATTAGAGGACTCCTAGCCCTCATGACCAACCGAATGAGTAAGCGGATGATGATGTATTAGGTATGATTTTGTGAACTCGAATGATAGGCCAATCAAGGAAGAGAACCCCATTCAACTAGTAACTAGTAGAATTCACAAATGATTATGAATTTACGAGAAATTGGTTGAATGCAATTTCTCATCCTTGAATGGACTATCAGATGAGCTATATGTGAAGAATGTGATGAGTAGATGTCATGACACATTTGATAGACTGCTCTTAAATTCTCTTATACAATACATTGTTTTGCATTATAGAAGAGAAAGAGATGTCTTTGAGGAGTCTATAGAATAATCATGAATGTTGATAGAATACAAAAGTTCTTTTGTTGAGAAGTATTGTAGATATGTATTGTTGATAATGTTGTAGAATATTATTGAAATTAATGATATGACTTATGTGTAAGATAGAAGAAAGTAAGTTGCATGTATTGCTTGGTTTTAAGAGATAGAAGAAGTGAGATAGATAGAAATTTGATTGTCGTTTATTTGTTGATTGTCCCCAATATTGGGATAGAAGAAAGGGAAAAGGGCGGGTCATTAGGGTCGTGGATGATCGCATCATACATCACTTAACCCAAGAGAGGGAGAAGAAGAGAAGAAGTGTGATAGTAGCGAAGCGGGATATAGAGGAAGATAGTAGAGGACAAGATTTTTGGACTGAGAGAGTTTACTCAACATATTAGTTAGCCTAGGTGGATGCAATGCAGATGTATTTATAATAAGGATTGGCCTTTGCATCATAGTAAACCCTCCTAACTCGATGGTATGATCAAGAAAATGAGGCAAACATGCAAGGGGTGGAGTGTGTATGATTATATGGTGGTTCTTGTCGTGTATCAATCAAATGAGCAAGCAATCAACTCAATGTGCTTTATGCATAGTATCATTTAAGATGAATGATGTTAATTGGTTCTTTATGTTCTTGGCCATCCAATGTGGCTAGGCGATAGGCTCCTGATCCAAATTTGGTTGTGATAATAAAGGGTCCTAACCAGTTGGGCTCAAATTTTCCTTTAAGATCGATGTTGGCGTTGGTGTTCTTTTGATTTTCTTTGAGGACTAAGTCCCCAACTTCAAAAGACCTATGATGCACTTTCTTGTTGTAAGCTCATTGGAGCCTATTATGGTATGTTTTGAGGTGTTCTAAGGTATTGATGCATTTTTCTTCTAAGAGTTCTAGTTGTTGTAAGTGGCTTGAATGGTATTCATCTCCTATCGAAGAGTCTTGCAATAAGACTCTTAAAGAGGGGATTTCAAGTTCAAAGGGAAAGACCACTTTGGTACCATAAACCAATGCATATGGTGTTGCCCTAGTGGGAGTATGCACACTTGTACGATATGCCCATAAGGCAGGATAGAGTTGTAAGTGCTAGTCTCGGCCATTTTTATTGACTAGCTTCTTGAGGATTTTGATTAGCATTTTGTTGGAGGACTCAGCTTGTCCATTTCCTTGTGGGTAGTAAGGTGTTGACCATTTCTGTTGAATTTTGTATTTGGTGCACATTTTGGTGACCTCTTTATTTTTAAAGGGGGTACCATTGTCTATGATTATGGTTGAAGGGATACCATATCGGCTAATGATTTGATTTAGGATGAATTTTGATACTTGAATGCCTGTGGCAGAGGATAGAGGTATTGCCTCAACCCATTTAGTGAAATATTATGTAGCTGTAATAATGAATTTATGTTCGTCAGATGATTGAGGGTTTATCTTACCTATGATATCCAATCCCTAGGAGGAGAAAGGCCAAGGGGATGTTATAGGCTGAAGTTCTTGAGATGGAGCATGAACAAGATTATCATGTCATTGACATTTGTCACATTTCTTGACATAGTTATGAGTATCCTTTTCCATGGAGGGCTAGTAGTAGCCCATCCTAAGGAGCTTTTTGGCTATGGCTAGTCCACTAAAGTGACCACCACATGATCCATCATGGGCTTCTTTTATGAGAGTTTGTGCTTCATATAAGTTTACACATCTAAGGAGTATGCCTTCAAAGGAGCATCGATATAGAATATCTCCAATGATGACATATTTACAAGCTCTCAGCCTAAATTGTCTATACTTTTTAGAGTTAAATCCTTCAGGGAATATTCCTTCCTTGAGGAAATTGAAAATATCTTGGTACCAAGGTGCTTGAGGTATAGATGTTTTGATGTTACATATGTTAAGAGGTAGTAGGCATGATTCTATCATAGAAGGTTCATTGATTGACCTTATGATGATAGCAACTTCTTCATCCTCCAATTCTAAAGGGATGAGAGATGCAGTTGTTGCCATAGCATCGACATGGTGATTACTAGAACGAGGTATGGCTTCTATGGTTATTTGATCGAAATGAGCTTTTAATAAGTCTACAATATCTTTGTATGGTTTTAGCTTTTCATATTTGGTTTGATAAGTATAGTTTGCTTGGTTGATTACTAGTTGTGAATCACCATATATTGTTATTTTTTATATTTAGTTTTATTGTAGCCCTAAGACCTAAAATAAGTGCTTTGTATTCTGCTATGTTTTTGGTGCAGGAGAAGTGAATTTTAAATGATAATGGGATGAGTTGTTATTATGGGGTGACTAGGATAATCCTTGCCCCTACACATTTCACGCATCTTGCTTTGTCGAAGTACAAGATCCATGTTTTGGGTTCTTGGGCTTCCATTGATGCGACCATCTCATTAGGAAAGGAGATATTTATAGGATGTTCTGATTCTAAAGGAGCTACGACAAGTTGATCTGCTATAACTTACCCTTTCAATGATTTTTGGTTTATGAATTCTATGTCAAATTCACTGAGGGCTATGACCCATTTGGTAGTTCTACCTAATAGATAGGGCTTCGACATAAGGTAGCATAACGGATCTACTCTTGCTAAGATGTAAGTATTTTGACTAAGCATGTAATATCTTAGTTTAAGATATGAGAAGACGACTGCTAGGTAGATCTTTTCTATTGGTGTATAGCGAGTTTCGTAATTTACTAAGGTCCTACTAATATAGTAGATTGCTCTTTCTCTATGTTGTTCATCGTATTGGGCTAATAGAGCTCCTAAGGCATGCTCGGTAGCAGCTATGTATAGCAATAATGGTTGGTTTAAGTTTGGTGGCACCAAGACTAGTGGTGTTAAGAGGTAAGTCTTTAGGGCTTCGAAGGCTTCTTGGCATCCTTCATCCCATTTGAATTTGGCTCCTTTCTTCAGTAGTTTGGAGAAAGGTTGACACTTGTCTGCAAGTTGTGATATGAATCTTCGTATAGCCTATAATTTTCCTTGAAGGCTACGTAATTTAATTAGATTTTTAGGTGGTGGCATGTTGGTTATGGCAGCGATTTTAGAGGGATCAATTTCAATCCCACGTCGGGATACGATGAATCCAAGTATCTTTCCTGATTTCACCCCAAAAATACATTTGAGGGGTTTTATTCTAACTTTATAGTCTCGTAATCTTTGGAAGATGCATCTAAGGTCATGGGTATGGTCCTTCCTTTCTTGGGATCGAGCTATAATGTCATCTACATAATCTTCCACTATTTTATGCATGATATCATGGAATATGTAGGTCATGGCTCTTTGATAAGTTGCTCCTATGTTTTTAAGGCCAAAAGGTATGACCTGATAGCAGAAGGTTCCCCAGGGGGTAGTAAAAGTTATTTTGGATTGATCTTCTGTAATTTTAATTTGGTTATAGCCTGAGAATCCATCCATTAAGGATAGCATTTCATACCTATTGGGGATTTTTCCTGCATCCGTAGGATGAGCTATCACGCTACAGGAAAACCTACTACCAATGAGCTATTACAGGCTCTAGTCGACCTACCTCTTTAACTTGGGAATAGAGTTCTTTAATATTTTCTAGACAGACCAAGTATGGTAAGGATACCCTTGAGGTGAGCTTAAATTCTTTAAGTTCATGCTCTTCCAGATTTATGGTGATGAATTAACAATTATAAAATTTGATCGAGCTAAAATGATAACAGTTCTATTATGCCTTATGTATGACCGGTGCTTTAATCCTTTGGGCTATTGTAGCAAGATTTAATAACATTTCAATGAAAATAGAAAGAAAGAGACAAAATAATCGGTGCAATTACGTTCATTCGAATATCGTAATAAACATAACAGTTGACCAACGAAAGAAGCGTTCATTATGCGTTCAAATAATGTAACCCATAACAAAGACACACACAAAGCTAAACAAAAGAAATATAACAGGAAAGAAGCCCAGAATTGTATTAATATTTGAATGAGATTACATGAAGAGTTGGCTTGGAATCGCCATTTAACTCTTAGAAATATTAATACAATAAAGATCCTCGTTCGAATATCGTAACAAGGACCTTTCACTCTTCCATTCGAATATCGCAATAGTCGAGTCTCTAGACCTCTGGCTCAATAATCTGGAAATATTCTCAGCTTCTTGGGCACTTTCCTATCAAAAACCTGCATAGCAATGGGAGGAATGAGGAGATGAAAAAGGAGAAAGAAAACAAAGGAGATACAACAGCAAAGAATGGGCACTCGAGTATACCTCTTAGCAAAAATATGCTATGTCAAAGCTCGATCCTTATTCTGGCTGTAGACATCCTTCTTATAGTCATAGCAGCTTTGTAACTGCCTGAACTACTTGTATCTGAACCGTCCACCTGGTGCCATCTCCTACCTTGTCATCGATCGGGTGTTGTACAATCTGTTATCTAACTACCTCAAAATATATTTTTAGCAAAATTGGTCGAAGCCCTACTCAGTTGTCACTGACCTTCTCTTTCCATTTTTCTATCATCATGGGCCCCATGCTACTTGCTGACTCAGATGCCTTTTGACTCTTTTTAATTGCCTCTCACTCATCTTGACTTGCACCAATGGAATCTGCTATGAGGATCCATATTTCTTCATCGATCTCACTGATTGTGTGAATCCTGTCTAATGCTCTGATTCCTTTGCTTTTGTCTTCCCTTATGAATGGTTGTCTACTCTGGAAGAACCTAACGATGTCAAGGGAGTACATGGTCAATGAGATGAGTTGGTCGGAGAGCTTGTCTTCATCAACCTCTTCGCAAGAAAATTCTCTGATATCCCGGATGATTATCTGACAGAAACCTTCTATGCTGAGTAATTTTTGGGGATCAACATTAAGGTGCTTCAGCTAGACAACTGTATCCTTTTCTACTTTTTCTAGCTCTTTAACCGAGTTGTTCCATCTAGGTCTTTCTGCCTTGAGACTTGCGACTTTCTCATACTCTCCTAGGCAGCTATGAACCTTCCCATCAATGGTGGTCACTTGCATGGACCTAATCTGTTCATATTTGGCCTTGCACCTTTCATAGACCGGGGATATAGCTGCTATCTTCTCATCTGCATTTACTAATAGGGATTTTATCTCTTTATTTATCTCCATTATCTTTCCAAAATTCTTGCAACAAGTCTCTATCATTTTTGCTTCTTTCTCGATTATTTTGACCATATTCTCCTTGAATCTAGCTGCAAGCTTTGGAACTTGTAATGAATCTTTGTTAGAAGGCATTTGTTTCTGAGTTTTATTTATTTCAGCTTTTAGCTTCTCATTTTTTGATTGCAATGATTCTACTTTGGATCTCCAAGCCATTACTTCCTTCTCGATGGCTAGAGCAGTTTGTGCATGAACTTGCACTCCATGTTTTAGTAGTGAGACTGAGTCTCCTCCTATTATTGCATCACCTATGTTGGGATCTATTTGGAGGGATTGTATCCCATCAGTGGGAATGATGATGGTGGCCTTGGAAGTAGGTTCTAAACTTGATGGAGGTGAAATATGCACTTTACTTTTACTTCAGCTTTCTACCACCCTATCCTCCATTATAGCTTCAATTTGTTCCTCTTCCTCAATAGTGAATTGTACAAAGTCTTCTTTCTTGATCAAGGTGATGCTCATAGGCTCATTGGAACTCGATCCAATCCTTGCTCTCTTGAGAGGAGGAGGTCCTATAGTATCAGGTATTACTACCTGATAATTTTTGAAGATGTCATTGAATCCTCTAGCTTTCTTTATTCTTTCCCATGTCATGATAGAGATCTTAATTTCTTTATTGTTTGCCATGAAGGTTGTTGGTACTACTCGTGGTGAACCTACAACTATTTGTTGTAGATGTTGTGAGGCCATTAGAGCCAATGTCAAACTCTTAGCTATGAGACTCCTTGGGGCAGTAGAAATAGGCACAATCTCTTTTCCTCTACTCGCACTAGGGGACTGAGAAGTAGAAGTAGCAACTTTTTCTTCTGCTACTTGATCTTGTACTTCAGCTATGATTTCGATTTGCTCAAGATTCAGGCTCATTACCTCCACAATAGGGTCAATAAAATCTTCTAGTGGGATGGCGACTACTTGAGGTGCCTTTTTATCTAGTGTGTCTCTTCTTACCATCCTCAAGTCTACGAAGTAGTCCCCAACTGCCTTTGTGTGAGTATGTGCTCTTACTAGGTTTTTGTTATTCCATATCTACTTGAGATCAATTCCTTTATTTTGTGCCCATAGAATATTTTTCTCATATTCATCCTCCCTATGCTCCATTGGATTAGATTCTAAAGCGATTTTCTTGTAATGACCCTCAGGATCGTATGGTCTCTAGGTGATTTCTACAAAATAGAAAGAGTCCATTGTAGGTAGGGCTTTTATCATCGTTGGATATCCTTGATATACATATTCACCTATCTTTCCTAGAGCTGTGAGCCAAGGAACTCTGGTCTTCTTCTTCCTCCATCTTAGTTTGGCTTCTATTAATTGCCTTACTATCTCTAAGGTAGCCAACGATTTTGGGTAATAAGTGGGTAAGGCTTTCGATGGTAATTTGCCTTTGTATGTTCTAATGAAACTGAAATGTTCATCAAGAAAGTAATATCTAGCTTCTATATCTTGGAGATATTTGACTATACTTGGGCTCATTCTAGGTGGTTCTTTCTTGGTGAGCACATGGTACATTGATGCTAAGAACCTTCCACAGAACTTTGAATATGGGGAAGTGCCATCATAGATGCAAGGCAATCTATCCTGGATAATTTCCCTAGAATTCCTCCAAGTTGTTGAATAGCATCATCTTTGAATTACTCGATGATTAGGTGCACAAGGAATGAATAGTGTGAGAAATGGGGCATGATATCCATATCTTTCTTTATGGCATCCTGTAATTCCTTGAATTCTTTGTCTATCATGTCGCATATTACGTCTTGCCATCTATACATGGGCATCTTCCAGGTCTTGTTGCATTGTACTATCAAATACATTACTTTGACGCTGACCCAATTGAGGTCCTCGACTCCCAACACTACATGGATCATATCGGCGTAGTCTCTCGCCCATTTGTGGAACTGATTCTTATGAATTGGAAAATCTATTGACACTGGTTTGTCATAGTCAAACAACTTCTCGTAGAAGGTGGTGTCGATCATGTGTTGTGCCTACATTGAAATCACCTTCGCATCATAGCATTGTTTGGTCATTTCTAACCCAAACACTTGTTCAACATTTTTTGGTGTAATCCTGTAAATGGGCTTGTTTTACCCATTAACAATGGCCCTAGTCCTTGGATCATATGAGATGGCTAGCCATGTCAATAATTCAGGGGAGAAATGCACTCTTGGGCACAAGAGTTTTTCCAGGTTGGTTCTCCATTTGTTGCAATAGGGAGCTCTCTTGTCTTTATCTTCATATGCTTGGTTGAAGATGTTCTTCAATAGGTAGTGGGGGTGTCACCACTCTTCTGTGCTAGACTAGAAGTAGAACTCAATGAGTTCATCTTCACCCCATACTTGTTCTCCCATATTTTTGGCATTCACCTTCCTGAATGGCACCTTCTCATCCAATGCTTCAATTCTTATCTTGAGGGCTACCCTGTTGGAGGAGGCCATCGCTCTGATCTCTAACACTGGTCTTCTCAGCTCGTCGAATAGTTTGAAAAATTTGTTAGCACCGTGAGTTGCTCGTTGCTATCTTCATGTATTTAAATTGGTTCATGTATGAGGTAATTATTAACGTCGTACCAACCATTGTTGTGTTGCTATTTTTGGATCGCCACCTCAATCTTCCATAATGATCGACCGATTTTGAATCACCACTATCTATTGATTTGTGTAACTAGCCATCAATTCTATAGGTGTTAGATTTTGGTCCATTTGATCGGTACACATTGCCTTAAGAACCATGCCTTGGGGAGATCCAAGGTTGAGGTCTGTAGTTGGCCTGTGTACCCATAACACTTGAAGTGGTTTGGCCATGTCAGCAGGATCATCATTGGTTTGAGTGTTGTATCAACTTTTCTTGGGTGAGGGTCCATGGATGTGGATTTTATGCTTTGGCTATCATTGATGATGTATCAACCACTCAATGGTTTAATTTGATCGAAGACATATAGTTCATTGATTGGATGATCAATCAATTATGTCTTTCCTTCTATCAGATTTTAGTTGATGGATCACTTTGATTTCACATGAATAGATATTCAATTTTTGGATGCCATTATTCGATCGATATGGCTTTAAGTACTTTATACATCTTTAAAACTTGAGATAGCTTTTATCGAGGATGTTAATAATAATAATTTTTAATTAAGATCTTGTGCATGTAAAATTAAATGGTGACATACCTTAATCAGTGTTGTTTTACCTTTGATTGGTGGGTTGATCTCATCCATTGATTTCGTTCGATCGATGATACTTTGATGATGAGGATGTGTTCGATCAAGATATTTAATGCTTTTTTTTATCAGCTAAAATATTTTAATGGTAGCACTTTTCTCCAAATTTTGAGTCAACCTTTACCTCTTTCATAAAAGCTTTTTAGATCGAATGATAAATTTCACTTTCGTTGAGTGGCGACCTTTGTTTTCGCCAACAAAGAAGAAATATTGACTCTTTGACTTTTTACCTCCTTTTCATTCTTTTTGTTGAAGCATGTTTTCATTACGACATTTTATATGTTGGTAGAGATTTTGATCGAATATTTACTACGATCAAAAAATTATTTCTTTCATCGATCATCATTTTCTTTTGTATTTTTCTTCATGTTGATCAAAATACCTTTTACCTTCGGTTGTTACTTTCTTCTCATCGACCAAAAAGGCTTCTTTAATGGACCAAATTTTGCTCGATCAAAAATATTTGGTAGTAATCTCCTTTTGATCGATCGATTTAAAATTTTGTGTGCTCTTCTTATTTTGGCTCTTCGATCCAAGTGGTCAACCAAAAGTTTCTATCGATCGGCCAAAAAATACTTGCTTTGTAAAAATGTCAACTCTTCTTCTGATGGCATCGGTCGAAGAATTTTCAACAATATTTAGATTCGGTCGATCATTTTTTTGTTAGCTGATTGCTTTTCAAAATCGGTCGAAAGATGCTTAGCTTTTGACAACTTATGTTTATCAATTGAAACTTTCTATCAATTGATCGAAGGGTGAAATATTTGCAAGGAAAACGAAGGGAACCCCTTAAATTTTAATGAAAGGAAAACATTAGTTGCTTAGGGGTTGGAGATGCTTATGAAGACAGAAAATATTTTACTTCAGACCTAAACTCTTCACAAAAGTGTACCTTCTTAGGACCTTCAAAAATTTTAAATTATGGGTACATTCATGTTGTATCAATTTTGGCTACAACATAGGCTCTGACTAGGATAGATGGCAAAAACATGAGGTATTTGAGAACTCTAGAATATCTGGTTAATGACAAGACTATGATGACAAGGATATGACCTTATTTTGCTAGATTATTACAAAATAGTAAAGAAAATAAAATCAGTCTGATAAGAAAGCAATCTTTAATCAGATAAAATCAGAGATTATGTTTCTTCAAAACAAATGAACCTTTTACTCCTGAAGTTTTAGATGTTCTAGCAATATCCTTAAGGGAGAATCAAACAAAATTAATCAGAAATAACTGCCACATCAAGCCTATGCCCAATGTGTGTGCTAAGGTGTTCTTTTATTACTTTCTCAGATCAAGCAGAATTTTCATCAATTTGAAAGGAGTTGGGCCTATTAATGATTTCACTCTTTTAAATATTTTTACCTTGTCATTGCTCCATTACCAGTCAAGCATTTATAGCTTTGGTGGAGGTGACCTTGATCCCTTGGACCTGCTCTACTACCATACAGGCATCTATAGCCTCGGTAGAGGTTATCCAGATAGCCCTAAGCACTTGCTCATTTTGCATTATAGAGATTTTTCTTCTTTTAGGAAGAATTTTGATAAATTGCAAATTTGTTCAGAGCGTGCTTTCTGGGTTAAAGATCTACAAGGCTATAATATTGAGTGTATTTGTATTTAGCCCAACTACCTTATCAAAGTTGATTATATTCCTTGATTTCTGGAATTGCTTTTTAGATCATGATATTATATGAGCTTTGGCTTGATGTGTCAGCATTCCTAGATTTCTTGTTGTATTCCAATCCTTACAAGATGATCACTAAAACTCTGCTTCCTGAGTTTTGTCAGTTCACCTATATTCAATCTCAAATTCTCTTCATTCATCAAACTAAAGATAACTCCCTTATAGACAAGCAAAAACATAACCAGAGAACTTAACAACTTTCTAACAGACTGGAAACAATAAACAGATAAGCAAACAAACTTGGCTTAAAGAGAAACAATAAAAAATCAAAAAATTTTTTTTTTATTCTTTTTGGGTTCCCTAGTAGGGGTGGTATAACTTCAAGTGTAGGCCATTGATTGGGATTTCCATGAGATCTCCCTGCAAGGTTTGTAACCTATAAGTATTAGGGCCAAAAATCTGAATTATTTGGTAAGGACCTACCCACCTAGGCTCAAGCTTACCCTTTTCTCCATGTTTATCATTTTTAGGATCCCAATATAAAACTATGTCTCCTTCAAAGAATGGGGTTCCCTTGGATTTCTTGTTAAAGAGTTGCATGGTTTTATGAGTCTGTTCAAACATCTTATCCAATGCATTCCTTATTTCTTCTTGCAATTGTGCAATATGATCTAATCTCCTCTATAAGGCATCAAGACTTTCATGATCTTGTAATAACAAAGATAATGCTATTCTTTCTGTACGAGGAGGTAACAGGGCTTTTTCTCCAAATACCATTTCATAAGGGGTCTTACCTATGTTCCTCTTAACAGATAATCTATCTACCCATAAGGTAAACTTTAACTCACTATCCCATCCCTTTTTATTCTTGCCTAGTGATATTTTAATCCTGGTAATCAGATTCTTGTTTGATGATTCGACAAGACCATTTCCTTGAGGATAGTAGTTTGTTGAATGAGAAAGTTCAATTCCATACTTTGCACAAAACTCTATCATTTCAAATGAGACAAAGTATTTCCCATTATCTATTACCAACTTCTTTGGGACTCCAAATCTAGTCAAGATGTTTTCCTCCAAGAAATTGATGACTACTTCAGTTGTTGAGTTTCTTAGAGGAGTTGCTTCCACCCACTTGGTGAAATAATCTATTGTCATGATGATCCATTTGTGTCGACCTGAGGAGTTCATATTTATTTCCCCAATGAGGTCAATTCCCCATTACATGAAGGGTGCTTCTATGATTACTGATTGGAGAGGCATTACTGCTAACTTTTTCTTCCCAACAAACACTTGATAATTATGGTAGCCCCTTACATACTTATGTACATATTTGAATAAGGAAGGCCAATAATAACTTGCTCTCATAATTTTATTTGATCGCTTTTGGGGCAAAGTGACCCCTGCATAATCCATCATGAAACTCTTTAATGACCTCTAAAGTCTCTTTTTCAAATAAGCACAACAATAAGATACCATCAGGATGTTTCCAATAGAGTTTACCTTCCTAAACATAGTATTTCTGAGACTACTATTTTACTGACCTCATTTTATTTGTAGACATACCTCTAGGAAATGATAGGGTTTGAAGGTATAATAGAATATCATCATACCATTTGCATTCAACATTGTCTATTCTTTTGATATCATGCATGTCATCAATTGTGGTAATGTTCTGCATGTCTTCCCCTTCTTTGTTAGCTAGATATTTAGCTAGACCTTACCCTCTGATTATTTTCACTGCTTTAAATTCAACATCATATTGCAGTAACTTGACCATCCATCTGGTAGGACTGCCTATTGGCTCAGGTTGGGTGAAAATATATTTTATAGTAGTGAAAGGGATACAACATATAACTTTATTTGATCCAAAGATGCATTTAAAATGTTCCAGTGCTTGAATCACAGCATAAGCCTATTTTTCAATCATTTTGAATCTCAGTTGAGCTCCTTTGAGTCTTGCACTCATGAAAGCTATAGGTCTTTCATTCTCTTCATCATCCTTCTGAGAAAGGACTATAGCAATGGTATGTTCAGAAGTGAATGAATATATATTGAAATTCTTTGAGTAGTTAGGGCAATTCAAGACTAGGGCAGTGGTGATAGCATCTTTGATTTTCTGAAAAGCTTCTAGATTTTCCTCTATCCATTTGATGTCAACATCCTTTTTAATCATGTTATTGATAGGTTGAGCTATTTCAGAAAAATTTGGCACAAACCTTCTTACAAAATTAATCTTACCAAAGAATGATCTGACTCCTTTCAGATTCTTAGGAGGAGGTATCTTGGCAATAGCTTCAATTCTTGATGGGTCAATACTAATCCCTTTTTCAGAAACTATGTGGCCAAGGAGCTTTCCTTGTGTTGCTCCAAATATACACTTCTTTGGATTCAAGGATATCCCAAATTCTTTGCATCTAGAAAAAACTGTAGCTAAATGTTCAAAATGATCTATAGGGTTTTTGAGAACACTGTTATGTCATCCAAATAGACAACCACTATTTTAAACATCAAACCTTTAAAAGCAAAGTCCATGGCTCTTTGGAAGGTGGCTCCTACATTCATTAATCCAAATGGTATTCTCAGATATTCAAAGGTACCCCAAGGGGTAGTGAAAGTAGTTTTATATCTATCTTCAAGATTTACCTGAATTTGATTATATCCTGAGAATCCATCCAGTAATGACATCCTGGATGAGCCTACTACAACTTGCAGAATTGTTCCATATTGGGCAAGGGATAATTATCCTTGAGAGAACTTTTATTTAAATTTTAAAAATCAACACAAAGTCTAATCTCTCCATTTTTCTTCCTCACTGGTACCAAGTTTGCTATCCAAGAAGAAAATCTCACTTTTTTGACTATCTTGGCATCCAGTAGCTTCTGAACTTCTTTTTGCATGATTGGATGCAATGTGGGGTTGAATTTTCTTTGCTTCTACCTGAAAGGCTTAGTATCTTCCTTCAGGGGAATGATGTGAGTCATGACCTCTATTTTAAATATCTTTAGGTCTTCATAACTCCAGGCAAAAGATTCTTTATTTTTCTTCAAAAAGCTCATATATTGCTCTTTTTCCTCTTTTGGCAAAGCCTTATCAATTTTGACAAACCTAGGCTCCTCTTTTGTTCCAATATTTATATCATCAATTTCTGTTTCTTTGAGGAGTGGTTTGTAAGCTTTATCAAAATCATAAAATAAGCTTTCTAAAGAGACTAATCCTTTAGGGATCCTATTGGTTTTGAGTTGAATTACTTCAACTGGCTCTCCAATAATGTTTTTCAAATTTTCTTCATCCTCCTCTTCACATATAACATCAGAATACATATTCTGGAGGGTCATGAAGTCTTTGATATCCACATCATCTTGGAAAACTTGTAGATACACAATGTTATCAGGCACAGAAGGTTTGTATACAGAGATAGTTGGGAACCTATCCATGTACTCAGTGTCTATTTCTAGACAATCTGAACCTGAAGCATTGATAGCTAACAAATCTGCAATGTGATTATGTTCTCTGGGAATGTATGAGATGTTAAAGGCTAGGAACTTGTCAATTTTTGTTAGAACTACAGATTTATATTATTTTAATCTAGGATGTTTTATCTGATACTTACCTTTGATCTATTGTATAATTAGTTCAACATCTCCAGTAATAGTCAAAAAATTTATTCCTAGTTCTTTAGCTTTTCTCAAACCTAACAGTAAGGCTTCATACTCAACTACATTATTAGTGCATGGAAATTCTAATCTATAAGGGATTCCAAGATAGTTTCCCTTAACATCTATTAAATTGACACCAACACCTACCCCTATTTGAGACTTAGCCCCATCAAAGGACATGGTCCACATTTCTTGGGTAAGAATCCTATCAGATTCTACATCTACTAGTTCTCTGGTTTTAGGATCCATATCTTTGGCTTCAGGGACTTCGACTAGGAAAGGGTTATGCCAGACAGAGTACACTCCTATTTATTTCTCTTCTATAGAGCTAACCAAATTAATCATGGTGTCATATGATCTAACCAATTTGACTAAGTATTTGTTAAAAGGTTCTCTCCTTAAGGTTACATTCTCTTTTCCTAAAATAGGGATTGTGGCATAAGACCAATCTAATTGTATGGAGCCACCCAACTATTCTACCCAATGTCTACTCAATAGTAATGAGAAGAAAGGATCTACATCAACTACTATGATATCCATAACTATACCCTTCTTAGGATGTTGGTCTAGGTAGACTAGCAAACCAGTGATAATACCTACATAGGGTATCTGCCTACTATCCATTACTGATACAGGGGGAGACTCTCTAGTGCAAATCAACCCTAATTGGTCTACTATTTGCTTGGGCATGATGTTATGGGATGCACCACTATCTAGCATGTAGTTGTGAATGACATACCTTTCTCCTTCATCTGAGTTATACCTGAGTGACACATAAAATGGTCTGACAGATGAAGGGGTTCTAGTTTCATGATTGGAAGGTTTGATAGCATTACAAGACTGAGTTCCATTTTGTTCAATTAAGCCAAAAGCCTTACAGACTTGTTCTCTATACTTTTGAATATTCATTAACTCACCAAAGGTAATGTTGACCTTCTATTTACTCAATTCTGAACCAACATCAAATTCCATTTTCTTTATATCTAAAGTTTTGGAGCATTCTTCATGAGAGGGTGGTTCATTTGTTCCTATATTTTTAGGAACCTTTTTGTTCTGATCTTTCTCAATGGACTATTCTCTAATATCTTTGTTTGAATTCTTATCAATTTTGTTAGGAACAATCCTATTCCTTAAATTCAGGGTATTTGCTTCTAGCTCCTCCACCTCTTGAGTTGTTGGAACTAGTTTACCCTATTTCATTTTGTCATACCTAGTCTCTTGTCCTCTTTGTAGGATCTTTGTATTTTCTGCAACTAGGATTTTTGGGTGGTGATTCAAAGCATATAAATCCATATCTTCTTCGAATAACCTTTCTCTAGATTCATCCTCAAGGGTCCAACAAGCATTAATTCTGATATCCTCTTCGGATTCTACTTCTAAGTCTATAGGATGGTGGACACCTAAATAGATACCACAACAATCTGGATTATGAGGAGCATCACAGGCTAAACAGTAATAAGGGAAATTCTCAGCCAAATTTATAGTAGGAATAGGATTTGGAACCAAGTCTAGGTCCTTCTCTATTTCTCTTTTTTTCCAGTTATTTCCATTATTCCTATCAAGATTATTGTTATTCCAATTTCTATTAAAGTTTCTCCTGAAAGGTGGTCTATTGTCACCTTGTTGTCTATCAACCTGAGGGTGAGAAGTTTCACCATTACTCTCTTTATTTATTTCCATCCTGGCCAACCTATTGTTCATTGTGTTGAACATTTATGTTACTTGATTGGTCAACTTTTCCATGGGATCATGTTCAGTTCTTTTCTGTAGGTTAAATCCTACTTTCTTAGGCTTCCTATCAGGATGATTATCTTCTAGAGAGTATGGTTTCATTTTCCCACTATCTAACATATTTCTTTCAATGTCTATGGCTTTATCCATGCATTCATCTATTGTGTTAACCTGTTCTTGTCTTAATTCATAGTTGAATTCTCCAGGGAAGGCATTTTTATAAAAATAGATGGACTGGATATCATTTGGCCTTAGAGCAGTGGGAATATTATTTCTAGATTTAGAAAACCTTCTATTGAAATCACTTACTGATTCATTTTCTTTCTTTTTCATTATTTCCAGATCTATTAGCAATGACTGTTCATTCTTCCTTTCACCAAATTTCTTTAAAAAGATAGTCTCCATTTTGGTAAAATTAGCAATGTCATTATTAGGAAGAGTATTAAACCATTCTCTAGCATATTTTTCTAGAGTCTGTAAAAACAATCTCAACACCACATCTTCATGTTCTACCTCTAGACTGTCTAAGGCATACAAGAAGCTTTTGATGTGATCTTCTCTAGTAACTACATTGTTTCCTTGAAACTTAGGTAAATATTTGTGTGCTTTACTAGGGAGATCATGTAAAGGAGTTGGTAATTGAAAAGGTCTATATCTATTGGTCCTCCATAACTAAACCGGTGGTGGGTTAGCCATATTAACTATAGGAGGTACTTGAATTATAGTAGGAGGTGTGTTAGTAATTCCACTAGGAACAATGGGAGGTGTTTCAAATAAACTTCCTAATGTAACAATATCGACATCAAAAATTTTTGGAGATGAATAAGAAGAGTTAGTTCTAAAAAATACCTCTAGATTTGAGAGTTTAAGGTACAGCTCCTGAGCGGTTCTTCTCATTCATGCCAGCACGTTCTTCTTCTTCTTTTAATATTTATGATATTTCTAGATTTGTCCAATCAGAGTCGCCAACACAATGTGTGTAGAAGGAATAAATATCTGGTTGAGATTGCTCAACTTAAAACACTCTCAATCACTCAGGGTATAAACTTTTTCAAGAATTAGAAAATCAAGAAACTCAAGAGAATCAAGAAAACAATATAACTGAACGTTCTTGAAAAAGGAAAATTGGAAACTACGAGCATAGAAGGGAAACAAAAATTGATATTCTGATTCCTTATTTAAGCTAACTATTGCCAATAAATATTTATCATTAGGTTCCAAACTGTAATGAAAATTATGCATTCGATCCCCAAAAATGGTGCCAAAAAACTATTGGGGATTTTTCCTGCATCCGTAGGATGAGTTGTCATGCTATAGGAAAACCTACTACCAATGAGCTATTACAGGCTCTAGTCGACCTACCTCTTTAACTTGGGAATAGATTTCTTTAATATTTTCTAGATAGACCAAGTATGGTAAGGATACCCTTGAGGTGAGCTTAAATTCTTTAAGTTCATGCTCTTCCAGATTTATGGTGATGAATTAACAATTATAAAATTTGATCAAGCTAAAATGATAACAGTTCTATTATACCTTATGTATGATCGATGCTTTAATCCTTTGGGCTATTGTAGCAAGATTTAATAACATTTCAATGAAAATAGAAAGAAGGAGAGAAGAAATAATTGGTGCAATTACATTCATTCAAATATCATAATAAACATAATAGTTGACCAATGAAAGAAGCGTTCATTATGCATTCAAATAATGTAACCCATAACAAAGACACACACAAAGCTAAACAAAGAAATATAATAGGAAAGAAGCCCATAATTGTATTAATATTTGAATGATATTACATGAAGAGTTGGCATGGAATCACCATTTAACTCTTAGAAATATTAATACAATAAAGATCCTCATTCGAATATCGTAACAAGGACCTTTCACTCTTCCATTCGAATATCACAATAGTCGAGTCTCTAGACCTCTGGCTCAATAATCTAGAAATATTCTTAGCTTCTTGGGCACTTTCCTATCAAAAACCTACATAGCAATGGGAGGAATGAGGAGATGAAAAAGGAGAAAGAAAACAAAGGAGATA
This sequence comes from Wollemia nobilis, assembly GCA_028583015.1. Taxonomy (NCBI): domain Eukaryota; kingdom Viridiplantae; phylum Streptophyta; class Pinopsida; order Araucariales; family Araucariaceae; genus Wollemia; species Wollemia nobilis. Next base: position 12,610,720 of record JAQPPZ010001195.1, read on the forward strand.
CAATAGCAAAGAATGGGCACTCGAGTATACCTCTTAGAAAAAATATGCTATGTCAAAGCTCGATCCTTATTCTGGTTGTAGACGTCCTTCTTATAGTCATAGTAGCTTTGTAACTACCTGAACTACTTGTATCTGAACCGTCCACCTGGTGCCATCTCCTACCTTGTCATCGATCGGGTGTTGTACAATCTATTTATCTAACTACCTCAAAAATATATTTAGCAAAATTGGTCGAAGCCCTGCTTAGTTATCACTAACTTTCTCTTTCCCTTTTTCTACCATCATGGGCCCCATGCTACTTGCTGACTCAGATGCCTTTTGACTCTTTTTAATTGCCTCTCACTCATCTTGACTTGCACCAATGGAATCTGCTATAAGGATCCAGATTTCTTCATCGATCTCACTGATTGTGTGAATCCTATCTAATGCTCTGATTCCTTTGCTTTTGTCTTCCCTTATGAATGGTTGTCTACTCTAGAAGAACCTGATGATGTCAAGGGAGTACATGGTCAATGAGATGAGTTGGTCAGAGAGCTTATCTTCATCAACCTCTTCGCAAGAAAATTCTTTGATATCCTAGATGATTATCTGATAGAAACCTTCTATGTTGAGTAATTTTTGGGGATCAACATTAAGGTGCTTCAGCTGGACAACTGTATATTTTTCTACTTTTTCTAGCTCTTTAACCGAGTTGTTCCATCTGGGTCTTTCCACCTTGAGACTTGCAACTTTTTCATACTCTCCTAGGTAGCTATGAACCTTCCCATCAATGGTGGTCACTTGCATGGACCTAATATATTTGTATTTGGCCTTGCATCTTTTGTAGACTGGAGATATAGATGCTATCTTCTCATCTGCATTCACTAATAGGGATTTTATCTCCTTATTTATCTCCATTATCTTTCCAAAATTCTTGCAACAAGTCTCTATCATTTTTGCTTCTTTCTCAATTATTTTGACCATCTTCTCCTTGAATCTAGTGGCAAGCTTTGGAACTTGTAATGAATCTTTGTCAGAAGGTATTTGTTTTTGAGTTTTCTTTATTTTAGCTTTTAGCTTCTCATTTTTTGATTGCAATGATTCTACTTTGGATCTCCAAGCCATCACTTCCTTCTCGATGGCTAGAGTAGTTTGTGCATGAACTTGCACTCCATGTTTTAGTAGTGAGACTGAGTCTCCTCCTATCGTTGCATCACCTATGTTGGGATCTATTTGGAGGGATTGTATCCCATCAGTGGGAATGATGATGGTGGCCTTGGAAGTAGGTTCTGAACTTGATGGAGGTGAATTATGCACTTTACTTTTACTTCAGCTTTCTATCACCTTGTCCTCCATTATAGCTTCAATTTGTTCCTCTTCCTCAGTAGTGAATTGTACAAAGTCTTCTTTCTTGATCAAGGTGATGCTCATAGGCTCATTGGCACTTGATCCAATCCTTGCTCTCTTGAGAGGAGGAGGTCCTATAGTATCAGGTATTACTACCTGATAATTTTTGAAGATTTCATTGAATCCTTTGACTTTCTTTATTCTCTCCCATGCCATGGTAGAGATCTTAATTTCTTTATTGTTTGCCATGAAGGTTGTTGGTACTACTCATGGTGAACCTATAACTATTTATTGTAGATGTTGTGAGGCCATTAGAGCCAATGTCAAACTCTCAGTTGTGAGACTCCTTGGGGTAGTAAAAATAGGTACAATCTCCTTTCCTCTACTCGTACTAGGGAGACTGAGAAGTAGAAGTACCAACTTTTTCTTCCATTGCTTGATCTTGTACTTCGACTATGATTTCAATTTGCTCAAGATTCAAGCTCATAACCTCCATAATAGGATCAACAAAATCTTCTAGTGGGATGGTGGTTACTTGAGGTGCCTTTTTATCTAATGTATCTTTTCTTACCATCCTCAAGTCCACGGAGTAGTCCCCAACCACCTCTGTGTGAGTATGTGCTCTTACTAGGTTTTTGTTATTCCATATTTCCTCGAGATTAATTCATTATTTTGTGCCCATAGAAGATTTTTCTCATATTCATCCTCCTTGTGCTCCATTGGATTAGATTCCAGAGCAATCTTGTAACGTCCCTCGGGATCGTATGGTCTCCAAGTAATTTCTACAAAATAAAAAGAGTCCATTACAGGTAAAGCTTTTATAATCATTGGATATCCTCGATATACATATTCCCCTATCTTTCCTTGGAGCTATGAGCCAAGGAACTCTAGTCTTCTTCTTCCTCCATCTTAATTTGGCTTCTTCTATGGATTGCCTTACTATCTCTAAGGTAGCCAATAATTTGGGGCAATAAGTGGGTAAGGCTTTCAATGGCAATTTGCCTCCATATGTTCTAATAAAACTGAAATGTTCATCAAGAAAGTAATCTCCAACTTCCATATCTTGGAGATATTTGACTATACTTGGGCTCATTCTAGGTGGTTCTTTCTTGGTGAGCACATGGTACATTGATGCTAAGAACCTTCCATAGAACTCTGAATACGGGGAAGTGCCATCATAGATGCAAGGCAACCTATCCTGGATAATCTCCCCTAGAATTCCTCCAAGTTGCTGAATGGCATCATATTTGAATTACCCGATGATTAGGTGCACCAGGAATGAGTAGTGTGAGAAATAAGGCATGATATCCATATCTTTCTTTATGGCATCCTGTAATTCCTTGAATTCTTTGTCTATCATGTCGCATATTATGTCTTGCCATCTATACATGGGCATCTTCCAAGTCTTGTTGCACTGTACTATCAAATACATCACTTCGACGCTGACCTAGTTGAGGTCCTCAACTCCCAACACTACATGGATCATATCGACGTAGTCTCTCACCCATTTGTGGAACTGATTCTTATGAATTGGAAAATATGTTGATACTGGTTTGTCATAATCAAATAGCTTCTCATAGAAGGTGGTGTCGATCATGTGTCATACCTACATTGAAATCACCTTCGCATCATAGCATTGTTTGGTCATTTCTAGCCCAAACACCTGTTCAACCTTTTCTGGTGTAATCCTATAAATGGGCTTGTTTTACCCATTAACGATGGCCCTAGTCCTTGGATCATATGAGATGGCTAGCCATATCAACAATTCAGGGGAGAAATGCACTCTTGGGCACAAGAGTTTTTCTAGGTTGGTTCTCCATTTGTTGCAATAGGGGGCTCTTACTCTCTTCTTCCTGGAAGCAGAACTCAGTGAGTTCATCTTCACCCCATACTTGTTCTCCCATATTTCTAGCATTCACCTTCCTGAATGGCACCTTCTCATCCAATGCTTCAATTCTCATCTTGAGGGCTACCCTGTTGGAGGAGGCCATTGCTCTGATCTCTAACACTGGTCTTCTTAGCTCATCGAACAGTTCAAAAAAATTGTTAGCACCGTGAGTTGCTTGTTGCTATCTTCATGTATTTAAATTGGTTCATGTATGAGGAATTATTAACATCGTACCAACCATCATTGTGTTGTTGCTATTTTTGGCTCACCACCTCAATCTTCTATAATGATCGATCGATTTTGAATCACCACTATCTGTTGATTTGCATAACTGGCCACCAATTCTATAGGTGTTAGATTTTGGTTCATTCGATCGATACATGTTGCCTTAAGAACCGTGCCTAGGGAGATCTGAGGTTGAGGTTTGTAGTTGGCCTTGTGTACCCGTAATACTAGTGACTTGGCCATGTCATTAGGATCATCATTGGTTTGAGTGTTGTATCAGCTTTTCTCGGGTGAGGGTATGCGGATGTGGATTTCATGCTTCGATTGTTATCTATGACGTATCGACCGCTCAATGGTTTAATTTGGTCGAAGGCATGTAGTCCATTGATTGGATGATCGGTCGATTATGTCTTTCCTTCTATCAGATCTCGACCGATGGATCACTTTGATTTTGCACGAATAGAGATTCGGTTGCTGGATGCCATTATTTGATCGATATGGCTTTGGGTACTTCTACGCACTATATTTTAAAAACTTGAGATAGCTTTTATCGAGGATGTCAGATAATAATAACAATTTTTAATTAAGATCTTGTGCATGCAAAATTAAATGGTGACATACCTTAATCAGTGTTGTTTTACCTTTGATTGGTTGGGTTGATCTCATCCGTTGATTTCGTTCGACCGATGATATTTTGATGGCGAGGATGCGATCGATCATGGATATTTAATGCCTTTCATTTTTGATCGAAATATTTTAATGGTAGCACTTTTCTCCAAATTATTGGTTGATCTTTACCTTTGTTCGGTCGATAAAAGCTTTGTTTTGGCTGAATGATAACTTTGCTTTCACTGAGCGGTCGACCTTTGTTTCTCGCCAATCAAAAGGAGAAATATTGACTTTTGACTTTTCGATCTCCTTTTCATTCTTTTTGGTTGATGGAATATTTTCATTAAGCTACATATTTAATAATCAATTGGTAGAGGTTTCGGCCGACTATTTTTGCGATCAGCAAAAAAAAATTATTTCTTTCGTGATTGATTGATCGTCGTCTTCCTTTTGTTGTCCAAAAATGTTTGGCAGCAATTTTCTTTGTGTCGGTCGAAATACCTTTTACCTTCAATCGTTGCTTTCTTCTCGTCGACCAAAAAAGCTTCTTTAATGGACCAAATTTTGCTCGATCAAAAAATCCTCAGTAGTGATCTCCTTTTGGTCAGTCGATTTAAAATTTTGTGCACTCTTCTTGTTTTGGCTCTTTAGTCCGAGTGGTCGGCCGAAAGTTTCTATCGATCGATCAAAAAATACTTGCTTTGTAAAAATATCGGCTCTTCTTCTTGATGGCATCGACCAAAAAATTTTCAACAATATTTAGATTCAGTCGATCACTCTTTTCTGTCGGTCAATTGCTTTTCAAAGTTGGTCAAAGGATGCTTAGCTTTTGACAACTTTTGTTTATCGGTTGAAACTTTTTGTCAGTCGGTCGAAGGGTGAAATATTTGCAAGGAAAACCAAGGGAACCCCTTAAATTTTAATGAAAGGAAAACATTAGCTGCTTAGGGGTTGGAGATGCTCATGAAGACAGAAAATATTTTACTTCAGACCTAAACTCTTCACAAAAGTGTACCTTCTTAGGACCTTCAAAAATTTAAATTATGGGTACATTCATGTTGTATCAATTTTGGCTACAACAGGATCCCACGGTGAATTCAACTATCATGTCTATATTAAGTAAGGGGAAATCGTCTTTAGGAAAAGCATTTTTTATGTCTCTAAATTCAATACAAATTTAAATGAATCCTTCTATCATAGCAATAAGAATGATGTTGGAAATCCAATCCGAATAATTTGTCTTTTCTGATGCCAACATCTAGTAGTTTTTAAAGTTCATCCTTTATTATAAGGGTGACTCTTGGATGTACTTTTCTTAGTTTTGGTTTCACAAGTTTTGCATTTATATACACTACTAGATGGTGGACTACCAATTAAGGGTCAATTCCTGGCATATCATCATTTCCCCAAGTGAAGATGTCAGAGAATTCTTTTAATATATTTACATATTTTGTTTTTTCTTCTTGAGTTAGGACTTTCCCTAGTTTTATAAGGCATGGATCTTGCTATGTTCTAATGTTAACCTCTATGGTTTCTTCGATTAAGGCTTATGACTCATCTTTGAAATGAAGAGGGGCATCTATAATCCCTAGTTCTTTAATTTCTTGAGGATCTATAGATTTTTGTTCTAAGTTGGAAGGTTGGGTTGCATTTAAATTGAAGATCTTATCTAGAGACTCTTCTATATGACAGTTGTCTAAATACTCTTCAAGGTTTTTGTTGATCGAAATAGCTTTTGGATGAAATATTTCTTACATATTAATGCTCCCAAATCGTATAGTTTTACGAGGGGTTTGATTGAGTAGTGACCATAGCTCTTGTCCGTCCTCACCCATTGAGAGCCATGTATTGATCCAGAGTGGTCATCTTCGTTCTCTTCTCCAGATAGAGAAGAGTGTTCAATTTTTTGGGGGATAAATCCAATCCCACATCGTTCTGGCCAGGGTAAAGCTTCTATAGGCTCTTTAATACCTTGTTCATCATGACCTAAGCCCTTACCTTGATAACCCATATTAAAAATATTTGTTTAACTATGGGGAAGGCAGGTGACATATGACATGTAGTGTATGTTTGTTCGGTAGGCATAAGATTGTGCCCTTGGATTCTTTCATCGAAGGTAGTGCCTCCATGGATGAAAGTACATGATAGTATTTGAATTTTGAGTCCCTTTCGACTAGGCATACCTATGTCTCAAGGGGAAAGAAACATGCTTACTAGTTCTGCAAAAGGATCTAGTTTTCGACAAATGTGGTTAATTTGATTAGCACTGAGGGATTATTGAGGAGTTTCCTCTAAGTCTATAAGATGTTCCTCTAATATTTATTTTTCTTATCAGCTTTTGATTTATCATTCGACTTGACCAATTGTATAGAAATATAGAGTTTTAGTTCTTGTAAATCTATAGAGTTGCACATGGTAAAAGGTTTCAGATCTCTAGGAACATGGACGATCCTTCCTAGATATTCGTACTTAAGGCATTGATGTAATGTAGAAGGTACAACCCTCATGGCATTTATCCATGGTCTTCCGAGGAGCATATTCTAAGTTACGTCACACAATATGATTTAAAAGAGGGTGTTCAAAACATGAGGTCCTACTTTGATAGGTAAAGTAATGGTGCCTATTACTTCTCATTCCTCATTATCAAAGGCCCTAATAATGAGGTTCAATTTTTGTAAGTCATTTTCAGTTAAGTCAAATTTTCATAAAAATTTGATGTTACAAACATTCAAGGCTAATTCATTGTCTACCAAGACTCTCTTGATGTATTTATCACCTATTTGTGTTATGATGTAAAGGGGAGAATCCCCAAATATGGTATTGAGAGGAGCATCTTCATCATGAAAGGCTGAAATAGCATTATTAATTCTAGTCAATCCAACTATGTTGGTGATATCATTTGGAGATAGGTCTTGAGGGACTTCTTGTTCACTTAAGAGTTTTATCAATATTTCCCTATGAGCGGGTGATGTTTTTAGGAGTTCTAGAAGAGATATTTTAGCGGGTATTTCTTCTAATTGTAGACGAAGGTCGAAGGTATGCAAAGTATTTTGAGAAGGCATAACAACCAAGGATGATTTATTAGGGATGTTGATTTTTGCTTTCGGGGTAACTACTTTTAGGGTAACTGCTAGGGATTGATACTTTGTTTGTTGTCTAGTTATAGCATGGGAAGATATTTATAGGTGAATGGCACCTATGAAATTAGCCACCTTTTTATCATCTATTTGTAAAGGGTTTCAAAATATCCTCATATCTTTGTTAGGGTTTAGTTTTCTATTAATTGTCACTTTTCCTTCCTCGATAAGGTCTTGAATGATGTTCCTTAGGGTTCTACACTTATTAGTTGTATGCCCTTCTATTTGGTGATAGTCACAGTATTCATCTTGTCTATACAGAAAAGAGGGGACTCTTGATGAAATGAGTGGTGGTGATACTTTGAGTGAGGTAATTTAGAAGAAATGGAGAGCACCATAGTAGAGGATGAGATTTTAGATGGAGTGGAGGAAGAGTATGGTGGTGTAGATTGAGAGGATTACAAATTGGAAGATGATTTGGATGGATTCGTTTGAGAAGATGATGTGATATCAAGAAGGGAAGAAAAACTAATTGGAGCAAATGACATAGAATATGAAGATGATGAGGAAGTTGATTTGGTAACTTGTGTTGTCGTGGATGAGGAAGTAGATAGGTATTTTTTGGTTGAAATTCATATTGGTTGGGTGTCAGCTTATTTTAATCCTTTTATTTAAGGGACATCTATTTATAAGGTTGAATACAAAGGAAGACCATGTCACTCTCGATAAATTCTCTCTCAATTTTAAGTTTGTCTACTTGTTTCATACAGTTCTCGGTGATAGCCAAATTTCATTTTAAAGATACTAAGACTTCCTACCCATGATTAAGTACTATGTCAATTACTTCCACATTTGAGTTATCTAGAAAGTAAAAAATGAGTGTGGGAGATGGTTGGCCATTTACTACTTCATACAGTGTCATCCTTATGGCTATGTAAAAAATAGTATAGCACCACCATTCGGCTAAGGGAAGCTATTGATTCTATTTAGATTGGTTATATAATATAAAATATCCAAGATATATATCGATACATTTATTCACTACCTCTATTTGGTCATAATTCTATGGGTGATAAGATGTGCTTATTTTCAATTGGGTCCCCTGAATGTGATGAAGTTTCCCCCAAAATATATTATTGAACACCTTATTATAATTATTAACTATGGAGTGTGGGATCTCATGGAGCCTAAAGATCTGCTCCATGAAAATATGTGTTATTATCTTGGTAGTATATGGATGACCTATGGAGCAAAAGTGATTATACTTGGTCATTCTATCCATAATCACCATTATAACAAATTTACCTCTAGATAGAGGAAGTCTAATGAATTCCATGAATATGTCTATCCATAAGAACTCAGGAATGGGAAAAGGTTAAAGTAACCCTAGTGTATTGATTATTTCCTCTTTTTAGCACTAACAAGTATTACAACTATCAATCAATTATTTTACATTAGACTTCAACTCAAGTTAGTAGAAACTATGCTTTCCTTATTCATATGTTTGAAAGAAACTTGTGTGTCCCCTATCAGATAAGAATGAAGCTCTATGAGAATCTATTATTTAAGTTGTGAAGTGGGTGAAATAACATCCTGATGTTTATAGTGAAACTTCCCCTAATTCCATGAGTAATTGGGATGGTCCCTTTCTGATGTATACAAGTCCTAAATTTTCTTTGTAAGTGTGGGGTCTTACTACTATTTTGACTTAAGTATCTCTATCCAATCAACTTTAAGGATAAATACTACATAGAGAGTATCTTCTATTTTCGTTAGTCTTGAAAGAGCATCAACGACCATATTTTATTTCCCCTTGCACTAGACTATCTCATAATCATATCCTAGGAGCTTAGTAACCCATTTTTGTTTCTCAGGGGAAGAAATACTATGTTCTAAGAGATACTTAAGGCTATTATGATCTATATTATTGATGAATTATCATCCTAACAAGTATGGTTACCAATGGAGGATGACAAAATAATAGCCATTATCTCCTTTTTCATTAGTTGATTTGACAAGGATCTACTCTGACAAGGCCTTCCTTATGAATGCAAGTGGAAAATATTTTTTATATAAGTACTACCTCCAATCCCACTTTGCAGGTATCACTTTCAATGGAAAAAGTATTAGAAAAAATAGGTATGTCTAAGACTAGTGTGTGGCACATGGTATCCTTCAAATTCAAAAAATCTTGTTCAACTACATTGTGCCATGTGAATGCATCCTTACAAAGCATAGCTATCAAAGAGGCCACTATCTTCCCATAATACTTGATAAACTTTTGGTAATATCCTATAAGGTTGAGGAATCCCCAAATTCTCTTCAATATTTTGGGTTTGGGCCACTCCATGGTCTCAATATTTATCAAATCTACATGGACATCATCTCTAGCCACAATGTACCTCAAATATTCTACCTCAATTGCCCCAAAGGTGCATTTAGATTGTTTGGTGTATAAATAGTTTTTTTCCATGATCTTGAATTCTTGATCAACATGTTGTAGGTGCTCTTCCCGTTTTTGTTGTAGATTAGTATTGTAGACCCAAAATGGCCATATCCTTAGAAAAAAATTGAAAATATTTTCTAATGCATGAGCATGTTCCCAGCTGCTCAATACACAATATATTTTATAGTGGCACAGCGTAGGATGTTCCACGCCACTGGTGGAGCAGCCAAACTTGCATTGAAATCACTTTAGTAGAGCAAAACATGAAATATTTGCTAATGCAGGAAGATATATTCTCAGCCACTCAACACTTAGTGTATTTTCTAGAGGTATAGTGTAGCATATTCCATGCCACTGTCAACTCAGTTCAAAGCTGACATCATCATATTTTATCAGTGGCCTAGTGCACATTGCCCTAGTCTGCATAATAAGTGACTAAATTTTTTATGTGTTCTATGCCACTGAGGTCCACATTCATTTTAGAGCGGATCAGAACATATTCTACACTGCTAGTCAAAGAGGTCGAGATGCTCGAAATGAAGCACAAGGTAGCGATGCAACACAAAATCTCATGAAATATTATTTTACATTGTTTCCTGAGAGGCACAGAACAAGGCTCTATTTCGTGGTCAGCTTTCATCAAAACTCAAAGGAGCAGATTTCAAGGAGCAGGCTACAAACAAAGTGTTCTACATCATGGATGCGAAAGTGAACTAAACAATTTTAATAACTATAGGGAGCGATCTGGTGACATGCTCTATTCCACTTAGATTGTGGTGTATTTTGTGATATGCTCTACACCGCTGGTCAAAATGGTTAATTCAAGCGATAAGCCTTTTGGAAGAGCTACCTAGCGATATGTTCTACACCACTCATCTCCAAGTATGGCTAAGATTTAATCGTGGTCATTCATGAGTGAATCAATGGGCAAGCTTATACTAATACTTTCTCAGGTATAAAAAAGTGAAGTCTTTTCAAATGAGATCTAGTTGATTTGAGCAAGCAGATAAATCATCTATGGAACCAAGAACCAAGAACTCGAGTAATTATAGATCTACGACCAGATGAAGTCCCTAAGAAAGATATATTATATCTAGAATCTAATAGCTTGGATACTAACTGCCATTTTAGAGTGAGCAAGTTGCAAAGCCGAGCTGCTATGGTGTGTGACATCACATGGATTTTTTGGGGTTCAAAGGTGAATGAAATGATGCCACCTCAAAATTTTGTCGATCTGGTATGGTTTTCTCCTTGTAATATTTCATCTTATTCTTTTATTGTAAAACTATTAATAGAGGTCGAACTCTTGATTTTGAGCATCGACTCTAGAGTGTTTGCTTTTCCTACTGTGTAACATCTTCTGCAAATCAATAGAAGGAGCATTACTTGGATTTTTGAGTCAAAAATTGGTGTCTTAAATATTTCTTTTTGAGATATTCAAGTTGTGAATTGTTTTTCTGCTAATGTTGCTATGGTTAGTTTACTCTACTAATATTGAATTACTAGATTTAGAGCAATTGAAACCTTTTCATAATTGAATCTATGCTCACAAGAAGTTCATTTCTGTTAAATCTAGATACTAATCTTATTGTGCTAAATTGGATTATTAGTATTATGGATGTTGAAATAGCTTCTTGGAGTATGTCTCTATGTTATATTTCTTGATGAATATTATTTTGTTTCTGGGTGTTGCTAATATTGAGTGTGGAACACTGGAAATGATTTGTTAAAAGGTCTTCCCTATGGATGCCTATGTTGTTAGCTCTATACGAGCATTGTTTCAGTTATAATTCCTTAACCCTAAACCCTTTTCTATCCCTATCTCTTAAAAAATTGTTGAACTTAATTGAATTCAATGCCCTCTCAGTTGACAAGGAACCAACCTACTTTAGAGGTTGAGTTAGAGTAATCTATAGTCCATACAATGTTGAAATCTAAGTTGTGACTAGTGGGTGCAAGCCTAATTAAAAATTTGGAAGATAGACAGTCACAGTATCAAGTTTTACTTGATGTTAATTTGGATTCCAACAATTTTTGCATACCTGATAGGACCTGTTTACTAGAAACCATAGTTAACCTGCCCTTGCTTTATTTTGTATATTTTTCTCGAAGGAATCAAGATTTGGTGAGTTATCTTGATAATGTTAAGCGACGAACAGTAATTCACCAGGTGACTCCTTGGATTTAGAAACTAGAAAATCCATCCCTATAGATTTTAGTTTTTTCATGAATACTAGGTCATCTGCAAGGAATAACCCTGGTTCTTTCATCTACTACAAGCTCCATTTTAGAGGATCTATCATGATAAGATATTTGAACCAATATTTCCATTCAAATGAAAATCATCCTAAGAAAACTGTTGTAGGACCCCTAAGGCCACCTCCAGCAAGAACCCCACAAGTAAATATGGCTCAAAATATGCCACCTAATCAGTCCCTGTAGAAACATCCCAGTTGGAATACAGTTGGTCCTCTAATACTAGCCCATATGCATGATATCCCTCAGGTTGTAACTAAATCCATTCCCACATACATATGATGGGTCAAGTAAGACTACATATGAACATTGCCAAGATATTCTAAATTTAGCAGCCATCCATAACATAAAGAATGAATATGTCATCAGAATCTTGGCCCTATCCTTTAGAGGGAATATTCTACACTGGTTCAGGACTTTAGAGGATAATAGCATTACATAATGGGCACCATTAGCAGAACCCTTTGTAGAAGAATTTAATGATTCTACTAATCCCTTTTCCCTCTTGAATAAATTTATGTCCATGCAAAAGCATCAGTAGGAGTTTGTTTAATATTTTAACCTAAGATTTAGTACGTCCTGGAAAAGAATTCTACCTGAAGATAGGCCATCTGCAACCCTTGCTTTCATGTACTACATTAGAGCCATTGGGTCTGAATTGGATCTGCAAACTCAATAGTTAGGAATAAGTACTTTCCCCCAAGTCTATAATGCAAAGTTTCAAGATGAAAATACTCTTATTAAAGTGGGAAGATTTCCTCCCAAAATTGTCATACCCTATTGTTCAGAAGTTCCCAGTGTTCAAAACTAGGCAAGTACATCTTCTTATATGGATCCTCCTTTATCATCCTTGCTTCCTCATATGACCCTCATTTCTAACCCCAAAGTATCATCTGTTGTAGTTCCTTTCCCACCACTTCCTATTCAAACATCCCAAGAATCCACTATGCTCCTTGATATACAGAATACCCTCAAGATGCTCAATAACAAGATGAGATCAATGAACCCAAGTGTTGTAGGTGATTTGGAGAGGAGAGGGCAATCCTCCAAGGGAGGTCCCGGGTTCAAATCTCCACCCTACCAAAAAGTTGAATTAGGTATCTAAAATCCAATTGATAATGTTGGTGCGGGCAGGGTCGGGTGCGACCCCCCAGGTGACTTTGACGGTGTAGAACCCCTTGTTCATGGTCTCTCAGACCAAGGTGGCTTCGTAAGGAGTTTTTTTCTTAAAAAAAAAAAAAAGATGATCTCAATGGAAAAAAGAGAGAGATATCTTAGCAAAGAATATTTCCCTATGTCAATAGGGACCAAAAACCTGGTACTAACAATAGCACAAGAATAAGAATAAATACAATATAAGAAGATCTTATATTTTCCTCTAAAATAAGTCTGGTAAATGTGTGGTGCCTTGTATGCAATGATATCCATGTTTTAGAATCATGTGTCATGTACCAGTATCATGTGCAGTAGGCTATGGAAATGGTATAGAGGAATCAAAAAGGCGGGATTAATATGTTGTGGCAACTAGACCATATTATGGTTGGATAGGACCCAGATGAAGAAGGACTGATTTTAGTTATGACAAGATTAGGAAATAAGACCTTGCAGGTTGATCGACAAAAAATGGGTCAGTTTCAAGTTCCTTCCCAAAATAATAAGGATGCTCCCCCTTAAGGTAATGATATTTTCCCTATGCCTCAAGCAAAAGAAAAGAGGGATATGGTCCCAAAGGGCTAATAAAAGGAGGTCAGATTCCCTTGAATATATGATAAAGAAAGGATGAGATCCAAGAGTAAATTTCAATAAAAACTTAGATTCCCCTACATAACCAAGAGGTAAAGGATTGAAGCCACACAACAATACAAAATGAATTATGGTGAACCAGAGATAAATTCTAAGAATTCCTCTTCAGTTAAATTAGAGTATAATGTTATAGAGGGGATGAAAATAATACCCTCAAAGCCTCTCCTGTATGATACCTTGTTTATTCTTGTCCAAATAGACCTGCTAAAGTCTTCTCTAAGAAAATATCCATAGGAAAAGATAGGCTACTACAATCCTTAGCATGCCCTCTGGTAAAGACAATATATCCCCTACTACCCTAAAGAAAAAAACCCCTCCCTTTTTGTATACACTAAAATGTGGTAAACCTTATTAAGCATCCACAAACAAGGATCAAATTGACATCATATGGCCCCTTGGGCAACCCTCAGGAGGCTCACAGTGGTTCTAGCCACTCCAAAAAGGTTTTTGGAGGCTACTAGCCCAATTTTGGGAGGTTTTGGTCCAAAATTCACCATCGTCCCACCCTGGGATGGTGGTATATTCCCACCATCCCACCCTGGTACGATGGTGAGCCATCATCCTAGGGTGGGAGGTGAGCAAGTTTGATCTAGGAAAAATCAAATCTAGGATATTTGGTGCCCAGAAACTACCATTTAGCATACCATATGGAGCATGCAGGTTAGAGTGAACTAAAGCCTTATGACACAGTTCTTAATAGAGGCCCAAATTGGAGATTCTCTTCCACACCCATTGCATGCCTCTCGTTTGACAAGTGGCACCTCCTACCATGCATGTCCTTGCATGCCTTTTTGCACATGAGCCCCTTTGGGCTATAAAATGGATTCAATATCCACACAAAAACAATGAGAGGAGTTCTAGGATATGCAATGGAGTGCTGCCAAGATTTCTCCCCAACCTATTGAGCTTTCTTGCCCTCGAAATCTCCTCTTAGCGAAGGAGGTTACCAGGTGACTTCAAGAGGGCCTTTTGAGCGTAAATTTTCCATATGGGTGAATTTCTTCACCAAATTCGACAAAAACACACCCTATAGTGTTTAGTATCATTCCCCAATGATATTGGTAGCAAAAGGTGGGCAGAATTGGTGGGTATCCCCTCCTAGGGTGCCCCCCAATTAGTTGTAGTCACCACAACCCCCAGGGATGAGGACAAATCCTTACACTATTTTATTACTTTTTTTAATAATATTATTCTAGACTATCACGTGATGTTGTGGTTTAAATTTAATGTAGTTTAGACTTAAATTGACTGATTTATAGCATTTTTAAGTTTTTGCAGGTCCACAAGGTCCATCCGGGCACCCCAGTTGTATGCAGGTGGATCTAGGCCTCAATATGAAAATCTAACCATATTAGTTGTCTTGAAATGTCTATTTATGCATTTTGTCTAAATTTTATGAGTTTTGGATATGTTTAGGTTCAGGATTTTCTCATCTTGGTTTTCGTAGGTTGCAGGCGAGCGATGAAAAATTGAGGGGTCTACGGATGCAAATTTAGATATTTTTTCTATTATATCCTCTCAAAACATCCTCTTTGACATCTCCACAAATTTTAAAGTCATTCTTAGTTGATTTTATTTATTTTTAATATATGTGTTATTTTGCCCCTATGGGGATTGCATGTTTTCCACCATACACCCTTGCTATTTGACCCCTTTGGCTTCCATGTGTGCAGGTGAATGTTCTTAGAAGGTTTTGGGAAGGAATATCAAACATCAACTATTGAAGATACATGAAATAGTGGCATTGGTCCGCCCACCTCGATTGTGGGTATGAGGAAACGCACTGGATGTGCACCCTGATTCCTTGAAGTAATTGATCCTTGGGCACCCCAAGAATTGTAATAATTGTATCACCTTTTGAGCCATCAATGGGACTATTGTGTAACCTTAGATCTGATCCACCCTATTAATAAATAAGACACTCATTTTATTTCATTATTTATTGCTTGGTATTGCTTTATTTTCATATGCATGCTTCCGTTTGATGCTCATGTGCAATATGGGATAGATACATATATATTTTCTCTTCATTAGGTGCGTCACTTTTCCTACTTCAGTGGCTATCATGGTGGGACCCTTTTCCCTTATGATTTGGATGAAAATCTTACCTCAATTTTGTAATTTTTGCCCTTTTATGTTGCAGGTGCTCCCCTCCCCACCCTGGAACGGTGGCAGAGCCTTTATCTGGCACACCCTGGGATGGTGGCTTCATCATCCCACCCTAGGATGGTGGTGAGGCTTCTAATCATCCCACCCTGGAGTGGTGGTGAAACAGAGATATTTTTGCCCAAAAATTCAGAATTTGGAGAGCTCAAAATGGACAAAGTAAGTGCCTAAAACCTCTGTTTTTCTGCTACATTTTCAGAGACTATCAAAAATAAGTTTTCTTGCTTCACTTGCTTGCATAGAAAGGTTAAAAATTGCATTTTTTCTTTTCTTGTAACATCACATAGCAAAAGGAAGAAGAAAAATCAAAAGAAATTTGAAGTAGCAATGCATCTTTGTGGCTTCATTGTTTGTGGCTTACCCAATGGGTGAGCTAGAATTTAGGATTTGCATTCATAAATCACATTTGTAGGTTCTTTATCCTAATTTTCTGAAAGTAAAATTCACTTATTTGCATGCATTTAGTGAACGATCATTGATTGCTACTTTGCTTACTTTCTTGGATAATAAAGAACCACACACACCACGATTCATATAAACGCTAGTGAGGTGGACTTCATTACCATCCACTAGTAGAGTGCAAGTGATGGTGGTGATATTTTCACAATGACACTAAGAGGGGGGGTGAATCAGTGTAGCTATTTAAATTCAAATCTACAACTCTTAAAGCTGAAGCAAAGAGAACTCAAAAGCAGATAAAGCAATTATCACAAGAGAGCACACCACAACACACAATGTAACGAGGTTCACCAATTTGGCTACTCCTCAAGAATGAATGCTTGGACTACGGTCCAAATCCAACCTTTGTAAAACACCAATTTTACAATCTGTTTACCATCACCCACTGGAAGGAGCACCAACCCCTGATTTATCTGCACCAAAAGAAAGAAGCACCAACCCCTATCCAAGCACCTACTTGAATCACATTTTTGAAAGCTATATCAATGACATACAAATGCCTTCACTTTTACAAGACCCTGTCTGGTCTACAATTTATCAAAACATAGTAAACACTTACTTCTCAGCTTGTCGCTCTCTTACAACACCCTTTTAACCCTCTTTTGACAGCACTTTCACACATTCAGCAGCAACATAATTCTCTGTGTGACTGCCCTTTTATAACCTTATTTCTCAATGAGACTCCTCGTCTTCTGTAACTTCTGGAATCCTGCATGCAGCCTATTAATAGCCACTACTGATGGTAAATCCTTTATAGCACAACATTTATTACATGCAACCTATTAATAGATCTATCTCTTGCGTGGGACTTTTAGTATAACTGTCGCTCGACGGTTACACTGCTTTATGGGCCCTGTAACTGTCGTTATGTCTTTACTGCACTGTGCTTATTTTAGCTTGCATGATTTCTATTTGTAATTGCACCTGTAACTATCGCACTAACTCTAGTTAACTCTTCTTATTTTGACTGCATGATTTTCCTCTACTACTGCCCCTTTAACTGTCATTCTACTTCAGTTAGCTGTCCGTAATCGTGCTGTTGTGACCTGTCACGAAATCGTGACACTTTTGTCTCTTTGTGCTCTTCTTGCCTATTACCCACAAAAATACATGTCGTGAAATCGTGACAGTTTCTTCCTCCTTGTCCTTTTCTCAGCTTACACCTGCGAAAACAGAACATGTCACGAAATTGCGACACTTTTGCTTTCTTAAGCTCTTCTCTGTCTCTTTCCCGCAAAAACAGAACATATCACGAAATTGTGACACTTTCGCTACCTTGCACTCTTCTCTGCTTGCACTAGTGAAAACATGACATGTCATGAAATCATGACATCTTTCGCATCCGTACACTCTTCTTGGCTTGCACAGCGAAAACAAGACATGTCGCGAAATCACAACACATTCACTGCCTTGTGCTCTTCTCTGTCTGTCGCCCATGAAAACACATGTCGTAAAATCGTGACACATTCGTTGCCTTGTGCCTTTCTTTGTCTTTCGCCCGCAAAAATCGAACATGTCACGAAATCATGACGCTTTCGCCTTTGAGCTCTTTCTCCTTGAATTTGTCATGAAATCGCGATGCTTCTACTTCCATACTCCTTCGTTTTGCTTTTGTCGTGAAATCGTGACACTTCATCCTTCTCTTTCTCTTCACTTTGGACCACGAAAATGAAGCATGTCATGAAATCGTGACACCTTTTTCTATCGGACTCTCTCTCCTACATTATGTCGCAAAATCGTGACACTTTTCCTCCTTAGCGCTTTTCTTCTCATCGGATCACGAAAACCCAACATGTCGTGAAATCGTGACACTTTTTCTCCTTAGCGCTTCCTCTTGCAAATTGTCGCAAAATCGTGACACTTTTCCTTGCCAGCTCTTTCTCTCAAACATGTCATGAAATCGTGACACATTTTCATCCGTACTACCTCTCTTGCAGATTGTCATGAAATCGCGACAGTTTTCTTTGTCTGCGCCTTCTCTCCAAACATGTCACGAAATTGCGATAGTTTTTCTTGCATGCGCTTCTTCTTCGAACATGTCACGAAATCGCAACAGTTTTTCCACTTGCTTTCTTCTCTGCCAACATGTCGCGAAATCGTGAAAGTTTTCTTTGCTTACGCCTTCTTTTTGAAAATGTCATGAAATCGCGATAGTTTTCCTTGCTTGCGCCTTCTTTTCGAACATGTCGCGAAATCGGCATAGTTTTCCTTGCGCTTTCTCTTTCGTCCAACATGTCGCGAAATCACGACAGTTTTACCAGCATTTTCTCTCTCCTTCGATATGTCACGAAATCATGATAGCTTTTCCAACGTTTTCTCTCTCCTTCGATATGTCGCGAAATCGCGACAGCTTTTCCAACTTTTTCTCTCTCCTTCGATATGTCGCGAAATCGCGACAGAAAACATGTCGCGATATCGCGACAGTTTTCTTACTTGTCTTTTTATTTGATTCTTTGAATCTAGGCCACTTCTGTCTTCTTGGAAATTTCATCGTACATGCTCGACTGACCTCTGAACTCCCGTCCATCGCATCAACCGATTTATCTATCTATGTTGACAACAATGACAATACTGTTTCTGCACCTTGCTCAACAATCTCCCCCTTTGGAGTTGTTGGCAACACATCGGCAATTACTTGTAATTCTTCTCCCCCTCTGACAATAATACCAAAGGGCTGCTGCAAACTCCCCCTGAGTCTATGCACAACATTCTCAGACAATCATTGTTATAGTTAGTGTAGACACCAAAATCCAGCCACTTGTAAGTCATCTATACCTTCCTGCCAGCCACGTGTCAGTCATCCATCCTTCCCGCCATTATTTGGCCCAAATCCACACTTTCCCACCATTATTTGGCCCAATTTCACTTTTCCCGCCATTTTTCATCCCCAAATTTATTTAAATTAATATTTATATATATATTTTAATATATTTTAATATATATATAAATAAAGTTTAAGTGATTTAATCCGAGCCGTCCATCCTTCATTTAATCTCATCCGTCCATCCATCTTAATCCGTTTCACAACCTAGATTTATTCTCTACCCTTGGATCCACTTTAATCTTAGCCACACGTTCAAAGTGTCGTTAAAACCCTAAAGTGTGCCCTAAGAGTAGATTATAAATTGAGTCACCTTGATGGCTCAAACCCTATCTATCTCTTCGGCTAAACCTACTTATCTTCCCTATCTAAGTCTGGAGTTGGCTATTGTTGTTAATCCTGAGTCTTTTGAGTCTTCTACGGCCCTAAGTCTGAACTAAACCCTTTCGCCGCATCCATCGCCGCCGCCTGGTCTCGCCGCGTTAACAGGAAAAGGTATAGATTCGTCTAAAGCAAGTAATCTTTCTTTATGTATTAATCTGTTGATTTAATTCTGCATTCTGTTTATTTTTATTTCATAAATCTAGGGTTTTAGACTGTTTCTGAGGGCTCACATAGTGGAGCCCTCTTATTAGTTTCTAACTCTTTGATAATTTTAATGTGTGCAGGATTCTAATGGTAGATCTGATTTGTTGATAGCAGTTGCTTAAGTCGGAGTGGTCCGAGCCAAAGGATACAACGAAGCCCACTCATTACGTTGAGGTTAAGGATACATTCTTCGGAGACGCCACCACATTGTGCCGGCTAGGGTTTCGGAGAACCCTAGCACAAATTGTAACTTTGTATCACGAAAAGGGTTACAGGCCCTGTTGTACTTAAAAGGAGTTTCTAAACTCCATTGATTAATAAAAATCATTCATTTTGTACAAGTGTTATGCATTCATTTATTGTGATTTCTTTATTTCTATTTGGCGTTGTATCTTTAATCTACAAATGGCGATCACGGTGGGACCCCCTAGGGTTTCATGTTTTTAATACTTGCTTTACTGATCTATTCCTGTTTTTGTTTTATTTTGCAGGTTTCGAAAATCGTGAAATTCGTTGTTCCAGCGAACTAGGGTTTCTGAGGAGTTTGCGAGAAACGCAGCGGACGCGAGAGCGGCGTCCGGAAGTCCGATCCGAAACGCGAGAGGTGCGTTTCGGCTCGTGCGGACTCCCTTGGGCGTTTGAAGGCGGTTTACGAGAAAAAGCGTAGGCTTCCGAGTAAGTGCGTTTTTTTTTTCTTTGTTAAACTTGTACTTTTTACGTTTTTGGTTTTTCATCTGTATTCTGTTTCTTTTTCAGATCATTGCTTTAAAATGAACAAAAACTAAGTAATCTGGAAAAGAACAGTTAAGCTGTATATACATTTTTTTTGTTACATTTTTAGTTACATTTTTCTGCATTGCATTATTGGTTGTTGCTTGCATAAAAAAAAAAAATTGCATACCTAGCTGCATATTAGAATAGCTACGAATTATCTGTTTTAGTTATCTAAGTAGGACTATTGATTGGATGTCAATAGTACTCCTGCCATTGGGTGATTCCAAGCAGAGAAGTGGACGAACCTTCCGGTTGCTCCTTTGATATACGATATCATTGGTAGGCGGGGGGTTTTAAACGGTGTACTCCACTTCTTCGGAGGAAATGGCATATTTTCGGTGGCCTCTTGCTTAGATCATTAGAACTTTTGATTTATAGCTTTGTATGTATACATTAGACAACTAAAACACTTAAAATAAAATTCATTGCATTTCATATTGCATTTAAAACAGTAATATCCTGGATTTCATCACCGGGTATTGCTTGAAGTTTAGTGACGGTGGAATTCATCTCCATCCATTAAACTTCTGCCTCAGACACCATAGGTCACCCCCGAGCAAACTTGTTGGATTTCATCACCAGTAAGAATCTCGTTGTCCTTTCCTAGCCATAGTTTTTACCTTTTTTTTGTGAATAATTCAAGATTAGATCACATGCAAAACTCATAAACCGGACACTTAAAATTTACTACGATTAAGATCAGAAAATAAGTAATTAACCGCAGGTAAGACACATTAGTTGAAACCTAGGTTGTGACTATTTTACGATAATTTCTTTAGTGTAAATTTATCATTCAAGTTTTGCATTCTTCTTTTCTGAATTTGTTTAGATTTATTGCGTTATGGTCTTAACAAGGAATCAATCTAAAGTGTTAAATCTAAATAATCAAATGAATAATTCACAGAACATCCCCACCACCAACATGACCACTTATCCTAGTGAATTTCGGGCAGGTTCGCATGGCCATGCCCATGGAGGAAGACAATTCCTGTCATATTACCCACATTGATATGGCCCAAGTGCAAACTCACTTAAGAGATGGCATTGGTTATATCCTTGAGCCAATCCAAGATTCCCCTATGCAAGATTCTATTTTTCAGCGGGATATTGCATCAACCATACCCGTTGGTTTCACTCGGGTCTACACTAACCCTTTTTTTGAGGCTAATGTTGTATCTGCTCAGCTCGGCTTCATCTCCAACATCTTCCCGGATGCTCAATTGTCCTCCTTTGGAGACAAATGTAGTGTCTTCCCGACCACTTTCTCCTCCATTTACCGGGTGTACACCAATTCTCTCTATGAGGTTGGTGGAACCTCCTCTAGCCATGACCAATTTCAACCCTCTTCTTCCCAAACCATTTATGGTTTCACCCTACCTGGGGCAGGAGTCTACTGTTTCTTCCCAGGTACCGCCTACTTCAGCCACCTTCATTGCCCCTGCTATGCAGTCTCCTGTGACTACCATGGCAGCCTGCCCTCCACCTTCATCCAATCATCCCACATCCCTTGGGTTAGAAATTAATAAGGTTAGGGAGTACCTCGACAAGTTGCTTCAGCAACAACAGCAACAAAATGCCCAACCACCTATCGTAGTAAATCCTACACCCCAACCAATTTCTACCCAGCCGACTTTTCTTAGCTCAGGCCCCACACAGGTACCCCAATCTTCGGTGGTGTCCATTCCTACCCCACCTTTCTCCCAACCCGGTCCAGTTCATCATTCACCCCAATCACCTTCTTTCCGATATCATCCATACCAACAATCTGTCCATTCCACACCGCCTAATCCAGGCAATTTCATCCCATCTCATCATTTTTCCACTCCTCCATTGCATCATCATAATCATCAAACGAATCAAAATTTTCATGAAGATTCTCGACTCCATGCTATGCAACAACAGATTGACAACCTTATGCTCAACATGCCTGGCTCATCTAGTCAGAAACCTACGCTAAGGTCGTTGATCAATCAACCAATTCATCCTTCGGTACCTTCACCGCCATATCCGAGTGATTTCACATTACCGAAGTTTGACAAATTTTGAGGAGCGAGGATCCTCACGAACATGTGAGCTCATTCATGCATGCAAGCTTTAGAATCCAAAATAATGACGCTCTTATGCTCAGAACTTTTCCTCAGACATTAGGAGGAGATCCTGTACAATGGTACAATCATTTACCTCACCATAGCATTTATGCTTACGAGCAATTGATTAATCTATTTTTAGAACGATTCTCCCTAAATGTACAAAGGAAAGTCTCATTGTCCGACTTATACAAGCTCAAGCAACATGACGATGAGACTGTTTATGACTTTGGAAACCGTTGGAGGGCTATCATTAATAAATTGCCATTCTCCCTACCAATGGAGGAGTTAACCAAAATGTTCACCCGAGTTGTCTAAAACCTATCTCTTGGTTACTCCAATTACAACAATACGGGACTTTTGAAGAGGCTTTGGCCCAAGCAAGTATCATAGAAGAAATTAAAGTCCAAGAGGGTGTTTTAAAACCCCGTAGAAAAGAATGGCAACAAAAGGGCCAACAACGAAATAATAATTATGGCCAAAACAAACAAGCACGAGGCTAGTACGACCTCAAATGTTAACCAAGTTAATCAAGTGGTGGCGAGCCAGCCCGTAATGGCTCAACAACAACAAGTAATGCAAAGTCAACCGCAACCAATTGCTTATCATGCGGTACCCGCCCCTCCTCAACCAGACTCACAATCTTTGGGCCAACCATGGAAACTCGACCTTGGCAAACAAATCGTCCCAAGCGACAGTTCACACCTTTAGATGAACCATATGCGGTCATATTCAACAAGTTATATAGCACAAATCGGTTAACTTTACACGAGTTTAAACCTTTAGAACCATCTAGAAGGGGAAGTATTACAAGGAGTACCTATTTTGTCCTTATCATAGGCAAAATGGACACGATATCAATAATTGTACAGCTTTCAAACATGTGATCCAAGATCTTATTGAGATTGGAGCCATTAAATTGGATAGCCCCTTAGCCCAACAAAATCAAAATCTTGGTGTATTTCAAACACCCCTTCCACATCGGGAGGAAGCTCCAACAACTTCAGGGGGAGTAACTCAGGTAACTCCTCCTAATCAAGTCAACCATGTACAACAATACCAAGGTTTTGTGGGTACTATTAACGTAGTAACCCGGGGTCAAAGGGTGAACCAACCAAATCGGGTTGAACCACAGCCACCTGTACAAACTCCCAGTCCACCTCAGGTAACAGTGACCCAACGACGTGCTAGTACTTCTCAACAACCGCTAAATCATTCTACTCAATGCCAACGACCCATCATGTCATTGAGTAGCCGATTAACTACCAGTTTAAAAATGGCTTCTGCCAAGTTATCGATCTATGACCTCATTCAACAATCTCCCCCGCATAGAGAGGCATTAATGGAAATATTAAAGTCAATCGAGCTTCAAACTCAAGATACTAATGCCTTCAACAACTTTGTGGGGAGTATTCAAACATGCATGGAGCCCTCCATCACTTTCTATGATTTTGAAATCAAACCTTTGTCAACAGAAAGTATAGATCCTCCACTGCATATCATGGCCAAGATCGATCACAAGCCATTCAAGAGAGTCTTAATTGACATCGGTTCCTCAATCAATATCATTACAACATCGGCGTTGAGTAATCTAGAGCTGTCGCCATCCCTTATCACCAAGTCGACTTTTACTCTTAAAGCATTCAATGATGCTTTATCTTCCATGGTTGGCATGGTTATCTTGCCCATTGAGGTAGGGGCCCGAACTTTGCATACCTTGTTTCACATCTTGGAAGGGTCCATGGCATACAATGTATTGCTTGGACGGCCTTGGCTTAGGGAGATGAGATGTGTCCCTTCTATATTTGCATCAATGTCTGAAGTATGTATATGAGGGACAGAGTTCATTGTGTACCTGCTGACATTGAACCCTTCAAACATTGCAACTATGTCTCAAATCCTTATGAGATTGTGTTGCCATCCACTCATCTTTTCTTGACCCCATCTACTTCTTCTATACCATCTTCTTCTAAAGCTCCCATTCTTGAGGAGCTACCCATCATATCGCAACCATCTTCCTCTTCCGCTATTCCATCTCATTCACCACTTTCTTCATCTCCTAATCTTCCTTCTTCTTCATCAGTGACCACATGCACATGTGGCCATGACCAATCATCTCTTTCCACGTCATTACCCCCTTCTTCTACACCTTCTTCAACATCACCTATTATTCCTCCATCTTCCCAACCATCACCGGTGATGTTTCACAAGTCGGTGAAGCATCAACCCAACCAAATCCTTCCAATTCTTCTATCCCACATTCTTCTATTCCATCATCTAGTCCATCTCCCTCCCAAGTCAAGGTCCATCTAAGCGATGCAGGTATTGGTGAGTATGCCATCCAAGATGTCCACATCACACCGTTCAATGTGCAAACGAGTTAAAGATTTTGGTCGTCCACATGACCAACATTTATCCATTGGATCGGTTTATAACATGGGTTCTATGCCAAATTCCATTAATTTTGTATATGGGGGAATAGAGTCATCTTCTAGTCCTACCACCATACTAGAACCCAAGCATCCGAGTCCACTGCCAATATCGAAAGGATGGAGGGTTTTCCCTCTCGCTATTTCCACGAGACATAATTGGCGGCAATTTGGCCTAGGTCGATACGAGCAAGGGGTAGCTGAACGCATCGATATGCCATACCGAGAGACCCATCGAGCGTTTTGGTGCGGGCTACCAACCACTTCCATCCCTTTCTTCTTTTGAACAAGCTTTTCAAAGCATTAATCTTAATTCGGAAGAAGAAATCCTCCACCCAGACGAATCCGAAGATGAAGCCTATGAAGAATTTGACGTCATGTCAAATGGTGATGAATACGAAGAAGAGTCGGCGCCCATTGTTCCCCTCACTTGAACAAGGCGAGTTTTATCTCCAATTGTTCCCTCTCCAAGAGGCCATCTTTCGCTTGCTTCTTCCACAAGAACGAGGTGAACCACCCCCTCCGCCACATCCATAAGCCATAATCCAAACCTGTATTATATGTATATACTAAAATAGTGGTTTTCACCACTACCAAAAAAAAAAAATCAGAAAATTCCCAAAAAAAAAAAAAAATCAAAATATATAAAAATACTTTATTGCTTTATGTATGTGTGTAATAGTGGTTTTCACCACTACAAAAAAAAAAAAAAAACTCAAACTAAAAAAAAAAAAAAAAGCTGAAAAACTATGTTGTTTTGCATTTCAGGTCTTCGAGGTCTTCATAGGTTTTCCCTTCCATTCTGCCCATCCTTTCTTTCATAAGTCGACAATGAATTTTGAAGACTTATTCACCCAGCTCCATAAACCATATGATCCGGATAAGCCAATCCCGATCAACCCAAACATGATTGACATGGATCGGATTTCATCTCCTCCATCTATTTCGGAGTTCATCCTTTTCGAGGAATTGTTAAGGGCTTCCGCCAACTACATTCCTCCTTCACCTCCACATTCACCTTCATCTTCTAAGCCGAGAGGTCTTCCGAGCGAGACATAGACGAGAGCAAGGCGCGGGAGCATGATGACATTTTAGATGACATAAATCTGATCCCTACTCCCCATCAGCTTGAGGAAGGTTCCCACATGTCTATTGAAGAAACTATCGATGTAGACCTTAGTCCGGACCAAGATGGCACCCAAATTGTGAAGCTGGCTAAAAGTCTATCATCGGAGGAACAAGAGCAAATGATTGCTCTACTCAAGCGGAAGAAGGAGATATTTGCATGGTCTTACAAAGACATGCCGAGGCCTAGACCCTAATTTGGTTGTCCATAACCTCACCTTACAAAAAGATGCTAAACCTGTCAAACAGAAACTTAGGAAAATGCATCCTACCGTGGCCCTCATAGTTAAATCGGAGATTCAGAAACTTCTGGATGTTAAATTTGTCGTCCCGATTGATTATCCTGAGTGGCTTTCTAACATGGTACCCGTTCGCAAGCCTAACGGGGGAATACGTGTTTGCACCGATTTTCGAGATCTAAATAAAGCGTGTCCTAAGGATGACTTTCCTCTTCCAAACATTGATACTCTTGTCGATACTGTGCTGGTCATGAAATGCTTTCGTTCATGGATGGATTTTCAGGATACAACCAGATTCGAATAAACCATGAAGATCAACACAAAACAACATTTACCACACCTTGGGGAACTTTTTGTTAGGGGGTGATGCCCTTTGGCCTTAAGAACGCAGGTGCAACCTATCAACGAGCCATGACTTATATTTTCCATGATTATATGCATAAGATTATCGAAGATTATGTGGATGATTTATTGGCAAAATCTAAAACTCGACAAGAGCATTTTGATGTATTGGAAAAAGTTTTTGATAGACTTCTAGAGCATAAAGTAAGGTTGAACCCTAAGAAATGTGTCTTTGGTGTTACCTCGGGCAAACTCCTAGGTTTTATTATCTCTAAACGAGGTATTGAGGTGGACCCAAACAAGGTCAAAGCCATTATGGAAATGTGTCCCCCAACTAATTTGAAGGAGTTGCGTAGTTTGCAAGGAAAGATTAATTCAATCCGTCGCTTTATTGCACAACTTTATGATAAATGTAGGCCATTTTGCCACCTACTACAAAAGGGGTACAATTTTCATGGACGAGATGAGTGTCGAGAAAGCCTTTGATGACATCAAGCGGTACTTAGCGTCTCAGCCGAGTCTTAGCTCCGCCTCGTCCGGGGGTCCCTTTCAATCTTTATATCTCAAGCAACGGACTTTGCCTTAGGGACAATGCTTGCACAAAAGAATGAACAAAATCGTGAGCAAAGTTGTCTATTATATTAGTCGAACATTGGTAAGCTATGAAACCCGATATGCTTATGTGGAAAAGTTGTGCTTAGCGGTGGTTTTTGCCACTAAGAAACTTCGTCATTATATGCTTAGCCATACAACATATGTCATAGCTAGAGAAAACCCTCTGCGTTATATGATGTCTCGCACTTATAATAACACTCGTACCGCTAAATGGATAATGTTGCTTACCGAATTCGATCTTGAATTCATTAGCCAAAAATCTGTTAAAGGTCAAGTTATAGCCGATCAACTTGCGGAAGCTCCACTACCTAGTGATCATCCTTTGATTATTGAGCTCCCCAGATGATTCGGTATTTGCTATCATTGAACAAGAAGAGGACATCATTCCGGAGGAAGATGTTGACATCACGCTATTCTTTGATGGCTCTAAGTGCGCGAAAGGTCAAGGTGCTGGAGTTGTGTTTCATACACCTCAAGGGATTCCCATCCCTTTATCATTCAAACTAGACTTCCAATGCACCAATAATACAGCAGAGTATGAAGCCTTAATTTTAGGTCTTCAATCAGCCATAGCTATGAGCATTAAGCGTATTCGGATATTTGGGGATTCTCAACTCGTGGTTAAACAAATTACGGGAGAATACCAAGCCAAAGAACCTACCATTAAGCTTTATCATGATGTAGCAATGAAGTTGCTCTCTAAGTTTGATTGGTATGAGATCACTAGTTTGCCTCGTTCGACTAATAGATTTGCGGATGCCATGGCCTCTCTTGGATCATTGATTCCAAAGGACTCCCTTGGAGAGGTACAGCCCCTAATCATTTCCACAATCTCTAAGTCTGCAATTGTCCGTCCTTGAGTCTAAGGATGAAAAAGATGTTTGCTTTATCCATTCGGATCCATATGAGCCTTGGTCTAGTGAGATAGTAGCCTTCCTCAAGTTTGGAACACTCCCATCTGATTTGTCTCGAAGCGCCCGTCGTTGTTTTAAGCAAAAGGCGGCTCGTTTTGTTCTTTTGGGGGATGTGTTGTATAAACGTGGATATGATGGAGTACTCCTCCTTTGTCTAGAAGCGGGTGAAACACATAGAGCTATTGCTGAAGCCCATGATGGTACTTGTGGTGGTCATTTTAGTGGAATGGCCATTGCGAAGCGTATTTTACGTATGGGGTATTATTGGCCCACTATGGAACAAGATTGTTGCAAATATGTTAAACAATGTAAAAAGTGTCAAGAACACGCTAATTTAACCCATATACCATCACAAGTTTTGGCCCATCCAAAGCCTTTGGCCCTTCTCACAATGGGGTCTCGATTTAATTGGCAAGATTTCACTGCCTCTTCGGGACAACATACTTTCATCATTACGACCATCTGAATACTTCACAAAGTGGGTTGAAGCTATTCCTCTAGCCGATCTGACGGGTCCTAGAATTGTGGAGTTTATACTTCACCATATCATTTGTCGTTTTGGTATTCCCTCTAAAATTATTTATGATAACGGCAAGTCTTTTAAGAATAAGGATGTTCGAGCTCTTTGCGAAAAGTATAATATCCAACATAGTTTCTCAACTCCTTACTACCCACAAGCCAATGGACAAGCTGAAGCTTCCAATAAGACCATAATTGCTATTCTTAAGAAACTTGTTAAAGAAAATCATAAAGATTGGCATACACAAATCCCCTTAGCATTATGGGCTTACGGAACAAGCATCGAGAACTCCCATTGGGGCAACGCCATTTTCTTTGGTCTATGGAGCTGAAGCAATCATGCCTCTTGAGCTCGAGATCCCTTCCTTGCGAATTTCTTTGCAGGAATTTATCGATGATAATCCCTGCTAGACAAGCACGTCTTGATCAACTCACACTCATAGATGAAAAATGAATCAATGCTTTAGAGCATTTGCGAGTTTATCAAGACCGATTGAAACGTGCTTACAATGCCAAAGTTCATCTAAGAGAATTTCAAGTAGGGGATCTTGTCCTTAAAGAGAATCAACAAAACACCAATGCATTGCCGCATCTTCGAGATAAATTCGTGGCTAATTGGTTAGGTCCATATATAGTCACTTTGAAAGAGTGGGTAATGGAACTTATAGACTTGCCTGTTTAGAGGGAGAGGAAGAACCCGAACCACTTAATGTTATACACTTGAGGGCATTCTACGCATAGTTTGAATTTTATATGTACATATATACATGGCTTGTACAACAAAAAAAAAAAAAAAAACAAATAAAATAAAAAGAATTTGCATTTCATTGTTAGTTGCATACATCTCATTCAAAAACATTGCATTTCATGTGCATACATCTCATTCAAAACCATAACATTTCATTTTCAGCCATAGTTGCATATCATGTTAGAGACCATTCTATCTTTTGGATATAAAATTTGGTCAAGCAAAAGTCATGTTGCCTTAATCGGGGGCACCTTCATAAAATCCATCAAACCGAATTGTCATTCGTACACCCATTTTCCATTTGCACATATTTACATTGCCAAAATGTTTTCGAGTCACTCAGCCATTCCTAGTGTTTTAAGCAAACTTCGAAATGCATGTCAAAGTTCTCTAGGGCCATATCACAAATTACACTAAATAAAATCTTGAGTATTGGGAAATGATTTCAAAAGCGGTCTTGAACCTATCACATTTTCACATCTTAAAAACATCTTGTGTCAAAGAGAGATAACACCATCCTTGGGTTGTGCCTTGAAGTGAAAAGGGTAATCCTCGTTTGTCCTATCATGCAAACATAGTCCATAAAACAGTGGTTCTTACCACTATCACAAGCAATCACAAAATATAAATATAAACGGAGTAGTAAGGATAGGGTAAAATTCTCATCATACTTCGGTTGAGAATCCGAATCCCCAAAGCTCTAAGGAAATGAACATTTTTCACACACCATGATCCCAAATAAGTTGTAAGGATCGTACTACTTGTCCGATCAGACGGATAGGTAGTCATCCCAAAGGCTTACAAAGGTCAAAAACAACATGGACTATGGAGTTAACCTTCACGGGGCTATAGACGCTTGGTAGCGGTGGAGTATACTCATTGCGTGGCGACATGTCTCTCCTCAAAAGAGACCTCCGAATGCTCATACGGACAAACTAGCTTCGGGGTCTTCTCCATAACAGGGTTACCTAATTTATGCAAGATGAGGTTAATGAACACACTTGCACACACACGAGTTTTTGATTGCCTAGAGTCACTACCATGCTTCGGATTTGGTTAATGAACTCGCATGCACACACATTTGGTCCTAGTTGAATTAGGCGGTGTTAGTAAGTTTGTTTGATACCACTAGCATGTTTGAGTCTTTGTAAAACAGTCTTCCATATCAACCTCCATATCACCCTCCATATCTTCTTCCATATTCATGTCATTCCATACGTCATCCATTCACAAGCCACCAAGTTCGGTGCCCCTGATTAAACAATTATGATAACAGTTCGCTAAATCTAACTATCTAAAAGTATGAGTGCTTCTTAGTGCATATTTCATTTACTTAGTCTCGCATTAATCATCTATAAGTTTGCATTCCATTCCATCACATATGCATCAAAAACATTAAAACATATAAAAACATGCATCACAAAAACATAAGCATTCACACAAAAGAGAGTAAAACACCAAATAAATAAAAGCCATGTTATATATATATGTATAAAGGTCAAAGCTGTACAATGAATGCCAAAAGGCTACAATATACAATAGAGCACCAAGGCTCATAAAGAGTGCATCTAAGCACTAAGCTAACCATCAAAAGAGGACCCACTGAGACCTAGTAGGAGCCCTAGACCTAGTGGTGTGCCTAGAGGTACCCCTCATCCGCCTGAACTACCTCCAACCGGGCTGCCTCCGCTAGCCCCACTGCCTCCAATATCTCCCGGTCTTCCTAGGACAACGACCTCCTCATCCCCGGAATGATAGGGGAGAATCGGTGTCGTGCCTCTAACACCCTAAGCTGCAAAACAACAAAACAAAAATTTGTTACAAATTTTTCCGAAAAAAAAAAAAACACATAATAAGTACTTGCTTAAATGAACAAATACCTCAGTTGGCTGCACTGGCGCGTCCGCTCCCATCTCCGCCATAGCTCCCGCGTGCTTCACTCTCCCACACAACCTTTCACTCCACTTCACTCCACTCCCTCAGACGCACTTCTCTTAAGCTCGAACGCACAAATGAGCGAAATTCTCGCTGAAACTGTTTAAATAGCTGATTTTGGTGCCCTGAAACGTAGTAGGGCATTTCATGGCGGATTCAGACGTAGTCCTGCGTCTGCAGAGCGCCTAAACACCGGCGGGCGTCTCTGCCAACCACAAACGCAGACCGGCGTTTGGTGTCAGTATTGAATAAAGGAACAAAACTTACAAAATTGAAGCTTACCTCCTCCAAATTTCATCAAATTGCATTCATCCATTCTTCTTATCATAATAAAACATTTTGTGAAGGTTACAACGAGTTTTGGACACAAATTTTGTCATTTCGCTCAAAAAGCGCATCATTCATCATTGTTTTACAAATTGGGTTAAAAATATTCAAAACCTTCACAAAATTAACCACATTCATCAATTCTTCTGATCTATCGTCAATTTCATTCATTCTTCTTTCATCATGCATATTTTTGCCAAATCAAATTAAAGTAAACCTCGTATCTAGTGGTATATTCTATCACCTTGGCGATTGCGGCGATTTGAATCCATGCAATTCGGTAAGAGGATTAAACCACCATAAGGACACTTCCCATTTATCATCATCAATTATTTCATTTGTTTGAAAATTGGAAATCAATTTTGGGTATTCTACTTTTCAAGTGACCTCATACCAAGATTAATTTGCTCAACGAGTTGTCATTGATGGCCTCGTTCATGGGGCCTTAAACATGGACAATCTTTCATATCGTCATTATTTTAAGTCTTGCTAGAGATTGTGGCTACCTAGGTTGATTGGTTCCGACCCGAGGAATTATCCATACGGTCACTAGGAGCATCTCCGAGTTACTGGACTCTTTCATGCATCTTTCATCTCTGCATATCAATGGCGCCAACAAGGCAATTTCATCAACGAGTATGGATTCACACACGGGAGTTGGGGCATCCGTTATCAATTTCTAATTTTCCTATAGTGGAATTCATCTTACATGATCATGGAATTTACGAGTTTGGCAAAAATCCCTTTATAACCGTTGGGGCAGAAAACGGTCCATCTTTCACATCACTCATATCGTCTTCAATCATATTCTTTTATGGTTTGTACACCAACCCCTTTTCTGTTGGGACATAAACAGATGGTGCATGCACCAACCCTTTTTTTCACCGTTGGGGCAAAAACGGTTCATTATCTTTCGAATTTCTTCCAATTGGCTTGTGAGAACCATTCTCGCTCGCCAATTGAGGGGGTAAGCTAAAAAATTTTAAATATTCTTTTATTCTTTGGTCTTCAAAGTTGTGCTTTAGTCTTGAGAGAGAGTTGCGTCTGATCCGACTTTTCGGGTGTCTTAAGTTTTTGTGCTACATTGTGTCTTCACACAAAGCGGCTAAAAAGGGGCATCTGTAGACACCAAAATCCAGCCACTTGTAAGTCATCTATACCTTCCTACCAGCCACGTGTCAGTCATCCATCCTTCCCGCCATTATTTGGCCCAAATCCACACTTTCCCACCATTATTTGGCCCAATTTCACTTTTCTCGCCATTTTTCATCCCCAAATTTATTTAAATTAATATTTATATATATATTATTTTTAATATATTTTAATATATATATAAATAAAGTTTAAGTGATTTAATACGAGCCGTCCATCCTTCATTTAATCTCATCAGTCCATCCATCTTAATCCGTTTCACAACCTAGATTTATTCTCTACCCTTGGATCCACTTTAATCTTAGCCACACGTTCAAAGTGTCGTTAAAACCCTAAAGTGTGCCCTAAGAGTAGATTATAAATTGAGTCACCTTGATGGCTCAAACCCTATCTATCTCTTCGGCTAAACCTACTTATCTTCCCTATCTAAGTCTGGAGTTGGCTATTGTTGTTAATCCTGAGTCTTCTGAGTCTTCTACGGCCCTAAGTCTGAACTAAACCCTTTCGTCGCATCCATCGCCGTCGCCTGGTCTCGCCGCGTTAACAGGAAAAGGTATAGATTCGTCTAAAGCAAGTAATCTTTCTTTATGTATTAATCTGCTGTTGAATTCTGCATTACGTTTATTTTTATTTCATAAATCTAGGGTTTTAGATTGTTTCTGAGGGCTCACACAGTGGAGCCCTCTTATTAGTTTCTAACTCTTTGATAATTTTAATGTGTGCGGGATTCTAGTGGTAGATCTGATTTGTTGATAGCAGTTTCTTAAGCTGGAGTGGTCCGAGCCAAAGGATACAACGAAGCCCACTCATTCTGTTGAGGTTAAGGATACATTCTTCGGAGACGCCACCACATTGTGCCGGCTAGGGTTTCGGAGAACCCTAGCACAAATTGTAACTTTGTATCACGAAAAGGGTTACGAGGCCTGTTGTACTTAAAAGGAGTTTCTAAACTCCATTGATTAATAAAAATCGTTCATTTTGTACAACTGTTCTGCATTCCTTTATTGTGATTTCTTTATTTTTGTTTGGCGTTGTATCTTTAATCTACAATCTTTTAAGTACAACAGGGCCTGTATTCCTTTATTGTGATTTCTTTATTTCTATTTGGCGTTGTATCTTTAATCTACAGATAGCAAAAATCATGAATATGAGCAAAACTATAAACATAGGTATAAATGCTCCCCCTGAGAATGTGATCCCAATTGATAGTCAATTCTTGGGAAATGTGACCACTCCCAACTTACTCCGAAGGTACTCAAAAACTTCCTTGGGCAATGGTTTGGTGAATATATCTGCTACTTGCTCTGTAGTTGGAACAAAATCCAATTTAACCTCACCTTCTACAACTTTATCCTTCAAAAAGTGATACCGGATTGCAATATGTTTGGTTCGAGAATGCATAACCGGATTCTTCGAGATGTTAATAGCACTCGGTGTTATCACATTTAACTAAAATTGGCTCTTTGAAGTGAATACCAAGATCTTTCAGGGTTTGTCTCATCCATAATATCTGTGTACAACACGTTGTTGCTGCAATGTATTCTGCCTCTGCTGTGGATAGAGAGATTGATTCTTGTTTCTTGTTGTGCCATGCTACCAATCTGTCTCCAAGATAAAATGCTCCTCCACTGGTACTCTTTCTGTCATCTATACATCCTGCCCAATCTGCATCAGAATATGCAATAAGAGTGAAGTCCTTACCTTTTGGGTACCATAACCCATACTCCATAGTACCCTTGAGGTACCTAAAAATCCTCTTCACAACTGTCACATGAGTCTCTTTGGGACTAGCCTAAAATCTTGCTACCATGCATACTACCTATAAGATATCTGGTCTAGTAGTCATCAAATACAACAGACTTCCAATCATAGATCTGTACATTGTTTGATCTACATCCGGAGATTTGTCATCCTTGCTCAACTTGCAACCTCGTTGTCATGGGAGTGCTAACAGAGTTTACTATCCTCCATTGTGAACTTTTTTAACATTTCTTTCACATATTTAACTTGAGAGATAAAAATGCCCTTTTCACTTTGATTGACTTGCAGTCCGAGGAAATAAGAAAGTTCACCAATCATAGACATCTCAAATTCTTTCTTCATTTTATTTGCTATGTCTCTACAGGACTTATCATTGCTACTGCCAAAAATGATATCATCTACATAAACAACAAGGACAATAAGATGGCCATTCTCTATTTTGACATACATATTGCTGTCCACCAAACCTTTCTTGAACCCCTGTTGAATCAGATAGTTATCCAGCCTTGCATACCATGCTCTGGGTGCCTGTTTCAAACCATACAAAGCTTTCTTCAACTTGCAAACAAAGTTGGGATTATCACCGAGTTGGAAACCATCTGGCTGCTCAATGTAAACCTCTTCTTCCAGTTTTCCATTCAGAAATGCTGATTTCACGTCCATTTGATATACTTTGAAATTTTTATGAACTCGCTAAAGCCAAAAACATTTTGATTGCCTCTAGTCTAGCTACTGGTGCAAAGGTTTCCTCAAAATCAATACCTTCAACCTGTGCATAGCCTTTACTGGACCAATCTTGCTTTATTCCTTACAACCTGTCCATCTTCGTTCAATTTATTTCAAAAAATCCATTTAGTACCGATTATATTTTTATTTTCCGGCCTTGGTACTAACTCCCAGGTTTTGTTTTTCTCAATCTGATCTAGTTCTTCATTAATTGCCTTCATCCAACTTTCATCTGTGCTTGCTTCAAGCAACATTTTTGGGCTCACTGTTGGATAATAGAGAGTAGTTCCGTACTATCGCTCTTCTTGTCTGAATACCAACTGTGGGGTCCCCAATAATTTGCTCTCTGGGATGATTTTTTTGCCAGCTACCTGTTTTGAACTTCTTGTTTTCTTCTACTTCTGAGTCAATGCTTAAATCATCTGGATCAATTTTCTGATTTTCTTCCATTTCCTTTTCTTCATCTCCTTCAATAACTTCTTCATAAATAGGGTAGTTTTCTTGATGAGTAATTTCTCGTTCTCTACCTTCATCAACTTTAACATCGGCACTCTCCACAATTTTCTTTAGCCTCTTGTTGTAGCATGTGTAGGCTTTGCTTTTTGTCGAGTAACCAAGAAAAATACCTTCGTCAGCTCTATCTTCAAACTTACCAAGATTATCTTCAGTTCGTTTGATATAACACTTGCTGCCGAACACTTTGAAGTATCTTGTTGTTGCCTTCCTGCCGAACCATAGCTCATAAGGTGTTTTGCTTTCATGTGTCCTTAACATGCACCTATTTTGGATGTAAACTGTAGTATGGACTACCTCTTTCCAAAATCTATCAGCTATTTTGTTCTCAGCCAACATTTTCCGTGCCATTTCTTGCACAGTCCTGTTCTTCCTTTCTACAATACCATTCTGCTGAGGTGTCCTTGCTGCTGAAAACTATCTTTTGATCCCATATTTTTGACAGTACTTTGCAAACTCCTCTGAGATAAACTCTCCTCCTCTATCTGATCTTAAGCATTTAATTATTTTTCTAGTTTGATTCTCAACCTGGTGTTTGAAAGTCTTGAACATTTCAAAGGCATCTGATTTAAGCTTTAAAAATAGTACCCATGTCATCCTGGAATAGTCATCTATGCACAAGATAAAGTATTTGTCACCATTTATGCTTTGTGTTCTCATGGGTCCACATAAGTCAAGTATGAATTAGCTCTAAAGGTTTGTTGGTGAAGTATTCCTTTGACTTAAATGTGGATCTAGTTTGCTTCCCCTTTTGGCATGAAGCACGGATGCTATTTAATGGTTTGCCAATGGTGGGTATATCTCTTACTGCCCTTTTTGAACTTATTTTTACCAGATTGTCAAAGCTAATATGACCAAGCCTCTTGTGCCACAACCAATTTTCATCTTCCTGTCCAATCAAACATGCTCCTTCTAAAGTCTCTAAGAGAGTATACAGGTTTCCAAAAGTCCTCGATCCATTAGCTATCAGCTTCCCACTGTGTGCTTTTCTGACTTCATAGCCTTGCTTCTTAAAGATGACTTCATGACCTCTATCACAGATTTGACTTACGCTCAGTAAGTTGTGCTTTAAACCAATCACAAACAGAACTTATTTGGAATTGATCTTTCCATCACTTATCTTGACTGATCCTTTGCCAACTATCTTGGCTCCATCATTATTTCCAAACTTTATAGAGCCCCCTTCATATTTCTGTAATTTTTCAAATTTTTGTTTATCTCCTGTCATGTGACTGGAGCATCCACTATCCAATATCCATGGTGTAGATTTGTTCTGTGCTTTGAATGTTGTCTGTACAATCAAGGATTCATTTTCTTCCTTGAGTCGCTCCTTTTCTTTCCACTCTGGTTTGACTACAGTTTTGGTCACTTGTTTAGACTTTTCTTTGTCGATGGCTCTGTGCATGTTTTTTCGATGAATTTTTTATTTTGCCTTAAACTGTTTGGTTGAGATCTTCTTCCTTGATTTTTATTTGCTGCATATGTGCTTCTACAGTTTCTTGCAATGTGTCCAAAGTTATGATAGTTATAGCATTCTACTGCATAATCCATCAAGGGTGAAAAGACATTTCTACTAGTGAAATTTCTTTGTCCTATATTATAAATGCAATCTAAAATCTTATGACCGTAAGTATTGCATTTAAAACAATAACCAAAAAAGGAATGATTGAACCCGGGAATTGGTCTTTGCCATTTTGTAGTAGGAGTCACAAATTTTCTTCTCCTTTGATGTGTGACTTTTATGAATCCCTCATTGTCAACACTCTTCTCGTGCCTGGCACTGTTGCTTTCTTTTGCCAGATTCATTTTTCCTTGATCAACCTTGATCTTATCCTCTTTCTTTACTAGTTCTACAGTTATGGCCTTTGATCCACTTGACGATTCTCCTTCGACAAAGCCCAAGCCAAATTTGATGCCTGTAGTCCTCTGACTATTTATAATCTTTTCAAGCTTCGTAGAACTTCCTTCAAGTTTGTGATAGCAACTCAATTTTTGATTCTTTTCTTCTACCCGCATTCTTAAGACAACAATCTCTTCTTCTAGTTTGTTGCACTCATCTATTTTCATGGTTAATTGTACTTCGAGTTCTTCAGACATTTTCTTAAATTCTTCTGTCTGAACTTTCAAACTATTTATTATGTCATTCGCATCCTCAAGCTTTCTTGAGACCTTTTTATTATTTTTCCTTTATGTACTCAACTCTTTAAGTGCAGCAACCAACTCTCCTTCCAGATATACTTCAGCCTCATCCTTAATGTTTGTGTCACCTTCCTATTTTTCTTCTATTTTTTCTTCTTCAAATGCCATGAACAGAGCTTCACCTGTTTCTTCTTTAGAATCTTCACCTGAGCTATCTTCAGAAGAGCTGACATTCTTGGATATGAAACTTTTCTTTTTGAAGTTGCTTTTTCTAAAATTTGGTTTCTTCTTCCAAGTCACTTCTTTCTTTGTGTGACCCTTCATCACTTTTGGTTTTCTCATTCATTGGACACTTAGCTACAAAGTGACCGACCCCTCCACAATTGAAACACTTAAACGGTAACTTTCCTCTATATTTTCCTTTTCCTTTTATTAGTTTTCGAACAAATTTAGCTTTCATTTCATCCGATGTCTCTTCATCCTCAGATTCTTATTCAGCTTTTATATTTTTGTGTGCTTTAAAAGTAGCTTCTCTGTCTATGGGCTTAGTTTATCCTATTCTCATTTCGTATGCAGTCAAAGAACCATGCATCTCGTCCATGCTAAAATTGTTTAGATCTTTAGCCTCTTCTATTGCAAAAACTTTAGAATTAAATCTTTTGTGAAGAGTTCTAAGTACCTTTTTCACGACGATCGCATCTTCGATTTCTTCGTCGAGTCCTCTGATTGCATTAATGATTCCATTGACTCTCAACATATAGGCCTCTATGTTCTCATCATCATTCATTTTTAATTCTTCGAACTGAGCTCGATGTGTTTGTAGCTTGGCTTCCTTGATCTTGTTGTCTCCTTCATGGATGCTCTTCAATTTGTCCCACATGTCTTTTGCCATTTTACAGCTCATGATCCTTATTAGTTCACTATCTACTAGCCCACACATTATGGCATTCTTTGCTTTGGAGTTATTCTCAAACTTTTTCTTCTCGACAGTATCTATTGGAGGAGTAGCGGGTATTGTGTATCCACTTTCTACTGACTCCCAAATGTCGTATCCCAACGCACATAGATATGTCTGCATCCTGAGTCTCTAGAATGAGTAATTAGTTCCATTGAACAAAGGAGCTTTGTTTGATGAGAATCCTTCACCACCTGCCATTGTGTTTCTTCCAAGATCACCTTAGCTGATTAAGCTTGTTCAAGAACCTTGCTCTGATACCAATTGATATTCTCACAATGACACTAAGAGGGGGGGTGAATCAGTGTAGCTATTTAAATTCAAATCTACAACTCTTAAAGCTAAAGCAAAGAGAACTTAAAAGTAGATAAAGCAATTATCACAAGAGAGCACACCACAACACACAATGTAACGAGGTTCACCAATTTGGCTACTCCTCAAAAATGACTGCTTGGACTACAATCCAAATCCAGCCTTTGCAAAACACCAATTTTACAATCTGTTTACCAGCACCCACCGGAAGGAGCACCAACCCCTCGATTTATCTGCACCAATAGATAGGAGCACCAACCCCTATGCCAAGCACCCACTTGGACCACAGTTTTGAAAGCTATATCAATGACATACAAATGCCTTCACTATTTACAAGACCCTATCTGGTCTACAATTTATCAAAACAGAGTAAACACTTACTCGCTCAGCATTGCTTAGCTCTCTTACAACACTCTTCTAACCCTCTTTCGACAGCACTTTCACACATTCAACAACAACTTAATTCTCTCATGATAGCCCTAGTTTTATAACCTTATTTCTCAATGAGACTCCTCGTCTTCTGTAACATTCTATAATCCCGCATGCAACCTATTAACTAGCCACTTCTGATGGTAACTCCTTTATAGCACAATATTTATTACATGCAACCTATAAATAGATCTGTATCTTGCGTGGGACTTTCATTATAACTGTCGCTCGACGGTTACACTGCTTTATGGGCCCTATAACTGTCATTCTATATTTACTACACTGTGCTTATATTAGCTTGCATGATTTTTATCTATAATTGCACCTGTAACTATCGCACTAACTCCAGTTAACTCTTCTTATTTTGGCTGTATGATTTTCCTCTACTACTACCCCTTTAAATGTCGTTCTACTTCAGTTAACTGTCTGTAATCGTGTTGTTGCGACCTGTCGCGAAATCGTGATACTTCTGTCTCTTTTTGCCCTTCTCGCCTTTTACCCATGAAAATACAACATGTCACGAAATCATGACAATTTTCACCTCCTTGTCCTTTTCTCAGCTTGCACCCGCGAAAACAGAACATGTCACGAAATCATGACACTTTCGCTACCTTAAGCTCTTCTCTGTCTCTTTCTCGCGAAAATAGAACATGTCGTGAAATCACGACACTTTCACTGCCTTGCACTCTTCTTTGCTTGCACTAGTGAAAACATGACATGTCACGAAATCGTGACATCTTTCGCATCCGTACACTCTTCTTGGCTTGCACAACGAAAACAAGACATGTCACGAAATCGTGACACATTCGCTGCCTTGTGCTCTTCTCTGTCTATCACCCATGAAAACACAACATGTCGCAAAATCGTGACACATTCGTTGCCTTGTGCCTTTCTCTGTATTTCACCCATGAAAATAGAACATGTCACGAAATCATGACGCTTTCACCTTTGAGCTCTTCCTCCTTGAAAACAAAACATGTCACGAAATCGCGACACTTCTGCTTCCATGCTCCTTCGTTTTGCTTCTGTCGCAAAATCGCGACACTTCATCCTTCTCCTATTTCTCTTCGCTTTGGACCATGAAATGAAGCATGTCACGAAATCGTGACACCTTTTTCTATCAGACTCTCTCTCCTGCATTATGTCACGAAATCGTGACACTTTTCCTCCTTAGCGCTTTTCTTCTCATCGGATCGCAAAAACCCGACATGTCGTGAAATCACGACACTTTCTCTCCTTGCTAGCTCTTTCTCTCAAACATGTCACGAAATCGCGACACATTTTCATCCGTACTGCCTCTCTTGTAGATTGTCGCAAAATCATGACAATTTTTTTTGCCTATGCCTTCTCTCCGAACATGTCGCGAAATCACGATAGTTTTTCTTGCATGCGCTTCTTCTTCGAACATGTCACGAAATCGCGACAGTTTTTCCACTTGCCTTCTTCTCTGCCAACATGTCATGAAATCATGACAGTTTTCTTTGCTTGTGCCTTCTCTCTGAACATGTCGTGAAATCGTGACAATTTTTCTTGCTGCCTTCTCTTTTCCTTGTTCATGTCACGAAATCGCGACAGCTTTTCCTTGCACCTTCTCTCTCGTCCAACATGTCATGAAATCGTGACGCTTTTCCATGCATTTTCTCTCTCCTCTGATATGTCACGAAATCACAACAGCTTTTCCAATGTTTTCTCTCTCCTCCGATATGTCACGAAATCGCGACAGCTTTTCCAGCTTTTTCTCTCCTTCGATATGTCGCGAAATCGTGACAGAAATTCTTACTTGTCTTTTTTTTATATTCTTTGAATTTGGCCCACTTTTGTCTTCTTGGAAATTTACTGTACATGTTTCGACTGACCTTTGAACTCCTACCCACTACATCAACTGCATCACCTGATCTATCTGTCTGTGTTGACAACAATGACAATACTGTTTCTGCACCTTGCTCAACATTTAGTGAATGTTCATTGGATTTTTCTTTGCTTACTTTCTTGGGATTAAAAAGAACAACACACACCATGATTCACCTAAAGCCCAGAGAGGGGGGCCTCCCCCCCCCCCAGGGGAGGAAAAACAGTGGGTTTCATCTCCATCCACTTGGCTCAAATCCCATGAACCCGATCCATCTTGCCAAGGCCGGTTCCAAGATCCATCATAGCCTATGGGTTATAGCACGCATCACCCTTCGGGGAGGTGTATCGCAGACTATGGGTGAACTGGGTGAGGAACTGGTAGGACCTGTGCTCCCTGGCCATGTGTGGACCTCATCACCACACATTATAGGTGGGATAACGCAACCTGGAGTTCATAGCCAGGTTGTCGAGCTACGAGTATACAGGTGAAATCCAATTGAACATGAGATTACAATCCAACAATATTTCAAACACGTGACACGAGGTCATTCTTTACAAAACAACACATCTAAAACACACGAAATAGTTTAGGGATTCACACTTAAAACTTAAAAGAGATAATCATCTGTCTTATTGAGTGTTTCTTTCTTGTATACTATTTCATTAAGAATTTGTAAAGAAGATAATCACTTGGGGTACTGATAGAGGAGCGCAATGGTGCGCACCCGTAGCCAAGCCCAATCACGGGCGAAAGCTGTGGAGAGTGGATTAGGAGACACGAATCATCTCTGATATAGCCCTAGGGACTTGGTTATACCTCCTTGGTGAGCCTCCACTCCACCTAGCCCCAAGATAGCAGGGCATGAGCCTCATCTCCGAAGGGATCCTCTCCAGGACACCCCGAGGGATGATGAGCATTACTTGGGAGAGTGTTCCTGATATGTAGATATTTCATAGGCCTTCCTTGGTGAAAGGCAACTATGCACTGAGGCGCTAATAGATAGAGTGGTGCCACGCATCCACGTACCCATCAAGGCTGACATGCCTAAGCAGAGGTAGGAGTATGACTTCACACATTGGCCGAAGCAAGTCGACATGACTCTACCTCCATGTCACCTTGATAGGATACAATAGCTCATGCAGCCCGATGGGAATGACACTCATCGATCGGGGTGAGCCAATTCTGCCCTACCTTTCCTCATTCAGGAGGGAAGACATGAGGAGATCCTAGAATTTCCTCAAGAACAATATTTTGTGCATGCCCGATGTGCCTCTGCACCAGCTGAGTGTAATGAACACATGTTCCAGCCTGAGCCTCAAGTCAATGTGGTGAACCTCGAGAGAGGCAAGCACCCTATGGAGAACATAGAGTACCTTGGACAAGGTCGACCCCAGGGTGAGACTCCTAGACCCCCTAGGCCTCACACTATAGATCAAATTAGGCAAGCGGTTGTGAGATATATAGAATGCCAAGCTCAGTTCAAGCAGCTTTGATGGGATAAAGAGCAACTAGACCGCTTGCACCAGCTTGAGAAAGAAAGGATCGAACGACAGACCAATGAGCTATTCTAGAAGACTTTGAGAGAGAGGGTCCCTACCCCTAAGACACATAGGCAGGAAGTCCATCCGAGGCAACCCATGCTCATTCGAGAGAGGTCCCCGAGACCTTATCAAATGTTGCTTCCATGACCTCCTAGGCCAGATCGGGAGATGCCTCCCAAGCCAAACAT
Source organism: Wollemia nobilis (assembly GCA_028583015.1). Lineage (NCBI taxonomy): Eukaryota > Viridiplantae > Streptophyta > Pinopsida > Araucariales > Araucariaceae > Wollemia > Wollemia nobilis. The sequence goes on from JAQPPZ010001195.1 coordinate 12,654,006, forward strand.
AGGGCACCCACCATGGGTAGATACCCCCATTTATAGACCGGCTCGAGAGATGCCTTACGGGGCCTATACTGAGCATGAGCCAGAAGTAGAATATGTTGAGATGCCTTACCGAGGTAGGGGGTGACTTACCACCACCTCGCCCTAGGTTGGAGGATCCTAGACCTCCACCGCAAGATGTGAACAAAGATGAGGAGATCAAGTCCTCAGGCCCTTATAAAGCATTGTTAGAATGCCTGGAGTCAGTAGAGAACAAGACCTCTGGGTCAAGATCTCAAAAGCCCACTATGCATCAATTGCATAGTCAACCCATCCATCCGTCAGTACCTGCACCTCCCTATCCAGAGCAATTTAAGTTGCCTCAGTTGGCTACCTTTAAGGGAGAAGAGGATGCACAAGAACATGTCACTAGGTTCTTAGGTCAATGCTTCGGCATTCATGATGATGATGCTTTGCTTTTGAGGACATTTGTGACTACCCTCGTTGGCCCTACCTTCGAGTGGTTTTACCAACTCCCTAAGCATAGCATCCATAATTTGGACCAACTTGCGGATGCATTCCTAGAATGCTTTGCCTTCAATACCAAGAGGAAGGCAACATTGGCCGATGTAGCTAGGTTGAAATAATATGATGATGAGTCAATAAAAAATTATGGCAATAGATGGTGAACCTTGCTCGCCAAGCTACCTTATCTTCTCCCCATGTCGGAGTTGACTCAGATGTTCTCCAAAATTTACTTGAAGCCAATCTCCTTGTTGCTATAGTTGCAACAATACCCCACTCTTGAAGATGCCTTAGCACAAGCTAGGATCATCGAAGAAATCAAGATTCAAGAGGGTGAGATTGCGAAGCCTCGCAAGAAGGAATGGAGCAAGAATGCTAAGAACACCCCAGTGCAACCTAAGTCAGCAGTAGTAAATCAGGTTGCCATTAGTGTCCCGGGGCCAGCGCCAGCCGTGCCACCTCAAAAGCCTAATTATCAGGCCACCCCTGGGAACTATGCCAAGGATAACCAGAATGGTCAAGGGCAAAATCAATAGCATCACCCCAAGCGACAATTCACACCCATTGCAGAGTCTATGGACTCAGTGTTTGATCACCTCTTGGTGGCCAATGCGATCCATCTACCTGATAGTCGACCTATCGACCCTAATGCACCTAAGCCCAAAGGATACAGAGAAGACCTATATTGCAAATTTCATAGGCAAAATGGGCATGATGTGCAAATGTGCTATAAATTCAAACACTTGGTGCAAGACCTAATTGATAGGAATGCCCTCCAGGTAGATAACCCTATCACACCAAACAACCAATAGATGGAGGTCTTCAAGGACCCCTTGCCTGCCCACGCGGAGTAGGCCAAACCAGTGCCCCAGGTGAATGAGGTTCACCATGCCCCTCCTAAGCAAGGATATGTTGGCATGGTCAGTATTGTGACAAGAAATAGGTGGTATCCAAGTCCAGCCGCACCACCTGTGGCTCAGAGTGATGTCCCTTCGACATCATAGCCTATACCGCCTCCTGGATCGAGCCTCCCACCTAGGCCTATAGTCACCATTAAGAGCAAGCTCGCTCAGAGCTTAAGAACAACATCTGCCTAGCTCTCCATCTATGAGCTCATCCAACAATCACAACCTCATAGAGAAGCCTTGATGGAGATCCTTAAGGCAATTGAGCTTCAGCCCCAAGAGTCTAACTCCTTCAACAACTTTGTGGGGCATGTGCGGAAATGCATGGAACCGGTGATTACTTTTTGAGAAGATGAACTTAAACTGGTTCCACATGATATGGTGGATCCCCCTTTACACATTGTCGCACGTGTGAATGGGACACCATACAAGAGAGTGTTGATAGATACTGGGTCTTCGAGCAACATCATAACTACAATAGCTCTCAAGCACCTGAAGCTCCCAGCATCTCATATTGTCACATCTACCTACACCCTCCGAGCATTCAATGATGCCATATGCTCAATGGTTGGTACAATCATCCTACCTATTCAAGTAGGAGAAAAGATCATCTCGATGATGTGCCACATCTTGGAGGGTGAGATGGCATACAACATTTTGTTAGGAAGACCATGGATCAGGGACATGAAGTGTGTCCCTTCCATCGCTCACCAGTGCCTCAAGTACACTCATGAAGGGCAAGTTCATGTCATCCCCATGGACCTAGAGCCCTTCAAGTACTGCAACATGGTGCAGCAGTTACCCGAGTCGACCTTGCCATCGATACATCTAGATTTTCAACCGAATAAATCTAGCCGAGGTTCGACCCCACCGCTACCGCATACCATGCCCTCCTCATCATCGGCTCCACCCTGGATGCCTAAGACACCAGTGGATCCTTTGCCTAGGAACCCAGAGAAGTGGCCCATTGAGGAGGACCAACCGATCATATCCACTATCTCTACAGAGGAGATACTTAGCCCGGATGATGAAGAGACACCACACGAGGCAAACGATGAGCCAGATCAAGTCTCACTCTCATCCCTCTTCTATCCATAGCCCTAGGTTATAGTACATCTAGCTTCTACCGGATTGGGAGAATACATGGTTAGGAATGTTACCACTACTCCTACTTTAGAGTCGATGCAAGACATGGGTAGACCCCATCTTCCCATAGGCACTATCGTACCTCTTGGTATTCCCCCTAATCAAACAAATTTTATCTATGGGGGCCTTGACTATGGCATCAAACCTTACCAACAATAGGAGGAAGATGAGGAACCTTTTGGAGAAGATATTAACTACTTGTCTAACCCTAAATTCGCCCTGAAGTACCTTGACCTATGCAACTGGCATGGTTATGGGTTAGGCCTGTATGAGCAAGGCACCAGAATCCCTTGTCAACCATAATATCAAATGCCCTATGACAAGTCGAGAGTGGGATGCAACAATCCCTTGCCTCTAGATGTCCTCTTAGATAGCCTAAATCACTTGAATATAGGCTATGAGGGCGGGTTGGCCCAAGACCCTTATGCCAATCCCAATACAGTCTACTCCTTGGGGGATTACTTTCCATGGCTAGATGGGAACCCCATGATCCCCAGTGACATTCCCCCACATTTTGAGAGAGGGGAAGGTTCATGAAGTTGTCCCCATGTCTGTGATGAGTCAGATCAAGGCACCTCATATGAATGGACCTCAGAGGATGAGTCGGGTTATGAGGTAGCACCATATGACCCTTTTGAGTCGGATAGTGATCATTCACAAATTGTTCCCATTAATGACCAACAGGAAGGCCTCATACATCTGTTCCCTTTCCATGATCCTATCTGGTAGTAGCTCCTTCCTCCTGAAGAGCCGGTTCACCCGTAGGAAGATAGACCTCCTAGGGAGGGAGCAGTTAATTTACTTGAGCAGTTGGGTCCTCATGAGCCTGAGGCACTACGAGATGAGAATGAAGGAATCCTCATCCATGATGATGATTATGAGGAATTAGCATATATGGGACCACACCTACCTGATCGCCCGATCCCAAGGGGTAACAATGAGGTTCCCATATATGACAGTGACTATGAGGATGAAATAGAGAGGGCATACCTTGGTCCTCATTACTTGCATCATCATCACGAGCCCATCGACATAGATGAAGTCTATCATCAGTTGCATGTTGGCCCATGCTTGAGGGCAAGGCCTATCAATTTAGGCCAAATTCACCATGAGGTCTTCCCTGACCCACCCACACACATGGAGCTCCTTGAGCCTAATGATCCCATCCTATAGTCTATTCCCAGATAGGATCCAGAGATCCCCATTCCCCTAGAACCACATCTAGGGGTGAGAGATGATATCAATACATAGTCACATGCACGTGGTCCTAGAGAGTAGACACATTCCATCAATATGATCTCCATTGATTTGACCACACCACTTCACAACCCAGTCGATCCTTCCAAGCCATGCCATCTAGATCTAGATGCTATTGACTGGGATCGCGTTGATTCACCCCCATCACCCTCTGAGTATTGGGCTTGCGGTGGGTTGTTTCACTTTTCCATTGGCCCAACTCATGATGTCTTCCATGCTGAGGAGGGACCTAAAGTTCCCATCGAGGATTTAAATCTAGCTGATGACATCCATTTGATCCCTACTCCCCATCAGTTGGAGGAGGGGTCTCATATGTCAATCGAGCCTACGGTTGACAAAGATATCGGCTCAGATCCTAAAAACCTACAATGTATCAAGCTAGGGGAAAGCCTATCCCTCAAAGAGCAAGCCGATTATATAGCCCTTCTCACAAAGAAGAAGGCAACTTTTGCATGGTCTTACAAAGACATGTCGAGACTAGATCCAAATCTGGTCACCCATAATCTAACGCTTGACCCCAAAGTCAAACCTGTCAAGAAAAAGTTGAGAAAGATGCACCCAACAGTGGCCTTGATGGTCAAATATGAGCTACAAAAACTATTGGATGCCAAGTTTGTCATTTCTATAGACTATCCACCATGGTTGTCCAACATGGTCCCCATCAAGAAGCCTGATGGGAGGATTCGCATTTGCACCGATTTTTGAGACCTAAACAAAGTGAGTCCTAAGGATGATTTTCCTTTGCCAAGCATAGATGCCTTGGTAGATGCCACCGTAGGACATGAAATGCTCTCCCTTATGGATGGCTTCTCTGGGTATAATCAGATTCGTATCAACCCTGAAGACCAGCTCAAAATGGCATTCACAATGCCTTGGGGAACATTTTGTTACAAGGTCATGCCATTTGGCCTTAAGAATGCCGGTGCCACCTACCAGCATGCCATGACATATATCTTCCATGACTACATGCACAAAATTTTGGAAGATTACATGGATGACTTATTGGCTAAATCTTTATTACGTCATGAGCACCTAGATGTCTTGTGCAAAGTCCTCGATCGCCTTATTGAACATAATGTGAGACTGAACCCCAAGAAGTGCATCTTTGGCATCACATCTAGAAAGCTCTTGGGATTTATAGTTTCCAAATGAGGCATCGAAGTGGACCCTAACAAAGTCAAGGCAATCCTTGAAATGCCTCCCCCGACTACCATCAAGCAGCTTCGTAGCTTGTAGGGGAGGATTGCATCCATCAAATGCTTCATAGCACAATTGTTGGACAAGTGTAGACCCATGAACAAAATTTTGCACAAGGGGGTCACATTCCACTGGGACGATGAGTGTCAGGATGCCTTTGATGCAATTAAACAATACCTGGCTTCATCGCCAGTGTTAGCTCCACCTAGACCAGGGGTGCCATTTCGATTATATATCTCAGCTACTGAGATTGCATTGGGTGCCATGTTAGCCCAAAACAATGAATTTCACAAGGAACAAGCCACATACTATCTCAGTCGCACCCTGGTGAGCTATGAGATCAAGTATGCATACATTGAAAAGTTATGTCTAGTGGTGGTTTTTGCTACCAAGAAGCTATGACACTATATGCTCAACCACACTACGTATGTTGTATCTAAAGAGAATCCATTGTGATACATGATGAGTCATACTTATCATAGTAGTCGCACGACGAAATGGATCATGTTGTTGATAGAATTTGACCTAGAATTCATAGGACAAAAGTCAATCAAAGGTCAGGTCATTGTTGATCAACTTGCAGAGGCTCCTCTCCAGGAGGATCAACCTCTTAGCATGGAGCTTCCCGATGATGGAGTCTTCCAAATATCAGAATCGCCTGATTTTGATGAGCCTGAGTCATAGGCGGATATGACTCTTTTCTTTGATGGCTCCAAATGCGAGCAAGGGGGTGGCGTAGGGATCATGTTTTTCACACCGCATGGGGCTCCCATACCCCTATCATTTAAACTCGATTTCCCCTGCACCAATAATAATGCCGAGTATGAAGCCTTGCTCATAGGGCTTAAAATGGCTATCACCATGAAAATCACCAAGCTCAATATTTTTGGTGACTCCTTGCTCATTGTCAACCAGGTCAAGGGAATCTTCCAAGTGCAAGTGCCCAGTTTTGCAAGCCTACAAAGCCCTTGTGGACAAATCCCTAGAAAAGTTTGAATGGTATGACATCGAGGCACTCCCTCGATCATCTAATCATTTTGTGGATACAATGGCCTCTTTAGGATCCTTGATTCCGCAAGACCCCATAGGGGAGATGACAACCATTCAAGTCAAGATGCTATCGCAATCAGTGGTTGAGCGTGAGAGCACTCAAGCCATGCCAGAAGTCCACTTGATTCAAATAGAACCTCATCAAGAGAGATTCTCACACATTCATGAGTGCTTGAATCATGCCGCTTGGGGGACTCTGTTCCCCCAAACCCCTTTTGATAGCAACACAATGCTATTCTTACAAGTTCTATCCCAATCAGCATTTTCTTGGGATGAACTTCATGAGGGATAGGCAATTCATGCAATCGAGGCTTCCACACAGTAGGACTGGTCCACACCAATTAGAGAGTACCTAAAGCTTGGTAACCTCCCTCCTAGATTATCGCACGCTACCAAAAGGACATTTAAATGGAAGGCAGCAAAGTTTGTCTTGTTAGGAGACATCCTATACCATCAGAGCTATGAAGGAATCCTCCTTCATTGCTTAGAGTATCAAGAATTGACTTGGGCAATGGCCCAAGCACATGATGGTACTTGTGGTGGCCATTTTAGTGGCATGGCCATCACAAAGTGCATTCTTCACATGGGCTATTATTGGCCAACTTTAGAGCGAGATTGTTGCGCATATGTGAGGAAGTGCATGAAATGTCAACACCATGCTAACTTGACACATGTACCTTCTCAGGCCTTACAACCGATCCAATCGGCTTGGCCATTTTCGCAATGGGGGTTGGATTTAATCGGGAAAATCTCCCTCGACATCCTTGGGCCATCACACATTTATCATCATGGCTACCGAGTATTTTACAAAGTGGGTGGAAGCAATCCCCCTTACCACTACGATAGGACCCCGCATAGCGGAGTTCATATTGCATAATATCATTTGTCATTTTGGTATTCCATCCAAGATCATTTCAGATAATGGGACATCATTCAAGAATAAATATGTGCATGCTTTGATAACAAAGTATAATATCCAACACAACTTTTCGACACCCTATTATCCACAAGAAAATGGGCAAGTAGAAGCATCAAACAAGACATTAATTGCCATATTGAAGAAAATAGTCAAAGAGAATCATACCGATTGGCACACACAAATGCCGCTTGCCCTTTGGGCTTACCGCACTAGCATTCGGATGCCCACTAGGGCAACTCCATTTTCACTAGTGTATGGTGCTGAGGCAGTCATGCCTCTAGAGTTAGAAATCCCATCACTGTGCATATCCATGCAAGAGTTTATTGATGATGATACTGCATGACAAGCTCACCTAGATCAACTTATGTTGTTGGATGAGCATCACATTAATGCGCTTGAGCATCTACATGTGTATCAAGAGTGGCTCAAAAGAGCCTACAATATGAAAGTCCATCTTAGAGACTTTCAGGTTGGTGATCTCATCCTGAAAGAGAACCAACAGAATTCTAGCTTGTCGCCCCACCTACGGGACAAATTTATAGCAAACTGGTTAGGTCCCTTTGTCATCACTAGTCAAATAGGACCTAGAACTTATCACCTAGCTTCACTTGAAGGTGTCGAGGATCCTGAACCCTTGAACATCCTTCACTTGTGGCCATTTCATGCTTAGAGAGCACCCAAAAGGCTCCTAGCGGGTTCTCACCATCTAGGTCAAGTAAAAATGCTCCTAGACTATCTACGATCATCTAGGTCAACCCTAAAATCCCCAAAGGCATCCATAAGCCCTTTGGTCACAACCAAATACCCCTAGGCAATCGTAGACACTTTTTAAGTGTCATCACATCTAGGTCACCCAAAAGGCTCCTAGCGGTTCTCACCATCTAGGTCAAATAAAAATGCTCCTAGACTATCTACGATCATCTAGGTCAACCCTAAAACCCCAAAGGCATCCATAAGCCCTTTGGTCATACCAAATACCCCTAGGATCATAGACACTTTTAAGTGTCCATCTAGGTCACCCAAAAGCTCCTAGAGGTTCTCACCATCTAGGTCAAGTAAAAATCTCCTAGACTATCTATCGATCATCTAGGTCAACCCTAAAATCCCCAAAGGCATCCATAAGCCCTTTGGTCATAGCCAAATGCCCCTAGGTAGTCGTAGACACTTTTTAAGTGTCATCACACATCTAGGTCACCCAAAAGGCTCCTAGCGGGTTCTCACCATCTAGGTCAAATAAAAATGCTCCTAGACTATCTACGATCATCTAGGTCAACCCTAAAAGCCCCAAAGGCATCCATAAGCCCTTTGGTCATAACCAAATACCCCTAGGTAGTCGTAGACACTTTTTAAGTGTCATCGCACATCTAGGTCACCCAAAAGGCTCCTAGTGGGTTCTCACCATCTAGGTCAAATAAAAATTCTCCTAGACTATCTACGATCATCTAGGTCAACCCTAAAATCCCCAAAGGCATCCATAAGCCCTTTGGTCATAGCCAAATACCCCTAGGCAGTCGTAGACACTTTTTAAGTGTCGTTGCACATCTAGGTCACCCAAAAGGCTCCTAGCGGGTTCTCACCATCTAGGTCAAGTAAAAATTCTCCTAGACTATCTACGATCATCTAGGTCAACCCTAAAAGCCCCAAAGGCATCCATAAGCCCTTTGGTCATAACCAAATACCCCTAGGTAGTCGTAGACACTTTTTAAGTGCCATCCACCATCTAGGTCACCCAAAAGGCTCCTAGTAGGTTCTCACCATCTAGGTCAAATAAAAATGCTCCTAGACTATCTACGATCATCTAGGTCAACCCTAAAAGCCCCAAAGGCATCCATAAGCCCTTTGGTCATAGCCAAATACCCCTAGGCAGTCGTAGACACTTTTTAAGTGTCATCACACATCTAGGTCACCCAAAAGGCTCCTAGCGAGTTCTCACCATCTAGGTCAAATAAAAATACTCCTAGACTATCTACGATCATCTAGGTCAACCCTAAAAGCCCCAAAGGCATCCATAAGCCCTTTGGTCATAGCCAAATACCCCTAGGTAATCATAGACACTTTTTAAGTACCACACGTCTAGGTCACCCAAAAGGCTCCTAGCAGGTTCTCACCATCTAGGTCAAGTAAAAATGCTCCTAGACTATCTACGATCATCTAGGTCAACCCTAAAATCCCCAAAGGCATCCATAAGCCCTTTGGTCATAGCCAAATACCCCTAGGTAGTCGTAGACACTTTTTAAGTGTCGTCGCACATCTAGGTCACCCAAAAGGCTCCTAGCGGGTTCTCACCATCTAGGTCAAGTAAAAATGCTCCTAGACTATCTACGATCATCTAGGTCAACCCTAAAATCCCCAAAGGCATCCATAAGCCCTTTGGTCATAACCAAATACCCCTAGGCAGTCGTAGACACTTTTTAAGTGTCATCCCATCTAGGTCACCCAAAAGGCTCCTAGTGGGTTCTCACCATCTAGGTCAAGTAAAAATGCTCCTAGACTATCTACGATCATCTAGGTCAAACCTAAAATCCCCAAAGGCATCCATAAGCCCTTTGGTCATAGCCAAATACCCCTAGGTAGTCATAGACACTTTTTAAGTGTCACCACACATCTAGGTCACCCAAAAGGCTCCTAGCGGGTTCTCACCATCTAGGTCAAGTAAAAATGCTCCTAGACTATCTACGATCATCTAGGTCAACCCTAAAATCCCCAAAGGCATCCATAAGCCCTTTGGTCATAGCCAAATACCCCTAGGTAATCGTAGACACTTTTTAAGTGCCATCGCACATCTAGGTCACCCAAAAGGCTCCTAGCGGGTTCTCACCATCTAGGTCAAATAAAAATGCTCCTAGACTATCTACGATCATCTAGGTCAACCCTAAAATCCCCAAAGGCATCCATAAGCCCTTTGGTCATAGCCATAATTCCCCTAGGTAGTCATAGACACTTTTTAAGTGTCATCACAATCTAGGTCACCCAAAAGGCTCCTAGAGGGTTCTCACCATCTAGGTCAAATAAAAATGCTCCTAGACTATCTACGATCATCTAGGTCAACCCTAAAAGCCCCAAAGGCATCCATAAGACCTTTGGTCATAGCCAAATACCCCTAGGCAATCATAGACACTTTTTAAGTGCCATCCCATCTAGGTCACCCAAAAGGCTCCTAGCTGGTTCTCACCATCTAGGTCAAATAAAAATTCTCCTAGACTATCTACGATCATCTAGGTCAACCCTAAAAGCCCCAAAGGCATCCATAAGCCCTTTGGTCATACCAAATACCCCTAGGTAGTCATAGACACTTTTTAAGCACATCTAGGTCACCCAAAAGGCTCCTAAGTTCTCACCGTCTAGGTCAAATAAAAATGCTCCCAGACTATCTACGATCATCTAGGTCAACCCTAAAAGCCCCAAAGGCATCCATAAGCCCTTTGGTCCCCCAAATGCCCCAATGGCCCCAAAATAAGCCCATTGGTCACATGTATATACATATCAATCAAAAATTCAAAAAAACATCATCAAAATTTCAAAAATTCAAAAATATTGCATCACATCACATTGCATCCCATTGCATTTTATCATCGCTTGCATTTAGGCATATTCATCATTAGCACTTTACATTTTAGAGTTGCTCATACATGTCTAGCACCATGATGGTACATTACTTACCACTCAAAATCAATGTTGTGAAAGTACTCATAGTTCAATACCGCAATTATCATTTTCACCCACATTTTTCACATTTCCATAGTCGTGTCTATTCCCTTCACTTAGCCATTTGTTTTAGAATGTCAGTAGGGTTTTCGGTCACTCAACCATATCTAGTCTCTACTCAGATTTTGTAGAAGGCTAGCATGATTTTTAGGAGGTAGAGTCTTGCATTGATTATGCCTTGTGTACATCATATCCCAAACACAATTAAACATTAACAATCCAAGTTTTGCACAAAGACAGATGAAATCCATGAAGTGGTCTAGGTTACCTTAAGCGAAAAGGTCATCCTGCTCATCCCCCTATGTGAATGGTTCAAGAATGCTGAGAGTTGGAAAAAGGACAAGTTCTCCCCTACCCAATTCCCCCCACAACAATAAGTGGTTTTCCCCCATTTTTTTGCCATCAAAATCCCACATTTTCACATGTTTGCAATAGTCTAAATTTGCAAACCCCCACAAAGAAAAAATTCCAAATACAAAAATACAAAAATCAAAAAGTGCACACATCAAAAAGCACAAGAAACAGTGATCCCCATCACTCAAAATTCAAATCCCTTGCTCAAGAGAAAAAGAAAAAACTCAAAATAAATAGTGATTATTATCACTAAAAAGAGAAAAATAAACAGTGATTCTTATCACTTCATATGAGAGCAAGTATCCCAATAAAATTCAAGAAAGTAGGGAGTCAAACTTGAATCCCTGGAACTCTCAGCATTTGGAAAACCATCAGGTGATCCTCATTACGGGTTTGGTGGATAGCCTATCCGTCAATGGTGGTAGCCTCCCGCATGATGATATGTCTACCATATTAGCTTTTGGGCGTATGTGTAGACCAATGTTTGCATGTGGATGAGCTAGCTTTGGTAACCTAGATTGCCTAGTGGTCTAGTCATACTTAGTACAAAACCTAGGATGGTGGCATTCATTTGGTGATCCTCAATACAGGTTTGGTTGAGAGCCTACTTGGCACTGGTGGTATCCTTATGCATCTCACAAGAATGAACTCACTTGCACACACAGGGATATGAAGTACCTTGGTCATCCTAGCAGATTCATACCTTGTCAAAAAGTCTTGCATGGTTAGTATACAACTTTTGATGAGTTGACTAGAGTGTTTGAGTCTCATGAAAACCTAATGGGCATTCCCTAAACAACATGTCATTCATATCACTTCACCTCATTCATTTCAATTACATTATTCACAAATCCATTATATAAGTCTCATGACAACATTACATATGAGTTGGTGCAATATACATCATCTATGGTGCTAGCATAATATGGCATATAGTCTACACATTTCATCCTCTAAATCAATAAATCATCCATCTCACTATACATCCATGCATGTACAAAATCAAATCAAATCACAAAATATGCATACATAGGCATTCATCATCATTGCATAAATCAAATTGCATACATTTCATAAAACAATAAACACATGATGGTAAACCACATAAAAATCTCATATATATATATATATATATGGGACAAAAAGATACATCATGTTGCCCATAGGCTACAATAAAATGAGTCCTCAGACTTCACACTGCTAAAACATCCAAAAACACAAAAAGAGTCACGCGAGCCACTACCATGGTCACGCAGGACCGGTACTATGACTCGCACTCCCACCTGTAGTCGGAGTCCTCTGTGAACTCCCATACCTGCTACCACCTACCCTATCAGCTCTCCGCCTAGACCCTAGTGCCTCCAGCCTAGAGGAAGACTACCCTGTCCTACTATGGTGACTCTAGTATGACCCACTAGCACCTGCATCATCCCGTAGATGCCCACCAAGGTGCACTACCTCAGTCTCTAGCTCATCCACATAAGCCTACCCCCATCGACACCATGCCTGGTAAGTCTCCACCATAGAATGGAGTCATGTCACCTCTGCATATAGCCTAGTCACCTCCCCACTACTAGAATCCTCCCATGTAGGGCTTCGAGATCGCAACTATGCCCAAAGAGATGTTATCTCAGCCTGAGCCACCTATACCTCGGCTCACTATGCTGCTAGCTCTACCTATACATCATGCACCTATGTCCATAGGAGATCTCTCTCCTACCTCACCCTGAGTAGCTCATCTCGTAGCTCTACCTCTATATCCCCTAGTGCCATCGATGGTGCCTGCACCTCCTCATCCCCAACATCATCATCCCCCAAGTCACCTCGATCTCCTAAGTCTAGGAGATCTACATGCTCCCCTACCATGTGTCCCTACCAATCACCTACCTCACCCTGGTCCTCACCAAAAACCTCCTGATGTGCCTCCCTAGCTGCACCCCTCCCTAGTGGCCCCTCTCCATGCCACTGGCCTATCACCCACCAAGCGTCATACTCCACTATAGTCCCAACATCATCCACATCTAGAATGTCTACTACAAGATCCGTATCCCATGCCACTACCTCTACCATCGGCCATGCCAATGTCCTCTCATCCCCATGATGTCAATAAGGCACCGACTCACTAGGCACCCCTAGCATAGCCCAAACTATCGCATCACCCAAGAAAAAGGGAAGTACTCCCACTCCATGCCATGTCATCCAACCAACCATCTGCCTCACCGCACCCTATGGAGCTATACAGTAGCATCTACCCACTCTAGGCAATCTTTGTATGGTCTCTAGAACACCTGGCCTACCTCGAGTCATGAGAATAGATCTGCATAGTGACCCACATCACCTATGAATCATCGACTCTATCCCCTCTCCTGAGCCCTCTACCATAGGATGTCATATCCTATCTCCCTATCTGCCAGTTGTGCTCGAGTCATCCATGGTAGCCCATGTGGTCACCCCACAGCTATGTGCTGCCATCCCCAACACTACAACAAAAAGCTACACCCCACACCCTTCCGATGGTAGCGGATCTCGTACAGCTCATCATAGAGTTATGCCAGTAGTGTAGTACCCCATGCCATCACCAGTGGCTCCACCATAGTACACCTCACCAAAGCAAACACTATCTCCACTAGGTTCCATGGGAACCTCACTCTAGAAGAATACGATAGTAGCATATTGGAGATGAGCATCATGAGTAGTGTATGCCTCACCCCCAATACCTTCACATCATGCCAGAATCCTACCAACATACCCCCCTTCAAGCAGTCCAGCTCTGCCATCTCTAGATCATAACTGAAGTACCTCTCGAGCACTACCTATCTCTGGTCTCATGGTGTCATGCGGATCAACCACCCTTCTATAAAAATCCAAATAATCTGATAGATATCCTCAAGCATCACCATCATCTCCCTAGTGGGTAGGTGGAAGGTATTGGTGCATGGATCCCATAGATCAATCAAGGCAGTCAGATATGCACGGTCTCCTATAACAGCCTCTAATCGGGTCACCTGCTTGAGGTCGATGGCATCCAACCACTCCCAATCCTCTATGGTCAAGGCATCCCTCATGGAATCAAAGAGAGTAGGTACTTGATACCGACTCCTCACCACCTGATAGGGATAAGCAACTCAATAATACACCACCAAAATGGCCTCGCATGGCCCCAAAAACATTCAAAAGAAAAGACTCAAAATGGCCCCTCTTTGAGGCCGGTTTGTGGCCATTCCCCATAGGAATGGCCCCCAACCCTATGGCCAGCCCATAAAGGGATGGCCTATGACCAGCCCACACTAGCCATCCCACCTAGGGATGACTCCAAAAAATTGGGCTCAAAAAGGCCTTTCAGGCCATCAAAAATAGCAAAAACAATGCAAAATTGGACCTATAAAATGCAATCTAATTGCACAAAAACATGGATAAAACACAAAATTTGGTACATATCTCATAAATTAGGTTTAATTACCTACAATATAGTGTGATATGCTTCCAAGTCAAAAACATACCATAAAAGCAAAAAAATCAACTCCTAACACTAGGAAAATGCAATAAGAGAGACTTGGCATACATGTCTCGCACCGGCTCCTCCACTAGCTGAGTCCACCCACTGACTCATGGTGACTATGGGATGAATTTGAAAGTGCTCCACTACTCAGAATCACTCTCCTACTCCTCACCTCTCAAACTGCCAAAGAAAGCATGCACAAATGAGCCTAACCTTCATATTTTGGGTTTATATAAAGATGCAGGGGTCACCACCATCCCAGGGTGGGATGAGCACACATTTGGCTGATCATGCCACCCTAGGATGGTGGTAGAACATGCCCTCATCCCACCCTAGGATGGTGGTAGCAAAAATAGGCCAAAACAGCCCAAAATGACCCAAAACAGGTCCAAAACTGCACCAAAACAGCTCAAATTGGGTCCAAATTTCACATAGATCAAAATGCAACCATGAGGATCCTAGGAGGGATGGAAAAGTTGTTAATTCATGCCCTAATAAGGCCATTGTGGCTGGACCACCCCCCGGGCATGCAATTTTCAGCTCCTTTCCTCCAGGAAAACTCAACAAAGTCACCAAAATCCTCTCCAAATTGCCCTATTTTTCAAGGGACAAAACTGAAGGTAAGCATAACACAAGTCAATTGGGTCAAGTGACTCATCACTTTTCTCACTGGTCATTCCCTCATCGACTCATCACTTGAGGGGGTAGTCATACTCAGTCCAAATCAGCAAGCACACACTCAATTATGCGAATTGCGTTCGTTCAACGAATCTTCGATAAAGACAATCATGCTCCTGCTTGGGGCAGCAAACAAGCACACAATATCACATCATAATACTTGAAATTACTGGCATCATGAATTCATGGGCCTTAGCCCTTCATGACGGACAATTTTCAAGCATAGGCATGCTCATTTAACGAGTCAAAAACAAGGATTCAAGAACACACGCCCTTTCCATGATTGGGGCATCTAAAGTTGGTTAGGTTATCGAGTAACCTTAATCATTCAACATTTTGGTCATCTATTTTTGCTCAGCACTATGCACACAATGCATCTCAAAAAGGGGCATCTGTAGACACTAAAATATGGTAAATCTGATTAAGCATCCACAAACAATGATCAAATTGACATCATATGGCCCCTTGGGCAGCCCTTAGGAGGCTCACAGTGGTTCTAGCCACTCCGAAAAGGGTTTTGGAGGCTACCGGCCCAATTTTGGGAGGTTTTGGCCCAAAATTCACCACCGTCCCACCCTAGGATGGTGGTATATTCCCACCATCCCACCCTGGGATGGTGGTGAGCCATCGTCCCAGGGTGGGACGGTGAGCAAGTTTGACCCAAAAAAGTCAAATCTGGGACAAATGGCACCCAAAAACTGCCATTTAGCATGCCATATGGAGCATGCAGGTCAGAGGGCACTGAATCCTTATGACACACTTCTTAATGGAGGCCCAAATTGGAGATTCTCTTCCACACCCATTGCATGCCTCCCATTTGACAAGTGGCACCTCCTGCCATGCATGCCCTTGCATGCCTTTTTGCACATGAGCCCCTTTGGGCTATAAAATGGATTCAATATCCACACAAAAACAAGGAGAGGAGTTCTAGGATATGCAATGGAGTGCTGCCAAGATTTCCCCTCACCTTATTGCACCTTTTTGCCCTCGAAATCTCTCTTTTGCCAAGGAGGTTACCGGGTGACTTCAAGAAGGTAATTCGAGCATAACTTTTCCATCCGGGTGAATTTATTCACCAAATTCGATGAAAACACACCTTATATTGTTTAGGAACATCTTCTAGTGATATTGGTAGCAAAAGGTGGGCATAATTGGTGGGTATCCCCTCCCAGGGTGCCCCCAAATAGTTGCAGTCACCACCACCCCCTCGTATGAGGGTAAATTCTTACACAATTTCACTACTATTTTTAATTAGTATTTTTCTATATTATCCCATGATGCTATGGTTCAAATTTCAAGTGATTTGGAGTTAAATTGACAGAGTTATAGCATTTTTAAGTTTTTGCAGGTTCGTAGGGCCCATCCGGGCACCCCAGTTTGATGCAGGTGGATCTGGGCCCCAATTTGAAAATATAATCATATGGGTTGTCTTGAAATGTCAATTTATGCATACTTTCCAAATTTCATGAGTTTTGGATATGTTTAGGTTCGGGATTTGCTTGTCTTCTTCTTCGTAGGTTGTAGGCGAGCGACGCAAAATCGAGGGGTCTACAGATGCAATTTCTGATATATTTTTGGTGATATCCTCTCAAAACATCCTCTTTAACATCTCCACAAATTTTCAAGTCATTTTGACATGTTTTGATATATTTTTAATATATGCGCTATTTTGCCCCTGTGGGGATTGCATGTTTTCCACCATACACCCTTGCTATTTGACCCCTTTTGCTTCCTTGTGTGCAGGTGCAGGTTCTTAGAAGGCATTGGGAAGGAATATCAGACATCAGATATTGAAGATACAAGCAGCGGTGGCATTGGCCCGCCCACCTCGATTGTGGGTATGAGGAAAAGCACTGGATGTGCACCTTGATTCCTTGAAGGAATTGATCCTTGGGCACCCCAAATATTGTAACAATTGTATCACATTTTGAGCCCTCAAGGGGACTTCTATGTAACCTTGGATCTGATCCACCAAATTAATAAAGAAGACACTTGTTTTATTTCATTCTTTATTGTTTGGTATTGCTTCATTTTCACATGCATGCTTCCTTTTTGATGCTCATGAGCGAGATGGGGTAGATACACATATTGTTTCTCATCATTTGGTGCACCATTTTTCCCTACTTCACTTTTATATTTCTCTGATAACTGAGGGGTGGATCATCTGCAACTGCATGATTGACTCAAGGGCTTCCACTACAATTATGCCTAAGGTAGTAGGCGAAGAGATGGAAATGGAGTATACCAGGTCCTATCCTGGAGTTTTGTAGTTGGATGGGACACTAGTAAAGAGAGTTGGTGGTAGACCTAGAACCTTATTTCATCCTATGTCTTTCAAGGGAATTCATTGCCAAATTGGGAGGATGTATGTACATGGATTACTCTAGTATGGTGATTCCCTTTAAGGTAAAGAGAATAAGGATTACTCCTGATAAGCCCGTGTCTTATCATATTGAAAATATTGAAGAATACATGTGTAACCTCACTCCTCAATATGAGTTCCAACTAGTGGAAATTTTAGAAGAACTAAAGGTTGAGACGAATTGCCATTTAAAGAAGATTGCAGTCAATTTGGAACAAACGTGGGTACATATAGTATTTCCTTAGAAATAGAGAAAAGAGTCCCTGCCATATCTAATCATTCATTAATATAAACAAATACTTGGACCATGTACTTTGATAGTGCAATATGTAGAAATGGGGCTGGTGTTGGTGTATTATTGTAGTCTCAGTCAAAAGGTGCAAAGAGTTTTGCATATAGACTGACTTGGTCCTATACCAACAATGCTACAGAGTATGAGGATTTGTGCCTAGGACTAATGCAATCTGATAGTATGGGCATCAAGATATTGAATATATATGGTAATTATTAACTAATTGTCAATCAGGTAAGACAAAGGTGTAGTAGCAAACACCATTACCTGAAAGCATACAAATATAGGGTATGGGATTTGATGGAATCCTTTGATACCCTATATATTAATTTTATTCCCATAATACAGAACACCTTGGTTGATTCCTTGGCAATTAGGGGAGCTAATATTAATCCTTCTGCATATCTAGGAGTCACAAAATACAAAGGGATCAAAATGATTTGCAGGCCTACAATACCAGACAAGCAGATATTATGGCAGTTTTTTGAAAGTGATGAACAGATCATTGATTTCCTAGTGAGGGAAGCATGTCTATCAACCATTTAAGAGAAAAATCTAGATGAGATAGACCAACAAGATGTCATCCAGCCAAAAAACAATCATATCCCTAGGGAAATGGTCACTCTGGAGAGATTTTTTGACAATGAATATAGGAAGAAGATCAAATGAGTGCTTCTGGGCACCATTATTAGTGGTCCTTTCAAAAATTAGAGGTTAAAGAGAGCAATGTTTTCCATCTTGAAGATATATAAGGAAACACGTAGTTGATCCCATTCAATGTTTTTCATCTAAAACTCTACTTTGATTAAGATATACATTCATTGTAACATATGTACATATTTTGTATTACATTGTTTTTCCTTTGCTGAAGTTTTCATTTTTGTAAAGTAAAAAACAAAAAAAACAAATTTTACTTGAAAAGTTCAAAATTGAAAAATAATCTAAGTATGGCAGCGGGCTATGACATGTGCTCCATGTCACTCTCTAATAGACTAAGGGTGGCAATGGAATACAACATGTGCTCCATGTTGCTCTCTAGTAAGTAAAGAGAGCAGTGGAATGCAACATGTGCTCTACACCATTGAAGTTCACATTCATTCTAGAGTGGATCAGAACACATGCTCTACGCTACTATTCAATGAATAAAAGGAGCCTTGGACTACCACGACTGACCTCCACTACTCTGAGAAAATAAAAAGCGATGAAAAGCACCGTAAGTCCACTGAGTGCTTCATGCAACAACCAATCAATAATGGACATGATGATTCTTGCTACCAAGATGCATATCTTTGAATTGAAAAGCGTGTAACAGATAGTTTTGTACCGACCGCATTAATAGCGAAAGGTATGCATGTAGGAGCATTTAAACATTCAAAAAGCAAAGCCTATTCATTTCATGAAGTAGAATTTGTCTAGCATAAAGAGCCAAGGAGTAGAGAGACGAATCTCATAAAGAAGAAAGGGAGAAGCGCTCTAAATATTTTTGCAGAGAATGGCTCCCAAAGTAGCCCAAAAGGACTTGCAATGGAAACCTATAGAGTTGGAAAGCTACATGAAGTAGACGAAAGGACTAGCAGATACTGTAATGATGCAAATAAGGAGAACTAAGCTAAGGAGATATTTTGATTTTAGGTACTTTGAAGGGAGGCCAATTCATCCCCAAGGTATCATCGCTATAAATTCTCTCTTATTTTCTTACATCTGTGATTCAGTCCATCATTGTCCAAAGTTAGTTGTAATCATAAAATTCTATGATCCTAAGACAAAGGCAATGAAAATAGTTGATGGCAAAACCTTATTTACCATTACTACCAAAGCTTGTCATGATTTATTTGTCGTAGGTGTAGACCCACCTCTAGAACCTAAACCATTTGATATAGCAGAGCAAGCTAGGTCTTACTCTTCACTATTGACCTCTAAGGAGAAGGGTGTTTTTGAAAAGTGGCTTCACTTCCAATTTAAGCATATAAAAAATGAGGATGAATTTTCCAATACCCCAATTCCAATTGAGCAATTCGCTAACCCAGAGCTCTTTTCCATGTTAGCTTGCTTAGAAGGTTTAGACTCTGACCAGTATGTGAGATATTTGCAAATAGCTACTATATAATGCATTTCAAATGAGAGAATGTACAGACCTAAAGCAGAGGAAGAGGGTTTCAAGGTAATTTATTTTGACTGCCTAGCCTTTCTCGCTAAAAAAATGTATGAACAGTTGGTTAGAATGAAAAGGGTTCAAAATCTCCTTCTTTTTGGTACTATTAAAATTTGGTTTGGATGTTTTATGTTGTTGTAAGGCACATGATGCCCTGGATTCTGGTGACATAAAATAACGACAAAGGAGACCCTATCCCTGTGTATTATTGGACCACTCATTTGAGGAGCACAGAGTCATTTTATAGGTTCAATTTGGAATTTCTAGGGCTAGCATTGAAAATCATGTATGGTAAATACCCTAGATTGCCATCTTTGGCTAGAGAATTACTAAGAGTAATAGATACCGAATAGGGATACTGGTATATTCTCATAGAGGGCACCATCATCAGGCTCTATGGTTTCATTGGTAAACCTTTTATGCTATTGTATTTTATGACTAAAAGGTTGTTGGCCCTGGAATACTTTAGGTAGGTAGACTTCCTCAACATGAATTATGGCTCTAGAAAAGGAAGAAAATATCTATTGACTTACTCTCGTAACATAGATGATATAACGATAGTCAAAAGGGGTCAGGGTGAATAAATCACCCAATATTTGGATAGGCTAGGCCTATTTTACATCCCATAGATGTGGAGGTGTGACCTTTTGGAGAAAAATCTGCCTTTGGTTACGTTTGTGCCCAAGACTTTGCCAACATTGAAAGACCAGGTTAGAACAGAGTCTACCTGGTTCAATCTCCAGAGGAGGCTGGTTCCTTTGCTTCTTTTAGGAAAAGGGAGAGAGAGGGAAATGCATAAAGAGAGGGAAATATAGCTATGGCTAGAGGATTAAAATGGTACAGATTAAGCAACAACAAAGCAACTACCACAACCTTTTGTAGAGAAGCATAACAGAACCAAAACATAGAAACTAAAACTCTTGGTGAATGTCTTATTTAAACGCAACTTATCCGTGAAGTAAATTGTAGATCTAACCGAACGTTAATGCAAAAATTCAGAGTAAGAATTAATGCAGATTACATTCAACTTAGATTTATATAGCAATAGACAACACATACATACTTGATTTGAAACACCAATGAGCCAAGAACCAGAATGGATGATCTTTATTAAGCTTTCAGAAGTCTATATACATAGCCTTGTAAATGCCTAAGAGCCGACCATTTGTTTTGGTCGCTCATTCTATATATAAGAGTTTTACATAATAGAAAAACTAAAAGTTGTTACAACATCATGCCCGTAGGCTCATTCTGGTTCAGAAGCTGTTGAGGGAGCATGGGATCCTCAACTGGAAGTGGTTGGAGATCTTCTTGTTACGACGATCTTCCTTAACCTCTTTAGACATCGTGGTCCACTTGGTCTTCGAAATGTCATGGAATCATGACTTTCCACCTTAGCTTCATCTTCGACCTTCAAAATATCATAGAATCATGACTCTCTACCTTAGCTTCATCTTTGACCTTCAAAATATCATGGAATCACAATTTTTTACCATAGCTTCATCTTTGGCCTTCAAAATGTTGCAAAATCATGACTTTTTGTCTTAGCTTCATCTTTGGCCTTCAAAATGTCATGGAATCATGACTCTCCACCTTAGCTTCATCTTTGACCTTCAAAATGTCATGGAATCATGACTTCCCACCTTAGCTTCATCTTTGGCCTTCAAAATATCATGGAATCATGACTTTCCATCTTAGCCCTGCCTTAGGCCTTCAAAAAGTTGCTTGATCATGATTGTTCTCCATACTTAACAAAATATTGAGAAGATTACTCCTTATTTCCCTAGGTGTGGTTATTTTGACCAACATTCTTGGTGCCTCCTGGGGTAATTATGTTAGTAGAATGTCAGAACCTAGAGCCTTTATCCATTGGGGAATGGAGTAAACAAAAACAACCTAAGAAAAAAAGGGGGAAAGAAGGGGAATGATACCAAGTACAAAAAGCTTCCTGCTTTGGGGGCGTTCATTCTTCTGGAGTATCTTCCTCAATAGATTTTTTGGCTTCGCCCTGGCCGGGAGCTGCTGCACTGCTTGACGAAGTTTTCTTGGCTTTTTCCTATTTGTCATTTTCTTTTACTACTTCGTTATAGGTGATGCAGGCTTTCCTCCAGGTTTGCTCATCGGTATCTGTTTTCTCTTTGAAAGTGTTGTATAGATATTCCAATTCTTCAACCTTGTCATATGATAAAGCTTTTGATTTCATATTCAGCTCATGCAGGCAAGCATTCATCTGGGTAATATCTTGAGCCATGCTAAAAATTTGGTCTTCTTGAATAGGCTCTTCCCAACTATCAATTTTTTATTCATCTTCTACAAATTTCTTCCAGGTGGCTTTCAATTCATCTTCCATTAGGAGCTTTGAATATTTATCCCAGAAGCTTGGCATGCCATAATTTTTAGCTATGCTTACATGTTTTAGAATTGCTTTCACTTTTTCTTTGAGCTCCTGTATGAGCTTGGCACTTTTGGTCACTATCTTGTGCCTCTTGAAGAAATTTTTGGCAACTAATTTGGCCTAGGACCAATTTTTATCCCATGCTCTATATCCGATTATGGCTTGTGTGCTATCTACCAGGACTTGAATCTTGTTGGTTGTTGATAGCCTTGTTTCTAGGAGCTTAACAGATGCTTCTAATTCATCTTCTACTTGGCCCAACGTTTCTTTGATTTTGAGAAGATATGAGATTATGGGCCTAGCCTTCGGAGTCATCTTATTGACGCTTTCAAGCATGTTCCTTCTCACTATCCTTACCTTTTCCTTGGATAGCCCACTGGCTTTATCAACACTATCAAATAGCTACTTTTTAAGGTCCTCGACCTATTGCTGTAATACTTGAATCTACTCTTCAGCCTTTGCTGCTTTCTCTTTGTAGGGGGTCGCTTCATCGAACATTTGCTTCCATTTTTTGGCTTCATTTTTCAAAGCCTTTTCTGTTGCCTTTTGTTGATGCAGAGCTTCCTCCAAATGCTTTCTTACTTGCTCGACCCGAAAGTACTTTTCTTTGTAATACTCAGCATTTAAATAAATGATCCCCATGTGAGTCTGGGCCTTGCCCCACTCATCATCCATTGGTAGCTGAGTGATGTCTTTCATAGTTACCTTCGCTTGATAGTCCTCCAAGATCATGTCTTTCTCTAGCTTCTATATGAGTGGGGTCATCTTCATGGTGGAACATTGCATGCTGATAGGATCCAGCACTGACCCTTATCTGACGTGGGCTATATCATTAGAACTTTGGGAGCTCTATGACTTCAGCCATGTAGCAGCGTTTAGGGTGGCCTTTTTCAAAATTTTGAACTTAGCAACCGTAGGGTTGCTAGTGGGAGAAGTAGTCTGCATGGCTTGAAAGCTTAGTAGGTTGGTGGAGTAAGGGAAAGGAGTGGTGGCTAGAGGGGCCTCCATACTTAATTTTTTGATGGGGGAACCTATGAGCAGAGGAGGATGTTGGTGGAGTTTGGTTGATGGTGGTGATGGTGGGGGCTGACGAGAAGGTGATGGTGATGGTGGAGGTTGGTGAGAAGATGTGGGAGAAGGATTACCTCGATGTTCATAATGGGAAGGGGAATTATTATAGGAATGAGGAGAGGAAGGAGTAATGAGATTGATAGGAGATATACCTGAGTCCTTTGGTGGAATGGTGTCGCTAGTCCCTTATGATTTTTTGGTGTAGGCTTTCATGATCTGCTTTAGGACCGAGTCATCAATGCCCTTTGTTACTTTTGTCAGGGTTTGCTCCCCTCTAGGGGTTTCTTTTGGGGGAGCCTCTTCTTCTATATCGACCATTTGTTTACCTGTCTCCTGATATTCAAGAGTCTACTCAGAGCTTTCCCCTATTCCTTCTTGGTCCCCTATTTCTTCCTTGTCTCTCGATTCTTCATGTTCCTCTGATTCCCTAAAAACTTTTGATTCTTCATTTTATTCTGATTCTTCAGAGGGTATTTCTTCTCTTTTCATTTTCTTTTGGCGTCCTCCCTTCTCCAATTCTACTTTTCATTTTTTATTTTGTTCTACTCTTGTGCTCGAGCTGAGCACCATCATCAGACTCTATGTCTGATCCAGAAGGGGGAATGAAATTTTGACGTTTCCTTTTAGGGACCTCTATTTGTTTGATAGCGATTTGCTTCCCTTTATCCTTTTTAGTAATGCTTTCAATTTGTTTGAGGGGAATGTCATTGATTCCCAAAGGGACTTTATCCACCAATGTCTCGAAACTAGTTGTCATGGTGCTCATCATACTTCTCAGAGAATTCTTTGTCAATATTTATCCCATACCTAGAGAAGGTCTGTATGTGGCATCGCATTTGCCACCAAGCTAATATTTTGGCATGATCCCAATCTTCCCCTCTCTTCTTGGTATTTTCGATCATCTTGTTACTTAGCTTGTGGGTTGGGTTTGCTTCAGGGCACCAATCTGACAAGTGCAAATAGAAATCATGCCATGGGGGTAGTGGTTGCATTTTCTCAACATGCCACTCTAATGGTTGATCTTCATCATTATTCCTACCCTGCTTATCAATTGTCTGTCAGATAAGTGGAATTGCTTAAAAGGGGCTTTATTCAGGGTGGCTTGCCTCTAGGTGAATTTTTCTTCAGGGTCATACTTCCATTTTTGTGGTAGCTCTATCAATTTTAAACTTCTTAGAATTTGAGCAATTTTTTTATTATCCCCCTTTTTTGACACTGTTACTCCCTCGTATTGAAAGGGCATGAGGCAAGTACCTATCAAATATGTGCCTGTGCCAAATTTACTATTAATGAACTTTATTTACCTTACGTACTCTAGGGCGAATAATCACTTAGTAATGAAATAAGGCAACAAGAAAGGCTTCCCTATGAAGCCATAGAGCCTGACGACTACTCCCTATGTTAGAATAAACCAGTCTCCTTCCTCTGCATGGGGGTGCCTCAAGGTATCTTGCATCTATTGAGGAATTCTCGACATGGTACCATACATAATTTTCAAAGCGGGGCCTAAGAACTCCATGTTAAAATGATAATATGAACCCGCATTCGAAAGGAGCGATGTCCATTCACATACAGGCAAGAGATTTCCCTTTTGATCTACTTGTGTGGTAGGGATAAAATTCAAGATTTTTACCTGAAAATAGAAGAAAATCCATACCAGGTAGGAGGAGAACCTGAAGGTATCTAGGACACCTTCTGTAATTTGAAAATCCCTACATGTAGTTGTTGGACTAGGTATTCCAGCCAGTCGAAGAAGATTGGCACTCTGCTTGGGTCTACATGAGATGCATCATAGAAATTTGGATTGGAAATGCACTATGCTACTGCTATCTGCCACCCATAGACCTGTGTGTCTATTTCCAATCCTACCACCATGGCTAGCATGGAAAAGAGCTCCTTGTTTTTGAATTTATCCAAGGGAATTGGGGATTTTGGCATAGCTCCCTCAGGAATAGAGTCTGATAGATGTTCTTGCAAGAACAACCGAATGTTTGGGGTATTGATGTAATATTTTGTGGAATTAGCAGGGTCTAACTGAATGGGAGGAACTATAGGCTTCCTACCATGGGTGAAGATGACCCTAATTGAGTCGACATCTAATGTGAAGATGACCTCATTCTTGGAATTTCTCACTATCCTATTTTTTGCATCATAGAATTCTGCCATGGCCCTGATCAACTCGGGGTAGGGGTGAACCTGAGGGTAGATGTACCAGTAGAGCAGAGAGTGGTAAGGAAAAGTGCTTGGGCTTGATGGGGAGACTTTCATGGCCATTATGGCTGCTATATCCTTTCAAATTTGCCCTGGGTCCTTCCATGTCAACTTCGTATCAGTGATGTGGTTGTCAGGGTCTACAAAGCTACTCCTCTTTTTGGATGACATTCATTTCCCCTTTGAAGAAGAAGCTAGAGGTGTGGTCATCATGGTTGTATTTTGAGCTTTGATGGTATAACCTATTCTATCATGCTTAACGGTGTGTTGCAGAGTTTTTCAAGAGAGCAAGGAGCATAGTGATCTGAACAAAAAGAAATAGAATATGAAAAAAATAATTTATGATATAATTGGTTGTGCATGCGCATGCCAAGGTGCCATGCATTAACTATCAAGGTGATATGGAATAACTGTGGTTGGTGGCACACATCCCTATGCTAAATTTGAACATTATCAAGCGCTTTGGTTCGTGTGCCTCATTAAGAAACCAACTACCATGTATTACCATTGGGCCAATGATATTGCTCCGCTACTATCCTAGGCCAATAAAATGGTATCACCTCTACTATTGGCCAATCAGAGGGTACAATGATACCTTAAAAAGTAGGATCCTTTTAAAATATTAAGAAAACTGCTTTTCCCACCAAAATTCCTTGGCTACTTTGAGGTGGCCTTTGAGCTTCGAAAAATCACACCATTGCGACATTTTACCTGGAAGGGGCCATCAGCTGCCCAAAAGTCATGAAATCATGACATTTTACCTAGAAAGGGCCTTTGAGTGCCGAAAAGTCATACCATCATGACATTTTTCCTTGAAGGAGCCATCAGCTACCCAAAAGTCATGAAATCATGACATTTTCCTTAAAAGGGCCTTTGAGTGCCAAAAAGTCATGCCATTGTGACAATTTTCCTTGAAGTGGCCATCGACTCCAAAAGTCATGAAATCATAACATTTTACCTGGAAGGGGCCTTTGAGTGCCGAAAAGTCATGCCATCATGACATTTTTCCTTGAAGCAGCCATCGACTACCAAAAAGTCATGAAATCATGACAATTTACCTAGAAGGGGCCTTTGAGTGCCAAAAAGTCATACCATCATGACATTTTTCCTTGAAGCGGCCATCAACTACCAAAAAGTCATAAAATCATGACATTTTACCTAGAAGGGGCCTTTGAGTACCGAAAATTGCCATCATGACATTTATCCTTGAAGCGACCATCGACTACCAAAAGTCATGAAATCATGATATTTTTCCTTGAAGGGGCCTTTGAGTGCCAAAAGTCACCCATCATGACATTTTCCTTGAAGATCTAAAAATTGAAATAATGGCCTTAAAGAAAGCAAATATTTACATAAAATACATACAAGGTAGAGGAAAACATGTTACTTGTAGTACAACTTCAGATGGAAGCCATTGACAAGGATAGGTTGAACCTGGCCTTGTTCATCTCTCAACTAGAAGGAGTTGTGCTGCTTTTCTTCTATTATTTTGAAAGGGCCTTCCCAGAATGCATCAAATTTATCATGATTTCTAGGTTTAGACTTCTTCTCATTCCATCTGAGGACTAAGTCTCCCACCTTAAATTTCCTTAGGGTGGTATTTTTATCAAACCATCCTTTTGTGGTAGCTGTATGCTTTTGGTAGTGGTTGTAGGCTTGTTCCTTCTGTTCCTCCAACTGTAGGAGTTGGATCAGCTTATTCTCCATTGGTTTTGCTTCCTCAGTGCCAGTTTGATTGAGCAACTTTAGAGTTGGTATCTCTATGTGTATCGGAAGGACTACTTCTTTGCCATAGACTAGAGAGTAGGGGGATGTTTTGATGGAATTTTTGATGGTAATTATATCAGCCCAAAGTGCTTGATTTATCAGAGAGTGCCAACTTCTCTTATTATCTTTTAGAGTTCACTTCAAAATCTTGAGTAGGTTTTTGTTTGTGGACTCGGCTAGTCCATTCCCATGGGGATAATAGTTTGAAGATATCTTCAAGTAGATCCCATATTTGCATGTGAAGTCAATCATCTTGGTACCTACGAAGGATGAGCCATTATCCGTGACTAATGCATCTAGGATATCGAATCTTGTGATTAAGCTTTCCACGAATTCTATTATGACCTCTTGGTCCACTTTCTTGGTAGGTATTGCTTCTGCCCACTTCGTGAAGTAGTCGGTAGCCGTCAGAATGTATTTATGTCCAGTGGATGAGTTGGGCTCTATTATTCCCATAAAGTCCAACCCCCATTGCTGAAAAGGTTCTTCAACTTGAATGGACTTTAGGGGCATCAAAGCATTCTTATTCCTTTGATGTATCTCTAGCATTCTTCATATTTCCTTGTTATTCTAAAGGTGTTTATGAAAATAGTCAGCCAGTAGCATCTAGTTCTGATGATATTTAAGGTAGTGGTCCTTCCTGAATAGTGTCCTCTAGATGAGCCACCATGGAATTCCTCCAGGATCTTCTACTTCTAATTTTTATTTACACATCGAAGCAACACTCCATCCAAATTCTTTCTATATAGTCCCTCAGGGAGCAGGGTGTATTTCAGGGCTTGGATCCTATACCGTCTTCTTTGTGAAGCATTCAGGTTGGCTAGGCATTTCCCAGTTTGGAAATACCTGATCAACTCATCTACCCAGTCAAGTTGTTCTATAGGTTGATCCTCATCTATTACTGCTTCTTGAGTATGAAAAGCTATATAATCTATTGTAGCTTGCTTGGTGAGATCTTGGCATAGTGCTCTACCTCTTACCAACTTGGTTGGGTGTATCTCTACATTGTATTCTTGTATTTTTGTCACCCAACCAACTCTTGTATCACCGAGCTCCCCTTGTATGATGAAGCTTCGTACATCAGGGTGAATTGTATAGATGATAATCCTACTCTGTGATAAGAAATGCCTAAATTTTTTAAATATTTTATTATTGCATAGATCTGCTTCTCGATGAAGTTATATTTTTCTTCATGTTCCTACATAGTCTGACTTAGGAAAGCTATGGGCCTTTCTTCATTGTCAGTTCCTTTCTGTGTGAGCACTGCAACATAGCTCCCTTGTTCGCCTATAGCATATAAGATGAAATCTCTAGAATAGTATGGGTTCACTAGGATGGGAGCTTGAGCTATTTGTTCTTTGATCTACTAGAAGGCTTACTTTCTTGCATCTATCCATTTGAAAACAACATCCTTTTTCAATAACTCTATCATAGGCTTGATGATTTGCACAAAATCAGCTATGAATTTGTGCACAAAGTTGATCTAGCTAAAGAATGACTACAAGCCCTTCTTGTTAGGGGGGAGGGGGAGATCTAACAGTGCTTTCACCCTATTGGGGTCTATAGCTAGGCCAGATTTAGAGACAACATGGTCGAGTAGAAGTCCTTCTTTGACAGTGAAGATAGATTTTTTGGGATTTATGGAGATGCCAAACTCCCTGCACTTCTCAAACACACTCCTGAGATGTGCTATATGATCTCCTTTATGGTGAGAGAACACTGTCATGTCATCTAGGTATATCACTATTATTTTATTGATGAGTTCTCCAAAAGCCACATCCATAGCTCTTTGAAAAGTTGCTCCACATTGGATAACCCAAAGGGCATTCTCTGGTAAGCAAACATTCCCCATTTAGTCATGAACGTGGTCTTAAATTGGTCTTCATATTTGACCCATACTTGGTTATACCTAGAGAAACCATCTAGGAGTGAGAACCTTTATGCTCCTGCTACTGTGTGTAGGATTTGATCGATCTATGGGAGAGGGTAATGGTCCTTCAATGAAGCCTTATTCAAATTGTGGAAGTCGACACACAATCGGATGTCTCCATTCTTCTTCCTGACTGGGACTAGGTTAGCAACCCATGTCGAATGCTTGATTGGGTAAATGATTTTAGCTTCGAGTAGCTTTAGCAGCTCTTGCTTCATCAAGGCTTCGATTTTGGGATTTACTGGTCATTGCTTTTGCCAAAATGGCTTTGCACCTTCCTCGAGCTCAATCATGTGTTGGATTGTCTCTTTGGAGTAGACTTTCAGGTCTCCATAGGTCCAGGCAATGATGTCCGAGAATTCCTTGCATAATTCCTTGATTTCCTCCATTTCTACTTTCGTAGTGTTCACTCCTAATTTGATGGCCTTGTCAGGCTCCATTTGAGCTTCCTTGTATCTATGTTTGTCGAATTTCATTTTGTGGCCAGTCAACCTATCATTATTATCAAATAGGCTCTCCAGGGTGACCAACCCTTTTGGGATATGGTTATTTTTCAACTGGATGATGTTCACATCTTCTTCATCCTCAACCATCTTATTATTAGAGCAATTCATCTCATGGACGAGGAAGTCCACTATTTGTCGATCATTCTCGAAAACTTTCTAGAAGGTATCTCTATCTGGCATAGAAGGTCTATAGATCAGTCTGACTATTTTTTACTTTTGGATGACATTGCTTATAGGGCAGAATTTTACCCCTACTGAAGCCAACAAGTCTGCATGTGTATTTTTCTCTCTGGGAATTGCCTTTATGTTCAGAGATTCAAAGGATTCCAGTAAATCCCAGACTTTATT
This sequence comes from Wollemia nobilis, assembly GCA_028583015.1. Taxonomy (NCBI): domain Eukaryota; kingdom Viridiplantae; phylum Streptophyta; class Pinopsida; order Araucariales; family Araucariaceae; genus Wollemia; species Wollemia nobilis. The sequence continues at coordinate 12,684,251 of JAQPPZ010001195.1, forward strand.
TTGGTAAGCCTTAAGATAATGTTGTTTGCTTACACATTTTTTAGTAACCTGATTCACTATCAACTCAGAGTCATCGAAGATCTGTAGTTGCTTGATGCCCATATTTTTAGCTTTTTTGAGGCCCAAACAGAGTGCTTCATACTCTATTGCATTGTTAGTGCAACTCCAGGTTAACCGGTAAGAGAAAACCTTTTCTTCACCTATTGGAGAGATTAGGACAATACCAGCTCTAGCTCCATTTTTACATCTAGCCCCATCGAAGAAAATCTTCCATAACTGATCAGTGGGTTGGTTCACCAGAGGGGGAGAAATAGGATTACTTTTTTTAGGTTTCAAAATTGTGTAACTCCCAATGTCAGTCTCGATCATGGCATTGAAGTCTTGGAGAGAGAACTAGTCTTCCTCCTATAATACATTTAGAGCTTCTTCCATCAATTTTAGGTCCCCTAGTTCCTCTATCATCATATTCACAGTGGTGGACTATTTATCTTCTTCTTCAAGTCTTCCGATATGGAAATTTGATGGTTTCTCATTGAATATTTTCACTCTTTTACCCTTGAACAAGATTTCCAGATGTGAGAAATCTAGTGACAAATATCCTCCTATCTTAGTTGTGAACTCCCTGGAGAGACACATACCAAAATAGGGCTCCAAGTCCACTACTACCACTTCATGTATGACTGTGAGCTGGGGTAGCCTATGGAGCACTATTGGGATATCTTTGATTACCCCTATAGTTTTCATAGGGGTTCCATCTAGTTGTAAGACGCTAGGACTACTTCTTGTATATTCCATGCCCATGATATCACATACTGCTTTGGGCATCACAGTGGTTGTAGCTCCAGAGTCTATCATACAGTTGTGAACTACCCACCCTTCCATTTGGAGAGACAAATAAAAAGGAGGGGGTCTATTTTTTCCTGAAGTGGATGTCAGACTAGCTTGTGTAGAATCCATCTGAGTTGGGATCCTATTCTTATTTTTCATAGACCTCAAGGATTCTTGCAACAATTCAATCTATCCTGGAAGCTGTAAAGCTTCATACATAGTTGCCTTAGAGGGAGTTTTCTTCATTTCCTCAACTATGTTAAAAGGAAGGGGTTCAACACTCTTTTCCTTCACTATTGCATCATACTTATTTCTATACCCCTGAGTAGCATCAATCCTTTGACATTTAGTAAGTGAGGGATATCTCAATTTATCCCTAGCTTGTTCCTATGTTTCTGCTTCTTTCTACCATGGTGCTTCCTTACGAATTTTTGCATCTTTCTGGCTTGAACTCGGGGGAGATTTTTCATAAGAGGTTCTTTTCTCAATGGGATTCCTTATAGGTGAAGGTACCTTCAGGGGGTTGAGATCTTGGGGATCAACCTGTAAGGGTTTCTTTCCTGATCTAGTAAGAACAGCTACTTGTTCAATAGAAGGCATCATAAAATTCTGATTTTCTTCCCTGATCATATTTACCTAACCCTTGAGACTTCTTTCAGCCTTCTCAATGGCTACCTTTTGTACCTGATGTTGGTGAATCATGCAAGAAGTTTCACCATGGGGGTCATTGCATGTGGAGCACCAAAAATTTGACTCTGTTGAAGTGTTACTGGGTTCGCTATCTTCATTGGCATAAATAGTGCTAGATTTGTCATAACTTCTACCACTAGTGGATGCTTGATCCTTTGTTATTTGTGAGAATCTCCTTGGGGTGAAATTTCTTTTAGCTTCCCTTCATTCCATTGATGTAAATTTATTCACCAGAGTTTTGAATGATGCTTGCAGATCTTGCAGGATGACAAGTTGGGGCTCTGGAGTTGATGGAACTATTGTCATAGGGAGTGTGGGAATTGGAGGGAGCATTGGGAGAGTAGGGGGTGCCTATATTACTGGGATGTTAGGTTATCTAGTCCATTTGGGAAGATTGGTGTTAGAAGTTGAAGTAGGAGTTGGAAAAGTAGCACTTGATGCTTGGGGTAGATCTGGGAAAATGGGCATCATCATTTTGGTTGAGAATCTTCCAATAGTGATCAGGTCTCTCTCTACCTTCTGTGCTTCTTGATAAATCTTAGGGAAGGTAAACACGTGAGATTGTCTAATTGCCATACTTATATCTGAGTTGAAAGCTCTCAGATAGTAATACATCACCTATTCATGAGTTGGTCTCAAACCATCAGGTACTCTCTACCAAGTCCGACTGAATCTGATATTGAAATCTACAATCTCCTCTTGGGGGTGTTTCTAGATAATAGTAAACTGACTTAGCAGGGAGAAAGGGTATACCTGCTCATTGAATTCTTCCACTAGTTTACCAGTGAGTTGGGCCCAAGTAGATATGGTCTAATTTTCAAGAGCTCTGTACCAATAGAGCATTTTTCCTTTCAAGGAAATTACTAGCAATCTTATCATAACATCTTCTTCATGGATGTTATGAATCGGGGCTAGCATGGCTACATCTTGACAATGTTCATAAGCCATATTTCTAGTATCGTCATACTAGGGTAGTGCTTTCAAGGCCACCATAGGAATCGGGTGTTGAGCTGCCAGGTTTAAGGGACCTATGTGGTTCCATACGGGGTAAGGCAGGATTGGCTGATTTATGGCCATTGCGATTATATGGGTAGCTGGAGTTAAAGTTCCACTAGCAGTAGTACTAGGGAGGGTTGTAGGGGAAGGATTTATGTATCCTATATTATGGGTATATGTAGAGGCTATTCTAGCCACCAAAATAGGATTAGCTCGGAGGCTACCAAGGTGTAGTTCGAAGAACTCTATGGGTTCTTCTAAATTTTTTGCTTTAGATCTGGTTATCATAAAAGATGGTGCATAACCAGAAGTTGGGTAAAGGCTTTTATAGGGTTCCTTTCTGGTGCAGAGTCACCAGGTGATTTTAAAATATTGATAGGGCAAAGCTATTCACCAGGGCTTTGATCTATATACTGTATGGGATTTGGGTCCCACCGGGCATGCCAAAAACTATTGGAGCAAAATCTACCTTTGGTTACGTTTGCACCCAAGACTTTGCCAACATTGAAAGACCAGGTCAGAACAGAGTCTACCTGGTTCAATCTCTAGAGGAGGCTAGTTCCTTTGCTTCTTTTAGGAAAAGGGAGAGAGAGGGAAATGCATAAAGAGAGGGAAATATAGCTATGGCTAGAGGATTAAAATGGTACAGATTAAGCAACAACAAAGCAACTACCACAACCTTTTGTAGAGAAGCATAACAGAACCAAAACATAGAAACTAAAACTCCTGGTGAATGTCTTATTATCTAATTAATGCAGGAATTCAGAGTAATAATTAATGCAGAGTACATTCAACCTTAGATTTAATTAGCAATAGACAACACATACATACTTGATTTGAAACACCAATGAGCCAAGAACCAGAATGGATGATCTTTATTAAGCTTTCAGAAGTTTGTATACATAGCCTTGTAAATGCCTAAGAGCCGACCATTTGTTTTGGTCACTCATTCTATATATAAGAGTTTTACATAATAGAAAAACTAAAAGTTGTTACAACATCATGCCCGTAGGCTCATTCTGGTTCAGAAGCTGTTGAGGGAGCATGGGATCCTCAACTGGAAGTGGTTGGAGATCTTCTTGTTACGATGATCTTCCTTAACCTCTTTAGACATCGTGGTCCACTTGGTCTTCAAAATATCATGGAATCATGACTTTCCATCTTAGCTTTATCTTCGGCCTTCAAAATATCGCGAAATCATGACTCTCCACCTTAGCTTCATCTTCGGCCTTCAAAATATCATAGAATCATGACTCTCCACCTTAGCTTCATCTTTGGCCTTCAAAATATCATGGAATCATGACTTTCTACCTTAGCTTCATCTTTGGCCTTCAAAATGTCACGGAATCATGACTTTCCACCTTAGCTTCATCTTCGGCCTTCAAAATGTCATGGAATCATGACTTTCCACCTTAGATTTGTCTTTGGCCTTCAAAATGTCGTGGAATCATGACTTTCCACCTTAGCCCTACCTTAGGCCTTCAAAAATTTGCCCGATCGTGATTGTTCTCCATACTTAGCAAAATCTTGAGAATATTACTCCTTATTTCCCTAGGTGTGGTCATTTTGACCAACATGACCCTGATGACAAATTCTCAAAGAGAAATATCAAACTTAATGGAGAAAAAGACCTCAAGTTTGAGAAGACTTAAAGGCATCATTTTAAAAAGGGGAGGAATAACAAAGAAAGCACTCCATTAAACGTCTCCAAAATGGAACAACTACCCCCATGGTTAGACTTCTATGAGCAGATAGTTGATTTTGATCCTACTAACAATGAAAGCCATCATTTGAAGGAGTCAAAAATTAAAGACGTTGAAAAGAAAAATAAATAGGATGAAGTTAAAAATGTAGATTTGTGGAGGATGAGAGTAGAAATTGGTACAAAAAATTTCATATTCAATCAAACAATAGATGATGAGTTTTCTGATCGATATGACAAGTATATTAAGACCTGGAAAGCTAAAGATACTAAGAATCTGGTATTGATTTATAAGAAGACTCAAGCAGGGATAGATTCTCCTTCCCCACCTTCACAAGAGGAAATGCAAGAAGCAAATACTAATGCCCCACCAATTATTTAAGAGGTGGCTAAAATATTTGAGCCCTTAGAGGAACAATTGAAGAAATATTCTAAAGGGGCCCATATTATGAGTAAAATGCATTACTCTGACAGTAGGGCGGTAAATATAGAAGTCATTCAGACAACTAATAGACCCAAAATTCTAGCCCTAGATAAATATCCTCTTGAGATCGAGATAGATTGGAAGAAAAAGGATAAATATTTTGTATTCACACCTATGAGTTTCACCACTATGGTCACAGCTGAGTCGAATCCTATCGCTGAAAATATTATGCAAAGAGAACAATATAAAGGAGATACAGAGAGTGACAAACCTGTTGTGTTCAAATTTTCTAAGAGAAAGGCTAAAGATGCAATGGAAAAAACTCAGAAAGAGGTCTGTAAGAATATGAAAGTGGATAGGTGAAAGAGTGTTGAAAAGACCCCTATTTATGTCACAGAGCTTCCAGTACAACAAGTACAACACCAAGGATCAGAGGAGATTCTTGAACACCCTACTTTTGTAGGTGAAGGTACTATTTCTATCCCTTATTCTCCTTCTCTTTCCCCAAATAAATCCCCTTCCCTTTCTCAAGAAAATTTTGATCAAAAGGTACCCTCTCCTCCTCATAACTCACCACCTATTTCAGCAGTTGATACAGAGGGTTAATCCAATCCATCCCCTCCACATTCATCTGAAATCCTAGTCACATCATCTCCTACAATTCCATCTCCACCTTCACAACCCCCAGTATCATCATAAGGACAAGTGGTTTCATCCTCTCCAGCTCATTCCATGAATTTTGCTTTCATACCCATGTCTTTCTCAATTGCAACTCCAGCAATAAACACATATTCAACTATTGTCACTACTACTTCGCTACCATCAGTCTCTAAGTTTGTATTTCCTGATTTTATAACTTTCCCTCCCCTACAAGTCATCCCACCTTGTCTTCTCTACAGAAAGGAAAATAAGTTTCACAAAAGATCTAGGATTTTTAGGCAAAGAAACTATCCAAACCTTTAAACAAAATGGCTAAGAAGAGGAAGATAATGATTATTGATCCAGTCACAAGGCAAAGAACATCTAGATCTATCACTCCTTTGGTAAAGAAACCTAAATAAGAGATGATTGTTCAAGATTACCAGCTCGAGGAGTATATAGAAGACATTGACCAATTTCCTGTAGAGGATGAATTGGTCATAGTGAAAGCTCATCTAGAGACTTTCTATGTCAATATTGATATCTATAGGGAGAAATTTAAAAAGTTAGAGGAGAAAATAGAGAAGCTGGAGAAGACAGCCAGTAATCAATAGCAAGTAGAAAAGGCTATTAGAAATGAAGTTAATAACTAGAAAAACAAATATCAAGAGGCCATCAAGCTTAAATACCAAGTAGAGGAGCAAAAAAAAAAGAATGAAGATCAGGCCAAGGAAATACAATATTTGAAGCATCAGCTTCAGATTGAGAAAGCCAAGTCTTCAAGATTTTCCAAAGAATGAGTGAAGAAGGTAAGAAAATAGCTTTGGTCTGAAGTCTTGGAGAAATGCTCTGAAATAAAGCCTATAATAGATTATATGAATGATGTTAGTCATCTGCTCCAAAACATCAAATAAGACTTAGATAAGTTCACTCAGATTGGAACAGTTTTAAGAACTAAAGGGAGAGTCCTAGAAACAAGCTCTATTCGGCTCAGATTGTAGCGTATTTTGTGATATGCTCCTCATCGCTAGTCAAAATTATCAATTCAAGTGACAAGCCTTTCGTAATAGTGACCTAGTGACATGTTCTACACCAGTAATCTCCAATCATGGCAAAGATTTAATCATGGTCGTTCATGAATAAATCAACGGGTAAGCTTATGCTTATACTTTCTCAGGCATACAAAAGCGAAGTCTTTACAAATGAGAACCAATTGATTTGAGCGAGAAGGTGAAGCATCTATGGATCCAAGAACTAATAACTCAGGTAGTTATAGATCTATGGCTAGATGAAGTCCTCAAGAAAGATAGACAACTTATATTTAGAATCTAACGGCCTGGAGCCTAACTGCCATTGTAGAATGAGCAAGTTGTAGAGTCGAGCTGCTATGGTGTGCGATATCATGCATATTTTTTGGGCTTCAAAGGTAAATGAAATAATGCCACCTCAGCATTCTACCGATCTGTAATGGTTTTCTCCTTGTAATATTCCATCTTCTTCTTTCATTGTAAAACTATTAATAGAGGTCAAAATCTTAATTTTTAGTGTCGGCTCTAGAGGGTTTACATACCCTACTATGTAACATCTTTTGCAAATTAATAGAAGGATCATTACTTGGATTTTTGACTCAAAAATTGGTGTCTTCAATATTTCTTTTTGAGATATTCAAGTTGTGAATTGTTTTTTTGCTAATATTGTTATGGTTAGTTTACTTTATTGATATTGAATTACTAGCTTTAGAGAAATTGAAACCTTTTCATAATTGAATCTATGCTCACAAGAATTTAATTTTTGTTAAATCTAGATACTGACCTTATTATGCTAAATTGGATTATTAGTATTGTGGATGTTGAAATATCTTCTTGGAGTATATCTCTATTTTGTGTTTCTAATGAGGATTATTCTATTTTTAATCTTGAGTGTGGGACACTGGAAATGATTTATTGAAAGTTTTTCCCTATGGATGCCTATTTTGTTAGCTCTATCTGACCACTATTTTAGTTATAATTTCTTAACCCTAAACCCTTTTCTATCCCTATATCTTAAACAATTACTGAACTTAATTGAAGTCAATGCCCTTTCAATTGACAAGGAACCAGCCTACTCTAGAGGTTGTATTAGAGCAATCTTTAGTCCATCCAATGTTGAGTTATGCGCTATGACTAGAAGGTGCAAGCCTAATTAGAAAGCTGGAAGCTAGACAGTCATAGTATCAAGTTTTTCTTGATGTTAATTTTGATACCAAAAAGTATGTCATCAAATTTTAGGAACCTACTATTAAAATAAAGCTCACTCACACAAAATACTAAAAATAATTGAAATACATCAAATAATAGAATAACACTATGCAAAAAGTAATTGCAGAATTAAAATAATCTCACAAATAACTCATAATCACAAGCCTCTTCAAGGGGGAAACCTCCTTCAATATTTCATTAACTTGCAAAAAGATACATTCATATATGACTCCATGTATTTTAAAGATAAATCTTCATGCAACCCTACCTAAAGGTTCAAGAGTTGGCTTACATGCAAAATTCCACTCAAGCTAGAATCTTCTACCAAACATCAATTACAATATTTATAATGGTTACATGAGATGGTACCACTTGGCTAGGTGCCTTACTTACCACATACGTTACAAAGTATTACAAAATAACATTATAATGAAATCCCCCACGTTGGAAGTGGGTCATTACATAATCAATTAGAAACACAAAATAATGTTAGGATGGGATCCTAACATGTCCTTCACTTTCAAAAATCTTTGTCCTCAAATCTTAAGGTGAGGAAACTAGTGCTAGAGCTAATGGAGATACTCCCATGTAGCATCTTCTAGTTGGATTCCATGCCACTAACCAAGGACCTCAATAATGGTGCAGTTGTAGAGAGTGCAAGTTCAATGATCCAACAACTATTCGAGCTCAAGCAAGATAGATCCTTCTTCATATAAATCTAGAAGTGTATATTAAACATGTACCTGATTTCCCACCACCTTTGTGAGATAGGAAACATAAAAAATAGGATGGAGCTTGGAAGTAGGTGGAAAGGCCAATTTGTAGGTTGTGGTATCAGTCCACTATAAGACCTGGTAGGACCCATAGTATTTCGTAGTAAGTTTTTGGTACCTATGAAGTTGTAGGAACAATTGTTTGTAGTATTGCAAGCGAAGAAAAACTATATCACCTACATAAAAACTATGCTTGAAATAGTGCTGGTCAGCCTATTTGCACATCTAGTTATGGACCACATCTAAATTCATATTCAATTGATGGAGGACACTGGCACGCTAACTAAGAGTAGTGTCGACTGCATCGATCCTGGAGCTACCTAGAATGTAGGAGGAAGGCATAGGTGGAGGGCACCTATAAACTACCTCAAAAGGGGTAATATTGGTTGTTGTGTGATAGGAAGTATTGTACCACCACTCAGCCAAAGGAAGCCACTTCACCTAGTGCGTAGGATGATTAGAGGTTAAGCAACGAAGGTAGGTCTCCAAACATTTGTTGATAATATCGATCTAGCCATTCGTTTGTGGATAATAATTTGAGCTCATTTTAAGCTGAGTTCCCTGTAAATTAAATAATTCTTGCCAAAAATGACTAGTAAAGATTGGGTCACGATTGAACACGATGGAGGTAGGCATACCATGAAGGTAAAAAATAGAATCAAAGAAAATTTGGACAATGGTGGAGGTAGTGTAAGGATGGGAGAAGGAACAAAAGTGAGCATACTTCGAAAGACGATCTACTACCATAAAGATAACATATTTTCCTCTAAACTTAGGTAACCCTTCAATAAAATCCATGGAAATATCCATTCAAACCTGGTCAGGAATGGGTGAGGATTGAAGAGTACCTATAGAACGTATTATTTCACCTTTCCTCCATTGACAGGCATCACAAGCCACCATAAAATCTTGAATTTTATTTTTCATACCCTTCCAAAAAAAGTGTGCTTAAGTCATTCATAGGTTTTGAGAAATATTGAATGGCCTGCAGATGGGGTGGCATGTAGTTATTTCATGAGAAGTTCCCGAAGCGGGGACTTGTAGGAAATAACAATGTATTGGTGGTAACGTAAATCATGTTCATCCCAAGCGTAGCTTGGACATGAAGTAGGCTTAGTGTGTAGGGAGGCAACCAAATTTTGCAAATAAGAATCTTGAAGTACCTCCTGGTGCAATGAATCAATCCATTGGGGAACATGCGATGAAATGGCACATAACATATTGAGGGTCTAAAATTGGTGAGAGAGGGCATCTACCATAATATTCTCCTTTCTCTTCTTGGAGGTGATATCATAATTATAGCCCATGAGTTTAGAGATCCATTTTTGTTGTTTGAGGGTGGCAACCCATTGTTCCAAAAATTATTTGAGAATTTGATGATCTGTTTTAATGGATAAATGATGCCCAATGAGATACAATCACCAATGAGTTACTGCATACATAATTTCCATCATCTCCTTAGCATAAGTATATTTTCCCAAATTATGACTGGAGAGAGCTTAACTAGTGAAATCCAAGGGCTACCCTTCTTGCATCAACATGGCACCAATACCATGACCAGAAGTGTTGCTTTCAATGATAAAATATTTGGAAAAATCAAGCATGGCTAAGACTGAAGTGGTGGTCATAGCATGCTTCAACTCTAAGAAATTATATTCAGCGGGTCTCGACCAAATAAAAGAGCCCTTCTTTAACATGGAAATGAGGGGAGCTACAATTTTACCATAGTTACAAATAAATTTATGGTAATAACTAGTAAGCCCTAAGAATCCCCAAAGACCCTTGAGAGTGCGAGGATTCCTGAACTGCCTGGATCTTCTTGGGGTCAACTTTGATGCCATCCTTGGTGATAATGTGTCCCAAATACTCCACTTCTATCAACCCAAAATAATACTTGGATTGCTTAGCATAGAGTTGATGTTGTGCCAGTAGTTGTAGAGCCTTATCCACATGAACAAGATGCTCTTCCCATGAGCAGCTATATACCAGAATGTTATCAATGAAAACTAGGATGAATTTTTAAAGGAATGAGTGAAAAATATTGTTCATGAGGCTTTGGAAAGTGGAAGGAGCTTTAGTTAATCCAAATGGCATCACCAAAAACTCATAGTGACCTTCATGAGTACAAAAAGCAGTCTTGGAAATATCCTCATCTTGAGCCTAATTTTATAGTACCTAGAACGAAGGTCTAATTTGGAAAAGTACATAGTCCCATGCAGTTCATCTAGTAATTCATCCACCACTAGAATAGGAAACTTATCCTTGATGGTGATTTTATTGAGCTCACAGTAATCGATACACAGCCACCAAGATCCATCTTTCTTGTGCACCAGTAAAACTAGATAAGAGTAAGGACTGTTACTTGGCCGAATGACGTTAGATTTTTACAATTCCTATACTAACTACTTGATTTTTGACTTAAGATCATGAGGATACTAGTACGGTTGAATGTTGGGTAGTGCATTTCTAGATAACATAGAAATAGTTGTTAAAAATATTGAGTTGCCATTGATGTCAAAGGAGCATGTTACTCAAGGCAGAAATATTCTTCAAGGGAGATAAATCTATAAGGATGAACAATATATCAATGATGGGCTTGGTGAATAGCAAACAGTGAAAATTATCCAAGGCAAGGAATATTTCAAAGCAAGGAAAATATTTTTTAAGTAAAGGAGTATAATATTTAAATATTATAAATAGGACAAAGGTTTAAAAGTGCTTGGGACAAAAGAATTACAAAGGTTTAAAAGTGCTAGAGACAATAGATTTAAAATAAGGACAAAGGTTTAAAGATTAATATTATAATATTTAAATCATTAGATTTAAAATATTATAATACAAAGAGGGTTTAAAAGAGTGCCAAAGTCATGGCAAGCAAAAATAAAATTTTATAAATTAAAGTGTCGACATCCCTTAGAGAAATGAAAATAAATTCATATATATAAAGGAAGCAAAATTTATTTTGAAATATTTTTTGGAATGCGAGCGCAATCAAAATTATCGAGCATGTAAGAATCGGTGAATGAGAAGGTAGAAAATTGTTTGACGTTTTGGCGAATAACTTAAGCAAGACAAATATTCCACGTGTCATTGGTATTACCTGCTGAGGTGGCCCAGTCGATCGTCAAGCCCACAAAAGGTCGTTGTTGTGAAGGAGGTTAGGGGTTCGATTCCCCGTGTGATGTTTTGTTGTGCATTAAATGTTTAAATCAAAAGGATATGCGATGAAGGCTTAAGAATTTTGGCTAAGCCCTTTGGTTTCACCTACTGAGCTAGCTCAGTTGGTGAAGGGATTCGTGGTAAAGCACTGCACTTGGCAAGGTTTGGAGGTTGAATCTCCTCCATGGTTGTTGAGGGTTTTTGGTAGTTGAGGTAAGGGCAAAATATTTTTAGTTTATTAAAGTTGAGTTATAAGGTGCTACGTTGGTATTTTGAAATATATTCTGCATTGTTATGAGTAGGAGATATAAGGTGTAACTTAGTAATTTCAAATTGTAATTTTTGGGAGTTGTATTTTGGTATGAGTAGAAGATATAAGGTGTAACTTAGTAGTTTCAAATTGTATTTTTTGGAAATTGTATTTTATTATGAGTAGGAGATTTCAGGTGTAACTTGGTGATTTTCAAATTGTATTTTTGCATGAGAGTTGTAAAATATAAGAATACATTTATTGTTATTAAGGTCTTATTTTGTAAGCTTTCAAGGGGAGATAAAAGGAGTTATTGTCAAGATTTATTGTGCACATTTTTAAGGTTTTTAATGTGATTGATTTGATATCTAATCAAGAAAAGAAAAAGATATTTGCTAACCTATTTTTGAAGTGGCAAAATAAAGGAAAATTATTTTTGGCAAAATAGGTTTGGAAAACACATGCAAAAGAATATTATCATCATTGTGACACATTTAGAGGTATGGTGATTTAATTCCTTTCTCAAGGTGATTTTTGAATAAGATAATTTTGTTGTCATATGGTTGGAGGTATAAGGATTGATTTGATGTGCATTGGTTTGATTGATATTGGGAGTAAATGTGCAAGGGTTATAGATCATATTTAAAAGAAAATTTGTGGATTGTTATGTTTAGTTTTTGGGTATAGATGAGCATTGTTTGTATGCAATATTTTGGATCAAATTTTAACAGGTTTTTTGTGTAAAAGTTAGAGAGTTGTGAGCTGGTTTGAGCAGGTGTTGTGAACAAATTTTTGCAGTCATGAGCATATTTGAGCAGAGTTGTGAACAGGTTTGAGCAGGTTTTATGAGTAGATTTGAGCATAGTCATGAGTAAATTTGAGCAGGTATTGTGAGAAGATTTGAGTAAAGTTGTGAGTAAGTTTGAGTAGGTATTGTGAATATATTAGAGCAGAGGGGATTGGTGTCTCCTATAGATTGAGGTCCATGAACCAAATAAGAGGGTATTGGTGTCTTCTGTGGATTGAGGTCCACAAATCAAAGCATAGGGGATTGGTGTCTCATGTGGATTGGGATCCATAAATATTGTAATAGGGAATTGGTTTTTTTCCCACAAAATTTTTTGAGAAAATTTATAAAAAATATTTCTCCATAGATATAGCCCAAATTGAGTGAACCACATTAAATCTGTGTCTCTTATGTGTGTGATGATTTGTGCATTGTTTCATTATTATAATTGATAATAATTAAAGTTACTGCTTTGGAAATAAAAGTAAAAGTTCTATCTTATACTATTCACCCCCCTCTCAATATAAGCTTGTGTTATTCAATTGGTATCATAGCAAGTTCCTTCATGAAAGCCTAACAACTTGAAGGAAGATCTTACAAGAACACACATGGCCACTGATGTGATAGAAAATGCTCCTATGGTTAAAATCAACAAAGGAGATCTATAAAATGAATAGGAAGCCATGGTTGACATAGAGGAGTAACTTACTACTGCTCTTGAAGAATTGAAAAGAGTGAGAAAGAAGAATTCAATATTGAAGGCTCACGTTCAAGAGGATGAGGAAATAAAGATAAAGTTTATACAAAATCTCACAGACTTAAAAGTGAAGGTTGAAGAGGCAAAGAGAATTGAAGAAGTTATGATTGAGCAATTAAAGCCAAAAAAGTTGGAATGTGAAAAATTGGAACATGAGATTGTCTCTCTAAGAAAGGAAGTTGAAAAATCTAAGGATAAGTTACTATAAAATATAAGGTTAAAAAAACAAAATAAGGAATCAAGCTCAAAAGGAACAACGACATCAAAGAAAGTAAGTAATGAAGAGCCCATGACTTATGTTGATGTATTGAAGAGTAAAAGCATCAAGAAGAAATAAAATAGAGAATTATCATGGATAAAAGTCAATCACATAAACAACAATGAGAGAACCATGCGACCATATAATCCAAGGCAATCAAACATGTTTCAATATTTCTTCCATGGTTATTTTTTTTTATGTAATAAATAAGGTCATAAAGTTATATATTGCATGGTTCGTGTAAAACATGATGTTGGCTCCATCAATAGAAATTTTAATTCATTTGCACCTCTCATGGATAACAATGTCATTTGTTACAAATGTGATAATTTTGGGCACAAATCTAAATGGTGTAAAACATTTTTTCCTGAACTTCCTAATTCAAGCAAGGAGGAAGGTCAAACAGTTCAGAAGGAGATGTCCTCATAAGTTTGGAAAAGGAAAAAGGAACAAGAAAAGGAAAAGCCCATGTTGGTACAAACAGCTCTTCATGTGCAAAATGAAGGAAATCAGTGGTACATTGATAGTGGATTTTCAAGCCATATGACAGGTGATAAAAGCAAATTTCTTTCTCTCAAGAAAATAAATGGGGGAACAGTAAAATTTGGTGATAATGCTTCTGCAAAAATTATTGGAAAAAGGGACTTTGAGTTTGGATAATAGAAGATCAAGGACAGAAAATGTGTTATATGTTGAAGGCTTGAAGCATAATATGTTAAGTGTAATTCAACTATGTGATCAAGGGTACACAGTCACATTTCACCCAAATGGATGTGAGGTCAGGAAATCCAAAACATAAAATATCATTGCAGATGCTAGTAGAACTGCAAACAATCTCTATATATTGTGTGAGATTAAAGGAGAAAAATATTTTTTTATCACAAGAGGATGAGATATGGTTATGGCATAGAAGAATGGGTCACCTAAACTTTGACAACATAGTGAAAATAAGCAACAAACAGGCAATCAAATATTTTCCCAAGATAGCAAAACCCCCAAATATGGTTTGTGCACAATGTCAGCATGGTAAGCAAACAAGATCAAGCTTTAAATCAAAGAATTTTTCTTCATCCAAGCCTTTGGAGCTAGTTCACACCAATCTATGTGGGCCTACAAGGAAAAAGATTTTACAAGGTGAGAATTACTTCATGTTATTTATTGATGATTTCTCTATAATGATTGGGTAACATTCTTAAAATAAAAATCAAAAACATTTGAAAAGTTCAAGGCATTCAAGGCACTTGTAAAAAATGAAATAGGTAAAAATATCAAGTGTCTAATATCATATAGAGGAGGAGAATTAACTTCAAGTGAATTTGTAGAATTCTTTGAGCATCATGGAATCAAGAGACAATACTCAGCAGCAAGAACTCCACAACATAATGGATTAGTTGAAAGAAAAAATTGAACCTTTTCAGGGTATGGCCAGGGCTATGTTAAATGAGTCTAATATTTATGATGATTTTTGGAAAGAGGTAATTCATACAACTTTTTATATCATTAATAGAGCTCAAATAAGAGTAAATCACCACAAAATCCCATATGAGCTTTGGAAGGGAAGAACAACTACTGTAAAGTAATTCAAAAATTTTGGAAGCAAATGCTACATTAGACGAGAAGAGAAAAATTTGGGTAAGTTTGATTCTAGGTGTAATGAGGATATATTCCTTGGATACTCCACTAAGATAAAATCCTATAGATGCTACAATAAAATATCATATGCAATTGTGGAAAGTGCAAATATAAGAGTTGATGAAGAAATAGATTTAAGAGAACCAGCCCAATAAATTGTGTATCAAGAAGGAGAAAGTTGCAAAGAAGAAAAAGGTGAAGAAACTAAAGAAGATGAGATACAAAAAGCACAACCTAAGACACCATCAAGATATGTGCACAAGAACCATCCAAGAGAACTGATTATTGGGAATCTAGAAGAGAGACAAAGAAGGAGGAGGATGACAGGAACAAGTGAACATACGAATTTTTCTTTGCTATCTAAATTCGAGCCCAAAAATTTCAAAGAAGCACATGAAGATAAATATTGGATTAAGGTAATGGAAGAAGAATTAGAAAAATAGAGAAGAGTGAGACTTGGGAACTTGTCCCACATTCAAAATACAAGAATTTAATTGGCATTAAATGGGTATACAAAAATAAGTTAAATGAAGATGGTTAGGTTATGAGAAACAAAGCAAGACTTATGTGCAAAGGCTATGCACAAGTTGACGGGATTGATTTTGAAGAGACGTTTTCTCCTATTGCATGCCTTGAGGCCATAAGAATGTTCTTGGATTTCTCAATTTTCATAAACTTCAAAGTATACCAAATGGATGTAAAATCGGTATTTATTAATGGTTACTTAGAGGAAGAGGTCTACATTGAGCAACCAGATGGTTTCAGCCTAATAGATAAAGTGGACTATATATGTAAATTAAATAAGGCTCTCTATGGACTAAATTAAACCCCTAGGGTTTGGTACTCAAGGTTGGATAAATATATTCAGGGATAGGGTTTCAGAAAAGGTATAGTTGATAGCAATTTGTATATCAAAAATGAAGAAAATGACTTTTTGATTGTAGTGGTGTATGTGGATGATATCATTTTCAAAGGTAGTAATGACAAGATGTGTCAGAACTTTGCAAAATGTATGAAAAATAAATTTGAGATGTCAATTCTTGGTGAGTTGTCTTTATTTCTTGGTTTGCAAATTTCACAATCAGATAAAGGTAGATTTCTCTCTCAGACCAAGTATATAAAAGAAATGTTGAAAAACTTCATGATGGAGGATTGCAATCCTGTAAGTACCCCCATGGTTACAGGATGTAATTTAAGTAAATATGATGAGTCTCCTAAGGTAAATCAGACATTGTATATATCCATGATTAGAATTTTACTATATGTCACAGCTACAAGGATAGATATAATGCAGGCAGTCGAATTGGTGGTAATATTTCAAGCGGCACCAAAGGAAACACATGTAAAGGCAGTAAAGAGAATATTTATGTATTTAAAATGAACTAAGGAGTTTGGACTATGGTATCCTCGAAGTAATAATTTTACTCTCACTACATATACAGATGCGGATTGGGCAGGCAGTGTTGATGATAGAAAAAAGTACAAGTGGAGGAGCATTCTTTCTTGAATATTGTTTAGTCTCTTGGCTAAGTAAGAAAAAAACATCAGTATCCTTATCCACTACATATGTAGAGTACATTGCAGCAGTTTCTTATTGTACACAGGTTTTATAGATGAAGCAAACTTTATATGAATTCAAAATAGAGCATGATCATCCTATCTCCATACTTTGTGATAATACAAGTGCTATCAATATTTCAAATAATCCAATGATGCATTCAAGGACCGAGCACATTCCAATAAAATATCATTTTTTGAGAGAGAAAGTGACTGGTCAGCAAGTAAAATTGGAATACATTGCTACAAAGGAACAAATTGCTGACATTTTTACCAAGCCACTTCCAAAGGAAAATTTTGAGTATCTAGAGGAAAGTTGGGAGTAATTTTACTCCCATCCCAAAATTAATCACCTCAAGAATAGGAGGTGGTGAGGGGCTAAGTTAAGTATCTTATTTGTAGCCCCAAGGAGCCTTTTGCCATTTATTTCAAAGGGGAAGAATTTTGTAAGGAGGAGCAACTTGTCAAGGGGAGCAGATTGGGAATCCAATTGCAGAAAAAGAAATTTTTTTGTAGGGTTGCCATCAATGACAAAGGGGGATATTGTTGGAAATATTGAGTTATCATTGATGTCAAAGGAGCATGGTACTCAAGGCAAAAATATTATTCAAGGGAGATAAATCTATAAGGATGAACAATATATCAATGATGGGCTTGGTGAATAGCAAACAATGAAAATTATCCAAGGCAAGGAATATTTCAAAGCAGGGAAAATATTTTTTTAAGTAAAGGAGTATAATATTTAAATATCATATTTAAATATTATAAAGAGAAGGACAAAGGTTTAAAAGTGCTTGGGACAAAAGAATTACAAGGTTTAAAATTTCTAGGGACAAAAAATTTAAAATAAGGACAAAGGTTTAAAGATTAATATTATAATATTTAAATCATTAGATTTAAAATATTATAATACAAAGAGGGTTTAAAAGAGCACCAAAGTCATGGGAAGAAAAAATAAACTCATATAAATTAAAGCATCGATGTTCTTTAGAGAAATGAAAAGAAATTCATATATATAGAGGAAGCAAAATTTATTTTGAAATATTTTTTGGAATGCGAGTGCAATCGAAATGATCCAACGTGTAAGAATCGATGAATGAGAAAGCAGGAAATTGTTTGATGTTTTGGCGAAGAACTTAAGAAAGACAAATATTTCACATGCCATTGGCCTTACATGCTGAGGTGGCCCAATCGATCATCAAGCCCGTGATAGGGAACTGTTGTGAAGGAGGTTAGGGGTTCGATTCCCCACGTGACGTTTTGATGTGCATTAAATTTTTTTAAATCAAAAGGAGACGTGACGAAGGATTAAGGATTTTGGCTAAGCCCTTTGGTTTAACCCACTGGGATAGATCATTTGGTGAAGGGATTCATGGTAAAGCACTGTGCTTGTCAAGGTTTGGGGGTCGAATCTCCTTTGTGGCTATTGAGGGTTTTTGGCAGTTGAGGTAAGGGTAAAATTATTTTTAGTTTATTAAAGTTGAGTTATAAGGTGCTACATTGGTATTTTGAAATATATTCTGCATTGTTATGAGTAGGAGATATAAGGTGTAACTTAGTAATTTTAAATTGTAATTTTTGGGAGTTGTATTTTATTATGAGTAGGAGATATAAGGTGTAACTTAGTAATTTCAAATTGTAATTTTTGGGAGTTGTATTTTATTATGAGTAGGAGATATAAGGTGTAACTTAGTGATTTTCAAAATTGTATTTTTGCATGAGAGTTGTAAAATATAAGAAGACATTTATTGTCATTAAGGTCTTATTTTGTAAGCTTTCAAGGGGAGATAAAAGGAGTTATTGTCAAGATTTATTGTGCACATTTTTAAGGGTTTTAATGTGATTGATTTGATATCTAATCAAGAAAAGAAAAAAAAATTGCTAACCTGTTTTTGAAGTGGAAAAATAAAGGAAAATTATTTTTGGCAAAATAGGTTTGGAAAACACATGCAAAAGAAGATTATCATCATTGTGATAGATTTAGAGGCATGGTGATATAATTCCTTTCTCAAGGTGGTTTTTGAAGAATATAATTTTGTTATCATATGGTTGGAGGTATAAGGAATGATTTGATGTGCATTGGTTTGATTGATATTGGGAGTAAATATAAAAGGGTTATATATCAAATTTGGAAGTAAATTTGTGGATTGTTATGTTTGGTTTTTGGGCATAGATGAGCATTGTTTGTATGTAATATTTTGGATCAAATTTGAGCAGGTTTTTTGTGCAATATTTAGAGAGTTATGAGTAGGTTTGAGTAGGTGTTGTGAACAAATTTGAGCAGAGTCATGAGCAGATTTAAGCAGATTTGTGATTAGGTTTGAACAGGTTTTGTGAGTAGATTTGAGCAGATTTATGAGCAGGTTTGAGTAGATTTTGTGAGAAGACTTGAGAAAAGTTGTGAGCAATTTTGAGCAGGTTTTGTGAACATATTAGAGCAGAGAGGATTGGTGTCTCCTATGGATTGAGGTCCATGAACCAGAGTAGAGGGGATTGGTGTCTCTTATGGATTGAGGTCCATAAACCAGAGTAGAGGGAATTGGTGTCTCCTGTGGATTGGGGTCCACAGATATTGTAATAGGAAATTGGTTTTGTTCCCACAAAATTTTTTGAGAAAATTTATAAGAAATATTTCTCCGTGGATGTAGTCCAAATTGGGTGAACCATGTTAAATTTGTGTCTCTTATGTGTGTGATAATTTATGCATTATTTCATTATTGCAATTGATAATAACTAAATTTATTGCTTTGGAAAGAAAAGTAAAAGTTTCATCTTATATATTTCACCCCCTCCTCTCAGTATAAGCTTGTGTTCTTCAATAGCATGGTCATGAGAGTGGCAAGGTGGTAATTTTGAGTGTTAAGAAAAAATAGAGTTGTGCTTGGCCAAAACAGGTTTCAAATTTATAGGGATGGAATCCTCCTCTAAAGGATGAGGTTGGATTACAAATATCTGAGCTATGATACCTTGAGATGATTTTTTTAACAACTCCATCTAGCTTGAACTAATAATTTGTGGAGGCCCTACTTTTGAGCCATAAAGAGTGTGGGATTGTCCATTCTATGAAAATTGCATCTAAATCTCGGCAAAGTTGCATGAAATGGTTTCCAATGTGCCCAACCATTGAGCTCCCAAAATGATATCATCCCAACACGATATCACATCCCCCTAGTTGAAGTGCAAATATATCACGTTTGGGCTCATGGTCCCCAATATTGATCTTAACATTATGACATTTACCTTTGCAAGGTAAGGTCCCGTCATTGGCTACCATAACCTCAAAGGAATTACATGTGTGTACGTAATAATTTACCTACTTTGCAATTCAAGGATCAATAAAGTTGTGTGTACTACCAAAATCAATCAGGATGGTGAGGCGGAGGCCTTTGAAAAAACCCACAACTTTCATGGTTTGGGGAGTAGTAATGCTAGCAATAACATGAACAAAAATTTTAGCCTATGGTTCATCTTGGTGTTCTTCCTTCGGTTTGGGTGGTTCCTCTATTGATTGTATGTCATCATCACTATGGTTTCTGGTGTTAGGCTCTTTAGCATCTATGAGGAACAACTTATTTTGGGTGCACCTATGCCCACGAGAAAACTTTTCATTGTAATTGTAGCACAACCCTTGGGTGCATCGTGCATCCATTTTAGCAGTGGTTAGACATTTGGGTGCAACAGTGGGTGTAGCAATTTTTTATTTATTCTAATTTGGAATATAGGAGAAAAAGAGGGTCTAGCTTGTGGAAATTTAGATATATGCCTTTGAGCTAAAATTTTGGATTCGACCAAACAAGCCAACTTGATAGCCTACATCATGGATTGTGGTTTAAACATCATGATCTTAGCTTAGATATCTCCCCTAAATATGCTAATAAAATAACTCATAAAAAACCCTTTATTTAATCCCTTGGTTTTGTTGGCTAATTTCTCAAATTGTATTTGGTAATCTTGAACTATCAATATTTGTTTCAACTTTGTCAATTGTCCTATAAAATCATCATACTCACTAGGGCCAAAGCGAGTGAGTAATTGAGACTCAAAATCTTCCCAAGAAGGATTAGGGGTAGTGTTCTACAAGCATGGGTACCATTGTAAGGCTTCAAATTCCAATTTTAAGGAAATTATTTGAACTCATAAATATATGAAGACATCGTGGAGGTTAAAAAATTGAGCAACACAACATAACCACCCATCCACATCCTTATCATTAAACTTGATAAATTCTAATTTAGGCATATTGAAGGTAGGATCAGGATCATAGTGAGGGTGAGAGTCATCTATTGTCCTTCCTTTACCTTAGTCAAAGTGTGAATATTTAGTACCGTACTTAGTCTTGCTTGGACTACCTTGCAATTTGGACTCAACTTCTACAAGTTGTTCTTCTATGCAGGTTATGGGGGTAGTGTGATCAATTCTAATATTTTGAAGCTCTGTCATCATGGTTTGATTTGAAATTTACATGTTTTCAATGGTGCTTTGTAGTTTTTCCAACAATGAGGTGTCTCTTTTTGTTGTCCATAAGTGCCACCGACCATTTTGGATAGTCTTGAACCTCTTTTACTGAATTACTAGAAATAGAAGTGTGGTTTTAGGAGTTACTATTCTTAGTAAGGGGTCCAAAAATGTGCTTGGGTGTTATATATCAAAATTATCAACTCGAAAATATGGTCACAATGAGCTATATCCCTCAACACTGATTTTGGGCACCCCAAACTTTTTTTTTATCCTCTATTTTGACGAGTCTATTAGTGTGGTCAATTTTTGATTTGGAGCTATGATTCAAAAGTTGGGTATTGGATCAACTATCTCTGACCTGTTCATTATGTTGACTGACCACTGTGTCTTTATCCCTATCACATGTACTATAGTTATTGACACTGTGCACATTATTTAACCTTGGATCCTTTGTACTGTGTAGTTGCTGATACTGACAGTTCTATTTCTGACCTTGACCACCTGTAAGTTATGATAGTTATAGATGACTATTACTATCATTGTCAAATTGACTGGTACTATCACTAACCTAGTTGTTACTATCATTGTCTCGACTATTGCTTTCACTAACCCAACTATTACTAGAATATTTTAGACTGTGATAAACACTTGCAGATTTTGTTCAGACTGTTTGATGCATGCAAGTTCATTCTTTTGTGATAGGGAAGTCCTTATCCATATGCTCACTTTTGGGATTCATGAATGCAAGTTTAGTAGAATAGGGAGATTATTTTTATAGGTTGAAGTGTTTGATAGAACTAGGTACACTAGGTAAAGGAGTATGTAACACCCATAGGCCCTTTGTTATACCACAGTGACGAATAATAGTGCTAAAACTAATATTTTAGACCACTACCCAAGGAGGATTCCATACATACCCTTGAACACACTATCTACCTCTCTGATAGTATGGGAGGGTAATCATCTAGGATGTTGTGTCCCGTGGACTATGGATGATACAAGACCTAAATGCTTCCTACTAGATAAATTATTGTTTAAGCCTAAAATGATCTTGATACACTAGAAGTGTGTGTGAGCTCGATTTTGTGTGTGAGTGTTATCTGAGGCTAGGTATTAGAGTCTGATCGTCCCTCACTTCACTAGATGCTTTATGGGCTATCTAGCTTAGCCAATAACAATAGCTCCTTCATGATATTTTAGAACCCTTGGCACAGGGTTTCTAGCCTACTCAACTACTAAAAACAAAGACTATTTTTTTGGCTTTTTTAGATTTTGCAATTTTTTTTGTTTTTAAATAAAGGAAAACAAAATGAAAAAACACAAAAAATTATACCTAACAGGCAAAAATGGTTGAACAAGAATTATCGCAGTCGCAGTAGAACTCGACCCTGAAAAGCGCTCTGATACCACTTTTTAGGAACCTACTATTAAAAAAGCTCTCCCACATTATACTAAAAAACAATTGAAATACATCAAATAATAGAATAACACTATGCAAAAAGTAACTGCAAAATTGGAACAATCTCACAAATAACTCAGAATCCTAGGTCTCTTCAAGGGGGAAACCTCCTTCAATATTTCATTAACTTGTAAAAATATACATTTGTATATGGCTCCATGTCTTTTAAAGAGAAAGCTTTACGAAACCCTACCTAAAGTGTCAAGAGTTCGCTTACATGCAAAATGCCACTCAAGCTAAAATCTTCTAACAAACATCGGTTACAATCTTGAGAACGGTTACATGAGATGGCACCACTTCGCTAGGTGCCTTACTTGCCACATATTTTACAAAGTATTACAAAATAACATTATAATGGAATCCCCCACATTGGAAGTGGGTCATTACATAATCAATGAGAATTACAAAATAATGTTAGGATGGGATCATAACATCAAAAAATACTAATGTAAACTTTTGTACATAGGATTTACAACCCTATTCATCAACCCTTGGAAATTTGATGGTCAATTGGTGAGGCCAAAGGTCATGACAAAGAACTTGTAATGCCCCTCATGGGTCCTAAAAGTTATTTTAGGGATTTTTTTGTGAACATGAACATGATGATACTGTGACCTACGGTCCAATTTGGTAAAATATTGAGCATCATGCAATTCATCCAATAAATCATCAATCATGGTGATGGAAAACATATCCTTGATGATTATATTACTGAGTTCATGAAAGTCCACACATATTTTCCATGACCCATCCTTCTTCGTGACTAGTAATATTGGGGTTGAAAAATAACTTGTGCTTGGACAAATTATCCTTGCATCCAATAGTTCCTTCATCAATTGCTCAATCTCATTTTTATGGTGATAGAGGTATTTATATGGTTGAATATTTAGTGGTTGACTCCCAGGAACCAAGTTTATTCTATGATCTTATGGCCAACTGGGTGGATAGTTTTTTAGGCTCTATGAAGACCTAGTAATTTTTAGCTAAGATAGATGACGATTTTGAAGGCATCCTTTCATCTTGGATAACACACAACTACATTTGAAAAAATCTACCTACAACTACCCCATGATCTTTAATCATTCTATGTATTTGATAGAATGTTGTAATCTAGGGATTGCCAAATTTCACTCCTTGAATGGTGTGGGTTTTTTTATTTACAATTAACTATATCCAAAGTTCTAAAAAATTTCAAAACACCATTTTCAATGTTCATAGCCAAGGGTAATCGAATACAATGACCGCTCCACCCAATGGGATTGCATAGAGATTAGTCTGATAGTGATAGTTATCGATGGATAGAAAGATATTTCAACATCTCCTATTACAATTCATGATATCCCAATTAATAATTTTTACTTGGATTTGAGCATGGTCATAGATGTAACCATCTACTCTTTTAGTGACATTAGGGTCAATAAAATTATTAGTGCTACCAAAATCCAATAGAATAAAAATTTGTGCCCCTTGAATCCTTTCACTATCATGCATTGGGGTATTGATATCCCTACAATGGTGTTCAAATAAATGGTGGGAACCTCTTCTTCATGATTATCAGTTGGAGGTTTTAAATCCACTAATTCTAGTGGATCTTCTACTAAATCCAAGAATTCATTCCTTGTGTCTATAGAAGTTGAAGCATTGCTCATATCCAAAAGGTAGAGGTGTTACATTTTGCATTTATGTCTTATGTCCCACTTTTCATCATAATTATAACAAATTCCTTTGACTCTGTAGTTTTCCATATCCTATGATATTAGCCTCTTGATTATTGGAGATTTTGGAGCATTATTATTTGTGGATATAAAGGTTCTATTTTGAAATATAGGTGGTCTAGAAGCCTTTCATTGAGCATTCCATTTGTTCTCTATGAGTTTAGCTAGACCTATGGTCATCATGTAGGTGGTCAGCTTAAGAATTTGAACCTTAGTTCTTATATCTTTCTTAAGGCTGCTAATAAAATAACTCTTGAAGAATTCATCTAGAAGAGCTTTAGTTCTACTAGTGAACTTCTCAAAAACAGTAATATACTCAAGCACAGTGCTTGTTTTTTAGATATTAATGATGTTACCAATAAAATATTCAAACTCTAATGGCCCAAATCAACTAAATATTTATCTCTTAAATTGTGTCCAGCCAATATTTAGGACTTCTTTTTGTAACCACTTGTACCAATGTAATCCTTCAAGGTCAAAATAAAATATGACTATAAAGATACACTAGTTAAAAGGGGTTTCATGGAGCTCATACCATTGCTCAATATTAACCAACTTTATGGCTTTATTCCATCAAACCTTGGAAAATAAATTTTGGGAAGTCTTGTAGTCATGCCTCTATTGTTTCCTATCCATTGATTATTTTTTTCATTAAAGACCCTAGAAAATTTTTGATATAGAAACCAAACGTGAAGCTAGATATTCATTATGCACAACTGCTTAAATAATACAACAATGGAATCAAAGGAGTTATAGGGGTTAAAACCACCTATAATAATATGCTATGTATGGATAACAACCTGCAACAAACATGGATGCAAACAAAATAACCATATGCTAGAAGACAAGAAAAGCCTCAACAACATAACCATGCATCCTAACTACTAACAAAACAATATCTAACATGGGCATACTATACCTCATGTAAGTACAATGCAAGAAATAATATCTTAGGCTTAAGGATAAGCCTAAGGTACAATAATGTCCTCATCACTCCTCCCAAACATAGAAGCATTGGACCCCAATGCTTTCAACAAAACTAGAAGATCACAAGAAATCGATGGTGAGAGATCCAGTGTGCTTGGTGTGGAAGTTGACCGTGGTGGGTGACAAGGTATGAAGTGGAAGAACCTTGCTATGTATGACAAGTCTTCATGTCAAAAACTCCAATTGTATCAAGCAAAATCTTGAAGTGAGGTACCACATATGTTGGGTGGCTGATGACAGGATCAGTCTCCAAAGTATAATCTCCATATGGCTTAAGGAGGTCCACGTTAATGACATCATGAATTCCAAGGTGGATTGGAAGGTCCAAGAGAAAGGTATTCTTGGATACCTACTGAATGTTGGAAATTTTGAGTAGTTTTGTTGTCATTGATGTCAAAAGCATATTGGTTCAATTTCGTCATCATTAAGGACATCAAGTGGTTTTTCCAAAAGCAAGAAGGTCTTGAAAAGGAATAGGATATAATATTTATTTTTAATATTATATGCCTAAAAAGGCCCAAAGGATGAAGACCCAAGGAAGGAGAAGCAAGTTTAAATTAAATAATAATATTATATTATTATAATATTTCGGGCCAAATAACAAGGTGAAGAAAAACAAGGTTCAAGTTAAAAAGACCCATGAGCAGTTTACAAAAGATTTAATTTAAATTAAAATATTTTAATCTTTGATTAAAATTTTAATTTAAATTAATAATGGGTGCAAAGGTTTTAAATTTAATATTTAAAATCTAATTCAAATTTTTAAATTCGAAATTCATCGACGTGTAAAAGACAAGAAGCATGTGTATTAATATAGGAAATAATTTTCATTTCCTAAGTCCTTGAGATACACACCTTCGAATGAAAAATCGAGCGTTGCATTTGTTGGAGGAAGAGAAGTTCGTGTTTCAAAGTGATTGGAGGTAGACTAAGGTGTAAGGCCATCATCATGGATAGAAATATCCATCGATGGTGGTAGCGCAGGTGGCAGTTGAGATAGTGCTAAGGCTTGCAAGGAAGGGATCATGGGTTCGATCCACGTGATTGATGTTTTGCTTGTTGGAGAGGTCTTCATTTTTTGTGGGCACTTTATGAGGAGAATAAAGTGGGAAACGTGTACCTAAAGTTTCATGTGGGCACGTAGCCCACTTGGTAGCCTAGCTTGAGGCTAGGGTGTTGGAGAGGCTACGTCGTGTGTTCGATTCTCGCTAGAGGACATTTTGGTGGGCAGATTAGTTGAAAGGTATGCTAAAAATATTTTTACTTCTCCAAAGGTTGTGAATTTCAGAAATTGCTTAGAGGTTTTTGTAAGTTGGAAACTATAAGGTTTTTGAGGGAGTTATAAGGTAAAGTAAATTAAAATATTTTTATTTTAATTTTTGGTGATTGAAATTTATTTTATAAAGTTGGAGTGATAAGGTGTATAAAGGAAATTGTTGTGTATTTTGTTATAATGAAAATGTTGACTTATATTATGTAAGTTTGGAGATTATAAGGTGTACTAAGAGATTTGATATTTTTGTATGGTAAAATAATTATTGGGAAAATTATTTTGTGGAGATCTTGAGATAGGTTGTGGCTACCTAACCCTAGTATTGGCAAAGAAAATTTGATTGTGGTTAAGACAGGTTTTGAAGACATATCTCCATCAAAACAAAAGGTATGGGTACATCTTCCTTGTGAGTAAAATATTGTTGGATTGGATGTTGTGAATGCTAAGTTGGAGTGAAAAGGATTGTTTGATAAGCATTGTTGAGTTTGGTTTTGAGATATCCAATATTGATTGATGAAGGTTTTTTTGGAATGAAGGTTGATGCTAGAAACCTTGTTTGATAAGCATTGTTGGAAATATTTGAGTGAGCCTTCATGTGCATGATTAGGGTTTGTGAAAGATCATGAGTATCATTGTTATGTGAATTTAGAATCATCTTGATCAAGGTTCATAGGGATTGTTGAAAGCATTGTGAAACACGTGTTTAGGTTTGTAAGCAAGTTGTGTTTCATTGAGTGATTGGTTGAGTGGAGTTGATTGAGCATAGTTGATTGAAAGTGTTGGAGTGATAGTTCAAGTTCTATGAAACAAATTGTTCTTTATTCTTAATTTGATTTGAAGAGAGTTTGAAAGTGATTGAGTATTGTTGAAACATATTGAGTCTCTAACCATTCTCTATATATTTCTATGGTAAAGCAAGAGAGATTGAAAGTGATTGAGCATTGTTGTGAGTGTGAAACATATTGAGTCTCTAACAATTCTCTATATGTTTATTAGATTAAACAATATTTTATGTGAAACTTGTTTGTGTGATTGGAAGAGGTTTTCTATGATAGATTGAGTTGAGTTGAATAAGATTTTGTGAAAGCTTATTTGAGTAAGTCCTAGAGTGGACTTAAGGATATAATTGAGTAAGCTTTTGTGGAAGCTTACAATCATATTTGAGGTAAGTCTTGGTGAAGACTTGTTGAGCAGATTGAGCAAGTTCTAGTGAGAACTTGTTGAGCATATTTGAGGTAAGTCTTGGTGAAGACTATATTGACAAGTTCTAGAGAGGACTTGTTGGATAGATTTGAGGTAAGTATTTGAGAAGACTTGAGAGAAGAGTTTATTGATTGATTTGTTCAAACCTTGAGTTAAGGTTTGGGGCAGATCTAGCAGAGTTGATTTGTGATTGGATCAAGCTTTGTGTTAAGGCTTGAGGACAGATTTAAGATAGAGTATGGTGTAGATTTGAGGATAGATTTGTGCTAGAATAGAGAATTGAGCAAATTTGTTCTAGACAATGTTTAGTACATAAATAGAGATTGAGAAAATTTGTGCTAGATCAAAGGACTATGTTTAGTGCAGATCAGAGATAGATATTGAGCATATTTGTGCTAGACCGAAGGACTATGTTTAGTGCAGATCAGAGATAGATATTGAGCAGATTTGTGCTAGACCAAAGGACTATGTTTAGTGTAAATCAAAGATAGATATTGAGAATATTTATGCTAGATCAAAGGACTATGTTTAGTATAGATTTGAGATAGAGTTGAGAGCAAGATTTGGAGGTGATAGAGTAGAGGATAGTAGTCTCCAGTGGATAGAGATCCATTAGCCAGGGTAGTGAGGATAGAGATATTCTAAGTGAGGATAGAGTCTTCAATGGAGAGAGATCCACAAGCCAGAGTAGTGGAGGTAGTAGTCTTCTAGAGGATCACCAACCAGAGGAGAGGAGTTCTCCTATGGATAGAGATCCACAAACTAACTAAGGGGATTGGTGTCTCCTATGGATAGATATCCATGAACTTGATTAGGGTATTGGTGTCTCCTTTGGATAGAGGTCCATAAATATTGTAATAGGGAAAGGATTCCCAAGAGATTTGTTGAGAAAATTTTAGTGAAATATTTTCTCTATGGAGTAGCCCACATTGGGTGAACCATGTTAAATTGGTGTCTCTATTGTGTGTGGTGATTTATGCATTGCTTTGATTACTACTATTGATATTACCATTGATATATTGCATAATATTATTTGGGAAAGAAAAGTAAAAAGTGGTCTTATATTGTTCACCCCCTCTCAGTATAAGCTTGTGTTCTTCAATTGGTATCAGAGCGGGTTCCTTCGAAAGAGTTTAACAACTTGAAGGAAAATCTCACAAGAACACAGATGGATTCTCAGAATGGATCTTCAGGGAATTCAACACCATTGTTCAATGGGAACAATTATGCACTTTGGAGTACAAGGATGAAGTTTCATCTAATGGCACTTGGAAATGAAATATGGGAAGTAATTGAGAATGGATACATACCACCAACAACTCCACCTATAGATAAATATGGTAAGCTCCTACAACTGAGTAATTCAAAGGCAATGAATGGAATTTTAAGGGGCTTACGTGAAATAGAGTTTATAAAGGTTATGCATTGCAAATCAACAAAGGAAATTTGGGATAAGTTGCAAGGCATATATGAAGGAGATAAAAAGGTCAAAAGGGTAAAGTTGTAAAATTACAAGAGAACATTTGAAGACCTAAATATGAAGGATGAGGAAAACATTGTTGCATATCTACTTCGTGTGGATGAGGTTGTTAACTCCATGCAAGGACTTGGGCTTAAGGTTGAAGAAACAGATGTTTGTGATAAGATTTTAAGGTCACTCCCAAAAAGGTATAGTGAAAATATTTCAGCTATAGAAGAGTCAAAAGATATTGAACTTTTGACAAGGGATGAATTACATGGAATTCTCATAGCTTTTGAGATGAGAATAAAAGAGGAACCTATTCCCCAGAAAGAAGCAGCCTTCAAAGCTACTAAGAAGACAAAGGGTAAGAAGTCAGATTCAAGCAATGAGTTATCCAGTGATGAAGAAGCAAATTATGGCAGAAGGAACAAGGACTCAAGAAAGTATAAAGGTACAAAATTAGTTAGATGTTTTAATTGTGGTAAATATGGTCACTATGCAAATGATTGTCCAGAGGCTAGAAATAGCAATGATGAAGAAAAATAGGATCATAAGAATAGGGAAATAGGAAAATACAGGTACCAAAAGAAAAGTAAGGATGGACAAGGCAAACAAGGAAATAAGTTTTTCCAAAGGCATAAGAAGATTTTTTATGTAGACAAGGCAAGTAAGAGTTCAAGTGATAGTGATGGAAGCTCTTCAAGTAATGAAGAAGAAGAAACCCTATTTATGATAGTAGAAAAATAAAATGTTAGAAAGAGGGTACCAATGATTCTCAAGTGTTTTAGATGTGGTAACTTTGGTCATCTTGAAGATAGTTGTACAAGGAATGGATTCAATTTTAGTGAAGATGAATATGAAGATACACTTGAAGGACCAGAAGAAGAAAGTCTTCTTATGGAAATAGAAGAAGAAGGAAGTACTTCTAGTGGAAATAAATCAGAAAGGAATGAAGATGATCCTAAAGGTAAAAAAATAGAGGAAGAATCAGAGGAAGGAGAAGTTGATCTTGAGGGTGAGCTTATTTCTGCCCTTGATGCATTAAGAGAGGTAAGAAAGTAGAACTCAAAACTCAAGCTTAAATTTCAAGAATGTGATGAAGAGAAAGGAAAGCTTATAGAGGATCTAACTAACTCAATAGCTAAGACAAGGAAATTCAAAGAGAAGTTAGAAGCAAAGGTTTTAGAATGTGAAAGGTTAGAGCATGAGGTAGCTTCACTAAGGAAGGAAGTAAAAGAGTCTAAGGACAAGTTACACAGGTTTGGGAGAAGCTCAAAGAACTTGGATAAGATTATCAAGGTACAAAGATCTTCATCAAACAAAATAGGACTTGGTTTTGAATAGGTACAAAGAAAACAAGGAGAGGAGTCAATATCAAGCTCCAAAGAAGAAGAAGCTTCAGAAGAAGAGAGTGTAAGAGAGAGTGAGACTTATGAGGATGAGTTGGACAATAGAAAGTTCAACAAGGAAAGGAACAATGCACAAATGAGGAAAAGATGGAACAGGAAGCAGCACAGGGTAAAAGAGACTAAGAGACCAATGGGGTCAAGGCAAGGTAGTTTCAATGGATGATGCTTCTCATGTCATAGGTTTGGGCACAAGGCTACACAGTGTAGGACACATGAAAGATAGGAATATGGAAATTTTAGAAATAGGCATCTCTTTCAAGGGTATTGTTACTCTTGTAATCAGTTTGGTCATAAGGCAATTAATTGTAGGGTTCATAACAGGAATGGATATGGCTTCACCAAGAGGAACTACAAGATATTTGCACCTTCAAGGAATCACAACATTAAGTGCTATAAGTGCAATAATGTTGGGCACATAGCTAAGTGGTGTAGAGCAGAACTTCCAGAGACAAGCAGGAACAGGAATAGTCAGAGGAATCAAAAGGATCAGTTGAGGAAGAAGGTGGACAAAGGTAAATATCAGTGTATGTTGGGAGTAGAGATACTCCCACCCTAGAATTAACCACCTCAAGAGGAGGTGGGGGAGGGGCTAAGCTAAGAGTCTCATTCTTAGCCCCAAGCCCCAAAGGTGGCCCTTTGCCATTGATGACAAAGGGGGAGAGATTTGAGTTAGGGGAGAGCATTCAATCAAGGGGAGCAGTTTCTCAGGGAAAGCAACTTTTGAAAAAGAAAAAGGAATGGTAAAAATAAAGGGGTTGCCATCAATGACAAAGGGGGAGATTGTTGGAAATTTTGAGTAGTTTTGTTGTCATTGATGTCAAAAGCATATTGGTTCAATTTCATCATCATTAAGGACATCAAGTGGTTTTTCCAAAAGCAAGAAGGTCTTGAAAAGGAATAGGATATAATATTTATTTTTAATATTATATGCCTAAAAAGGCCCAAAGGATGAAGACCCAAGGAAGGAGAAGCAAGTTTAAATTAAATAATAATATTATATTATTATAATATTTTGGGCCAAATAACAAGGTGAAGAAAAACAAGGTTCAAGTTAAAAAGACCCATGAGCAGTTTACAAAAGATTTAATTTAAATTAAAATATTTTAATCTTTGATTAAAATTTTAATTTAAATTAATAATGGGAGCAAAGGTTTTAAATTTAAAATATTTAAAATCTATTTCAAATTTTAAATTCAAAATTTGACCGATGTGTAAAAGACAAGAAGCATGTGTATTAATATAGGAAATAAATTTCATTTCCTAAGTTCTTTGAGATACACACCTTCGAATGGATAAATCGAGCGTTGCATTTGTTGGAGGAAGAGAAGTTCATGTTTCAAAGTGATTGGAGGTAGACTAAGGTGTAAGGCCATCATCATGGATAGATATATCCATCGATGGTGGTAGCATAGGTGGTAGTTGAGATAGTGCTAAGGCTTGCAAGGAAGGGATCGCGGGTTCGATCCACGCGATTGATATTTTGCTTGTTGGAGAGGTCTTCATTTTTCGTGGGCACTTTTTGAGAGGAGGATAAAGAGGGAAACGTGTGCCTAAGGTTTCATGTGGGCACGTAGCCCACTTGGTAGCCTAGCTTGAGGCTAGGGTGTTGGAGAGGCTACGTCGTGTGTTCGATTCTCGTCGAGGACATTTTGGTGGGCAGATTAGTTGAAAGGTATGCTAAAAATATTTTTACTTCTCCAAAGGTTGTGAATTTTGGAAATTGCTTAGAGGTCTTTGTAAGTTGGAAACTATAAGGTTTTTGAGGGAGTTATAAGGTAAAGTAAATTAAAATATTTTTATTTTAATTTTTGGTGATTGAAATTTATTTTATAAAGTTGGAGTGATAAGGTGTATAAAGGAAATTGTTGTGTATTTTGTTATAATGAAAATGTTGACTTATATTATGTAAGTTTGGAGATTATAAGGTGTACTAAGAGATTTGATATTTTGTATGGTAAAATAATTATTGGAAAATTATTTTGTGGAGATCTTGAGATAGGTTGTGGCTACCTAACCCTAGTATTGGCAAAGAAAATTTGATTGTGGTTAAGACAGGTTTTGAAGACATATCTCCATCAAAACAAAAGGTATGGGTACATCTTCCTTGTGAGTAAAATATTGTTGGATTGGATGTTGTGAATGCTAAGTTGGAGTGAAAAGGATTGTTTGATAAGCATTGTTGAGTTTGGTTTTGAGATATCCAATATTGATTGATGAAGGTTTTTCTGGAATGAAGGTTGATGCTAGAAACCTTGTTTGATAAGCATTGTTGGAAATATTGAGTGAGCCTTCATATGCATGATTAGGGTTTGTGAAAATATCATGAGTATCATTGTTATGTGAAGTTTAGAATCATCTTGAGTCAAGGTTTGAGTTCCATAGTGTAATTTGTTGAAAGCATTGTGAAACACTTGTTTAGGGTTTGTAAGCAAGTTGTGTTTCATTGAGTGATTGGTTGAGTGGAGTTGATTGAGCATAGTTGATTGGAAGTGTTGGAGTGATAGTTCAAGTTATGTGAAACAAATTATTCTTTATTATTAATTGATTTAAAGAGATTTAAAGTGATTGAGCATTGTTGAAACATATTGAGTCTCTAACCATTCTCTATATGTTTCTATGGTAAAGCAAGAGATATTGAAAGTGATTGAGCATTGTTGTGAGTGTGAAACATATTGAGTCTCTAACCATTCTCTATATGTTTCTATGAGATTAGAACAAGATTCTATGTGAAACTTGTTTGTGTGATTGGAAGAGGTTTTCTATGATAGATTGAGTTGAGTTGAATAAGATTTTGTGAAATCTAATGGACATATTTGAGTAAGTCCTAGAGAGGACTTAAGGATAGAATTGAGTAAATTTTATGGAAGCTTACAATCATATTTGAGGTAAGTCTTGGTGAAGACTTGTTGAGCAGATTGAGCAAGTTCTAGTGAGAACTTGTTGAGAAGATTTGAGGTAAGTCTTGGTGAAGACTTGTGAGAGCAGATTGGACAAGTTCTAGAGAGGACTTGTGGATAGATTTGAGGTAAGTCTTTGAGAAGACTTGTGAGCAGAGTTGATTGATTGATTTGTTCAAACCTTGAGTTAAGGTTTGGGGCAGATCTAGCAGAGTTGATTTGTGATTGGATCAAGCTTTGTGTTAAGGCTTGAGGATAGATTTGAGGATAGAGTATGGTGCAGATTTAAGGATAGATTTATGCCATAATAGAGATAGATATTGAGAAGATTTATGCTAGACCGAAGGACTATGTTTAGTACAAATTAGAGATAAATTGAAAATTTTCTAATACTATTTTAGTCAAATTAGAGATTGAGTAGATTTGTGCTAGATCAAAGGACTATTTTTAGTATATATTAGAGATAGATATTGAGTAGATTTATGCTAGATCAAAGGACTATGTTTAGTGTAGATCAGAGATAGATATTGAGCAGATTTGTGCTAGACCGAAGGACTATGTTTAGTACAGATTTGAGACAGAGTTGAGAGTAAGCTTTGGAGGTGATAGAGTAGAGGATAGTAGTCTCCAGTGGATAGAGATCCATTAGCCAGGGTAGTGAGGATAGAGGTATTCTGAGTGAGGATAGAGTCTTCAATGGAGAGAGATCCACAAGCCAATGTAGTGGAGGCAGTAGTCTTCTAGAGGATCACCAGCCAGAGTAGAGGAGAAGGAGTTCTCCTATGGATAGAGATCCACAAACCAGCTGAGGGGATTGGTGTCTCCTGTGGATAGGTATCCATGAACTTGATTAGGGGATTGGTGTCTCCTTTGGACAGAGGTCCATAAATATTGTAATAGGGAAAGGATTCCCAAGAGATTTGTTGAGAAAATTTTAGTGAAATATTTTCTCCGTGGAGTAGCCCACATTGGGTGAACCACGTTAAATTGGTGTCTCTATTGTGTGTGGTGATTTGTGCATTGCTTTGATTACTTTTGTTGATATTGCCATTGATATATTGCATAATATTGTTTGGGAAAGAAAAGTAAAAAGTGGTCTTATACTGTTCACCCCCCTCTTAGTATAAGCTTGTGTTCTTCATCTGAATGATGGTATAAGGACCATAGCCAAGAGGCTTGAGCTTACTATGTTCCTTCTCTAAAAAGCATCATCTATCCAAATGAATTCATACTCCATCTCCAACTTGAAATGGATGAGGGACACGATGTTTGTCCATTGCTCTCTTCGGTTTTTGTCAAGTCTTCTACAAGATCTATGTCAGCTTGGTCTAAAGGCTCTGTAAATGTTGAATGAAAGAGGTTGCCTTTTTTTTCTCCTTCTCCATGTGTAGTGGTGGGATATGGCAAGGATAAAGGTAACTCATATGGAGCAATTGAATTAAATCTAAGACAAAGCTCAAAAGGTGAATATGTTGTAGAACTATGGACTGCTTGATTATAGGTATGCTCAATGTGTGTGAGGCTTAAATACCACTTTGTCAGAGAGGTGTGGTGATAGATCCTCAAAATTTGTATAAGTGTGTGATTGACCACTTATGTCTTCCCATCTAACTATGGATGGAAATTCATGGAAAAATTAAGGGAAACTCCCAAAATATTGCATAAAGATCTCCAAAATACCCTATAAATTATGGATCTCTATTAGGAAAAATACTTGTATGAATACTGAAGGAGTGTTATATTGTCTCGAAGAATAGTTGTGCTAATTTTGGTGTAGTTCTAGTATTTTTACATAAAATGAACTTAGCTATTTTTCTAAAATGGTCCACAATCACAAAAATACAATCATGCTACCAAACTATCATGGGAAAACTACTCATCAAGTCCATGGAGATGCTCTCCCAAGGATGTGAAGTAATGGGTAAAGGAACACTTAGGTCCAACTTCCTATTCAGTGATTTGGAGTGACAACAAATAGCACATTGTTTCAAAAATTGTAGGACATCCCTTTGCATGTGAGGCCAATAAAAGAACCATTATAAATGGTGAAGTGTTTTTTATTTTCCAAAGTGTCCTCCATAAAGTGTTGAGTGGGCTTCTTTGAGAAGAGAAACCCTATGCTCTTGTGGAACACAAATTTTATCCAACTTACACAAAAGTACCTCAATATGAAATTCCTGAAAAGGAGTTAGATTGGAGGAGGAAGGGTGTACAAGATGATGATGAACTTTACCAAAATTAGGATCAAGAGCATAAAGTGCAAGTCAAGTCTAAAATTCAACATGTGAGGTAGTCACAATTTTCAAATCTTGAGCTATTGGTGGATGACTCAAATAATCTACCACTGTGTTGCTTGCTCCCTTTTTGTATTTGATTACCAAATAAAACTATTGCAAGTATGTGGCCCATTTCAAATGCCTAGCTTCATTAATTTTGTTTTGGGATTGAAGAAAATTGAGAGGCATATGATCTGTGTGGATAATTGTTGCCTTACCTACAAGGTAGTACCTCCAATACTTGATTGCTTATATGAATTCATACAACTCTTTATCATAGGTGAAGTAGTTCTTTTTTACAGCTAAAATATTCTTATAGTGATATACCACAAAGTTCCCATTTTGCTTCAACATTGCTCCTAATGCAAACTATGATGCATCTATCTCAATCTCAAAGGGTTGAGAGAGGTTTGGAAGAACAAGGATAGGGGTAGTACATAGTTTGTGTTTCAAGGAATCAAATGCATGGTCATGGTCCTTGGTCCAATGAAACCAAACTTTGGCTTTAGTGAGAAGATGCAAGGGAGTTGCTATGGTAGAGTAGCTAGGAATGAACTTAGAATAGAAATTTACAAATCCAAGGAAACTCCTAAGGTTAGTGATTGAAGAAGTATTTGGCCAATTTTGAATGACTTCTACCTTAGAGGGATCTACATGGATTCCATGCTAATTTATTATAAAGCCACAATAGAAGATATATGTTTGGGAAAATGAGCACTTTGGAAGGTTAGTAAAGATTTGGTTCTTCTCAAGGGTGTGGAGAACCTAATCTAGATGTTCTAGATGTACCTTCCAAGTAGATGAATATACAAGGATATCATCCAAGTATATAATAACAAACTTGTCTAGGTTATCCTTGAACACTTCATTCATCAACCTCATAAAGGTTGTTGGAGCATTTGTGAGTCCAAAGGGCATCACCAACCACTCAAAAAGCCTAAATTTGGTCTTGAATGTTGTCTTCCAAGTGTCTTCTGCTTGAACCCTAACCTGATGGTAACCACTCTTAAGATCAATCTTGGAGAAAATTTTGGCTCCTTATAATTGATCCAATAAATCATCAATCCATGGGAGGGGATATCTATTTTTTATTGTGATTTTTTCAAGGTACAAAAATCAATACATAGTCACCAAGAACCATCTTTCTTGAGCACCAAAATAATGGGATATGCATAAGGGGAAGTGTTAGGCTTGATGAATCCTTTAGCCAATAAATCATGAATTTGTTTCTTGATCTCATCTATTTGGAGCATTGGTTTTCCATACGTAGGTCCATTTGGGATAGATGCATCTAGAATTATTTCTATGCTATGGTTGATATCCCTCTTAGGAGGAAGAGTGGTGGGTTCCTTAAACACAAACTCATGTGATTGTAAAATTCTTTGAAGTGAAGCTTGTTTGGTGTGGATCTTTGGAGGTGCTTGTACTTTATCCTGTGTGGGTCTTATGAAAATAGGAGCCAATTCATGTGCTTGATTTACTACCTTGCGAGCTTACCTACAACTTAGCACTAAATTTGTTGTGGGTGTAGTGCATTCCACCAAGTATGTTTTGTTGTGCAACTCCAAGGTGTATGTATTCTTCTTAGCATGATATACAGCATTTCTTTCAAATTGATAGGTCTTACCAAGCAACATTCTACAATAATCCAACATTAATTACATCACATGTCACCTTATCCACAAATATATCACCAAAAGAGAAATACATGGTGCAAGTGTGTGTGATATTGGATGTAGATCCAATATCCTTCCACCCAAGTACATAGGGTTGAGGATGTGGCCTCAAGGGAAGCTTCAATTTTTTGACAACAAACCTCACAATTAGATTTTTCTACAAGCCATTATCGATGATAAAATCTATAGATAAATTGTGTGTAAGGTGAGCTTAAGTGACAAACAAATGGTCATGATCCCCTTGTGTAGAAATATTTTTCATGAGGGTAACTTTGTTGAGTTTACCCTTCAATGTAGGATACTCTTAGTTTGTCCCTATAGTCACAATGGGACCATATTTTGGGTCCTCATTTGTTGACTTTACAAGTAGGGATTTCTTCTTCATTTTTTGAAATGTATAACATCTTGACTTACTATGACCATATTTTTTACAAAAATCACAATACAATGATGAAGAAGAATTTTGAGAAGAAGAATAAGAAGAATGGGATTTGGATGAAGAGGGAGGAGTAGAATAAGGATAAGAATAAGTGTGAGGAATTCTTCACCCTTTGTTGATGTTGACTCGATCCCTTGGAAGTGCTTTCCTATGAAGAAGATCATGATTTGAAAGATGCACCAACTTTCTCCTTCACTAGAATGGTATGCTTGAATGCCTCATCCAAAGTAGTGAAGGGAGTGTATTTCACTTCCCTAAGTATTTGATCTTGCAACCCACTAATAAATTTATCTATTAGCTCCTCTTCTGAATCATTGACTCCAAGAAGAACCCTTAGCTTGTTAAATTGAAAAAGATAGTCTGAAACTGACATATTAAATGCTTACCTCCACCTATGCCATTTGATCTTAAGATCACTTTGGTAATTAGGTGGGTAAAAGGTGTTCTTCAAAATTTGGACAAGTTCCTTCCAATTCGTGATAGCATGTTGACTATTTTTTCTTTCTACGATCAAAAATTTTGCTAAACCTGTGATTTTGATTGTGGCAAAGGAAACTTGTTCATCCGTAGGGATTTCTGCATAGGAGAACCAAGTCTCCATATCTAGAATCCAAGTAGACAAGACATCCAAATTCCTTAATTTTTCACAAAGCTTGATCTCACACTTTGCCTTATTGGAAAATTTATTGATATCTTGACATTACTAGGGTTTGGTTAAGCTTGCATGTCTTGTACTTTATCCATCAACTTGTCCACTACATTGGTAAGTTTTACCATTTGTTCTATGAGATCATAATCCATTTGAGATATCGTACATGTCAGTCTAAGAGAGGGCTAATATGGTTGTAGGAACTATCTAGGCAACTATTAGTATTAGTTTTTTGAAATTCCTAATGCAAAAATGAGCCTATATTACAAAATTTGCCTTCCAATTTACAAAAAGGGGAATTCTAGAGATTTTACAACAATTATAATAATTTATGAATACAATAACTTTACCATTTAATTCAAAGTGGTAAGAAAAATAAGCACTAAAATTTGATAATTTTCCCTTAATGCAAAAAAAAATTGGATTTATGGAGGCAAATTTGAAAAAAAATTTGCAAAACATTAGGCAAAAATTTGCAGAAATGAAAAAGAATTTTTTTCACCTTGAAAAAATCTTGTTTTGGTCAATGCACTCGGGAGTCAACTATGCATAGGTTAAAGTCGGTTAGTCAACATTTTTATGTCAACACAGTCTGTAGTTCAATAAAGTTTGCAAGTTAGTGTCTAACTGAGCCGTAAAATGTTCAGTGGGAGGCATCAACTTACCTCCTTGCCATGTGCGAGCATGACTAGTGTAACCACCATAAGGTGTTCATCTCACTAGGAGTGTGGGGGTGCTTTTAAATTACCTTTGTCCCATAATTGGGCTAATGTTGGACTAAATTTCCACACTATTTAAACCGCCCAAAACTTCTCATTAAAAATTGCTTTAACGCTTGCCAACGATAACTTGCCACGTGTTAATTTCTGATTGGAGATCAAGATTCCACTAAAAATTCCTCCTAGTTCCTTGTTTCCTTTGATTGGGGGAAACATTTAGGATTTAGAACCTCCTCTGTGATTGGTCATATTTTAACCTTAGAATTTGTTAAATATTCTCCTATCTTCTTTTGATGCATGCTCTACGATCTATGACCTACAACTGCATAGCTAGAGTTGCTACCAAGTGGGTCTCCTCTGGTTTGCTACCTTCATGCTCACTAGTTTGGATCCAGTTATAGGCTATCATGGATTAGTCACCTATCAATAGATTGAGCGTACATGTTGCCCTTGAGTTTACCTGTAGGTGATGCGTGCACTCACCAGAAGCTGGAAGGGGTAGGGGCAGGGAGGAAAAGGGGAGGTGGGATGAAAGGAGAAAAGAAAAGGAAAGGAAGGAATGGTGAAAGGGGATGTGGGGACAAGGGGATAGGGATTTCCTATACCTTTGTTTATCAGGCACAAGATTTGATCGAGTAAGGTGGTCGATCGACAAAATGACCAACCAAGGAGGTAAGGAGGGAAGGTGGGCTAAGAAGGGGATAGGGATCTAGTAAGAAGATTTGATTGAGCCCTATAAATTATTTAAAACCTCTAAGAATATGAATAGTGGATATCTAATATTTCCAATATCAAGACCTGTGCACCCTTTCACTACCCAAATGATCTCTCAGCAAGGAGTTTCAAGGCCTTCTTTTGACCATAAATTGACCAATACCTTGTGCAATGAAGTCTTTCTTCTAGTTACACTAGATCCTCCATTATAAGAGCTATATTCTTGAACAACAAACATATTCAAAATCTTCTTGTCTTCCTTAGGACAAGTCCAGTTCTTCGCTATGTCAAGGAGTCTAGGCTATCCTTTAAAAATTCTTTCAAAGGTACCTATTGTAGGGGCAATTGAAAACCCTCTAGCACCTCTTAATATTTAGAATAAGATGTTTTAAATTGGTCCAATCCAATTAAACATAACACCTAGCCAAGGAAATTGTGCCCTATTTGGAGATCCAAACTAAACATGTAGCAACTAAAGTTGGCACCTTGCCTCCCTTCTTGCTAAATTTTTTTGTAGTTTTGATTACCAATGATATAGAAACCAAACATGAAGCTAGATATTCATTATGCACAACTACTTAAATAATACAACAATGGAATCAAAGGAGTTACAGGTATTACAACCACCTTTAAAAATATGCTATGCAGGAATAACAACCTACAACAAACATGGTTGCAAACAAAATAATCATATGCTAGAAGATAAGAAAATCCTCAACAACATAACTATGCATCCTAACTACTAACAAAACAATATCTAACGTGGGCATACTATACCTCACACGAGTACTATGCAATAAATAGTATCTTAGTATTAAGGATAAGCCT
Organism: Wollemia nobilis; assembly: GCA_028583015.1. Taxonomy (NCBI): domain Eukaryota; kingdom Viridiplantae; phylum Streptophyta; class Pinopsida; order Araucariales; family Araucariaceae; genus Wollemia; species Wollemia nobilis. The sequence continues at coordinate 12,725,105 of JAQPPZ010001195.1, forward strand.
AATTTACAATAATATCCTCATCTATTTTGGTCATTCAATAGTTTCCTCCCTCTCAGCATCTAGGCTATTTTTAGTATACCCATAAAAATTTGGATTTCTAATTTTAAGCACTTCAAGGTCTTGACTCGTCTAGTCTTGCATATGCTAGCATTCTACTATCATAGTGGTGAGAGAATATTTCTAACCCTTGATTTTCATTATGACATCCATTTTGAAGAGTTGCTCATCTAGCTTGTGCATTCTAGCCTACATTAATTGATAGTGGGTCTCAAAGGGAATTTACTAAAAATAGAAAGTCTAGTTTTAACAGTTATAATTTTTAGTAAGGGTTATAAAAGTGCAAGGGTGCTATATACTAAAATAATCAGCTCAATGATGTAATCATAATGGTGTATATCCCAAAATGATGTTTTTTGAGAGCCCAAACTTATTTTATAAGGGTTTTTAGGTTGCGCATTTGCTTCAAAAATCTCAAAAATTTACTTTTTATGTCCGATGAGATCTGCTTCTAAAAAATTAGGTAAGAAATGGATGTATTCTAGGTTATGGTTTATGTACTCTCCATAACCCTCTATTATACTATAGCAATGATCAATAATGTTCAAACCAATATTTTAGGCCATTACTTAAGGAGGATTCCACACATACCCTTGAGTGCACTACCTACCTCTCTGATCGATATGGGAGGGTGATATTCTTGAGTGTTGTGCTTAATACACTATGGAATTACATAGCTAAGTGGTTTCCTATATATGCAATTTTAGCTCAAGGTTCCTAAAAGGGGTCTCTCAATATACATGAAGTATATGGGAGCTCAATTTTGTATATAGGTAATGTTTGAGCTCTAGGTATTGGATCCATTAGACACTTTATGGGTAATCTAGCTTAGCCAATAATGACAGCTCCTCCGTGTTATTTTAAAATATTCAAAACATTATTTGTAACCTATGAACCTAGGGATAACAAAAACAATTGCTCACAACAAAAACTTACAATACCCTAAAAAGTGCTATGATACCACTTGCAATGAACCTCTTCTTCTCATGTGAATATTTCACCTCAAAATTCTTAGTGCAAAGTTGTACTAAGATAATAAATTCAATGCCAAAGATAATTCTAACTATGATCGCATAGAGTATTGATAAAAGCAACACTAATATCATATATCTAATAACTGAAGAACACAAGCTTATACTGAGAGGGGGGTTGAACAATATAATATCAACTTTTACTTTTCTTTCCCAAACAATATTATCCAATATTATCAATGGTAATATCAATAGCAATAATCAAATCAATGCACAAATCATCACACACAATAGAGACACCAATTTAACGTGGTTCACCCAATGTGGGCTACTCCACGGAGAAAATATTTCTACTAAATTTTCTCAACAAATCCTCTTGGGAATCACTTCCCTATTATAATGTTTACACCAATATCCTAATGCTCTAATTTGTGGATCTCTCTCCATAGGATAAATATTTCCATTTTTCTCTGTTTCATGGAACTTGACCCAGGAGAACTCTTTCTCTTCAACTATTTTTTGGATCTCTCTCCACAGAAGAACTTTATCTTTCCAGCTACTTCATGGATCACACTCCATAGGAGAACTCTTTCCCCTTGCTCTAGTTCATGGATCTCTATCCACAGGATAACTCTTTCTCCTCTACTCTGACTAGTGATCTTCTTGAAGACTACTGCTCCCATTACACTAGCTTGTGGATCTCTCTCCATAGAAGACCTTTGTCCTCACTTAGAATATGTTTGTCCTAAATAACTTGGATAATGGATATCTATCCACTAGAGAATAATGTTCTCTGCTATTTCACCTCCAAAGCTTCCTCTCAACTCTGTATCAAATCTACACCAAACACTATCCTCTATCTAGTACAAATCTACTCTTACTCTATCTTAGGTCTAGCATAAATCTGCTCACAAATCTATACCAAAATCTATCCTCAAGACTTAACACAAAGCTTGATCCAATCACAAATCAACTCTGCTTATATTTACCCCAAGCCTTAACACAAATCTTGAACAAATCAATCAATCAACTCTACTCTCAAGTCTTCACAAAGACTTACCTCAATTCTGCTCTCAAGTCTTCACTAAGACTTGTCTCAAATCTTCTCTCAAGTCTTCACTAAGACTTACCTCAAATATGCTCTCAAGTATTCACTAAGACTTACCTCAAATATACTCTCAAGTCTTCACTAAGAATTTCCTAAAATCTGCTCGTAAGTCTTCACTAAGACTTACCTCAAATCTGCCTACAAGTCTTCACCAAGACTTACCTTAAATCTACCTATAAGCTTTCACAAAATCTTGCTCAACTCTATCCTTAAGCTTTCATAAAAGCTTACTCAAATCTATCCTTAAGCTTTAACAAATTCTTATTCAAATCTGCTCAAACACATACTCAATACAACTCACAAGATATACTCAATCAATCTCAAATATTGCACACAATGTTATAAATCTATTTGTCTAATCTTTAAAGTAATTCCTTTAACTTAAAGCAGTTTAGACATATTCTATCCATAATTCTTTTAACCTTTGGAACATATAGAGAATGATGTACTCTATCAAGAACTCAATATGTTCTACTCAATCATTAAGTCTATCGCTTTCACAAATCTGATTTCTAATGTTTGCACATTCACTTTCAATATCACTTAAAAAAAATGCTCAATAATTTCACTCATTCATTCAATCAATGAAACACAACTTGCTCACAAACCCTAAACAAGTGTTTTCATTCTTTTTCAAAAAATGTGCACAAAGTGGGTTTCAAACCCTAACTCTAATAGTCCTCAATCTCTATCTCAAATGATCTCTAAATATTCACCAATGAAGCATATAATAATTCACTCAATATTTCCAACAATGCTTATCAAACAATCCTTTTCATTCCACCTTGTATTTCACAACATTCATTCCAATATTTCAAACAAAATATGATGTGCCCATACCTTTTTGCTTTGATGGAGATATGTCTTCAAAACCTGTCTTAATCACAATCAAATCCTCTTTGCCAATTTCAAGGTTAGATAGCAACAATCTATCTCAATATTTCCACACAAATATTCTCCTCAATATTTATTTCACCATACAAAAATATCAAGTCTCAAGTACACCTTATAATCTCCAAACTTCTCAAAATAACATTCAACATATAAAAATCAAATTCCTTTGTTAACACCTTATAAACTCCAAATTTTTAAAATAGCATTCAACATATCAAATTCCTTTGTTAACACCTTATAACTCCAATCCTTTATTTATTTTTCTAAGCAACAAAAATATAAAATATTTTTCAATTAACCTTATGACTCCCTATGCATTCCACCTATGCATTTAAAATTATCACGTGGCCTCTATATCATTTGCACCTTCCAAACCTTGGTGAATTTAATTAAAAATAAAAAGTGCTTACCTTATAATCTTTGGCCCATGTCTCAAAAACTATTGTGCATGTATTTTGACTGCGCCCAAACTTGAACTCATGACCAACTGTCATCGTAGTGCCTTAGCCCAAGGCTAAGCTACCGCCTGGGATACATGCCCCGACGTGAACCTAAGTCCACGCACTCTTACTAATGCCTTCATAGGAATTCGACAAAACCAAAACATGTCTTCCTTCTTTGCAAAACAGATCGTGTGGGATTTGAAACCATGACCTCTCTTGCACGAGTGTCTTAGAAATTCTTTGACCACCGTCTGTGCTACCCAGCACCTTGGCAATGGGTTTTGCACTTCACTCGAATTTCAACATGATTTCTTCCTCCCTTAGTTAAAAAACACATGAATCCTCTTCTCCCTTCACAATGCAGTGCACGAATTACATATCAACTTTTGGCATTCAAATAGCATTAGTAAATCTGAAATGAAATTTATTTTCCCTTTTTATACTTTGTTCTTTGTACTTCAACACAAGCACATTCGATTTTCAAATTTCTAATTCGAATTTTAAAATTTAAACCTTGGAACTTTTTGTTTATTTAAATTAAAATTCTAATCATAGGTTAAAATATTTTAATTTAAATAAATTAAATAAAGACCTTTATAATCTGCTCAATGGGTATTTTCAAGGATATGTTATTTTAATGATTCCTTGGACCTCATTTTTCTTCACCTATTCTTTTTGCTCCAAATATTATAATATTATTATTTCTTTTTAAACCTGCTTCTCTTCTCCTTGGGTCTTCTACCTTTTAGGTCTCTTTAGGTATATAATATTTAAAATAAATATTATACCCTTTTTATTTTAACCATTTCCTTGCCTTTTGGAAAATCAACCTTGTGACATCAATGATAACAAAACTAGATATCAAACCTCTTGACATCAATGACAACAAAACTTGCTCAAATTTTCAACAATCTCCCCCTTTGTCATTGATGGTAACCCCTTTTTTGAAAGACATTCCTTTTAATTTTTTATTTTTTCTCCCCCTGAGAAACTACTCCCTCTGACTGAATGCTCTCCCCTTAACTCAAATCTCTCCCCCTTTGACATCAATGGCAAAGGGCCACCTTTGGGGCTAAAGATAAGACTCTTAGCTCAGCCCCCTCCCCACCTCCTTTCCTTGAGGTGATTAATTTTTGGGGGGATTATTTCTACTCCCAGCATACAATTCTTTTTTCTTTGTCCACCTTCTTCCTCAATTGATCCTTATGATTCCTTTGAGTATTCATGTTTCTGCTTGTCTCTGGAAAAATTTTTCTACACCACTTAGCCATATGCCCAACATTATTGTACTTATAACACTTAATGTTGTGGTTCCTTGAAGGTGCAAATGTCTTGAATTTCCTCTTGGTGAAGCCATATCCATTCTTGTGATGAACCCTGCAGTTAACTGCTTTATGACCAAACTAATTACAAGAGTAACAATACCCTTGAAATAATGCCCATTTCTGAAATTTCTCTTGGTGAAGCCAATACCAAAACCATATTTCTTCTTTTCATGTGTCCTGCACTGCATAGCCTTGTGTCCAAACCTATGACATGAGAAGCAACGTCCTTTTAAGAAATTTTGTCTTGACCCCATTAGTCTCTTAGTCCTTTCTTCCGTGTGATGTTCTTTATTCCGCATTTGTGCATTATTTCCTTTCTTTTTGATGCTATCATTTCTCGACACATCGATATAAGTCTTTAGTTCTTCTTCAATCACTTCTTTTGATGTTCCCTTTGAGACTTCCTTTTCTTTTGAGCTTGATTCTCCTTTTTGTACGTTTAGATCTTCTTCATTGCCTAGTCTTGTTTTGATAAATGAAGATCTTTGTGCTTTGGTAATGTTATCCAAATCTTTTGAACTTTTCTCAAACTTGTGTAGCTTGTCTTTAGACTCTTTCACTTCCTTCCTTAGTGAAACTACCTCATGTTCTAACCTTTCACATTCTAATACTTTTACCTCTAACTTTTCATTCATACCTTCCTCAATTTTCTTTGCCTCTTCAACCTTAACCTTAAGGTTAGTGAGATCTTGAAGAAACTTTGCCTTTGTTTCCTTATCCTCTTGTACTTGGAATTTCAATATTGAGTTCTCTCTTTTTAATTCTTCAAGATCAACAACAATTCTTTCATATTCTATATCTTTTATCTTTAACTGCTCAGTTGTGCCTTCTTCAACTCTTCTTATTTTTTCAACCTTAACTTTCAAGTCAAAGATATTTTATAGAATATTTGTCTTAGTTTTCTCATCCTCTTGTATTTGAACCTTCAATTCTAAGTTCTCCCTTTCCAACTCAACAAGTTCCTCAACTATGGCTCCCTTATTTTATTTTTTTGAATCTTCCTCTAGGTCTTCAAGAGCATCTTCATATTCTTCTTCACTACTACTATACCCAGTTTTTGTACAATGATCTTCAAGGTGACCAAATTTACCACAAATAAAATATTTGAGTATTCTTAGTTCCTTCTTGTTCCTTTTTACACAGTTAGCTTATTTTCTGTTGTTGGATCATATTTCCACTTATCCTCTTAGAGCAAAAAATTCTTTGAGAACACAATCAAATTCTTTTCCTCTTTGTTGCTATTATACCCATTTTATGGACAATAAAGTGCCATGTGACCAAGCTTACCACACTCAACACATCTCATAGATTTTTCTTCTTCCTTTCTCTTAGTCTCAAGATCCAATTCTTTTTTATTTTCAGATATCATGGTTCTTATTTTACCTTTCCTTGCCATGTGTGTTCTTGTAGTTATTCCTTCAAGTTTTTAGGCTCTTCCGAAGGAACCCGCTCTAATACCAATTGAAGAACACAAGCTTATACTAAGAGGGGGAGTGGACAGTATAAGACCAAATTTTACTTTTCTTTCCAAAATAATATTATCCAATATTATCAATGGCAATATTAATAGTAGTAATCAAAGCAATGCACAAATCATCACACACAATAGAGACACCAATTTAACATGGTTCACCCAATGTGGGCTACTCCACGGAGAAAATATTTCTACTAAATTTTCCCAACAAATCCTCTTAGAAATAACTTCCCTATTACAATGTTTATGGACCTTTTTCCAAAGGAGACACCAATCCCCTAATGCTCTAATTTGTGGATCTCTCTCCACAAGATAACTCTTTTCTCTTTTCTCTGGTTTGTGGAACTTGACCCAGGAGAACTCTTTCTCCTCAACTAGTTTATGCATCTCTCTCCATAGAAGAACTCTATCTTCCTAACTACTTCACGGATCACACTTCATAAGAGAACTTTTTTCTCTTACTCTGGTTTGTGGATATCTATCCATTGGAGAACTCTTTCTCCTCTACTTTTGCTGGTGATCTTATTGAATACTATTACCCCCACTACACTGGCTTGTGGATCTCTCTCCACAGAAGACCTTTGTCCTCACTCAAAAATTTATCCTCACTACCCTGTCTAATGGATCTCTATCCACTAGATACTACTGTCCTATGCTATATCACCTCCAAATACTATCCTTGGTCTAGTACAAATCTGGTCTTACTCTGTCTTAGGTCTAGCATAAATTTTCTCACAAATCTACATCAAACTCTATCCTCAAATTTTTCCTCAAGCCTTAACACAAGGCTTGATCCAATCACAAATCAACTCTGCTTATATTTACCCCAAACCTTAATACAAATATTGAACAAATCAATTAATCAACTCTACTCTCAAGTCTTCACAGAAACTTGCATCAATTCTGATCTCAAGTCCTCACTAAGACTTGTCTTAAATCTGCTCTCAAGTCTTCACTAAGACTTACCTCAAATTTGCTCTCAAGTCTTCACTAAGACTTACCTCAAATCTGCTCTCAAGTTGTTGGCAATTTTGGGTACTTTGGGTACATTGCCTTTGCTCAAGTGTATAAGTTGTCATTGATGTCAAGAAGCTCTTGAAGGAATTTGATTTGATGTCAAATAACTTGTTTTGATGAAGGTTACGGCATGACATTTTCAAATGTCTTTTGTAAACCCCAAGTTGGCAAGTTTAAAGATTACAGGCGGATGCATTAGTTTAATGCATTTGGGTCCAGGAGGAAGTATTTATTTAAATAATTAAAAACCATGTTAAGGTTCCTTTTAATTATTTTTAAATAAATATTAATTTATTTTTTTGCATTGGGTTCTCCTAACCCATGGCGCAAATGTCTTAACTATGATGGCGCTATGTTCTAAGATTGTGGGCGCTAGCCAAGACCTCCGTCGACGTGTTAAACTCCTTCGTCGATGTGTTAAACTCCTCGTCGATGTCAAGAGTTTATGGGAAATATGCATATAAATATCCCATGATGAAGTTCAAAGATCATCCCATCCGCATTTTTGAAAAGTGTTGCTCGTTGTGTATTCGTGATCTGATGTTCGATTTCTTCCTCGCTGTGATTTCGTGATCTGCTGTTCGGATATCCGCCGTTCATTTTTTGTATCCGTCGTAAGGTTTCATCATCGTCGATTGCGTCAGAATACAGGGAGTCCTGTTGTTTATTTTAGCCCTGGTGCAGAAGGTACAAGGGAAACAGAGTGAGGTTCAACCCTCATCGAACGCCTTTGGCGCACCGATAGCAGCTAGGCTGTTGGCGCGCTACCCAAACGAGAGGTTTCGCATTCAAATAACGTGAAAGGGTTTTTCTTCGTTGAATTGGATGCAGCGGGTGGTGTTAGAGTTCGTGCGCAATTTCTCCATAGCGCGATTTTTGGTGTTGGCCAAGGTATTTTCAAAATTAATTTTTGCTAGTGTATTTTGCGGATGGAGGAAGTTTATTAGAGAGAAAAATAGCTTAGGAGTTATAAGGAGTTTGAAGCTTGTTTTATTTTGATAAAATATTCTTTTGAAAGTGTTGTTTGCATTATCTTATTGCATTCTTATGAGAGATAAAGTTTATTGTTGATAAGACTATATGGGAGAAATAAGGTGTATAAGGGATAAATATTTCTTGTAATGTTGAGAGTGCTTTTGGTTGATTATGGAAATGAAAGCATGATGTTTTAAGGTTAGAATTGCTTCTTGTGTGAAGTTGTGAAACCTTAAGTGGGCAGATTTGAGATTGACATTAGCTTTCATTAAATTGGTTATAATCAAGCTATTATTTACTTGGTTAAAGTGTTGGGCTTACTCCTTTGTTGATGATTTGAAAAGTTGTTTTGTGCTATTGAGATTTGAGTTGGTGGATGCTTTTTGTTCAAACAATGTTGGAGAGAAAAGGAGTTCTACTTGTTTCCTTTTCTAATGTTGATTATGAAATGCTTCAAGGTTGTGTTTTGAGTTGAATGGTGTTGATTGAACCTTGTTTGATGAGCATTGTTGTTGAAGCCCTAATTGATGGTGAAAAGAACATGAGTATCATTGTTATGTGATTCTTTGCATAGTTGGCAATTGTTGGGGTTTCATGTTCTTGAAAGAAAACATTCTGTCCTATCCGTTTCAGATATTGAGTTGAGTTTTCATATTTGAGATTGAGTTTGAGCTGAGTTGATTTGAGTTGAGTTTTGAGATTGGGAGTTGAGTATAGAACATATTGAGTCTCTAACAATTCTCTTTATGCTTCTATGAGTTTGACAAATCACATTGGGTCTCTAACAATTCACTTTGTGATTTCCTACTAAGAAATTTTTTCTTGGTGAGCTTGCTGAGTTTTTGGACAGGTTTCGATGGGGACTTGTGAGCAGTTTTGGACGGAGTTCCGGTGGGGACTTGTGAGCGATTTTGGACAGGTTCCGGTGGGGACTTGTGAGCAGATTTGGACGAGGTCCTAGCCAGAGGACTTGTGAGCTGAGTTTGATAGTTCTATCAAAGAACTTGAGGACAGAGGTGCACTGGTTCTATGAGAAGAACCTGAGGACATATTTGGCAAGTCTTTGAGAAGGCTTGTATGCAGAGAATTGATTTGTTCAAGAGTTGGACATATCTGACAGATAGAGGAAGACTTGTACTAAACCGACTGACTATGTTTGGTATAGGTTGCTGAGCTGCTATGGATGTGATCATAGAAGGCAGAGGTCTCTTAGGCTAAGCATTGAGGACAGGAGGTCTTCGGTGGAAAGGAGTTCCACATGTTGGCAATAGGTAGAGGCAGTTGATATTCTGAGGGATCATTTCTAGAGTAGAGGGGAAGGTATCTCCTTTGAGCAGAGGCTCATAAATTTTTATTGGGGGAAGGTATCTCCTTTGAGCAGAGGCTCATAAATTCCGATTGGGTGAAGGTATCTCCTTTGGGCCGAGGCTCATAAACATTGTAATTGGGAAGGATACCCAAAGAACTTTGAGATAACTTTTAGAGAAAAGTTTTGTGGACGTAGCCTGACCATTCGGGTGAACCACATTAAAATTGGTGTCACTTTGTGGATGATATTATGCATTGCTTTGATATTGCTTTGGGTATATTGCTTTACTGTTTTGAAGTATAATGGAAAAAGTAAAAAGAGGTCTTATATTGTTCACCCCCCCTCTCAGTATAAGCTTGTGTTCTTCACAAGTCTTCACTAAGATTTACCTCAAATCTACTGTTAAGTCTTCACTAAGACTTGCCTCAAATATGCCTGCAATTATTCACCAAGACTTACCTCAAATCTACTTACAAGTCTTCACCAAGACTTACCTCAAATCTTCCTACAAGATTTCACAGAAGCTTGGTCAAATATGTCCTTAAGATTTCACAAAAGCTTACTCAAATATGTCCTTAATATTTAACAAAATCTTACTCAAATCTGCTCAAACACATGCTCAATACATCTCACAAGATATACTCAATCAATCTCAAATATTGCACACAATTCTATCAATTTCTTTGTCTAATCTTTAAAGTAATTCCTTTAACTTGAAGCAGTTTAGAGATATTATGTTCACAATTCTTTTAACCTCTGGAACATATAGAGAATGATGTACTCTTTCAAGAAATCAATATTTTCTACTCATTCATTAAGTTTTTCGCTTTTACAAATATGATTTTTAATGTTTGCACATTCACTTTCAATATCACTCAAAACCAATGCTCAAGAATTTCACTCATTCATTCAATCAATGAAACACAACTTTCTTACAAACCCTAAATAAGTGTTTTTATACTTTTTCAAACAAGGTGCACAAAGTGAGTTTCAAACCCTAACTCAAATAGTCCTCAGTCTCTATCTCAAATGATCTCTAAATATTCTGGTATGAAACTAAATGGTGCGGGAAGCAGGATTGTTTTTATATTGAATCACTTTTTGATTGTAAGGTAGAAAACCCACAATAGACTTAATTTATATATTTGTTCGATGATGCCTTATTATCATATGTGGATTGCATTTAAATACCTAGTCTAATAGTTGTAAGAGTGAAGTGTTGTGACCCTAGAATATAATGAATAAATAATATAAGTAATTAGGACATGTTAGGAGGGTCCTAACATGCCACCCCCCTTAAATGAGCTTTGTCCTCAAAGATGGAAATTTGGAAATTGTTGCTGGATATCTTGAAAATTTTCCCACGTTGCATCTTCTAAAGGTAGACCTTTCCAATGGATTAAAACTTCCATGATATCGTGAGTACGAAGGTGACGAGAGCGGTGATCCAAGATAGCTTCTGGCTCGACTAGAAGTACTCCATCATCGGAGAATTCAGGGAGAGTGGGTTGTGTCGTGATATGGGCTCCCACAGCGAGCTTAAGGCAAGATACATGAAATACGGGGTGAAGTTTGGAAGAGGGAGGAAGCTCTAGTTTGTAAGCAACGGTCCCAATACGTTGGAGAACTTTATACGGCCCGTAAATTTTGGGTGCTAACTTCTGAGAACCTTTTTGTTTAAGAGAGGATTGACGGTAAGGTTGGAGACGTAAGAAAACCATATCACCCTCGTTGAAACTATGTTCTATGTTGATCGGCTTGCTGCTTCATGCGATGCTAGGCAGTGTGTAGGTTCTCTTTTAGGATCTGTATTATGTCATCTCTATTAGCAAGTTCTTTTTCCACCGCATGGACTTTTGTAGTCCCTGGAATATAGGAAGTGAGGGATGGTGGTGTTTGACCATATAGTGCTTCATAAGGAGTCATTTTGATGGGCATATGGTATGAAGTGTTATACCACCATTCCGCTAGTGAAAGCCACTTTACCCAATGGAGTGGGTGAGTAAAAACAAAACATCGAAGGTATGTTTCCAAGCATTTATTTACAACTTATGTTTGGCCATCGATTTGAGGATGGTAAGCGGAGCTCATACGAAGTTGAGTACCTTGTAATTTGAACAATTCCTTCCAAAAGGTTCTAGTGAAAGTTGGATCGCGATCACTAACAATTGTGGAGGGCATACCATGTAATTTAAAAATATTATCTAGGAAGAGGTGGGCTATAGTGCTAGCGGTATAAGGATGAGCCACGGAACAAAAATGGGCATATTTAGATAAACGATCAACGACTACGAAAATGGTTGTTTTTCCTCCTGATTTTGGTAATCCTTCAATAAAGTCCATAGAAATATTTGCCCATGTTTTGGTGGGTATAGGAAGAGGTTGAAGTAATCCTGGAATAGCGAGGGTCTCCCCATTTTGTCTTTGGTAAACTTCACATTCTTTTACAAAGTTTTTGATGTAATTTTTCATTCCTACCCAATAGAAGGAGGTAGTGGCTCTTTTATAGGTTTTTAAGAACCTTGAGTGGCCTGCAGTGGGTGAGGTATGTAACTCATGAAGAAGTTTTTCATGATAAGTTGAATTGGGGGTGAGAACCATCGTCCCTTTGTATCTTAATATATTGTCATTCCAAGTGAATGGAGTTTTGCTACTAGGATTATGTTGAAGTTGTTGAATTAAGGCGTGGATAGTAGGATCATTTATCCATTCTTCATGCACCTCATCTACCAATTTAGGAATAAGGGAGGAAAGAGCATGGACTTGAGGCATATCTTCAAATTTTCTAGAAAGTGCATCGGTTGCCATGTTGTCCTTTCCATTTTTATATGTAATTTCATAATCATAGCCAAGAATTTTAGTAACCCATTTTTGTTGTTTCGGGGTATTAGTCCTTTGTTCCAAAAAATACTTCAAGCTATGATGGTCAGTGCGTATAATGAAATGTTGGCCAATAAGGTAAGGCCTCCAATGTTGAATAGCATGGACAATCGCCAACATCTCTTTTTCATACGTAGAGCAAGCTAAATTCTTAGGAGAAAATACTTTGCTTATAAAAGATAGAGGCCTTTCATCCTGCATGAGTACGGCTCCCATTCCTATTCTCGAGCGTCACTTTCAATGACGAACGGTTTAGAAAAGTTGGGCATGGCTAGAATAGGGGTGGTACACATTGCAGTTTTCAAGGTGATAAAGGCCTCATCCGCTTTAGACAACCATTTGAAAGCATTTTTCGTAAGTAATGTTGTTAGAGGAGCAGCGATTTTACCATAATTTTGGACAATTTTTTTATAATATCCCGTTAGTCCAAGAAACCCACGTAGAGCTTTTAAGGTTTTTGGAATAGGCCAATTTTTTACCTCCTCGATTTTGGAAGGATCTACCATAACTCCTTCATTTGAGACAATATGCCCTAAGTATTCAATTTCTTGTTTTCCAAAGGACCACTTTGATCTTTTTGCATAAAGTTGATTTTCCTCCAAGATTTGGAACGCTTGTCTAACATGGTCCAAATGTTCTTCCCATGTTTTGCTATAAATCGAAATTTCATCAAAGAAAACTAATATAAATTTACGAATAAAAGGGTGAAATACCTTATTCATTAGACTTTGAAAGGTAGAAGGAGCATTGGTCAGGCCAAATGGCATCACCAAGAATTCGTAGTGCCCTTCGTGAGTGTGAAAGGTCGTCTTAGGAATATCCTTTTCATTGACTCGTATTTGGTGGTAGCCTGACCGTAAGTCTAACTTGGAAAAATAAACTGCCCCGTGGAGTTCATCTAATAGCTCGTCTATGACCGAAATTGGAAATTTATCTTTGATGGTCATTTTATTAAGCGCTCGAAAATTGACACATAAACGCCATGAGCCATCCTTTTTTCTAACTATAATAATTGGAGAGGAGTAAGGGCTTTTGCTAGGTCTAAAGACTCCTGCCTTAAGAAGCTCTTGTACTAATTTATCTATTTCGGTCTTTTGGAGGTATGGATAACAATAAGGTCTAATATTAGGAAGGTGATGCCCTGGAAATAGTGGAATAGTGTGATCGTGACTTTGTTGTGGAGGTAGTCCTTTTGGTTCATTGAATACCGCCTTATGGTGGTCTAAAATATTTTGTAACTCTGGTGTCTCGTCTTCTTTGTGACAAGGTTGAATTGAAAATAATTGGGCGACCATTCCTTTGTTTCCTCTTCGGATAATTTTCTCCATTCTATGCGAGCTGATGATTTGGGAAGGTCCTAATTTCAGGCCTTGGATAATATAGGTTTGGTTCTTTGCTATGAATTTCATCCATAGTTCATCAAATTCCCATTGGACTACGCCCAAGGTTCGTAACCATTGTATGCCTAGTACAATGTCGCACCCACCTAGGGGTAGGACGTACATGTCGCCTTTCATGTTATAAACCCCCATAGTTTTATATTTCTGTATTTTTCTTTGCATGCAATTTTTTCGTTGTTTCCAATCATCACTTCGAAATTATTTCAAGGGTATATAAAACAATTTGCTTGTTTAGCCACCTTTGGATCGATAAAATTATGCGTGCTACCAGAATCTAGGAGCACGGTAAGGTTTTATTTCTTAAAATAGCCTTTAACTCGCATTGTTTGAGGGGCAAAAAATCCGGCAAGGGCGTTGAAGGAAACCTTTGGTGCATTTTCTTCGTCACTTTCAAGTGTGTTGGATAATACCTCTACTTTGAGTTCAGGTTCCTCTTCAGTAGAATTCCCTTCCTCTGTGGCATCTAGAATATATAATTTCCATGAGGCACATTTATGATTTCTATCAAATTTCTCATCGCAATGGTAGCAAACACCCTTAGCTTGGGGGCTATGTAGGAGTTTTGGGTTCATCCATTTTGCATTGGTTTAGGGTTGTTATAAGTGTTTGATGGTTTCCCCCAAGTTGGTTTTGTGAACCGATTCCGTGCCTTGATTTTGTCCTTCGCTAATTTTTCCAAGTCGATGGTCTCTAACATGTTTGTAGGGTTATACATTTGCACCTCTATTCGAATTTCTTCTTTTAATCCGTTGACAAAACATTCTTGAAAGAAGGCAGCGTCTAATCCAGATGTTCGATTAGCTGGCCTTTCAAATTCTACTTGGTATTCGCTTACTGAAGTGGTTTGGCATAATTTAGTGAGGGCCCCTGTAAAGCTTTGAAACTTGCTAGGGTCAAATCGCACTAATAGATTCTGTGTAAAGGTTGACCACGTCAGAGTGTCGTTAGTTTTCTCGAACCATTGGTACCATTGGATGGCATCGTTTTCCAAGTGGAAGGAGGTGATATGCACTTTTTGCATTTTTGAAATTTGATTTAGTGAGAAATATTGCTCTGCTCGGTAGATCCAGTTTGTAGGGTCTCCTCCTTCAAATTTTGGGAAGTCTAATTTGGTCGTCCATGGTAGAATGGAATTTTGTTGACCTCCTAACATTGCTCGGTTTGATGACTCGTGGTTGGGTGAATTTGCATGTGTTGTTGCCTGATTTTGACTGATGGCATCAAGTTTAACATCCATTGCAAATATGTTCTCGAAGAGTTCTCTTGTGGTACGGGTATTCTCCTCTCTTTCCTGTTGAACTTCTTCAGCGAGCCTTTTGTGTTTCTCATGAATGGAATCCAATGATCATTTTCCTTCAGCCATTGCGGTTGGTGTAGGTAACGATAAATATGAATTGGTACAGGTGAGAAAAAAAAATAAAAATAAAAAATAAAAAAATAATTTTAATTTTTTTCCTTTGCGTTTCGGACGTCGAAAACCTTGATGTTGCGTTGAAGATTTTAGCTTTTTCAAAAAATCCACCGGTCACCACACGAAAGGTCGAGCAATTTGGGTGTAAGACAACTTAATTCGTACCTTAGGAGAAGGTTTAATTTTTTGCGAGGATTTTGACATGGATCCGTGAAGCGTGAATGTTGTTTGCGTCCTCGTGAATGTGGACTGGCTGAAATGTGCGATGGGAAAAAAAATTAATGGTGAATTTGCTCCTTGATCTAGCTCTGATCCAGATGGTATGAAACTAAATGGTGCGAGAAGCAGGATCATTTTTATATTGAATCACTTTTTGATTGTAAGGTAGAAAACCCACAATAGACTTAATTTATATATTTGTTCGATGATGCCTTATTATCATATGTGGATTGCATTTAAATACCTAGTCTAATAGTTGTAAGAGTGAAGGGTTGTGACCCTATAATATAATGAATAAATAATATAAGTAATTAGGACATGTTAGGAGGGTCCTAACATATTCACTAATGAAGTATATAATAATTCACTCAATATTTCTAACAATGTTTATCAAACAATCCTTTTCACTCCACCTTGTATTTCACAGCATTCATTCCAATATTTCAAACAAAATATGATGTGTCCATAACTTTTTTCGTTGATGGAGATATGTCTTCAAAACCTATATTAATCACAATCAAATCCTCTTTGTCAATTTCAATGTTAGATAGCAACAATCTATCTCAATATCTCCACACAAATATTCTCCTCAATATTCATTTCGCCATACAAAAATATCAAGTCTCAAGTACACCTTATAATCTCCAAACTTCTCAAAATAACATAAACATATAAAAATCAAATTCCTTTGTTAACACCTTATAAACTCCAAAATTTTAAAATAACATTCAACATATCAAATTCCTTTGTTAAAACCTTATAACTCCAGTCCTTTATTTATTTTTCTAAGCAAACAAAATATAAAATATTTTTCAATTAACCTTATGACTCCCTATGCATTCCACCTATGCATTTAAAATTATCATGTGGCCTCTATATTATTTGTGCCTTCCAAACCTTGGAAAATTTAATTAAAAATAAAAAGCGCTTACCTTATAATCTTTGGCCCACATCTCAAAAAACTATTGCACATGTCTTTTGACTGCGCCCAAACTCGAACCCGTGACCAACTGCAATTGTAGTGCCTTAGCCCAAGGCTAATATGTCACTTGGGCTACATGCCCTGATGTGAACCTAATTCTATGCACTCCTACTAATGCCTCCGTAGGAATTTGGCGAAAACCAAAACACGTCTTCCTTCTTTGTAAAATGGATCGCGTGGGATTTGAAACCACAACCTCTCCTCCATGAGCGTCTTAGCAATTATTTTACTAACGTCTATGCTACCTAATGCCTTGGCAATGGGTTTTGCACTTCACTCAAATTTCAACATGATTTCTGCCTCCCTCAATTAAAAGATACACGAATCTTCTTCTCCCTTCAGAATGCAGCGTACAAATTATATATCAACTTTTGAAATTCGAATAGCATTGATAATTCTGAAATGAAATTCATTTCCCCTTTTTATACTTTGTTCTTTGTACTTCAACACGTCGGCACATTCGATTTAAATTCATTTCTCATTTTTATACTTTGTTCTTTGTACTTCAACACGTCGGCACATTCAATTTTTGAATTTCTAATTCGAATTTAAAAATTAAACCTTGGCGCCTTTTGTTTATTTAAATTAAAATTTTAACCATAGGTTAAAATATTTTAATTTAAATAAATTAAATAAAAACATTTATAATTTTGTCAAAGGGTCTTTTCAAGGATATATTATTTTAATGATTCCTTGGACCTCGTTTTTCTTCACCTCTTATTTTTGCTCAAAATATTATAATATTATTATTTCCTTTTAAACATGCTTCTCTTCCCTTTGGGTCTTCTACATTTTAGGCCTCTTTAGGTATATAATATTTAAAATAAATATTATACCTTTTTTTCTTTTAACCATTTCCTTGCCTTTTGGAAAATCAACCTTGTGACATCAATGAAAACAAAACTAGACATCAAACCTCTTGACATCAATGAAAACAAAACTTGCTCAAATTTCCAACAATAACATAAGCATTCATAAAATGAAACATAGAAGTACAAATAAAAGTAATCACAGGAATTCGAGACATAATATTACTATTGCAGACCTCTTCAATGGGCAACCTCCTTACAAAATATGCAAATTCTTCACTTTCCCATGAGGTTTACATCCTTCCCATTTTATAATATTTATAAGCATATAACCTGATATTTTATGATAATATTCTATGACAACTCGTTATGATAGTATTCTATGTCAATATTCCTGACTAAATATTTTGTGATAATTATATTCATCATGCCAAGTAGTTACATTCATAGTTCTATGACAAAGAAATGGTTAGATACATTGATTCTATAACAAAGTGGTTATATATATGATTCTATGAAACACACTCCTAAATTAACACATGGTCCACTTCTAACTTGATACATGGTCCACTTTACATGCAATATCATATACCCCTATGAGTTACAAATATCGAATATGTAGAATTTCTCTTCATCTATTGGTGGGGTGCACATTATGGTTGATAGGCCTTTTGATGACTTGACTAGCTCAACCAACCTAAGGTGATCCCCTCCAATATGACTAGGGTTAAAAATCCCATCCTCCTACTTCATTATTGATAATGATGATGTGGTAGTCAATGATGACTTGAAAGCTAATGTAGATCTAGTTGGTATGCAAATCCTCTCTCTCTCTCTCTCTCTCTCTCTCTCTCTCTCTCTCTCTCTCTCTATATATATATATATATATATATATATATATATATATATATATATATATATATATAATCCAAACACGTCGCACCCATCTACTTTTTTAACTCACATAGTCATCAAAATATGTGGTAAAAATACCCTATAAACATTTGACAAGTGGAAAATTTTGCTTCACTAATTTTCTTCTTAGATTTAGAGGCTATAAATTTTCACTATTTTTAATTATTAATAGGAAAAAACTTTCAAATACCAAAATGTTTGATACAAAAGCATTTTGAGCTCTTTTTTAAACTGCATGGTTGTTGGAGCTCTTTGAATATGTGTTATTTATTCAAGGACTTGTTATAGGTGTGAGGGCATCTCTTTCTATGATGGTATTTAGAATTTGTAGCACCTTATTAAGGGAGGAAATGGTAGTCTTCTAGATAGCAAGAGATTCATATGATTCCCCAATATAAGGGAGGAAATAACAATCTTCTAATCGATAAAAAATCATATGATTTCAGTATATTAGAGAACACAATAGTATTCTAGATGGTGAGGGTAGATATTTTTTGGCCTATTTGACCATTCATTATGGAAGGGGTGAGATATTATCATCCCTGATGTTTTCTCTCCTTGGCTCCAATTTAAATTAGGGGGTGTTAGAATATGGGTAATCTGGCCTTATTGGCTAAGGCCAATAGTGGATGATGTAAGCATTCAAGAAGCATTTATGTAATTATATTAGAAATCACTATCTAATGTACTTTGCTAGGATTTAGTGTATCTAGGCCTAGAAACAATGGTTAAACCATTATCACAGTTAAGCTTATGGCTTGTAATTAACCCTAAATTTTTATTTTACATCACCTTAGATTATGCAATTATTTTTATTGAGTATTTGGTATAAATACCCCTCAACCAACCAATTCATTACATCATAGTAACGTCAATGTGATCCAATAGTGATATAAAGCGAAACCCTTTAAAAACCCTATTTACTTAAAAAAAAAAACATCAATATGATCTATTATTGGATTTCCAATGGAACCTTATTGTTCTCTTTTGTTCATTTCATTTGGTAATGTTCTTACTTTGCTTATTTTCTTTCTTGTATATGACTTGTGGTATGTGTTATACTTCTATTTATTTCAAGAAAGTATTGTGAAATGAACAAATATACATTTTTTGTGCATATATGCATAAATGTATGTGAATCATATATACCTATTGCCAATGGAACTTTACCTTCAATAGACTATAATAGATATGGCATATGTGTAACAATAATATTCATTATGTAATCCTATCATATAGCATTAAGGTCCTAATTAGTACTTAAGACTATACCTTTGTATATTATATTATAAAGTTGAGTTTCTTTTGGATTTGAGTGTTTATAAATTTTAATTTTATGGGTGAAGACATCCATCAAATTTGAAGTTTACTTTGGTTTACTGTCACATATACTAACATGTTATAATATATAATTTAAATTTTTTTAATTATAAAAAAAATAACAATAATATTAATACTCCATGTGCTTATACATTTATCATTAATCATATAATACATAAACTTAGAAACTATTTTCCACGTATAATTCTACTAATCATCAGCTGAAATGGAAGAACAAAAATATTTTTTTTTGGTAAGTTAACAAAATTTTATTAATGAGGGCATTTGAAAGGTGCCCTAATGCCTTAGTACAAAAGTTGGATTAAAGGATGCAACATCCAAAAACACCCAATAACATCCAGACTAATCCTAAGACTTTCAAATAAAAAGAAACAGTCCAAAAGGACCAAACAGGAACAAAAATGTTCCAACAAGACAAAAACCAGAAACAGACAACAATATCCAAAGGAATTATACATTTGCAGAATCCTTGGTATCATCCTTTTTGACATCCTTAGGGATTTCCTTGAAGACTTCCTTTGTGATTTCCACCACCTCATCCTCCTTGATGCTACCTCTAGCGCTGGCTCCTGCGGTATTCTTTTCGGGGTGATCCTTAGAGTAATTGGTACAAAAAAATAGCAAATGCAGAGCATTTTTGTGCTCCTTCATCTGGGTAATGGAATTCATGCTCATGATTATTGCACTCTCCATCTGAGCAATGGTAGCAGTACTAGTCTTTATGATGTACTCCTGTAATAATTTGACCATAGGATCCTCAAGCTCATCCTCAATGGAACTGTCATGTATTTTTTCCTAGTTATGAACGAATTTATCTTTTAGGCACTAGGAGCTTCTCGAAGGGGTGGGACGATCCTCCACCTTTACCTTATTTCTCATAAATTTCTCAACATCCTGAGAGCTGCCTTCCGCTTTCCTTTTCTTGAAACCACAAGCACTTGAGGACGGGGTAAAGGACGTGTCCTCCTCAGTAGTCTGTTTGGACTCTGCTTGCTGCTTAGGTATAAAAACATTACCTTTTGGGAACTTCTCTAACAAATTTTTGTAAATCACCTTAAAAAGTCCCTGGTGTGAGGGCCATGCCTCATCCTTCTTTGAGTGAGTTGCCTTGATGGAATATTCCATAAAACAGGAATTCAGGGATGTTGAGAGGTTTCACTTCCCTGAAATGATTCAGAAAAGCTATATGCAATATTATCTCAAGCTAAAGTAAAATATAAATAAATATTTTTATTAAAATTACTTCCTAGTTAACTTAAAAATTTTGAATATATTAGGGTAGGAAAAAAACCCTTAGGATCCCTGGTTAAAAAAGAGGTTGGTATAGAATGAAACTTGATTCATCAAAAATATGGTCCATCTCACACTTTTAATGGATAAAAGTAAACTTTGATTGTACCTTAGGGGCTAACTCGACATCGAGGTTATTACAAATGAGAATTCTATGGACTTAACATAACCATGTTCCTCATAGGAATAACATGGCAAAAGAAATAGCTACATTACTACCTCATTGAATGAAATGATACAGAGGACTCATTCATTTATGAACATTTTTTAAAATAAAAATAAAAATAGATTAACATTTTAATATTGAATGCCAATATAAAATTTACTTTAAAATTAATATCATTTGATAATTAAATGGTATGATTTTGGAGAGCGGGGAGACCTCCCTCTTTGGGTGGGAGGTCACCATTTCAAATTTCCTACTCCCTCCTTGCTCCAGTCTTGAGGATTTTTGGGTGAATCTCCTATCTCTCTAGGCCTGGAGGACCTTCTCTGGGTCTTCCTAGTACTCTTTGCATTTTTAGGTCCTTCTCTAGGTCTTCCTAGGGCCTCGTAAGAAGTGTTTTTTCTATTTTTCTCTGCAAATGTTGTTGTCTAATCGGATAGACATGGTGATTCTTTCTTTGATGCCCCTTGGTGTTGTTTGGCTTCTTGTTAGTTCAATTTGGGAGATGGTCCTATAGATTTATTTCCTGTGGGTTTTCTGGTATTTGGTGATGGGACCATGTGCTTCAATATTATTTGTAATGGTGGCTTCTCTTTTCTTCTCCTGAACCTGGCTTTCGATTGAGGGTTTGGCATCCTTTTTACCTGATGTTTGATTTGGCTTGGGGATTCTCTTCTCTACGTATTTAATGGCCTTTGTAAGGGAGACCACATTTTTATTACCTATAGATGAGAGGCTCTCATAGATGCTCCTAGATCAGGCTTTTAGTGGTAGTTTTTGGATCTTCTGCTCTAGTTTTCAAAAGGCCCTTTGTGTGTCTATTTCAAGGGTTTTTCGATAAAATATTTCTCTATGGTTTTTTTGGTCTTTTGGAAGGGGATCCTATGCTTTCTCAATCAACTATGATAGAAAGGTTTCTGGTGATTACTTCCTAATTAGACTATTGGTGGGGCTGGGCTTTCCTATTGATTTGTTGTAGGTGATCATTTTATGGACCCTATCTGCGGTTTTTTTTTTCTTTGAGGGAAGACCACGTGTGTGCTCATTAGTTGTAGAGGATGAGTTCCTAAAGATAGTCTCTAGGTCAGATTTTTCTTCTAGTTTTGGGGGTACCGTAGTGATCTAAATCCTTTGCTAGGTTTATCCATTTTTAGGTTGTGCATTCCTTTTATTTTACAAAAGAGTTCTTGCGACCTATGGAGACCTCCTCATATTATTGCTCTAGTTTCCAAGCCTTTAAAATATCCTTATGTGCAGGCTTTCCATGTTTACATAGTTTCTCCTGAGCAAGAAAATATGTTTCAAATTCTTAAGTGGAATTTATGTTTTAAATTTAAAATTTTTGTGAATTTTCATTAGGGGCCAAGAGGCCCTCTATTCTCTTTCAAAGGTGTGTGGATGATAGATATTCTTAATTATCTAGATATCTACTTCTCGAATGTTGTTTCAACAGTTTCATTTAGCTCGGCTATGCTTTAGACGGATCTTTCCCGAGTCAGCCTCAAATTTAAGTTTGAAAAGTCTCTTGGGTGGGAAACTTTATTTTCAATTTTAAATCCTTGTACAGGGATATTTATTTTAGCTGTTCTACAAATATTCCTTTGAATCCAAATTTTTAATTTCTATTGGGAGCAGAATTTTCTTGTTTAGGTAGGAATCCCTTTTCAAAATTTCTCTGGTCCCGTTTGTAGATTATCCTATGGAGGTTGTCTCCTTGCTTTTATTTTTCTTTGTTTATCTTTAGGAGATAGACTCTTTTGGTGTATTCTTATTGTGAAAGGTTTGGGGATCCTTTCAAAACCGCCTATTTCAACCAATTAAAAAAATATGGTATAATTTCAATTGGTTGAAAATAAGGTAAAGAATCAGGTTCAAATCTTGTCATGCAAAATGTGAATCTCGTCCTTCTTCTAGCCTTAAGCTTATGAGCCTATATTTATATGATATTGGTTTGATATGTTGATTAGGAGTAATTATGAGTTTTTTACTATTGATTGATCAATTTTGATAAGTTGTGATTATTGGCACATATTATTCACTTACAGATGTACCATTAATGATGGTTCTTGATAATATGATTTATAAGGATTTATAAGACATAAATTTTTAGAACACAATGTAGAATTTTTTTTGGATGATGCTTTGGCTCTAGCTCTAAAAGCTCTCGTCATATGAAATTGGATAGAGAACAGTGGATTTTAAATAGATAGGATTATTATGGATAAGAGAATGAAAAGACAACAAACTATATAAAATATAGTTAAATTTTATTCCTAATTAAAAATAAAGTAATTTAATATACAAATATTTTTGTAAAGTTTAGAATAAATCCAACTTTAAAATATTAAAATGCTCAATCTTGTGAGGGATACCATAGTGGTAAGTTCTTGGGTTTTCATTTCGAAGACCCAAGTTCAAACCTTGGTATGAGGGAACCGGAACCCCTCATAAAATCTCATGCTTTACCATAACATTTTGGTTAGATGGATTAAAATTTATGTCTTTATAGTTTCATATTTAGTGTTGGTCAATGGATTGGTAGCATAATCATTTAAATCCAAGAGAGGTCTTAGACAGGGAAATCCTCTATCACCATATTTGTTCATTATTATGGCAGAGGTTTTGGGTAGGAACTTGAATAAGGCTAAAAAATATGGGCTTATAAGTGAACTTAAGGCTAGTAATAACATTGACAACATCACCCATCAACAATTTGTAGATGATACAACCCTTTTTGGGAGGACAAGGATAAAAGAGGCCAGAGCTTTCAATAACTTATTAAAGAAATACGAAAGAGCTTTAGGGCAAAAATTTAATAGGAAAAAATCTAAAAATTACTTCCTAAACATCCCAGGAAAAATTAAAACAGGGATATGTAGGTTACTTCAAATGGCGGAGGTAAATTTGGTAGTGTTAGAGTAATATTCCATTATTTGAGATAATTACATATTTCCTACATTAGGTAGATTTTATTTTACCACATGGTAAAAAGTAATTTCTTACTTTTTACCACATGTTTTTACTTTCTACCATGAAGATATTCACTGTTTAGAATATCTTATGGTAACTAGGTAGTCGTAGTCAACTTGACTATGTTAACTCCCTAGTTGGTTAGTAGGTTAAGCGCTTATTCCTCAAGTGCGTAGTTGTTAGCATGGAAGTAGCATCTATTGTTAAATTCCTATTTTGTAACCTATTTAAGATATTATTCAATTTAATGAATGATTAATTCATAATCATTATTTGTTCTCACCTATTGTTTATAACATTGGCATCAGAGCCATGGTGGAGCCACCTATGATCTTGGAGCACTAGGCAAGAGGCCCACAGTGGACCAGGTGCACGCTTCCTAAGGCAACCATAGAATATCACTGATCTCGAGGAGTGGGACCTACTGATATGATAGCCTACAGCCTGAGACCCGAGCTAAAGCGGCCCGCAGGTGCACAGATATTGAGGAACGAGATCTTCTGACATGGCAGGAAACCCTACAATGGGCAGGCAGCCCACGTGAGAGCAGAAGTCACTCAACTTCGTGCGGTAGCAGACTTCCATGTGAGGGTAGGAGCGCCCTCCATGGAATACCATGTGGCATCCAAGCCGACCTACACGTGATGGCAGGAGCACCCTCTATACGGTGGTCGAATACCATGCGAGGGTAGGAAATCCCTCCGTGGTTATAGACGATGACCATACAGGCGACCAAAAATGAGTTTCGGTGCCCTCTGACCAATAAAAACTATACTGATGTGACCTCGAGCACAAATCCTGAGGTGTTGATATAAAAACAACCTAGACACACAGACTGGACTCGACATAAAAATTGATGCAGTGACGTGACCACGGGGACTAGACATAAGGACACGTGGCAAACTGTCGACCCCTATACATATGGCAAACAACCACAGGATCTTATTGGACACAAGGTGACACATGGTAGACTAGCCATGTGCCACCCGATGTGGACTGGACACATGGTGGACACTTGGCGGATAGCCACGTGTGCCACCAAACATGTGGACCCCTCCGACCGCACCACGTGGGCGACAGCAAAAGGGGTCCGACTAGACCCTGATTTCCCATAGGCAATCAAAGAGCACTAGGTGCTCTGTTGCTTTTAAGCAACTTAAGATCACCCACAGGGCCGATGTGGGATAAATCCCACTAGTTTCCCCGCTAGTCGACGGGGAAGCCTTCAAGGAGAAGGCAATGCCCTACTCCTCCCGTCGGGCTAGCTAGCCCAACTAGAGAGAGGGCCAGCGCTAAGGCGCTTCCCGAAGGGAGATCGGGAGTTCGAATCCGTCAGGGCAATAACGCCTCCCTTTTACTCAAAGGAGCATCAAAACCAAAGGTAAATATTTTTTTTTTAATTAGTTTTTTAGTATTTTTTTTAATAATTTAATGTTATTTTTTATAAAATCATTTTTATTTTTATAATACAGTGATTTTAAATAAAATATTTTTTTATTATTAATGAAATAATACTTAAATTAATTAAAATCAAATAAATTGAATATTAAGGGGAGCACTTGAACAACAAAACCATTTGCAAAATCAAAGGCAAAATTGTGCATTTTGTTTTCTAAAAATTTGGGATATAACACAAAATCATGCACATTCATATTTTTGCAAATTGGAGGAAAATCCACATTTTCACAACCTTGTTTATTTTGCAAAACAAGAGGGGGGATAAAACCAAGATTGGTTCTTCTTTTGCAAAATTATAACACAAGGGGAAATTGTGAAAATCAAAGGGTTAAAACACAAAGTGCTCATTTGTTAATTTTGCAAATCAAGGGGGGAAGACAAGAAATTGTACTTCTTTGCAAAATTGTAACACAAAAGTGAGGAGCACTTAAATCAAACTTTTTGCAAAATAAAAAAGGATAGGCAATTCTTTCATGCCACATTATTTGCAAAATTGTAAAACAAGGAGACATAAAATATCAATTTTTTGCACAACACAAATCCACATTTTGTTTCAAAAATTAAAAGGTGCATTTTTTATTTTACTTGGCACCTTTATTGGCATATTAGATGCATTTTCAGTAGTGACTGACACCTAAGTGATAAGAATTTTGTGGGTATTCTTGTTTGATTATTGCATTACTTTTTGCAATTATAAGTCATAAATTCAAAGAACACTCAAACCCCAAAATTTCACAATAATTTGTGTTAACCATTGCACATATTTAAAGCCAATTTCACTTGATATTCTCTCCTAAAAAAAAATAAAAACCCCTAATTCACTCTTATTTGTTTGGTTTAATTTCCTCAAACTGATTATTCCTCTTCAAGAGGATTTTCAGGCAGGTGCCATTAAATATATTTTTGAGTGAATTATCTTTTGGTACTCTTATTGGGTATATCAAAAGAAAGAACAAGTTTTTTTTTTTTTTCAAAATAAGGAACCTTAAAAGTTGCAATCCTTTGTAGTAAGGGGGGATAATTCCTTTCTTCCTTCAAAACATAGATTTTTGAAAGAGGAAAATAAAACTTGTAAAGGCGATCATAAAAGTAGAAGTCATAAAAATTATATATTTTCTTTTAGACTTCATAATAGCAACCATGTTTGTGTGCGATCATATCAGCATTAGTGCACCAGATCCCATCAGAACTTCGTAGTTAAGCATGCTTGGGCTGGAGTAGTACTGGGATGGGTGACCTCTTGGGAAGTCTCGGTGTTGCACCCTTTTCTTTCTTTGAGACCCAGGTGTTGTAGGTGATTTGGAGAGGAGAGGGCAATCCTCCAAGGCAGGTCCCAGGTTCAAATCTCCATCCTACCAAAAAACTAAATTGGGTATCCAAAATCCAATTGATAATGTTGGTGCGATCAGGGTTGGGTGTGACTCTCGGGTGACTTTTACGGTGTAGAACCCCCTGTTCGTGGTCTCTCATACCAACGCGGCTCTGCAAGGGGTTTTTTGCTTTAAAAAAATAGCAATCATGCTTGAAGTACTTGTAATAAGGAAGGATGATTTGGTGAAATTTTTTGATAAAAATTGTCTAGAAAGCATAGTTTTGCACAAATTGTAAAAATGACAACCAAGACACCATTCGGTGTTGGTTTCAAAACAAGAAAAAATAAAATGGCAAAGGCACATCACAGAAGCTATGTTTCTAGTGAAGTGTCTCATTCTGATTCTGATTTTGGTTTAAAGAGAGCACACAGAGTGCTCATGGCTAAGACAATATTATAGAGGGAAAACACATTTGTCACCTTGGGCAACCACCATTTTCTCTCTCTTTTTTTAGGCTTCATAAATAGCATCAGTTTTTGTTTGAAGTACTTGTAATAAAGGGGTGTTTGTACCTCTTTTAGGGTTCATAAATAGTAAATTCTCATTGTTTGAAGTTCTTGTAACAAAAGGAGGGAATTTTCTGGTGTAAAATTTCCTAGGAGGCAATCTTTGTAAAATCCTTCACAAAACTCTTGAGTTGCACATCTTTTGCAATTAAGGGGGGATATACATTTCTTTTCTTCACAATTTTTTGTAAAAAGGGAAGAAGACTTATAAGGGTGCATTTTCAGCAATGACCGACACCTTAGTCATACTTCTTTCATAAATTAAATACATGTTTTGCAACAAGAAGGGGGGAACTTATAAGGGTGCATTTTCGACAATGATCGACACCTTAGCTACCTTATCTTTTGCAAACTCATATTGTAACCGAATGAACCTCGTATGAAGTGATTTATTCTACTACACCTAGTGATTGCAGCGGTTGGTTACCCATGCAATTCGGTTGGATGACAAGATTACAATAAGGACATTCGTTGATGTGAAGACAAAGTGAGGAATGACCCACTTTTTGCTTAGGAGCAGCCAGAGCACTATGACAGAGCAAGAACCAACATATCAACATCTTTTTCACTGTATTGGGATAGTTATATACATTACCCAAATAATGTAATAAGGGGCATGGGATAATTACCTATTTCCTACATTAGGTAGATTTTATTTTACCACATGGTAAAAATTAATTTCTTACTTTTTACCACATGTTTTTACTTTCTACCATTAATATATTCATTGTTTAGAATATCTTATGGTAACTAGGTATTCGTAGTCAACTTGACTATGTTAACTCCCTAGTTGGTTAGTAGGTTAAGCGCTTATTCCTCAAGCGTGTAGTTGTTAGCTTGGAAGTAGCATCTATTGTTAAATTCCTATTTTGTAACCTATTTAAGACATTAGCTATCCTATGCTACAAACTAATGAATGATTTATTTATAATCATTATTTGTTCTCACCTATTGTTTATAACAGGTAGGAACTTATCTAAGGATGCCCTTATTTAAGGGAATAATAAGGATAGAATTATTGAATCAATTATAAGTAAGGTTTAGAATAAACTACCAACATGGAAAGGTAGATGGTTATTGTTAGCAAGAAGAGTGCAACTAATTAAATCAGTCTTATAGGCTATTCCAACATATTATATGTCCTTGTATACTATGCCAAAATTGATAGAAAAAAGTTTAATCTATATTATGTAGTCATTTTTATGGTCAGGATTACATGATAAAAGGAAATTTCCTTTAGTGAAATGGAGTAAGGTGTGTGATGATAAAACTATGGGAGGTCTCATTTTAAGAGTTCTTATGAATGTAAACTTAGATTTTAGGGGGAAAATAATATAGAGATTGTAGAAAGAGAGTCAAAGAAAATGGCAAGAATTCTTCTAAGTATATTGATCCCAATGACCCAAGTTGAATACTTACTACACTCTCTACCAAATGGTTTTGCACTATAGAACAATTTAAAAAAATTAATTAATCTAGTGATTAAAGGTTTAAGATGGGTGGTGGGAAGTAAATAAAAAATTATATTTGGATGGATAGTTGGTGTGATAAAAAAATACTCAATCTAAATCCAATTTTGAAACCAAGTATGAGATTACTTCAAGACAAATATGGTGATAGGGTTTCAAACATTTTGTACAGGGATCAGGAAGGAAGATACAAATGGAAAAAATATGTTTTTATAGGTATACAAGACATTGATGCTAAGAGGCAGTTGAGTAGAAAGATAACAATAGTAATTATTCTAAGGGGAGTGAAGGATAAGTTGATGTAGGAGTTGAATAGCTTAGGAGAATACATAACAAGAAGTGGATATAATGTAAAGCACCAATAAAATAGGAATATCGCATGAAAATGGAGAAATATTTGGGATAGTTCAAGCATTCCTAAAATCAAAATGTTTGTTTGGCTAGTAGGTCATAGAATAATTTTATCGTAGGATAACATTATAAAAATGGTTTTCATTGCCCCTCATAATGTGTTTTTCATAAAAGGGAGGAAGAGAGTATAAACCATCTCTTGGGACACTTCTCAATAGTCTAGAAACTATGGCAATGGATTCTTAATATGTTTGGTAAATGCATGGTGATGAATGGAAAAATTGAAGAATGGTTAAAGCAATGGTAGAGCATTTTAAAGTGAGGCTTTATAGATAGTCTAGGATATATCAAAAGATACAATACTTTGGACTGTATGGATAGAAAAGAATAGAAGAATATTTAAAGGAAAAGAAAGCAATTTAGAGGTAATGAAAAGGAAGAATTATTTAGCCACGAAGGAGTCTAAACCAACCCTATCAAATCACCTAATCCTTAATCTGGAAGTGGAGAGCCTTGATAGATGGAGTCAAGTCATCAAATGGAATTATGATGTTGGGTACAGGAGAAACAAAAAGAAGGCAAAGAATATAAAGTTGAAATCACCAGATGTGAAGTTGGTCAAACTGAATTTTATTAGATCCTCTAAAGGAAATCCAAGACCAGTAGGAAGAGGAGGAATGATTAGAAATAATAGAGATATTTTATCTCATTACACTTTCAATAGTGGATTTAAGATAAATAATGAAGTTGAAGCTTAGGCAACTTTGAGAGGGTCAAAAATATACAAACAAATGAAATAGAATAGAGTATGGATGGATGGTGATTCACTCATAGATATAAATACAATTTTAAGGAAGACAAAGGCTCTATGGAACATAAAAGATATAATTGTGAAAATTCAAGATCTTGTTATAGAGATTGAAGAAATCGGGTTTACACATATGTTAAGGGATGAAAATAAATGTGTAAATAGGTTAGCCAATAGAGGGGTTTTAATTGAGGATCGTGAAGTTAAATTCTCTTCTCCATGGTTAGCGGAAGTAGTAAGTTTAGCTAAAGCTGACAAGAAATTTTTGATTTCCTGATTCAAAAATGGATTAAGATTTACTTTAATATTTTTTATTGGTGATATCTACCTTTTTATAACATTAATGTGCTTTCATATAAACTAATTATTATAATTTTTGTGGTTGCACTTGTGCTTCAAGAAGGAAACTAGCAATCCAGATCTAATAAAGTAGACTATGATAGTGTGATGTTTTAGAAATATTACTCTACTAAGATGCAATGCATAGATAGTAGAGATGAAGTTTTGGTATTGTGAAGGTTGTAGGAAAATGTCAATAAGGATGCTTAATTCTATAATATTTGTATTCACACAAAAATTTGAAAAATATTCTGACAATGAAAGTCAATAATTCAGATATTTTATGTAAAATAATGTAGGTTTCTAGCTATAGCAACTCAATTTAGATGAGAATTGAATTTGTTTGTAAACTCTCAAGTTCTAAATAAGAGAGATGTGATTTGTCAAGGGTGGGGGATCCAAGTACAACCCCTTGTTCTCCAACAAAAAATATATATCAAAGTGATCCTAACAATTAAAAGTAAAAAAAATTAATATGCAACTATAATAAAAAGGAAAAAAGAAAAATCGGAATATTAGATTGAAGAAGAATGATTTTTTTTGTTGATTTGATTGAGGAAAAAAGTTTTTTGCTCTGCTAGGGTTTGATGAGGAAAGCTGCTTTGCTGGAATTTTTTTGAGACCTATCTGGTGGGCTCTGCGGGGATGGCAACAGTTTTTGGAGGAGGTATGAACAACTGGAGGAATGTAGTGATGGCATCAAGTCCGTCACGGAGCGTGCATGCTAGGGATGGTATTTCTTTTAAAAATGATTGGAAGGAACAGGATTTCCCATTGCATGCCAGGAATCATTTGTTAAAGAACAATGGATGTTTGGAACGATGTGAAGCCAGGCCGGTTCTAGTGGTTCAACCAGACTCGGTGGCAGAAGATGTGGAGTATTTAACCAAACATGCGCTTATTGGTAAATTTATGGGCATCTGAATTTCTCTTCCCTTTGTGGAGGTTTGGGTTAAGAAGACTTGGAACCCTGAAGGTGATGTGGAGGTGATGCTGAGTGCAAACAACTATTTTATGGTGGTTTTTTCTTGTCTTGGGGATCGTAACAAAGCATTTGAAGGAGGTCCCTATTTCTGTAACCAAGTGGGACTCTTTCTTAAACCCTGGCATGTGGGTTTCAACCCATCAAAGGAGTGGCCATCACAGGTTTCGATGTGGGTTCGGCTTCCATGGCTCCCCTTGGAATTTTGGAGAAATGACATCTTGCATATGATTGCCCTTCTACTTGGGAAGCCGGTTGGGCCGTCAGGACAGACGCTGGATAAAAAGGTAATCTCTGTTGCCCGTATCTGTGTTGAAATTGATTTAAACAATCCTATTCCAGATTCTATTGAAATACAGTTCAGATCAACCACATGGGTTCAAAAACTTGACTATGAAGCTCTTCCATTTCATTTTCGGATTTGCCATGAATATGGCCACTTACAAAGAAAATGCCCTAAGTTTGTCCTACCTGTGGCTTCAAATCTTGGGCCCTCTCAAGCTGTACAAAATATGGATAAAGGAAAAGCCCCGATAAAGGAGGGGGATCAGGATAAGGAAGGCTTTGTTACGGTAAAACCTCGGAACAAAGGAAGAAAGGCAAAAAGAGACATTAAGGATAACCAGCCAGATGTTCAACTTAATTGTTTTGAAATTCTAAAGAATCTTGATCAGTGCGTGGAGATACCTGAAACATCGCTACCTGTTATAGATATAACAAGACCAAATCAGTTGTCTCTTCATGAGGTGGAACCAAGGGAACCAGATACAGGGGGTTTAAATGAAGAACAAAGGGCTTTGGTTCCGAGTATAGGTGATATGGTTGGCCCTAGCCCTGGAAGTGAAGTTATCTTAGAAAATTTCACAGATTTAGATGTGCCCTCTCCTACCCAGGCACTGATGCAGTCATCCATGGACTGTAAAACTCCTATGGTGCTGGGATTGCAGCATAAAATAATTAAAAAAAATGCTTTAGATAAGAATATGAAGGTGGGTCGGAAGAAAGACCAGGATAAAATTAAGTTAATGGGGGAGACTTTGGTAGAGTCAAGTTTGGTGAGAACATTGGACTCCCATTTTTATAACCCCCAAAAATGATTATACTTTCATGGAATGTAAGGGGGTTGAACAGCATCCCCAGACAAAAATTTGTTCGTGATTTGATTCGTGTTCATTCTCCGAATGTGGTTTTTATTCAGGACAGAGTATTGATAACTGGGAGAGTCTCCCGTCTGGGGATTCTCAACACCTACGGGAGTTGATCCACAAGGATGTTCAGACTTAATGTGGTTTGTTTTTTTTTTTTTTGGTTTTCTTTGGGAGTTGACCTTGTCTGGTGATTTAGCCTGTCTTGTTGTTTATTTGAGTCCTGGGTGGGGGCTCAGCTATACTTTGTAATCCAGAATTTTTATCAATAAATTTTTACCCCTTTATTTAAAAAAAAAAAGGAAAAAAGAAAAATCAATTTAAATTAAACTGGTTAAAATCAATAAAAATACCTAGATTATATTTTTTTGGATGTGCTCTTAAAAATGTTAGATAATGGAACATTGGCTAGACAAGTATATCAAAAGAAAACTCATATTTCCCTATATCTTAGGGTTGATTCCCACCACCATCCTTCATAAAAGAATAGGGTTCCAAAAACTTTGGCCACAAGAGTAGTGAGATGATAAAAATTTTGATAAAGAGAAAGATTATCTTCTTAAGGTTTTTAGAGGTAAAGAATATAATAATTCTCATATTCATAAGGTATTTAGAACAGCCAAAAAAATATAAGAAAAAAAGAAATAATGTTATTTAAGAGGTAAATAAATTTTTCATAAAAAATAAGTATATCTACCATATATACAAGGAACCACTGGTAAGATTTCTAGCATTTTAAAGAACAAAAGGTCTCAATACTAGCTTCTCTCCTCTTCATATATTAAGTAAACTTTGATCAACAAAAGACTATATTGATCCAATGCACCAATGTGAAGTATATGTTATACCTTGCTCATAAAAATAATGTCTCAATACTAGCTTCTCTCCTATTCACATATTAAGTAGTAAACTTCGATCAACAAAAGACCATATTGATCCAATGTAACAATTTGGACTATAAACCTTGCTCATGTGGTTTGGTCTATATAATTGAGTCTATAAGATCAATAAGAACAAGAATAAAGAAACATTGTGCCAATCTCTATCATAATCAAATGGAAAAATATACCTTGACATAGAATTTCTATAAAACTACACGCTATACTTATATTAAAAATGCAAAGGTTGAAGCAAACATGGATAATATTTTTAAATATGGTCTAAGGGAGGCTATTGAGATATAAAATCATCGACACAACCTTAATAAGAATGATTTGTTGAAGCTAAGCATGGCATGGAAACCATTGATTCAAAAAATTATCAATCTAAAAAGGTAGTTTCTTTACTTGATCTTTAATATTAGGATTTTGGTGTTGTCTTGCATAACTTTTATATTATTTTCTTTGATTATTGTTTTTTATAATTTATTCTATATTTGTGATTTTATTATTTATACTAGGATTTTAATTTTAAATCTTATTGGTATGAATTCCTTTTGTAAGCTTTAATTTTTATATTTTTATGTACGACCTGAGTAGCCTAATGGTGGAGATTTTGGAACTCTAAATAAAGGTCAAGTTTTAAATCCTATAGGGGTATGAATTGTAAACTATGTTTCAGTATCGGAGTATGGTTGGAGATAACCATATATTCGGTAAAAAATATCCATCTCATATAGCTTATGGTCTAACGGACATTAAAAACTACTTAATCCTTTTTTACCTTTTTAATTAAATTTATTTTTCTATAGTTTTTAGTTTTAATAATTTAAAGTGGATATTTTTATTTGTAAATCTATATTTTAATCTTATTTTAATATTTAATCTCTCATTTTTATTTTTTGATTAGGTAAAAGTAGGGGTTTTGAGAGGATCCCCAAACCCTAGTACATACGGAATAGGGAAAGCCATAGTAGAAGCTAAGACTTTCACGACAAATACCACAACCCAAGAAGGGTACAATACACTAGAGAAGGAATCTCCAAACAAAACCACAAAAAAATAGATAACCAGACAAACAAAACCCGTAGGGAGGACATTAAGAATAAACAAAAAGACCTACAACTCCTTGGTCCTCAATGCCCTAAGGGTCCATCTAATCTAATTGATTCTTAACAATATTCTGAATATAGTTAACGAAAACAATAGCCACTTTCATCGATCCTAGAAGTGCCTAAAGGAAACCACTTCTGTCCCATGCACCACCAGTCCAAGGAAGGTGGTGGGGCTGCCAAGTTAGCAAATTTCATAATATCACATGCATATGCCAATAAAATTAACCCAACCTTCGAAAGGGTCCAACAACCACCCAGTTAGCAGGAGAATAGAAAATACCTGACACACGTACTCCTTTGTGATTGAATGACTGACCAAGAATGGGTTAAAGATGAACAAATATAATTTCCTCCCCGGTCCCTAAAAAATTAAAGTCCAACACCTATCCATGGTCATCCACGATCAAGTTTTGAAGGTTTTGGGGGAAGTTGGATGTCCACACCATAAGACCTTGTTGAGTCAGGCCAATATTTACCATTAGATTTGTTGCTTTATTCCCTTCATGGAAAATGTGTTGCACTTGCACCTCAGATCTTGAGCTAAGGATTCTAACAGCTTCCTCAATAATATTGGCAATATTCCAATTTCAGTGGGCTTGAAAACTTTACAAGATTAATAATATTCAGAGAGTCCCCCTCCACAACTACTTTTTGGAAGCCCAAAGATTCGATCAACAAAAGACCTTAGAACAATGCCCTAGCTTCCATAAAATGAGAAGTTTGTATTGATAGAAATTCAACAAAAGCACCAATCAGTTCTTCTTTCTCATTTCTAAGAATACCTCCCACTATTGTAGGTCCCAAGTTCCCCTTAGAAGCACCATCAAAATTTAGCTTAATCCAACCCCTAGGAGGAGGGACCCATTTCACCGTACTTCTCAATGATGCTGGAGGTATATCTATAGACTGATTATTTTGAGGGAAGCCAAGTCTATTTTCCACCAAGGCTTCCTCATGGAGCCCCCCATCCATATCAGGGAAACAAGAAGAAACATTTTCCACAGTCGCTCCAATAGCTTTCAAGAAAACTGACTCTGGATCTCTCTTGGTATTCTTGAAGGCTCTTTGGTTCCGCTCCCACCAAATACTCTAGAACAAATGAGGGAGAAGGAAGTTCCATAACTTAACCAATCGAGGATATTTAAAGGGAGTAGCCCATTGAATATAAACTTCTACAATTGTCAACAGAGAAACCCATTGAACCCCTAAGAACAGAAATATGTGGTTCAACACTTTAGTGGATAAGGGGTAGTGAAAGAACAGGTGCTGGTAGGACTCATCAAAAATTTTGCATAAATAACACCTGTTAGGGAGAAACATTCCTCTTCTACATAGGTTCTCAAGGGTGAGGTCAATAAAATACATTCACCTTTGTTTTGAATAGCCAGCCAATAAAATGCATTCACCTTTAGGGTTAAATTCTTCATCCAAACTCTACTTGGCAGATTCCACTATGACAGATTAAAATCAGTGAACCTATAAGCTAACTTGATTGAGAAGAAACCATTACTTTCACCTTTCCAAATCAAGGTATCCTCTGACTCCTACATTTTTAGGACCTAAAGCCTAAGGATATTGGATATGGCATTCCAAGATTCTACTTCCTCTCTACTGTAATTAGATAAGGGGACAATTTTCCATGATCTCCTTCCATCTATGATTGAAATAAAGTCCTCCACCCTAGACCATCCCAACCTCCGAGTGAGAGCCTCGATCAAAGCAAGGTTGGCCTTCTGAATCAATGGGCAGTCAAAGAGCCATGTATCCCACCAAAAGTCAACAGATTTTCCATTTCCTACTAACCACCAAGACCCAAGAGAAAGATCTGATCTATAATAAATTACACTTTTCCAAAAAGTGGACCCCTCCTAGGGGAGGGAATCAGCTAGTAGACCCTCTGATTGGTGCAAGTATTTGGCCAAAATGATTTTAATCCAATCATATTTTTTATTCTTTAAGATCTTCCAACCCTATTTTAAAATTAGGGCTTCATTCATCAATCGGAGGTTGTGCAACCCTAAACCCTCATTTTCCTTTCTTGTGTAGGCTTGATTCCAAGAGACTAAATGGAACTTCTTATGGTCTTGAGGCCCCACCCACAAAAATTTTTTTTGAATCCTCTCTAATTTGGACAAGAATCTCAAGGGTAATTTAAAAATAGACATAAAATACATTGGAATACTTTGCAAAATTGTCTTGACCAAAAGAATTTTACTTGCTTGGCTAAGTAGAGCCCCTTTCCAACTAGCAAGCCGCCTTTGCATCCTTTCAATCACTGGGTCCCAAAAGCACTCCATTATTGTTGGTTGTATTTTTATTTGATTTATATTATTAGTTAATTAAATCTATTTTTTTAATTGGTTATATGGGATTTACACAGACCCCACCCATATTACATCATCACCACATGTGGTATTACAACAAAGCTTAGATATTATCCATGTATTGCTTGGCAATATTTGAACCTTGGTCTCCTTGTTAAATGTTAAATAATCTAACCAGTTGAGCTAATACCGCTTGATAGTTGATTAAATCTATTATAATTATTATTTTAATTTATTTTTATTAATTTTCAATATGATTTATTTTATGTTGGAGTATGTTATTGTATTATCATTTAATTAATTTTATTTAATTTTATATTTATTTTTATATATTTGATTTTATTTATATTTTACTTTTTATTAGGGTTTTATTCTTCACTTTATTTAATTTATGAACTTAGTAATTTTAAACTTTGTTGTATTCTTTCTATTATTAATTTGTTTTATTTTACATGGATAATTTTTTTCAAATAAGTTATATGTGGATTCTATTAGGATCAATCCTATCAAAATACCAAAATATTACATTTAATTTTAGTTCAATTAAACCATATCAAGCATGTCTTTTTATCACATATATTTTTTATTTCTTTTTCTATCAAATATATTTTTCATCTTGTTGAAAGTGATATGTTTCCATAATCAACTACTTCACATCATTTTCGTTAAGAAAGAAAAACTCACTTAACTAAATACCTTTTAAAATTTGAATTTCACCAAGATGAAGATCAACACCATGATTGGCTAAATTATTTGCTACATGATTTTCTTCTCTAATGATATGCACACATTTTCAAGAGATTGTCTCCAATAATAGATGATGAAAATTAGCAAAAATATTACTTTTAATCCAAACTCTACATCCATTTTTACTGATAACATTAATGATAATTTGTGAATTCCCTTCAATTGAAATATATTTCCATCATTTTTCTATTGCAATTTTGGTCCATGTAAGAAGTGTCCTAGCCTCTGCATAGTTAGTTGAAGTTCCATATGATTCTAAGTAAATAAGGATAATTTTACCTTTATTATTTCAAAAAATACCACCTCCACACCTCCACTGGTTTTTCTCATATTTCCTTTAGAAGCGTCATCAAACTAATTTTGATAATATCAATTTTTGAACATTTCCATTTACACTAGATTAAAGTAGATCCTTTGTTTTAATGGCATTATCATAAATGAATCTTCTATGTATGTTCAATTCTTGTAACCAAGTTGTTACCACATCTTTTTCTACACTTGAGACTTCTCATGATGAACACCTTATCTATAAATATTCTACAAGATCATTTTCATTATGAAATAAAAACTCACTTGACTAGTTGCCTTCTAAATTTTGAATTTCACCAAGATGAATATCAATATCATGATTGGCTAAATTACATGCTACTTGATTTCCTTCTCTATAGATATGCTCACATTTTCAAGAGATTGACTTCAATAATATATGATGAGCATCAACAATAATATTATTTTTTATCCAATATCTACATCCATTTTTGTTGATACCATTAATCATAATTGGTGAATCCCCGTCAATTGAAATATATTTCCATCATTTTTATTATAATTTTAATACCTATAAGAAGTGCCCTAGCCTATTCATAGTTGTTAGATGAAGTTTCACATGATTATGAGTAAGGATAATTTTTCCTTCGTTATTTTAGAAAATACTACCTCGATTGGCTTTTCATGAATTTCCTTTAGAAGCATCATCAAAATTAATTCTGATAAACCCAACTTTTAGACATTTTTATTTTACCCTTACTTAAAGTAGATCATTTGTTTTAATACCATTATCATAGATGACTCTTCCATGTGTGTTCAAATCCTATAACCATGTTGTTACCTCCTCTTTTTCTGCACTTAAGACTTCCCATGATAGGCACCATATCTGTAAGCATTTTTTAAGAGAGGCATTAATATAGTTTCAAACTTGGGTATGATTTTAAGATTTAATTTTAATAAATCTATTGTTCCTTTCAAGCCATAAATTTGAACAAATAATGACACCAATCCTCCATCAAATACATAATGTTTTAGCTTTACAATAATTAATCCAATATTTCATCAACTCTTTCAATGTTGATGGAGCTACTCAATATATTTTTATATTTTTAAAAAAGTAACCCCAAATGGTGTGAGCAAAGGGACAATGAAGAAGTAAATGGTTTGATTTTTTTAAATCCTTTTTATAGAAGGCACATCTTAAAGGCCTCCTACGATATCCTCTTCTTTGTAGACTCTCTCCTATAAGAATCTTACTTTGAACTACAAACCAAAGGAAGTTTAAGGCCTTAGGGAGAACCTTTAGTGACCAAACTTTCTTCCTAGAAAATTTTTAGTAGTAGAAAATTTTGATTGCTTTAAATTCTCATATCCCAACTTAATCGAGAATC
Source organism: Wollemia nobilis (assembly GCA_028583015.1). Taxonomy (NCBI): domain Eukaryota; kingdom Viridiplantae; phylum Streptophyta; class Pinopsida; order Araucariales; family Araucariaceae; genus Wollemia; species Wollemia nobilis. The sequence goes on from JAQPPZ010001195.1 coordinate 12,764,214, forward strand.
CACCATATTTTTATAGATTCTAAAATAACTCATCCTTTCATGTAAATATTGGCAAATAAAACTCTTAAAGCATTTTTTGAAGTCATTTACAATTTGTTGAGTTCCTCTTCTTCAACAATGTTACTAATAGAAATCCATGATCTCTCCAAGGGTAGGTGGATTGGTAAGTGAAGGTGTGGTTGGGCACTTACCAAGAAGAGACCTAGGTTTAAACCTTGGGGGGAAGCCAAGCCTTTGCAAAGGTAGTAGTCTTATTTGAATCCTCTAAGTGTGTGTCGGACCGATAATGATGATACGAACCCCAAGCAACCAACAGTCCCCATCTCACGTCGAGTCAACAAGAGCGAGACGAATAGGTTTGTTGGGAGCAGTCCTTGTGGTTTGAACCCTGTGTTGGCCAGTTACTAAAAATAGTGGTTGTAACCAACTCTCCTATGTAATCAAAAAATATTATAAATACATGATCTAGAATTGTTGCTCATATTAATATAGTCCTTGACCTTTTGGACGTTTAGAAGCTAGGCATATCCTAAGATAATTGTTACCATTTTTAGTCAAAGATAAGAGTATAAGAATTCAACCAGACATTAGATAAAAATTTGTATAATTCCCCTCGTTAGCTGACCATCTAATATATTTCTTGATCAATTGTAAACTATAGAATATGAAGGTCCATGTTGTTGATCCTTTGGGTAGGATTTTTTTCCTAAATAATTTTATTGCATCAAGAGAATAAATATTTTTGAAGTAACAATTTTACCTAATTTTTTCTTTGATCTCTAAATAATATCCACCCAAGATTTACCCCTAAATCCAAACTCATAAGTTTGCAATTCCACAAGCCTACTTCTCCAATATTCTTTCCTTTGTAAACCCTATCCCACTTACAAAGAGAAAACCTAAATTTTTCCTTGCATCCTTTCTAAAGAAAGTCTATTTGAATTTTATCAATTTTTAATGCTATACATATTAGCAATCTTGAAAGTGGCATCATATAAAGACGGATGGATTGCAATGTAATCTTTGTGAGCTTTCACACCATGGTCAAAAACTTACCTTTTCAACCTGCCAAATAAGCTTTCATTTTATCCAAAAAAGAGACCCAAAGATCCTATTTATTTCCTTTATGAGACAAAGGAATACCCAAGTAGTTTAATGGAAAAAAATTTATTTTAGACTTCAAAATTGCACAATAATTTATTATAAATATAGGGTAGTATTAATAAAAATCTTGGATTATGTAGTATTAACCAATTTTCCAATAGCTTTCTCATAGCATGATAATATTGATTAAAACCATGGATTCACTAACTGAGGAATGGCCCAAAAGAAAAGTATTATCAACAACTCAAAGATCATATTTAAAAGGATCTTTTTTGCAACTTGGATACCTATGATTTTTCTTTCATTTTTCCTTTGAGAAAGCTCTTCCTAGCACCACCATAAGAATAATGAATAGATAAGGAAATAGTGGACCATCTTGGTAGAGTCTACAAGATCACTTAAAGTAACAAGTAGGAGAACCATTGATCAAAATAGATATTTAAAAGTGCTATAACAATATTTAATCCATTTATACCAACTATAATTTTTCTTATTGTTGAAAATATTACATTATTTGGTACCTTGCAAGATTCTTGCAAGTACCATGTATTTAGTTTAGTCTAGAGTGTGATTAATATTTGAGTATATAATGAGGTGTCATATAAATAAGAGTGGAGTTATGTAAGTGAGGTGTCATGTAAATAAGTGTGGAGTTATGAGTTATGTAAGAGGTTGTCATTTAGTATCATTAGAGTCTTTGTCCTTATGTGAATATGTGGAGTCAATATGAGATTTATTATTGTGAGAGAAATATAAAGTGTTAAATCTCCCATGAGTATGAGGAGATGAAAGGTTTGTGTAAGTGAAATGTCAAGAGTCTTGTAAATGTGAAAAGTCTCATATCTAATATGTATACAATGAAGACAAATAATAGTAATCCATGAAGCAGTGAGATATTGAATATTCATCAATATTATTTATGATATTAAATGCATGCATTTGGGTGAATATTTTTTATCCTGTGGAAAATATAGTTGGATTGCTAACACTTCTTCCCTTATATTATAGTTGCACTATTAATATTTTTTATTGTTAGGATCACTTTAATTATTTTAATGTTGGATTTATTAAAAAAATTATAATTTTTTACCCTTTATAAAACTATTTTATTTTCAATTCAAAATAGAATTTAACTATACTTTATATGGTTTGTTATCTCTTCATTTATATGTCCACAATAACACTACCTATTTAAGATCCACTCTTTATCCAATTTGATCTGATGAGGGGTCTTGAATCTCGAGTCAAAATGTCATACAAAGAATGTTTACATTGTGTTCCAAAAGAATTTATGCTTTTTAAATATGTCCAATAAAAGTTTGATATCTTTAATTAAAAATAATGTGCTATACATTATTTTGCTAATGTTTAGAAAGAGAAAATGTATTTGTATATGCAAGTGTCCAAGACCAACCAATGGAAGAGTTAAAAAATGTAATTTCAGAAAACATTATACAATTGTTGTTTGGTAAATAACAATGTGTATTGTGGGCATATTGTCATGTTTATATCCATGATTTCCATTAACCCAAAAATATTGATAAGGAATAATAATGTAAATTATCAAATAGAATTAGTTCAAATAGCACAAATCCTTAATTTTTGAGGAGACCTAAGTTCAAATTTTGCCAAGTGATACATGCATGATTGTAAAATTATTGTAATACCACTATGTGGTTATGATGTAATACATGTAGTCTTGTTTTTATCCTATATAACCAAATTTTAAAAAATAATAATGTAAATTAACATAAAATATTATGAAATAAGTAAGTTAAATCGTATAGATATGATAAAATATTGATTTAAATAAAATAATAATAAAGCCTTTGAATTGTTGGGTATGGTTGGTGAGGTGGAGGTTTTTGGGAAGGTGGAGTTGATAAGAACTAGGTGGTAGTGATGAGAGTTAGGATATGGAAGGGAGTAGGTGGCATGTGGGTGAGTGGAGGAATATAAAGAGAGGAAAGCATGGAAAAGCAGGCATGTATGGGGAGGAAAGGAGCATGCAAAAGGAGTTGAAAAGTATGAGGTAATCATTAAAAGGAAGAGAAGAAGATCTCTTGAGAAAATATGATTAATCATCTTGCATCATTTTCTAGGTACCTTTTAGAATTTTAACTTAATCAACTTAATTATAATAGAATGATAGATTTACAATGATAATATCCTCTATGATTTGTAATATTTAATCAAGAGAATTCATCAAAAATAGTAATCTTGATTGTGGAATGATAAAAATTAAATCCTACCTAAACCTTCCCCCTAAAACAATTTGTATGATTTGTAATTTGGCTAAGATGTGTATGTAAAATATCGGTCATGCCTAAAATTTCTCTATGATATATTTATTTAAGGTCAAAGTTATGAATGAATGCATGTGTGGTCTCTTTGGGGTTATAGGTATGGGATCCATAGCAAGGGAATGTTTGGTATCCATGTAGGATTGGTTTAGATTTAATTTGTAGATTCCCTAGTATTGTTTACATAAGAATGGAATGGGATTTTGTTGATTTTTTTTTTGGGTATATTAAGTGATTATGGGCATGGTGGATAAGGGCACAACTAGGGATTAGTTGGATCTACTTTGAGGTTAAAGGACAACTAGAGTTACCTTATCTAGTTGAGTGGAGTAGATTGGACTCCTTCATGAACAACTATGGATTTAGTGAGGGTCTTGGGAGCCTTAGGGAAGAAATATATCATTTGCATGAATTTCTAATAGTGTTATGACCTACCTCTTTGTTTTATATTTGTGTGTCTATGTTTGATTATATGATGTGCAATAAGTTGCCTTTGTGAAGCATAATGGTGATTGATAGAACTTCATGGGTGGATGGGCAATACAATCATTTTTCCCTTGATTGGTATCAATGGAGGTTATCCACTTTTTTGAAGACTAGGGTAATATGGTAGTACAAACAATTCATGCTATTGTTATAAGATTTATATGTGAAATTGTACTTTATAATCAATAATCTATGGAAGCTCTATGGTTAAAAATAATATTGTTTAAAATATTTTCAATGAAAATTATATATTACAAAATACACTTGGGATGCATGACACAAAAATGGATCATGATGAGGAATTATACTTGTAGGAAATAATCCATAAACCTACATAATGGTTACTAGATAAATTACAAGTATTATGATAGATGAATATATGGCTACAATAGGATTGCTAAGGAGACTAAAACATATGTCATGGATGTTCTATTAATAGGAATTGAAAATAAAGCTTATGATATAAACTAAAGCTTGATCTGAATTTTAGTATTATATTTTTAAAATACCAAGAGCATTGTGATGAACAATTAAGACTTGTTGTGCAAGAACAAGCTGATAAGGATGTTATGTATCATATGGTAAAGCCAAATTAAAGCAATGTTATTGATCTAGATTTTTAAAAAAATAAAATTGGATGTTATTGTAGTGCTTGGGTAGAGCACCACAAAATATGTGCATGTCTCAAATACCACTATATAATTTTGTTATTATGTTATGGTAATACAAACATGATTTGGTACAAGTCGGGCTCAACTCAATTCCATATAATCAATTTTTAAGAAAATAATATAGTTGAGAAGTTTGTAAAAGCAACATTACGATTGTTGATTTTGTACCTATGAATGTTTTATAATGATTCAATGAAAACATCACATGGGGATTATGCTAGTATTAATTAAAATGAATAAAGCATAAAAGGTAGTAGTTACATTGAATGAGGTAATATCAACACCTTATAAAGATTATAATCTACATGGAGAGTAATTTGATATTATTACATTATCAAAGCAAAAAAATAAGCTTTAGATGTTGAACATTATTATCAAATCCATATGGAGAGTGATTTGATATTATTACATTTGATATCATTTAATATTACTATATTTGATATCATTTGTTAACTTTCTACCTATAAATATTTCATGACGATTCAGAAGAAATCATCATATGAGAATCATGTTAATATTAGTTAATGAAAATCTTAGGCTTAATTTTTTGGATTGTTTCTGTTTTATCTGAAATTCTTAGGCTTTCTATGGATGCCTTAGGTTTTTTTGGATGTTGTATCCTTTAATTCTAATTTGTCCTAAGACGTTAGGGCACCTTTCAAATGCCCTCATCAATACAATTTTGTTAACTTGCCAAAAAAATATTAGTTAATGAAAATAAAGTATAACAAAGATGAAGTTACTTTGAATGAGCTAATATTGGCATCTTATAAAGATCATAGGCAAGAGATAATAGAAGGGGACACACAAATTATTATGAACTTCCTTTATCATTATCAAATCCACATGGAAAGTAATCACATTGTTTGATATGACCTTCATTCATGTTGTAGTAGTAATGTGATTGTAGATTTCCTAATAAAAATGGTCATGTTTTACACCGATCTAATAAAAAATTTCACATTACATAATGATCATATTATTTGTTGAGTTAAACCTTACTGAAGTGTAGCTATCCAATCTTCTCTGTTCAAAATAATTATCATAACAAAATCTTAGGATGGAGGAGGCTCAAGCATCTCACTTTATTGTAAGCTAACTCCCCACTTCAACTTTCTTATGGAAAATATTTCTATGAAGTTCCTTGCTTCTTTGTCCGATGACAACCTTAAAGCTAAGTATAGTTTTTGAGGAGGCTAACGAATTTATTGATTTCTCCTAAAAGACAACAATTATCTTGACTACATAGTGAATGTTGAGGGTGGTAATCCTTGACTCTAAAAATTTATAATGTTTGATGATCTCTTCTCATGTTAACAACATAAAAGGACATTATGGCTCGTTTTGCATTAAGGATTACAATAAATTAAAAAATAATAATAATATAGTGTATTGTTGTGGTTATCTATGGTGTTTTGTTGGTGTCATAAACTAAACTTGAAAGTGGTTATGGAATGAAGACTTTCATCCAATGATCACAATGAATAATGTTAAAATTAATATTTTATAATTATAGAGGAATATATTTCTTGAATGAAGAACCCTTAACCCTTATTCATTGATATATAAAGATAACAACAAGCCAAATTTTGGATTCAAAATATCAATTCAAATCATATTTTAATAAGGCTTTTACTAAAATATTGTATATAAAAAATTACAAAGATCTTTATAATAGCTATAATATATCATCAAGATGCAAAGCCTTTTAAATCTAATTAAATTTTATTTATAAGATAGTTAAATTTTAGTGGGTTAATGATGATAATTTATAATACTAAATATAAGACCTATTTTTTTTGTTACTTATAAAATTATTATATATTAATCAATATAATGGTTTTTCCAAATTAATAATAATAATAATTTATAATACCCTTTGGATCAATTTAACCTATAGAACCTATTTAAATATATTTGTTAAAAAAATAATTTAAAAAAATGTGACAAATTATTCAGCTTGCTTGGTTATTTTATTGAATTATTTATGATATTTTTTAACATCCTTCGAAATCAAAAAGGTTTGTATGACCTATTTAAGTATTGAGCTCCTTAGTTGATTTGATTTAGTATTTTATATATGATATTATGTTTTTACATATGTATGCATATCTAATACCATTGTAAATTGGATAGCACAATGTTTGTTGAAATTTTATTTTATTTAAATTATATATTTTATTTTTAAAAATTATTTAATTATATAAATTTACTAGTATACATAGTGACAACAAACTGGTAAGTTCCCTATAATTCTTTTTCTTTGCCACAAGATTAAAAACTTTAGAAGAGGCAAACTATGGGAAGAAAAGTCGACACCAACTTGTGATGAGAATAGGTTCTTATTTGTTCATTGTAATTTTTATTTTAAAGCTATCAATGTTAAGGGGCAGATAAGTTGGTTTAGTTGACGTTTCATATTATTTTTAATTGGTTGTATGATATTAAAAATTGTAACAGGACTTTGGTTTATTTTGTGTGAATTAAAATATTTAATTAATTAAAATTTATGTTTTTTTTTTTTTGAAATTGGCCACATTTATATTACATAATTGTATTACAATAAAATTTGGATATTATCCATGTACCATTTGGTAAGATTTAAACATTTTTCTTCTTATTAAATTTTGAGGAATCTAACTGGTTGAGCTAATGCTACTTGATATTAATCAAGTTTATGTCATTTTATAATCTTATAATATTCTTATAATATAGGTCCCAGATGGCTCTTCTTCCGGAGGTCCAAGGTTCAAACCGTGGCGTGGACAAGTGTGTGAGGGGGTGGGTGTATGTATGGTTGTGTGTTTGGTCTCTATTGATAAGCTTAGCTCTCACCTTTATGAGAGGTCATGGTGGGATGGGGATGCCTAGTAGACGAGCGTGTGAGGGGGTGGGCGTATGTATGGTTGTGTGTTTGGTCTCTATTGATAAGCTCGGCTCTCACCTTTATGAGAGGTCATGGTGGGATGGGGATGCCTAGTCTTGAGTGTCGGTCATAAGGGTTTCTCACACTAACCAAATCTTTAAAAATTACATATAATATATATTTTTATATATACTCTTATTTTAATATTAAATTTAATTTTAATTATTGTTCTTCTTCCACATGTAAAAGAGTGACCAATTATAAGAAAAAATTTATCATTTTTTTTAAATTGAAAGTTTTTTTTAATAAGCTATGCATGGCTTCTATTGGGGTCACTCCCATTACGAAAATAGTACATTACATTGCTCTCGTTACATTTCTAACAAGTTAATTTATAGCATATCCAACTTTGTCTTTCTATTGGAGATGTTCTTCAGTTACCCTTCTATCAAAGATATTTTTTATCTTCCTCAAACTGCTAAGTTTCCACAATGAACTCTTTTTATATTAAATACCTTCAAAATTTTAAATTCTGTCATGATGAAATTCAACAGTGCAAATGACTAAAATATTTGCTGCCCAAATTCTATATCCAAAAATATCTTGTCTATAACAACCTCATAATTTCTTAATACCTTTTTTAGGTTTCTTATTCATTCCCCTAATATTCCAAGATATTATTTTCATTGTTTTTTTTATTTGTGGGTTTAACCTCACTTCTTGTTAACACTTGTGATATTTGCTTTTGTTTTCCCATATCATTATCTCTTTATGTTTATTTTTCTCTTTGTTTTTGCTTCCTGGGTCTTCCTCTCTTTTTTTCATTCTCAACAATAATTTCATATTCATCAATCTCTTCAATCTTCTCATACTGCTTATAGTAAGACTTATCATCTTTAGGTTTACCTTGTTCTAAAGGATCTGAAGTGTAAAGAATAACCTCAAAAGCACAATCTTCTTTATATTTCCCTGGAGACCCTAAAGTGCAAGGATGCTCTTTTGTAGACCCTTAAAATCCTAAATTATTATGGGTTTCCTCCAACCTCATTTCTATATTATTCTACTCTTGAAACCTTAAAGTGCAAGGGATAACATCTTCACCACTTTCACTTTTATTATCTGAAGAGGATTCTATACTACTTGACAAAAATGAACATGATTTACTTAGAATAAATTTGACCTTTTTTGTTGTCTTTGTTTTTGGGTTTTATTTATACATTTTCTTTTGCACCTTTAATTCCTTCTAAACTTGTCAATTGATATTGTCGATAGGATTTATTTGCCTCTTCTTTTGGAGTGGAATATCCTTGATCTAATCTAGCTTCTATTATTAAATGATTTCCTTGCTTCGTCTTGAAGTTTATCTCATGGCTAGAATTTTTTATCTCTTTCTTCATAGTTTTTACTTTGCAAACTCTTGTCATGTGTTCAATCTCAAAATAATTATGGCAACAAAATGCAATATTTTCATAATCTACATGTTGATCCCATTCTCTTGATTTAGATTTAATCTTAATAGATTGTGGCAAAGGTTTTGAAATATCCATAGTAACACAGTCGAGTATATATAGCATGTTTTCGCTCCTTAGTTGTTGGTCCTTCTTTGATGAATTTAGGGTATTTCCAATATTTTTCAAAACATCCTTATTTATAAGCTGATATGGAAGTCCAAAAAGTCTAACCCACATTGGAAGCTTCTTAATAGTTTTTGACTTAAAGGAAAAAAAAAAAAAAATTGTTCCATGGTATCAAATAAAGTGTATCTATTTCCCTAAACCATGGGCCACCAACCATTATTTTATCCCTAATTGTTGAAAATATGATGAGGAAAAAACCTTTAGGAAGAAAAGTTAGAATAATTTGAATTCAATCCCCACTTCCACTTGATCCAATTTTGAATCTCCAAAAACCCTAGCCATGATCTATGGAACTTACATATTAGCCCTCTACTTTTAAGAACCATTATATCATGCTCAATCATCTCATCCTTGATACTTACTTTTGGTGTACCATATGCTACCTGGATCGAAATTGCTATTTATTTGCTCTTTCGCTTATCTCCGACTTGGGCCTTCATACTTCCAACTAGGGGATTTTGATTTCTAGCTAGGTCATCTTGACTTCCCATTAGAGCTTTCAAAAATGACTTTCTTTCCACAATAGCTCATGGGGCTTGTTCTTGGCTTGCACTCCCTCTTGATACGCACTCCCTCTCTGCTCACACTTGCTCTTACTCCCAACTTGCACTCTCTCTTGCCTCGCACTTGCTCCCAGTTTACACTCCTTCCTGGTTCATGATTGCCCATGTCTCTTATTTTTCTTGGTGAAGGATCCTTTGCTTCAACAATTTTTGGAAATAATGTTCCACACATTCGTGGTAAGGGTTTGAAGCATTGATGCACTCTAGATGAACTTGTTGCTCTTGTCATAATTGAATCCTGGCTTGCACTTCCTCTTAGTTTGCACTCCCTTTTGGTTTGCACTTTTTCCTGCCTTGCACTCACTCCTAGCTTGCACTCCCTCTTGGCTCACAATTTCTCTTGTCTCTTCTTTCTCCCGGATTTCCTTGGCTTCAACAATTTTTTGGAAATAATGTTCCACATATTCATGGTAAGGATTTGAAGCATTGATGCACTCCGAATGAACATATTGCTCTTCTACCATGATTGAATCTTGGCTCGCACTCCCTCTTGGTTCACACTCCCTCTCTAATCTCATTCACTCCCAACTTGCACACTCACTTCCAGCTCATGCTCACACTCGTTGTTGCACTTACTCCCATCTTGCACTTGCACTCACTTTTGGTGGCACTCACTCGCACTCACTTTCAACTGCACTTACTCACACTTTTTGCACTTACTCCCAGATCATGCTCGCACTTATTACTACGCTTACTCTTGGCTTGTGCTCACACTTATTATTGCACTTACTCTCGGCTGGCTCGCGCTCGCACTCGTCGTTGTTGCACTTACTCCCAACTCGCAATATAGACTTCTTTTTTTAATTGAAAGTTAAATACACATGATCCAACTTTTTTTAAGATTGAAAGTGAAATACCCATGATGTTTGGGATTTCACATTAAAATATATATTTTTTGAATTTAGTGCATGTTTAGTAGAAATTTCTACTTTATAAAAAAAATTCAAAGTGTTTAAAGCAATTTTCAATCATTTTATTCTATACTTATTGACCAAAAACTCTCCCTTGCATCTTAAATCATTAAAAAAATATAAATAACAGTTTTTTTATACTTTGGCATTTATTTTCTACAAGAAAAACATATTTTAACAAGTATATGTTTTTATTTGAGTTAACTATATTGGTACATTAGTTTTGGATTATCGAAGAATTAGAAAAGAAGAAAATAGAGAAAAATAGTAAAATTCATTATCAAAATGAATGGCAAGAACTAACATTATATAAAGTAAAATTATTTTTTGTAAAATTATTATCTTATAAACTATTTTTAGCTTTGTAGAAGTTAAAAACCTTTCATTCTATTCTTTTAGTACCTCTGGTAGAAATTTTAAAAAACAAAATTTATGTAGGCCATCTAAAATTAAAGTTTAGTAAAATTGATAAGTCATTCGAAAGTTTTTTTTTCCTATTGATTCAATATGCAAGTACTTAAGAATTATATTGAAGTAACGATCAATAAATTAGAACAATAATTTCATATAACATAGACCAAGGTTCAACTCCCATGGGTGAACCTTAATATTTGGTCAGAAGCAAGTGCAAGCTAGGAGCAAGTAGGAAGCAAGAAGTAAGAAATAAAGTGCAAGGAGCGGGCGCCACTTCTTATTCTAGATCTTAGAACTAACATATTCATATGAATAAAATCTATGTAACATCGTAAGAAAGTCATTTTTTAAAGTCCTTACTAGAAGTAAGGATGCCTTAGTTGAAAATATGAATGCCCTACTAAGGGACAAGACGAAGAGCAAATCTATGGTAAACCCTATCCAAGTAGTAGATACTACACCAAAAGTGATTATCAAAGATGAGATGATAAAACATGGTATAGAGGTTCTTAAAACCAAAGGGTTAATATGTAAACTCCATGGATACTAGCTAGGTTTTCTTGAATTCAAAATTGGATCAAGTGGAAGTGGGAATTGAATTCAAATTATTCCATGGATTTTATTACAAAAGAATTTTTCTTATTATCTTCTCCAGGTCATAAATAAGGGATAAAATAATGGATTGTGACCCTTGGTTTGCAGGTAAAGATGCATTATATTTAAGTCCATGGAGTGAGATTTTTTTTGTGGAGATAGAGACTATGAAAAGGCTTTCAGTGTAGCTTAGGCTTTTTGGACTTTCTTACAAACTCATTACTAAGGAAGTTTTGAAGAATATTGCTAATACTTGACGGGAGTTCATATAGAAAGGACCAACTTCTAAGGAAAGAAGACATGTTGTATACACTGTAATATGTGATGCCATGGATATTTCAAAATCTTTATCGTAGTCCATTAGAATTAATGGATATTTCAAAACCTTTGTCACAATCCATTAGAATTAAATTTGAATCAAGAGAATGGGGTCAACAAGTGGATTATAAAAACATTGCATTCTGATGTTGCAAATGTCATAAGACTACACGCATGGTAAGAGCTTACAAAGTAAAAATAATGAAGAAAGAGATGAAAACTTTTGGACATGAGGTAAACTTCAATATGAAACAAGATCATATCATAAGAGAAGCTAGGTCAAATCAAGGATTTTCCACTTCTAACAAAGTGGTAAGAAAAACCTCTTCGTATCATCAAATGGCAAAAGCCATTGTAGTTCACTCAAATCAACCATTACAATAAAAAATTACATAATGGATGAGAAAGTACAATGCGCAATTTCAAATACAAAAGGAGTTAAAGGTGTGAAGGAAGATGGGGAGGCAAATTTTAAAGCGAATGAGATGAAGGAGGTCAAGGTTAATCCAAGTAAATCATTTTATTTTTCTCAAGTAACATAAAATCTTCTTCTTGTAATAAAAATGAAAATATCTATGGAAATTTATTTTTTTCCAAGGCAACATAAATCTTTAGAAGATAAGTCTCATTATGAACAATATAAAAAAAATAGAAGAAATTGATGAAGATGAAAGTGTTGGTGGGAATAGAATAAGGAGGGGAAGGTCATCAATAAAGAGAAACAGAATCTCAAAGGGATATTGATTTGGGAAACCAAATTAAAATATCATAGGTGTTAATAATAAGTGATGCTAATCCCACTAATATTAGGGGTATGGATAAAACCTGTAAAAAAAGAGATTAAAGAATTAATAGGTTTTTATAGTTTGATTTTATTTTAATACAATAAACAAAATTAAGTGGTGAGGAATTTAAGAATGCTTTTAAAAATATGTGGAAGACGGGTGATTATCTAGCAATTTCTTCTATAGGAGCTTTAGACAATATTGCAACAATATAGGACAAATACAAATGGGATGGATAATTGTTAGAAGCAAAAAGTAATTGTATTGTTGGACTATTTTGAATAAAAGAGAAAAACATCAAAGTTAGGGTTATAAATGTATATGCTCCAACTATAGTTACTCCTTGTGAAACATGTTGGAAAGACCTTAGCATATTTTTGTCAAACACAATGATGTTTCATAATTGTGATCTATGGATTATTCAAAGTGACTTCAGCACAATTCTATCTCCTTTAGAAAAGAAGGGTGGTACTCCAGGATGGTCTAAATCAATGCAAGATTTCCTTCATTTGTCAATTCAAATGACCTTTAGGATGTTAATCCTTCAAGTTTTCAATATACATGGGATACTAGATGCATTGGGCAAGCTCATATAGCATAATGATTAGATTGATTCTTGTTATCCAACACATGGTTATAAACGAATTATACAATACTTTTAGATATTTATTACAAATAGGATCACAAACCCACTCTTTTGACTTGTGATTTATCCAATAATGATCATACAAAGCCATTTCACTTCCAATATATGTGGCTTGAAGACCTTGATTTTCTTTAGATGATTATGTTATAGTGGGATGAAGAAAATTTTGAAGGAACATATATATAGGTTTTTTGAAAAGATGAAATATTTAAAGAAGCAAATGAAGATCTGGAATATCAAATATTTCGGTAACATTTTTAAAGAAAATGAGGATTCCAAGTTCAAAAATTTATAAGAGATAGTAGAAATCAATGGAATGGACAGGGATTCTTATGTGAAAACAAAACAATTGCTTTTTGATTATCATAATGCATTGAAAAAGAAGTCATAAAATGGCTCAAGGAGATAGAAATACAAAAAAAAACCATGCAATGACAAAAACATTTTTTTTTCATCTCATCAAAATATTTAACTAGTAAATGGAAGAAATATTGAGGAAGAAGAAGATATAAGAAAGGAAGCAATTAATTATTTTAAAAAAAATTGTCCTGAACAAGACAAGGAGGCATAAGATAAGATTCTAAAATATTTTATTAATTATTACACAAGGACAAAATGAAAGCTTGAAGAACATATCTATGGAGGAGCTACATGAAGGGGTTTCTCTTTCCATCCTAACAAGGCACCTGGCCCCAATGGATTTCTTAAAATTTTCTTTCAAAAATTTTAGGATTTATCAGATCAAGGAAAACTTAGGTGGAGATAATTTAGAGATCAAGGAAAGAATTGGGAAAAAATGTTACTTTTAAAATATTTAGGTATTTTTTAAGCAATGAAATTATTTAGGAAAAGAATCCTACCCAGAGGATTGCCAATATGAAACCTCATATCAAACAGTTTGCAATTGATTAAAAAATATATTAAATGGTTAGTCAATGAGAGGAATTATGCAAATGTTTGGTTTGATGCTTGGTTGAAGACTTATCCTCCTATCTCTGATTCCAAATGTTAACATGGGCTTACGCATGCCTAGCTTGTAAAGGTCCAAAGGTCAAAAATTATATTAATATAAGCAACAACTCCAAATCATGGGGTTTCTATTAGTAATGTGGTTGAATAAGAGGAACTCAAACAAAATGCAAATGAACTTCCAAAGATGCTTCAAGAGTTTTATTTCTCGATTTTTACATGAAATGGTGAGTTGGTTTGGAATCTATCAAAAGATGGTGGATACTCGATTAAGTTGGGATATGAGGATTTAGAGCAATTAAAATTTCCTACTCCCAAATATTTTCCTAGTTAGAATGTTTGATTTTTAAAGGCTATCCATAAGGTCTCCACATCCCTTTGGTTAGTAGTTTAAACCAATCTACAAATAAGAGGATATCATGGACCTTTCAAATGTACCTTGTATATAAAGGATTTAGAAACAATGGACCATTTATTTCTTCAGTGTCCCTTTGCTCACACTAATTGAGGTTACTTTTTTTAAAATATGGAAATATTTTAGGTAGCTCCATCAACATTAAAAGAGTCGATAAAATGTTAGATTAATTATTTCAAAGCTAAAGCATTATGTATTCTATAGATAATTGGTCATTACCATTATTTATCATTTATGACTTGACTGGAAAATTTGCCTCCACCATTTCATTTAGCAAGTATGGCTCGAACACAATCGTAGGGTCTTCTCTTCCGCCCTTTACAACTCCACCTCCATAGCCATCAAAGCCATTTCATACGCCTCTGAAAAACTCTCATCTTATCTCGTGGCCCAAATCCCCCTTGAGCAAGAATGAGGCTGACATCATCAATTCCCTCAACGTCCCCCTTCCCACCTTATCCCCCCTCGACCCATCCTAGGACCAAAGCTCGTTGGCTTCCCCCTCCTGAGGGATGGATAAAGGTGAACTTCGATGGCGCATCGAAAGGGAATCTTGCGCTGGCCGAGGCAGGGGGAGTGATCAAGGATCACAGAGGAAAGATAGTTATGGCTTTTGCAGAGAATCTTCATCATCAGACCAACAATATGGTTGAGGCGTGGGCCCTGTGGCGAAGTCTTCACCTCATCAAGGGATCATGTGTCAAGATCCATGTTGAAGAGGACTCTCTTAATATCATTGGTTACCTCATCCCCAACAAAGTCCCTCCGTGGAATATCATATCCCTTATCCAAGAAAGCAGGAAGTTAAACCAGAATTGCTAGGTGGAAGCCAGTCATACATTCAGGGAAGCCAATCGGCTTGCGGACAGGCTGGCCAACTTGGGCATAGGACAAACACCCATCACCGTGTGACAAGACTCCTTCCCATCAGATGTCCTCCAAGTTGCAGCGTCGGACAACCACGGCAGGTACTCCAAATTCATCCACGCTAACCAATGATTTATTGTTTTTATATTATGCAGGATTTACTTCGGGCGTCTCATTGTCTGAGAGCATTGTGATGTGTGCTCCAGAACCCGTTGATGATTGGCTACTTCGTTGTTATTCATCGTGTAAATTCATAGTGCGGATCTCCATCCGCGGTGTCCCAACACTCTCTGCCAACTCCCTCTGCCATGTTTCCAGCCGCACCCCCTTTCCCCTCCACATCTCTACCTATGTCTGCATACCTTACCCAAGTTATTACCTCCACCCATGCGGATATGGTCCCTAGGCTTCCCCTTAATTCTCACCATCCTTGGCATGGCATCCCCCGTCCACCTATCACCCATCTGCGAGGCTCGGCATGAGCTGCTCGCCTCCCCCGATCTATTTAATTCCCTTCTTCAACCTAGTTCGCGATATTCCCCTCTGCAAGTCTGTCCTATGGGCCTCCTCCACCACCTCTCTTCCTGTCCCCACCACTGCCACCATGGCCTACCTTGAACCAAGCTCTCTCCAGCTGGACACCCTGGCGTCTGCTTACCTGAAGGGTGCCCAACTCACCACCCTGTTATCAAAATTTCGTGGAGCTGAGGACAACATCATGAAGGACTTTGTTCGCACGTGGTCGAACAGCCATGTCTGTGTCAAGAACCTGCGTTTTAAGGTCACTCCAGAGCTAAATGGCGAGATTGCAAAGTTGTCGGTTGGTGGGCGTCTTTTTCGCCATGACAAACACTGCTAGGAACCTGAGTTGGAAGGTTTCCCCAACTACCAGAACTTTGTGGGATGGCCATGCCCTGGACCGTCAATCCCTTCCTCCCCCGTTCCCGTTGTTGTCATTCCCCTCATTCAGTACTTAGCATGCGATGATCCCAACAAGCCTATGGCAAGCTTCCACCTTGCCCTTGTCAACCATGTCCGAGGATACAAATCCATGAACATTCCTGGGTTCCTTTATCGGTCTATGCGTCTCTTTGTGGTTGTTGCTCGCAAGAAAAGTACCTCCCCTGCCCACCAGGGGATTTTCGCTATTATTTTCTATCATGTTATGGCTAATCCCCCATTGCGGCTACCCCTTTGCAAGCTTCCCCCCCTTCTCCCAAACCCCCCAAAGCCCTGCTCATTCAATCTCGAGCGAGCTTATGGCCAACGATGGAGTTCCCAGCACCCCGGCCTTCGAAAAAGGCGTTGTTGTTGCTTCCCCGTCCATTCCATCCCATTCCCCTTCCAAACCCATCCCCTCACCTCCCGCCCCCACTCCCTCCCCTTCCAAGCCAACCCCTTCCCCTTCCAAACCCACCCTGTCCCCATCCAAACCCACCCCTCTCGCCAAGCAAGAAGCCTTCGTTGGGAAAACGTAAAGCTAAAATTGAAGAAGCGGCAACCCCTGTTCGCAGGTCATCCAGGGCTAAGAAGCCCAAAACGGAGTCCAGTCAAAATTCTCCTCTGGAGATTGAAGACCTCAACGAGGACTCAACCCCCACTTCTAGCATCTCCAACCGTCTCACTCGAATGTTTCTACGGAGTTTCATCATCGCCTTCGAAAGCGCGAGTGTCGCCCTAAAGCACGCCCT
Source organism: Wollemia nobilis (assembly GCA_028583015.1). NCBI lineage: Eukaryota > Viridiplantae > Streptophyta > Pinopsida > Araucariales > Araucariaceae > Wollemia > Wollemia nobilis. The sequence continues at coordinate 12,781,454 of JAQPPZ010001195.1, forward strand.
CCTGCAGTGTGTCGACCAACCTGAAGAGGACATCACAGAGGTTGACCCTTGAGCTACTTTGGGTCTGTCGGTTTTTTTGTTGTTTTTAAGGTTTTATGGGAATTTTTGATGCAATGTTTGGTGATGTCTGATCTAGTGTTGGGCTAACCATCCGGTTGGGTCCCCCTGTGTCAACCCCTGCGAGGGCCCTAGTTTAGCTTCAGTAGCCCCTGTGAGGGCAAGCACCACCTGATTACCGACTTTTACATCCCCTGCGAGGGAATTTTGGCAAATGTATCCCCCTGCGCGGGATTGGTTAGAATGGTGTAGACTGATCCCTCTTGGTAGAGAATTATGCAACATGAATGCACTTCAATATGATGAAGTTTTTGTATATCTGGGAGTGGGACCCAGTTAAAACCCTCTGAATTACAACTACAACTTACCAAAAAAAAAAAATTATGACTTGAAAGGAAGAAAAGAATTTTTTTAAATAAATCTGAGAATCATGTCAAGTTTGTAACTGTATCATTACCTATCTTACAAAATGTTTACAGATATGTTGTTCATCATAAAAAGTCTCAATTGTGAAAAAATAAGTGGTAATAACTTGGTTACAAGATTTAAACATACATAGAAGATTCATTTGAGATTATGTATTAAACCAAAGGATCTATTTCGATCTAGAATAAAACAAAAATGTCCAAATTTTGGGTATATTAAAATTAATTTTCATGATGCTTCTAAAAAAAGTCAAGAAATGTTGGTGAATATAATGTTTTTTTGAAATAATAGAGGTAAAATTTTCCTTACTCACAATTATACGAAACTTCAACTAACTATGCATAGAGTAGGTCATCTTGTATATGGAACGCATCTTGTATATGGAACTCCAACTAACTATGCATAGAGTAGGGCACATTTTACAAGATTAAAATCGTAATTGAAAAAGTGAAAAAGGATGGAAATATATTTCAATTAAGGGGGTTTCACAATTTATTATCCATAATATCAGCAAAAATTGATGTGAGGATTGGATAAAAATTAATATTATTGTTTGATGCTCATTATTTGTTATTGGAGGCAATCTCTTGAAAAAGTAGGTATATTTATAAAGAAAAACTTGGATAGCAAATAATTTAGGCAGTGTTGATCGAATGAGAATGAGATTTTATCTCTTAATGAAAATGGTGTCAAAGAGATATTATGAAAATAGAGGAAAATGAACAATATATTAGATTGAAAAATAAAAAGACATGCTGGATATAATTTAATTGGGTTCCAATCGAGCCCCTCTAAGGTACCCCGGAGTAAGGAGTAAAAATATTAATGAGGTGTCTAATTGGGTTCCAAACCTGAGCCCCTCTAGGGTACCCTCGAGTAAAAATATTATTAAGGTGGGATAGGGGTTATAATGGTAGCTTTTCAAATTCCAACCATGCTCACTGGTATAATATTATGGAGATTGTTGGAGATTGTTGCCTATTCCCATTATCTCTAAAAAAAATTAATAATAATAATAATAATTTAATTAATCTATGGATATAATTTATTTGAGTTAACGGCAAATATAATATTTTTATATTTCGATAAAAGTAAACTCCATAAAAATCACATATAACATGTTAAAAAATATAATTAATAATTTTTTTTCACATTGCTTTATAAAAATCTTTAAAATTTTTTAATATTCCATTTGCCCTTGGCGTGCATTGATGTCAGCAATGCAAAAGATACTCGGGAATAAACACTCGGGATTCAGAGGTGAGTTTTTTCTTTGCCATCAATATCTCCAGATCCTCAAACAACCGCAACGTTAATACACCATATCACCCCGTACATCAGAGTTTTTCTTAGGTAAAAAGTCACCCTTTAGTATAATTGTCACAGTTGAACAAGTTCACCTTGATTTGAGCACCAAAACACTCTCCTGTTCTTCCTCTTCAAGCATTTTTTCTCATGTTTTCATGTAATCTTTAACTCCAATATTTAATTGGGTGGAGTTAACTGCTCTCGCATCAACTCAAGGTGCTTCGTTCACGGTAAGGAGAGTGCTGCTCAAACTACTGCTCTTTGTAATTTTGTTGCATATTCTGACATTCGGTAATAAAATCCAATATTTTGCTGTCATGTGGGAGTTCTACGTAATTACTATGGGTGGATACGTTTACAACAGAAAAAAAGAAAAAAACCTTACCTTTTAGTCTTCTTTTTTCATAACATCCTGCTATTTTTCCATTTTGAGCACAACAGTTTGACAGTCATGGCATAAATAAACACCTGGTAAGAATGTCTGTGTGATAAATGCCTATATACACCAGTCATATATTGTATCGTGAATTAAGCTGCTCCATGTCACATTTCATCTGTATGGTGCCATATATTATATCGTGAATTGAGCTGCTCCATGTCAAATTTCATCTGTATGGTGCCACACACATCAACAGAGATCCGTTACCCACCCTGAGTGAGCTCAGATACATAAGAAACAAACTAACAACATAGTGGATATGCTCAAAATCAGAGGTACGTTACCCACTCTTAGGAAGTTCACATTCGTAAGAAACAAACTGACAGCATAAAGTCAATGTGCTATAGCAGTACTAAAAATTTGACCATGAGTATTAGAAAAGAGACCGTGCATTAATACTTCTTCACATATCACAGACAGGCACTTTTAAAATGCAATTTGCACGAAGAAAAACATAGCTGTTTACAGACCACATTAGTGACCCATCAGGATCCAAAAATAAGACCCTCGGAAAGCCACAGATATAGTTGAGCCTTCAGCATATAGTTCTTTCAAACGAATGTCGGTTTGTTTAAAGGCTTTAGAGGATTTTTCAAGCCCAGCCTTGGTGTCAGGTTTTTAGTTAAGTGCAACAACTCCAGTCCTGATACTATTTTGGAGGCTACAACTTTTAGTGTCTGCATCTTTGCATATCAGAGGAAAAAACAGTGACCACCTGCACTCTTCTTTGCCAATTCTGAAAGCCTTGAATGCAGTTGCCAGTCCTTCTGACTGCTTTTTGTCATCTAAATTCATCTCATTTCTTTGTTTGGTCTTTTGGTATTTCCATTTATTTTCAATCGAATCGCAATATTTTTGCAATTTAGAAAAGAAAGATTCTTCACAAGAATATATCCATTTCTCCTTTGGACAGAGATCACAGAGAAGGAGAGAGGGAGAAAGAGAAGCTAGATGTGTAATATCTTGAACCTGTGTCACAAAAGTGCACCCACTAATCTCTAGAAAAAGAAAACCAAACAGGATGGTTGCCAATAAAATCATATAAAGCCCTTCCTCAAAGTTGTGATTCAGGGTTGTATCCCCTTGACTACATCCATTTATTGCATTTCCGAGGAGAATAAGCTTCTAATACCATCAATAGGTGCTTCCCAAACAAAAGGGAAGGAAAGAATTAGATCAGACACAATCTACAAACTGAGCACAAAATGGTGAGCTCAAGTTATCTGATAAGTTTTACAATGAGTCATGCTTGCAGGACCAATGATTATTGAAAAACGCTCTGGTGAGGAAAACTGCACAGCATCTCTGAAGAGAGATAATAATGAAGTGCATCATCTTATGATACATGGCCACCTGAAAATCAGCCTTACAAATTGAACAAAATCTGGAAAAATCTTCAGATAATTTACACTAGAAACTTCAACTCAACATGCCTTATCATCAAAATTTTCTTTCATTAAAGCTCCAGAGGTAACAGAAACAGATGAATCCTGCTTGCCACTGAACCTGTTGATTTCAAATAATATGGCCGTACAAAGCCTCAAACAGAGCTGCTCTCCCGTTGATCACATGGCATAACTGTTATCCCAAGGACTTTATTCTCAATTCCTGTCAATTTGCAGCACTGTCTTCTCGGTATCTGAAATATGAATACATGATCTTATATTAACTTGTATGTTAGACTCTGCTTTCTATTAACTAAATTGTGCCACAATCAAAACAAACTTAAACACTCACGACCAAAGTGAATTGATAAATCTACATGGCCTACTTAAAAAATTTAACAATTTACTCCAATCAAGGAAGCTGTGCAAAAAGCAGTGATGGGTAAGAGTCCATACCAAATGCCAGTTTTCATTTACAGGCTTGTTGATGACTTGAATCTCTTGCACTTTCTGTGGAGGAAGAGCCCATGAGAAGCAAAAGGCCTTTCTCTTCATATTATCTGTGGCTTCATCACGCTTATAAGTGCTAACAACCATGTTTGCTTCGTCTCTGTGTATATCCTTTAAAAAGAAGAGGAATGGCTTTCTGCAAAATGACTTGTAAGGGCGTCTACTGTCAAAGTCGAATTCCTCAGCAATCTCCTTTTTGTTCCATGCCTTAAATGTAAGTTCAGGACGTTCTAACACTCGTGGATATACTATCTTGGGGAAAACTTGCACTACATAACCCATGGAAACAGAAAAGGAAAGCTGACTTTTGAGATCATAACAAATGGATCGCTGCAAAAAACTAGTGGGCTCAGTCTTCATAGCTTCTGTGAGGTGTCTGAGTCCATCCAGTGGATCAAGCTGTGGAAAAATTGGATTTATAGCTTCCACGTGATGCATGGAGACGAATGGTGCAATTGGGTGGGCAGCTAAAAACCCAAATGCATTTCCTCGGATGTCCATCTGCAATAACAGTTTCAGTTATACGAGAACTCACAAAAAGCATGGGTTCAAGCAAAAATAACTTTAAATTGCAAAAACATTTATAAAATTATAACCTGAAGAATCTATACCTAAATCAGAAAAACAAATCGCTCAGGGGTAAAAACACCACAAGTGTTCTGTCTAAAGCAAGGAATTAATATTAGTTAGGAACTTAAGCTGGGAATTTTATTAATTGAAAGAGAAAAAGAGCTCCACGATAAGGAAGAATCCATCAGAAACAGAAAGTTCAAGGACAAGAAACAGGGAAGATCTTGCAAAGAATATTAATAGTACAAATGATCTGGTAAAGGTTCTCGACAATACCAAGCTACTGCTTGCACCATGAGAAGACAAATAAAAGGATAAGGAGCAATAAGTCAGCAACAAGCACTTCAATTCATCATTCCAAAACCAGAATCTTCAAAATTTTCATTTTACCTGCCTTCAATGATTCTGGAAAAACAACAATATAAGTGGTTTGATTTGTACACCTGGCCTAACTCAGATTTATGTAATGTAAGAAATTACATAGCCTAGGAATGCTATATTTGTGTGCCATATGACCAGGACAAGACTCTGAAATACTGTCTAGGAAAGGAACATGGGTGCTTACAAAAATCAAATTGATGCAGACTAGAGACCACCTTTGCACCGAGGCAAGGCTCTCTGTTAATAGAAGAAAATAAGCATTAGCAAAATATCTAGAGAATAACAACTTTTCTAAAATGTGCAAACCCTCCTCCGGGTTCCTCTCTTTGGAATAATTTGGTTAAGATAAGACCGCTTTTTTGAAAAGGGACTCGGAGGAAGATTGAAGATGGCTCCCAAATTGATTTTTGGGAAGAATCGTGGCTCATGGGTAATCCTCTAGAGCTGATTGATGAATTGAATATTGCTAGAAATATTTTGGCTGATTCCTTCGGAACAAAAGTCAAAAGATTTTATAAATAGAAGAATTGATGGCAAGCAATGGAAAAATATTGATAGGCATTTTAGTTCGAGGGACGTTCAACAAGCAATTATGAAGATAAATCAGTTGTTAAAAGGATATCATTCAAGCCAAAAGAAGGACATAGATACTATTATTTGGGCCCCCAATCCCTCTAGTAGCTATTTAGTTAAATCAGGATATGAATCCCAAATCTCTCCCTCCCTAGGTAGCTTTGATGCAAATAACATTTGGAGCAAGTTTTTAATTCCAAAGATTGCCTTCTTCCTGTGGCTGGTTGTACAAAATAAGATTTTAACACTGGACAACTTAATGAGAAGGGGATTTTCTCTCCCCAATAGATGTGTGTTATGTCTTAAAAGTGAAGAATCAGTCAAGCATATGTTTATGGAGTGCCCCTTCTCTTCAAGGGTTTTTGAATTGATGATGAAGGAATTTGAAATTCAGTGGGTGAAGCCAAAGGATGTTACAGATTTATTAGAACAATGGAAATCTCCCTTTTCCAATTTAGGGTTATCTCAAGCTTGGAAGCTAGCCTTGCCTCACTTTTTTGGGGGCATTTGGAAAGAAAGAAATAACAAAATCTTTAAGGAAATGTATAGGAATGAAATCTCAACCTTCAACAGAATTCTGGTTGCAGTTAAGGATAATCTCTCTATTATACCTCATCATAATGATGGAGGAAGGGTAGTGAAAGCCATAATTGCTTTAAAATGGGGCTTTCCTACAAACCAAAATTATGATATTAACCACAAAAAAATGGCTAGTTGGAATACAGTTTGAAAACCACTTCAACTCAGTTGGATTTAAGTGAACTTTGATGGGGCAGCTAAGGGAAACCCCGATGGGGCAAGAGGAGGGGGATTTTCAAAAATCCAAGTGGGAAGATCATAGCGGCATTTGCGGAATCTTATGGCATTCAATCCAACCATATGACAAAAACAAAGGCCCTATTCACATGCATAAGCTTAATGAAACAACTGAATATAAAGAGGGTCATTATTGAAGGTGACTCTTTAAATATTATTAGTTGCTTAAGGGGTAAGAATGAAGCTAGTTGGAACATATCAGACATTATATCAGATGCAAGAGAGATCATTGCAGCCTTAGAGGAGGTTAATATAGTGCATATCTATTGAAAGGGCAACCAAGCGACGGATTGGTTGGCCAAAAAAGGTGTAGACAGTCCTGAACCAATTCTGTGGAGGGATGATTTCCCTTGTGAGTTGAGTATAGTTGAGAGGGAATTGCAAGCGAATGATAGACAAAATTATGGTAAAATTACTAACCAGTGGTTGTAAGCTTTATTCACCTTTTGTAGTCATAGGAAGTGATTCTCTGATTCCTGTTGAGCGGTGTGGCAATAGGATATTGTTCAATGGTAGGGTTATTGTTCTGTGGTAGGGTCCTATTGAGCAGTGCAACAATTACAGTCTTGATGGCAGTTGTGGTGGGGTGCGGTGTTAGCATGGCCCATGCGGTATTTTGCAAGATACTATACCTATTGAGCAGTGCGACGATTACAGTCTTGACGGTGGTTACAGAGAGGTGCATTGTTAGCATGGCCCATGCGGCATTTTGCTGTGGTAGGGTTATTGTTTTGTGGTAGGGTTCCTATTGAGCAATGCAGTGACTACGGTCTCGATGACGGGATATTGTTCTGTGGTAGGGTTTTTGTTCTATGGTAGGGTTCCTATTCTATGGTGCAACAGCGGGATATTGTTCTATGGTAGGGTTACTAGAGAAGTGTGGCAGCTATGGTCATTGCAACCTTGGTATAGTGCATATGTATTGAGAGGACAACCAATCGGCGGATTGGTTGGCCAATAAAGGTGTAGACAATATTGAACCAATTCTATAGAGGGATGATTTTCCTAGTGAGTTGAGTATAGTTGAGAGGAAGTTGTAAGCTTATGATAGACAAAAGTTTGGTTAAATTATTAATTAGTGGTTGCAAGCTTTATTCACCTCTTGTAGTCATAGGAAGTGAAGTTTTTCAATTTTATTTTTCTCTTTTAAGAAGTTTTTGTGACTTCTTATCTTATTCTACTGCAACATTCTCTAATTCTTCATTGTTTGATTTAATGTAGAGAAGTGGTATTGTAAAAAAAGTTAGGAACCTTTTAAAAATCCCTTCTTTTCACCCTAATTAAAAATAATAATTAATTAATTTACATTGACTTTCAAATAACAACAAGCAATAGACACTGCTGATATCTCATAGAAGAAAATAATATGCAATCTATATAGTAAATGCTGGGGCCAATATTCTCATACAATAAGAGAATATGGAAGTTATAAATTCACACTGAAAACAAGACACATGATAAAAATGCATGCACTATACCAAATGCCTCCAATAAATAATTTCAGTCAACGAAATTTATAACAACGATCCTAGATAAGCACTTGCCAGTTTTCTATATAGCACATAAATGAAAACGTTTTCAGGTACGCAACAATTGGACATAAGGTCTGACGGAGAACAGAAAGCAGTTCGGATTGTTAGTGCTAGGCAAATTAGGGGGCTTAGAAAACTCTCTTCTATTGTGTTGGGCACTAAGTGGGTTTCGATGTAGTGTTGACTCTATGCCACTTAAATTTGCGTAGGATGGTGATATGTAGTCTCAGCCTCTCAGGCTTCAGTCCTCTGGGTTCTGTGGCTTTTGAACCTTGTTTTATGGTCTGTTTTGAATTGACTTAGCTTCTACTGGCATGTATCTGTCAGATTCCTGTCATTCCTGAAACCGGCACCAAGTTTCAGGGGAAAAAGGATACCCTAATCCTTCATAAATCGTCCTATCAGTCCCATACAGCAACATTAATTCCTTAAATCAACCCAGAGAAAGTTATATACTTGACTCTTGTTGTAATTTCACTTATAATTTTTACAAGTTCCAGCCGAGAGCTTGAGGTTAAAGGACATATCAACCTGTGAACCGTATCTTTATAGAGCGATTGGGTCTCTAGGCAGGGCTGGAATTTGACAAGCAGCCCTGACCATCAAAACAAATTCGCTGATGGTTATATCAGCCCAAAACCTGTCAAATTTATCAATGTTCAAAAGAAATTATAGAATTTATATGACACCTCTGCTATAATCTGCGACACTGAATCTGCTTTAAAAATATTTCTCCAGCAGCTTATGATGTATATAGATAGGCTTTTAATCACTTTCCCCTAATCTGCTTTAAATACATTTCTCCTGCAGTTTATGATGTATATAGATTACTTTTCCCACAGTTTCCCTAATACACATAACTCCCTGCATATATTTCTTCCTCCAGCTATAAGTAAAGTTGACTGTTTGATGATCTTACAAAACTTCAGTGTTGACTATCAATTATGGTGTAAAATACATTCCAAATCGTGAAAAATGTCTAGATAGATGTATAATTCTAGGGCTGGTCTCTAGCTATAGGAATCTGGTAAAAACTTACACAAAGACCCAACCTCAAATAGGAAGAATCATCTCAACGCATAGGCTAGAGTGTGGATTCCCTTATTGGGCTCAGTTGAACGAAGGACCCACTGCCTGATTATGTTGCCCTAGTCCCAAGAATTTAGAAGACTGAATTGGTCCCAGTTGACTTGAAGAGAATGTAATTTCTAAGGAAAAAAATTTTTTAATCTAAATTATGTAAAGTACGTCCTGCATGATAAAATATAAATGTCAAAATAATTGACTGATTACCAAACATATCAATAGAGCTCTAATCATCAAATGAAATAAGTTTCAGTTAAATATTTTGAATATTTAACTTTTCAAAGAGAAATTTAGGTCTAATGAATCTTAGTAAGTGTTGCAGACATAATTGCCAAGAAAAAAAATGGTTTTGTAATATTACTAGTATACGGTCTTTATTTAATATAGGTGAAGTCATTTCAATCTTACGTAATCATTTGTTTGGTTTTATTTTTTCAAAAAAGTTTCAAAAAAGTTTTAGCTAACGAGAAATAAAATATAATTTGATTCTATTTTTTTTTTTTTAAGTTTTAGCTAATGATAAGAAATAAAATAGAATAGAAGGTTAATGTGACGAGGTAAAAAAAACAACCTATGGGACAGAAACATTACAAAGACCGTGGCTGACAACTCCAAAATCTAGTCCAATCATTTTCTCTTTGATGATCAATTTTCCTGTTTTTTTTATTTTTTTCAAATAATTTTTACAATAATTTCATTGTAAGAGTTTCAACGTAACAATATAATTATATACTTCACATTCCAAAATAACGAGTTTTTATCTTTCAACTACGGTTACATATCCTTACTTCCTATTCCTTTTTACTCTCTTCCCACGCATTTCATGTGAATTGATCCTCAGTTGCCCATGACCACCTTAGCTCTCCAATAAATGCCTACCTAAGCTTTTCGTGATGATCATATATAGGGTTACTTACTGTTATAGATCACTTACCACATGATCCCCTCAAAACGGACCTAATACCTACTTTAGTCTCCTTGGAAAAACTTTACACCTTATTTGATGTTGATGACACAAGTTATCAATCCGAATACCAAACCCAAATATAACTGCATGGTTGGAGATTTCTGATGAATTAATTGATAGCTAATAAGAGCGTTTTTTTGTTGCATACCTGATGGAAACCAGGCTCTCTAGTAAGCGGGACACCAATCTCGGAAATACATGCATGAAGACGATCATCACTGCCGAAGAGCTGCGGATAGCGCTCAAGACATTCATCCATCATTTCCGCTAAAGCCTCCGCCAAAGGGTAACTAATGGCGATCCCTCCTCCTCCAAAGGCCATGGAATGACTGAAATAGGTATTTGCAGAGTGGCTCTCCGAGGGGTTCCCAATATAATACATCTCCGAAGGATCGTATTTGCTAAGCACGGCGACAAGATTGTGGGAATTGAAAACGGTATCGTCGTCGCCCAGGACGAACCATTTAACATCGGGAAGGCCCATGCGGAACGTTTCCTGAATAATCCGTGCTATGCGGAGGCCCGAGGGGTGCCCCGTCGGATTCGTGTACCGGAACCGCGATATGTCCTCCGAAATCCTCACCGGCGGCCACAATTCCGTCGAGTTGTAGCCCTTCACCTCTTCTTCCAGCCACACAAAGCCCCTCATGTGACCGGGCCTCCACCACAGCTTCACGAATTCCTGCCGCCTCGGCCACAGCTGGGCGGACCCTGCTATGCCAAAGACGATGTCTTTGAGCGACAGATCGTGGCTCCAGTTGCCGCCGCGGAACCGGGGGCTTGCAATGACCGATATCCCCTTGTCGTTATCTCCCTCTCTCTCATTTTCTTCTTCTTCTAGCCCCTGCCATGGGAACATAACGGGGCTGCCCTGCCACTCCTGGAACTTGTGCCAGCACGGATTATTGGCGGGGGCAAATATCAGCGCCAGCCATGCGACCGTGGCCAGGGCTAGTCCTATCATGACAAAAACCACCGTCCCCTGCTGCCCTTGCCGCCATCTCCTGCTCCTCACTCTCCCTAACGAACGCCTCTGTTCATTGTTGTACATCTCATACCATGCTAATCCTCTTCTCCAATTTCCCCTGCTAAATCAAAATCAATGTATGCGGTTGTATATCCTACGGAAAAAACTTCATCTATTTATCACAAGTTTCTGGAACTGGGGGAATATTCATCCTTGACACAGAGAAGAGACATATTTAAGATTGATCTAGCAAGGGAAGGAGAGACAAATCCCAAGGAAATCACATCTGACCGGACCAAGTAAAGACTTGGTCTGAATCTGGAATTCCTTGGGGACACGCCAACCTGTCGGTCTTTCCCTCTCTTCTCTTAGGGAGGGAATTACGGACGCCTCTTCCTTCCTCTATTTGTATCGAATTTTTTGACCTCTTGTTATTGATTGAGAGACTCGTTTGCTTACGCGGGATCGTTGGTTTTTTTTAAAACGGTTATATGGGCATTGACCCCTTCTCTTTAGGGCATGTGGCAAATCCGTTCTAAAAACTTGTTGAATCCAAGTGGCATCGCCCCCTTTCTAAGAAACCGTTGGGGTTGATTCCATGACGGGGTCTTCTTCCCTTGTGGTGGTCGTGTGGCAAGGGAGTCAAGGCCGCCACATATTGTAAGTTTTTCAGAGTGACTATTTCAAAAGTAGGTTATTGTTGGGTATTGTTTATCTAATATATTTTTAATTATATTTTGTTTGATTATGGTAAAATAGTTTTGAATTTTTGTTAGGTTATAGATTATATGAGATGGTCATTGTTTATTTAGTATATCTTTTGTCTCTAGTCTATAGATATTATATCTTATATAATGAAAGTTTTGAAAGTTTTTGTCCAATTTTGACTATGTTCCATTTTTCAAATTGTGAAGTAGGTTATCATTGAATATTGTTTATTATAGATTATATGAAATGGATATTGTTTATTTTGTATATTTTTATAACTTTTGTTAGATTATAGATTATATCGAATGTATATTGTTTATGTAGTATATCTTTGGGCTGCTAGTCTATATAAATTATATGAAATGAGATGGATATTGTTTATTTAATATAGCTTCAATGATTGCTGAAAGATAATGTATAACCTTTATGTTCTCAAAATTTAAACTTTGAAATTTTATAAAAAGTTTATTGTTAAATTATTCAAAGTCTACTATAACTTATAATTTTATAAAATAGATTAAACATGTAGCATAGGTCAAACTATCTTTTTAAAGCATCATTTAAATTATTATTAAACATATTAATTTTTAATTTTTATAATAAATTTTTATTTAAATATATATTTAATTTTAAAAATTTATTTTTTTCTACTCAAAAACTTGTTTAGGAATTATCGTTAATTAAAAAATAAACTGCTTCATAGTTTTATCCGTCATGAATGAATTGCTTATCCTTTTAAAAATTCTAACTACAATGAATACTAAAATTTGTAGTCTACATTACATATTTAATTAATAATAACAACAGTAGCTCTACTAGATGCGTCATTATCCTAAGCACAAAATTTGGTGGTAATTTTTTGGGGGCGAGGCCATAGCTAGATGCAGTGAGAAGGTGGGCTATTGCTAGATGGAGGCCCCTAGATTAGCTAGAGGTTGTGGCCCTTTCGAAGACCTTTTTATAAGTTGAACTATGAGGAAGACTCAAGGTGTATTCTTGGCAGTGGCCCTTGATTTTTTGGGAAGAGAGGTCTCTTCCTTCATCGATGGAATCTAGATTTCAACCCAAATATCCAAAAGATTAACTTTGCTTCCCTCTGGGTCAGGCTCCCAAGTTTGTCGATCTAATATTGGCACGATGATGTTCTACAGGAGATAACAAAAGTAATGGGTGACCTGGTCTCGATTGACTCAACTTCAAGAGTTAAGTCAAAAATGATTTTTACTTGTATGTGTATTAATGCGGACTTGGAAGCGGATTTACCATTGTCCATTGAGCTTATCTCAGTTTTGGGCTCTTGGACTCAACCCATCATCTATGAAAATCAATCAGTTTTCTGCAACAACTGTAAAAGATCATGGCAAATCCTTGAGAATCGCCCTACAAAGAAGTTAGAAAAAAATCTTGGACTCAAATCGTCCCCAAAGGCAAGAAGCCCCTTTTGGAGAAGGGGGATAGACCCTCAACTCAAGGAGAAGAGTTTATTGGATATTTGGTCTTGGCTCCTCCTTCTGGCAACTCAGTTGCTTTGGAGCAGGATAAATCTATTTCGGCTCTTGTGAACCTGGTTTCGGAATGCCTTTCGATGGAAAGTGGGGGTTTGTCTCATCCCCTAGTTAGTTCTCCCCCTTCATTGCCCTTGTTGAAGGTGCAAAACCCATTTGATTGCTCAGGCTTGGAAGTTGATTTCCAAATTGATTCAGGAATGGTAGTAACTTCCAATCCGAATATACCTCTTACAGAGTTGGTGGCAATGAGAAAAGATGTTTTGAGGTTGGATAAGGGTTCCTCAGGCCCAAAAACTCGTAGCCATAAGAAAAATGTGGTCGATGTGGAGGTGCATCGAAATCTTGGAAAACTGTTTAATAGGGACCTTAGGAAGAAGGAGACAGTCGAAAATAGTGAATGGAACTCAACTCCTATTGGGCTCGAAAGAAGAAAAAGGAGCTGGTGAAAAGCAATTGAAGATCACCTCCTTTGGATTGCTTTCCCCCATAAAAATAGGGGAGGAAGAAAACCCTTCGCCCAATCTCGTAAATGAAACTCTTGTCCTAGAATATAAGCGGTCTGAATGGCCTTACAAAGAGCGAGTGGTGGCGTCGTTGAGAAAATATATTTTGCCTAATATTTTTTTACTTCAAGAAACAAAGTTAGAGTAGGGGAGGATCAATTCGATCACAATAACTATTGGAGGAGTGCACATTATGTGGTCATCCTGAGTGAAGGGGTTTCGAGGGGGCTTCTATGTCTCTAGGATGGGGAGAAACTGACGAGCTTAGTGTTATCATCCTCAAATAGAGTTATTAACATCCTTTTTTGCTACAAGGATTCCAATCGTCGGTGGGTCCTTTCTAATATCTATGCTTCAAACTCATATAATAATGGGAGTCTGCTTTGGGACTTGTTGAGTGAGATAAGCCTTCAAAGGAGAAAGTTAGATTTTGATTGGAAATTTCAACTCTCTGCTCTTCCAATCTGACAAGAAAGAGGGAACTACAGGTATTTCGAGAGGTGTGGAATATTTTGCTTTGTTTGTGAATCAAAATGAATTAATGGATCTTGAGCTTAAAGGCAGTAAATATACGTGGAGTAATCAAAGAATTGAGGACCAACTTGTTTAGATTTAGTTAGATATTATCTTGATTTCTAAGGAAGCCATACCCATTTTTGGAGACACTTCGTTATGCTATCTCCCTAAAGTGGGATCAAATCATAACCCTTTGATGTGTTTGGATCAACCTTCCAAGAGGTTTCCAAAGCCCTTCAAATTTGAGATGATGTGGTGCCAACACCCTAATCTGGAAGAAAATATTAAGGACTAGTGGTCTTGGGATTACTTTGGCCCCTTAGTTTCCCAAATAGCTTCTGGTGAGTTAAGTCAAACATTAAAATCGGGAACAAGGTCATCTTTGGTTAGATATCCTAAATAAAGGATTATCTACGATCTAAGCTAATGGAAATTGAGAGAGCAGTCAATGTTGGGGACCAGTCTAGGGAGATTAGAGATAAAGAGAAAGGGTGCTTGTTGAGCTCCACAATACTCTGGCTGAGGAGGAGATTCTTTGGAAATAGAAGTCGAGGGAACTATCTTAAAGTAGGAGATTGAAATAAAAAATATTTTCATGCATTGACGCATAGAACCTCCAATAGAATTAGAGAAATTTTGAAGGTTGATGGATATAAAAAGGATGATATTCAAGAAATCAAGCTAGAGGTTATTAGTTTTTTTGAATCCTTGCTTTGTGACATGGAGGACAACGACTCCCGAGCTGAGGATTGCTTACTGTAAAATATCCCAAACCTGATTTCTGAAGACAAACTTATTCTTGTTGAGTCCCTTTAAGGATAAGGAAATAAAAAAAGAAGTTTTTGAAATGGGCAGTTTGAAAGCCCCTGGTCCAGACGGATTTCCCCCAATCTTATTCCAATAATTTTGGCACATTATAGGGAAAGACATAGGATATGCCTTGAAAGATGTTCAAAGATCTGGTACCATTCCCAAGGATGTAAAATCCACCTTCCTGGTTCTTGTTCTAAAGTCCCAAAGAGCTAAGGTCTTTAGCAACTTTGGACTTATTATCCTTTGTAATACCCTCTCAAGTTTTTGAGAAAAAATTTGGCTAATAGGATCAAGCTATTTCTTCCCAAAATTATTGGCCTATATCAAAGTGGGTTTGTGGTAGGAAGGCAGATTCTAGATGAAATTATTTTAGTTCATGAACTCATTCATTCTGTGGAAAAAAGTGGGAGAGCTAGGCCTTTTCTCAATCTTTATATGAACAAAGTGTATGATAGGGTTTCATGGAGTTTCCTCCTAAAAATGCTAAACAAATTTGGGTTTTATCAAATATGGATAAGCTTGATCAATTCTTGTATCTCGTCAGCCTTTTTCTCAACTATCACCAATGGTTCAACTATGGGATACTTTAAAAGTTGCATGGGCCTGCGCCAAGGTGACCCCTTTCACCCTTCCTCTTTATCATTATGGATGAAATATTGGAAAGATCTATAAAAGTGGAACCAACCATAGTAGGTATAAAAATAACTGTTTCAGTAGACTTATTATCCCACAAACGGTTTATTGATGACACTCCTATAGCCACCTTAGCTTCTATTCCATAAGCAATGAAGATTAAGGAGATTATGACATCCTTTGAAAGGGTTGCGGGCCAAAAGATCGAATTTTTAAAAAGTTTAATCTTCTTCCTTAACACCCTCAAAAGACAAAAAAATGATCTCCCAGATTTTGGGTTGTGGAATGGTTGAATTTTCCTCTACCTACATTAGAATGCCCTTACATAAGGGGAGATTGAAAGAGAAATTTTGGGACCCAATCATTGAAAGGATGCGAAGGAAATTGGCTAGTTGGAAAAGGGATATTCTCATCTAGGTTAGGAAAGCTCAACTAGTAAAATCCACCCTTAAGAGCATTCCTTTATTCTTTCTCTCATTTTTTAAATCGTCAACTAAAGTTATTCAAAGAATTGAACTCATCCAAAAGTACTTTCTTTGGTCTAGAAATAAAGAGAAGAAAAAGTTTCACTTGGTTTCGTGAGAATATGTATGCACTAGAAAAGAATTTGGTGGTCTTGAACTTAGAAGAGTTAAGAGCATAAACATCATCATACTAGCCAAGCAAGGGTGGAAGTTATTCAAGAATAAGAATGTTGATTGGGTTTACATTATGTCAGCCAAATATCTTTCTCAAAATAGAGAATTTTTGGTTGATCTGCCCCCCTCTTCACGATCAACTTTTTGGCTTGGTATCACTAAGATTCATCATGTCATTTCAAAGGGCCACCTATGGAAGCTATAAAATGGCAAAAATATTGATTTTTGGGAAACACTTGGGTGGGTGATGCTCCTCTAGCTCACATTTTTGATGTATCAATTATGAAACCCATAAATCGGGCCTGCTTTGGAGCTAAAGTTGCAGACTTCATTTAGGTAAGTAATGGGATTAAATCCTAGCAGGATCTCAAATTCCCAAACTTGAACCAGGAGGAAAGAAAGGTTGTGGACTATCTCAATCACATTCTAAGCTTATAGGTCATTAAATCTTCTGATGTTGAAGATCCTATTCTATGGAAGGGGAAGAAGGATGACTCCTTTTTGGTGAAGTTTGCTTATTTCCTCTATGAAGTTGATCTTTTCGACTTGCCTCCTTTCAAAAAAATTTGGTATAAATTTCTTACTTCTAAAGTCAACTTTTTATGTGGCTTGTTATCCAAAACAATATTCACACTAAGAAAAACCTCCAAAAAAGAGGTATGACCATCCCTAATAGGTGCCACCTTTGCAGATGTGATGTTGAATCTACTAACCACCTTTTCTTCCTTTGTCTATTTTCGCCTGAGGCCCTCTATATTCTTATAAATACCTTTGAGGTCTATTGGTTTGTCTTGAACAAGTTTTTTGATGTCTTTAATCAATGGTCTCCCCCCTTTGCTAGCCCGAGGTCACGTACCTTTTGGTTGTTTAGTCTCCCTCACCTGGTTTGGGGTATCGAGGAGAAGAGAAACAACATGGTGTTTAAGGGAGTTTTTAGAGATGTTGTTTTCATCTAGGATAAAGTCTTGCCAACAATTGTTGAGAATGTATTTGTCCTATCTTTGGATGATTCTAGCGACCCAAAGGATAAAGCCCTCATTGAATCCAATATTGGTTTCTAGCAATCTAGAAGAGGAATTGTTGAAAACCTGGGGAATACTAGAGCTTTAACCAAGTGTATACTACCCCCTTGAATGGATCAAATTTAACTTCAACGGTGCCTCTAAGGGAAACCCTGGGAAAGCTGGTCTAGGAGGTATATTTTGAAATCATAGTGGAGATATCATTTTGGCCTTTGCTGAAAATATTGGGTCCTAGACCTACCACTTTGTGAAGGCCAAAACATTATTCCAAGGGACGGTGCTTCTCCCTTCAATTGGTTGTAGGAAAATTATTATTGAAGGTGACTCATTAAACATTGTCAATATGATCTCTGGATTGCAAGTCCCTAGTTGGAATATTGCTAATATGGTCGAGGAAGATAATTGGATTCTTCGTGGCATGGAAAGTATTTAGGTGAGACATACGTATAGGGAAGGTAACAGGGCGATTGACTTCCTGGTCAACCTAGGGTTGCTCCAATATAGGCTATTTATTTGGAGGGATAATCTCCCATAGGGCCTAATCTAGATCGATGAATGATGGTTGACCTAATGATGTCCTTGATGGTTTTGCATAGGTTTCTTGCCTTCATGTTGGATGGTCAATTGTTTGCTTACTCTCCTGGGTTCTGCTTTTTGATTGGTTGTGAGAGTTGTAGGAGGAATATTTTCTCTTTCATTTTCTATGGTAGCAATTTTACAAGCTATTGTTTGTCCCTATGTTAATTGGTTGAGAGGGTTCAATGCATCATCCTTTTGCCACTTAAATAATGAGGTGGATGGTCTATCTTCTTAGAAAAAAGTGATGGTGTTCCAAGTGGTTCTCAAACTAGGATTTTTGATAGGTTTGTGTCATAGGCTGGTTGACACTAATATGCTTTTAGATACTTTGGAATATTAAGGAGTTGAAGGTTATCTTAGATTGGGACCAGTAGGAGGTCATAATGTTTGATCTGCATAAGTTGTCTAAGGGGGGTGAGAATATTTTTTGCCCCCTCCCTGATTGGTTACTTCTTGTTCTTTTGTAGCTATGTGTTGTAGTTGGTGTCTCCTAGTTGGGCAGTTGTTTTTTGGGTCTCTTTCATGTCCTCTTCTCTTGTGGTTGTTTGGTTTAGTTTCAGTTAATGGTAGAGCCCTATGTTGGGGTAATGAACTATTGTATTTTTTCTATTTCTTTTAGTTGTAGCAGTTTTCTCTTTGTAAAATTGTAAAATGTTTGGGAACCCTTTCAAAACCCCTTCTTCAACTAATAAAAAACAACAACCACCTACTTATTTTTAGAAAACAATTTGTAAAAATTATTTTAAAAAAATAAAAAATTATTACCTTTAGGTTAAAGAATTCTAGGCATTGCATCAAGTCAGTGGATAGTGTATACCTAATGACACTTCAAGATATGAGTTGTGACTGTATTGTGTTTTTCAATACCAAAAACAAAATTATATAATTCAAGAGGAAAATGCTTACAATTGTTAAGTTTCAAACTTTCATAGAAGTACTCATATTTATTAAGCGTCTATTGTCCATTAATGTATGATGGATATTACAATCTCTAATTGCATCTTAATTTTGAATTATTAAACTCTTCGTTTGGTTAAAACAAACCTTAATGCAGCATGCTCCGAGGGCGAAATCTCAGGGATCAAAGCTTCAATCGGGCTACCTTTAGTGTCCCATCAACAATTTGTTGATGACACAATTTTAGCCAACCTCTCCAGTGTCCATGAAGCCAGAGTTATCAAATCTATATTGGAAGCTTATGAGAGGGTTGTCGGACAAAGAGTAAATTATTTGAAAAGTAGCATTTATTTCATCAATACTTCGACTAATAGACAGGTTAGAATAGCTCAGATCCTGGGATGTGCCATTGATGAATTGCCTACAACTTACCTTGGCCTTCCTTTATTCCAAGGGCAACCATCTGTGAGGATGTGGGATGGTGTCATTTAGAGGGTTATGAAGAAGCTTGTTGGCTGGAAATGAGCCTTGCTCAGCAGCGCAAGGAAGTTCACTCTAGTCCAATCGTGTCTTTAGAGTGTGCCAATATACTTTGTCCCTGTTTCGAGCTTCGATTGTTGTATGTAATAAGCTTGAACAACTTTAGTGGAATTTCCTATGGTCGAGAGCAGAGAATAAAAGCATATTTCCCCTTGTTGCTTGGGATAAGGTCTGCCTTCCAAAGTGTAGGGGAGGACTTGGTTTGAGGAGGGTTCACCAAATGAATATGGCTATGATTTCAAAACAGGCCTGGAAGATAGTGTCTAACTACCCGGCCCAATGGGTTGACATTGTTAAGAACAAATACCTCAGGCAACGGTCACTGATGGACAATTCCCTCATGCCTGTTGGGTCTACATTCTGGAACTTAGTGTGTCGAAATTGATCTATCATTCAAAGAGGTGGACGTTAGAAGCTTGGAGATGGATCGTGAATAAGATTTTGGGAAGACTCATGGATTACAGCTCAACCCTTGATTCGGGATCAGTCTGTAAGTATTCTTAAACCTATCACCGATCTGATTTTTGGTCCCAAAGTTGAGAATTTCATCAATAATGAAGTTGTGGTCCCCCGCTAGGTTGACATCCCTGTTGACCTGGATTCCCTTGAGCTTCGCTCAACTCGTCTTCGTTTAGCCGAGCGTCTTCGAACTCACTTGATCCCAAGTACCAGGCCACCTGATACTCTCTTTTGGTAATTTAGTCAGTCTGGGAATTTCTCAGTTAAGACCGCATATATGGCCATGAATGAACCTAAAGATGATTGGTTTCCTTCCAATAGTATCTGGATAAAAAATATTATTCCCAAAATTACCCTTTTTTTTTGTTGGCAGCAAAAAATAGACTCCTCACCACCGATAACTTGATAACTAGTGGTGTGATCCTGCCCAATAGATGTTACTTATGTAAATTTGCGTGGGAGTCAGTTAATCATCTATTTCTAGAGTGCCCCTTTTTTGGCCTTGTCCTGTCCATGATCCTGTCAAATGTTTCCATCTCTTGGGTTTCTCCTCAGTCTATCAGTGATCTTATTACCCAGTGGCCAAACCCCTTTAAGTCCACCCGCCTGAAGTTTTGGTGGTCGATCATTCTTCCTCACTTTATGTGGTAAATTTGGTTGGAAAGGAATAATCAAGCTTTTCGATTTTCGTCCCTAGATCCGGAGTCGGTTTGTTTGAGAGCTGTGACTTTTACCTCCAAAAATGCCAATATCATGTCTTCTGAGGATTGTCCTTCATCACCATTTGAAATTCAAGTGGCACGTTATGTTAACCTGCCTTTTGAGGTTTCTGGTCATTCCCAGGCTGTTGTGGCCAGATCCCTTGTCTCTTGGATTCTCCCTCCCTCTCAACGGTTCAAGTTAAATTTTGATGGTGCATCAAAAGGCAACCCTAGTGATGCGAGTTGTGGAGGCGTAATCAGGGATGACAGAGGTCGTCTCATCCTGGCTTATGCAAAAAAACTTGGAGTCCAATCTAACAATTTTGCAGAAGCTCGAGCAACTTTCCGAGGCATCCAAATGGCTATCGAGCTCAATATCCAATACTTGATAATCGAGGGAGACTCGTTAAACACTATAAATTATTTGAAAGAGGTCTCGCATCCACCTTGGAACGTGCAACCAATCATCGAAGAGTCCATTGTCTAGTTAAGGGCGATTAACAACAGGTGTATTCAACACGTGTATAGGGAAGGCAATCGGGCGGCAAATACAATGGCAAACTTTGGGTTAACTGTCCAATCCCTGGTGACGTGGCAGGGCAACCTTCCCCAATGCATCGTTGATTCTTGTAGTGAACTTGCAGTTACTAATGTTGAATAGTGCCACAATGTCAAGGATCACGATGGCTCACAATGCGAGGCGAATTGTGAGACCTTATTACACTGATATGCCAAGGTGGCACATTGGCACTTGCAAAAGAAGGACAAGTTGTAGAACCTTACACTTTCTATTTGTGCCCATGGGTGGTGTTGTAATAATCTAGGTTGTTTTTTAGCTTATGGACCATGTGTTTGGCCCAATTTTGACTTGTTCTGTAGGGAGTCGAACCTTCACGAAATCCTCCTTACAATTTGTATATAAGGTTTTGGGTCCCTTATAAAACCTCGTTACTAATAAAAAAAAATAAAACCTTAAAAATCTGAATATGATTTGAATTGGTTGGAGTGCATCCAAAAGGATTGAATATCTCCACCTCCGTGGGAAAATTTAAATAGTGAGTTGGATTATACCGTTACAAATCTGAAACATTAAGTGCATTATTTTTAAAAAGTGGCTGTCAGGTTGACAGGTAGATATAATTTATAGCTCTCTATCGTAACGTTACACGCAAATTTTACCCGTATTTGACGGGAATATTGGCTGTTAAATTTTAAACTTGTAGTTTCATGTGTTTTTTTTTTATAGCTTAAGTGGTATTGAAACAGGTTAATTTATGGTGTTAAGTATTGTTGATAATATTTAAAAAACTAAAGAATTTAATAGGTTGGGTTGATATTATTATATTAAATATTAATGTTAATTTATGAAATTTGAATTTTGTTTTAAAATATAATTTTATTTTAATTTTTATTAATTCTTACAAATGTAATGTGCAAAACATTAAGGTTTATTTAAGAATTAGAATTTTTTTTTTTGGATTTGGTTAGTGTAAAATTTTTTTAGAATCAAGACATAGGGTTGAGTAGTCTTTTTTCAATCATGACTCTTGCTCTGCTTATCAATAGAGAATTTAACACACAACTACTACACACTCGTCTATGGTTTGAACCTTGAACCTCTGAAAAAAAGCCAAAGCCCGTACCGTTGAAACTAAGAATTAGAATTTTAACTCAAAATGTAAAATTTTTAAAACTTTATAAACTAAAATGTTCATCCATGAAATTTAAACTTTTCTTTAGAATATAAAAATCTTTATTTCAAATTAATTTATCCAAAAAATTAAAACTTTAATTTACAATATAGAACTTATTATTTAAATCAATCGTCTTAAACTCCTTGAACTTAAATTTAAAAATATATATATTTAAATGTCCACATTTCATTATTGATGGTGGCTTTAGCTATTGTTGTATTTATATATAATATTTTAATTGTTGGAGGGCTTGAGATAAATGGCTAGAAGATAAAAAAATTAGAGTTATAAAGAAAGGTTTTATTTTATAGATAGGTTTCAATAGAGATATGATAAAGATATAAAGTTATTTATTAAAAAAAATTAGAAAAATTATTAAAAAAAAACATTATTTTATTGAAAATCTTAATAACCACCAAAAGGCTTATTACTTTAAAACTGAAAAAACATATAAGTACGATGAATCACAAACAATTTATATAAAAAAATACTTTATCTTAAAATTCTAAATATATATAAATATGGGTTTTGGCTCTTCTTCAAAGGTTCAAACCCTGGCATAGGTAAGTGTGTGAGAGGGTATGGCAGTGGCATAGGCAAGTGTACGAGGGGAAGAGTGTGTGCAAGGTTATATGTTTGATTCTTATTGACAAGCTTAACTCTCACCCTTATTAAAAATCATAATTAAAATGAAGATACCCAACCTTCAACATCAATTATAAAAAAAAATTAAACTAACTACAAAATATTCTTATAAAATTAAAAAAAAAATTAAATCAAACTTTCTCTAGCCTACAGTTCTTTTTAACCTGCTAAATGTTAAAAATCTTCTATTCCCTTCTTGCATGCTTTTTAAAATTGAAAATTTAAAATACTTCAGGCCCCATCTGTACTCTTTTCTTTTATATATATTTTTTTTCGTTGACGTTTTCTTTGCAGGCTTCTCTTTGTCTGTTTACGTTCTCATCTTAAATAACCTATTTTCCACCCGCGAATTATTTGTCAGCTTCTCCTACTCTCCAAAACAAATTTGAAGACACGTGTCATATGACAGGGAACTTCATGCCCTCCCTTCTAATTTATTCTTGTAGCCGTGGTCTTTGGCATTATCGCATAACCTCTTGTAACGGAGACGATCTCACCTTCTTCATCGAGGACTTAATCTAATTCTATACCCAAATGGTCAACTCTGTTTTATTTTAGTAAGGGTAATTGTTTCTTTAATTAAGTATTTATTAAAAATATTTAAATAAAAAGACCTAAATTCAAATGTAAGTTATAAAAATAGTAGTATTATTTAAATCCTTTGAAT
This sequence comes from Wollemia nobilis, assembly GCA_028583015.1. Classification (NCBI taxonomy): domain Eukaryota; kingdom Viridiplantae; phylum Streptophyta; class Pinopsida; order Araucariales; family Araucariaceae; genus Wollemia; species Wollemia nobilis. The sequence goes on from JAQPPZ010001195.1 coordinate 12,804,994, forward strand.
GCCCAGTATGTTATGCTCTTTCAAATGTAACCTCCAATTATTTTACTATTAAACTTCACAGTACCTAAGAAAATTCTATGTCAAATGTCTCATATCTTATTCATTAACAACTCGTATATATTTATTTATCTTTAATTCATATGAGAGTTCGTTACATCCAAACTATTTTTAGTAACTGTCAAGCGTAGGGTTCAAACTATAGAGATTGCTTCCACCAAACTCATTCCACCTTGTTGTTGTTGACTCGACGTAAGGGGGACCATCGGTTATTTAGGATTTGTATGGTCGTTGGTATGGTATGCACTCAGAGAATTCAAATCATACTACTACCTTTACAAACAAACTGCCCCTAATATTTGAACATGAATATCTTAATACGTAACCCAACAAACAACTATCAATATAACCCTTAGAGATTACTTGCATTTATCTTTTACCTTATTATCTTGACATCCCGACATCATAGTTGACTTGTGAACAAAAAATTAGACATGGCAATGTCCTAGTTGACTTGTTCAAACTATAAATTTTGCTTTCACCAAACTTATTCTACCTCATTGTTGTTAACTCGGCATGAGGGGATCACCGATTGTTTAAAATTTGTATTATCATTGCTCTGATGTGCACTCAAAGAATTTAAATCATACTTCTACCTTTACAAACAAACTGCTACTAAACTTTGAACCTGAATATCTTTTTAATAAATACACAATCCAACAAACAATTATCAATCTACATCACCCTTAGAGATTACTTGTGTTTATCTCTTGACATTCCAACGTCATAGTTGATTTGTGAACCAGAGAATGGCAACGTCATGGTTGACTTGTGAACCAAAATTAGAGATATGGGCCATTCTCTAATGTTGGTTCAAAAATAAAATATTACAGGGCTTCATTTGGGAGAAAATAGTTATCTTAAACCAACCATGGTTGGCAAATTGAAACAAAACGTGCAAGATTCCATAATATCTCATTTGAAAAAGCCGAGAGTTGGTCAACTTCTAAACTTGTAATTGGGAATGAATTGAATACGTGCATGCCAAGCAACACCAAGAAACATTATTAAAATAATTAAAAATATTATTTATCAATACCTTGTCCATGGTGGACAAATCCGGATTCTAAGTTACCATTGAAATTAAATTCCCTAAGAATGCGTCGAGGTAGTGGTTTCACATCCACTACACAATAATAAATAAATAAAATAAAAGCCTTAATGATTTTCTTTAAAAAAGTAACATGTATTTGTTGAGCCGATGCATGATAAGGAATTTGTTCAAAACTAGGGATTAAATTACCTTATTGTCAATGTCTTCCATTTATCTTGCATGCGATGATTCAATACTTATATTATTTGATGTGTAAAGTCAACATCCAAGCATCTTCACATATTAACGGATGTAGCTAAAATTGTTTTTATATGTATATAGAATTGTGCCTTAGCAATTAGGTTTTATTTTTATTTTTTTTATTGTCTTTAAGTATTAATATATCACATTTTAAATATGTAAATTAAATATATTTTGTATAATTTAATTAATTAAGGTTTAATAATATATAAAAGTTTTTTTTGGTACTATTAATAAGAAAGAGGGTTTTGATAGGACTCCCGCAACCTATATAATCAAAACACTACCTGGGCGAACAATACTAGAACAAAACATCCCACCCGACAAAGAGGGGTAAGCCAAAAAGAAATTGTACAAAACCAAGACCTAAGAACAGGTACAAAGAGGAGAACTGAGATGGTTCTACTCCAACATACCCACCTCTTGAGTAACAATAGCAGCCAAACGGGAAATTTCCTCAAAGAAGTCTAGCGTCGACTTCAGTGGGCTCCAAATATTTCTTTGATTGATGTCAATAAGCTTTAGATTGTGAAAGACAACTTTTCTTAACTTGGAAGTCCTCCGAGGCATAAACCTCATCAACATATTTATCCCTATGATAATCTCTCGGTAGAACATCGAAATCAGGAGGGGGACAGAGAGGGGAGGAGCCATCAACCTCACACTTTTTGTTATGCAGGCGTTTGGACTTACGGGTACCACTACCCTCCGCCATACTATTCGACATAAGATCCACATCCACAAGCCCAGAGTCAACCGCCATAGGAGACGAATCAAACATAGGGGAGGGGTCAAACACAGGAGCACGAATACCATCACCAGAAGCCTTATCGCGAACACCTTTTACAGAAACCCAAATATTTCTCGAAACCTTTTGAGGACCTGAACCAAAAGTGAACAAGTAAATATCATCACTAATCTCAGTAGAATCCTCTGAGGTCATCTTAGAACCACTAGCAGCAAGGCAAGGTAAATCCATAAATGGTTTTAGGATTTCATCAACAGATAAACCATGCTCCGAAGCCGCCTATTCAAACACGAGCAGAACAAGACCTTGGTGGAGGGGGACCTAGCCACGACCACCTTGCACATCCACAAAGGATTTTTCATAGACTGGAATAGAAATAGAGGAATATTCATGCAAACATGTCTACGTAAATGATTAAGGAACATAGCATGAAAACTCCTAATAATCTCATAAGTAGAATCTAAAGTAAAATAATCCATAATAACCCTCGCAACTCGATCCCAGGGAAGGGACAACGCCATTGCAGTGAAACCATTCTAGGCTTTTGGAAGAAATTCCTCTTTATCCAAAAAAAGACTGATATCTTTCAACAGAGAGTGTCTGTCACAATTATGATAAGCTCCATCCAGAATTAGACCAGTAGTCCTACTTATGAGCTCCATTGTAACCTGGAATGACCATGATTCTATCCTAACCCAACCATCATTCCAAGTAGCCACCATCCACTTGGAGAGCACAGGGTTGTGCCCATGGAATTTTTGAATACACTCCAAAAGGCCCCCTCCACCAGGACAGACTTGACTTCATCATCAAAGGTAATAGAAGCAAGTTCCAACTAGGACTTAACATATTTCTGTTTGGGGGAATATCTTAGCCTTACCCATCGGTACGACAAAACAAAACCATCCAAACTCAGACAGAAGAAAAGGAACACAGACAACCGAGCTCGAACCAACATGATGACATAGGTGAAGGAGACCCCATAATGAAGCAAGGAAGAAATACGTTATCTCCATCATAAAATTCAAAGTTTTATCACTAGAGAAGGAATTGGGACTCATCAAAGAGGGAAACCAAGCAAAACCAGGAACCATCAAGAAGAAAAACATGCTTAACCCAAGCAGGAAGATAGAATCCAAAGCAAGGGGCAACACAAAAAACCCACTCACGAGGAAACATAATCTAAACGAAACGACCAAACAACAAAAACAACCAAAAATCACCCCGAGAAACAAGGGGGAGGACCAAAAAGCCATGAAAACCTCTGAGATAGGACCAGCCTCTTATAATCCACATGTCACCAACTCATGAAACCCACCAACAGATATGAGGATAGCCCAGAGCAAACAAAAACAAATGATGCCACGAAGACGCTCCCACTTAGAGAAAAAGGAGACTTGAGAAGACTTCCCATCCACCATGGGAAAAGCAATGTCAGAGAGCTTCCAAATATTGAGAAGAAGAATGGACGGCTTCCCAAAGCAAGAAAAAAAGGAAGCACAGAAGAAAAAGCAATCTGACATGGTCATGCTTAGAGAAGTTTCGAGAAACCAACAATCAACTATGGAGGCCCACCAAACCATTAAACGATGGGACGTTGGAAGGATGAAATTTGAATTTTGAAATTTGAAAAGACAGCAGATGGGAAAGCCCTCCTAACACCACCAGGGATGATCTTCGTGTCAAAATAAACAGAAAGGACAACGTGGGTTCCAGAAGTAAATACGTTCCACCGTCAATCTAGAGATTAGTAAAATCCACCAACACTCGAGGATTGGCAGAAACACTAGATGATGAAGCGCCACTTGACATGCATTAAAGTTTCTCTTCATTCGCAAGTCGGAGGAGCTCAGGCAAAAAATTTGATCACCAAACCGATAGGCTCTAACGAGATACACCAATATTTGTAAGAGAATCGACCACTATATTCCCTTCTCTATATTCGTGCTTAATTAACACCTCCTCCATAGAACGCAGATGGGCTTTGGATTCATCAATTAAATTGGAGATACGCCACCTAGGATGACAATCCCCTTTAAGCATGTTTATAACGTTCAATGAATCCCCCTCAATAACTGCCCTATAAATGCCTAGATCTTTGAGCATTAAAATCCCCAAAAAAGAATCACGAGCTTCAACCATATGTGACGATTGGACACCAATATCCTCGCGACGACCAGAATCAAGTTACCACTGCTATCTCAAATCATACCCCTAGCTCCAACCGAGCTCGGATTACCCTTCAATGCACCATCAAAATTAAGCTTAAACCAACCTGGAGGAGGCAGGGTCCAACGAATAGATCCTCTTAAATTAGGAGCTGGTGGGGGTCTCAACTCCGAACGAAAACCAAGAAAATCCTCGATTGAAAATTTAGGGTGGTCATTAGGCGCTGAGGAACAAGAGTCTTTGGTGGCCACCAACACATTCTCTACCACCCTCCACATTATTTTTTGACTAACATGAAAGATATCATTCTCATAATTTTTAAACACCCTAGCATTTCGCTCCTTCCACACATCCCAAATAAGATGGGGTAATAGAAATATCCAGAAGCATTTGAGTTGGGACGAAGAGAAAGGCGATATCCATTGTTGAATATAGTCACAAATAGAATCTAGCAATATCCAAGACACACCGATGCACTGGAGAATAAAATAAAGAATATCATGAAAAACCTAACACTTAAGAAATAAGTGAGAGGTTGATTCCCAATATTGCTTGCATAAAAAACATATATTAAGCAGATTAAAGCCCCTCTTATGCAAGTTTTCAATAGTCAAAACCTTATTCTGCATCACTAACCAGAAGAAAATATTAATCTTCAGAGTCAAGTTTTTGATCCATATTTTCAAACTAGGAAAATTGCCATCTCCCTGAGGACAGAGAAGAGGATAAGCAGACTTGACTGTGAAATAACCTTCACTGTCTCCATCCCACACCAATCGGTCAGCCACCTCCTCAAGACGCACGATATACTAACGCAATTCAAACATGAGAGAATCCCACATTTGATGATCAAGGGCTATCCTAAAAAATGGGGGGAAGGTAACCAAATTTTACGACCATTTTGGAGAGACACAAAATCAACAACCTTGGAGAATCCCGTCACTCTGGAATTCAAACATACGTCCCTAAAGCGAATATCCTCAGCAAGGGGACGGTCTCTAAGCCAAGGGTTGTCCCTGAACGAAACTAACCTCCCATTACCAATCATCCAATAACAATTATTTTTAATGAAATCCCTAGATTTAATCAAGCTGTTCCAAAAGGCAGAACCACCAAAAGGGAGAAAATCCAAAAGAAACTGCTCAAAATTATATTTAGCTTTAAGAATCCGACACCAAAGATGATCAGAATTAGCAGCAACCTTCCAAGCAACTTTAAAGACCAATGCCTTTTTCATCACAACCACATTCTTGAGATTTAAACCTCCATCTTTTTTCCTTTTACAGATTTACTCCCAGGAGATAAGATGAAACTTACCTTTCATCTCAGGACTGGCCCAAAGGAACGCCTTACAGATGCTATCAAAAACATGCCAAACTGTCATGGTCTTTTCATCTCTTCTCTTAGGGAGGGAATTACGAACACCTTTTCCTCCTCTATTTGTATCAAATTTTTGACCTCTTATTATTGATTGAGAGACTCATTTGCTTATGTGGGTTCGTTGGTTATTTTTTGAAACAGTTATATGGCATTGACCCCTTCTCTTTAAGCCACGTGGCAATTCCGTTCTAAAAACTTGTTGAATCCAAGTGGCATCGCCCCTTTTCTAAGAAACCGTTGATGTTGATTGCATGACGGGGTCTTCTTCCCTTGTGGTAGTCATATGACAAGGGATTCAAGGCCACCACTTAATGAAAGTATTTGAAAGTGACTATTTCAAAAGTAGATTATTGTTGGGTATTGTTTATTTAATATATTTTTAATTATATTTTGTTTGATTATAGTAAAATAGTTTTTAATTTTTGTTAGGTTATAGATTATATGAGATGGATATTGTTTATTTAATATATCTTCTTTTGCTAGTCTATAGAGATAATGTCTTGCATAATGAAAGTTTTTATCGAATTTTGACTAGGTTATAGATTATATGAAATGGATATTGTTTATCTAGTATATATTTTTAACTTTTGTTAGGCTATAGATTATATGAGATGGATATATTTTATCTAATATATCTTTCGATTGCTAGTCTATATAGATCATATGAAATGAGATGGATATTATTTATTCAATATATCTTCAATGATTGTTGAAAGATAATGTATAATCTTATCTTCTCAAAATTTAAACTTTGAAATTCTATAAAATCTTTGTTGTTAAATTATTCAAAGTCTACTATAACTTAAAATTATATAAAATAGATTAAACATGTAGTAAAGGTCAAATCATCTTTTCAAAGAATCATTTAAATTATTATTAAACATATTGATTTATAATTTTTATAATAAATTTTTATTTAAATATATTATAATTTAAACCATTATAATTACAAATTTTATTTTTTCTGCCTAAAAATCTGTTTAGGAATTGTTGTTCATTAAAAAATAAACTACTCCATAGTTTTATTTGTCAGGAATGAATTGCTTATCCTTTTAAAAATTCCAACTACAATGAAAACTAAAATTTTTAGTCTACATTATATATTTAAATAATAATAATAACAACAGTAGCTCTATTGGCTACGTCATTACCCCAAGCACAACATCTGGTGGGTAAGTTTTTGGGGGCGAGACCAAAGTTAGATGTAGTGAGAAGGTGGGCTATTGCTAAATGGAGGCCCCTAGATTAGCTAGAGGTCATGGCCCTTACGAAGACCTTGTTCAAGTTGAACTGTGAGGAAGACTCAAGGTGTATTCTTGGTAGTGGCCCTTGATTTTTTGGGAAGAGAGATCTCTTCCTTCATTGATGGAATCTAGATTTCAACCCAAATCTTCAAAATATTAACTTCGCTTCCCTATGGGTCAGGCGCCTAGGTTTGTTGATCTAATAATGGCACGATGATGTTCCACAGGGGATAACAAAAGTAATGGGGGGCCTGGTCTCGATTGACTCGACTACAAGATCTAATTCCAAAATTATTTTTACGCATATGTGCATTAATGCAGACTTGGAAGTGGATTTATCATTTTCCATTTAGCTTATCTCGATTTTGAGGTCTTGGACTCAACCCATCATCTATGAAAATCGATCATTTTTCTGCAACAAATGTAAAATATCAGGGAAAATCCTTGAGAATTTCCCTACAAAGAAGTTAGAAAAAAAATTAGACTAAGATCGTCACCAAAGGCAAGAAGCCCCTTTTGGAGAAAGGGGTTAGATCCTCACCTCAAGGAGAGGAGGCTATTGGATATTTTGTCCTGGCGACTCAGTTGCTTTGGAGCGAAAGGAATTTATTTTGGCTATTGTGAAATTGGTTTCGGAATGCCTTTCGAGGGAAGGTGGGGGTTTGTATCATCCCCTGGTTAGTTCTCCCCCTTCATTGTCCTTGTTGAAGGTGCAAAACCCTTTTGATTTCTCAAGCTTGGACGTTGATTTCCAAATTGATTTGGGAACGGTAGTCACTTCCAGTCCGAAGATTCCTCTTACAAATTTGGTGGTAATGAGAAAAGGTGTTTTGAGGTTGGATAAGGGGTCCTTAGGCCCAAAAACTTGTAGCCATAAGAAAAATGTGGTTGATGTGGGGGTGTAATGAAAGCTTGGAAAACTGTTTAATAGGGACCTCAAGAAGGAGATAAAGTCAAAAATAGTGAATGGAACTCAGCTCCTATTGGGCTCGAAAGAAGGAAAAGGAGCTAGTGAAAAGCAACTAAATATCACCTCCTTTGGATCGCTCTCCCCCCATTGGAATGGGGGAGGAAGAAAACCCTTCGCCCAATCTTGTAAATGGAACTCTTGTCCTGGAATATAAGGGGTCGAATGGCCTTACAAAGAGCGAGTGGTGGCATTGTTGAGAAAATATATTTTACCTAATATTTTTTTACTTCAAGAAACAAAGTTAGAGGAGGGGATGATCGATTCGATCAAAAGAACTATTTGGAGGAGTGTACATTATGTGGTCATCCTGAGTGAAGGGGCTTCGAGGGGGCTTTTATGTCTCTAGGATGGGGAGAAATTGACGAGCTTAGTGTTATCATCCTCAAATAGAGTTATTAACATCATTTTTTTCTACAAGGATTCCAATTGTCGGTGGGTCCTTTCTAATATATATGCTTCAAACTCATATAATAATGGGAGTCTACTTCGGGACTTGTTGAGTGAGAGAATACTTCAAAGGAGAAAGTTGGATTTTGGTTGGAAATTTCAACTCTTTGCTCTTCCAATATGACAAGAAAGAGGAAACTACGGGTATTTCAAGATGTGTGGAAGATTTTGCTTTGTCTATGAATCAAAATTAATTAATGGATCTTGAGCTTAAAGGAAGTAAATATACGTGGAGTAATCGAAGAATTGAGGACCAATTCATTTAGATTTGGTTAGATAGAATCTTGATTTTTAAAGAAGCCTTACTCGTTTTTTGAAAAACTTCTTTGTGCTCTCTCCCTAAAGTGGGATCAGACCATAACCCTTTGTTGATGTGTTTGGATCAACCTTCCAAGAGGTTTCCAAGGCCCTTCAAATTTGAGATGATGTGGTGCCAACACCCTAATATGGAAGAAAATATTAAGGACTAGTGGTCTCGGGACTTCTCTGGCCCCTTAATTTTCCAAATAGCTTATAAGCTTAGGTGAGTTAAGTCAAACATTAAAATCGGAAACAAGGTCATCTTTGGTCAAATATCCTAAAGAAAGGATTATCTATGATCTCAACTGAAGGAAATTAAGAGGTCCAATACCATTCCTAGGGATGTAAATTCCACCTTCTTGGTCCTTGTTCCAAAATTCTAAAGAGCTAAGGTCTTTAGTGACTTTAGACCTATTAGCCTTTGTAATACCATCTACAAGTTTTTGAAAAAAAATTGGCTAACAAGATCAAGCTATTTCTCCCTAGAATTATTGACCCAACTCAGAGTGGGTTTGTGGCAGGAAGGTAGATTCTAGATGGAATTATTTTAGTTCATGAACTCATTCATTTTGTGGAAAAGAGTGGGAGAGTTGGGCTTTTTCTCAAGCTCGATATAAACAAAGCATATGATAGGGTTTCGCAAAGTTTCCTCTTGAAAGTATTGAACAATTTTGGGTTTCATCAAATATGGATAAACCTAATCAATGCTTGTATCTCGTCAACCTTCTTCTCAGTTATCATCAATGGTTCGACTGCGAGATACTTTAAAAGTTGTAGGGGTCTACGCCAAGGTGACCCCATTTTACCCTTACTCTTTATCATTATGGTTGAAGCATTGGGTAGATCTATAAAAGCAGAACCAACCATAGTAGGTATAAAACTAGCTCTTTCAGTGGATCAATTATCCCACCAATAATTTGCTAATAACAATATTATACCCACCTCGACTTTTATTCCGCAAGCAATGAAGATTAAGGAGATTCTGGCATCCTTTGAAAGGGTTACGGGATAAAATATCAACTTCTTACGTGACCCCCTTTTACCCTTCCTCTTTATCATTATGGTTGAAGCATTGGGTAGATCTATAAAAGCGGAACCAACCATAGTAGGTATAAAACTAGATCTTTCAGTGGATCAATTATCCCACCAATAATTTGCTAATAACAATATTATACCCACCTCGACTTTTATTCCGCAAGCAATGAAGATTAAGGAGATTCTGGCATCCTTTGAAAGGGTTACGGGATAAAATATCAACTTCTTAAAAGTTTAATCTTCTTCCTTAACACCCCCTAGAAGACAAAGAGTGATCTCCTAGATTTTGGGTTGTGGGTTGTTGAATTTCCCTCTACCTACCTTGGGATGCCCTTATTTAAGGGGAGATTGAAAGAGAAATAATGGGACCTGATCATTGAAAGGATGCAAAGGAAATTGGCTAGTTGGAAGGGGGTTCTTCTTAGCCAAGATGGCAAAGCCCAACCAGTTAAATCCACCCTTAAGAGCATTCTTTTATTCTTTCCCTTGTTTTTCAAAGCCCCTAACTAAATTTATTCAAACAATTGAACTCATCCAAAAGTCCTTTCTTTGGTATGAAAATGAGGAGAAGAAAAAGTTCCACCTAGTTTCCTAGGAACTAGTATGCACTAGAAAAGAATTTGATGGCCTTGGCCTCAAAAGAGTTAAGAGCATGAACATCACCTTACTGGCCAAGCAAGGGTGGAAGTTTTTCAAGAATGAGAATGTTGATTGGGTCTACATTCTGTCAGCCAAATATATTTCTTGAAATAGAGACTTTCTGGTTGATTTACCCCCCTCTCTAGGATCAATGTTTTGACTTGGTATCACTAAGATTCATCATGTCATTTTAAAGGGCCATAGATGAAAGCTGGGAAATGGCAAAAATATTGATTTTTTGGAAGACAATTGGGTGGGTGATGCTCCTCTAGCTCACATTCATGAGGTAACAATTGTGAAACCCATAACTCGAGCCTGCTTTGGAGCTAAAGTTGCAAACTTCATTCAAGTAAGTAATGGGGTGAAATCTTGGCAAAATCTTAATTTCTCAAACTTGAACCAGGAGGAAAGAAAGGCTATAGACTATCTCCATCACATTCTAAGCTTTCATGTCATTAGATCTTCTAATGTTGAAGATTCTATTTTATAGAAGGGGGAGGACAACTCCTTTTGGTGAAGTTTGCTTATTTCATCTCCAAAGTTGATCCTATAGACCCGCCTCCTTTCAAAAATATCTGGTATAAATTTCTTACTCCTAAAGTCAACACTTTTTTGTGTCTTTCCATCCAAAACAATATTCTCACTATGAAAAACCTCTAAAAAAGAGGTATGACCATCCCTAATAGGTGCCACCTTTGCATATGTGATACTGAATCTACGAACCACCTTTTATTCCTCTATCCCTTTTCACTTGAGGTCCTCTATCTCCTTCTGAATACCCTAGGGTCTGTTGGGTTATCCCAAACTAGTTTTTTGATGCCTTTGATCAATGGTCTCCCCCCTTTGCTAGCCTAATGTTGCATGCATTTTGGTTGTTAAATATCCTTCACCTATTTTGGGGTATCTGGAAGGAGAGATACAATAGGGTGTTTAGGGGAGTTTTTAGAGATGTTGTTTCATCTGGGCTAAAGTCTTGCCAACAATTATTGAGAATGTGTATGTCCTATCTTTGGATGATTCCAGTGGACCAAAGACTAAAGCCCTCATTGAAGCCAATGGTTTCCAACAATCTAGAAGATAAACTATTCAGAATATGGGAATACTAGAGCTTTAACCAAGAGGATATTGCCCCCTTAAATCGATTAAATTTAACTTTGACGGTGCCTCTAAAGGAAACCTTGAGAAAGCTGGTGTAGGAGGTGTGTTTCGAAATCACAATGGAGATATCATTTTTGCCTTTCTTGAAAATCTTGGGTTTCAAACTTACCACTTTGCAAAATCTAGAGCATTATTCGAAGGGACAATGCTTCTCCCTTCGATTGGTTGCAGGAAAATTATTATCGAATGTGACTCATTAAACATTGTTAATATGATATCTGGATTGCAAGTCCCTAGTTGGAATATTGCTAATATGGATGAGGAAGCTAATTGGATTCTCCGTGGCATGGAAAGTATTCAAGTGAGACATACGTATAGGAAAGGTAATAAGGCGGTTGACTTCCTTATCAACCTGGGGTTGCTCCACTCCGGGCTATCTATTTGGAGGGATAATCTCCCATGAGATCTAATCCAGATCGATTAATGATGGATGACCTATCAATATCCTTGATGGCTTTGCATAGGTTGCTTGCCTTTGTGTTGGATGACCAGTTGTTTCCTTACTCTCTTGGGTTTTGCTTTCTGATTGATTGTGAGAGTTGTAGGAGGAATATTTTCTCTTTGGTTTTTCGTGGAAGCCATTTTGCAAGTTGTTTCCCTGTGTTAATTGACTGAGTGGGTCCAATGTGGCATCATTTTATCACCTAGATAATGAGTTGGATGGTCTCTCTTCCTAGATAAAAGTGGTTGTGTTCCAAGTGGTTCTCAAACTGGGATTTTCGATAGGTTTGTGTCACAAGCTGGTACTAATATATTTTTAGATACTTTGGGAAATTGAGGAGCTGAAGGTTGTCTTAGACTAGGACTAACAGGAGGTCATAATGTCTGATTTGTGTAAGTTGTCTAAGGGGGGTGAGAATCTGTTATGCCCCCCTCCTTGATTGGTTTCTTTTTTTTCTGTAGCCATGAAATGTAGTTGGTGTCTCCTGGATGGGTGGTTGTTTTTTGGATTAGATTCAATTAATGGTAGGGCCTTATATTCGCATAGCGACTTGGTGTATTTTTTTTCTCTTTTGGCTACACCAATTTTCTTTTTATAAAATTGTAAAAGGTTCGAAGATATTTTCAAAACTCCTTCAATTAATTAAAAACAACAACCCTACTTATTTTTAGAAAATACATTGTACAAATTATTACCTTTAGGTTAAAGAATTCTAGGCATTGCATCAACTTGTTAGGCTGTGGAGTCTGATCTTGGCTAAAATTAAGTTTTTTCTAATTGTATAAAGAAAAAAGAAAAGCAAAAAGCCAAGAAAGCAAAAAGGATAAAAAAGATAGATTTAAAGATAAAAAAACATGGTCTATGGTTAAAAAAACTATTGTAATAATTCTATATATTTGAGTATCTTGTTTATGAGAAGGATATAGAATTGTGCATCTCCTGTAGAGAGATCAAGAAGCTTGGTGTAGAGCTTGATGCAAGGATGTTTGTATGTTGAATTACTGCTAGAGTAATTGTGTGGAGATGCTGGTGTTTTGAAGAGGAATTTGCAACTGGTTGTGTTGCAGGATTACTCCCTTCAAAGATTGTATTGGTGTTAATACAAATGACTGGTTTTGGGTGAACCACGTTATATGTTGTGTTTTATCTTGTATTGCATGTTTATGTTCTTCTTCTGTGATGGTTAATCATTTCTGTTGTTACTGATTAAGTTGCTTGCTTCAAGAATCCCTTTTGTTTATATATTGAATCCTAACAATTGGTATCAAAGCGAGGTTGGGATTCAGGATTGAGTGGGAGCTTGACTTGAGTGGGAGCTGTGGCAGAAGAATGGAAGTTCAGAGTGGAGAAATTCAATGTCCAAAACTATAAGTTGTGGAAGATGCAGATGGAGAATTATATGTATCAGAAAGATCTCTATCTACCTTTGGAAGGTAAAGTGAAGCAACTGTTAAGCATGTCAGATGAGGAGTGGGCTCTTCTAGAAAGGAAGGCATTGGGTACTATCCATTTGTGCCTTGCAAATTCAGTGGCATTCAACATTTCAGAGGTGCAGACTACGAAGGATCTTATGGACACACTAAGAAGTTAGAAGAGCTTGGTAATGGCTATTAGCAATGGTATTGTTTCTGGCATTCTTTCTTTTGATGATGTAGTGAGTGCAGTCCTTAGTCATGAAATGCGAAGGAAGAGCACGAAAGAATCATCATCTGGTGTAGCATTGATTGCTAGAGGAAAACATAAGACAAGAGGAGTGAATTCGGGGAACCGTGAAGAGCAAGGTGGATCCAAGTCCAAAGGAAATATGGTGTGTTGGCATTGCGGCAAGAAGGGGCATCTGAAGAAAGATTATTGGTCTCGGAATGGAGATGGAGGAGAAGCAAACATAGCAGATGAAAAAGAGGATTTGATCCTTTCAGCAGTGGGAACTGGGAGACATGTCTAGAAAGATGGACATGGCTCAGGATTTATTGTATGATTTTTCAGGATGAAACACATAATATGGTTTAGCTTTGGATCATTATGACCCCAAGTCCCTAAGTTGGAAGGTTTGTGTGTGTGCATGCTATGGGTCATCCATAGTATGTAGATCTTGCCATGGTGGTGATGTTTGATTCATCATGATACAAATTAATTTTGAGGATGTTGTTATTATCACTGATTTGTGGTAGAGATATTATGTGTTGCTTGTTGATCACAGGATAAAAGTGTGTGGATGACACTAGTCCGGTGTGATGGTTCAAAGCATGGTTACAACAATCTGGAGGAGTTGACATTCCTTTTTTGGCTTAAAGATGTTCTTTGGCGGATGCAACAACGGTAGAGTTGTTGTGGATCAGTCTTCAAGTGGGAGATTGTTAGGTTGTGGAGTCTGATCTTGGCTAAAAATAAGTTTTTTCTAATTGTATAAAGAAAAAGAAAAGCAAAAAGCCAAGAAAGCAAAAAGGATAAAAAAAATAGATTTAAAGATAAAAAAACATGGTCTATGGTTAAAAAAACTATTGTAATAATTCTATATATTTGAGTATCTTGTTTATGAGAAGGATATAAGATTGTGCATCTCCTGTAGAGAGATCATGAAGCTTGGTGTAGAGCTTGATGCAAGGGTGTTTGTATGTTGAATTATGGTTAGAGTAATTGTGTGGAGATGCTGGTGTTTTGAAGAGGAATTTGTAACTGGTTGTGTTGCAGGATTACTCCCTTCAAAGATTGTATTGGTGTTAATACAAATGACTGGTGTTGGGTGAACCACGTTATATGTTGTGTTTTATCTTGTCTTGCATGTTCAACACCACGTTATATGGTGTGTTTTATCTTGTCTTACATGTTTAGGTTCTTCTTCTGTGATGATTAATCATTTCTGTTGTTTTTTGATTAAATTGTTTGCTTCATTTGATTAAGTTGTTTGCTTCAAGAATTCCTTTTTGTTTATATAGTAAATCCTAACACAACTCAGTGGATAACGTATACCTACTGAAACTTCAAGATATGAGTTGTGATTGTATTGTGTTTCTCAATAACAGAAACAAAATTATATAATTCCGGAGGAAAATGCTTACAATTGTTAAGTTTCAAACTTTCACAGAGGTACTTATATTTATTAAGCGTCTATTCTCCATTAATGTATGATGGATATTACAATCTCTAATTGCATCTTAATTTTGAATTATTAAACTCTCCATTCGATTAAAACAGACCCTTAGAAATCTGAATATGAATTCGTTGGAGTGCATCGCAAAAGTATTGAATATCTCCACCTCCGTGGGGAAATTAAAATAGTTAGTTGGATTATACCGTTACAAATCTGAAACATTAAGTGCATTATTTTTAAAAAGTGACTGTCAGGGTTGACAGATAGATATAATTTATAGCTCTCTATCGTAACGTTACATGCAAATTTTACCTGTATTTGACGGGAATATCGGCTGTTAAATTTTAAACTTGTAGTTTATTGTGTTTTTTAAATAGTTTAAGTGCAATTGAAACAGGTTAATTTATGGTGTCAAATATTGTTGATAACATATAAAAAAGTGAAGAATTTAATCAGTTCATATTAAATATTAATATTAATTTATGAAATTTGAATTTTAATATAAAATATAATTTTTTTATTTTTTATTAATTTTTATAAATGTAATGTGCAAAATATTAAGGTTTCTTTAAGAATTAAAATATTTTTTCTTTTTGATTTGTTAGTGTGAAATTTTTTTAAGATCAAGGTACATGGTTTAGTAGTCTCTTTTCAATCATGACTCCTGTTATGCTTATCAATAGAGAATTTAACACACAACTACCACACACTCGCCTATGCCCCTGTTTGAACTTTGGACCTCCGAGCCAAAGCTAAAATTAGAATTTTAACTTACAGTCTAATTTTTTTAGAACTTCATAAATTAAAATGTTCATCCATGAAATTTGAACTTTTCTTTAAGCTATAATTTTTTTTTATTTTAAATTAATTTATCCAAAAAATTAAAACCTTAATCTACGATATAAATTTTATTATTCAAATCAATTATCTTAAACTCCTTAAATTTGACTTTAAAATAAAAAAAAAAAAAAAAATATATATATATATATATATATATATATATATATATATATATTTAGATGTTCATATTTTATTATTCATGGTGGCTTTAGCTATTGTTGTATATATATAATATTTTAATTGTTGGGAGGCTTGAGATAAGTGGCTAAAAGATAAAAATTTTAAGGTTATAAAGAAAGGTTTTATTTCATAGATGGGTTTCAATAGAGACATGATAAAGATATAAAGTTATTTATTAACTCTCTCCACAAGTGAATTAGTTTTTTTATTTTCTATGCTTTGATGTAATTTTGTGATCTCTGGAATGTACTTATTTTGAGACTTGCGGTTTGATTCCAAACTTTTTTGTTGTATTGTTATGTATTTTAATTTAATACAAGTTAACTTTACATCAAAAAAAAATTAGAAAAATTATTTGAAAAAAGTATAAAAAAAACATTATTTATTGAATTTAATCCTAATAACCATCAAAAGGCTTATTTATTTAAAAAAAAAAAAAAACATATAAGTACAATGAATCACAAACAATTTATATAAAAAATACTTTATCTTAAAATTCTAAATATATATAAACATGAGTTTTGGCTCTTCTTCAAAGGGTCAAACTGTGGTGTAGTCAAGTGTGTGAGGGGTGGGTGTGTGTATGATTGTATGTTTGACCCCTATTAACAAGCTTAACTCTCACCCTTATCAAAAGTTATAGCTCTCACTCTTAATTAAAAATTATAGTTCAAATAAAAATACTCAACCCCAAACATTAAAAATTTCTCACACAAACCAAAAAATATTCCTATAATAAAACTGTCTTAATGACTCTTGCTTACACTTCTTTTTAATTGTTAAATGTTAAAAACCCTCTATTCTCTTTTTAAAATTGAAATTTTCAGAACCTTCAATTTAAATTACTTCACCCCATCTGTACTCTTTTCTTTTATATATATATATATTTTTTTTTTTCGTTGACGTTTTCTTTGGAGGCTTTTCTCTTTGTCTCGTTTACGTTCCCATCTTAAATAAGCTATTTTCCACCCGCAAATTATTTGTCAGCTTATCTTACTCTCCCTTAAAAAAAGTTACAAACACGTGTCATATGACACGGAATTTCATGCCCTCCCCTCTAATTGATTCTTGTAGCCGTGGTCTTTGGCATTATCGCATAACCTCTTGTAACGGAGACGATCACCTTCTTCATGGAGGACCTGTATCTAATTCTATACCTAAATGGTCCCTGCCGGAACATTCCAACGGGTTGTTGGTGTATTCTATTTTATTTTATTTTAGTAATTTTAATTGTTTGCAAGATTAAGTGAATTGGTAATTGTTTGTCAATATTTATTAAGAAGAGGTTTAAGTTCAAAATTTATAAACATACCTATTACAAAGGTAGTAAGCTGATTTACTATGTTATGCCCCCTTCAAATGTAACCCTCAATTATTCCACTATTAAACTTCACATTACCTAAAAAAAATTCTATATCAAATGTCCCATGTCTTATTCATTAACAACTCCTATTTATTATTTATTTTTAATTTATAGGAGATTATTTTTAATTCTTAAGAGAGTTGGTTACATCTACACAATTTTTAGTAACTGCCAAGCCAAGCGCAGGATTCAAACCATAGAGATTGCTTCCACCAAACCTATTCCTTCTCGTTTTTGTTAACTGGGCATGAGGAGGACCACCGGTTGTTCAGGATTTGTATCGTCGTTGGTCTTTTGTGCACTTAAAGAATTCAAATCATACTACTTCTTTTACAAGCAATCTGCCCCTAAGATTTGAACCTGAATATTTTCTTAATAAATACGAAACCTCACAAACAACTATCAATCCACATAACCCTTAGAGATTACTTGTATTTATGTTTTACCTTATTATCTTGACATCCCAAAGACATAGTTGACTCGTGAATAAAAAAATTAGAGAATAACAATGTCATAGTTGACTTGTTCAAACCATAGATTACTTGTATTTATCTTTTACCTTATTATCTTGACATCCCAATGTCGTAGTTGATTTGTGAACAAAAATTAGAGAATAACAACTTCATAGTTAACTTGTTCAAACCATAGAGATTGCTTCCACCAAATATATTCTATCTCGTTGTTGTTGACTCAGAGTGTGGAGGATCACCAGTTATGTTGTTGTTGACTCGGAGTGAGGAAGATCACCAATTGTTTGGGATTTGTATCGTCGTTGGTCTGGTGTGTACCCAGAGAATTCAAATCATACTACTACCTTTACAAACAAACTACCCCTAAGATTTGAACCTGAATATCTTCTTGATAAATACGCAATCTAAGAAACAACTATCAATAAAAATTATTTGTATTTATCTTGGCATCCCAACGTCATAGTTGACTTGTGAACCGAAAACTAGAGAATGGCAACGTCATGGTTGACTTGTGAACCAAAATTAGAGATATGGGCCATTCTTTAATGTTGGTTCAAAAATAAAATATTGTAGGGCTTTATTTGGGAGAAAATAGTTATCTTAAACCATCCCCGTGAGTGTGGTTTACTTATGGCAAGGACGCCACTTGCATTATCGATGATGTGACCCGGGTTCATGGTGGATGTGTATAAGAAGTATTACTTAAAAAAATTGATTATAAACTAAATTTATATTACCTTATAACTTTACTTTGAAAGTTTTGGTTCGTGGATCTAGGTGGATTGATAAGTTGGGGCGCTTACGAGAGGAGACCTAGGTTCCAATACCACGAGCGCGTCCATGCATAGCCAGTAGACCGATCCGGGTGGATTGGTAAGTTGGGGCACTTACCGAGAGGAGACCTAGGTTCCAATTCCATGAGCGTGCCCATGCATAGCTAGTAGCCCGATCCGACTCCTCTACGTGTTGCACCTGACTGATGACGACGATTTGTTTCTTGCTTGTTCGACGGTCCACTTCATGCCACGTGTTGAACTAAACTCACGAAGACAATGTGAACCCTGTGCGTCCAACGGTCCCCATCTCACGCCGGGTTACTATTAACGAGACGGTGAGTGTGTTGGAAGCCTTCACTGATAGTTTGAACCCTACCTGACAGTTACTTAAAATTGTGATTGCAACCAATTCATCTATATAACCAAAAAAAAGTTATCTTAAACCAACTATAATTGGCAAATTAAAATATATATATATATATATATATATATATATATATATATATATATATATATATATCTTAAACCAACTATAGTTGGCAATTAGAAACAGAACGTGCAAGATTCCTTAATATCTGATTTGAAAAAGTCCTACCTAACCATTACTAAAAATTGTGATCGTAACCAATTCATCTATATAACCAAAAAAAACATTATCTTAAACCAACTATAGTTCGCAAATAGAAACAAAACGTGCAAGATTCCTTAATATCTGATTTGAAAAAGCCGAGAGTTGGTCAACTTCTAAACTTGTAATTGGGAATGAATTGAATACGTGCATGCCAAGCAACACCAAGAAAATTATTAAGTTAATTAAAAATATTATTTATCAACAGCTTGTCCATGGTGGAGAAATCCAACAGAATGGATTCTAAGTTACCGTTAAAATTAAATTCCCTAAGAATTCAATAGCTTGTCCATGGTGGACAAATCCAACACAACGGATTCTAAGTTACATTAAAATTAAATTCCCTAAGAATGCGTCAAGGTAGTGGTTTCACATCCACTACACAATAATAAATAAATAAAATAAAAGCCTTAATGATTTTCTTTAAAAAAATAAAATGTATTTGTTGAACCGATGCATGGTAAGGAATTTGTTCAAAACTAGGGATTAAATTACCTTATTGGCCATGTCTTCCATTCATCTTGCATGTGATGATTCAATACTTATATTATTTGATGTCTAAAGTCAACATCCAAGTATCTTCACATATTAATGGAAGTAGCTAAAATTGTTGTTATATGTATATAGAATTGTGCCTCACACGACTAGCAATTGTCTTTTGTTGATTGTTTTTAAGTATTAATAAACTAAATATATTTTTTATAATTTAGTTAATTAAAGTTTAATGATATATAAAAGTTTTTTTTGGAAAATATTTTAGAAGGGATGTTACTTTCGGGAGGCAAGGGTATCTCTTCTGCTAAAATCGTCTAAGACTCGCACCTTTCCTACCACCTTTGACATACTCAAGGAGTAAATTTGAAACAACAAAAAACAAGAACACACAAACACACAAAAAGATTAAAAAAGAAAAAAATATGCTCCTTAAATGTATCAAAAAGATAAAGTACAACCAAACATACACACACAATAAGAAAAAAAAAACTACACAAAAAAACACAAGAACAACATAACAAAACACACCCAGGTGTTGTAGGTGAGTTGGAGAGGAGAGGGCAATCGTCCAAGGGAGGTCCCAGGTTCGAATCTCCACCCTACCAAAAAGCTAAATTGGGTACCCGAAATCCAATTGATAATGTTGGTGCGGGCAGGGTTGAGTGCAACCCCTGGGTGACTTTGACGGTGTAGAGCCTCCTGTTCGTGGTCTCTTAGACCAAGGCGAACTCGCAAGGGGTTTTTCGCTTTAAAAAAAAAAAAAAAACATAACAAAACACAAACATAACAAAAAACAATAGAACGCTACAAAGACACAACCAACAAAAACAACCAAAACCTAAAAAATAATTATAAAATAAAATAAAATAAACAACCAACAACAGACAATAGAAAAAAATAAAAACATAGAAAACACTCACACACCAAAACACAAAAACACCAATTAACACAAACATACAAAAACACAAGCACAAGAACATCAAAAACACAAGAACAACAAAAAATACAAAACAACAAAAACACCAGAACAACAAAAAACAACACAGAAAACACAAAAATAAAACAACATACGAAAAAACACACACATAAATAGAAAAGAAAAAAGAAAAAAATAGAACACAACAATGACCTTTCTAGACCAAAAGACTATTAAGGCAAGAATCAACAGAGAAAACAAAAAAAATATTAGTTTGAGATAGGGAACTAAAATACCCTGACCAAACTAAAGAGAAGCAAAAATAAAGCAAGAAAAAACTAGGTACCTTCAGAACTGGAGCCATCCAAAGAAATGATAGAAAGAAGAGCTTCCTTTATTTGTGAAGACCACCATCTAGGAGGGTGGTTGTAGCAAGTAATATCACCTTTGTCCAAAACCCAATTAGCTAAAGCATCGTCACTCTTATTCTGATCTCTGACCACATGATTGTAATCAACTTTCAAAAATCCCATATGGATTAACTGAATCTTCTCAATAATTATTTTTATTATCCAATCAACCTTATGATTCTTAGAAGGAGTCTTCAAAAGATTAATCACGAGTTGAGAGTCTGACTCAAATAACACCTTTTTTCGTCCAACCTTAGTAGCCTCTTGAAGGCCTCTAAGGATACCATACCCCTTAGCAAGGTTATTGGATACCCAAATTCTCAGCAAAAGTAAAAACCAGGGAGCCATCTAAAAGTCTACCAATTCCTCCTGCTTTTCCAGGGTTCCCTCTAGAGGCTTCATCAGTATTGACTTTTCCAAAATTCTTAAGAGGAGGTTGCCAATTCCTTGTTCTATCCATCTTGCAATTACTCACATTCTCTTTAAGCTGGTTTCTATTAGAAGAGTTAATCTTCAATCTTTGCATCATTTGATCCCATATTTGGTGGGAGTTTTGGGGGTGATTAAGGAGTTGATGGATTGATTCAACTAAGTTGGCAATGGTCTTTTTACAGATATAGTGAATATCTTTCATTTCTTGATTAAAAATCCAGTTATTCCTTTCATTCCATATATTCCAAAGAAAAATGGTAGAAACCATCCAAACTAACTGCCTAATAAAATGATCAACACCCTCTTGATTAGGCCAATCCCACCAAAGTTGTTCAAAAGTAAAAAAATTGGACCACTGTAAGCCAAGTAAAGTGGCCATTCTCCTCCAAAGCTCAAAGGCTAAAGTACACTCAATAAAAATATGGTTGAGAGTTTCCCTATTCTCTTCACACATTTCACATCTAAAAGGGCCATGAAAACCACACTTCATAAGATGCTCCCCAGTAAGCACCATGCAATGTAATAAAAGCCAAGTAAAGAACCTCACCTTAGGCCAGAGCTTTTAAGCCCACAACTAAGAAAATATGTTAGTTGATTGGCTGGGATTATTATGTCATAAGGCCAAATAACCTTGAGTAACTAAATACTCACCCTTGGTAGTGTTGTTCCATCCAAAACAATCTTTATCATGGGACCAAGAGAGAGATCTCATATGAAGGATGCACTGGATATCTTGTCTTTGCCTTTCTAGGATTTGAATAGGCTAATCCTCAATAGGGATCTAATATCTACCAACCTATGAATTATCAATATGGTACCGACAATATTTAGCCACCTTTATCCAGTTAGCTCGGTGAAGCTCCTCCATCCAAGTCCTCCAATTGGGAAACTAAGTTATCAAAGGCTTGTGACCATCCCAAGAATCTGTCCAAAAATTTGCCTGTTGACCATTATGAATGATCCAAAATAATTTTTTCTTTATCAAATCCTCACCAATCTTAATAACTGCTAAAATGGGAGAACATTTGGAAGGCAATTGATAGCGAACAAGGTCTTTAGGAATTTTGTTCTCAACATATTTAGCACGAAGATTCTTGGCCTAAAGTGCATTGGGGTTATGCAAAATCCTCCAATAAAATTTAGCAGCTAAAGCTTTGTTGTTATTAATAACAGACCGAAATCCTAACCCCCCTTCATTCTTAGGAAGACATAAAGTGTCCCATTTCACCAAGGCCCATTTTATTTTCTCCTTAGTACCACTCCAGAGGAATCGATGACTAATTTGATCTAGTTCTCGAAGAACAACCTTTGGGATATTCAACACGGTAGAAACATAAATAGAAATAGCCTGAAGGACTGATTTTACCAAGGTGATTCTACCCTAGAAGAAAGCCACCTATTGGTCCACTTTCCAATTTTCTTCTTGACTTTGTCCAACAACCAATTCCAATCTTTATTTTTTATCTTCAAATATTGATGGCAATACCTAAATAAGTGATTGGAAGGGAGGTCTTCTTATATCTTAAGCTATCCAAGACCATGGATTCCTTTATGGCAGAGTAGTGAAAGAAAATGACTTTAGATTTGTCTTCATTGATCAATTTCCCGGTAGCCTTAGAAAAACAGCTAATGATTTGCTTAATAGTAGAAGCTTCCTTAATTGTAGCTTTACCTAAAAGAGTAGAGTCATCAAAAAAATGTTAACTCCCTCAAGGGTTTTGTCTTCTCTCTTTTTGGTTATAGCCCTACCTAAGCATTCAACAATAATGATGAATAAATAAGGGGATAGGGGTCACCTTGCCTAATACCTATGGAAGCTGGGAACAATTGAGAAGGCCTACCATTGATAAGAACTAAGTATGAAACTGAAGAGATACATCCCATAATCCAATCCATCCAATCCTGATAGAAATCAAATTGCCTCAAAACTTTGATAAGGAAGTGCCAATCCACTCTATCATAAGCTTTGGATAAGTCTAACCGAATGAACATGGAAGGAGATTTTTGCATATCCATGGAATGGATGGCTTCCTGAGAAAGAACTATCTCATCAACTATTTGACGCCCTTACACATAACTTCCTTGTTCAGGGGAAATAATCTTATGCAAAAGCGGCTTCAACCTTCTACCATGATCTTAATAATGATTTTGAGAAGAACATTACATAAATTAATAGGTCTAAAAGTTGAGATATGTTCAACCTCTTGAGCTTTTGGAATCGGAGTAATATAAGTTTTATTGATAACCTTCAAAATTTCTTTGGCTTTCCTGGCTTCTTCCACCACCTCTAATAAATCAACATGAAGAATATCCCAAAACTCTTGGTAGAACTCAATGGGAAAACCATCAAGACTTGAAGTTTTCCCTTTTTGCATTTTAAAAACTATCCGTTGAAGCTTATTGATAGTAACAAGAGTAGTCAAAATAAAGTTCTCCTCAGAAGTGATAAGAGAAGGAATTGCTTGAAGAAAATTTTGTTGAGAAGCCGAGTCAAGAGGAGTAGCAGTAAAAATATTAGAAAAGTAATTGACAACAATAGAGTTCATACCTTTCTAAGTGTAGACAATATCTCCAGAATCTGATATGGGGGTATATTAGCACGTACCAAATAATGTAATATACTCCAAAACCCCATTGTATTATGTTATTTGGTTATTGAAGACTTTAGTTCGTAATCATAGTCTTCATATTCAAGTGATCTTGGAAACTATGCTTATTTTGTTCTCTTTTTGCTTTCTTCTAAATTTTCCTAGTCCTCTTAGTTTGCTTCTTCAATCTATTCTTTTCAAGCTTGTTCTTATCATGTTGTCAACCTGTATCCTGATCAATTGTAAGATTAGTATCTTTCAAATTTTATAAAAGAAATTAATATTCATTGATTATCAATTTCACTAAAAGGGCTTTGAATTCATTTTCTTTAGTAGTTTCTTCTAGCTCTTGAATTTCATGAATTTCTTGAGCTAGATATCCTTTTTGATTTCCCTCTCTATATTGCAACTAAGGTTGATTATATTGATACTGAGGAGGATACTAATGTTGAAATTATTGTTATTGTTGTGGATTGTATTAAGATTGATATTGTCTTTGTTGTATTGACCTATTTGTTTGACCACTTTGATTCATTTGATTTCCTTGAGACTAATTCCTTGGATTATATCTACATAAATTTGTGCTATGACCCATTTTCTTACATATTTGACAATACCTATTATTCCATTTGAACCTGTCTCTTGGATTGAAGCAAGATTACCTTGTGAATTATCTTTTGATACTAAGATATTGTTAGTCATTTCATCTTTGGCTAATTTTCTACTTCATATTCTTGTATAACATTGACTAACTCATCAAATGTAGTATCTTTGCTTAAAACTTGTAAATATGTGACTTGATGTTTATAAATTTTTGGAATAGCTCTCAATATCATTTGAACAAGAAGTTTTTCTACTTTTTCTCCTAGAGTTAATAGTTTTGCCTTCATATTTGCTACCTTTCTAAGAAAAAAATTAATCCTTTCCCAACTATTAACTTTTAAAGAGTATAATTGAGTTTGAATATTGAAGATAATAATTTTATTTTTTTCTTCAAATATTAGCTAAAGTATTCCAAGTTTCTATAGAAGTTTCTGTTGTACTTATATAAGGTTGTATTTCATCAATTATTGCAAACATTATTATTATAAGTGCTTTGGCTTTACCATCTTCATATCTTTAGATTTTTCTAGCATCTTCAATAGGTTTTGTTTTTGCTCCACTAATTATATCCCAATTTTTTTCAGCTATGAACATTGATTTCACTTTATTTTTTAATGAAGCATAATTTGGTCCTTTCAGAAGTTGAGATTTAGAAAGGAAAAATTAGTTATTAGACATGGTATTACTCATGAAAGACTTTGACGTAGACAACCTTGTGACTCCCTAAGTTTGAAAAAATTTAAAATTTGAATCCTATGAAGTAGTAATCCTTGTCTCCCCAATTTTTAGAAACTAAGAAATAATGAATTTTGAAAATTTTATTTTCCTAAGTTTGAAGTAGAACTCCTTTTGACTCCCAAAATAACTAATTTGCAAAAACTCAATAACTTTCTTTTTAAAAAAATATTAAATAAAATTATTATCTATCAAATAAAAAATATTAAAGAACTCTTATAACTCAAAAACTTTAATTAATTAGACAATTATTCTACTTATCCTTCCATTAAATAAATCTAGCAATTAATAAAAACACTTCTACCTTATCACTCCTAATTAATCTTTAGAAAATATATTTAACTTTAATAAATGCCTATCCTTATTACTCCTAATGTTAAAACTTAATAAACCATTTTAATAAATTAAAATAAACCTTATCACTCCTATGAATTGAAAAATTCAATACCTTTGAAATGGTATTGCCCCCTTTTTCTTCTCTTTAAGATTTATAACGGAATGTATGCGGTAGATGTTTTGAGATGATGTTCCGCTTTGTGCAACCAGATTTAATCTACTTGGTTGAGCACTACATACCTCCAAGTCACTTCACTTCTTGGAGTTCAACCTTCAGGTGGGTAAATATTAGAATATCATTTCAAATGCTATCTGGCAGATGTTACTCTAGTGCTACTCCTTTCACATTTGATAGTGAAGATTGATGATACTTTACTCACCCTTGGTGTTGCCTATCATTACTTATTGATAGAATTCCCTGTGATGTCTATCCATTACTTGGTATGCTACCTATGTGTTACTTTTCTAGCACTATCTACTTATTACTCGTTGTTGCTACTTGGTGCTACCTTGGTATGCTTAGAAACCAACCACATCCTTTCTTCTCCTTTTTGTTTCAACTTCCGTTGATTGCTTTACTCTTGGTTTTCCAACTAGTTCAACCATGAGTGCTTGAACTTTATGCTAGCACTGGATTTATTTGTTATGGCATTGGTTTACAACATGCTTCATCCAACATCATGTTTTATTGTTGCTATTTTGTAATACACAAGGTGCTATGCTAGGCATTCAACTATGTCACGTGTGCTATGGTGTTATACTATGCTTGGATCTATCTTTTCTTTGCAATATTATATATTATACTCTTTCTTAGACTGTTCTACAATTGCACCTTAAACGTTAATATTTTATACCTTTATTTCTTTTTGGTTCTATGTTAGACCTGAAAATGTTAGCACTAAAAAATAAAATTTAATCCTCTATCTTCACTGTATTATTTCTTCTTTCTTAGGCTTTATTTCAAGCAATGAAATCTTTATTCGAAGTCTATATTCTTAATGTCAAAAATATTAGGTTGCTCTTACTTGTCAAGATCTATATCTAAAGACCTGAATATTCATTCTTATGTGTCAAGATCTCTTTTCAAGACCTATTATCTTCTTAGTGTAGAGGGAGGAAAATTGCCCTACCATGTACGATTCTTGACTAGATCCGTTGGGAGCCGAGGTGATTACGAGGGTATGTTGAGCCTCTACACTCGGGGGCTTGGGGATCAAAGGGTTCACCAAGAATGGTTTAAGGACTCACTCCAAGTTTGGGGTGGAAATGTTTTGATGTGTATATTGAGCAAGCACCTATGTTTGGTTTTTCTAAGATCTAAGCTATAAGGAATTAAAGAACAATGCAAGACAAACAATGATGCAAGCAAACAAGACTAACCCTAGAATAATTTTTAATGAGGACTAAAACTCTAACTTACAATAAAGTAAGTTTATTTCTTTTCAGTAAGGGTTCAAGAGAATGCACAAACAAATTTAACCCTAGAATACAAACTATATAATTTTTTTCCTTTTTATAATCTGACTCTGGAAAAGAAATTGACAGAAAGAAAACAACAAAAAACCCAAGAATTCTATTTAGAGCACTCACTTGATTTGATGTTTGATCCTAGTTTTTAACTTGCATCCAAATATATCCAACAACTTTACAATGTATAAAATAGCTTAAAAAATCCTAAAAACATTGATTAGTGTTTGGGGGCCTGCTTAGGCCACTATGTGATTGAGCTTGGAGGTGCAACAGTCAAGACCCATTGGTTCTTTTAGTTGATCATTTGAAAACAAAAGTGATTGACCCTTTTAGAAGTAAACAAGACAAGATGCAAAAAAATAAAATAGTGCAAGCAAACAACGATATTGTGACCTAAGTTAGGCATGCAAAAGCAGACTAAGGTTTTAGGAGCAAACATTTACCCCCAAACCTAACAAACCAAAAATTGCACCCCGTAAGAGGCGACCACTAATTTGGCTCTACTGAATTCATGCCCTATATGGATGAGGTGCAGATTCACAACAGAAGTTCGAAAATGATCTATCAATATAAAATAAAATGTAAAATGGTACTTAAAAATCTAGAAAAACTAAAAATGTAAGAATGAACCTGGTGGTAGGGAAAGAAAAATCAAAGGATGAAGACCTCCACAAATGGTAGACTCCCCCTCAAGGCTCCAACACTTGTCCACCAAGAGCAGCAAATCATAAAAGCAAAGTAGCAGAAGAACACTTGAAGACACTTGATAGCATTCAAAACTTGATCTTGCTAGGAGAATTCATCAAAATTGCTTGGAACCACTTGTTAGGAAACTTGCTAGTTAAAAAAAGAGGATCTAATCCATTTATTGATAAGAGATATCCCCATAGGGGTGGAGATAAATAACATGCTAAACAAGGAGGTCCCTACTCAACAAGAACTTTTCCAAGGGTAAGGAAATGATCAGGAGATGGAAGATCTTTAGTCTATGAGAACTACCTATACCAAAAAAGTGAAAATTTCGATACTTGCAGCACAAAAAAATAAAGGAAAAGTAAAAATATCGATGATCAAACAAATGTCAACCAACCTAAAGGTTGCAAATGTGGGTCCTAACAAAAAAGAGGAAGAAAATCCAACCAATAAATACTTCAATAAATATCATTAGAAAGAATAGTAGAGGGTTCCCAAACCTAGATTGAATGTCTCTTGGATACCAAGAGGTAGAAGTAATTCCATGATGATGATCTCCTAGAATATAAGAGGTCTCCATTCCTCCTTCATGTTCACAATGGTCAAGAAAATGGTAAGTAATGAAAAGCCTGATGTTCTTTTCATTTAAAAATATAAAATATCATTTGATGAAACAAATAGGATTAAAAGGAAAATATGGCCTAATAGCATTTTTATTTCAAGTAATTCCAAAGGTTTCTCAGGGAGGTTACTCATCCTATGGGATATGTTAAAACTAGAGTGTGCCATTGACAGAACTAAGAGAAACTAGATTGTTGTCAATGCAAATTGGCTAGATGTCGATTGGTAGATCGGACTCATTAATGTTTATGGCCCAAACACTCCTGACCAAAAGAGAGTTTATTGGCAAAACATTGCTAATTGCTTATCATTGTAGGTAAACTTACCCTACATCATTAGGGGTAACTTCAATGCAATAAAACACCTTGGAAAAACATGGGGGAGCCAAGAAATTTGATCAAGCCACCAACGATGTGTCTATATCTTATATTCGTCTATGTCAGACATAGGCTCAATTGAAATCTTTAGCATAGTAGATACCACAAAAGGTGTTAGATCTATGCTAACTACAGGAAGTGTGTTTGAATCCTATTTTCATCATTTTGTTTATAATATGGAAGGTGCAAATCCTACTTTGATCCTTGTTGCATATAGGTTTGAGGAGAGTATGGTGTGATGTTGTTTGATTTGAATGGGTGTAGATTTAAGGAGGGTATGGTGTGATGTTGTTTGATTTGAATGAGTATTTTTTAACATCAAGTAACACCCTAAGCCTAAGTTCAACAACCTACAATTTTGAAACCCAACAAAAACAATTCTAAGGAGCATGAGATTTGTGAAAAAAAACATGTATTCCTTTTGTGTGCATGGGCATAAATTTGATGAAAAACGTTGAAAGAATTGAAGCAATTTTTTATTTGGTGTTGGCTTGTATCAAGGGTGTGCACATCTCTTTTGCATGGATGCATCTTTGATTGGTAGGCAATGGCTATCTAGCACCCCAATACGGTGCTTTAAAATGAGTATGAACACTTTTTGACAAGACCATGAATGTGACAAATGGTTGGGAAACTCTATTATTAGACACTACTTCCATTTGATCATAGGTTCCTTCTCTTGCATATAGAGCTTGGGAGTGTTGTCAAATCTTAACAATCCTTCCATAGAGCCAACAACGTTGGATCTATTATGTACCTGATGGAAACCAGGCTCTCTAGTAAGTGGAACACCAATCTCGGAGATACATGCATGAAAACGATCATCACTGCCAAAGAGCTGCGTATAGCGCTCAAGACATTCATTCATTCATCATTTCCGCCAAAGGGTAGCTGATGGCGATTCCTCCTCCTCCAAAGGCCATGGAATGACTGAAATAGGTATTTGCAGAGTGGCTCTCCGAGGGGCTTTCAATATAATACATCTCCCATCTCCGAAGGGTCGTATTTTTTAAGGGGTTTCTCTTAGGGAGGGAATTACGGAAACCTCTTTCTCCTCTATTTGTATCGAATTTTTGACCTCTTATAATAAATTGAGAGACTCGTTTGCTTACGCGGGTTCGTTGTTTTTTAAAACAGTTATATGGGCTTCTTCAGCTATGGCCTTGACCCCTTCTCTTTCAGCCACGTGGGCAAATCCGTTCTAAAAACTTGTTGAATCCAAGTGGCATCGCCCCCTTTCTAAGAAACCGTTGAGGTTGATTCCATGACGAGGTCTTCTTCCCTTGTGGTAGTCGTGTGGCAAGGGAGTCAAGGCCGCCACGGAATGAAAGTTTGACAAGCTTTGACCGTGACTATTTCAAAAGTAGGTTATTGTTTTCATCTAATATATTTTTAATTATATTTTGATTGATTATCGGAAAATAGTTTTTAGCTGATGTTAGGGTATAGATTATATGAGATAGATATTGTTTATCTTCAGTTGCTAGTTTATATAGATTATATGAAATGAGATGGATACTGTTTATCTAATATATTTTGCATAATGAAAGTAGTTTTTGTTACTATGTTTCATCTTTCAAAAAGTAAAGTAGGTTATTATTAGATGTTGTTTTTTTTTTTAATTTACATGGTGGAATCGGTAGCCGCCACAAATTTGGGGGTTGTTTGATTTTTATGAATCTGGGTAGGTTGTTCAGTTTTTATGGCCGCTACAGTATTTTGTGTTCGTTTTGAAAGTTGTTATACGGTTCTTCGCGTAGTCAACCCTTATAACCATCATGTCACAATCATTTTAAACCTTTTGCACCGTTGAAAGCACCAAGAAAGGGACCAGCGTTCAGTCTGACGAGGCATGAGATTTGAACCTTGAACCGTTGTCCTCCTTATGGGGTTTGGTCGAACCAATTGATTTACACCTCGGACACATTGTTTATAGAATATATTTTTAATTATATTTTGACTAGGGTAAAATAATTTTTAACTTTTGTTAGGTTATAGATTATATGAAATGGATATTGTTTATCTAGTATGTCTTCGACTGCTAGTCTACATAGATTATATGAAATGAGATGGATAGACTGCTAGTCTACATAGATTATATGAAATGAGATGGATATTGATTATTTAATATATCTTCAATGATTGTTGAAAGATAATGTATAACCTTATCTTCTCGAAATTTAAACTTTTAAACTTTATAAAATCTTTATTGTTAAACTATTCAAAGTCTACTATAAATTATAAATTTATAAAATAGATTAAATATGTAGCAAAAGTCAAACCATTTTTATAAAGAATTATTTAAATTATTAGTAAACATATTAATTTATAATTTTTATAATCTAGGTTCAAACCTTGCGGGCATGCCCAATCTAGGGCAAAGATAGTAGTTTGACTTGAGTCCGCTGAGTGTGCACCAGTTTGATGACGACGTACCAACATCGAGCCACCAGATGTCTCCCTCACTCCGGGTCGTGTTTGCCGAGGCAAGATAGGGGTTATAGTGGTAGCACCATGATTTGACACTACGATCGGAGGCAATGTGACTCGACCCTGTGACTAATTGTTTAAAAAGGAAAGATAGTTGTTGATTCCTCTATGTATTAAAAAAAAATAGTTATATATATATATATATATTTTTTGATTTGGTTAGTGTGAGAAACCCCTATGACCAACGCACAAGGTTGAGCAGTCTCCTCCCAACCATGACCCCTCGTAAAGCCGAGAGCTATGCTTATCAATAAGGAATTTAACACACAATCACCACACAGCCACCCCCACACACTCGCCCATGTTGTGGTTTGAACCTTCCGAAGAAGAGCCAAAGCCCGAACTGTTGCGTTGTCTCCCCTGGGACAAATACATATTATAATTTAAACTATTATAATTTTTTTTTTTATTTGGTTAGTGTGAGAAACCCCTATGACCAACACACAAGCAGTGAGTCTCCTCCCAACCATGACCCCTCGTAAAGCCGAGAGCTATGCTTATCAATAGGTAATTTAACACACAACCACCACACACCCATCCCCTCACACACTTGCCCATGCCACGATTTGAACCTTGGACCTCTTGAAGAAGAGCCAAAGACCGAACCGTTGCGCTGTCCCCTTGGGAAAAAACCTTAATTAAGGAAAATCATTCTCTGTATCCCTTGGGGGCCAGGACTTTTTGTTCCATGGGGCCTGACCCATTCGGGTATACCCCTCAGACTAGCTGAGTGGTTTTTTTGTATTCGACATAGGCCACCAGGCTTGAACCTCGGACATCCTTTAGAGGATTGAGGGAACTTGCCAGTAAGGTACCTAGTGCAGATTAAAAACTTACTTTTTTTCTACCCAAAAACCTATCTAGGAATTATCATTTATTAAAAAATAAACTACTCAATAGTTTTATCTATTAGAAATGAATTGCTTATCCTTTTAAAAATTCCAACTACAATAAAAACTAAAATTTGTAGTCTACATTATATATTTAAATAATAATAATAATAACAACCCTAGTAGTTGCATCATTACCCCAAGCGTAAAATCTATTGGATAAGTTTCTGGGGGTGAGGGTGAAATTGGATGTAGTGAGAATGTGGGTTGTTGCTAAATGGAGGCCCCTGGGTTAGCTAGAGGTCGTGGACCTTTCACACGCCTTCTTCTTATTCAAGCTTAACTGTGAGGAAGACTCGAGGCGTATTTTGGGCAATGGTCCCTGGTTTTTCAAGAAGACAGGTATCTTCCTTCGTCAATGGAATCCATATTTCAACCTAGATCTTCAAAAGATTAACTTTGCTCTCCTCTAGGTCAAGCTCACAGGTTTGTCGATCCAATATTGGCACGATGATGTTCTGTAGGGGATAGCAAAAGCAGTGGGGGACCTGGTCTCGATTGACCCAACTACAAGATCTAAGTATAGAATGAATTTTACACGTATGTGTATTAATGCAAACTTGGAAGTAGATTTACCACCGTTCATTGAGCTTATCTTGAGTTTGGGCTCTTGGACTTAACTTATCGTCTATGAAAATCAATCAGTTTTCTATAGTAACTATAAAAAATTAGGGCATATCCTTGAGAATTGCCCTACAAAGAAGTCAAAAACAATCTTGGACTAAGATTGTCCCCAAAGGCAAGAATACCCTTTTGGAGAAGGGGGCTAGAACTTGAGTTCAAGGAGAGGAGGTTGTTGGATCTTTGGTCCTGACTCCAACTTCTAGCGACTCAGTTGCTCTGGAGCAGGAGGAATCTATTCCAGCTCCTATGAACCTAGTTTTGAAATACCTTTCGATGGAAGGTGGGGGATTGTCTCATCCTCTGGTTAGTTCTCCCCCTTCATTATCCTTGTTTAAGGTGCAAAACCCTTTTGATTGCTTGGACTCGAAAGTTTATTTCCAGATTGATTCGATAACAGTAGTAAATTCCATTATGAAGATTCCTCTTGTAGATATGGTGGCGGCGAGAAAAGGTATTTTGAGGTTGGAGAAGGATTCCCTAGGCCCAAAAACCCATAACCATAATAAAAATGTGGTTGATGTCGGGGTGGAGCAAAAGCTTAGGAAATTGCTTAATAGGGACCTCAGGAAGAAGGAGACAGAGTTGAAAACAGTGGATGAAACTCAACTCTTGTTGGGCTTGAAAGAATTAAAAGGAGTTGGTGAAAAGCAATTTAAAATCACTTCCTTTGGATCACTCTTCCCCATCATAATGGGGGGGGAAGAAAACCCTCTACCAAATCTTGTAATGAAACTCTTGTCTTGGAATATAAGGGGTTTGAATGGCCTTACAAAGTAGTGAGTGGTGGTGTCGTTAAGGAAAGATTTTTTGCCTAATATTTTTTTTTATTTTAAGAAATAAAGTTAGAGGGGAGGATCGATTCGGTCAAAAGAACTATTTGGAGGAGTGCACATTTTGTGGCCATCCTGATTCAAGAGGATTTGGGAGGGCTTTTGTGTCTTTGGGATAGGAAAAATTAGCGGGCTCAATGTTATCATCCTCAGATAGAGTTAGTAACATCCTTTTTTACTACAAGGATTCCAATCGTCAATGGGTCATTTATAATATCTATGCTCTAAACTCCTATAATAATAGGATCCTGCTTTGGGACTCGCTAAGCACTATGAGAGAAGCCTTCAAAGGAAAAGTTGGAATTTGGTTGCAGATTTCAGCTCTCTGCTCTTCCAATACAATAAGAAAAGAGGAACTATGGGCATTTTGAGAGGTATGGAAGATTTTTCTTTGTTTGTGAATCAAAATGAATTAATGGATCTTGAGCTTAAAGGCAGAAATATACGTAGAGTAATAGGAGAATTGGGGACCAACTCATTTAGATTAGGTTAGATAGAATTTTGATTTCTAAGAAAGCCTTACCCATTTTTGGAGATGCTTCTTTGTGCTCTCTCCCTAAAGTGGGATCAAACCATAACCCTCTATTGATGTGTTTGGATCAACCTTCCAAGAGGTTTCCAAGGCCCTTTAGATTTGAGGTGATGTGGTGCCAACACCCTAATTTGGAAGAAAATATTAAGGACTGGTCGTCATGGATCTTCTTTGGATCCTTAATTTCCCAAATTGCTTTTAAGCTTAGGTGGGTTAAGTCAAACATTAAAATCTAGAACAAGATCATCTTTGGTTAAATCTCCTAAAGAAAGGATTATCTGTGATCTCAGCTGATGGAAATTGAGAGAACAATCAATGTTGGAAACCAGTCTAGGGAGATCATAGATAAAGAGAAAGGGGTGTTTGTTGAGCTCCATAATACTTTGGCTAAGGAGGATATTCTTTGGAAACAATAGACGAGGGAACTATGGCTCAAAGTGGGAGACCAAAATACAAAATATTTCTATGCATCTACTCTAAGGCATAGAGCCTCAAATAGAATTAGAGAAATTTTGAAAGCCGATGGATCCAAAACAGATGATATTCAAGAAATTAGGTTGGAGGTTGTTAGTTTTTTTGAATCCTTGCTTTGCAAGATGGAAAACAACAAATCCTGAGCTGAGGATCGCTTACTGTAGAATATCCTAAAGCCAATTTTTGAATACATAAACTCATTCTTGTTGAGATCCTTTAAGGATGAGGAAATTAAAAAACAATTTTTGAAATGGGCAGTTTGAAAGCCCCCGATCCAGACGGATTTCCCTCAATCTTCTTCCAAAATTTTTGGCACATTGTGGGGAAAGACATAGGAGATGCCTTGAAAGAGATTCATAGGTTTGGTACCATTCCTAGGGACGTAAAATCCACCTTCATGGCCCTTGTTCAAAAATCCCAAAGAGCTAAGGTCTTAGCGACTTTAGACCTATTAGCCTTCGTAATACCATCTACATGTTTTTGCTAAAAAAATTTGCAGATAGTATCAAGTTATTTCTCCTCAGAATTATTGACCCAGCTCAGAGTGGGTTTGTGGTAAGAAGGAAAATTTTAGATGGAATTATTTCAGTTCATGAACTCATTCATTATGTGGACAAGAGTGGGAGAGCTGGGATTTTTCTCAAGCTCGATATGAACAAAGTGTATGATAGGGTTTCATGGAGTTTCCTCCTGAAAGTGCTGGACAAATTTAGATTTCATAAAATATGGATAAGCATGATCAAAGTTTGTATCTCTTCAGCCTTCTTCTCAATTATCATAAATGGTTTGACTATGGGATACTTTAAAAGTTGCAAGGGTCTGCGCCAGGGTGACCCCCTTTCGCCCTTCCTCTTTATCATTATGGCTGAAGCATTGGGTAAATCTATAAAAGTGAAACCAGCCATATTAGGTATACAACCAACTATTTCAGTGGATTCGTTATCCCACTAGTAGTTTTTCTTGATGACACTCTTATAGCCACCTCGTCTTCTATTCCATAAGCAATGAATATTAAGGATATTTTAACATCCTTTGAAAGGGTCATGGGCTAGAAGATTAACTTTTTAAAAAATTAATCTTCTTCCTTAACACCCCCAGAAGACAAAGAGTGATCTCCTAGATTTTGGGTTGTGGGGTGGTTGAATTTCCCTCTACCTACATTGGGATGCCCTTATTTAAGGGGAGATTGAAAGAGAAATTAAGAGACCCAATCATTGAAAGGATGCAAAGAAAATTTATTGGTTGGAAGGGGGCTCTTCTCAGCTAGGCTAGCAAAGCCCAACTGGTTAAATCCACCCTTTAGAACATTCTTTTATTTTTCTCTCACTTTTAAAAGAACCTACTAACATTATTCAAAGAATTGAACTCATCCAAAAGTCCTTTCTTTGGTCTAGAAATAAGGAGAAGAAAAAGTTTCACTTGGTTTCCTATAAACATGTATGCACTAGAAAATAATTAGATGGCCTTGGTCTTAGAAGATTTAAATGCATGAACATCGCCTTACTAGCCAAGCAAGGGTGGAAGTTATTCAAGAATAAGAATATTGTTTGGATCTGCATTTTGTCAGCCAAATATCTTTCTCAAATCAAAGACTTTCCGGTTGATTTGTCCCCCTCTCTAGGATCAACTTTTTGGCTTGGTGTCACTAAGGTTTGTCATGTCATTTCGAAGGGCCATAGTTGGAAGCTGGAAAATGACAAAAATATTGATTTTTTGGGAAGACACTTGGGTGGGTGATGCTCCTCTAGCTCACATTCCTAAGGCAACAATTGTGAAACCCATAACTTGGGCCCACTTTGGAGCTAAAGTTGCAAACTTCATTCAGGTAAGTAATGGGATAAAATATTGGAGGAATCTCAATTTTCCAAACATGAACCATGAGCAAATAAAGGATATAGACTATTTCAATCACATTCTGAGATTTCAAGTTATTAGATCTTCTGATGTTGAAGATTTTGTTCTATGGAAGGGGGAGAAGGATGACTCCTTTTCGATGAAGTTTGTTCATTTCCTCTCTGAAGTTGATCTTGTGGACCTGCCTCCTTTCAAAAATATTCGGTATAAATTTCTTACTCCTAAAGTCAACTTTTTTCTATGGCTTGCTATCCAAAACAATATTCTCACTAAAAAAAACCTCCAAAAAGAGGTATGACCATCCCTAATAGGTGCCACCTTTGCATATATGATGTTGAATGTACTAACCACCTTTCCTTCCTTTGTCCCTTTTCACTTGAGGTCCTTTATCTCCTTTTGAATACCCTGGGGTGTGTTGGGTTGTCTTGAGCTAATTTTATGATGTCTTTGATCAGTGGTCTCCCCCTTTGCTAGCTCGAGGTTGTGTACCTTCTGGTCGTTTAGTCTCCCTCACCTGGTCTAGGGTATATGGAAGGAGAGAAACAATAGGGTGTTTAGTAGAGTTTTTAGACATGTTGCTTCCATTTGGGCTAAAGTCTTGCCAAAAATTGTTGAGAATGTGTTTGTCCTATCTTTGGATGATTCTAGTGGCCCAGAGGCTGAAGCCCTCATTGAAGCCAATATTTGTTTTTAGCAAGCTAGAAGAGGAACTGTTCAGAACCTGGAGAATACCAGAGCTTTAACCAAGTGGATCCTGCCCCCTGAATGGATCAAATTTAAACTCAACAATACCTCTAAAGGAAACCATAGGAAAGCTAGTGCAGGAGGTGTGTTTCAAAATCACAATGAAGATATCATTTTAGCCTTTGCTAAAAATCTTGGGTCCTAAACCTACCCCTTTGTAGAAGCCAGAGCATTCTTCCAAGGGGCAGTGCTTCTCCCTTCGATTGGTTGCATGAAAATTATTATCGAAGGTGACTCATTAAACGTTGTCAATATGATCTTTGGATTACAAGTCTCTAGTTTGAATATTGCTAATATGGATGAGGAAGCTAATTGGATTCTTCGTGGCATGGAAAGTATTCAGGTGAGACATAAGTTGAGGGAAGGTAATAAGGTGGCTGACTTCCTTGCCAACCTGGGGTTGCTCCAATCTGGGCTATCCATTTGGAGGGATAATCTACCATAGGGCCTAATCCAGATTGATGAATGATAGTTGACTTGTTAGTGTCCTTGATGGCTTTACATAGGTTGCTTGCATTCATTCTGGATGACCAGTTATTTCCTTATTCTCCTGGGTTTTGCTTTTTGATTGGTTGTGAGAGTTGTAGGAGGAATATTTTCTCTTTGGTTTTTTCATGGAAGCCATTGTGCAAGCTATTGTATGTCCCTCTGTTAATTGGTTGAGTGGGTCCGATGTGGCATCCTTTTGCCACCCAGATAATGAGTCGGATGGTCTCTCTTCTTGGACAAAAGTGGCGGTGTTCCAAGTGGTTCTCAAATTGGGACTTTTGATAGGTTTGTATCACATGTTGGTTGGCACTAATATATTTTTAGATACTTTGAGAGATTAAGGAGCTAAAAGTTATCTTATATTGGGACCAATAGGAGGTCATAATGTTTGATCTGTGTAAGTTGTATGAGGGGGTGAGAATCTTGTATGCCCTCCTCCTCGATTGATTCCTCCTTGTTATTCTAAAGTTATGGACTGTATTTGGTGTCTCCTGGTTGGGTGGTTGTTTTTTGGGTCTCTTTCGTGTCCTATTCTCTTATGTTTATTTGGTTTAGATTCAGTTAATGGTAGGGCCTTGTGTTTGGGTAGCGACTTGTTATATTTTTTTTAATCTTTTTGGCTATAATAGTTTTACTTTTATAAAATTGTAAAAGGTTTAGAGATCCTTTCAAAATCCCTTCTCTAACTAATTATAAAACATCCCTACTTATTTTTTTAAAAAAATTGTAAAATTATTTTTCAAAAATAAAAAGGTTAAAAAATTATAGGCATTGCATCAACTCATGGATAAGAAGGATAAAGAATTCTAGATATTACATCAACTCATGGATAGTGTATAGTATACCTAATGAGACTTCAAGATATGGGTTGTGATTGTATTGTGTTTTTCAATACCACAAACAAAATTATATAATTCTTATTTTGGAGAAAAATGCTTACAATTGTTAAGTTTCAAACTTTCAAAGAAATGCTTATATTTATAAAGCGTATATTCTCCATTAATGGATGTTTTTTTGGTATGTAAAAAAAAATTATTTACTGTTCGGGTTAAAGGGTCTTGTCCCTATTATAGTAGGCATACTTAGAGCCAGTAGTACACAACCGAAAAGAACAATCAAAAACCATCTGGGACTAATCCCCCTACTAACTAGCCCAACCAAATCTGGGACCAACAAAAACATAACTAGGACAAAAACACTATAGTCACAGGTGATCCAGTTGTCTACAGGACAACATCCCAGGACTACTGGGAATCCTTGTTCTCTTCCTACTGAACTTTATCATTCTGGTCATGAGACAGGAGGACATTGAGCAGATCAGGGAGATCCTTCATCTCGATAATTGCCTTGGCAAGGAAGGTATTGCCTTCCCGATAGATGTTAGCGGCTGACTACAGGTGGTCTATCACTTCATTGACTCGGTTGAGGGCCATAGATCGGAGCTTGGCCTCAGCTTTGATGGTCTTGTCCTCGTATTCATCACTGATTATCTCTGGAGACAGGCGCTGGTCGCTCATTTTTTGGGGCTTCAGCTTGCTAGATTTTCTTCTTTTTTGGGGGGGCTTGACCAATTTTTGTTTGAATATCTAACGCTTACTAGTGGGAACTTCTTCCTTGGGGGTGGAGGTAGGGGGCACTTATTCCTTGCCACGGTCTTGGGAAGGAGGAGGAGATGGGTGCAGAGGTTTTAGTAACAGTGGGGGGACAAACAAGGTTGGGGGATGAGAGAGGGCTGGCAACAACATTGTGGGTGGACTCAGAAGAGCGCTCAGGGCTAGGGGATCGGGAAGGGATTCCCCCTTTGACTTGGTGGGCAAGAGCATGCCTATAAAGCATGAGAAAGCGTCCCTAGTGGTGAGGTGGCTTCGATGATTTACGCTCCCTAAAATTGTTGATGGTAATGGTGATGAAACAAAGGAGGAAATCAAGGATGTTAATGGATGTGATGTCGCAGAGATGATTAATAAAGGCAAGGTTGTAGGCACGAAGAGGGTTGTTGGGATTGTCGACTGAGATAAATTGGATGACAGGGACAATGGCAGTGTCCCAAGGTCGAGGTAAGGGTGAACGCATAATGCCTTTATTTTCCCAGACCAAATCCTTACACTTGTCGGGGAATTGGTATGTTTCTTCCTTAAAATTATGTTTATCCCTACGTACTACCCTACCAACAGGAGAGATACCGGAGACCTGAGCGATAAAGTGGACACTCACCTCGAATCGTAGTCCTCGAACCTGAACTTCTCCCTCGTCCCACGATTCAATGAAGTCTCTGGTGACTTCTTTGTCTATACCATAGAACAACTTGAAGAAGTTGATGAATTTTTTGGTGTCTAGCAGGGCCGCGATCCCTGGCTCGATCTGCAATTAGCTGGCTTGGTGTAAGTCATGGTGTTGCTCAGACCAGGGTAAACAGAGCTGAAGGGCCAACTTTTGTCGTCGTCTTTGATTTGCTTTTGTCGAATGATCTCCAAAACCACAAAGCAAAGATTAAAAGGCTTGTTCAGGTGAGAGGAGCGACAACCGAAGGTCACGGGGAAAACTAGCTAAAAATTGGGAATAGAGGCTATGATAGTTTCTTTGGCGAGACACGTGAAAAATGGACCAGAATGAAAAGGATTGGGGAGAGGTCGAAACGTGCAACATGAGGAGCTAGTGGAGGGAAAATAATGGAAGTGAAGCAAATGGGCGACACTCCGGGGAGTGAGAATGAGGCAACATGAGCTGGTGGTCGGAGGTGAAGGTG
The DNA here is from genome assembly GCA_028583015.1 of Wollemia nobilis. Lineage (NCBI taxonomy): Eukaryota > Viridiplantae > Streptophyta > Pinopsida > Araucariales > Araucariaceae > Wollemia > Wollemia nobilis. The sequence goes on from JAQPPZ010001195.1 coordinate 12,845,574, forward strand.
GCCCATTGGGCTGGCAGGGGGAGAAGACACGAGCCGAGCGCCCTGCACTGAAAATTGTACTAACGTTTATCCGGAGAATGATGGAAGTTGTAGAGATCCGAAGGTTAATGGTGTTAAGAAAAAACACCCGTGGTGTTGACGAAACACCCTCGTGGTGGTGAGATCCACCTTTTGTGGTTTTCTTTCGAAGTGTGCTGGTGTTAAAAACAAACACTGTTGGTATTGACAAAATACCTTCAAGGCATCTGGCGCTGCATTTTGCGGTTGCGTTCCACATCTTGATTGGATTTTGTGATGACATCCTGAGGGAAGTCTTCTTCCTAGACGATCAGGGTGGTTTGGTTGATTGCTTTGTTGGCCAGGAGGTCAACTACCTTATTCGCTTCCCGAAACACATGGCTGATCTTGCTTTGGGGGAGGTGACTAAGTGATGCTTGACACTCTAGAATGATGTTATGGATGTTCCATCCTCCTTTGTTGTTGTTGGTGATATGGCCAACTACAACAGTCGAATCTCCTTCGAAGATGATTGGTCTGGACAAGGCTTTGCTTGCCTCAATGCATCTCCACAGTGCTCGGGCTTCTACGTAGTTATTTGTTTGGGACCCTAAATATTTGACAAAAGCCAGGATGATACTGCCGGAGTGATCTCTGATGACGCCTCTAGCCCTTGCGTTCCCTGGGTTGCCCTTAGATGCTCTATCAAAGTTGACCTTGAGCCATCCCAGGGGAGGAGGGGTCCATTTGGCATTGGTCCTGGAGCTGGGGGACTTATGAGCTTTGGTGCACTCTAAGGGAATCCCAAGAGAGATAAACATAAGAGATTCAATTCCCAAGGTTGGGATGTCAGTGCAGGGGATGAGGCTACTGTTCTCAATGACAAAAGATAGAGCTCTAGTGGTAACAAAATCTAAATTTCTTGGATTCTCATTAAAAATACGATTGTTGTGCTCCAGCCAGATTTGCTACGTCGCATGGTGAAGCAAGGAATTCCACAAAAAGCTGAGTCTTGGATTTATCAAGACCCTGGACCATTGGATGAACAGGTCCAAGACAGACTTGGGCCATACCAAGTTGACCTGGAATATGCTGATCAAGGATGAGAAAATATCCCATGCGAAGGGGCACTCAAGGAGGATGTGATGGGTGGATTCCAACACTTGGGTGCAAAGGTAGCATCTGTTGGGAACTATGACGCCCCTTTGAATCAAATTGTCAGTGGTCAGGATTCTGTTATGGACTGCAAGCCAGCAAAAGTGTGCCACTTTTGGGATCAGATGCTTGAGCCAAATAATTTTGGCTATGACCCGACCGTTAGTGGTCTTGAGGTTCTTAGGGGGGCAGTCCATCATCTATACTGTGGATCTAACGGTGAACCGTCCATTGTTGGACCCTTTCCAGAACAACTCGTCTTTCTTTTGGAACTGTGGAACAAAGTTTACCCTGAGGACAACCTAAATAGTTGCCATGGCTCTGTCAATGATTGCATTTCTCACTTTGAACTGGATCTATTTCCATCGTCGGCTCCCCTATTTTGTGGTGATGAAATAAGCTACTGTAGGACCAAACTTATTATCTATGAGGTTTTTGATGAGAGTCACTTTAGGATCTTTGATGAGGGGATCGTTTTTGGACCAAGTGTCATTTTATAAGTCTATGTCATTACCATCTCCCAACTTCCACCTTGAACTGCGTTGGAGAAGTTGCTTGGTGTGGATTATGGATTTCCAAAAGTGAGAGCCATTGCAGGGGATCCCTTCATCCATGAACGAATGATGTTGCAAGTACTTTCTTTTGATATTAGAAACCCATTCTAGGTTGGCATTGGTGGCAACCTCCCACGCATGTTTGGCCAGGAGGGCCTGGTTCATGAGACTTATTTGGCGCAGTCCTAGCCCACCTTTGTTTATTGGTGTACCTTGTCCCATGCCACCAGGTGGAACTTCCTTTGGTTATCATTCCCTACCCACAGGAAGTGCTTATGTATTTTTTCTATAGCTTCTCCTACAACAACTAGGATTTTGAATACGGACATGAAGTACACTGGGATGCTCTGGAGAACCGACTTCACCAAGGTTGCTTTGCTTTCTTTGGAAATGAGTGCCCCTTTCCATCCTGCCAATTTCTTGTGGAATTTTTTTGACACTATTCCACATAGCATTGACTGGCCTTCCTCTGAACATTGGGATACCTAGGTATGTGGTCGGGAGTTCAGTAATGGTACAACCCAAAATGCCTGCGATTTTGCCCTGCCTTTTGATGGGGGTGTTGATGAAGTAGAATTTACTCTTCGTGAAGTTGATCTTCTGACTAACAACTTCCTCGTAGAGGTTGAGGATGTACTTGATGACTTTGGCCTCAAAGACTGAGGCAGCAGTGGCCAACAGGGTATCATCTACAAACTGTTGGTGAGAGGAGGGAGGGAGGCCGGTGGCCGCCTTGATGCCGGAGATTAGATTTATGATGCAGGCACATTTGATGGCTCCTCCCAAAATATCATCCAGGATGATGAAGAGAATGGGGGAGAGGGGGTCACCCTGTCTTAGACCTCTGGTGCTAGGAAAATACCCGGCTACTGACCCATTTACAAGAACAGAGAACGAGGAGGAGATGCAGTTTGAGATCAGTTTAACCCAGTTTTCGTGAAAGCCATACTTGAGGAGGATTTTAGTCAGGAACTCCTGGTTAACTCTGTCGAAGTCTTTGTTCATATCGAGCTTGAGAAAGAAGGCAGAGGAGCTAGAGTTATGGGCTGAATGGATAAGCTCATGGACCGTGATTACACCATCAAGAATGTTTCACGTCTTGACCGTACTACCCTGGCAGAGATCAATGATGGAGGGGAGGATCTTAGTGAGTCTGCTGGCCAGGGCTTTGGATAGAATTTTGTAGATGATATTACACAGGCTGATGGGGCGATAGTCAGAAAGGGACTGGGAATTAGATTCCTTGGGAATCAGGGTCAGGAAAGTAGAATTGACATCTCTGGGAATGATTTCGGTGTGATGCATTTCAGCAATTACAAGGCACAAGTCAGGGCCAACAATGTCCCCATAGGTTTGGAAGAACCTAGGGGAGAAACCATCGGGGCCTAGGGCTTTGTCAGGCTGCATAAACATGGCCTTGTGGATTTCCTTTTGAGAAAGAGGGTTGAGGAGCATATTGTTCATAGCCTCGAAGATGGATCTAGGGATGTTCTTAAGGAGGGAATCCATGGCCTGATCGGGGGATGAGGGGGGGCAAGGAGATTCTCAAAGTGGCAGACAACTTCGTCCCGAATATGGTGGATGTCAGAGGTGAAAGACCCGTCTTGTCTGATGAGACCTTTTATCATGTTAGCTCCCCTGTGCTTGAGAGTAGAGATATGAAAAAACTTGGAGTTGGAGTCGCATTCCTTGATCCAAAGCTGCCTTGAATTTTGGTGCCAAAATATTTCTTCTTTGCGCAAGGTATTGTGGTAGTTTGAAAGCAGGCTTCGCTCCTCGTCCCTAAGACTGTCATCCCCCTGCCCTTTCTGAAATTTGTCCTCGATCTATTCAAGCCTGGTTTTGATGTTATGCTTGTTTTCAAAGATATTCCTGAAGGTCTCCTTGTTCCATACTTTCAAATTTTCCTTGATCAACCGAAGTTTTTGCATTACCTGATTGGTAACAGTCCCAGGGAATTTTATTTTCCACCATTCAGTAATATGGTTTTTGAGGTCAGGGTGTTGAGTCCACATTGACTCAAACCGAAAAGGTGTCTTGAACAGAGGCTTGCTTATAGTTTCAAAAATGAGCGGGCTGTGGTTAGACCCTATCTTCGGGAGAGACTAAAGGCTGGCATCTCCAAAGAGGGGAAGAGCCTCTTGTGATAGCAAAAATCAGTCAAGGCGCTCTTGGATGAGGTTGTCTCCCTTCCTTTCGTTGCTCCATGTAAAATGGGAGCCCTGCAACTGAACGTCCATAAGAGCACTGGAATCTACGAACTGCGCCAAATCATTTGTTAATCTGTGGGTTATGGCATTCCCTCCTCTCTTTTATGAAAAGTGCAAGGGAGAGTTGAAGTCCCCTGCTAAAACCCATGGGATGTTAACAAATGCTTGAATTATCTGAGTGATGTTATTCCACAAAGCCAATCTACCCTGTGGTGTGTTGGGAGCGTAAACATTGGTCATGACCCACGAGAGCTGGGAACTGAGATCATGAAAGAAGATGTTGGATAGCTTGTCTTGTACTGAGATGAATCTGCCTTTGACTTTGGTTGGGTTCCATAGGCTGAGGAGACCACCTGAGGAACTGGAAGTCGGTAAGTAGACGAAGTCACAATTTTTCCAGATGATCTTGGCAACCCTTGATGACCACTGGTCATCTAATTTGGTTTCTTGGATGAGAAAGCTTGTGGGGTTATAGTCTTTCCTCATGGCGGCAGGCAGCCTTTGTTTGGCTGCCCCATTCAGTCCTCTCGCATTCTAGGAGAGGACTTTCATTTGGAACTTTTGGAGGATTTTTTGCCCCCTTTGCCTTATTGCGCGTGAGGTTTGGGTTTTTTGTTTTCTTCCTTGATGATGTTGCCGATTTACTAGAACAAGGTTTTCTACGTGCCATTGGCTGTCCTCGGTAGTGTTGCGACTTCTCCATTATGCGTCGAAAGGCCTGCCCTTATTTCTATCACCTCCTACATCAATCTAGGACTTTTGAAGCTTCGGGTTTGTTTTGGGCTCTAGTGTTCTGGGGACTCTTGGGCAGACTCCTCGCTGTCAGACTCAAAGTTGTTTGTTTTGATTGAGGAGGCGGGGGATTCATTCCCAGAAGGTGGGGGTGAAGAGGACGGGGGGTGGAGGACCGAGGTGGTAAGGGAGGTGGGCTTCGACAGACGGTGCTGTTAGAGGGGGTGTGAGGGGCGCAGAGGAGGGGGAAAGGAATTTTCCTGGGGAGTGCTGGCGTGAGGCCATGGATGGGGGACTAGGTTTGGAGCAGGGAAAACCTTGACAGGGAGCTCTCCTTCCTCAATCATCTCAATGGAACCAAAATCATTGAGTAAATTAAATTTGTTAGAGATAGAGAATATACTACTTGCCTTTTGCGCATATTCGATTGGAGGTGGTCGAATCTGTTGTTTGCTCTTGAGATTCAGGCTCTGTCCTGTACCGGTGCTAGTCTTCTGTCTGTTAGGTTGGTTTGGACGAACCATGGTTTGGAACTCAGACCTCGCGTTTTTACGTTTTGGACACTAGGGTGGGAGATGCCCTTGATTTTGGCACTCCGAGCAGAAAACGGGTTTATTCTTGAACTCCAACGACTGTCTTCGTTTGAAAGCTCTGTAGATTAGGTTGAGGTGATCTAGAAGATGAGATTCCAGATTCACATTGACACAAATGCGCGCTTGGGTGAGGCGGGTCCTGGCGCGAGTAGCTGGGTCAATGTCGACTAATTTCCCGAAAGCACGGGCTAATCCTTGGAGCGCGTCCTCGTAGAAGAAGTGGGCAGGGAGATTTGGGAGCCAGACCCATATGGGAGCATAGTTAATGCTCTGTGTCTCTGGGTCGAACTCTGGTTCCCATCTTTTGAGAAAAAGGCTTCGCCTTCCGAAAAAGCAAGGACCCCCCAACAAAATACATTTTGCATCTTCCCGCGTGTTGAGTTGTATCATAAAAAATCCCCTAGACATTGCGGACAGCTCTAGACTTCCTAGGGTTTTTCATTTGACTGCCACCCAACATCGGATTGAGTCCATGTTCGGGCGTCCCCCAACGAATTTCCCTACTAGGGAGAAAGAATCTCGGGTGGCATACCCGTCCATGAGTTGTTTAGGGCACAAAATGTCATATCCTTGGGTTACGAAGTTACTCAAAGCGACTGAAGTCTGATTAGGTTTGCTCTGGAGGAGCTCTGCATAGGAGATTTGATCGAATTTCTCCCCGTTGTCGCCTGGCTTGTCAGGGGGTCTTTCCCCTTGACGTTCCCATTTTGGATACTTCCTCTCCCAACAAGTGGATTGTCCGCTTCTTCATTTGCCGCCACGTGAGGGTTGGGTGCGCCGTACGATTGCATGCAACTCCTCGACCGATCAATAACTTTGTTCTGCTTTTCGCCTGCTGCTAAAACGCCCCCCGATAGTTCGCTCGCCATCACTCCACCCCAAGCTTCATAACTTGAGTAATAAGTAAAATATTTTATTTTTAATTTTTTAATCTCCCAAAAAGCTTTCACCTTTATCCTCTCCATTAATGGATATTACAATCTCAAGATGCATCTTAATTTTGAATTATTAAACTCTCCGTTTGGTTAAAACGGACCCTTAGAAATCTGAATATGATTTGAATTCGTTGGAGTGCATCTCAAAAGATTTAATATCTCCACCTCCGTCGGGAAATTTAAATAGTTAGATTATACCGTTACAAATCTGAAACATTAAGTGCATTATTTTAAAAAAGTGAGTGTCGTTGACAGCTAGATATAATTTATAGCTCTTTATCGTAACGTTACATGCAAATTTTACCAGTATTTGACGGGAATATCGGCTGTTAAATTTTTAGTTTCATGTGTTTGTTTTAATAGTTTAAGTGGAATTGAAACAGGTTAATTTATGGTGTCAAATATTTATGTATTGTTGATAATATTTAAAATTGAAGAATTTAATAAATTGGATTGATATTATTATATTAAATATTAACCTTAATTTATAAGATTTGTATTTTAACATATAATATGATTTTTTTTACTTTTATTAATAGTAAAATAATAAGAAAATTTTAATTTATAACATAAATTTTTTAAAACTTTATAAACTAAAATGTGATTTGAAAATAAAATTTTAGTTTATTATATAAAACTTATTATTAAAATCAATTGTCCTAAATTCTTTCAATTTAAATTTAAATATATATATTCATACTTTATTATTCATGGTGGCTTTAGCTATTGTTGTATATATATATATATAGTATTTTAATTTTTCGTGGGCTTGAAATAAGTGTCTAGAAGATACAAGTTTTAGGGTTATAAACAAAGATTTTAATTTCATAGATGGGTCTCGATAGATACATGATAAAGATATAAAATTATTTATTAAAAATAATTTAAAAAATATAAATATATAAAAGAAATTATTATTTTATTAAATTTTTTTTTAAATATATAAAAGAGAATATTATTTTATTAAATTTAATTCTAATGATCATTAAAGGTTTGTTTATTTAAAATGGAAAAAAAATATAATGAAATGAAAGATTTTAATTAAGTTCGCGAGACTCAAATATGGTTTATGGGACCTCAAATATGGAAGTACAATTACTCAAATCATATCATATGATCTTTAATATCTTTGAGAAGGTTGTTCATTCTCCTGTTGATTTGTGTTAGCAATTCCTCAACTTTTTTTATTTTACTGTCTTCAAATAAATCTGCCATAAACTCGTTTCCAAGTGTTTCTTTGTATTTGTCACGGATATCTGAAAAACTCGGGCATTTATAGATGAAGTTTCCTCTGTCTCTACTGCCCCTGTGTTGTATAGAGTACATATCATTTCTTCCCATTGTTCTTTGGGCGTTGTCCATCTCCCCGTTTCACATCTAAGCCTATGAAAGCCAGTCCTTATCTGAGCAATGAGTATTTTTTCCTTCCACTTGATTTCAATGCCTATATACGCTTTTTCCTTGTGGTCATACGTTGAGTTAAAATTTGCAATATAATATTGTCTTTTCCTGCTTGAATTTTTCCACATTCCACTTCTGAACTTTTCATTCACATAATTTTTTGTCTTTGATGACATTTGGGCATTCATTTATGTTGATTTTCCAACGTTTCATCCATTTTTTATTTTGTTTCATCCATGTATTCTTTCGCCTATGCAACTCTTCATCCCTAGCTGCCTAAGGCCATCTATCATTTGTCATGTTTTCTGTTTTTTTCAAGTAACATAACAACTTGGTCATAGCAATTGCTTCAAGGGAACATTCTAGTTTCAACTAAAATAATTTCATAAGGGGTTGTGGCCTTAATTTTGAGAAAGTTTGTGATTAGATATTTTTGAATCCTTTCTATTTGCTTCCATTTTGCATTTGTTGTGCCACTAGCCCACACCTCGCAACCATACAACATAATCGGTGTAACAAGTAGGCCAAATAAGACCTTGGTGGTCTTCCAGTCCCACAACTCAACATTCCTACACCTGTTTTGAAGTGCATATAGTGCATATATTTTGATTGATTATCGGAAAATAGTTTTTAGCTGATGTTAGGGTATAGATTATATGAGATGGATATTTTTTATCTTCCTTTGCTAGTTTTTATAGATTATATGAAATGAGATGGATACTGTTTATCTAATATATTTTGCATAATGAAAGTAGTTTTTGTTACTATGTTTCATCTTTCAAAAGGTAAAGTAGGTTATTATTAGATATTGTTTTTTTTTTTGAATTTATATTGTGGAATCGCTAGCCGCCACAAATTTGGGGGTTGTTTGATTTTTATGAATCTGGGTAGGTTGTTCAGTTTTTATGGCCGATATAGTATTCTGTGTTCGTCTTGAAAGTTGTTACACAGTTCTTCGCGTAGTCAACTCTTATAACCATCATGTCACAATCATTTTAAACCTTTTGCACCGTTGAAAGCACCAGGAAAGGGACCAGCGTTCAGTCTGACGAGGCCTGAGATTTGAACCTTGAACCGTTGTCCTCCTTACGGGGTTTGGTCGAAACAATTGATCTACACCTCGGACATATTGTTTATAGAATATATTTTTAATTATATTTTGACTAGGGTAAAATAATTTTTAACTTTTGTTAGGTTATAGATTATATGAGATGGATATTGTTTATCTAGTATATCTTCCACTGCTAGTCTACATAGATTATATGAAATGAGATGGATAGACTGCTAGTCTACATAGATTGTATGAAATGATATGGATATTGATTATTTAATATATCTTCAATGATTGCTGAAAGATAATGTATAACCTTATCTTCTCAAAATTTAAACTTTTAAACTTTATAAAATCTTTATTGTTAAACTATTAAAAGTCTACTATAAATTATAATTTTATAAAATAGATTAAATATGTAGCAAAAGTCAAACCATTTTTATAAAGAATTATTTAAATTATTAGTAAACATATTAATTTATAATTTTTATAATCTAGGTTCCAACCTCGTCGACATGCCCAATCTAGGGCAAAGATTGTAGTTTGACTTGAGTTCGCTGAGTGTGCACCAGTTTGATGACGACGGTACCAACCTCGAGCCACCGGATGTCTCCCTCACTCCGGGTCGTGTTTACCGAGGCAAGATAGGGGTTATAGTGGTAGCACCATGATTTGACACTACGATCGGAGGCAATGTGACTTGACCCTGTGACCAATTGTTTAAAAAGGAAAGATAGTTGTTGATTCCTCTATATATCAAGAAAAAATAGTTATATATATATATATTTATTTATTTATTTGGTTAGTGTGATAAACCCCTATGACCAACGCACAGGGCTGAGCAGTCTCCTCCCAACCATGACCCCTCGTAAAGACGAGAGCTATGCTTATCAATAAGGAATTTAAAACACAACCACCCCCACACACTCGCCCACGTTGTGGTTTGAACCTTCCGAAGAAGAGCCAAAGCTTGAACTGTTGCGTTGTCTCCCCTGGGACAAATACATATTATAATTTAAACTATTATAATTTTTTTATTTTTTTTTATTTGGTTAGTGTGAGAAACCCCTATGACCAACACACAAGCAACAGTCCCCTCCCAACCATGAGCCCTCGTAAAGCCGAGAGCTATGCTTATCAATAGATAATTTAACACATAACCACCACACACCCATCTCCTCACACACTTGCCCATGCCACGATTTGAACCTTGGACCTCTTGAAGAAGAGCCAAAGACCGAACCGTTGCGCTATCCCCTTGGGAAAAAACCTTAATTAAGGAAAATTGTTCCCCGTATCCCTTGGGGGCCAAGACTTTTTGTTCCATGGGGCCTGTCCCATCCGGGTATACCCATCAGACTAGCTGAGGGGTTTTTTTGTATTCGACATAGGCCACCAGGCTTGAACCTCGGACCTCCTTTAGAGGATTGAGGGAACTTGCCAGTAAGGTACCTAGTGCAGATTAAAAATTTACTTTTTTCTACCCAAAAACCTGTCTAGGAATTATCATTTATTAAAAAATAAACTACTTAATAGTTTTATCTATTAGAAATGAATTGCTTATCCTTTTAAAAATTCCAACTACAATAAAAACTAAAATTTGTGGTCTACATTATATATTTAAATAATAATAACAACCCTAGTAGCTGCATCATTACCGCAAGCGTAAAATTTATTGGATAAGTTTATGGGGTGAGGGCAAAATTGGATGTAGTGAGAAGGTGGGTTGTTGCTAAATGGAGGCCCCTGGGTTAGCTAGAGGTCGTGGCCCTTTCGCACACCTTCTTCTTATTCAAGCTTAACTGTGAGGAAGACTCGAGGCGTATTTTGGGCAATGGTCCCTGGTTTTTCAAGAAGACATGTTCGTCAATGGAATCTAGATTTCAACCTAGATCTTCAAAATATTAACTTTTCTCTCCTCTAGGTCAAGCTCACGGGTTTGTCGATCCAATATTGGCACGATGATGTTCTGTAGGGGATAGCAAAAGCAGTAGGGGACCTGGTCCCGATTGACCCAACTACAAGATCTAAGTATAGAATGAATTATACATGTATGTGCATTAATGCAAACTTGGAAGTAGATTTACCACCATTCATTGAGCTTATCTTGAGTTTGGGCTCTTGGACTCAACCTATCGTCTATGAAAATCGATCAGTTTTCTACAGTAACTATAAAAAATTAGGGCATATCCTTGAGAATTGCCCTACAAATAAGTCAAAAACAATCTTGGACTAAGATTGTCCCCAAAAGCAAGAATACCCTTTTGGAGAAGGGGGCTAGAACTTTGGTTCAAGGAGAGGAGGTTGTTGGATCTTTGGTCCTGACTCCTCCTTCTAGCGACTCAGTTGCTTTGGAGCAAGAGGAATATATTCCAGCTCCTATGAACCTAGTTTTGAAATACCTTTCAAGGGAAGGTGGGGGCTTGTCTCATCCTCTGGTTAGTTCTCCCCCTTCATTATCCTTGTTGAAGGTGCAAAACCCTTTTGATTGCTTGGAATAAAAAGTTTATTTCCAGATTGATTCGAGAATAGTAGTAAATTCCATTATGAAGATTCCTCTTGTAGAGCTGGTGGCGACGAGAAAAGGTATTTTGAGGTTGGAGAAGGATTCCCTAGGCCCAAAAACCTGTAACCATAATAAAAATGTGCTCGATGTGGGGGTGGAGAAAAATCTTAGGAAATTGTTTAATAGGGACCTCAGGAAGAAGGAGACAGAGTTGAAAATAGTGGATGAAACTCAGCTCTTGTTGGGCTTGAAAGAATTAAAAGGAGTTGGTGAAAAGCATTTGAAAATCACTCCCTTTGGATCACTCTTCCCCATCAGAATGGGGTGGGGGAAGAAAACCCTCCACAAAATCTTGTAATGAAACTCTTGTCTTGGAATATAAGGGGTTTGAATGGCCTTACAAAGTAGTGAGTGGTGGTGTCGTTAAGGAAATATTTTTTGCTTGATATTTTTTTTTATTTTAAGAAATTAAGTTAGAGGGGAGGATCGATTCAGTCAAAAGAACTATTTGGAGGAGTGCACATTTTGTGGCCATCCTGATTCAAGAGGATTTTGGAGGGCTTTTGTGTCTTTGGGATAGGAAAAATTAGCGGGCTCAATGTTATCATCCTTAGATAGAGTTAGTAACATCCTTTTTTGCTACAAGGATTCCAATCGTCAATGGGTCCTTTATAATATCTATGCTCCAAAATCATATAATAATAGGAGCCTGCTTTGGGACTCGCTAAGCACTATGAGAGAAGCCTTCAAAGGGAAAAGTTGGAATTTGGTTGGAGATTTCAACTCTCTGCTCTTCCAATACAATAAGAAAAGAGGAACTATGGGCATTTGAGAGGTATGGAAGATTTTTCTTTGTTTGTGAATCAAAATGAATTAATGGATCTTGAGCTTAAAGGCAAAAATATACGTAGAGTAATAGGATAATTGGGGACCAACTCATTTAGATTAGGTTATATAGAATTTTGATTTCTAAGGAAGCCTTACCTATTTTTGGAGATGCTTCTTTGTGCTCTCTCCCTAAAGTGGGATCAAACCATAACCCTCTGATGATGTGTTTGGATCAACCTTCCAAGAGGTTTCCAAGGCCCTTTAGATTTGAGGTGATGTGGTGCCAACACCCTAATTTGGAAGAAAATATTAAGTTCTGGTCGTCATGGGTCTTCTTTGGACCCTTAATTTCCCAAATTGCTTTTAAGCTTAGGTGGGTTAAGTCAAACATTAAAATCTAGAGCAAGGTCATATTTGGTTAAATCTCCCAAAGAAAGGATTATCTGTGATCTCAGCTGATGGAAATTGAGAGAACAATCAATGTTGGAAACCAGTCTAGGGAGATCAGAGATAAAGAGAAAGGGGTGTTTGTTGAGCTCCATAATACTTTGGCTAAGGAGGAGATTCTTTGGAAACAATAGACGAGGGAACTATGGCTCAAAGTGGGAGACCAAAATACAAAATATTTCTATGCATCTACTCTGAGGCATAGAGCCTCCAATAGAATTAGAGAAATTTTTAAAGTTGATGGATCTAAAATAGATGATATTCAGGAAATCAGGTTGGAGGTTGTTAGTTTTTTTTGAATCCTTGCTTTGCAACATGGAATACAACAACTCCTGAGCTGAGGATCGCTTACTGCAGAATATCCTAAAGCCAAATTTTGAATACATGAACTCCTTCTTGTTGAGCTCCTTTAAGGATGAGGAAATTAAAAAAACAATTTTTAAAATGGGCAGTTTGAAAGCCCCCGATCTAGACGGATTTCCCTCAATCTTCTTCCAAAATTTTTGGCACATTGTGGGGAAAGACATAGGAGATGCCTTGAAAGAGATTCATAGGTTTGGTACCATTCCTAGGGACGTAAAATCCACCTTCATGGCCCTTGTTCAAAAATCCCAAAGAGCTAAGGTCTTAGCGACTTTAGACCTATTATCCTTCGTAATACCATCTACAAGTTTTTGATAAAAATTTTGGCAGATAGTATCAAGTTATTTCTCCTCAGAATTATTGACCCAGATCAGAGTGGGTTTGTGGTAAGAAGGAAAATTCTAGATGGAATTATTTCAGTTCATGAACTCATTCATTATGTGGACAAGAGTGGGAGAGCTGGGATTTTTCTCAAGCTCGATATGAACAAAGTGTATGATAGGGTTTCATGGAGTTTCCTCCTGAAAGTGCTGGACAAATTTAGATTTCATAAAATATGGATAAGCATGATCAAAGCTTGTATCTCTTCAGCCTTCTTCTCAGTTATCATCAATGGTTTGACTATGGGATACTTTAAAAGTTGCAAGGGTCTACACCAGGGTGACCCCCTTTCGCCCTTCCTCTTTATCATTATGGCTGCAGCATTGGGTAAATCTATAAAAGTGAAACCAACCATATTAGATATAAAACCAACTCTTTCAGTGGATTCGTTATCCCACTAGTAGTTTGTTGATGACACTCTTATAGCCACCTCGTCTTCTATTCCATAAGCAATTAAGATTAAGGATATTTTAACATCCTTTGAAAGGGTCGTGGACTAGAAGATTAACTTTTTTAAAATTTAATCTTCTTCCTTAACACCCCCCGTAAGACAAAGAGTGATCTCCCAAATTTTGGGTTGTGGGGTGGTTGAATTTCCCTCTATCTACCTTGGGATGCCCTTATTTAAGGGGAGATTGAAAGAGAAATTAAGAGACCCAATCATTGAAAGGATGCAAAGAAAATTGATTGGTTGGAAGGGGGCTCTTCTCAGCTAGGCTAGCAAATCCCAACTGGTTAAATCCACCCTTTAGAGCATTCTTTTATTTTTCTCTCACTTTTCAAAGAACGAACTAACATTATTCAAAGAATTGAACTCATCCAGAAGTCCTTTCTTTGGTCTAGAAATAAGGAGAAGAAAAATTTTCACTTGGTTTCCTAGAAACAGGTATGCACTAGAAAATAATTAGATGGCCTTGGTCTTAGAAGATTTAAATGCATGAACATCGCCTTACTAGCCAAGCAAGGGTGGAAGTTATTCAAGAATAAGAATATTGTTTGGATCTGCATTTTGTCTGCCAAATATATTTCTCAAAACAAAGACTTTTCGGTTGATTTTTCCCCCTCTATAGGATCAACTTTTTGGCTTGGTGTCACTAAGGTTTGTCATGTCATTTCGAAGGGCCATAGTTGGAAGCTGGGAAATGACAAAAATATTGATTTTTGGGAAGACACTTGGGTGGGTGATGCTCCTCTAGCTCACATTCCTAAGGCAACAATTGTGAAACCCATAACTTGGGCCCACTTTGGAGCTAAAGTTGCAAACTTCATTCAGGTAAGTAATGGGATAAAATATTGGAGGAATCTCAATTTTCCAAACATGAACCATGAGCAAAGAAAGGCTATAGACTATTTCAATCACATTCTAAGCTTTCAAGTTATTAGATCTTCTGATGTTGAAGATTTTGTTCTATGGAAGGGGGAGAAGGATGACTCATTTTCGATGAAGTTTGTTCATTTCCTCTCTGAAGTTGATCTTGTGGACCTGCCTCCTTTCAAAAATATTCGGTATAAATTTCTTACTCCTAAAGTCAACTTTTTTCTATGGCTTGCTATCCACAACAATATTATCACTAAAAAAAACCTCCAAAAAGAGGTATGACCATCCCTAATATGTGCCACCTTTGCATATATGATGTTGAATCTACTAACCACCTTTCCTTCCTTTGTCCCTTTTCACTTGAGGTCCTCTATCTCCTTTTGAATACCTTGGGGTGTGTTGGGTTGTCTTGAGCTAATTTTTTGATGTCTTTGGTCAATGGTCTCCCCCTTTGCTAGCTCGAGGTTGTGTGCCTTCTGGTCGTTTAGTCTCCCTCACCTGGTCTAGGGTATCTGGAAGGACAAAAACAATAGGGTGTTTAGTAGAGCTTTTAGACATGTTGCTTCCATTTGGGCTAAAGTCTTGCCAACAATTGTTGAGAATGTGTTTGTCCTATCTTTGGACGATTCTAGTGGCCCAGAGGCTGAAGCCCTCATTGAAGCCAATATTTGTTTTTAGTAAGCTAGAAGAGGAACTGTTCAGAACTTGGAGAATACCAGAGCTTTAACCAAGTGGATCTCGCCCCCTTGAATGGATCAAATTTAAATTCAACAATACCTCTAAAGGAAACCATAGGAAAGCTAGTGCAGGAGGTGTGTTTCGAAATCACAATGGGGATATCGTTTTGGCGTTTGCTAAAAATCTTGGGTCCTAAACCTACCCCTTTGTAGAAGCCAGAGCATTCTTCCAAGGGGCAGTGCTTCTCCCTTCGATTGGTTGCAAGAAAATTATTATCGAAGGTGACTCATTAAACGTTGTCAATATGATCTTTGGATTACAAGTCTCTAGTTGGAATATTGCTAATATGGATGAGGAAGCTAATTGGATTCTTCGTGGCATGGAAAGTATTCAGGTGAGACATAAGTTGAGGGAAGGTAACAAGGTGGCTGACTTCCTCGCCAACCTGGGGTTGCTCCAATCTGGGCTATCCATTTGGAGGGATAATCTACCATAGGGCCTAATCTAGATTGATGAATGATAGTTGACTTGTTAGTGTCCTTGATGGCTTTACATAGGTTGCTTGCATTCATGCTGGATGACCATTTATTTCCTTATTCTCCTAGGTTTTGCTTTTTTATTGGTTGTGAGAGTTGTAGGAGGAATATTTTCTCTTTGGTTTTTTCGTGGAAGCCATTGCGTAAGCTATTGTATGTCCCTCTGTTAATTGGTTGAGTGGGTCCGATGTGGCATCCTTTTTCCACCCAGATAATGAGTCGGATGGTCTCTCTTCTTGGACAAAAGTGGCGGTGTTCCAAGTGGTTCTCAAATTGGGACTTTTGATAGGTTTGTATCACAGGTTGGTTGGCACTAATATATTTTTAGATACCTTAAGAGATTAAGGAGCTGAAAGTTATCTTATATTAGGACCAATAGGAGGTCATAATGTTTGATCTATGTAAGTTGTATGAGGGGGTGAGAATCTTGTATGCCCTCCTCCTCAATTGATTCCTCCTTGTTCTTCTAAAGTTGTGGACTGTATTTGGTGTCTCCTAGTTGGGTGGTTGTTTTTTGGGTCTCTTTTGTGTCCTATTCTCTTATGGTTATTTGGTTTAGATTCAGTTAATGGTAGGGCCTTGTGTTGGGATAGCGACTTGTTATATATTTTTTAATATTTTTGGCTATAATAGTTTTACTTTTATAAAATTGTAAAAGGTTTAGAGATCCTTTCAAAATCCCTTCTCTAACTAATTAAAAAAACATCCCTACTTATTTAAAAAAAAAAAATGTAAAATTATTTTTCAAAAATAAAAAGGTTAAAAAATTATAGGCATTGCATCAACTCATGGATAAGAAGGATAAAAAATTCTAGATATTACATCAACTCATGGATAGCGTATAGTATACCTAATGAGACTTCAAGATATGGGTTGTGATTGTATTGTGTTTTTCAATACCACAAACAAAATTATATAATTCTTATTTTGGAGGAAAATGCTTACAATTGTTAAGTTTCAAACTTTCAAAGAAATGCTTATATTTATAGTGTATATTCTCCATTAATGGATGTTTTTTTTTGGTATGTAAAAAAAAATTATTTACTATTCGGGTTAAAGGGTCTTGTCCCTATTACAGTAGGCATACTTAGAGCCAGTAGTACACAACCGAAAAGAACAATAAAAAACCATCTGGGACTAATCCCCCTACTAACTAGCCCAACCAAATCTGGGACCAACAAAAACATAACTAGGACAAAAACACTATAGTCACAGGTGATCCAGTTGTCTACAGGACAACATCCCAGGACTACTGGGAATCCTTGTTCTCTTCCTACTGAACTTTATCATTATGGTCATGAGATAGGAGGACATTGAGCAGATTAGGGAGATCCTTCAGCTCGATAATTGCATTGGCAAGGAAGGTACTGACTTCCCCATAGATGTTAGCGGCTGACTGTAGGTGGTCTATCACTTCATTGACTCGGTTGAGGGCCACAGATCGAAGCTTGGCCTCGGATTTGATGGTCTGGTCCTCGTCTTCATCACTGATTATCTCTGAAGACGGGCGCTGGTCGCTTGTTTTCTGGGGCTTCAGCTTGCTAGATTCTTCTTTTTTGGGAGGGCTTGACCAATTTTTGTTTGAATCTCTGACGCTTACTAGTGGGAACTTCTTCCTTGGGGGTGGAGGTAGGGGTCACTTATTCCTTGCCACGGTCTTGGGAAGGAGGAGGAGATGGGGGGCCTGCTGAGAGCTTAGTAACAGTGGGGGGAGCAACAAGGTTGGGGGACAGGAGAGGGCTGGCAACAACATTGTGGGTGGACTCAGAAGAGCACTCAGGGCTAGGGGATCTGGAAGGGATTCCCCCTTTGACTTGGTGGGCAAGAGAATGCCTATAAAGCATGAGAAAGAGTCCCTAGTGGTGAGGTGGCTTCGATGATTTATGCTCCCTAAAATTGTTAATGGTAATGGTGATGGAACAAAGGAGGAAATCAGGGACGTTAATGGATGTGATGTCACAGAGATGATTAACAAAGGCAAGGTTGTAGGCATGGAGAGGGTTGTTGGGTTTGTCGACCGAGATAAATTGGATGACAGGGACAATGGCAGTGTCCCAAGGTCGAGGTAAGGATGAACGCATAATGCCTTTATTTTCCCAAACCAGAGCCTTACACTTGTCGGGGAATTGGTATGTTTCTTCCTTAATTGTGTTTATCCCTACGTACTACCCTACCAACAGGAGAGATACCGGAGACCTGAGCGATAGAGTGGACACTCACCTCGAATCGCAGTCCTCGAACCTGAACTTCTCCCTCGTCCCACGATTCAATGAAGTCTTTGGTGACTTCTTTGTCTATACCAGAGAACAACTTGAAGAAGTTGATGAATTTTTTGGTGTCTAGCAGGGCCGCGATCCCTGGCTCGATCTGCAATTAGCTGGCTCGATGTAAGCCATGGTGTTGCTCAGACCAGGGTAAAAAGAGCTGGAGGGCCAACTTCTGTCGTCGTCTTTGATTTGCTTTTGTCGAATGATCTCCAAAACCACAAAGCAAAGATTAAAAGGCCTGTTCAGGTGAGAGGAGCGACAACCAAAGGTCATGGGGAAAACTAGCTAAAAATTGGGAATAGAAGCTATGATAGTTTCTTTGGCGAGACACGTGAAAAATGGATCAGAATGGGAAGGACTGGGGAGAGATCAAAACGTGCAGTGTGAGGAGCGGGCGAAGGGAAAATTAGGGAAGTGAAGCGAATGGGCGACACTCCAGGGAGTGAAAATGAGGCAACATTAGCTGGTGGTCGGAGGTGAAGGTGGCCCATTGGGCTAGTAGGGGGAGAAGACACGAGCCGAGCGCCCTGCACTGAAAACCGTACTAACGTTTATCCGAAGAATGATGGAAGTCGTAGAGATCCGAAGGTTAATGGTGTTAAGAAAAAACACTCGTGGTGTTGACGAAACACCCTCGTGGTGGTGAGATCCACCTTTTGTGGTTTTCTTTCGAAGTGTGCTAGTGTTAAAAACAAACATTGTTGGTGTTGACAAAATACCTTCAAGGCATCTGGCGCTGCATTTTGCGGTTGCATTCCACATCTTGATTGGCTTTTGTGATGACATCCTAAGGGAAGTCTTCTTCCTAGACGATCAAGGTGGTTTGGTTGATTGCTCTGTTGGCCAGGAGGTCAGCTACCTTATTCGCTTCCCGAAACACATGGCTGATCGTGCTTTGGGGGAGGTGATTAAGTGATGCTTGAAACTCTAGAATGATGTTATGGATGTTCCATCCTCCTTTGCTGTTGTTGGTGATATGACCAACTACAACAATCGAATATCCTTCGAAGATGATTGGTCTGGACAAGGCTTTGCTTGCCTCAATGCATCTCCACAATGCTCGGGCTTCTACGTAGTTATTTGTTTGGGATCCCAAATTTTTGTCAAAAGCCAGGATGATACTGTCGAAGTGATCTCTAATGATGCCTCTAGCCCTTGCGTTCCCTAGGTTGCCCTTAGATGCTCCATCAAAGTTGACCTTGAGCCATCCCAGGGGAGGAGGGGTCCATTTGGCATTGGTCCTGCAGTTGGGGGACTTCTGAGCTTTGGTGCACTCTGAGGGAATCCCAAGAGAGACAAACAGAAGAGATTCAATTCCAAAGGTTGGGATGTCAGTGCAGGGGATGAGGCTATTGTTCTCAATGACAAAAGATAGAGCTCTAGTGGTAACAAAATCTAAATTTCTTGGATTCTCATTAAAAATACGGTTGTTGTGCTCTAGCCAGATTTGCCACGCCGCATGGTGAAGCAAGGAATTCCACAAAAAGACTTGGGCCATTGGATGAACAGGTCCAAGACAGACTTGGGCCATACCCAGTTGACCTGGAATCTGTTGATCAAGGATGAGAAAATATCCCATGCGAAGGGGCACTCAAGGAGGATGTGATGGATGGATTCCAACACTTGGGTGCAAAGGTAGCATCTGTTGGGAACTATGACGCCCCTTTGAATCAAATTGTCAGTGGTCAGGATTATGTTATGGACTATGAGCCAGTAGAAGTGTACCACTTTTGGGATCAGATGCTTGAGCCAAATAATTCTGGCTATGACCCGATCGTTAGTGGTCCTGAGGTTCTTAGGGGGGCAGTCCATCATCTGTACTGCAGATCTAACGGTGAATCGTCCATCGTTGGAACCTTTCCAGAACAATTCGTCTTTCTTTTGGAACTGTGGAACAAAGTTTGCCCTGAGGACAGCCTGAATAGTTGCCATGGCTCTGTCAATGATTGCATTTCTCACTCTGAACTGGATCTGTTTCCATCGTCGGCTCCCCTATTTTGTGGCGATGAAATAAGCTACTGTAGGACCAAAATTATTATCTGTGAGGTTTTTGATGACAGTCACTCTAGGATCTTTGATGAGGGGATCGTTTCTGGCCCAAGTGTCATTTTATAAGTCTATGTCATTACCATCTCCCAACTGCCACCTTGAACCGCGTTGGAGAAGTTGCTTGGTGTGGATTTTGGATTTCCAAAAGTGAGAGCCATTGCAGGGGATCCCTTCATCCATGAACGAATGATGTTGCAAGTACTTTCTTTTGATATTAGACACCCATTCCAGGTTGGCATTGGTGGCAACCTCCCACACCTGTTTGGCCAGGAGGGCCTGGTTCATGAGACTTATTTGGCGCAGTACCAGCCCACCTCTATTTATTGGTGTATAGACCTTGTCCCATGCCACCAGGTGGAACTTCCTTTGGTTATCATTCCCTACCCACAGGAAGTTCTTATGTATTTTTTCTATAGCTTCTCCTACAACAACTAGGATTTTGAATACGGACATGAAGTACACTGGGATGCTCTGGAGAACCGACTTCACCAAGGTTGCTTTGCTTTCTTTGGAAATGAGTGCCCCTTTCCAGCCTGCATATTTCTTGTGGAATTTTTCATTGACACTATTCCACATAGCCTTGACTGGCCTTCCTCTAAACATTGGGAGACCTAGGTATGTGGTCGGGAGTTCAGTAATGGTACAACCCAAAATGCCTACGATTTTGCCCTGCCTTTTGATGGGGGTGTTGATGAAGTAGAATTTACTCTTCGTGAAGTTGATCTTCTGACCAACAACTTCCTCGTAGAGGTTGAGGATGTACTTGATGAATTTGGCCTCAAAGACTGAGGCAGCAGTGGCCAACAGGGTATCATATACAAACTGTTGGTGAGAGGAGGGAGGGAGGTCGGTGGCCGCCTTGATGCCGGATATCAGATTTATGATGCAAGCACATTTGATGGCTCCTCCCAAAATCTCAGCCAGGATGATGAAGATAATGGGGGAGAGGGGGTCCCCCTGTCTTAGACCTCTGGTGCTAGGAAAATACCCGACTGCTGACCCATTTACAAGAACAAAGAACGAGGAGGAGATGCAGTTTTAGATCAGTTTAACCCAGTTTTTGTGAAAACCATACTTGAGGAGGATTTTAGTCAGGAACTCTTGGTTAACTCTGTCGAAGGCTTTGTTCATATCAAGCTTGAGAAAGAAGGCAGAGGAGCTGGAGTTATGGGCTGAATGGATAAGCTCATGGACCGTGATTACACCGTCAATAATGTTTCACCTCTTGACCGTACTGCCCTGGCAGAGATCAATGATGGAGGGGAGGATCTCAGTGAGCCTGCTGGCCAGGGATTTGGATAGAATTTTGTAGATGATATTACACAGGCTGATGGGGCGATAGTCAAAAAGGGATTGGGAATTCGATCCCTTAGGAATCAAGGTCAGGAAAGTAGAATTGACATCTCTGGGAATGATTCCGGTGTGATGCATTTTAGCAATGACAAGGCACAAGTCAAGGCCAACAATGTCCCAATAAGTTTGAAAGAACCTAGGGGAGAAACCATCGGGGCCTAGGGCTTTGTCAGGCTACATAAACATGGCCTTGTGGATTTCCTTGTGAGAAAGAGGGCTGAGGAGCATATTGTTCATAGCCTTGGAGATGGATCTGGGGATGTTCTTAAGGAGGGAATCCATGGCCTGATCGGGGGATGAGAGGGGGCAAGGAGACTCTCAAAGTGGCAGACAACTTCGTCCCGAATATGGTGGATGTTGGAGGTGAAAGACCTGTCTTGTCTGATGAGACCTTTTATCATGTTAGCTCCCTTGTGCTTGAGAGTAGAGATATGAAAAAATTTGGAGTTGGAGTCGCCTTCCTTGAGCCAAAGCTGCCTTTGACTTTTGGTGCCAAAATATTTCTTTTTTGTGCAAGGTATTTTGGTAGTCTGAAAGCAGGCTTCGCTCCTCATCCCTAAGACTGTCATCCCCCTGCCCTTTCTGAAATTTGTCCTCGATCTGTTCAAGCCTAGTTTTGATGTTATGCTTGTTTTCAAAGATATTCCCAAAGGTCTCCTTGTTCCATACTTTCAAATTTTCTTTGATCAACCGAAGTTTTTGCATTACCTGATTGGTAATAGTCCCAGGGAATTTTATTTTCCACCATTCAACAATATGGTTTTTGAGGTCAGGGTGTTGAGTCCACATTGACTCAAACCGAAAAGGTGTCTTGAACAGAGGCTTGCTTATAGTTTCGAAAATGAGCGAGCTGTGGTCAGACCCTATCTTCGAGAGAGACTAAAGGCTGGCATCTCCAAAGAGGGGAAGAACCTCTTGTGATAGCAGAAATCAATCAAGGCGCTCTTGGATGAGGTTGTCTCCCTTCCTTCTGTTGCTCCATGTAAAATGGGAGCCCTGCAACTGAACATCCATAAGAGCACTGGAATCTACGAACTGCGCCAAATCATTTGTTAATTTGTGGGTTATGGCATTCCCCCCTCTCTTTTATGAAAAGTGCAAGGGAGAGTTGAAGTCCCCTGCTAAAACCCATGGGATGTTAACGAATGCTTGCCTTATATGAGTGATGTTATTCCACAAAGCCAATCTACCCTGTGGTGTGTTGGGAGCGTAAACGTTGGTCATGACCCAGGAGAGCTGGGAATCGAGATCATGAAAGAAGATGTTGGATAGCTTGTCTTGTCCTGAGATGAATCTGCCTTTGACTTTGGTTGGGTTCCATAGGCTGAGGAGACCACCTGAGGAACTGGAAGTCGGTAAGTAGACGAAGTCATAATTTTTCCAGATGATCTTGGCAACCCTTGGTGACCACTGGTCATCTAATTTGGTTTCTTGGATGAGAAATATTGTGGGGTTATAGTCTTTCCTCATGGCGAAAGGCAGCCTTTGTTTGGCTGCCCCATTCAGTCCTCTCGCATTCCAGGAGAGGACTTTCATTTGGAACTTTTGGAGGATTTTTTGCCCCCTTTGCCTTGTTGTGCAGGAGGTTCTGGTTTTCTATTTTCTTCCTTGATGATGTTGTCGATTTACTGGAACAAGGTTTTCTACGTGCCATTGGCTATGTCCTTGGTAGTGTCGCGGCTTCTTCATTATGCACCGAAAGGCCTGCCCTTATTTCTATCACCTCCTACATCAATCTAGGACTTTTGAAGCTTCGGGTTTGTTTTGGGCTCTAGTGTTCTGGGGACTCTTGGGCAGACTCCTCGCTGTCGAACTCAAAGTTGTTTGTTTTGGTCGAGGAGGCGGGGGATTCATTCCCAGAAGGTGGGGGTGAAGAGGACGGGGGGGTGGAGGACCGAGGTGGTATGGGAGGTGGGCTTCGACAGACGGTGCTGTTAGAGGGGGGGTGAGGGGCGCAGAGGAGGAGGGGGAAATGAATTTTCCTGGGGAGTGTTGGCGTTAGGGCATGGATGGGGGACTAGGTTTGGAGCAGGGAAAACCTTGACAGGGAGCTCTCCTTCCTCAATCATCTCAATGGAACCAAAATCATTGAGTAAATTAAATTTGTTAGAGATAGAGAATATACTACTTGTCTTTTGCGCATATCCGATTGGCGGTGGTCGAATCTGTTGTTTGCTCTTGAGATTCAGGCTCTGTCCTGTACCGGTGTTAGTCTTCTGTCTGTTAGGTTGGTTCGGGCGAACCATGGTTTGGAACTCAGACCTCACGTTTTTACGTTTCAGACACTAGGGTGGGAGATGGCCTTGATTTTGGCACTCTGAGCAGAAAACGGGTTTATTCTCGAACTCCAACGACTGTCTTCGTTTGAAAGCTCTGTAGATTAGGTTGAGGTGGTCTGGAAGCTGAGATTCCAGATTCACATTGACACAAATGCGCGCTTGGGTGAGGCGGGTCCTGGCGCGAGTAGCTGGGTCAATGTCGACTAATTTCCCGAAAGCACGGGCTAATCCTCGGAGCGCGTCCTCGTAGAAGAAGTGGGCAGGGAGATTTGGGAGCTAGACCCATATGGGAGCATAGTTAATGCTCTGTGTCTTTGGGTCGAACTCTGGTTCCCATATTTTGAGAAAAAGGCTTCGCCTTCCGAGAAAGCAAGGACCCCCCGATAGAATACGTTTTGCATCTTCCCGCGTGTTGAGTTGTATCATAAAAAACCCCCTAGACATTGCGGACAATTCTAGACTTCCTAGGGTTTTTCATTTAACTGCCACCCAACATCGGATTAAGTCCATGTTCGGGCGTCCCTAATGAATTTCCCTACTAGGGAGAAAGAATCTCGAGTGGCATACCCGTCCATGAGTTGTTTAGGGCACAAAACGTCATATCCTTGGGTTACGAAGTTACTCAAAGCGACTGAAGTCTGACTAGGTTTGCTCTGGAGGAGCTCTGCATAGGAGGTTTGATCGAATTTCTCCCCGTTGTCGCCTGGCTTGTCAGGGGGTCTTTCCCCTTGACGTTCCCATTTTGGATACTTCCTCTCCCAACAAGTGGATTGTCCGCTTCTTCATTTGCCGCCACGTGAGGGTTGGGTGTGCCGTACGATTGCGTGCAGCTCCCCGACCGATCAATAACTTTGTTTTGCTTTTCGCCTGCTACTGAGACGCCGCCCGATAGTTCGCTCGCCATCACTCCACCCCAAGCTTCATAACTTGAGTAATAAGTAAAATATTTTATTTTTAATTTTTTAATCTCCCAAAAAGCTTTCACCTTTATCCTCTCCATTAATGGATATTACAATCTCGAGATGCATCTTAATTTTGAATTATTAAACTCTCCGTTTGGTTAAAACGGACCCTTAGAAATCTGAATATGATTTGAATTCGTTGGAGTGCATCTCAAAAGGATTTAATATCTCCACCTCCGTCGGGAAATTTAAATAGTTAGATTATACCGTTACAAATCTGAAACATTAAGTGCATTATTTTAAAAAAGTGAGTGTCGTTGACAGATAGATATAATTTATAGCTCTTTATCGTAACGTTACATGCAAATTTTACCAGTATTTGACGGGAAATTCGGCTGTTAAATTTTAAACTTTTAGTTTCATGTGTTTGTTTTAATAGTTTAAGTGGAATTGAAACAGGTTAATTTATGGTGTCAAATATTTATGTATTGTTGATAATATTTAAAATTGAAGAATTTAATAAATTGGATTGATATTATTATATTAAGTATTAACCTTAATTTATAAGATTTGTATTTTAACATATAATATGATTTTTTTTACTTTTATTAACTCTTATAAATGTAATAGTAAAATATTAAGAAAATTTTAATTTATAATATAAATTTTTTAAAACTTTATAAACTAAAATGTGATTTGAAAATAAAATTTTAGTTTATTATATAAAACTTATTATTAAAATCAATTGTCCTAAATTCTTTCAATTTAAATTTAAATATATATATTTATACTTTATTATTCATGGTGGCTTTAGCTATTGTTGTATATATATATATAGTATTTTAATTTTTCGTGGGCTTGAAATAAGTGTCTAGAAGATACAAGTTTTAGGGTTATACACAAATATTTTAATTTCATAGATGGGTCTCGATAGATACATGATAAAGATATAAAATTATTTATTAAAAATAATTTAAAAAATATAAATATATAAAAAAAATTATTATTTTATTAATTTTTTTTAAATATATAAAAGAGAACATTATTTTATTAAATCTAATTCTAATGATCATTAAAGGTTTGTTTATTTAAAATAGAAAAAAAATATAATGAAATGAAAGATTTTAATTACGTGCGAGACTCAAATATGGTTTATGGGACCTCAAATATGGAAGTACAATTACTCAAATCATCATATCATATGATCTTTAATATCTTTGAAAAGGTTGATCATTCTCCTGCTGATTTGTGTTAGCAATTCCTCAACTTTTTTTTATTTTACCGTCTTCAAATAAATCTGCCATAAACTCGTTTCCAAGTGTTTCTTTGTATTTGTCACGGATATCTGAAAAACTCGGGCATTTATAGATGAAGTTTCCTCTGTCTCTACTGCCCCTGTGTTGTATAGAGTACATATCATTTCTTTCCTTTGTTCTTTGGGCGTTGTCCATCTCCCCGTTTCACATCTAAGCCTATGAGAGCTAGTCCTTATCTGAGCAATGAGTATTTTTTCCTTCCACTTGATTTCAATGCCTATATACGCTTTTTCCTTGTGGTCATACGTTGGGTTAAAATTTGCAATATAATATTTTCTTTTCCTGCTTGAATTTTTCCACATTCCACTTCTGAAATTTTCATTCACATAATTTTTTATGTCTTTGTTGACATTTGGGCATTCATTTATGTTGATTTTCCAACGTTTCATCCATTTCCGATTTTGTTTCATCCATGTATTCTTTCGCCTATGCAACTCTTCGTCCCTAACTGCCTAAGGCCATCTATCATTTGTCATGTTTTCTGTTTTTTTCAAGTAACATAACAGCTTGGTCATAGCAATTGCTTCAAGGGAACATTCCAGTTTCAACTAAAATAATTTCATAAGGGGTTGTGGCCTTAATTATGAGAAAGTTTGTGATTAGATATTTTTGAATCCTTTCTATTTGCCTCCATTTTGCATTTGTTGTGTCACTAGCCCACACCTCGCAACCATACAACAAAATCGGTGTAACAAGTAGGCCAAATAAGACCTTGGTGGTCTTCCAGTCCCACAACTCAACATTCCTACACCTGTTTTGAAGTGCATATAGTGCTCTCCAATCACTTTGAGTTCTTTTCCAATTAAGTTTGTCATGAAAGTCTATGCCCAGGTATTTGTATTCTACTACCACATCAAGCGGTTCTATCATAATTTTTGTTTTGCTCGTGTTCACCTGCATCCCAACTTCTTTACAAAATAGTTCTAGAGCTTGAAGGTGATCTTCTAGGTACTAATCATAAATAATTTATATAAAAAATATTTTATTTTGAAATTTTAAATAGTATTAGATAGATCTAAGGTTCAAACCGTAGCGTGTATGAGGGGGTGAGTTTGTGTTCATAAAAAAAAACAATTCGATGTATATATATATATTTTCAAGAGGTTCAAGGTTCAAATTGCCTGAGAGGGTAGGTATGTATAACTTCTATTAATAAACTCAACTCTTACCTTTATTAAAGATCACAAATACTCAATCTTAAATATTGATAGTAAAAATTTCTTATAGGAAAAAATTCTTATAAAAAAAAGAGGTTAAATCAAACTTCATTTTACGACTAATCTTAATGGCTGTTGCCTACACTTCTTTTTGACCTATTAAATGTAAAAACCCTTCTATTCCTTCTTACATACTTTTTAAAATTGAAAATTTTAAAACCTTCAATTTAAAAAATTGAATATTTCAGCCGCCACCTGTACTCATTTTTTCGTTGACGTTTTCTTTGCAGGCTTCTCTTTGTCTCGTTTACGTTTTCATCTTAAATAACCTATTTTCCACCCGCGAATACTTTGTCAGCTTCTCCTGGTCTCCAGAATATTTTACAGACACGTGTCATTTGACAGGGAACTTCATGCCCTGCCCTCTAATTTATCTTACACCAATTATAGTTGGCAAATAGAAACAAAACGTGCAAGATTCCTCAATCATCTGATGATGAAAAAGCCAAGAGTTGGTCAACTTCTAGACTCGTAATTGGAATTGATGTACTCAATACGTGCATGCCAAGCAACACTGAGAAACATTATTAAAATAATTAAAAAATTATTATTTATCAATAGCTTGTCCATGGTGACAAGCCCAACACAATGGATTCTAAGTTACCATTAAAATTAAATTCTTTAATAATACCTCGAGGTAGTGGTTTCACAACCAATACACAATAATAAATAAATAAAATAAAAGCCTTAATTGATTTTCTTTAAAAAAGTAACATGTATTTGTTGAACAGATGCACGAAAAGGAATTTGTTCAATTAGAGAATACATTACCTTATTGTCAATGTCTTCCATTCATCTTGCATGTGATGATTCAATACTTATATTATTTGATGTGTAGAGTCAACATCCAAACATCTTCACAAGTAGCTAAAATTGTTTCTATTTGTATCACATGACTAATATAGCAATTAGGTCTCTTGTTAATATATTACATTTTAGACATTCATCTTCATCTTGCACCTCACAGGACTAATATGGCAATTAGGTCTCTGTTAATATATCATATTTTAGACATTCATCTTCATCTTGCATGTGATGATTAGATACTTATATTATTTGATGTGTAGAGTCAACATCCAAGCGTCTTCACATATTAATGGAAGTAGCTAAAATTGTTTTTATATGTATATAGAATTGTGCCTTAGAGGACTAACAGAGTAATTAGGTCTCTTGTTGATTCTAAATTATATATATTTTGTATTAAATATATATAAACAACGTCGTCTATTTATCAGAAGTTTCTGGCACTGAGAATTTTCATCCTCTGACACAGAGAAGAGACACATTTAAAATTGATCTAGCAAGAGAAGGAAATCACATGCGGAAACTTAAACTACAATTCCTTGGGGACACGCCAAAAATCTGTTTAAAAAGCCCATTTACTTAAACAAAAATAAAGTAATCCATAATTTTATCCCTTAAGAATGAATTGCTTATCCTTGTAAAAATTCCAACTACAATCAAAACTAAAATTTGTAGTCTACATTATATATTTAAATAATAATAGTAACAACAGCCCTTAGAAAAACTATTTTTTTTAAATTTTATCCCTTAATAATGAATTGCTTATCCTTGTAAAAATTCCAACTACAATCAAAACTAAAATTTGTAGTCAATATTATATATTTAAATAATAATAGTAACAACAGCCCTTAGAAAGAGTATTTTTTTTTAAAGAAATACTGTTTACTATTTTATTAAAAGAAAATTAATACAACAATCAAGAGAGTCTACGAATTAATTGGAGACATTCTAACTTTTTAATGTCTTTCTCAGCGCACTCATGATAACTGGACTGAAGACTTGTAACTGCTCTCAGATACATTTCAAAATTTTGTAAGTAGCCTCGAGAACTGTAGTTGATGTTGCACTTAAAATCGATAAACACCTGTTCTTCCAAAGTCCAAATAGGATTGAAACTCTGACAACATGCCATATTCCAACTAGATGAGAGGGGCAATGATGAGAGTCACCCAAGAGAGCTACATTCCACCATATGTGATTTCCAACAAAAGGAGCAATAGTCTGATCAAAATTACGCCATATTGCTTTTGCATGTGGACAATCCCAAAAAATATGCTTAATTGTCTCTTCTTTGTTGCATGTCATACAATTGTTTGAAGTAATATTTATCTTGGCCATGCGGGATTTGTAAGGGAGCCCTTGAAACACCAAAGTCCATGCAAAAACACACAATTAAGCTGAAATCTTGAAGTGCTAGATTTTAGACAGCTTGTTTTTCCATTTTTTGTACATGCAATGAATAGCCCAATGCTGGTTGAGAACAATATCTAATGGGATATGTTTGAGCATTTCTTTATATATCTTATAAGACTTAAAATGTGGCAAAGGACTGCCAAAGTTCCATTTCCATGCGTTCCAATCAGGACCAGCCACACCATTATTCAACTTAGGGAGAAAACTACTTGGTAACATGGATTGAATATGAGTGATTGCATATTTGTCAGAATATTTCAGCATATAAGTAGATTTTAGTATAGACCATGAATGCCATGTACCTGTTTCAATGTTCCGCAGGTTAGCCCAACAATTAATTTGAGATAAAATAAGATAATCATGCCCATTTTATTACTGAAAATGAAGGTTTACAATAATTATATAGGCTATAGGACCCATAACAAGCGCTGACAAAATATAATCTAGGACTAGAATAGCTTAGGGAGATATTCTCTCATCTAGCCAATCTCCTAAACATGAACCAAATCAACGAATCAAATAATTGATTACAACAACACTAAATAGACTAATTATTCTAACATTCTCCCCTTGATGTTGATGAGACTTCTTCCAGAAGTTCATCAACATCACAACATTGGAAGAAACTCAATCGCTTTCGCCTCCTCCAGTTTTGTAACAAGAAATTAAAAATTATAAAAGTTTATCGTGGGCACTCCTTCCACTTTTCGTGTGGGATCTCCTCCATTTTAGTTGTTTCTTCTTCCTGCAAGTAACTGAGTGCCTTCTTTTGATGAGCCTCCTTTTGATGAGCTACTCCCCCTTCATCAAAAGCTCCTTCAAATGATGCCTTCCCATAATTCCATAAGTATTGATTTTCAGTAACAAATCTAGCACATTTCTTTCATCATTCATTCTATGGTCTTCAAACCATATTTCAGCTCCTAATACTCCTCCTGAGTATGTACAATGCATCATCTTATGTAGATGGTTTTGCCATATTACAATTTTATATACCTCTACATAGATTTTCAAACAAAATATAGCTATGCAATAGCTAGTTACAAATGCAACAATAAATTGTTGCTCCTCACACAATGTTTCACTCTTTACTATGGCTTTACATGATTCCTTCCAAGGAATTTTAAACACAAAATACAGCCAACACATATCCATGGTTTTCATCACCATGCTATCCATGTTCTTTGTAAATGAAATAACTTCATCTAATGATGTCTCTACAAGACAATCATCACTCAATAATGTCTTTTTAAGACATTCTCCTCCTTTCTTCAAATACCTGTTCACAAAAAATAAATCATTAATCACAAAAACATTACCTCCAATGTGATTAGATTTGGTGCTCCCCATAAAGCTATTTTGTGGCATATCTCTTTCACTGTATGTTGCTTCAAAATCAACCATCAACTCTTCACTAAGAGTTCTCCTCCTTTGTTCAATCCATGTTGGTGTGTTGAAACACCATTTATTCAAATAATCATACATTGTTGCCTTCATTCATGAGTGATGTTTCCTTTGCTATTACAACAAGAAAATCAACAATCTCATTTTTAGTTTCTATCTCATTTGCTCTCTCACTTTCCACCTTCCAAATGAGATAATCATTTGTGCTCTTTTCTTCACACAACATATTGTCTTCTTTCAAAGTTTCAAAATCTCTCAAGTCTTTCCATACTTCTTTGGCTGATGAACAAGAAGCAACTCCATTTGTCACTCTTAATGAGTGATCTTCACAATTGAGCATGAAGCTTATAGTCTTCATCTCCTCTTCATCAAAATTTTCTTGTGGATCAACATCCCACATCACTTCATTTGCTCTTTCAAGAGAGCACACATCCATTCCAAGTGAATGGTTTTCAAGCCAATGATCTTCCATGAACATTGCTTCTCCATCATCATCTTCTTTATTCTCCTCCATGAGAATTGTAGGTGCATTCTCCATAATACACTTTTCATTTGTGAGACATTCTCCATCATACACCATCTCATCATCTAGGTGGTCTTCAAGCAAGGAACACTTCAATGTGAGTGTTTCTCTTCCTTCATCTTCAAATTCTTCTTCCACTTTTGAGTGGTCTTCACAACAAGGTCTTTGAGAAATTGTCTCTCCATTGAGACATCCATCCTCTTTGCTATCAATGTGAATGCTTTCCAAGCATGCCATTCCTATAAAAAAATCATTATTACAATTTTTATTTTCATATTTTTTCTCCTCCTAAAAGAAATAATTGACTATTTGAATTAGGGAAAAGCGGTGCACCTAATGAAGAGAAAAAATATGTGTATCCATCCTATCTTGCACATGAGCATCAAACGAAAGCATGCATATGAAAATGAAGCAATACCAAGAAATAAAGAATGAAATGAAACGAGTGTATTCTTTTTTAATTGGGTGGATCAAATCCAAGGTTACACAACAGTCCTCTTGAGGTATCAAAATGTGATACAATTTTTTACAAGGTTTTGGGGTGCCCAAAGATCAATTCCTCCAAGGAATTAGGGTGCACATCTAGTGCCTTTTCGTGTACCCACAATAGAGGTGGGCGGGCCAATGCCACCACTGCTTGTATATTTAATATCTTATGTATGATATTCCTTCCCAATGCCTCTCAAGAAACTACACCTGCACACAAGGAAGCAAAAGGGGTCAAATAGCAAGGGTGTATGGTGGAAAACATGCAACCCCACAGGGGTAAAAGAATGCATAAATTAAAACTAAATAAAATCAAATCATAATGAGCTGAAAACTTGTGGATATGTCAAAGAGGATGTTTTGAGAGGATATCACTGAAAATAGATCATAAATTACACTCGTAGACCCCTCGATTTTGCGTCGCTCGCCTGCAACCTACGAAAACTAAGACAAGGAAATCCCAAACCTAAACATATTCAAAACTCATGAATTTTTGAAAGAATACATAAATAGAAATTTCAAGACAACCCATATTGTTAGATTTTCAAATTGAGGCCCATATACACCTGCATACAACTGGGGTGCCTGGATGGGCCCTACGGACCTGCAAAAACTTAAAAATACTATTACTTGGTAAATTTAACTCCAAATTACATGAAATTTAAACCACAAAATCATATGATAGTCTAGAATAATATAATTAAAAAATAGTAATGAAATTGTACAAATATTTTTCCTTGTCTCGGGGGGGGATGATGGTGATGCAACTGATTGGAGGGCACCCTGGGAGGGGATACCCACCAATTATACATACTTTTTGCTACTAATCCCACTGGGGAATGATCTTAAACAGTATAAGGGGTGTTTTCATCGAATTTGGTGAAGAAATTCACCCGGATGGAAAAGTTACGCCCAAAAGGCCCTCTTGAAGTTACCCGGTAACCTCCTTCGCTAAGAGGAGATTTCAAGGGCAAGAAAGCTCAATAGGTTTGGGGGAAATCTCGGCAGCACTTCGTTGCATATCCTAGAACTCTTGTCCCTCTTTTTTGTGTGGATAATGAACCCATTTTATAGCCCAAAGGGACTTATGTGCAAAAAGGCATGCAAGGGCATGCATGGCAGGAGGTGCCACTTGTTAAATGGGAGGCATGCAATGGGTGTGGAAGAGAATCTCTAATTTGGGCCTCCATTAAGAAGTGTGTCATAAGGATTCAGTGCCCTCTGACTTGCATGCTCCAAATGGCAGCTTATGGGTGCCATTTGACCCAGATTTGACTTTTTTTGGGTCAAACCTGCTCACCGTACCACCCTGGGATGATGGCTCACCACCATGCCAGGTGGGATAGTGGGAATCTACCATCGTCCCAGGGTGGGACGGTGGTGAATTTTGGGCCAAAACCTCCCAAAATTGGGCCAGTAGCCTCCAAAAACCCGTCCAGAGTGGCTATAACCACTGTGAGCCTCCTAAGGGCTGCACAAGGGGCTATATGATGTCAATTTGATCATTGCTTGTAGGTGTTTAATCGGGTTGACCACATTTTAGTGTCTACACTATTAAAATTTTCCATGCCTTTAGAAGACATGGCTTCAATTATATGCGTCTCATAATGATTTTTTTCCTGACTCTCGTCAATGAGAGCTGTACAATGCTCCTTCTCCTGCTCATCCTCTTCTCCATGAAGGGATTACTTATATTCTTCTCTCTTCTCTACAAGAAGAAGTTCATCATCACTCTCTTCCACACAAGGCTCTTCTTCAAACATGTCTTCCTCTTCAAGGAAAAATTCACCATCGTAATAATGTATGTCTTCTTCAAAAGACATATCTTCATATGAGTCGTCACAAGACTCTTCAAAAACACCTTCAAAGAAGCAAGGCTCCTCCTTACTTTGGAGATTGCTACACATATCTCCTCCATAAGCATCTTGCAATGCTCTCCAAGCCATTTGGGTTGTTCTACATTTTGCAATGAGAGGGAAAGCTTTCTCTTTCATGCCTCTCCTCAAATCTATGAGAGCCAAGCAATTTTGATATTGCTGCTCTTTCTTCTTGCTTCTTTCTTCTCCCACAAGGCTGCTCCAGCTCTCAGGTTCTTCGTAACCTTCTTCTACAATGCTCCAAAGGTCCTTAGCCAACAAAAAGTTCTTCATCATTATGCTCCACTAAGCATATTCTTCACCATTAAATTTTGGTACAACCAAGTCTACATACATGGCTGCCATCAAAAAATTTCTTTGCTGAAACTATGTTCTTTACAGTGAGTGTCATCTCTTCTGCGCAATTTTTGACTGCGATTGCTCTGCCGCCTAGTTTTTGCTCCACGATATGCTTCAGCAAATCATAGATTTACAGCGCTCTCCTTCTGGGGCGTGGCTGGCTATAACAGATCTCTCCTGCCTGTGTGGTTTGTTGAGAGCTGCGTCACCTGCTTTAAATCAATACATTTGACATATATCTACCATCACTTGCACATTCGTCTGCTGCACGTCTCGAACTGGATGTCTTTATTTACTGTCAGTTACAATTAATCTACTGCAGATCAGAATTTTATAACTGGATGTCTTTGTTTGCTATCGGTTGCAATTAACAGAATCCTAGATGAGTGCACCACCTTTGGTGGTGCTTACGGCTTACAGTGTCAGGCACGCGGCTTTTATGTTTCTCCTTCTCCACAGATCACCGCCTGTGCACTACGCCTGCAGCTGCTGTTTCAGCGCACGTAGACGATCTCAAATCTGAGCTGCAAACACACGATCAAATGCTTGGCCGCACACACCTGTGCAGATCTACGACTAAATATATCCATCATTAGCTGTGACTGTGTCTGCTCTTCAACGCATGAAACCGGTGACGAAAATCTCAAATCGCCGTCCAATCACTTGATCTCAAAGCGTGATTTTTCATCGGAGAATTCCATCGGATAGGAGTTAAGAAGATTTTTGGGATGAAATCTACTGCTGTAAATAAACATATCTTGTCTCCAGGAATTGCTTTCATCCACAATCAATCAACATCATCTTTCAATAGATGGTCTGCTGAGAAATTTTCATTCTTTTGTTGCGTCTCACGAAAAATCTTGTGCAACTGCCAAATCTGGATGCGTTGTTGAATGTACAACTCCTGAGCAGAATAAACTCGTGGTTATCTCCTGTAGGCGTTGTTGGTACCACAATCCAACTATGAAGCACCTTCCTGTCTTTGTCGGAAACTGTCGGCTTTCGACCGCTATACCTCCTTCCCAAACGTAGGAGATCATCAAACACGTCTGCAACTAAAATTGCGACACATGCAAGTTTCTACTGGCCAATAACAAAAGTCATCTTTGGCTACATCATAATGGAGAATCCCTAGCTGTTCTTAAGAAATTCCACGCCCATGCAAAGTAGATTGTTGCCAGAATCGATCGTCTGCGGAGTCGAACGGTGCCGGAATCGAATTGTCTGCACAGACAAATTCTGTGACTTATGCGATCGGTTGCAAATGATTTTCCTAAACACGTCCACCATTGCAGATGGCATTCGCTGCGCACCAGATCCTGCAAATTCAGGCTGCTGTACTCAATCGAAAAACAACACCATCGAGGGTTGCTGTCGGCTGAATCCGACTTTTAAACCGGACTCCTTTAGTCCCACATTTGAGATGCTGTGGGAGAGAAGACCTTTTAAAAAATAAATGTCGCAATTATTGTAATGCCCAACCAACGGTGGACGTTACCTCCTTGCTACTTTCTGGTCGCCCGCCACCATGCTTAGCCAAGCAGACAAGAAATATCAACACAAAAAAATTAAAGGGTTTGGAGGGCTAAGCATTATCAACACAAAAAAATTAAAGGGTTTGGAGGGCTAAGCATGGTCGCCCGCCACCATGCTTAGCCAAGCAAGCAGACAAGAAATATCAACACAAAAAATTAAAATTAAAAGGAAATATCAACACAAAAAAATTAAAGGGTTTGGAGGGTTTGCGACGGAGTATTGTATTAAATATTTATTTTATAGGATTTACGGCAAGATACTGAAGCACGGGGATACTGAAGCAGAGCCGATAGAACGGAGAAGATTTGAACTATGGTAGCAGATCCGATAGAACGGAGAAGATTTGAACTATACACTTAACCAGACAAGAAATATCAGCACAAAAAAATCTATTTCATCGGGTAAGCATATTTTTTTTTTGTCCTCTTTCGATTTATAAAACAATTTAAGTAGGTAGGAGAAATACATTCGTTATAGGATTTGCGGCAGAAGGTTTTATTATCAGTAAGGGTTTGCAGAGCAAGGAGGGTTTTATTACATATTTATTTCATCGGATCAATAGTATAGAGGGTTCGACTATAAAGGGTTTGAAAATGGAAGAAGGGAAGCAACAATTGCAAGAACCAATATATGTCAATGAGAAACAATATTGGAGGATATTAAGGCGTCGACAAGCTCGAGCAAGGGCAACAACAATGAAAAGGGCATATCAAAAAATAAAAATAAAAAATATTCTACCACATAAACATGTGGAGAATAAGGAACAATCAAAGGCAAATCACCAAAATGAGTTTTCAGATGAGGAAGAAACTTACAGTCCCACAACTACACCACTCATGTGGGCACCAAGACTTTATGTGCAAGAGCTAATGAAGATGAAAGAGAAGCTTGAAAGCATGGAAAGGAGGGAGAAATTAAGAGAAACTAAATCCGATGAGGTTATAAACACCATTCAGAGGCTGGAAAAGGAAAACAACCAACTCAAGGAGCAAGTGTCAAAGCTACAAAACCTTGCAAACATGGGTCAATGTGAATGACATGTCCTCAAACAAGCCATCCATCCCGCAATCAATGATGCAATAGAGGTGGAAAAAACAAATGCAAATCAAATAAAAGAGGTACAGAAAACACTCCAAAACATTGAAACAAGAGAAAATGATCTATGAAATGAATTAGCAAAGGCAAAGACATGGTCTCAAGTAGTAAAAGAACCAGTCAATCAACAAAAAGAGTTGATAGAGAAGCAAGTAAAAATTCAAATAACAGAAGAGAAAGAAAGACATGAGAAGTTAACAAATATAATCATCAAAGGGTTGAAAGATTATGGGGACAAGGAAGACACAAATCGTTTAACCAGGGACTTCTTGTCAGATCGATTACAATGGAAGGGTCAGATAAAAAAAGTAAGCAAAATTGGCAGGCTGAGAGAAGGAGGCAGAGATAGACATATTCGGGTCACATTGATGAGTTACGAGGATAAAATAAGGTTACTTAAAAATAGAGGCATCCTGAGAGGGTCACAATTTTATTTAGATGATGACCTAACATTTTTACAAAGAGGAAGAAAGAAATAAGGAATGGGAAAAGGTGAGGGCAGCAAGGAATGAAGGGAAACAAGCATATTTAAGAAATGGAAAGGCATACATCACATCTAAACAAATCCAAAACAAATAGGGAGTATGGCCCGCCCGGGAACATCTTACAATGGTAAGTTGGAACTGTAGAGGTTTCCCTTGGAGAAGAGGACCCGGGTTAGGGCCCATTGCTAGAGACAAAGATATAATCATATTGACAGAAACACATGAACACGATGGATGTAGGACTCCAAAATTTGTGGGATACAAAAAAATAGCAATATGGAATAAAGCAGCAGAAAATGGCAAAGGGCATGGGGGTATTATGGTTTTAATAAAAGAGGAATGGGATAGGGTCATTAAAATTGAAAAACAAGATGAAAACAAACAGTACATCTGGATAAAGATCCTAGAAAACAAGTTAGTTATTAGCATAACAACATGTTATTTTGCTCCCAAGAATTCTAAATTCTATAAGAAACATGACCTTAACAGAGAAGACCCATACTCCTCCCTAAAAAGAGACATTTCAATATACAAGAAGTTGGGGGAGATTATATTAATTGGAGATTTCAATGCAAGGACAACAAATAAGCAAGCTAACATTCTAGAAGGTAATGAAGATATTGAGATTAATCCTCTTTGGATGCCAGAAGAGGAAAATCAATAGTGGACTAGGACTTCAGAAGATGAGCATGGGGCTATCACGCAATATGGAGAAGAGTTGTTAGGTCTTTGCAGCATATACAATTTGATTATTTGCAATGGGATGAACAAATAGAAAAATTCAGGAAAGTATACATGCAAAACATATAAGGGACAAAGTGTAATAGACTATGTAATATGCTCACAGAATTACATACAAAAAATAGAGGAGCTAGAAGTGGAAGATTCTCCAATGGAACTTAAGTCAGATCACAACCCAATTGTTATGAAACTTCAAATGCATGGAGACAAACCAAAGGAAAAACACTTGCAAGGCAATCAAAATAAATATCCTCACAAGGGAAACATTCTCTTAACAGATGAAAATCGGCAGAATTTTAGAGCAGTATTAAATAATAAGTTACAGGAAAGGGAAGAACTACATCATAGTAGTAGAGATTACAGTAAGAGTGAATGGTTAATGCACGTTATTCAAGAAGCTCTAAACAAATGCAAGAGAGCTAAACCTAAAAAGAAAGAAAACAATAGCTTCCCAATCAACCCATGGTTCGATGAAGATTGCAAAAAAATGTGAAGATTACTAAAGGAACCAACGGGTAAAACAAGAGCAAACAAAAAAGCATATGAGAAATTGGTAAGGGCAAAAAAAGAAGAATACACTAGAACAAGGAGAAAAGAATTGATTTATTTAGGGAAGCATGAACCAAAGAAATTTTGGAAGGAACTAAGCGTGAAAATGATGCAAACTGAAAATAACATAACAATTAATCAGTGGTTGGAATATTCAAAACAACTGTATCAACGTAGTAACCAGCATGAGACACCCCCTACTATCATTGTCAAGAAATAAATTTTCACAATTGAAGACATTATTCAAGGGATAAAAAAGTTAGCAACTGGTAAAGCCCGTGACATAGACAATCTTCAAGCAGAGCATATAAAATGGGGGTAGATATCTTGGCACCGCAAATCAAAGAAATTTTCAATGAGGTCATACAAAATGGCTTCCCTATTGAGTGGACAACTAGCTTGACCATTCCTTTGTTTAAAAGTGGAGATGTAAATAATCCCTCAAACTATCGAACTATCATGATCAACCCTCTCTTTGCAAAGTTGTTTGGGAGTATGATAGAGCGTAGGATCAACATATGGGCGAGAAGAAAAGGGAAAGAGAGCAAAGGGGCAAGCGGGTTTTAGGCCCAAGCACTCAACTATTGATCATTGTATCACACTTAGACACAGTGGAAAAAATATGGGAGAAAAAAGAGGAGGCTTTTTGTTGTTTTGTAGACTTCAAAAAGGCATTTGACACAGTGCCAAGGAAAAAATTATGGAGCAAAATGGAAGAGCTAGAGGTTCCAATTCACTACAGGGCAGTAGTTCACAGACTATATGAGCATGTAAAGGCTAGAATCAGAACACAGGAAGGGTTATATGAATGTTTTGGTAGTGACATAGGTGTAAAACAAGGTTGTCCTCTATCTTCGACCTTATTTGGGTTGTACATTGACAAGTTAGAAGAATGGATAAAAAAATTTGGGGGAGAGGGTGTGCATTTAGCCAAATATGTGGTAAAACTCCTCATGTATGCAGATGATGTAATTCTTGTGGCCAAAACAGCCAAATATCTAGAAGATCACCTTCAAGCTCTAGAACTCTTTTGTAAAGAAGTTGGGATGTAGGTGAACACGAGCAAAACAAAAATTATGATTTTTTCAACAAAAAAGAAGAAGCAACAACTCAAATTTCAGTTTGCAGGAGAATCGCTTGATGTAGTAGTAGAATACAAATACCGGGGCATAGACTTTCATGACAAACTTAATTGGAATAAATGTAGGATGAAAAGAACTCAAAGTGGTTGGAGAGCACTATATGCACTTCAAAACAGGTGTAGGAATGTCGAGTTGTGGGACTGGAAGACCACCAAGGTCTTATTTGGCCTACTTGTTACATCGGTTCTGTTGTATGGTTGCGAGGTGTGGGCTAGTGGCACAACAAATGCAAAATGGAGGCAAATAGAAAGGATTCAAAAATATCTAATCATAAACTTTCTCAAAATTAAGGCCACAACCCCTTATGAAATTATTCTAGCTGAAACTGGAATGTTCCCTTTAGAAGCAATTGCTATGACCAAGTTGTTATGTTACTTGGAAAAAATAGAAAACATGACAAATGATAGATGGCCTAGGGCAGCTAGGGACGAAGAGTTGCATAGGCAAAAGAATACGTGGATGAAACAAAATCAGAAATGGATGAAACGTTGGGAAATCAACATAAATGAATGCCCAAATGTCAACAAAGACATAAAAAATTATGTGAATGAAAAGTTTGGAAGTGGAATGTGTAAAAATGCAAGCGAGGAAAAGACAATATTATATTGCAAATTTTAACCCAACGTATGACCACAAGGAAAAAGTGTATATAGGGGCTGAAATCAAGTGGAAGGAAAAAATACTCATTGCTCAGATAAGGACTAGCTCTCATGGGCTTAGATGTGAAACAGGGAGATGGACAATGCCCAAAGAACAATGGGAAGAAAGGATATATACTCTATGCAGCATAGGGGCAGTAGAGACAGAGGAACACTTCATCTATAAATGCTCGAGTTTTTCAGATATCCGTGACAAATACAAAGAAACACTTGGGAACGAGTTTATGAAAGATTTATTTGAAGACAGTAAAATAAAAAAAGTTGGAGAATTGCTAACACAAATCAGCAGGAGAAGGAACAACATTCTCAAAGATATTAAAGATCATATGATATGATTTGAGTAATTGTACTTCCATATTTGAGGTCCCATAGACCATATTTGGGTCTTGCGAATGTAATTAAAATATTTCTTTCTTTCTTTCTCTCTTAGGAGTCCACCCGAGCGTGTCAAGTAGCCACGTCAACGTCACACCTCCTTAGGTTATGTTGGTAGAGAGGTGTCCTGCCTTCAACCGTAGGTCCTCTCATCGCTTGGTGTCCCGTCTTCAACCATAGTGCATCGTCAAGTCATCCTGTCACGCGACCAACTTGTCCAAGGCTTGCGCAGTATGCGTCTAGTCTGGGATGACTACTCGTCACCATCCACGTCCAGGCACATCGACCTTCTGGCCTAGGTTGTAGAGTAGTCTAGGGAGTCATGTTTCCACTCATAGTTGGCTACTCAACTGTAGTAAACCTTCTGGCCAAAGTTGTAGAGTAGTCCACAGAGTCATGTCGCCACTCATAGCCAGCACCTACTCAGCTGCAGTCGGGTTTTTCAATCCTTCTGGTCAGGTCCTCGTAAGATAGGAATTGCTATCAAAGATCCAGTCATGGACATGCTTCCATGCAGTCCGAGTCACAGTGATCTTGACAACCGCTAGTCAGATCTGGTTAGGGCAGTCAGGTGGTGCTTGATACGCTGGTCTAATGCTTCCATGCAGTCCGAGTCATAGTGATCCTGACAACCACTAGTCAGATCTGGTTAGGGTAGTCATGTGGTGCTTGATACGCTGGTCTATGCAACGATTTTCTAGCATCGTGCAGATTCCTTAGGTCCACCACCACATCACAAAAGATGGATTTGAATCTCAACCTCAGTAAGACAAACCAAGTCATGTCCACATCTTATCAGGCTTCCACTCATCAATCAGAGCGAAGCGATAATCTAGGACTAGAATAGCTTAGGGAGATATTATCTCATCTAGTCAATCTCCTAAACATAAACCAAATCAAATCAACGAATCAAATAAATGATTACAACAACACTAAATAGACTAATTAAATATTCTAACATAATTCTCTTTTTAGCTAGTTGTTTTGCTTGTAATATTGGACGATCTGATGCATAGACTCCATTATCC
The DNA here is from genome assembly GCA_028583015.1 of Wollemia nobilis. Classification (NCBI taxonomy): domain Eukaryota; kingdom Viridiplantae; phylum Streptophyta; class Pinopsida; order Araucariales; family Araucariaceae; genus Wollemia; species Wollemia nobilis. Next base: position 12,887,098 of record JAQPPZ010001195.1, read on the forward strand.
TTCCACAACCAGATTGATCGATGTGACAAGATGTAACTGTTGACACTTTTTGTCACATTATACAAGGTGTAGAAGAATAGTAGAATTTTGTATAATATTTCCTTGTTGAAAGTTTTTCTTTTATTTAAAGTTATAGCAATTTTGACTCTCCCCATCGCCCCTTTTATAAAATGAAGAAGAAAGAGCTTCGCTACCAAACAGGCCGAGGAAAATAGCTTCGCCAAAGGAAAAGGAGGAGAATATGGAAAGAGCTTCGGGCCCGAAGCACTTCAAACCACCACTTCGGGCGAAAACCTTGCGAAGTAATTTCGCCGAAGAAAATACAAAGATAACGCTTCGCACCCGAAGCATTTTCAGCAGCCGCTTCGGGCGGAGGTTTTGCGAGGCAGTATCCAAACGACTTCGCCGAAGGAGGAGAACATAATCCAAATCAACCAAGGCAAGGAAACTACTTCGGGCCCGAAGTATTTCCGACACCTACTTCGGCCAGTTTTCACCCGAAGCAGTGGCGCCCGAAGCAAAATGACAATGTGTCGAAAACAGAGAAATGCTTCGGGAGGATATTCCTCGAACCATAGTTTTGAGAAAGAATCGGGCCGAAACATTTTCCAGTCGAAGCAGTTTCGCCAGCAAAGGACAAAGAGCCCCATTTCAAAGATGGAACCCGATCGACGATCATCATCCCTGAAGAAGTTTTTGCGAAGCATTATTCTGCGAAGAACAAATCAAGAAGAATCTACTTCGGCCCAAGGCTTTGGCGAGGCGGATATGTAGCGAAGCACTTTTTGGGCCCACGTTCCAAGGCGGGCAGCTTCCCAAGGTGATCGAAGGCCCCTCATAAGTACCCCCTTTCTTGCCCGATAGGTCCGCTGACTATTCCTGGCAAACGAAAGGGACGTAACAGTCCTCGGAGTAAAACCCGGCGGGCATAGCGATCATTCAAGCACAGCATCCAGAAGCCAGGGACACTCGGGCGGCGCATTAAATGAATGTTTCCACGGTTGACCCAGTCACAGTTGCCAATTTTGGCAACCGATTTGAAAACTCAGTCGCAGCAGCCGCGAGGAGCCAATTTCTCAGAGCCCGAGAGTGTACTCCGCCGTTTTTGTAATAATGACTCAAGGGTCGGGTCCTCTATAAAAACCCAAGCTTTGCAATGTAAAAGGGGGGGAAATTTCTGCTAGAAAGCTGCTGTAACTTGATGTCCTACGTCTAATACTAAAGATCTTTTGTGCTCCATTTCTCTCTTTTATGTTGCCTTCTGTGCTTAATTCTTTTGTCTTTTCTCGATTCGCATACTGAGACTCTGAATCCTGAATCCGGTGTGCGATTGGGGACTGTACCCTAAAATTCGCCCTGAAGGATACATAGGAGAGGAAAAACGTCCTTGTTGCTTTCTTTTATGCTGCTTGGTGGATCGAGGTTTCTGTTATTCCCTCTTCTTAATCGTTGTTACTCTGAACCCTGAATTCCAGCGAGAGAGAGAGGAGAACCCTGCGAACCCGTCCAGAGGATACATAGGAAGGTCGGCACTGCGTTTCTTTCATTCCATTCTTGGTATTTCCTGTTGCTATTCGAGTTATTAGTGAGTGATCGTGCTTCCTGTTCTTCCCCACCTTGAATCATCAATCTCTAACCCTTACCCCTTTTTATTTCTTTCTCTAACCCGAACTCCTTTTATCTCTTTCCTGCACTCTTATCTCAAACCCCAAAAGTAGATTAGTATAGGAGCCGGCCTTTCTCCAGAGATTGGCACGAGGGGCATCTCTTCCTCTCGGCCTTTCAATGTTGGTCGCAGGTCCAGGGCGCGCAAACCCATCGAAAGTCCTTTCCTGTGCGGATTTGATGACCAACAGTTTTTGGCATGCCCGATGGGACCCAAGGTCCCATATTTGAGAAAATTTCTAGCCCGTCTTCACCGGAGCCAGTAGTTCTAACAAAGTTCCCGGTGAGATCCGGTCAGTCTCATCTTCTGAGTAGTAGTGAGAATCGATGCCCTCATTACCAAAAGACTCTTAGCATCTGGCGACTCTGTTTTACCCGAAGAATCTCTAAAGTCGTGAAGACCAATACCTAAACCTGGTTCTCGTAACCAGGAGCCCCCATGTCTTAAGGAGGTCCGAGTTCGGTGAATCTTTGGCCTGTCTTCATCTGATAAAATCACCTGGTGACTCAGTTAAGCTGGAGATCCAGATTTCCTGGTCGTAGGCGCCTTTCAAATCCGAAAGAAGATATCCCGAAGGAATCAAGGTTCGGTGAACAGCCTTGACCTCATCAGCGGAGAAAGAATGTCCACCTAACGACTCCGCCTCAGCGACGACAACCGTGATTCCCATAGGCTGCTGTCGTAATGGCTGGGAGAAGCTTTCCTAGCTGGAACGATCCAGGCCCCCTTAATATCCAAAGCTACCACGAGATTCCCAAGAGTGCTTTGAAATCATTGTCAAAATACAGCGGCACCACGGGAATGGCCCGAGAGCACCTTGAAGATGTTGCCGATTTAGCGACCCTCCATGACATTATCCATGAAGATGTCATGATCAGACTTCTTGTTTTATCTTTGGAAGGGAGGGCGCTGTGGTGGTACAGATTGCTTAGGCCTAAAAGCATCTGCTCATGGGATGACTTAGCGGGGGCATTGATCGAAACGTTCGATGGCTCTCAGGACCCCTTCCATCTCTTCGCATACCTCTCCACCATCAAGAGAGCACCTTCGGAAGGTATCACGGACTTCAATGTCCGATTCTACGTAGAAGTTGGAAGAGAATCCCGCTGGAGATCCAACCGACGCCCGCCCAAGCCCATCTCTTCTATGTTCGGGCCTTCCACCCGGACGTAAGCCTCATTCTACTGCAATCAGGGGAATGAAGGTTCCCTCAAATATTTGAGGAGGCAATACGAGCGGAACGGCTTCTGCTCCTATCGGGAAAGTGGCAGTGGAGAGAAACTCCGTCGCTTCCCCCGATAATTACGGCTCCTGTTCGGCCAACGTAGTACTCTTCATGGGGCATTCCTCACACTGAGCCGAGGCCTGAGACGCAGTCATTTGGAGCTCAGGAGGCAGACCTCATACTAGCCCAACAATGGGAATACGCAAGCATGGCCCACCTAATGAACAACATGGCTGCTCGCAATCTCCATCAAGAGGTGAACCGAGGAGAGAAGCAGACTCGAGTGGTAGAACCCGAGAACAAAGAGGGCACATTTTTGCACCCTTTTTGTGTCCCAAGAGATGGCATGCAAGAGTTCGGCCAAAGCTCATCATGCCTGTCCGATTCAGAGGATGAGCCCGAAGAGTTCCTGGAGGACTACTCTTCGTCGGAGGAACCTTGTTACCATGACAGTAGGATGGAAGAACCTGTGCCCGGCCTTCATTTGGAAGAATCTACAGAATTCTGGCATTGGGTCTGGTACTGGTTTCGGCTATCCCTAAGACCGATGCCCCAAGAAGGCTTTCGAGTGGCGAACTTCTTCGCCAACAATCTGAGCATTGGCAAAAATGAAAATCGGTTGCGTTGCTTCCTATTCGCAGCATGGACAACTTCGAGTAGAAATGATCCAAACTCCGAAGGTCAGCTAAAGTTCAACCTGATCTGGTCGGGTCACTACAGGTTCACCGGATAATCACCCGAAGTTGAGTCCGTGGTGGCGGCATGCCCATTATGCCGCAAGCTTGTGAATAGTGTAAATAGTTCGGCTGATAAATAAAATGTTGCAAAAACTCCAAAAAAAAAAAAAAAATGGTTCGCAACAACGATTCGGACCAAGGCCCGAGAAGTACTTCGACAAAGGGAGTTCGAGCGAAACAGTTTCCAAAGGAGGACCGGCGAGCCACCTACTTCGGGCCCGAAGCATAAAAGGAACAGCTCGCACCAAGGGTTCGCCCCGAAGCACTTCAACTCTGACTTCGGCTTCACCAACCCAACGACGAAAAAGGTGGGGGCATTTAAAATGTGCCTAGGGGAACGTGCCGACAGCCGCCTTCAAAAGCATCCGAAGTGGGCGAGTTAAATGAAAAGGTGGTGGGTACGTCCTTTAGGGATTCGGTTAGGAGAAAAGTTCATGCTCGGGTACAAAGTGGTAGAGGGTCATGCTTCCAAAGCAAGCCGCAATCATCATAACACGCAACCCTGTGTACTACTCCACCATGCGGCGAATTGGATGAAGCGAGGCGAAGTTAATTATGGCAAGTGCCATAAATACTGGTGGTTGCCTTCTACGGCTATATAACGCAGGCTCCAGTAGTAACGAAGCTATTTGCCCGATAATTCATGCAAACTTCGCTACTAGCCTTCAAACTCCCCTATCTTGCGCTTCGAAGCCTCAGATCCCGAAACCCTCCGCATTGTTTTCTCCATCACCCCTAGCACTATGGGGAAGAAGAACTCTAAGGAAAAGGGGAAGGAACCAGAAGTGACGGCCCTCGAGCAGCCAAAAGCAAAAGGCCATGACAAAGGGCCGAAGAAAGTTGATGTTAGCCGCCGCCCCGAGAAACAAATCATGGGAGAAAGGGAGGATTCTGGGGATGAGCAGCCCGAAGAACCACCAGTCGACAGGTGGGATAGGATCAGAGACACCAAGCTATCAAAGAGTGTGGCCGAACTCAGGAGCACCATCGAGTTCATGAAGAGCAGGCTCTCGGCAGACAACAAAAGAGTTGTCGCTTACTACTCCCAGATATACTGGTATCTGACGCCCCCCACACATCACTGCCCTGAGCTGATTGATGCCATCGCACAGAACTACCAGCCCTCCTCCAGGCAAGTGGTAGACGCCTCCGGGCACAAGCTTTTCTCCATTTTGAAGGAAGATGTCCAGGCAGCCTTTGCACCACAGCAAGGCCCTCCTAAGGGGTACACAGTTCGCAACGTTATTCTTAGCGAACAGATGGAGAGGTTCACATCCTCCAACTACATAATCAATTTTTTGTAGCAGAGCCTCAAGAGCGGGCTTCCTTCGGGAAAATTGCCCCAGATGCCCCTACCCTTGGAGGCCTTCAAAAATGCCGACATCTTCTCCATCATTGCATGGGTGGCAGGCCTGTCTACTGACGCTTCAGTGCACCCATGGCAGGTGTCTTTGGCTGAGTGTATCTCCAGAGGGGAATTTTATGCCCCTGATGCTTCGAGGCCGAGCACCAACCCAGTATTTTTTGATTGGGTAGAATGGGTGGCCAGGACCCTACATACCCGGCTCGCCAGCATGAAGAATCCTGGGACAAATAAGTACTTTTCGCCTTGTTCCCTTCTTGTTTGGTTATTTTTCTTTCATGTACATAGAAGTTTCCCTTATATTGCTATTACGACGAGCGGCGAGGATGGAAATCCTCTGCCTGTATACCAGTGGACCCCTCTCCTATTGAAGACGGAGTCCTATTATTCTTTTAACCAACAATTTTTGGGACCCGCGATGCATATGCTAACGGGGTCTTCCCCTCGGGTTCCCCTCCTCTTAAGGGACAAAGTGGTACAAGAGAGGAGGGGAGACATTTTTCAGCTGACACAGGGGCTTGTAATTCGCATATTCGGCTTCATAGGGAGGCCTTTTCTACTGCCAGTCTATCCCTCCGAATACCAGTTCGCATTGGAGGCCGCTCGATAGAGTGATGCAACAAACGCCATTTATGGCCATGGACGAAAATGGGCTCACACCTACGATTTCCCTTTCAAGATGGGAGTTATCGAGGTGTTTGCCCTCAAACAAAATGTTTTCTTGGAGGAGAAGCTCACCAATTTTGGCCTAGTCCAGCTTCCTCAGCAATGGCTCTATGACCCCTTGGGGGTAATGAGAGATCATCTTCGATTCAAGAACTTCCACGCTTGCCCCTATCCCAAAATTGTGGAGCAGAGGAACAATCCCAACGGGAGGGATCTGGAGTGGCATTTGGAGAAAATGGAAACGCTACCTCCCTGGCATGAGTTCTACCCGATGGAGGTCGCATATGACCCAGTTCGGCACCCTCTCCCGAGCCCCAACTCTACCTTCTGGAAGAAGGCAAAAGATGATTTGAAGGAAGCAACGAAAGATTGGGACGTGGCCCAATTAAGAGAGTGGTGGATAATGAGGGTCCATCACCGGAAGACAAATTCTTACGGTCTTTTGTCATCTGACAAAGACTTCATAGCGGTCTATGAGGCCAATGCCGGGACATGGAAGCCTCTGTCCTTCGTCGACCTCATTCCTCCAGCTATCCCAGGTTCGGGTGAAAGCCCAAAGAGAAAGGAAACTACTTCAGAGCCAAAGAAAGGAAAGAGGGCCAAAGCCACGCCACAGAGGCCACCTCCAGTACCTGTGGGAGGCCAAGACACGAGTTTCGAAGAGTCTGAACAACCGCTGGTGAGGACAAAGAGAAAGAGGCCAGAATCAGTGCAAGTGCCTCCAGGCCATCCAAAGCGCCTTCGCACAGGGTTTTCGAGCCCTTCCACTAGGCAACCTACATCGGGTCCGTTCGAAGCAATTATTGAGAGTGCCACGCCACCAAGCGCCACAACCATCCCGGATATCAATGTCATCAATGTGGAGGAACTCCTCCAATCCGAAGGGGACGTCGAGGCAGAAACCATGGAGGTTGGAGATGCCAAAGCAGAAGAAGAACAAGATGCGGCTGCACCAGAAGCCACCACTACCACAATGCCAGGAGGGCACTCAGGTACGCATTCTCCACCCCTTGCTCAAGACTCACCCATACCCCCTGCGGCCACGACCGAGAGTTCTCAGCAGTCTCCCCTACGTAGCCCATCGCCCCATCACACGTCACCCGTGACTAGTCCAAGTCCATCCCACGATTCTGGCCGGGATAAATCCATTGAAGTCACTTCGCCCACTCGCGCTGCCACCCCCTTGATTTTTAGCAGAAGCGGAGGTATCGCTTCAACACCGAGCCCCACCACCCAATCCCTCATCTCGCATGATGTGGCCGCCATTGCCGAAATGCCCGCTACACTCTCCGTCGGACCATCTGGCGAGGCATCCCCCATCCATTCCCTATATTTGTTCACTCCTTTGGCTGGTGACCCAGCCTTGTTTGAATCAGAGATGTCTTTGATCAAGGAACGCCCCCTTGTCGAGAAGCTGCTCCAAGCTCGGTAGAATACCGACAAAATCTTGAAGGAGGCGAGAAAGAAAAGAGGGCGAGCGACGGCTCAAGTTGAAAAATGCACCGTGTTTGATTTGAAAGCCGGAAAGATGCACAAGATCAAGAAGGTCCCTAAGGTGCAGAAACCCCTGGATGAAATGACTCCAGCGGACTATGATTACCAGGAAACACCTAAGGACCTGGTGCATCTAAATGTAGACAATGAATCGGCATCCATGCATGTCCGAATTGAGACCTTTAGGGCTCATGCAGTCATCGCCAACCAGCGCAGGATCGAGGCCGAGGCCGCCAATGTTAAGCTAGAAGAAGATCTGGCGAGGGTTCGCTCCAAGTTGGCGGAGGCCGAGGAGAAGTGCAAGGCCATGAAAAAGGAAACGCGTGCCCTAAAACAGCAGGTTCAACAGCTCCAGTCTACAGTCGAGAGCCAAGCGCAGAAATAGATCGAGAGCGATCTAAAGGCCAAAGAGCTGGAAGACAGAATTACACAAATGCAAGCCCAGCTGCACGAGAAGGAAGACCTGACGGTGTTCGATAGGAGCAGAATCAAGGAGATTCGTGCCCACTTGCTCAAGAATTTTAGGTCTCGGTGTTCCAGCGCCCTCACAATACTAACCTTCATCATCGAAGCCCAGCACGCTATTGCCGAAGGAGGGCCAATCATTGATGAGGTCACGTAGAAAGCTAGGCGTCGGCTCAAGTTAGCCTTCGACGTCCAAAATACGAGATATCAAGACTTGTAGGTCACTGCGATGACTCGGACGGCTAGGGATTGGTCCACGGCTCAGGCCACGGTTCACGCCTTCTTCTCCAAGGTGCGAAAAGCTCAGAAGGCGAGAAGCCTCCAGGACATCTTTGACAATGAGCAGCGCGCCTCGATGAATTATTTTCAGGACCTTTCCTCCTTGGGTTTCCCGAGTTTCACAGACGATGACGGGAACCTTCTGACTAAAGATGACCTCAAGCCAGTCTGGCTCCAGTTCGAGGGCGATGTCTCAGAGATAGACGGGTGGGCGGAGCCGATCTCAGAAGGGCAGGTGACCGACTTCATCTTGAGATACTGCAAGATGGTCGCATGCCTAAATGATTTATTCATCAGGGCCAAACATGCTGACATCGGGCAAATTGATCGGTTTCGCATTTCTGGTTAAGGCATTGCAGGATCAAGAGCCATTCCAAAAGAGTGCCTGGACTCATGTCCGAAGAACGATGAAGCGCATCCGTGATCGCCTCGAACCATCGCCCCAGCCAGAAGCCGCGCCGGAGGAGGAAGAGGAAGAAGAAGAAGAAGAAGAAAGAGATGAAGAACAAGAAGGACAGACCGCAGAAGCAGGGTCTGGGGAAGACCAATGACTCCGTAGCCCAATGGATCAGGGCTAAAGGGTTCTTTCGCCGAGGCAAGCTCGTCACCCCGCGAGCCGCCAAGAATGTTGACACTTTTTGTCACATTATACAAGGGGTAGAAGAATAGTAGAATTTTGTATAATATTTCCTTGTTGAAAGTTTTTCTTTTATTTTAAGTTATAGCAATTTTGACTCTCCCTATCGCCCCTTTTATAAAATGAAGAAGAAAGAGCTTCGCTACCAAATAGGCCAAGGAAAATAGCTTCGCCAAAGGAAAAGGAGGAGAATATGGAAAGAGCTTCGGGCCCGAAGCACTTCAAACCACCACTTCGGGCGAAAACCTTGCGAAGTAATTTCGTCGAAGAAAATACAAAGATAACGCTTCGCACCCGAAGCATTTTTAGTAGCCGCTTCGGGCGGAGGTTTTGTGAGGCAGTATCCAAACGACTTCGTCGAAGGAGGAGAACATAATCCAAATCAGCCAAGGCAAGGAAACTACTTCGGGCCCGAAGTATTTTCGACACCTACTTCGGCCAGTTTTCACCCGAAGCAGTGGCGCCCGAAGCAAAATGACGATGTGTCGAAAATAGAGAAATGCTTCGGGAAGATATTCCTCGAACCACAGTTTTGAGAAAGAATCGGCCCGAAACATTTTCCAGCCGAAGCAGTTTCGCCAGCAAAGGACAAAGAGCCCCATTTCAAAGATGGAACCCGATCGGCAATCATCATCCCCGAAGAAGTTTCTACGAAGCATTATTTTGCGAAGAACAAATCAAGAAGAATCTACTTCGGCCCAAGGCTTTGGCGAGGCGAATATGTAGCGAAGCACTTTTTGGGCCCACGTTCCAAGGCGGGCAGCTTCCCAAGGTGATCGAAGGCCCCTCATAAGTACCCCCTTTCTTGCCCGATAGGTCCGCTGACTATTCCTGGCAAACGAAAGGGACGTAACAGTCCTCGAAGTAAAACCCGACGGGCATAGCGATCACTCAAGCACAGCATCCAGAAGCTAGGGACACTCGGGCGGCGCATTAAATGAATGTTTCCATGGTTGACCCGGTCACGGTTGCCAATTTTGGCAACCGATTTGAAAACTCAGTCGCAGCAGCCGCGAGGAGCCGATTTCTCAGAGCCCGAGAGTGTACTCCACCGTTTTTGTAATAATGACTCAGAGGGTCGGGTCCTCTATAAAAACCCAGGCTTTGCAATGTAAAAGGGGGGGAACTTTCTGCTAGAAAGCTGCTGTAACTTGATGTCCTACGTCTAATACTAAAGATCTTTTGTGCTCCATTTCTCTCTTTTATGCTGCCTTTTGTGCTTAATTCTTTTGTCTTTTCTTGTTCGCATACTGAGACTCTGAATCCTGAATCCGATGTGCGATTGGGGACTGTACCCTAAAATTCGCCCTGAAGGATACATAGGAGAGGAAAAACATCCTTGTTGCTTTCTTTTATGCTGCCTGGTGGATCGAGGTTTCTGTTATTCCCTCTTCTTAATCGTTGTTACTCTGAACCCTGAATTCCAGCGAGAGAGAGAGGAGAACCCTGCGAACCCGTCCAGAGGATACATAGGAAGGTCGACACTGCATTTCTTTCATCTATTCTTGGTATTTCTTGCTGCTATTCGAGTTATTAGTGAGTGATCGTGCTTCCTGTTCTTCCCCACCTTGAATCATCAATCTCTAACCCTTACCCCTTTTTATTTCTTTCTCTAACCCGAACTCCTTTTATCTCTTTCCTGCACTCTTATCTCAAACCCCAAAAGTAGATTAGTATAGGAGCCGACCTTTCTCCAGATATTGGCACGAGGGGCATCTCTTCCTCTCGGCCTTTCAATGTTGGTCGCAGGTCCAGGGCGCGCAAACCCACCGAAAGTCCTTTCCTGTGCGGATTTGATGACCAACAGTAACCATTGCTATCTTCATTAATATTCCATTGAATCATTTTGGCTACCACTTTCCATACCTCCCAAATTATTTTGATGAGAATACAACCCTTAATTTTAAATTTGGAAGGATTTCCCACTATATCCTCCAAGTGAAAGGTCCCTTTAACACCGTCAACATGAGTACAAGTTTGGATCCTGTGTCTCAATAAAAGTTTCCAATTTTCATTACCTATCAAAGACCTGATCACCCATTTTGCAGCAAAAACTTTACCTTGCGATTGAATATGCACAAGACCCAACCCTCCATCAACTTTTGGAATAGTGTAATATTTCCAAGCTATTAAATGTAGTTTTTTGGAGCCATCAAAATTAGACCATAAGAATGCGCGAATGGTTTGTTCTAACTTCATATACTAAGAAGTATTAGGTAACCAGCATGAGGAATAATAAATGTGACATGCTTGCAAAATATTTTTTATCACAACCAATTTATCAGCAAAGGATAACAACTTATTAAGCCATACTTGAAGCTTTTTTTGAAAAATTTCCATACACCAGTTCCACATATCAGCCAAGGAGACACGTTTCCCAAAGGGTATACCAAGATATATAACAATATCACCATCTGCAACCTATTTCCAGGTAGGAGAAAATCCATCTGTTAAGGAATCTTCTCCTACGAGCCAAAATTCTGATTTTGAATCTCTTATCTTGGCTGCAGAGGCTGCACAAAACCTAGGATTTGATCGCGTTGAGGAAAATGCAGTCGCTTTTGAGTGCAATGGCCATCCTGGTGATGGATCCAGCGGTACCATGTCTATGAGAGGAGGCCATAGGGTAGGTGGTCGAGGGAATTTTATGCCTTATGATCATGGAGGAGAAGGAGATGCTCGATTAGGAAGAAAATCAATCGATAATCCACTATTTGATGCGATTGATAATATTGTTGAGGGTGATGTATCAGATGATCTAAATGCAATATCTGCTAGTTATGATCTGGAGGAAGATAGAGGCAAGCGAGATCATTCTCAATCTCCTCTTATTTCTGGTTTTGACGGTACTCAAAATGGACGTGGCTCTTCTAGGGCGCTTTTCTTCTCAGATCACTCCAAAAACTCTATTTCTACTACAAAAATGGGGAGATGCAAAAGCCACGGAGACTGAGACATCAGAGTCCATGATAATTACCAATGTTGATGACTCGATTACAATCAAGGATACGAAGAAAATGACTTCTCCTCCCCGATCATTTGCAGATGTTACCAGAGGATTTGCGGATCTAGCCCGGAGACTCACTCTGCTAACATGCATGCAAGAACAAAGTATTTTCATGAGAATGAAATTAGTCCATTCAATGGATCTGATGAGACGTAGGGTGAGGATGAAGGATGCCGACTAGATCGGCTAGATTCAGCAATGGCAGACGCCAATAATGATGTAGCTCCTGAGATTGATGAATTCTCCTTAGAGGTAGAGTCTGATCCTGAATACTATCACACAATGAACGAATTATTGAACAAGGGCATTATTATTTTCTTCCTCCAAAAAATACCTACAGAAGAGGACTTTCAGAAATGGATCAAGACCAATTGGATAGCCAAAGGGATTAATATCCAATCTTATTGGGGTTTGGGGGGTAAATACATCTCAATTATTTTTGAAACAGAAGCAACAGCTAAATACATTCTCCAATTTAGAACAATGGTGGTGGTGGGATCTACAACTTATGTCGAATATTGGCATCCCAACTTCAATCCCTTTGATAAAGCTCAATCAAGGTATCCTCTTTGGATTGAATTCATTTCTATGAAGTCAGAATTTAGATGTTTGATCCGCTCAATAGCTCAGAAGTTTGGGAGAATCCTGATCGAACCCCCAACATCTATGTCATTCAAACACAACCCCCGAGTTTGTGTTGAAGTTGATCTACAAAGAAAACTCCCAATAATTTTAAAATGATAACCTTAGAAGGGATAATTTTACAAGAAATATGATATCTAAATCTACCCAATGCATGTTTTGTGTATCAATCTTAGGATCATTAGATAAGGGATTGCCCTCTTCGTAAATCATCTAAATCTAATGATCTAGAGCCTCAGGAGCCTAATGACAAAACTAACATATCAGACCCACAATCCAACCAAGAGAATGACCAGAATAAAGATATTATCCCAAAGAAGCATCGAAAGAGGATCAATCTCAAAATAAGAATGATTGGAAGGGAGACAGAAGATCCACAGGATGAATCCTCTTTCTAATGGGTGCATATCCAAAAAAGGAAAGAGGCTAAGGACTCGATAGAAGCACCTCCAAAGAACAAGCGTAGATCTTCCTCACCCAATCAAAAAGATAATAATGGAAGTCCACATGCAACGGGGGAGAATGCTACATCCCAAGTAGAAAACACTTCATCTAGAGGAGATTTTATTTTAGGTTTTAAATAGTCGGGTAACAGGTTTGAGGTTCTCACTAACTCAGTTACTTGATGAAATTTCAAATTTGTTCATGGAATGTGAGGGGAATGTCTATCCCCACAAGAAGAAGTATAGTAAATTTTTGAAATATATAAAGTACGATGTGGTTTATCTTCAGGAAATTAAAGCTAGTGGTTTTTATTTGAAAAGTTGTATGGATTTTAGTTGGAGAGGCACTTGGTGGTCTTTGTCTCACAATGATGGATTTGGAGGTGCTATCCTCGCTATAAATTCTTGGCTAGCCCCCCTTTTAGTAGATCAAGGAGTGGATTCGTATGGACGTCTAGTTTGGGGTACTTTTTTGATAGTTGCACATGTTGTCGATATCTGCTCAGTTTATGCCCCTAATAATCCAGTAGAAAGAAGCAATCTATGAGAATGGATGAGCAGTACCTTACCTGATGCACATTAGATCATTGGGGTGACTTTAACATGGTAGAATGGACGGGAAACAGAGAAGGAGGTTTGGAAAAATGCATCTCAGTGGTAGAAAAAGAAAAGTGGTCAAATATGAAGGCTTCTCTACAAGTTTTTGACATAAATTTTAAACAAAAACATTTGACACACGGTGGCTGGTTTACTTGGTCCAACAAAAGGAAAGGTCTTGACCGCGTACAAGATAGACTTGACATATTTTATGTGGAGAATAGTTTACTCACATGCACCGACCATAGCAAGAGAGTTGTTGATGTAGACATGTCCGTAATAGGATCAGATCACAGTCCCATTTCAACAACAATACATATTGGTAAGGCTTCCAAAATTGCCAAAAATTTATCATTTAAGTTAAATGTATCACATTTGGAATCATCATATTGTAGAGCCATGTCCAAATAACATGGAATTTAGAACCTAGACCTATTACTAATGTAGGTTGGATAAGTTGGTGGGATGCAGCAGTCCAAAGAACTATAAAAGTTTTGAGAGGATGGGGTAAATTGGTGGCTAAAAATAGAAGGAAAAAAGAGGTTCTCTTATGTAGATCTCTTGAACAGATTAGGCTAAAACTGGAAATGCAATCACATAATGTTCATCTTCAAGATATGGCATCCAAAAAAGAGAGAAATTCGGTGGTTCAAAGACTACAAAGCAAGAGGAGCTAAAATCAGGGACATGTTGAATTGGATAAAACAAGGAGATGCATCCTCTTCTTTTTTCTTCAAACATTTAAAACATAAAATATTAACAGAAAGAATAGTGGCATTGCAAAGTGAAAATGAAGGACTAATAGAATATGAAGACCAAATAAGATCAAAATTTGTTTTGCATTTTCAACAATTTTTTTTTTGAGTACAACATCAATGATAATATTTTATCAGCCAGGGAAGAGATAAAGAGACATATTCCCAAGGTAGTAAACAAATATGAAAATGAAAAACTTATGGAAGACTTATCCCAAGATGAAATTTTTACTGCTCTCTCTTATATGGGTAATGGTATGTCTCTTGGTCTTGATGGGCTACCAGTAAAATTCTACAAAAAAATGTGGGATTGTATTGGTAATGATTTTACAAGAATGATCAAAGAAATACTTACCACCAACAAATTATCTCAAAGTTTGAACCAAGGCTTGATCAAATTGATTCCCAAGAATAGCAAGAAAGACACAATTAGTGGTTGGAGGCCTATAACACTTCTTAATGTTTCTTATAAAATTTTAGCCAAAGCCCAAGCCTTGAGAATGAAATATATAGCAGCGAGAATAGTCAGACAAGAAAAAACAGGTTTCCTTAAAGGTAGATTTATACTAGTCACTGTTCTTACAGTTTGGGAGACAATGGAATGGGCTCAAGAAATAAACCAAAAAGCCTTGTTTTTGAAGCTAGACTTCGAGAAAGCCTACGATAGGGTAGATTGAAGTTTTATTCTAAATATGATGGAGTGGTTGGGATTTAGTCCAGAAGCAACAAAAATAACACAAATTTTATTCTCAAATGCATTAGGTAAAGTTATGGTGGATGGACAACTCTCAGAATCGATCAAGCTCTTCCAATCAATTAGACAAAGCTATCCTTTAGCACCCTATCTTTTTGTGCTTACAACTGATGCCTTGGGCTATTTTTTGGAATCTAAGATGAAGGCAGGTTCTATTAGAGGAATCTCTATCCCACATGGAGAAGTCATTAATAACCATTTTGCTGATGATTCTCTTATCTCTGTTTAGTTAGACCAACAATCTTTAGAACTCTTAGAGTACTTATTTTTACAAAAATAAATTTAAAATATTAAAAACTTATGACATTTAGGTTAAAAAATTCTAGGCATTGCATCAACTCAGTGGATAGCATATACCTAATGAGACTTCAAAATATGAATTGTGATTGTATTGTGTTTTTCAATACCAGAAACAAAATTATATAATTCAAATTTTGGAGTAAAATGCTTACAATTTTTCAGTTTCAAACTTTCAGAGAAATGCTTATATATATATATTCTCCATTAATGTATTGATGGATATTACAATCTCTAATTGCATCTTAATTTTGAATTATTAAACTCTCCATTTGGTTAAAATAGATCCTTAGAAATCTGAATATGATTTGAATTCGTTGGAGTGCATCTTGAAAGGATTGAAAATCTCGACCTCCATCAGGAAATTTAAATATTTAGTTGGATTATACCGTTACAAACATGTGCATTATTTTTAAAAAGTGAGTATTCGATTGACAGGTAGATATAATTTATAGCTTTCTATTATAACATTACAGGCAAATTTTACGTTTTGGGAATCGAAACAGGTTTATTTATGTGTCAATAATATTTAAAACTTAAAAGAATTTAATAAGTTGAGGTAATATGATTATAAGCTTATATTTTTATTGAAACCAACACTTATATTTAGTAAAAATAAAAGAGGTTACAATAAAAAGAAGTTGAAAAGATCATAGCTGGGCACAAGGTCACTCATAACTAGAACTAGGTCCTAAAAGGGTGAATACAGAACATAACTAAGCATAGAAAAATAAAATAGAGTAAAAAATCCTAAGGCACCAAGTAGACTTATTGCTTTGTCATCCTGCACGTCTGTTCAAATCCAACACCTCAAAGCTATTGGAAATTTTGGGTCGAATGGATGAAACCATTTTTTGGGTAGATTGTCTCCATCTTCTTTCCCTTGTCGAGGACTACGAGAATGTAAAAACCACACAAAAAGAGAGGGATCTTTAGATTTTTCTTCCTCTATAGAATCATGCCAATTCCATCGATGATGGCTCTGCATCCAATGACATATTCTCGTTGCCGCTAAGATACTCCAACACACTGTAGTTTTTGGATGAATCAGGAACATAATTGTCCAACTGAACATTGGACATATGAAGTCGCTTCTCTAGAGCGACATCTTTTGTAGATCCCCTTCTCGGGTTATGGGAGCACCTTGCGTTAGCTGGGGAGGAATGAACTAGAGGACTTACCAGTTGGGTAGACTATGAAGCAACCATTATTGCATCCCTTGGGGTATTTTTATGGGAAATTTTGATATCCTTAATAAATGGTTGTCACGTTATCAAGTTTTCTAAATCACAAATAGATATGCAAGCTCTGGCAAACTTGCCTCTTTAACCTGAAAGTTGAAAATTCTAATTATGCCAGGTTGGGTCAGGATACCCCATTAAGAGCATTAAATGATGATTATTATTGGACTCTTCGCTCAACCAAATTTTTGGGTATTTTATAAATTTTAAATGATGACCAAGCTTATTGAACACTCTTAAATCTTAGCATACCGATGCCTAATCTATTAAGTAATTGGAATGAAAATTAAAATTTTCGTGGAAAGAAAAAAAAAGAGAGAAATTGGTTTATTTATACCCATTCAAATTATGTAATGAATATAAACAATTTACCAATGAAAGAATACGCTATTTATATATTCAAATTATGTAACATATAAATAGGTAACACACACATTGTATAGTAGAATGCAAGAAGGAAGAAACTCGAGTTTGTATTAAATATCATGAATCATATTACAATAAGAATATGGTGGAATGTCGAGATATCAATGAAATCTAATATAATGATTCTCTCTGTTCAAATAATGTAACAGAGGAATCAACTACTCTCAATCCTAATAAAGTGATCAAGAGATTCTGATCTCTGATCTAGTAGCTAAAAATAATCTCAACCAGCTGAATGCATCCTTTGGAATTCCTACACAAATGAGGGATGAAAGAGAATGAGACGGAGAAAATCTAACACAAGGGAATACAAAGACCTAAATATAGGACACTCGGTATACCTTGCTTGTAAAATTTAGCTACAAATGCTTAATGCTGAATTCTGGCATGTGCAGCTCCTTTTATAGCTTGGGTGCCAAAATTTTGTTATTGATACTTGGTGTAGGTGCCTCCACGTGGATCCTCTTCAACCATGTATTTTCCTAAGTGCATTACAAAATATCCTTAGACTATCAAAATTTTAAATTCCTGCCAGCTGTTTTTAAATGTTGCTAGTTGTAATTCACTACTGTTATTCGAAGTCTTTGGTTCTAGTAGTGGAAATCAAAATTTGTTTTATTTGTAGTGTGGTCTTTTTGTCTGTTTTTGTGTCTATAGCTACCAAAACTATCTAAGTTCACACTTTCTCTTTGACTTTTTCTTCTTGCATTATTTTAGCCAAAGTAGAGTAGATCTGGGTCATTTACCAACTCTTTGCAGATCTTAGTGCACCGTTGAATTTAAACTAATCTGCATTTAAATGTTCTCTTCGTGAGATAATCCTTACCCGTAGTATCTATTTCAAGTTTTTCGTTTAAAATTCAATCAAATTTGACTTGGGTGCTCCTTTAGATCAATTTAAGCATCATGTGTGCCACCCTTTAAATAAGACATGCTCACTATTTAAAGGTGGGAAGAAAGGGGCATACGGAGAAGAGAGACCATGAGTTTTTTATAAAAACTTCCTTTGGATTCTTTTTTGGCAAGCTCGAACCACTAGATCTGGTTAGGATCGATGCACGTCATCTATCATTATAGAGGTGCATACTTTTAACTTTGACTTTGATGTATTTGACGACAACCTTTGTGGAGGATGAACGAGCGTTGTTAGATCGATTTAGATCAATGGGTGAATACTTTACTTGTGAGAGAATGGGCAACATACTTGGTTAAGGTTTGAGCACATGCGTACCCTTAGATTTTCCTTTCAACTGATGCACACCACTTGATTTGTCAAGACTTTAGCATCCTTTACCCAAACAGATTCTACTTTGACTTGAGCCACTAAATGTCGGGCAGCTCTGAGACATGCACACCTTTGGATCAGGAAGAGGATGCTTACACGTTGTCCGATTTAAGGGTGTAGACAGGAAAAATTGATCCATTAAGATGAGTCATTTTCTCAAAAATCCTAAGTTTTCCATCTCAAAAAACTAAGGTTATCTTAAAAAGAATTTTTACCCTATCAAATCATCATAATTATTCTTAAATTTTATACCGTTGGATAGGGCTCGAAAATATATTTCCAACGGTATATTATATGTCCAATTTTGACATCATTTAACCCCTCAAATTGCAAAAACACTATGTACATGTCTAGCTATCATGAAATTCGCGAGAAAATGCGCATCTAACTTTATAAAATTTATTTGATTTTGGCTCCAAGACCGTTTCAATGGAAGGCATCTTTCCTATTGATTTGCTAGCCCTAATTTGGGTCAACAAATAATTTAGATTAGTAATTTACTAATCTATTAAATCTGCTTAACAAATTCCAAGATTGGTTATCTCACGAGAATGATAAATATATGTGCTCCATCTCCCAAGCGGGGAGAAAGAAGTAGAGAGAGATCAAGGGGGAGAGAGGAAGGGAAAGCGAGAGCACGAAAGGTTGGATCAATGAAGGCATGAGAGGGATGAATGGAAAAATTAGAAAACCAGAGAGCAATAACATTTTGAAGAGAGAGAGAGAGTTTTGAAATAATAATTTTATTTGCCGATTTGATTATCAAAAGCTGTAGGTTGAAGGATTGAGGGCAGATATGAGAGTGATTAAAGAGTATTTACGAAATACCTGTCTCGCTGCCTGGAATCCACTAATGATTTAATTAGTAGTAACCCTATTGTAAGCACGTATTTTCTTTTACAATTATATTAGTAATTATTGTTTTCTTTTCTATTCGTACGTGCATTTCATATTTCAATCTATTGTTCATTTAAAATAAAAAAGAAAAAAGAAAAAAATGTAATGTCACCTTCAAGCTGAATTTTCCCTAACCAAATCACCTTTTTTTTTCATAAATTTTATACCATTGGATAGGGCTCGAAAAGAGCTTTCCAACGATATATAATTTACCCCATTTTGATGTTGTTTTGACCTCTAAAATGCTAATAAACCATACATAGGTCTAATTATCACGAATTCGTACGGATCTAATAAATTTATATAAATATAAATATGGGGGCAAATATTTGACTTTAAGTTAGGCATTTCTTTGTTTTAGATCAAGTAGGATATAGTTGAAACCATTTGGTTTTACTAGCTTTATTAATTGTTGTATCATTTATCACTCGGATATAGATTTTGATTTATTTATAATCACCAATTATTATCATCCTTTTATATATAATTTTTGGGAAAGAACCAAGAAGATCCATTCGCTCTAATGATTAAAAGGAAGCCTAAGGCCATTTTTATGGGATCTGTGGCTTCTAATTATTAGTATCAAGTGCTTTTTCTATCAAGTTGCAGGTTTACAGGTCCAAATTGGTAAATTTGATAGATCAATTATAGATCCACTTAAATCGAACATCCAAACCAGGTAAGGATCTAAATCTAATTCTTCTTGGCTCCTTCATACTATAGATTCATATTTCTCTATTTTTATAAACATTTGCATAAAACAAAAGAAAAAAAAGAAAAAAACATAGATTTAATTACATCATATTTTGCATTTAATCACATTAGTTGAAAAACTCAAAAGAAAAGGACAAAATACAAACTTAGTTATATCATTTCCATATCAATTGCATTTAATCAAAAGGTTCCAAAGAACGAAAAGATAAAACATAGAATTTAGTTAAATTATTTTATACTTAATACATTAAATTGAAAAAAAAACACAAAAAGAAAACATGTTAGCATAAACTCCATATTTCACTTTCAATCATTGCATCAAAGTTAGATTTACAACACTTTCTAGATAGACTTGTATGCCATTTGTTCTCAAGGAAAGAGAAATTGCATTTAGTATAGAATAGTTGCATTTTGGCCAAACTAGGTGATTGTGAGCAAATATAAAAAGAACACATCAAACAAACTCCCAACCTAGGTGTGGAAACTGCCATGCAAATGTTTCCTGGTGAACCCACATAATTCATCGAAAAATCACCAAAGAGGGCACGATCTCAAGTGCCTCTCCTTTGAGGTGTAGACCTAGTATTTTTCCATTCCCCTTCAAGGCGCAAATCCATTAGCCTGAAGGAAAGGAGTGCAAAATTTTTAGAGCTACAAAGGGACATGCATGACATTTAAAAAAAGGGGGTGCATACACTTAGTTAAACAAGTTTTCTCTTTTTCGTAAGGGGACCTAAACTCGTGATAAAACATTAAAACTTTCAACGTTTAAAACATGCTGTGGGACCTAACCCTTGGGGACATAAAAATGATTATGGATTTTTAAAACGCAAAAATGATGGGAATGTACGTGCCATTAGATCTTGTCACGATGAACGTGCATTGTCAGATACGAAGGAGATGTGAGGGGTTTAACATGAAAGGGGTGCACTCACATAGGCAGGTTTGATTTATTTTCAACTTAGACTATACCAAGCTTTAAAATGAGTGAAGGTTGAAAATACCTTATGAAATCTAAGCCATGGGGATGAAAGGGGGCACATATCTGTTCTTAATAAACCCTTTAGACTTATGGGACTTTAAATTTTATAGGAAATGGTATGAAACCTAGACCATGGGGGAGCAACAACATGATTTTAGATGAAGGCGCAAGACACAAGGAGGAACATGCACTATCGAATATAAGCTAGACGAGTATGCACCATCGGATCTGATGGAGGTGAAGGATTTTTATCATTAGAAGGATGCATACACTCATTATAGGCAAGTTTAATTACTTTGATAAAAAATTGCAAAGCCTAGGTCGTGGAAACATGATAAAGTGAAGGAATATGTACACGGTAAGTTTTGGGGGAGCACGCACCGTCTAAATTGGGCCCGATGGATGAGCACTGTTAGATTTGATGGAGATGGGGGTACTTTACCACAAGCGGATTATCTTGACTTATGTGGGTGTATGTAAAACTTTCGTCTTTGGAAGGATCTAGACTATGACATATATTAAAGCGAATTTTGAAAAATATATCATGTGATCTAAGCCATGGGAGAGGAAAGATGGTCATGGATCTAAACTTTAAGAATTTTACAAATGGTCAACGAAACACAATTTTCTCATGGATTAATTTTGTTCGGGGCTAACCATTAATGTTAGGAGGATGAGGAAATGGAGGTGAGCCCTCATGACAACCTTGCAACTTTTAATGAATTTTTATTCTTTAAAGTCATAAAATGAGATGATATATTAAGAGAATAGGCGGATATGGTGATGATAAGTATTGCAACTTAGGAATTATGAACTATGATGGGGATATTGAAATGTTAACAAAGGGGATGACGAATTGTATTGGACCTAGGAAAAAATGAAAGGGGTAGGAATTCATGGATGGATTGACTTAGGACTTATAGATTATTTAGTAGGGGGGAGTATGGCATGAATGATTTTTATAAGGTTAATGTAATGAATGGGGGAATATTCAATGGATGGATTATGTGTGTGGATGTGGGGTGGACTTGATGCATTATGGCTTAGTTCAAGATGGTATGGAAGACTACGATGGAAGTGGATGGTATGAAAATGATAGTTTTATGGATTAATGGAAAGGATGGGAATGGATTTGTGAAGGAAATATTTGAGTGGATTGAGCATAAAATCGGACAAAGACTTATACTCCCTTAGGATAATAAAATCCCTTTGAGCCAACACAACCTTCCTATGACCTCACATAATTTGAAACTAACCAATGTATACTAAGATCACCTAGACATCCATTTTGACAACCTTTGAAAATTTTGGGATGCAATTTAGGTTGGGATTTTTTTGTATACCACATTGGCTTTGATTGGGACAAGAGAATTATTTAATGCTCAAGGGTAATAAAACAAAAATCTTGAGAACCCTAGACTCTTCGGTTGACCTGACCATGTATATATTGACTTGAATTCTCGTTATGGTTTATGACAAACTCCAAGCTGATTGTAACCAAATTCATTGTTCTAAATTTTATGAAGGACACATATCGACTGACTCAGAAATTGGAACTTGACTTATACTTTTTTACTTAAGATAATAACATCTTAATCACCTAGAAACACCCTTATTTTCTTAATCACCTAAAATATCAGATTGATAAACGAAAATTATTGACACAAACTAAAATGCAACTTCTTCTTTTTTTGTAAGAGGCGGACATAAATAGTTCATTTTAATTATTCCCCATCATAAGAATGATACAATTTTAGATATTGGCCATTTTTTGGAAACTGCATTTGTTCTCCTTGTAGGGTCTTCAACCTGTAAGTATGTTGGCTTGCTATCTAGATGATTTGGTAAGGGCCAATCTATTTAGGCTCAAGTTTTCCTTTATCTCCTAGATTATAATTCTTCAGATCCCAATATAACACTATATCCCCTTCCACAAATGGATTTCCTTTTGCTTTCTTGTTAAATATCTAGACTATCTTCTAAGTTTATTGAATCATTTTCATCAGAGCATCTCTTCTATCTTCTTCTAGATTGATAATTTGATACATCCTCCTTTGCAACCTATCTGGATTTTTGTGGTCTTGAAGCAACAAAGAAAATCTGATCTTTCTACTTGTGGTGGTAGCAGGGCATTTTCTCCATAAACCAATTCATATGGTGTTTTACCTGTTGCTCTTTTAGTAGAAGTTCTATCAGCCCATAAAGAAAACTTCATTTCATTATCCTAGCTTCTCTTATTTCTCCCAAGTGACCTCTTAATTCTCGTGAAAATATTTTTATTGGAAGATTATGCAAGGTCATTGCCTTTGTAACAACCCTCCTTGTATAACTTTTAATAGCAAATTGAATAGATGGTTTTAAGTTACCTTTTTCCTCAAAATGTGGTACTACTAATGATTTTGTGTACGCAGGACCAAGGATATTTCTTTGATTGAAAAAATAATGGTTGAAGAAAAAAGGTAAATTGGGAAGTGATGATTCGGCTCACAAGTACATGGAAATTCGCGCTTTGCATTTCATATAGGTGCATTACAATTTGCATTATTGCGTGAGCCATGTTTTGATTATTTGTTGCTTGTTGACATAAAATGAGATATGCATATAGTTTATGTGGCGATGATGATGGGAGCCACTTTTTACTTAGTTGTGCATATGTTCAATAGTTAAAATTAAAATTAAAAAAAAGAAAGAAAATAGAAATAGTGACAAATGGATACAATATAAACTTTAAAAGTTTAAAATAGAATAATTTTATATGTATTATAGCCTTTGACCATGTGTCACCATTGTTATTATTATTGTTTTAGTACAAATATATTAAAGTTAATGAAATCCAATGGGTGATAGTGTCATGAAGGTTCGAGTCATAATGATTGTTATGTATGTTGTGTGGTGGAACTTACTCTTTCATGCTTACCTGGCATTATGCATGCTTTCTGTGTTGAGTATGGTTCCGGGTTTTGTGAATCATGGAACGAAGAAATATCATTACATGTTTTGAAATGGAAAGGAAAAAAATGAAATAGTTTTGCTTTTGAAACTGTCTGGTGTGTATAAGGTTTGAACAAATTGGAGAAAAGAAGAACTGAAAGGGAACCCTGAATGAAAGTTACAGGTTGGGGATTTATTTTCCATTTTAGATATTTGTGTGATTTTTGATTTGTTTTGCTCTGTGTAAAAGATAAAACATTGTTTGCATTTTAGTAGCTGATGAATTGAAAAATCATGTTTATAGCATTGTGTTAAATAGTTTAGGGAAAAGACATTTTGTTGGTTGTAGTGTTTTTCAATTTTATGTCTGAATATGACACCTCGTTGGAAAAGAAACTGTTGAGGATTAATAATGGATGGGAATTGCATTCCGTGAGAACATATTTTTATGAATAATGGTATTTTCATTTGGGGAATCTCATTAAGAAATGCATGATTGTGTGTTGAACAATTAATGCATGAAAGAGATTTCAATATTAATGAAACCTATGTTTGGAAATGGAATGTTCATCCTCTACGTGTATTTGTGTTTTTTGGAATGATGTATGCCTGAGTTTTCTCTTTAATTTATTAAAAAACAAAGTTAGTATGCAATATAACATGCATATCAATTTATAGGTATAGCTGTTTCTGATCCCTGCATCAATAACTACAACCTCAGGTGGTGAATATGGATGCGAGAGGCTTTGGTTCGAGTACAGATCAAATAGGTACCATCCTGGTGGGGAAATAGCAACGCGATGGTTGAATACGTTTGCATGCATGCCAGAGTATTAAAAAGGCTGCTAAAACTTTAATTATGTAAATGTTCATCTAGCTTGTATTCACATATTGGTTGAGGGTCCGGGACTGATAAACGACAAGTCTGAGAAAGTGTATAATAGAATAAACCAACTTTGTATTATGTTCATTTGTTATTGTATATGAGAACTGCTATAGTTAGGTTGGAATTTAGCTTAAATGTAATTTGAATAATGAATGCATGAATAATTACTTGTAAGCCTGATTTCTCTGAGGAAAGAGAGTAGAATGAACTAGGTTATCTAAATATGGATACATTGTAATTATTCTAGGTGACATTCAACAATAAAATGATTAATTTTATACAAAATCTTCAGTAGAAAGCTAAATATAGTTGTATTTCTGAAGCTCTATTATGTTTATTATAATAGTTTTAAATAAATGAATTTATACTCAAGATAGTGTGCAACATATTAAATAAAAGGTTGATTTTTCTATTAAGATAAACATAGAACAATCAAAACTTCTTCTTCATTAGCCTATGGTAGATTGAAACTAAATTATATATTTTTTCCAAAAATAACGGCGCAACATAGCCGGGTTTGTGTTAATAGATATTAAATCAAAAGTATAGAAATGAAGGGATTTATATACCAACATAGGGGTTGTAATGTAAAATGTTGATTGTAGTAAGCTTTAGTCTTATTCCTTCCGAAGGCTTTGTTTCAGGAGTTCTATGTAATTCATCAAGTGTGTGAGAGATATTACCTTTGTTGAGGTAAAATCATGTTGGGCATGTGTGTAAATTGTCACCGTGAGTGTTTACCGTTCATGTGAAAATTAGTTAGACAATAAAAGACTTTCTAAGTGATATCACCCTGTTTAAAAAATGATAACCTAGGTACTAGTCCATGTGTTTAAGAAATTAACCTAAATTGGTAACTTATGTGTTTATGCACCTAGATGTATAGTGAACCTATGCATAAATAGGTGAAGTGACTCAACAATGAAAACATGAACTTAATTTATAAAGTTACCTATTGGTTTATGAGGGAAGCGTGAACTAGCTAAGATGGTTTTCCAGCCGTAGCTCAAAATGGGAAAGTTACCTCAAAGATTAGATTGCTTATCTAAGGAAACTTAGATAAAATGTATGAAATATCTCCTATGTTCAATTAATAAAAATATTACTATGTGAAGTTTGACCCTTTATATTCTTTGTAGATGATGTATTAAATTATTACTATATTCCATATAAATACAAAATGTTGATGCATTAGTTAATCGGATCTCTTTATACTACCCTTCTGAGCTATCAACGAGGGAGTCTTTTAAATGTTGGAATAGAAATTATTTTATTCTAGAAATGGTTAATTAATAAAATAAATGACAAGAGGGGGCTTGCCTTTTTGTTTCAAAGGACAATAGAAAACTACAATGTGTAATAGGAAATTGATTAAAGTCCTTATGCAGTAATTGAAATTTAGATATTGGATAGAATGATAAGAGTATGGAAAAGAATATTATTTATTAAATGTATGCAATATGGTTGTTTCCTTGTAAATGGTTGCATTTCTTATATATTGGGTTTTACAATAGTGGAGAGCATAAAGTGTGATATGATGTATGGGGAAACTTTAGTATTGAAAATTGGTCTATTAAACCTACATATCCTTAGGGGAGCCATTAAACCATTAAACCATAAGGAATACAACCTAAAATCCAATTATAGTTTATCGATAAGGATAAACAATAGTTAAGGGTAATGAATAATGAACAAATTAAACACCCAATGTCATTGAGGTGTGAGTATGCACACAACTGGTCTCGAGGGCAATTGTAGTTTGACAGAATTGGTTGAAACATGTGACTTGGTTAGAACTAGTAACAAGAGGTGGTATCGGATGTCACCTCTAGGTTACCACTCTGGTAGTATTGTGATAGATCCCATGTTCATTTAACTTAGCTAGTTTAGCCATGATGTTTGGTATGGGATAAATGATTGTGAGTCACAATGAGAATAAGTGATCAAGTCCAAGGTCAAGGTATTGACATGGCTATAGATGACTCTGGGTAGTGGACTATTAGCTAGACACTAGGCATATAAATACGTTGATCCCTTGTATAATAAGGTTTAATAAGTTGACCAGATAGGTCATTGATTCACAAATGCTAAGGTATGGGGAAAGAAAGTGTTTCCCTCTAGGTGTTATGGGCCCTTTAAGATAACCCTAACCATAGATCAACCCTCATGCCAGAACACAAGGACAAAAATGAGATAAGTCAATTCCACAAAATGACACCTTTCATGGGATTTGGCCAAATCTCATCCACTTGGGTGGCTGTCTGCAACAGTATTGAACACAAAAGTGGTATGATATGCCAATACTAATTAAATATTAGGATAATATTCTATTGTGTGAAATAAATTTGCTATGAACATGAAAGCACTCTTAAGAACAAAAACTATAGATTGAAATAAAAAAATTACCTTGTAAAAATGCTTGGCCTATTTTAGTGGTACAACTAGGTGAGTAGACTTAGGTTGTTACATATGGTATCAAAGCAAAAGAGATCTTAAGTTGTAGAACTCTGACTAACTAAATTTAACTAGATTAATGAAAACTTATAAACTGACTTACTTATTTCACTATAGGTCGAATGACACGAATGTTGTGTAGTGGATCTTCAAAAAATCCTACGGGAGGTAGGGAGGAAGAAGCCATAAAAATACCTATGAGGGGACCAAGATCAGGTATAATATGATAAGGTCCTCAACGTGAAAGAAGGATGAAACGGTTGAATGAGTCTCCTCCAAATGATATTGGTAGGGAGGAAGGAAATCTTGTAAAAGTTGTGTAATTATTACAAACACATATGGAAAAACAAAGGGAAGAGATAGCCCAATAGAAAACTCACATGGCCCAACAACAAGAGTTGATTTTTCAACAATAGAAAGCCATAGAAGACTTATCTAGGGGAAGAGAAACTGGAATAGATAGGGTAGAGGAAGTACCTAGTGAACCTACAGGATCTAGTACTGGTAGGGCCATAGTGAGTAAAGAGTTGGATAGAAACCTAAAGAAGGTTGTAATATCCAAGTTTAATGGAAAAGGTGATTGTGATGCAGTAGAGAACTGGCTAAGTGAATTAGAGTCATACTTTTCCTTGGTAGTTTTGTCATATGAATCTAAAACTACATTGGCAGTTATGAACATGATTGAAGTAGCCCTAAATTGGTGGAAGTCCTTAAGAAAGGGCATGAGATTGAAGTCACAGACCTTAATTAGGAGGAATTCAAGAATAGATTCCTAACTAAGCAATATTAGTGGAAAAATTTGGGGAGTTTTCTAATCTGCGATAATAAAATATGCTAGTGTGAGATTATCATTAAAAGCATATTTAACTACTAAAATATGCATCCCAATATGAAAGTAACGAAGAGATGAAAGTAAAAAAATTCATTTTGGGATTGCATCCTAAGATCAAGATGGTGGTGAATATGCACAACCCTGTAGATCTTCCTACTGCTTTTGATTTATCACAAAAAGAGGAAGCAAATCAAGATACCAGAAAAGCATACTTCAACTATCAAAAACTATTTGAAAAGGAAAAATATGAGCTCCAAAAGTGAAAGAGTTTTGGGTTTATGAAATGGAAAAAAGAACAAAATAAGAAACCTAAAGGGGGAGATCAAAATAGAAAGGGATGTAGATATAGAGATAACTTTCAGAGCAATAAGTACAAGAGGGATGAAAATAAATTTTCCAAAAGATATGATCAAAGATCGGAAAATTAGGAGAAGGTTAGGGAAGTTGTGCCTCAAAGCAGGAATGAGAACAACAACAGAGCAAACAAAGCTCCTCTAGGCGGATGTTACATATGCCAAGGAGCTCATTAAGCCAATAAATACCCCTACAAAGTTGATCTTCATCAAAAATCCCTAGAGAAGTCTGCTCAGAGGATATTTGCGACAACTGGTAGTCCCGTACTTAATGGTCAAGTTACTCCATTTTTTATTAATGGTAAATTTTTTGATAAAAATATGCATATTTTGGTAGATAGTGGATCAACTCATAGTTTTATTTCCACTATATTAGTGAGGGACATACTTGAAAGACCTAGGATTTTGACTAATGGTTGGAAGGTAGAGTACGGGTCTGGACAAACCTACCAAGTCAACCAATGTCTGTTTGACCCTCATATAATTTTGCCATAAGGAAAAATTAATTGGCATTTGTATGTGTCACCTTTGTATGATTTTGACATCATACTTGGTGTTGATTGGTTAAAATACCATTAGGCTATTCTAAAATTTGAAGAAATATGAGTGGAGTTTACGAATGAGTCTAATAAAAGGATTAGGATTCATTATGGTCATGGTGAAATTAAAGCATATTTATTTTTTGCAATGTAGATAAAGAAAGCCATTAGGAAAAAGTGGATGATTTTTGTGGTTTTCAGAGGACCTCCCAAGTTACCTCCTTAGAGGGAGTTTGATTTTTTGATTGAGTTGTTTCCTGGAGTTGCACCAATTGCTAGGGCACCATATAGGATGACTCGTATTGAGCTATAAGAGCTCAAAATGCAACTTCAGGATCTATTGGAAAATGGGCTAATTAAGCCTAGTGTGTCACCTTGGGGAGCTCCTATCTTGTTTGTTAAAAATAAATATGGTACCTTGAGGATGCACATAGATTATTAGATGTTGAATAAGGTTACTATCAAAAATAGGTATTCATTTCCTAGAATTGATGATATTTTTTATCAGATGAAAGAAGCAACCATATTTTCAAAGATTGACCTGAGGTCTGGTTATCACCAATTAATAATCCGAGAAGAAGACACTTCAAAAACAACTTTCAAAATACGGTATAAATATTTTGAGCTTAAATTCATACCTTTTGGGCTAACTAATGCCCCAACTGCATTCATGAATCTCATGAATAGCATTTTTAAAGAGAAATCAGATAGATTTGCGATCGTGTTTCTAGATGATATATTTATCTATTCCAAGAACAAAGAGGAACATGATTTTCACATGTGAACTATACTTGAGATTCTTCAAAAAACCGATTATATGGAAAATTGTCAAAGTGTGAATTCTACACTCCACAAGTACAGTATTTGGAACATATTATATCTGCTGAGGGGCTTGCAGTCGATCCCAAAAAAATAGAAGCAATTATTGATTGGCCAACACCTACTAATGTGACTTAGGTGCAAAGCTTTATGGGGATTGCAGGTTATTATAGGTTATTTGTCAAAGGATTCTCAAGAGTTGCCCAACCTATTACAAACCTCCAAAGGAAAGGAAAATCCTTCAAATAGACAGGGAAATATGAAGAGGATTTTCAAAATTTGAAAGAAAGGTTGATAATTAAATTGATTTTACAATTACCTAATCCTAGTAAGAAGTTTACAGTATGTGTTGATGCATAAAATGAAGGAATAGGAGGGGTTTTTATCCAAGATGATGTAGTTATTACCTTTAAATCAAGGAAAATTAAGAGGCATGAGGTGAATTATGCCACTCACGACCTAGAGTTGGTAGCTATTGTACATGCTCTTAAGATTTGGAGGCACTATTTGTTGGGAAAACCATTTGAACTAAGGATAGATCACTAGAGTTTAAGATACATATTTACTCAACCCTTATTGAATGCTAGACAATGATGTTGGATGTAGTTCCTAGTTGAGTACGATTTTGGCATTGAGTATATTAAGGGTAAGGAGAACAAGGTTGTTGATGATCTAAGCAGGATAGGATGCATTAATGCATTGATAAGATGTCAATATGATTTGCTAGATCAAATTAAAAATCAACAACAAAAAGATAAATTTTTCCAGTCCTACAATGCTCAAATGGAGCAAGAACTTGGAAAGGATACTGTATTTGTATATAGAGATGACTTGTTATTTTATAAAAACATGTTGGTAGTTCCAAATGTAGGTGGATTGAGAGAAATAATCCTTAAGGAGGCACATAATACCCCTTATTCTGTGCATTCGAGAGGGATAAAGATGCACGAGAGTTTAAGAAACACCTACTATTGGAAAGGTATAAAAGAGGACATCATAGACTATGTAGCCAAATTCTTTGAGTGCTAGAAAGTGAAGGTAAAACATCTGCATCTAGCAAAAATATTGCACCCACATGAAATACCTACATAAAAATGGCAAGTGGTATCAATAGAATTTATAGTGGGTTTGCCTAAAACAAGATTTAGGCATGAAAAAATATTGGCAGTTGTAGATAAGTTAACCAAGGTTGCATATTTTATACCAAAAAATGTGCAAGATGATGCACCAACAATAGCAAGCAAGTTCGCTAGGGAAGTGGTGAGATTCCACAGATTTCCAAAAGTTATAATCTCTGATAGAGATTATCACTTTACCTCTAAGTTTTGGAAAGCTTTGCATGAAGTATTGGGAACCAAATTAAATATTAGTACCACTTATCACCTTGAGATAGATGGGCAGACTGAGAGGGTAAATCAAGTCCTAGAGGACATGTTAAGAATGTATTACATTGATCAACATACAAAGTGGGAAGACTATTTATACCTAGTTGAGTTTACATACAATAATAGTTATCATGCATCACTAGGTATGACACCTTTTGAAGCTTTATACGGAAGAAGATGTAGAACTCTCTTATCTTGGGATAATCCGGAAGATTGAGTAGTGATCAAACTAGAAATTGTAAAAGAAATGGAAGATAATTTGAAAAGAATTCAGCAGATACTGAAGGAGACCGTAGACCACCAGAAGAGCTACACGAACCTCAAAAGGACACCGAGAGAATATTCTGTGGGAGATAGAGTGTTCTTGAGGGTGAAGCCAACTAAAAGTTCCATAAAATCTTCCAAACTTGACTCAAGATATGTGGGTCCATTTGAAATAATAGGTAAAATAATCCTTGTTGCATACAAACTTGCTCTATCGCCAAGCTTATCCAAAATCCTTAATGTCTTCCATGTGTCCCTCTTTAGGAAGTTCATTTATGATCCTAATCATATTTTGGATGTTTCTAATCTATAGATTACTGACCCACTAAGAATTGAAATTCAACCTGTTCACATACTTGGTTTTAGGACCAAGAACCTAAGGAAGAGAAGCATAGAGCAATGTCGGGTCCAATGGGACCATTACTCGAATATAATAACCACATGGGAGAACATGGCAGATATACACAAATAATTTCCTTATATTTTTGAGTAGACATAGACATTTTAAAATATTTTAAATGATTTGATAGTATAAGTATATACGCATGAGGATATGAGACTGGAAACTGAGTAAAGTATCTTGTGTATGTTTTGAACTACTGAGAAGAGTAGCTTTGCTTATATAATGATGCGTATTTTGGTTTATGTATAGATATTTGGTTGAAAATAATATGATATATTAAATGATTTAATTGCATGTTCAACCCTGAATGATTCGTGATTTAAATATGGTTTTTGATACATAAAATGAAGTATGATTTATAAGTTGATATGATTAATTTGGCATATATGAAAAGCTATGTTTGGATATATATATACTCAATTTGTTTGACCATGCCATGAAACATAGGGGTTGTGCTTATTTCTAGTGGGGGAGGATGTAATGACCCTCCTCATACAACTTTTAATAGCAAATTGAATAGATGGTTTTAACTTACCTTTTTCCTTGAAATGTGGTACTGCTAATGATTTTGTGTATGCAGGACCAGGGATATTCCTTTGATTGACAGAAGAATGGTTGAAGGAAAAAGGTAAATGGGGAAGTGATGATTTGGCTCATGAGTACACGAAAACTCGTGCTTTGCATTTCATATAGGTGCATTATAATTTGCATTATTACGTGAGCCATATTTTGATTGTTTGTTGCTAGTTGACATAAAAGGAGATATGCATATAGTTTATGTGGTGATGATGATGGGAGCCACATTTTACTTAGTTATGCATATATTCAATTGTTGAAATTAAAATTAAAAAAAAGAAAAGAAAATAGAAATAGTGACAAATGGATCAATATAAACTTTAAAAGTTTAAAATAGAATAATTTTATATGTATTATAGCCTTAGATCATGTGTCACTGTTGTTATTATTATTGTTTAAAAATAAATATATTAAAATGAATTAAATCCAATGGGTGATGATGTCATGAAGGTTCGGGTCATAATGATTGTTATGTGTGCTGTGTGGTAGCCCTTACTCTTTCGTGCTTACATGGCATTATGCATGCTTTCTGTATTGAGTATGGTTTCAGGTTTTGTGAATCATGGAACGAAGAAATGGAATTACATGTTTTGTAATGGAAAGAAAAAAATAAATTAGTTTTACTTTTGAAACTTTCTGGTGTGTATGATATTGGAACAAATTGGAGAAAAGAATAACTGGAAGGGAACCTTGCTATGTAGGAAACAAAAGTTACAGGTTGAGGATTTCTTTTCCATTTTAAATATTTGTGTGATGTTTGATTTATTTTTCTTTGTGTGTAAAAGAGAAATGATTGTTCGCATTTTGATAGCTAATGAATTGAACAATAATGTTTATAGCACTGTGTTAAACAGTTTAGGAAAAAGACGTATTACTGATTGCAATGTTTCCCAATTTTATGTTTGAATATGACACCTTATTGAAAAATAAACTATTGAGGATTAATAATGGATAGGAATTGCATTCTGGTGAGAATATTTTTTTATGAGTAATGGTTGTCTTGTTTAGAAAATCTCATTAAGAACTGCATGGTTTTTGTGTTGAACAATTAATGCATGAATGAAATTTCAAGATTAATGAAACCTATGTTTGGAAACATAATGCTTATCCGCTACGTGTATCTATATTTTTTGGAATGATGTATGCCTAAGTGTTCTCTTTAATTTATTGAAAAACAACATTAGTATGCAATATAGTATGCATATCAATTTAGAGGTATAGCCGTATTTGATCCCTGCATCAATAATTATGATATCAGATGGTGAATATGGATGCAGAGGCTTTGGTTCGAGTACAGATCAAACATGAACCATATTGGTGGGGAAATAGCAACCCGGTGGCTGAATACATTTATTTGTATGCATGTCGGAGTATCAAAAAACCTACTAAAAATTTAATTATGTAAATGTTTGGCTAGCTTGTATTCATTTATTAGTTGTAGGGTTTGGGACTGACAAACAACAAGCCTAAGAAAGTGTATAATAGACTGAAACAACTTTGTAGTATGTTCATTTGTTATTGTATATGAGAACTGCTATAGTTGTGTTGACATTTAGCTTAAATGTAATTTGAATAATGAATGCATGGATAATTACTTGTAAGCCTGACTTCCTTGAGGAAAGAGATTAGAATGAAGTAGGTTATCTATATATGGAGATAATGTGATTATTTAGGGTGACATTTAGCAATAAAATGATTAATTTTATACAATTTTTTCAATAGGAAGCTAAATACAATTGTATTTCTGAAGCTCTATTATTTTTCTTGTAATAGTTTTAAATAAATGAATTTACTCTCAAGATAGGGTGCAATGAATAAAAAAGAAAAGGTTGATTTTTCTATTAAGAAAAACGTAGAACAATCAAACTTCTTCTTCATTAGCCTATGGCAGATTGAAACTAAAGTATTTATTTTATCTAAAACTAGTGGGGCAACGTAGCCAGGTTTGTGTTGTTGATATTAAATCAAAAGTATAGAAATGAAAGGATTAATATACCAACATAGGTGTTGTAATGTAAAATGTTGACTGCAATAAGCTTTAGTATTATTCCTTCTGAATTCTTTGTTTTAGGAGTTCTATGTAATTCATCAAGTGTGTGAGAGATATTACCTTTGTTGGGGTAAAATCATGCTGGGTATGTGTGTAAACGATCACCTTGAGTGTTGACTATTCATGCAAAACTTAGTTAGATAGTAAGAGACTTTCTAAGTGACATCACCCTATTTTGAAAATGATAACATGGGTATTAGTCCATGTGTTTAAGGAATGGACCTGAATTGGTAACTTATGTATTTATTCACCTAGACGTATAGTGAACCCATGCATAAATGGGTGAAGTGACTCAGCAATGAATACGTGAAATTAATTTGTAAAGTTACCTATTGGTTTGTGAAGGAAGCATGAACTAGCTAAGACGGTTTTCTAGTCGTAGCTCAAAATGGGAAAGTTACCTCGAAGCTTAAATTGCTTATCTAAGGAAAATTAGATAGAATGTATGAACATATCTTCTATGTTCAATTAATAAAAGGATTACTACATGAAGTTTTACCCTTTAGATTATATGTAGATGATGTGTTAAATTCTTACTATATTCCATATAAATATAGAATGCTGACACTTGAGTTAATTATATCTCTTTATACTAACCTTTTGAGCTATCAACGAGGGTGTCTTTTAATTGTTGGAATGGAAATTGTTGTACTCTAGCAATGGTTAATTAATAAAATAAATGGCAATAGGGGGATTGCCTTTTTGTTTCAATGGACAATAGAAAACTACTTTGTGTAATAGGAAATTGATTAAAATCCTTATGGAATAATTGAAAATTGGACATTGGATAGAATGATAAGATTATGGAAAAGAATATTCTTTATTAAATGTATGTAATATGGTTGTTTTCGTGTAAATGGTCATATTTCTTATATATTGGGTTTTATATTAATGGAGAACAGGAAGTACAATATGATGTATGGGGAAACTTTAGTATTGAAAATTGGTCTATTAAACCTACATGTCCTCAGGGGAGCCATTAAACCATTAAACCATAAGTAATACAACCTAAAACCCAATTATAGTTTATTGAGAAGGATAAACAAGAGTTAAGTCTAACGAACAATGAACGACCTAAACACCCAATATCATTGAGATGTGGGTATGCACATAACTGGTCTCGAGGGTAAATGTAGTCTAAAAAAATTGGTCAAAACATGTGACTTGGTCAGAACTAGTAATGAGGGGTGGTATGGGATGCCACCTCTAGGTTACCACTCGGGTAGTATTGTGATAGATCCCATGTTCATTCGATTTAGCTAGTTTAGTCATGATGTTTGGTATGGGACAAATGATTGTGAGTCATAATGAGCATGAATGATCAAGTCTAAGGTAAGGGTATTGACATGGATCTAGTTGAATCTGGGTAGTGGACTATCAGTTAGACACTAGACATATAAATACGTTGATCCCTTGTATAATAATATTGAATAAGTTGACCAGATAGGTCATGGATTCACAAATGCTAAGGGATGGGGAAAGAAAGCATCCCCATCTAGGTGTTATGGGCCCTAGAGGATAACCCCAACCATGGCTTGACCCTCATGCTAGAACACGAGGATGAAAATGAGATAAGTCGATTCCACAAAATGGCACCTTTCATGGGATTTGGCCAATCTCGTCCACTTGGGTGGCTATCTACAACAATATTGAACCCAAAAGTGGTATGATATGCCTATACTAATTAAATATTATGGTAATGTTATGTTGCATGAAACAAATCTGCTATGAACATGAAAGCACTCTTAAGAACAAAAACTGTACTTTGAAATTAAAAAAATTACCTTGTGAAAATGCTTGGCCTATTTTAGTGGTACAACCAGATGAGTAGACTTGGGTTGTTACAGCCTTGAGGGTAGTAATTGGCTGAGTGTGCCAACTCAATACTATATTTACTAAAAAATTCTACCATCTCATACAAAATAAAGCCTTTTCCATTATCCATGACTAGCTTCCTACGTACTCTGAATTAGGTCAATGCTCTCTTCCAAGATATTAATGATTACTTATATGGTTGATTTATTCAATGGAGTAGCCTCTACCCACTTGGTAAAATAATTAGTTGTGGTTATTATCCATCTATGACCTCCTAAAGAGTTTAGATTAATTTCTCTTATAAGTTCTATACCCCACTGAGTGAATGGATCTTCCACCACTATAGGCTTTAATGGCATAGCAGACAACTTCTTTCCATCAAATATTTGATAGCTTTGGTATTTTATTACAAACATATGTACATCTCTAAACATGGATGGCCAATAATATCCTACTCTCATTATGTTGTTAGCAGTTGCCTTAGGTGCAAAATGCCCTCCACAAAAACCATTATGAAATTCTTCAACAATTTTAGAAACTTCCTTCTGAAAAAAAGTAGAGTAGTAACACTCCATTTGGGTGCCTCCAATACAATTTATTATCTTGAATATAATACTTTTGTGTCTGTTGTTTAATACTCATCATTCTATTTTGTGGAGTGTCTGCTGGAAATGTCAATATATGCAGGTAATTAACAATGTATTTATACTAGTCATCTTAAAAATATTTAGTCTCAATATTTTGTTTTATATTTATTGTTATGACTGTATTGTTGAAGTCTTCCCTACCTTTGGTTGCCATATATCTAGTCAAGCCTTGCCCTTGGATCGTTCTCACAACCTTAAACTCAATGTCATATTGTTGTAATTTAACCATCCACCTGGCTGAGCTACCTATAGGTTAATTTTGTGTGAACACTGTTGGAAGTTAAAAGGGTAAAAAAGGTAATTTTTTGTGTTTTACCACTGTAATCTTTGGACCTTACCCTTTTACCTCCTTGGACGACAAGTGAGTCAGCAGGATTGGACAACATGGAAGGCAGGGAGTTTGAATCCTAACCTCATTTTTCCTTTCCTCCCTATTTTCCTTCTTCCCTATTATTCTTCCTAAGCTTTCTAGGTTATTGTTAGTAATTCTCCTATTTAAGCTTTGTAATCTTTCAATTAAGATGAATGCAATTATGGTTAATAATCTAAGTGCTTCTAATATTCATGATTGTTATATCTGGTATCAGAGCTAGAGCTAAGGTCGAGAGGCTGGCGAGGTGTAGAGCCCAAGGAGATCGACAGGCGAACACGAATCTCGAGGTGGTCTAGGAAGTTCACAAGTGAGGCATGAATCTCAAGGAGATTGAGAAACTCGTAGACCGAGGTCAATAGGCCTGTAGCACATGAACCGAGGTGAGTTTGAAGAGGGCCCAAAAAAGGCACACAAATTAAGGCAAGGTCGAGAAAGGCCCGTAGAGGAAACGTGAATCAAGGAGCTAACTAGAAGGTGACACGTGGCAAGTGGATGAAGGCAGACACACGGACCAGAGCAGACAGGTGACATGGCAGATAGGCTACGTGGTAGGTGACATGGTGGACAAAGGGAAATGATGACATGGTGCGCAGTGATAGGCTCGAGTAGGAGGAAAAAGGGTGGTCATTGATTGCCCAAAGGTAATCGACTGAGTAGGGGCGTGTTGAGGCTTTTAAAAGCCTCACGCTATTTTGCACAACACATGTGGGACTAAAGTCCCCGATTTTTTTTTTTTTATTGTGCGTGGCCATGACGAGATAAATAAGGAAAGCCTCCCTTGCCTTCCCGTCAGGCCATGCAGCTCGACTGGCTTGAGGAACCAACCTTAAGCCGCACGCCCTCCAGTAGGTCGCGGGTTTGAAACTCGGTGGTTTTGCAAGTTAATTTATTTTTATTTTTGTATGAAATTTACCCAATTATCTTGAAGTGTATCTGCTTAGGTTCCATCTGCAGCTGTAGCCGAGTTGGCTAGGAGGCTTTGCTGGGTAGATAGGAGTCGCGGGTTCGATTTAAAGGAGTCTAAATTTTTTTATTAATTTGTTTTTTTTTTTATATATAAAGTTTATTATTATATTATATTAAAAAATATATATATCTTTATATTTAATAAAAAATTAAATAATAATTGTTTTTTAAAATTTTTATTTTTTAAAGCAATTATATTTTTTTTATTAAATACAAATATAGATATTTTTTTTATAATATATTTAAAAAAAAGGACATTGCCTAAGAGGCAATTTATGTAAGCAGAATCAAAATTGCAAAATTGTGACTAAGAGGCTTAAAAGGTGATAAAAGATTGTGTAAAAGACCTAAAGGGCTTTAGATATTTCTTTCTAAAAGTCTGAGAGGCAAAACTTTGAGGACTAGAATTTTGTAAAAGAGACATATTGAAGGGCAAAATTTATGATTCGCTCCACAAGATGATATCATGCACTTTGTGCACTTTTAGTAAGAGAGAATGCTGAAAACTTTTATGAAAAAGTGAGAACTTATGGGATTCATACTGTGTTTAGTCAGTTGCAAAATGCAGTAATCTCATATCAGAGACATCCAGATTCAGGGTACGAGGCAGACTCTGAAGATAATTCATTTGGGAGTAGATTTGAGCAATCTGAATCCATAGAAATTGCACCTCAAGAATCTAAATATACTCATTATAGTAATTCAGTGGAAATCCTAGAACCAGAATCACCAGAGATAATATTGATCAGTGACGACGAAGAAGAAGTAGCAGAAAATTTTGTGACTCAAGAAATAGCAGCACCACAACAAGAGGAGCAAGCCATTAGTGATAGAGTGAATCAAGTCAGATTTGACTTAAATTTGTAATCTCTTATTTCTTCCTTCTTCCTTCTTTGAAAAATCAAAGTGCTTTATTGTAATCGAGAAATAAAAAGAGTGTTTTAGTAATTATGGCCTCACATAAAAATCTACCAATTCCAGAGTTCAACGGGTATGACTACGAGTATTGGTCTATCAAAATTAAGACTTTGCTCATAGGAAAAGGATTGTGGGACATAATTGAAGAGGGTTACACCGAACCCACAGAATGGACAACATTAAGTTCCACAGATAAGAAAATAAAGAAAGAAGCACAAAAGAACAACTCTTTTGCTCTTTATCATCTCCAAGCAACGTTGGAGAAAAGTATATTCCCTAGAATAGCCACTTGTATAACTATACAAGATGCGTGGAAAGATTTGAAAGACGGATTCCAGGGAAGTGATCAAGTGAAGCAAGTAAGGCTTCAAACATTGAAATGAGATTTTGAAAATATCAAAATGAAAGAAGACAAAAAAGTTGGTGACTACTGTGTCAGAGTCAAGGCAGTAGTTGATAAAATGGTTACTCTTGGCGAAGAAATTAAGCCTGAAATAATTGTAAAGAAAGTGTTACGAAAACTTATTCAAATATGGAATCACATAGCCATAATCATAGAAGAGTCAAAATATCTTTCCACTTTAACATTTGATGCATTAATAGGGTCATTAATATCTCATGAAGAGAGGTTACAAGAATCTCCTTCAATCAGCTATGGAGGCGATGATAAAGCCTTCACATATAATGAAAATGCTGGCAGAGGACGTGGAAGAGATCAAGGCATAGGCCAAAGAAAAGGTAGAGGCAAAGGCAACTACAAAGGTGGCAATCATAACAGAGGTGGAAACCAAAGTCGAGGAGGAAATCCAAGATGAAGTGGAAATCAAGGACGAGGAAGTGACAAGTCCAAAACAACTTGTTTTAACTGTGGCAAGCTAGGTCACTTTGCTCGCGACTGCTAGTCAAAATTTTTTTAAAGCATCAATAGTCAATATGGAAATTATGGAGAAGAAGATGATACCTCTAATATTTTTCTATCATATGGACAATTAGAATAGAATCTAAATGACACATGGATACTAGTTGCTCAAACCATATGAGTGGCAAAGAATATCTATTTGCTACTCTAGATTCCACTTATAAATCCTAAATCAAGTTAGGAGATGATACAACTTTGCAAGTCGAAGGTATTGGAGCCATGGAGGTTCAAAAAAAAGGACTAAAGAAAGTAAATGACATCTACTACACTCCAAAGCTCCAACACAATCTGCTAAGCATTGGGAAAATGATGGAGAATAATTATAGACTTGTTTTTGATGAAGGAAAATGTATCATTCTTGATAAAAACAATTGTAATCGTGTCATAACACAGGTCCCAATGACCAATAATCGATTATTCCCTCTCAAATTTGGTGAGGTAGGGGGAGCTCAACTTGTAAATGTAGCTATAACTAATCCAAGTGTGCTTTGGCACTTGCGATATGGTCACCTTAATTTCGCTAGCTTAAAACTGTTAACTTATCAAACTATGGTGACAGGACTTCCCAAAATCAACGAACAGAAGGAGATTTGCGAAGGATGTGCTTTGGGAAAGCACTCAAGATCAAAGTTTCCAAAAGGACAAGCGTGGAGAGCCAACTATCCACTTCAGTTAGTGCATTCGAATATCTATGGTCTAATGCAGACAAAGAGTATTGAAAACAATTCTTATTTTCTCACATTCATAGATGATTTCTCTCGCATGTGTTGGATTTATTTATTGAAACATAAAGATGAAGCTTTTGATTGCTTCATAGATTTCATAAAAAATGTAGAGAGACAAAGTGGAAATTATGTAAAATGTCTTAGGACAGATCGAGGAGGCAAGTAATCCTCCAATGCATTCTTGAAATATTGTAAATCAAGTGGGATAAAAAGGCAATTCACCACTGCCTATACCCCACAACATAATGGTGTGGCCGAGAGAAAGAACCACACCATAGTTGAGACGACAAGAACGATGCTTCAGACTAAGCATCTAACTAATATGTACTAGGCTGATGCTGTAAGAACCAATGTATATATTCTAAATAGAAGTCCAACTTCTAGTTTAGATGGTGTCACTCCTTATGAGGGGTGGTATAGAAAGAAACCAAATGTAAATCATTTCAAAGTTTTTGGTTCTTTAGCATATGCACAAATTTCTGATGAGTAGAGGAAGAAGATTGATCCCAAAAGTCAACCTTGCATTTTTGTAGGGTATTGTGAGTCTACGAAAGCATATAGACTCTACAATACCAAATATTATAAGATTATTCTCTTAAGGGATGTAATTTTTGATGAAGGGGGAGAATGGGGTCATCAAAGAATTTTTGTTGATGATGGATCCCAAGATGTAAATTCTTCACAGGTACAATAGGTGTCTCCCAAGAAAAACAAAGGCACACCCCCTCCAAGCCCAAGCAAGAGTACTTTGAGTACATATGATGCCACTCCAAGTCCTTCTCCACAAATATCTATAAGTTCTTCACTGATGGACATTGAATCTCCATCAAGAGGTAAAATAACATTACAACATCATCCATCTTTTCAAATGTTGGATCAAAATTACCAAAAAAGATACACTAGAAGCCAAGATAGTGAAATGAATTTAGTTTTACAAAAACCTGAAAATATGCATATGTATGGGCATGATGACTCCCAAGATCCTAAGGGAGATGTAGTTAATTATGCTTTATTAACTAGTGCACAACTAGAACCATCTAGCTACGAGAAGGCTTGTACTCAAAATATATGGCAAGAAGCCATGAAAGAGGAAATAACCTTTATAAAAAATAATGATATGGGAGCTAGTAAAGCTTCCAAAAGGAAAAAAATGTGTTGGATGTAAATGGGTCTACAAGACCAAATACAATGCTGATGGAAGCATTGAGAGGAACAAGGCGAGACTAGTAGCAAAAGGTTTTACTAAAAAATTTGGCATTGACTATGAGGAAACCTTTGCCCATGTTGCATGACAAGAGACAATCAGATTAGTTCTTTCCTTAGGTACCCATAGAGGATGGAACATTCAACACATGGATGTGAAAAGTGCTTTTTTGAATGGATAATTGACTGAGGAGGCTTATATTCAACAACCTCAAGGCTTTTAGGAACAAGGAAAGGAGAACCTTGTTTATAAATTGCAAAAAACACTGTATGGCCTCAAGCAAGCACCAAGAGCTTGGTACTCACGCATTGACGACTATTTCAGCAAGTATGGATTCACAAGAAGCAAAAGTGACCCAGATCTATACTACCTAAAGCATGGAGTAGACATTCTCATAGTTTTTTTGTATGTGGATGATCTAATATTTATGGGTAGTAACAATAAAATGAATATGGAGTTCAAAAACTCCATGATGAAACAGTTTGAGATGAAAGATCTCTGTTTAATGCGATACTTAATAGGTATGGAAGTGCATCAATCAAATAAGGGGATCTTCTTATGTCAACATAATAATGCTCGAGACATGATCAAGAAATTTGCCATGGAGCAGTGTAAATCAGTTGCAACTCCAACTAGACATGGAATCCAATTGGGCAAGGATGACAGAGCACCAAAGATTGACATGACCACTTATAGGAGCATGGTTGGGAGTCTGATGTTTCTCAACAACATAAGGCTCGATATTCGATATGTTGTTTCTATAGTTTCAAGGTTTATGGAAAGTCCATATGAGCTGCATCTAGAAGCAACTAAAAGAATCTTAAGATATGTAAAAGGCACATTGGATTTTGGAATCCATTACCACAAGTGTAATTATGTGAAATTAGTTGGCTTAAGTGATAGCGATTGGGGCAGCAATGTAGATGATAGAAAATCTACATCAGGGAACTATTTTAGTCTAGGGTCAGGACTAATAACTTGGAGTTCTAAGAAACAAACTGTTGTAGCATTGTCATCTACTGAGGCTGAGTATATAGCCATCACACATGCTAGTACTCAAGCCTTATGGTTGAGAAAAATTCTTGAAGAGATTGGTGAAAGTCAAAGTGGTCCAACTCGACTGTATTGTGATAGCATAAGTGCCATTCAGTTGGCATACAATCCAGTCCACCATAGCAAATCAAATTTTTTTTATATGAAGTATCACTTCATTCGAGACATGGTGGAGCAGCAGATAGTTGAGCTTAAATATTGCAGCACTTTGGATAACATTGCAGATATCTTCACCAAAGGCATGGCTAAAGCTCAATATATAAAGCTGGGAGACTGTGTAGATACCAAAATATAGCACCCTTTAGTTCACATTCACCACCTCACCATCAAATCCTGCATAATAAAAATATATGCCTAAGTTCTAACTTAAGGATATAAAATCCTGTACATCATTATAATTTTCTAATTTATTTAATTAGGAAAATCACCCTAGGATACCCTGTCTACCCATTGGACATGTGTCTTGGAAACTTCATCCAACATCCATGCCACATCTTACCCACTCCTGTCCCCTTTTTCCTTGCACATGAGACAGATTCCCAACACCCATGCCATAACTTCTTTGTTTTTGTCCCCTTGTCCCTTCACATAAAACATCATCCCACATCCCACTCCAATTGGAGCCACATCACGCCAGTTAAGTGAGCCACACTGAGTGAATCACTGTAACTGCCCCTTCCACATGGCAGTCTAGATTTACCACTTGGCAAGTTAGGCTTGCCACCTCACATTTCCCTCCAAATCCCCAGGCATCCTATAAAGGCACCATCAATCCACCAAACAAAGGGAGCTAAATTTGCGTATCGACAGGCTACCAAAATACATCCATACCCGACGAGAAATTGAGAGCGCGAGCTTGAATCTGATCCTTAGCACACATCTCGAGGTGACCTATCATCTCAGTCGAAACTTCCTGCCCATGATTTTACAGTCAAAAATGTGCATCCACGATTTCACAACCGTAGGTCCACGATTTCCAGCCCACAACCGCATTCTCATGGTTCCACAGTCCCGAACATGTTTTATCAATAGAGATCAATAACTTATCGACTTGTTAGCAAGACATTTTTAATTAGTATTTCCATGTTTTTTGCAAGCATTCCTTCAAGGGGTTTTATCTGTACTTGTTTCTAATCATGTATACAGGTGCTAATAACTCTTGTTTGACTTTCATGTGTGTAGTATACAAGTATTTGAAGAGCTATTGAAGCTAGGAGTGGCCCATCATTAGATACTCAAGCCCACTCACCAATTGGATTGGAGCAAAAGAAGACCAAAGACACCATCAATAAGTTGATTAGACAAAGGGGTTTTTCCCCTCTTTGTGCTCATTCTATCATGTGAAAGCAAGCATTCACTTATTGTAATAATACCCCTATGCACTTGGGGCAGATCACTTGTAAAAAGGAGACTAAGGATCCAATAAAATTCAATATAAAATCCTTTAATTATGCAATTACTTGTTTTCATTATTTTACTTGCAAGGTGTTGTCTTCTTTTGCTTACAAAATGGCGATCACGGTGGGACCACCTAAAGGTCCTATTTTGTTTTGCCTTGCTGTCTAAATTTGTTCACTAATATCTGTTTGCATTTACAGGTTTCGGGAATTTGAGGCACACATAAATCTGATTTTAGCTCGATAAATTTGGAAGATCCTGCGCCTGAATTATTTAATGTGGAAACACAAA
The DNA here is from genome assembly GCA_028583015.1 of Wollemia nobilis. Taxonomy (NCBI): domain Eukaryota; kingdom Viridiplantae; phylum Streptophyta; class Pinopsida; order Araucariales; family Araucariaceae; genus Wollemia; species Wollemia nobilis. Next base: position 12,931,471 of record JAQPPZ010001195.1, read on the forward strand.
AATGCGGTTCCTGTTCTAAGGAAATGCAGACTCATGGTTTTTGTCTTGAGGAAACACAGACGCATGGTTCTTGTTTAGAAGAAACACAAGAGTGCAGCTACTCTCTGTAGAAACGCGGGCCAATGGTTGACAGCTGGAGGGAGAGGTGAAGGATCACAGGTTTGTACCTGTCACTCATCGCTCTTTTTTCTGCCTTTCTTTTTTTTGGGTTGCTGTTATTAACTAGATGCATTTAGGGTAATATAGATAGTTCATTCCTATTTGCCCTTGTCTATATATAGGTCTAAGGATAGGATAAATTAGCTTAAGTCTTGCAACCATTAATACATAAAAAAAGGAACTGCATTTGCATAGTAGGTAAAAAAAAAACATGTTGCACATGTCGGGTTAGGAATAACCCAGACACTATATATTTTTAGGTTCAGGTTTGTCTTGGATTTTTCCTACTAACAGAAATGACCCACGCATCCACAGTTGGGGTTTCCCAAATGCTGACATGCGATTGGAAAACAATGCATCCGTGGTTTACCAGAACTAACCGCCCACCCACGGTTGGCCCTGTTAATAGGATTTAGCCTAAAAAATTACATGAAAGTGGCATTTTGCCTCTGACCTGCTGTCTGTTGTGTTTCTAATTTCTATTTTCCTGCATTTAGGCCATTGAAATAGAATTGCATAGTAATTTTGTATAACATCCTAGTTAAACAAAACCACCACACACTCACATAAACATTGGAAAACAACTGGATTTCATCACCACCAGGTTTGGATTTCATCATCGAATCACCAACATTATACCCTGTTCTTAGCCAAGGCCGATTCCAAGATCTTTCATAACCTGTGGGTGATAGCATGCATCTCTCTTCGAAGAGGTGTAGCGCATACTGCGGGTGAATTAGGTGAGGAATTGGTAGGACCTGTGCTCCCTAGCCATGTGTGGAATTCATTACCACATATTATAGGTGGGATTACGTGACCTGGAGTTCATAGCCAGGTTGTCGAGCTGCGAGTATACAGGTGAAATCCTAGACTCATTTAGGGCAAAACATTGAGCACATGTCTTTTTCATTTTCCAAACAAATTTAAAAAAAAAAAAAAATAAATATATATACAAAAATCTAGCATCAAAAATTTTGTGTGGTTATTTGCTTTGTGTGTTGTATTGCATTGTATTGTCACTTTACTTGCATAGATAGTCTCACTCCACATTTTATCACATAGTAGCGTATGGTAGTGACTCATAATAAAGCTAAGAAATTAGTGTCAAGCCGAAGTCAGTGGTCGTCCCCTATGGCCTCTCAGTCTAGCAATGTCCCTCACACTTCGATGGTGGGACAAGTAGATGTGCCCCTTTCTATGTCCTCGAGTCTTGATGTAGGGCCTTCTAGTAATGCCCCCAACATGGATATAGACATTATGCATAGAGCTACTCACACAGCTATACCTGAGACACCTAGGAGTGAACCTCTTGCAACGATAGATAGTCAGGTCACCATGATAGATATGCACACTATTAGAATGTACTTGAATGCATCTGGAATGGTATTCCCATCATTACCATCACTCTCCATCCCATCATGTGTTGTACCCTCATCACAAAAAGAATCCATATTATTCTATCCACAACAGTCATAATAGATTTTCACCAATCCTCTCTTTGAGTTGGCTGCTGTAGCATTAGCCAATCAACCATTGTCATCCAACCAAATTCCCCCCACATTATCACAACAAATGACCATTACCACTAATCCCTTGTATGAAATAATTCCTATTGTTTTGCAAGCCCCAACATCCATTCCTCCATCCACACTTGTAGGACATACATCTCATACCATTCCACAGTCAGTGGCGATACCCTTTGCTACTTACCCCCCATCTACCTCCACTACCATGGTTGTTCCACAACCAATTCAATCCACCACATCACAGGTAGCGGTCCCTATGTCAAATGCAATTGCTATGCAACAAGCTTTCTTACAATTGCAACAAATGATTTTAGATAATACTAACCATAGCATGAACCCTGACCCTAACCAACATTTGCAAGGGATTGAGCAAAATATTCCACCTACATCTCATCAACCTAATGCCTTTATCCAAGATCCATCTTGGGTAATGCGTCCTCCCTCTACCACTGTGGTTCACAATCAACCACCGCACCCATATGCTAATGTAGTAGGTCAGCATAATATCATACCTTCATCACCCCATCCATATCATAACATCCCTCAACATCCATACCATAACACATTTCTGCCAAACATGTCTTATCATCCCCAACCTACATACAATCCACCCCATTACCAGTAGCATCAAGTACATTCGAGTGTCAGTCTTGTAGATGATCCTAGATACCAGTTTTTATAGAGTCAGATTGATAGTCTTGCCATGCAAACCCCAGGCTTGCAATACCAAAAGCCAACTTTAAGGCAACTACTCAATCACCCTATTCACGCTTCGGTACCAGAGCCACCATATCCACATGATTTCCAAATACCAAAGCTTGAATTTAAAGGAGAAGAGGATCCCTGTGAGCATGTAACAAGATTTGTGAATTTCATGCATATGCTTTAGGTAAATCAAAAGCGATGCATTGCTATTACATACATTTCCTCAAAAATTAGGGGGCAAATATTTCTAGGAACCAGTCCGCTAGTGTCAAAGGTAAAAATACATTTGCAACTGCGGGAGATGGTTGTACTAGTTTTGGAAAGCTTCCCCCCCAATGTTAGAAAACAAACAACATTGAATCATTTGATTTACCTAAAACAATATTATGATGAATCGTCTATGACTTTGGCAATAGATGGAGATCAGTCATGATCAAGTTACCATTTTCACTCCCTATGCCGTAGATAATATGAATGTTCACGAAGAGTTTTGGTAGACCCATCTCTTCATTGCTACAGCTACAATAGTATAGAACATTCGATGAGGCACTCGCCCAAGCAAAACTGATTGAAGAAATAAAAATTCAAGAAGGTGAGATTAAGCCTAAGAAGAAAGAGTGGCACAATAAGAATCAAAAGGGGAATAACCATGGTCAGTCCAAGACCGCACAGGTTAATCAGATAGTTTTGAGCCAACCACAGTCAAATCAACCGGCTCAAACACAAATCCAACAACCCCAAAAACAACAACAACCACACCAACTAAATTATCAAGCGGTTCCACCCCCACAATAGGCACAAAATCAGACACAACCTGTAGAAAGGCAACAACATCATTTTAAGCCAAAAAGAAATTACATGCCAGTACAAGAGCCATATTCATTAGTATTTCAGAAGTTGTATGCGGTAAAACTTTTTAATTTATCGAAAATGAAACCCGATGATCCTAACAAACCAAAGACAAAAGGTTACAAAGAACACCTCTTTTGCATCTATCATAGACAAAGAGGACATGATATTGAAGGTTGTCATGGATTTAAAGGAATTGTGCAAGATTTATTGGAAGCGGGTACAATCAAAATTGACAACCCACTAGCCCAAAATAACCAAAACCTAGGCATATATTAGACACCTTTGCCACATCGAGAGGTGAATCAACAACCGACGGGAGCATCAAATTCTACAGTTCCTCCCAATCAGGTTAATTATGTGTCTCAACTACCACAAGGTTTTGTAGGGGCTATCAGTATAGTTACCCATGGACAAAGGTAAGCTAATCGCACAACCCAGGCTCCGACAGCATCACCAACTAATGTGCCCATACAACTTGGATCGAGTGGGCCACCACCACCATTCCACAACCACCCTGTTGTTACATTGAACAACCGGTTAACATAGAGTTTGAAGATGGCTTCAACAAAATTGTCAATTTATGAACTAATACAACAATCAACACCTCACGGGGAAGCATTGATGGAAATTTTAAAGTCTATTCAAGTACAATCAGAAGACCCCAATGCATTCAATTCCTTTGTGGGTAGTGTGCAAAAGTGCATGGAACCCTCGATAGTATTCTATGACTTCGAGGAAAAACAAATATTAGCAGATTCACCTGATCCCCCATTGCACATAGTAGCTCACATTGACAGGAAACCCTTCAAGAGAGTGCTTATTGATACAGGTTCTTCAATCAACCTCATTACCACACCTGCCATGATGAAGCTCAACGTCCCATCATCTCACATCACAACATCCACATTCACTCTTAGGGCCTTTAATGACGCTTTATGCTCAACTATAGGGAATGTTGTTCTTCCCGTCACCGTGGGGGTGAAAACAATACATGTTCTCTTTCACATCTTGGAAGGGGAAATGCAATATAACATACTTCTTGGACACCCTTGGATTAGGGAAATGAAATGTGTACCTTCAATATTGCATCAATGCTTAAAATATGTGCATGAAGGCAAGGTACATTGCATACCAGCTGACACTGAACCTTTCAAATACTGCAACTTTATTTCAAATCCTTATGAGCCTTTACTCCCATCAACACATCTAACCATCCAACCACTAGTCATTAGAACCATTCCATCAAGCACCACATCATCAAAAGCACCCATTCCAAAAGAGTTGCCTATAGTTGATCCAGATTTCGCATCTAAAAGCGTTAGCTCAGCGCATCCTTCAAACACCGCATTTCATTTTCAAATTACACCCACTCATCCTGCTAATCAATTTCCAGCTCCATCTAGTACACTTCCAGATTCAAAGCCACCATTCACATTCAAAGCACAACCCACATCATCAACCACTACTTCACAGTCATTAGAACCCGTAGTCTCACAAATAGGGCCACCTGTTAGAGATAATCCAACACCGCCAACAGATCCAAGAGCTAAGGCTCAAGAACCCTCTTCATCCATCAAGCCATTAGCCACACAACCATCTAGAGTTGTAGTACATCTCACCAATCCAAGTATTGGTGAGTACATTATTGAAAGTGTCACAGTTACACCACCTATCGAGTCAATCAGAGATTACGGTCACCCTCACGACCCACCTTTAGCTATTGGTGATATATATAGAATGGGTTCTCAAACAAATGCAATCAATTTCATATATGAAGGATGGATCAGGACACCCAAAAAAACTCTTTACAAGAGTTTAATGAAAACATTGATTATCTATCGAACCCAAGTTTCCCCGATATTTTGAAGGGTTAGTTGGCAAGGATATGGACTTGGAAGACACGAACAAGGTCCTCACCACATTATTGAACTAGAATATAGAGAGCCAAATGACTGCTTTGGTCTAGTCTATACACCTTCCATCACAAGATCTTCGCTTAATCAAGCTTTCCAAGAACTTGACATAGAATGCGAACAAGAGGAGGAAAAAAGCGATGATGAGGATGAGCCTAATGATGAGGATGAACCTAATGATGAGAATGAATCTAATGATGAGGATGAACAAATAGAAAGTAGATAAACATTAGGTTCAAGACACTTTTTTGGCTAAACAAAGAGCGTGAGGGTCCTGAACTAGAACCTCCTCCATCACATTGGCAAAGCATACAACAAAACCAATCACACACATTAGGTCAATTGCAACCTAGAGAATACGAGTCATCAATTCTTGAATCGCAACCACCTCATTTCCATCAAGTCAACATGATTTTTGTTTATTTGCTCACCCCACTCCGCAATCCATATAATGAGACAAAACCTATCTATATCGACACCAATATCATAGCCATGGACAGGATTTCATCCTCGCCATCCACTACTGACTTCATCCTGTCCGAAGAGTTGTTGCGCACTTCAAACGCTTATATTCTACAACAACCTTCATCATCAAACAATTCAGTTTTTCAAACTGAGATAGAGGGGGACACCCCAGACACATTTGAAAATGTGGCAGATGATATCCACCTCATCCCGACTTCACATCAGCTAGAAGAAGGTTCTCACATGCTAATAGAAGAGTCTATAGATGTGAACCTTAGTGAAGATGTGGACAATCCCCAGATTGTCAAAATAGCAAAATAATTATCCACAGAAGAAAAAGAAAGCATCATAAACATGCTTATTAAAAATAAGGAAGTGTTCGCATGGTCCTACAAAGACATGCCTGGCTTAGATCCGGACTTGGTAGTCCACAACCTTACGCTAGCACATGATGCCAAGCCGTTCAAGAAGAAGCTTAGGAAAGTTCATCCAACAATCGCATTAATTGTGAAAGAAGAGTTGCAAAAGTTATTGGATGTACACTTCATAGTACCAATCGATTATCCTGAATGGCTTTCAAACATGGTACCCATTCACAAACCGAATGGGGGGATACGAGTATGCACTGATTTTTGAGATTTAAACAAAGCGTGTCCCAAGGATGATTTTCCTTTGCCAAATATAGATCAATTAGTAGACTCCTGTGCTGGTCATGAAATGCTCTCCTTAATGGACGGTTTCTTCGGATACAACCAAATTCGGATTAATCTCGAAGATCAACATAAAACAACGTTTACAACGCCTTGGGGGACATTCTACTACAGAGTGATGCCTTTTGGATTAAATAACGTAGGAGCTACATATCATCGTGCCATGACGTACATATTTCATGATTATATGCATAAGATAATCGAAGATTATGTAGATGATCTTATTGCTAAATCAAAAACGCGTCTTGAACACATAGATGTGCTAGAAAAGGCATTTGATCGATTAATAGAACATAAGGTAAGGTTAAATCCTAAGAAGTGTGTATTTGGTGTCACATCAGGAAAACTTCTAGGATTCATTGTTTCCAAGCGAGGCATTGAAGTAGACCCAAGCAAGGTAAAAGCAATATTAGAAATGTCACCTCCCAAAAACTTGAAAGAGTTGCGAAGTTTGCAAGGAAAAGTCCAATCTATTCGATGATTCATTGTGCAACTCTCAGATAAATGCAGGCCTTTTAATCGCCTGTTACAAAAAGGAGTGATATTTTCTTGGACAACTGAATGTCAGGAGGCATTTGATGATATAAAGAAATATCTAGCCTCACCGCCGGTTCTTACGCCACCAAAAATAGGAGTCCCATTTCACCTATACATTTTTGCAACAGATTTTGCTTTAGGAACAATGCTTGCACAAAAGAATGAGGAAAATAAAGAGCAAGCGGTTTATTACATCAATCGAACATTGGTAAGTTACGAAACAAGATATGCTTATGTTGAAAAGTTATGCTTAGCAGTGGTTTTCGCCACCAAGAAACTTAGACATTACATGCTAAGCAATACCACCTATGTTATAGCTAGAGAAAACCCTCTGCGATACATGATGACTCGCACTTACAACAACACCCGCATTGCTAAATGGATAATGCTTTTAACGGAATTCGACCTCGAATTCACAAGTCAAAAATCCATAAAAGGGCAAGTGATAGCTGATCAATTAGTGGAAGCTCCACTGCACAATGATACACCATTAATAATTGAACTTCCCGACGATTCAGTATTTTCTGTCACAGAACAAGAAGAAATAGTTTCACCTGAGGATGAAGCAGATATGACAATGTTCTTTGATGGATCAAAGTGCAAAAAAGGGCAAGGTGCAGGAGTTGTGTTTTACGTTGTGTTTTACACACCGAAGGAATACCCATTCCTTTATCATTCAAACTCGACTTCACATGCACTAACAATAATGCAGAATATGAAGCCTTAATACTAGGTCTTAAATCAACTATAGCAATGGGAATAAAAAGAATAAGCATTTTTGGTGATTCTCAATTGGTTGTCTACCAAATAAAAGGAGAATACCAATGTAAAGAGCCAGTCTTAAAGAAATATCATGAAGTAGCATTACAGTTGCTAGGAAAATTTGATTGGTATGAAATTAGTAACTTGCCACGATCGACAAATAGATTTGCGGATGCAATGGCTTCCTTGGGATCTCTCATCCCTAAAAATGAACATGGAGAAATGCAACCGCTAATCATAACAACAGTGTCTAAACCATCAATTCAAAAAGCAAAATCTATAGGTGAGAAGAATGTTTGTTTGATACATGTCGAACCTTACAATTCTTACCTTGATGAGATAAAATATTTTCTCAAGTCAGGCACACTACCAATAGAAATGACACGAACTACAAAAAGAACATTCAAAAAAAGAGCCATTCATTTCACTTTACTTGGAGATGTGTTATATAAACGTAGTTATGATGGAATATTACTACGATGTTTAAATCCAATTGAAGTAGAAAGAGCAATATCGAAGCCCACGATGGTACTTGCGAGTGGTCACTTCAATGGAATGGCAATTGCAAAAAGAATATTGTGCATGGGATACTATTGGCCGACAATGGAAAATGACTATTGCAAATATGTCAAAAGATGCCAAAAATGCCAACATCATGCAAACTTGACCCATGTGCCATCACAAAATTTGCAACCCATTCAAATTTTGTGGCCCTTTTCACAATGGGGCCTTGACTTGATCGGTAAAATAACACCTGCTTCATCAGGACAACATAAATTCATCATAACTGCTACAGAATACTTCACAAAATGGGTGGAAGCAATTCCAATGACAACTACGACTGGACCTCGAATAGCGGAGTTTATACTTCAACATATTATCTGTCATTTTGGAATACCCTCAAAAATAATTTTTGATAATGGAAAGTCATTTAAGAATAAGGATGTTAGAGCATTGTGCAACAAATTCAAAATCCTACACAGCTTCTCAACACCTTATTACCCACAAGCAAACGGGCAAGCTGAAGCAACAAATAAAATAGTCATATCCATTCTCAAGAAAGTGGTAAAAGATAATCATCGAGATTGGCATACTCACCTCCCTTTAGCACTATGGGCTTACAGAACAAGCATAAGAACGCCAATGGGAGCAACACCATTTTCACTAGTTTACGATGCATAAGCAATATTACCATTGGAGCTCGAGATACCATCCTTGCGAATCGAGATACAGGAATTCATGAACGATGATACAACTAGACAGGAGCGTCTTGACCAATTGACAATTATTGATGAGAAACGTATCAATGCTCTAGAACATTTACGAGTATATCAAGATAGAGTCAAGCACGCTTACAACGCAAAAGTCCATCCTCATGAATTTCAAGTGGGGGACCTAGTGCTCAAAGAAAATCAACAAAATACTAATGCTTTACCGCACTTAAGGGATAAATTTGTAGCAAATTGGTTGGGCCCATATATAGTAAAGCAAAAATTGGGACAAGGAACGTATAAACTTTCCAATTTAGAAGGGAAATTGGAGCCAGAACCACTGAACATTATGCACCTAAAGGCATTTTATGCATAAAACGACTTGCAATATATGTATATATATGTACATGGCTAAAACAAAAATAAAAAAATAAAATAAACAAAAGATTCCATTTTACAACATTGCATGCATTTCACATTGTAAATAGACATATTTTAAATTGCATTTTTCATATTGCATTTGCATTTCAATTATATGTTCATACAAATATATATATATATATATATATATAATATATATTTTATATTAAATATATAATATAATATAATAAATATATATATAATATATATATATATATATATATATATATATATATATATATATAGTTGCATCCATCCCATCCCTTGCTCAGTAATATTTAATAGTGGTGATGATACGACCAAGAAAACAAATTCCAAGAATTGGGGGTATTCAACTAAGATTCTTTACAACTCACAAATCATACACATCATATATGATATATCATACAATTTTCGAGTCACTCAAACATGTCTAGTGAAAAACCAAACTTCATGAAGTGTCCAATTTTCTTTAGGACCAAAGCACTTTCATCACATTAAGAAAATATTGAGTATGGTAGATTGACCCAAAAGCAATCTAGAACCAAATACACTTTTACAAATCTTAAAACATCTTGAATAATAGAAAGATAATGCCAATTTGGGTAAACCTCAAAGCAAAAAAAGTCAAATTCTTCGCTTACCCTATCATGCAACATAGTCCAAAAACAAAAATAGTGGTTATCACCACTACCACAGTGAAACAACAAATATAAATAAATGTAGAGTAGTAAGGATAGGGTAACATTCTCATCATACTTCGGTTGAGAATTCGATTCCCCAAAACTCTACACAAAAAACAATTAACAACACACACCACAAATCTCTAAAGCTGAAAAGATCATACTATGTTCCCCTCAGAAAGTTATGTAGTCATCACAAAGGCTTAAAGATCAAACCATTGGACTATGGAGTGAGCCTCCACCGGGGCTATAGATGCTTGACTGGTAGTGGAGTAAACTCATGTAGGGCGACATGTCTCTCTCTCAAGAGGGAGACCTCTGAACGCACATACGGGTAAGCTAGCCAAAAGGAAAACCCAGAAAGGTACCGTCCAAAAATTACTCAAGATGGGGCAATAAACATCACAATCACATGCACTCGTTCTGGATTGCTTAGGGTCATCGACACGCAAGATTTAGAAAATGAACTTCACTTGCACACAATATGGTCCTAAAGAAAGTAAGATAACATTCAAGAAAAATGGTTAACATTACTAGCTTCTTTGAGTATTTGAGAATATTTTTAGTTACATATCAAAAACCAAATCATAATCCATATCACCATCCACATACCATTTATACATACCACATACATCACCACAAAGAATAATCAAGTGGGATACCCCCAATTGCAAATATGAACGAGTAAAGGTCAAATACTCTGAGCTAAATAATATTACATGAGCACCATGCATACCTTCATTCAGTTACATGACTATAAATCAAAATGCATTTTACATGTTCATTTGCATTCATTATCATAGCATTAACATAGAAATATAAGATTGCATAATATAAACATTGCAAAGCATAAACAAGAAGAATACATATACAAATAACGCATGTGAATACCGAAATAAAATGCCATGTATATATATATATATATATATATATAAATACGAAAGTCTACAAAGTACAAAATGCCCGAAGGTAGTATACATCGGAGCACTGAGGCTCATACTAAGATAAAATATACAAAAAAACAAAAATAAGGCAATACAACATCTAGCTAGTGCCAACAGGATCCCTTCATGGACCCTACGCTGTAGAAGCCCCGTGAGAGCTAGAAGTACGATGAGTCCTACGACTCGTCTCAGTCCCTCGGGTAGCAGTGGCAGCAGATGATGAAGGAGGAACAGGTAAAGGAATCTGACGCTCATGAAGAATGTTCTCCAACATCTCGATGTAGACAACTTGCTTACGTAGGCTCCTCAAATCAGCACCCTGGCGAGCGACCCTCTGAGAAATCTCTACCCATAGAGAAGCAATAGTCAAAGCAGAATCATCACCTCCAACACCTGACTGCAACCGAGAAAGCTCACCCTATAAACGGGTAATCTCACCACCAAGTCTGGTGATCTTTGCATCCTTAGTAGCCAGAATAATGCTGCTAGGTCCAACCCATAACCCGTCCACCTCAGCCTAAAGATGAGTCACCTCACCTTGATACCATGCTAACTCGGCCTTCACTCGACCCAGCTCCAAATCTAGGCTATCTCGCTCAGCCTGGAGAATCCCCCACTCCTCCTCTGACCGTCGAGGAGGTAAACCCTCATCATCATCGCCACCACCCTCCTCAAGCTGCTGAACGTCCATGCCCGTGTCAGCTCTCGAAGAGCTACCACGCCGATGCTTCACCGACCAAGGAACCCATCCACCCACATCAACATCATCACCACTCCCATCATCATCTACAATGATGCTAGGAGTCCATAGAGGCTGACTCGCAAACCAAGCGTCATACTCAGCAATCGTGCCAACATCATCCAAGTCAAGCACCTCCAAGTCTGAGTCATCAGTAGGATCATCGACTCGCCAGAAATTAGGAGCAACAGGTAACCCCAACTCATCACCCCATCTGCTTGTACATAATAGGTGCATTCAGAACATCCTGAACAAGACCAAACTATCACAGTACACGAGAGAACTGGATAAACTCCATATCCCTCAAATGGGCACCAACAACCCATCGTCCCCGCCTAACGTGATGAAGCTCCGTTGCATCCATCGCCCAATCCAAACCCCTCCAAGGCCGCCAACACATCAGGTCCCTAGTCAGAGAACTCAAGATATCTCTGAACTTCGATGCACTCGCAACAGATCAACTGACCTCCTCATTGAGTAACCACCTGTATGCCCGGGGAGAGGTGGCATCCACGCCACAAGGCAAACCAACAGGGCGACCAATGATAACATGCTCCCAACACCAAATATGGAGCAACAAACTATAGCCTAGGCCCTTGTGCCCATGCCTCTTCACCTCATAGAGCTCGCTATAAACCTCGTAGAGAAGAGCGGGAGCCCAGGCTAACCGACGAGGATCAACTATCAAGTCAAGAACAATAGACACCTGGTTCCACGGGATCCTCGATCCCATGGAATTGGGCAACAACATGTTGCTCAATATATACATCATAAAGGTAGGCAATGCACCCAAGCTGCCAGCTGTAAAGAGATCCAGATACGCAATGCCACCCCTACTGCAATCAATGTCCCACATCTCACCAAACAGAGGGAAAAGGGCCTCCTTCTTGTCAAGGCCAACACGAACGGTAGGACCCTCGATAGGGACACGAAAGATACGATAGATATCCTCGAGAGTGATAGTCAACTCCCCTATTGGGAGCTGAAATGTGCCCCTATCTGGATCCCAACGCTCAACAAGTGCCGAAAGGAGATCCTCATCAGCTCGGACGGTGCCTAACCGCCCGCAACCGTCTAAACCAATGGTCTGAAGTAGAGTCCAATCATCATCAGAAAGTGCTTTTCGCACTTTTCGAATGGTCCTCGGCCACCTATGCCGAGAATCAAGAAGCTTAACCTGAAAAGAAAACATATAAAAAAAACAAAAATTAGCACAACATGCTAGAAATAAAAGCAAAAACGAATTTTTTTTACCTATGCATGGTAATAAAACAAAAAAAACAAATTTTTTACCTAACCTAGGTAATAAAAACAAAAAAATTTTACCTACCCTAGGTAATAAAAAAACAATTTTTTTACCTATGCATGGTAATAAAACAAAAAAAAAATTTTTTTACCTAACCTAGGTAATAAAAACAAAAATAATTTTTTTTTACCTACCCTAGGTAAAAAAAGAAAAAAAAAAAAATTACCTAATCATGGTAACAAAAACAACAAAAAAACAATTTTTTTTTACCTAACTAGGTAATAAAAACAAAAATATATATTTTTACCTACCCTAGGTAATAAAACAAAAAAACGAAATTTTTTTACCTAACCTAGGTAATAAAAACAAAAAAAAAAAATAATTTTACCTACCCTAGGTAATAAAAACAAAAAAAACAAAAAAATTACCTAATCATGGTAACAAAAACAAAAACGAAAAATTTTACCTACCCTAGGTAATAAAAACAAAAACAAAAACAATTTTTTTTACCTACCCTAGGTAATAAAAAGCAAAAACAAAATAAAAATTTTACCTACCCTAGGTAATAAAAAACAAAAAAAAAAAAAATTACCTACCCTAGGTAATAAAGCAATAACGATTTTTTTTTTTACCTACCCTAGGTAATAAAAGCAAAAACAAACGCTTAATGAGCAAAAAATAACCATTTACCAACCCCACTTAATTATCAAACAAGCAAAACAAACAAGAAAAAAAAAAAGGGGCAACATGCCTACCTTAGCAAACCGGCCGCCAACTTCCGCTCCAACCGAGCCACCACCACCGCTCCCCTCGCCAACCTCCATCTCACTCATCACTTCAACCGACCAACCAATGACAACTGGCAGAATGATTTTGAAAATGACAGCAGCCTATAAATAGCCGCTTTTAGCGATGAAAAACGTGCGCTCGCATTTTTCGCGGTGCGCGAAAACGCAAACACGCGTTTGGAGGTGCAAAAATGCGAAACGTGGTTTCATAAAGCAAAACACAAATCCGCGTTTTTTGCCAAAATAACCGCAAGTCAGCGGTTTCAAAAAAAAAATGAAAATTCCAATCCACCTAATCATCTGGAGTGAAACTCGTATCTAGTGGATTATCCTATACACCTAGCGGTTGCAGCGACTAGCAATCCATGCAAACCGGTTGGATGGGTAAATCACCATAAGGAAACTCATTCAAAAATCACAAAAAAAAACAACAATGAATCAAGTCGATAAGTCCCTAAAATCTATGAGCTTAAATGTGTTCTAAAACAGATTTGCCAAGGTAATCCTACAAAAACCTTCCGTTGGGTCAAAAGCGGAACAACAAACAACAATTTGGTAATAATCAAAAAACCGCTTGAGCATCAAATCCTCGACGATTGGTTCGTTAAACCCATCATTTGGAAGGAATTGCTAAAGTCATAGTGGGTGAAAACTCAAAAGAGTGGTCAAAAATTTTACCATGTATTCTAAACATTAATGAAACCAAAAGCAAAATTGCAAGAACACAAATAATCCCAAACTTGGGGCACAAAGAAAATCAAGACAAAATTCATTAACAAAATAAACATCATTCAATAAACAACCCACTATCAGCATTCATATTTTGTCAATTGGCTTATGGGTGTCAACCTTTACCCAATCGTCAATTGAGGGGGTAAGCAAACAAATCAAAATTCTAAATTCATTCATTCTGTGTGTCAAAGAGAAATGAACCCATTCGTCCAATAAAGTTAGATGTCATTAGTTTTTGCACCGCATTGTGTTGTACACAATGTAGTACAAAAAGGGGCAACTATAGACACCAAAATCTAGCACCCTTTAGTTCACATTCACCACCTCACCATCAAATCCTACATAATAAAGATATATGCCTAAGTTCTAACTTAGGGATATAAAATCCTGCACATCATTATACTTTCCTAATTTATTTAATTAGGAAAATCACCCTAGGATACCCTATCTACCCATTGGACATGTGTCCTGGACACTTCATCCAACATCCATGCCACATCTTACCCACTCCTGTCCCCTTTGTCCTTGCACATGAGACATATTCCCAACACCCATGCCACAACTCCTTTGTTGTTGTCCCCTTGTCCCTTCACATAAAACAACATCCCACATCCCACTCCACTTGGAGCCACATCACCCCAGTTAAGTGAGCCACACTGAGTGACTCACTATGAATTGCCCCTTCCACCTGGCAGTCCAGATTTACCACTTGGCAAGTCAGGCTTGCCACCTCACATTTCCCTCCAAAGCCCCAGGCAGCCTATAAAGGCACCATCAATCCACCAAACAAAGGGAGCTGAATTTGCATACCGATAGGCTGCCAAAATAGATCTAGACCCAATGAGAAATTGAGAGCGCGAGCTCGAATCCGATCGTTGGCATGCATCCCGAGGTGACCTGTCATCTCAACCGAAACCGCCCGCCCGTGGTTCTACAGTCAAAAACGTGCATCCGCGGTTTCACAACCGTAGGTCCACGGTTTCTAGCCCGCAACCGCGTTCCCGCGGTTCCATAGTCCCGAACAGGTTTTATCAACAGAGATCAATAACTTATCGACTTGTTAGCAAGGCATTTTTAATTAGTATTTCCATGTTTTCTACAAGCATTCCTTCAAGGGTTTTTATTTGTACTTGTTTCTAATCATGTATACAGGTGCTACTGACTCTTGTTTGACTTTCATGTGTGCAGGATACAGGTATTTGAAGAGCTATTGAAGCTAGGAGTGGCCCATCATTGGATACTCAAGCCCACTCACCAATTGGATTGGAGCGAAAGAAGACCAAAGACACCATCAATAATTTGATTAGCCAAAGGGGTTTTTCCCCTCTTTGTGCTCATTCTATCATGTGAAAGCAAGCATTCACTTATTGTAATCATACCCCTATGCACTTGGGGCAAATCACTTGTAAAAAGGAGACTAAGGCTCCAATAAAATTCAATACAAAATCCTTTAATTCTGCAATTGCTTGTTTTCATTATTTTACTTGCAAGGTGTTGTCTTCTTTTGCTTACAGATCGTATAGTCAGGCCTCTCAACTTTAAGGGGGAGAATGTTGAAAGTTAAAAGGGTAAAAAAGGTAAAATTTTTGTTTTACCACTGTAAGCTTTGGACCTTACCCTTTTACCTCCTTGGACGAAAAGTGAGTCAGCAGGATTGGACGGCATGGACGGTAGGGAGTTTGACTCCTAACTTCATTTTTCCTTTCCTCCCTATTTTCCTTCTTCCCTATTATTCTTTCTAAGCTTTCTAGGTTATTGTTAGTAATTCTCCTATTTAAGCTTTGTAATATTTCAATTAAAATGAATGCAATTATGGTTAATAATCTAAGTGCTTCTAATATTCGTGATTGCTATAAACATGTCTTTGATAGTTGTGTAAGGAATGCAGGCTATTACTTTGTTTGACCCAAAGATTCCTTTAAAATGCTCCAAATATTTTATTATATAAAATGCTAGTTTCTCAATTCTAGTGTACTTCAACTGAGCTCATTTCATCCCTAAACTCATAAATGCTACTGGTATTTTATTATTTTCTTGATCTTTCTGTGATAGAACAACTATAGTATCCTCTGAAGCAAAGGAGTAAATATTAAAATTTCTAAAATAATTTGGACATGCCAATACAAGGGCCTATGTAATTGCATATTTTATTCTTTGAAAAGCTTCCAGGTTTTCTTCTATCCATCTAATATTTCCATCCTTCTTGATCATATCATTTATCGGTTTTGTAATTTGAGCGAAGTTCAGGACAAATCTTCTGATAAAATTTATCTTTCCAAAGAATGATCTGACCCCTTTCATATTCTTGGGAGGTGGGACCTTTGCAATAGCTTCAGTCCTTTCATGATCAATACTAATTCCTTATTTAGAAACAATATGCCCTAGTAACTTGCCTTATCTTGCTCCAAATATACATTTCTTGGGATTCAAGGAAATGCCAAACTCTTTACACCTTTCAAACACTTGAGTCAAATGTTCAAAGTGATCTCCATGATTCTTAGAGAAGACAGTTATATCATCCAAGTAAACTACCACTATTTTTAACATCAAGCCTTTAAAAGCAAAGTCCATGGATGTTTGAAAGGTGGCTCCTGCATTCATCAGACCGAATGAAATTTTGAGGTATTCAAATATTCCCCATGGAGTAATAAATGTTGTTTTGTACCTATCCTCTAGGTTAACTTAAAATCTGATTGTAGCCTGAGAATCCATCAAGTAGTGAAATCTTGGCTGATCCTACAATTGCCTGCAATAAATGCTCCATATTAGGCAAAGGATAATTATCTTTTAGATAATTCTTGTTAAAATTTCTAAAGTCCACACACAGTCTGATATTCCCATTTTTCTTTCTAACTGGCACTAGATTGACTATCCAAGTAGAGAACCTCACTTTTTTGATAATCTTAGCATCTAGTAATTTTTTAACCTCTTTTTGCATTACAGGATGCAAAGTGGGATTAAATTTTCTCTGCTTTTTCCTGTGTGGTTCATTTCCTTCTTTTAGTGGGATAATATGTTTCATTACTTACATATTGAATGTTCTAATATATTCATAACTCCATGCAAAGGCTACCTTGTACTTCTTCAGATAGTTTATATAATCCTTCTTTTCTTTATCTGACATGGACTTCAACTTTCACCATCCTAGGCTCCTGTTCACTTTCAATATTGATTTTGTCTGCTTCTAATCCTTGAAGAGCAGGTTTGTGAGCTCTATCAAAATCATCAAAAAGGCTCTCTAATGAAATTAGGCCTTTGGGCAGTTTTTTAGTCTTCAGCTATATAACCTCTACAGGTTCCCTAATTACATTTTTTACAATTTTCTCATCTTCTTCATCACATATGATATTCGCATAGTGATTCTGTAAGGTCATAAAATATTTGATGTCTATATCATATTGAAAAACTTGTAGATACACTATATTATAAGGGATAGATGGGTGATATGCGAAAATAGTTGAGAACCTCTCTTGATATTTTATATCTATTTCAGGATTATCTGAACCAAATACATTTATAACTAACAAGTTGGCTACATGATTTTTATCACAAGGAATATAAGATATTTTGAAGGCAAAAAATTTATCAATTTCTTCTTGGACAATCTTTTTATATTGCTTTAGCCTAGGATGATTGGTTTGATATTTCCCTTTGATTTTTTGTATTATTAGTTCTGCATCTCCATACACAGTCAAGTAATTGATTCCTAGCTCTTTATATTTTCTCAAACCTAATAACAAAGCCTCCTACTTTGCTACATTTTTGGTACATGGAAACTGTAATCTGTATGGTATGCCTAAGTAGTTTCCATTTATATCAGTCAGGTTGACCCTTGCCCTTGCTCCAATTTGTGATTTTACTCCATCAAAATTCATGGTCCACATTTCAGTCGTCATTATTCTAGTAGACTCAAAATCTATCTTTACTACTGTTTGTGGGTCCATATTTACCACTTTTGGTACTTCAACCAGAAATGGTGAATACCAAATTGAATAAACTCCCATTTACTTTTCTTTAATAGAGTGAACTAAATTTACTATAGTGTTATCAAATTTCTTCAGCTCTACTGAATACCTATGGAAAGGTTTCCTTCTGAGTGTAACTTGCTCTTTAGTGGTCAATGGAATAGTGGTATAGGACTAGTCCAATTGAATAGATCCTCCTAATTGTTCAATCCAATACCTTGAAAATAGTAATGATAAGAAAGGGTCTACATAAACAACAACTACCTTGACAATAGATCACATGTAGGGTAGAAAAATAGAAAATCTAGAATTACGTTGGCTGAAACCATGGGGTTTGGAACTAAATCAATATATTTTTGAGTTTCTTTCCTTCTCCACTCATTATTGTTACTTCCATTATTATTTCTCTCTTCTGCATTATTTCTTCCCTATTTTCTATTAAAATTCCTCCTAAATTGAGGTCTTCTATCATTATGTGGCTGGGCTGATGATTCATCCCTCACTGATTTTTCTCTTTCAATTCTAGATAATTGGCTATTCATCGATTTGAATATCTCAGTAAGTTGGCTAGATAATTTATTTATAGGGTCTTGCTCAAACTTCTTTAATAATGAGAACCCAATATTATTATGCTTCTTATCCACTTGACTTGAGCCTGATTCAGATGTGTGCGGTTTCATCTTACCACTATCTATCATGTTGCTCTCTATCTCTAGGGCTTTCTCCATATATTCATCAAAGGTGTTGGCTCTATGTTGTCATAACTCATAGCTGAATTATATAGAAAATGTATTTTCATAGAAACATATGGCTTGGTGATCAGTCGGCCTCAAAGTTATGGGGATTTTATTTTTGGTCTTGAAAAATTGTCTGTTAAAATCCTCTACAGATTCGTTTTCCTTTTTTTTTACTGTTGCAAGTTCTATTAACAAGGACTGTTAATTTTTTCTTTCCCCATATTTTTTTAGAAAAATATCTTCCATAGTCTAAAAATCAACAATCTGGTTAGGTGGGAGGTAGTTGGACCAGTCCCTGGCATCTTTCTCCAAGGTTTAAAGGAATAATCTACGAACTACATCTTCGTCTTCAACCTCAAGACTATCTAATGCATAGAGGAAACTCTTAATGCGATCTTCCCCTATTACTGCACTATTTTCTTGGAATTTAGGCAGGTATTTGTGAGCCTTACTAGGTAAGTCATGCAAATATAGAGGTAGTTGGAAAGACCTATACCTATTGGTTCTCCAAGTCTAAAGGTTTTGGTTCTGATTATTCTGGTTTGGCTGGGCCATATTGACTATGGGAGTAATAACAACTGAAAGGATAGAGGTGCTAAAATCAGGCATACTAAAAGAATTTTTTGAGAAGAATTATCTACAGGAGTATATCTTCTAGCAAATTTTTGACCAGAAAAATAAGATTTATTCTTATACACCGAGTTTTTAGGAACGAGGACTTTTCGAGTATGGGTAAATACCTCTAGGTCTTCAAATTTTGGGAATATTTGTTTACCGCTTCATCTTCTATGCGCCAGGTCAAATTATTGTATCTTCTATATTTTAGATTCGTTTAGAGTCGCCAACACTTCAGTACAACAAAACCTCACTCTGGCCAAGATTGCTCAGTCTTTCTCAATCTCTCAAATATGCAAGAAGGTATCTTAGGAAAAAAATTTCATAATAGTAAACAGTCTATCCTAGAAAACTAAAAAAAATACAGATAATTTTATAAGGCTATCCTCGACAATAGTGCCAAAAAATTATTGTTTTTAGTTGACGGGTTGTATGTATAGCTAGTCAAATATTGTGGGGGAGTAAAATAATACAAAAATTCTAAGGTTCGATCCTCGACGGTTTGGTACCCAACAACGACGCTAGAAAAACTGTTGTGAGAAATTTTGATATCCTTAATAAATGGTTGTTACACTATCAAATTTCCTAAATCACAAATAGATATGCAAGCTCTGGTAAACCTACCTCTTTAACATAAAAGTTGAAAATTCTAATTATGCCAGGTTGGGTCAGAATGCCCCATTAAGAGCATTAAACAATGATTGTTATTGGACTCTTCGCTCGACTGTATTGTTGGGTGTTTTATGAATTTTAAATGATGACCAAGCTTATTGAACACTCTTCAGTCTTAGCAAACCGATGTCTAATCTATTGGGTAATTGTAGCAAAAATTAAAATTTTCGTGGAAAGACCAAAAAAAGAGAGAAATTGGTTTATTTATACCCATTCAAATTATGTTACAAATATAAACAATTGACCAATGAAAGAATACACTATTTATACATTCAAATTATGTAACATATAAATAGGTAACACACACATTGTATAGTAGAATGTAAGAAGGAAGAGACCAGAGTTTGTATTAAATCTCATGAACCATTTTACAATAAATATCTAGTAGGATACCAAGATATCGGTGAAATCTAATACAATGATTCTTTCTGTTCAAATAATGTAATTGAGGAGGAACCAACTACTCTCAATCCTAATGAAGTGATCAAGAGATTCTGATATTTGATCCAGTAGCTAGAAATAATCTCAACCGGTTGGATGCATCCTCTGGAATTACTGTACAAATGAGGGATGAACAAGAATGAGATAGAGAAAAGCTAACATAGGGGAATACAAAGACCTAAATATAGGGCACTCGATTTAGCTTACTTGTAAAATTTAGCTACAGATGCTTGATGCTGAATTCTGGCCTATGTAGCTCCTTTTATAGCTTAGGTGCCAAAATTATGTTATTGATACTTGGTGCAGGTGCCTCCACATGGATCCTCTTCAGTGCTACATTCCAAATATAAGACAAGATGTCGGCTGAATATTTTATTTCAGTAAATTACTATTTACATAGTTAGCTATCCAACGAAATTATTTTTTGATCATCTTATATATTTTTTATATTCTTCATCTGCGTTTGCGCATTTAGCCTATACGGCGAGGGTGTGCCCACCTCAAGTGGCCATTGATTTATTTTTTATTCTTCCGTTATTAATTTCCTCTTCGGTTATTTAATTCGACATTTTATGTCAAATTCTCTGTGTGTAATTCTGAATTGTGCCGAAGGATAGTTAAATCCTTCCAAGTGGTATCAGTTGTCATTCGGTTCTGAAGCGCCGCTGCCATCTCGCAACACGGTTCTGAAAACTTCACCACCGATGTCTCGAAGCACTCCGTAGGCGTTATTTTTTTTACAGGGCGTTACAGCCACTCGCCGTGGCGTTTCCACTACAGCCAAAGCCATCAAGCGCGTTTCGTAGTATTCTCAGGCTGCATTCAGTCATAGGCGGCTACTGTAAATCTTCCCCGTCACAAATCCTTTGCAAAACCGATGTTTATACCTGTCAGTCCTATCGTAGCCATTCAACCAATCAGAATTCGTGATTCGATTTAATTTTTTCCGCAACCTAAGGTTTGTTCATTCTTATGTGCGTTGACGTCAGTTCCCAAATTTTTTAATTAAATTCGGCATTCTTCATTATCCCACATTGGCAGTGCTTCGGTTGGGGAAGCATTTAAAAATAAGTTAGCACTCCTTATTCAACGTGACTGCGGTCACACGTTTGGCTCTTATGCGCGTTTCGGTCCTGTCCTCCGTGTCGCTTTGTCGTCTCGCATCTTTCTGTCGCTCCGTCGTCGTGTTTCAGTTCGTCCGTTCGTCGTCTCACGTCTGGTCCTGTCCTCCGTGTCACTTTGTCGTCTCACATCCGGTCGTTCTCTGTCCTCCGTGTCGCTGTGTCGTCTCACATCCTCCGTGTCGTCTTGCGTCCTCCATGTTGCTATGTCATTTCACGTCCGGTCGTTCTCTGTCCTCCGTGTCGCTGTGTCATCTCGCTGTGTCATTTCACGTCCGGTCGTTCTCTGTCCTCCGTGTCACTGTGTCATCTCGCTGTGTCATTTCACGTCCACGTGTGTTTCATCCATCGTGTCCTACGTGTCCGATTTCCATCCATTCACATCGTCTAAAGTCTAGTTCGGTTTCCATATTCGACAGGTCACGGTCAAACAGTGTTAACAAGTTGTCATAAGTTCGGTTCCATATTCGGCAGGTCGAGGTCAAAAAGTATTAAAAAGTTGTCATAACCTGTCGCAAGTCGTTAAAAGTTGTCATAAACTGTCCAAGTTGCTGTCAAGGAGGAGCCAAAGACCACATTAAATTCCGCGTCACAGTTGGAGCGAAACTTCAAGTGGAATCCCAAATTTTTTTGCTAAATTCAACCAAAATTTGCGGCAGTTGAAGCAGAATCCTAAGATGGCTATGATAACAAGTGCATAAGCAAAAAGTGGACCAAAGGTGCTGACGGTCGATTATCAAGCTCAGAAACGACCAATAACAACGCAAGAAGACCAAATCGAAGCCCAGGTACAAAAAATTCTCCTTCTCCTTTTAAAATTGGTAGTTATAATCCACATCACCCACTAGTAGATCCTATGGCTACTAATCCTCCCCCAACTCACGAAAACATCACACAAGGAAATTCAAGTAACTCAGCCATTTCCAACGATGATTCTCTTCATCTCTTACTAGAGGGTATGAATGAAATTGGTCTTCTCCTAAAAGACCTAGTAAAAGCACAAAACCAGCCTAATCCCAATACTAATTCTCAAAATCACTCCCAAGCCCAAAGGAATGAAGAAAATATCGATCCTAATAATAATTGGGAACAACAACGAGGTGATTCGGATAATTACATGGATCTCTATCAGAGACAACGGTATAACCAAAATCAAGAAAGGGATACAGGTTATCAACAATCGAGAGGCCCTAATAATAATTTTCCACAAATTGATATGCCCACTTTTGAAGGTCATGATCCTCGTGGTTGGATAGCCAAAATGGAAGGCATTCTTGACTTATATCAAATTAAGGAAATTGATAAAGTTCCTTTCGTTGCATCAAAACTTGGCACTAAGGCCTACCAATGGTTTGTATGGCTTAAACGAGAGATAGGAGCTACTATTAATTGGAGAAAATTCACTACTTATTTTTTAGAAATATTTTATGAAGGAGCTACATCATCATACACAGTAATACTGTTATCTCTTAAACAAGAAGGGTCAGTTAGCGAATTCGTTTCGGAGTTTACCAGTTTACTACCATACACTTTAGACCTTAGTCCCGACACAGTGGTAGGAGCCTTTCGCAATGGTTTGAAAGAAAGTATTCGAGTGGAGGTAGACATGCACAATCCCACCTTGCTGAACGATTGTATAAGAATAGCCAAGTTGGCCGAGAAGAGACATCAGTTGTCTGCACGACGTGAAACTTATAGTCGTCCTTCATATAGCAACAATTCCTTTCATAGAAATGATCAACCATCAAGATATTTTTGCTATAAATGTCGCACTCATCACCCCAAGGAACAAGCATGTGCCCAAAAACAAAACTTTCATATTGAAGGTGATCAATGTGAAGGAGAAGAGGAAGAACCTTACCAACCAGAAGAACCTATGCCAGAAGACCTACCATGTACTATAGAAGAAAAATAAGAGGATACAATGGCGATCTCCATGCATGCTCTCATGGGTTTAACCACCCACCATACCATCAAGGTACCAGGATTTCTTTGCCAGAAAAAGGTGAATGTGCTAATTGATTTTGGTAGTACCCACAATTTTATCGACATCAAAACCGCAAAAGCTTTGAATTTATTCATTAACTCTTCCAACAAAGACAAATTCCAGGTTCTAGTGGCCAACGGGGTGAACGCACAATGTGTTGGTCGCACATCTCAAGTTTCCATAAAAATGGGAACTTATACTTGGTTTGGATCCCTTTTCGTCATGAATTTGGGGAACTCGGATGTCATTTTGGGAGTTGAATGGTTGGAAACATTAGACACGGTTAGCTTCAACTTCAAAAAATTATTTGTGGAATGGAAGTAAAACGGACGAGTCATTCGCTTACAAGGCATTACTACTCCTCCATCACAAATGGTGAGCTCTCATAGTATGGAAAAGTTGTTAAAAAAGGGTGGATATGGGTTTATAGCTCAAATTAATTGTTTGGAAAAACAATATCTAGCACCTTCGGATATTATTGCTCCAGAGTTAAAAGACATCATAACACATTACGAAGAGGTTTTCCAAGAACCTCAAGGATTACCTCCTAAACGATCTCATGACCATGCCATCCATTTGATTCCAGGGAGTGTTCCTCCTAACAATCGTCCTTATCGCTATCCTCAACCACAAAAGACAGAAATCGAACAGATCGTTCAGGATTTTTTGGATCATGGAGTCATTCGTCACAGCACTAGTCCTTACTCCTCACTTGTAGTTCTGGCTAGATGAAAAGATAATTCTTGGCGTATGTGTCCTGACTTTCGTTCTCTCAATAAACTCACTATCAAGGAAAAATTTCCTATCCCTGTCATAGATGACCTATTAGATGAGTTGCATGGTGCAAAATTTTTTACAAAATTAGACCTTCGCTCCGGATTTCACCAAATCCGTGTTAGAGAAGAAGATATTCCCAAAACCGCATTTCGTACTCATGAAGGTCATTGCGAATTTTTGGTTATGCCTTTTGGTCTCACTAATGCACCATCCACATTCCAAAGTCTCATGAACCAAGTGTTTCGTCCACTCCTCCGTAAGTTTGTGTTAGTTTTTTTTGATGATATTCTCATATACAGCAAAACATGGACGGACCATTTACATCATGTCGATAAAGCCCTTCACATTTTACACAAAGAAAAATTATTTGTTAAACGTTCCAAATGTTCATTTGGTGTTCAAGAAGTCGAGTATCTTGGTCATATAGTTTCACATGAAGGCGTCAAAGTGGATCCCAATAAGATTAAGGCAATTCAAGAGTGGCCTTTACCTAAAACCATCAAGAAACTTCATGGTTTTCTGGGTCTCACGGGCTACTATCGCAAGTTTGTGCACAACTATGGTAAGATTGCAGCACCTCTCACCGCACTCACAAAGAAGGATGCTTTTCGTTGGTCGACAAAGGCTACTCAAGCCTTTGAAGCTCTTAAGAAAGCCATGTGTACAACTCCAGTATTAGCAACTCCCAATTTTCACAAACCATTTATTATCGAATGTGATGCATCAGGAACAGGAATTGGGGCTATCCTAATGCAAGGTCATCCATTGGCATTTGAAAGTAAACAGCTTTCCGAAATTTTTTTGGGAAGATCAACATACGAAAAAGAAATGTTGGCTATTCTTCACGCAGTAGAAAAATGGAGACACTACCTAATCAGTAGCCGCTTCATTATAAAAATAGATCATAGTAGCCTCAAGCATTTTTTGGAGCAAAGGTTTTCTTATCCGGAACAAAATAAGTGGTTAACCAAACTGTTGGGCTATGATTTCATTATCGAATACAAGAAAGGGAAGGAAAATATAGCCACCGATGCGCTGTCCAAGAAATATGAAGATGAAGTAGTCATTAAATCTATTTCAGGTCCTTGCTCCCAATGGGTGAATCAATTACAATATGAATGGTTGTCAAATAGCGAAACTGCTCAGATAATTCAAGAATTATCTATAGGGTCCTCTAAACACCCTTTGTTCTCTTATGAAGATAAAATCCTCCGAAAGAAGAATCGTATTTACATTCCACACAATTTAGAACTCAAATCAAAGATCCTCGATGAATCACACGCTTCCCCATCAGCAGGACATTCAGGATTCTTGAAGACATATTTACGGGTCAAACAATAATTTTGTTGGAAAGGATTAAAAGCAAAAGTCAAACAATGGGTAGCAGAATGTGAGGTTTGCCAGCGCAATAAAGGAGAAACAATCAAATCACCAGGATTGTTGCAACCATTACCCATCCCTGAATGACAGTGGGAACATATATCCATGGATTTTATTGAAGGTCTTCCGAAGTCCGAAGGCGAGACAAGTAATCTTCGTCGTCGTAGACCGGTTATCCAAATACGCTCACTTTCAGGCTTTACAACATCCGTTTTCCGCAAGCAAGGTGGCAAAGGTATTTATGGACTCAATTTTCAAATTACATGGTATGCCAAAGAATATTGTAAGTGATAGAGATCCCATCTTCACTAGTAACTTTTGGCGAGAGTTATTTCGACTTAGCGGTACCAAATTGAACATGTCTTCAGCCTACCATCCACAGACAGATGGTCAAAAGAAGTAGTTAACAAATGTTTGGGTACGTACTTAAGATGTTTTGCTCAAGATAAACAATACCAATGGAGCCATTGGTTAGCATTGGCAGAATGGTGGTACAACACTTCTTACCATTATTCAATTAAGATGTCTCCATTTGAAGCATTGTATGGCACCAAACCTCCAACAGTCGTAGATTACGTACATGGATCATCCAAAGTAGCCAAAGTGGATGATTAGTTCCAACAAAGGCAGTCTACACTCACCATCCTCAAAGAAAATTTGGTCCAAGCATAGAATCGTATGAAACAACAACAAGACCTGCACCGATCAGAGAGAAATTTTAATATAGGTGATTGGGTGTTCCTAAAGTTGCAACCTTACAAAAAATCCTCGTTAAGGATAAAGTCCAGCCAAAAGTTGGCTCCATGATTCTATGGTCCCTACAAAATTGTGCGCCGCATTGGAGAAGTAGCCTATCAATTACAGCTACCTACATCATCACGAATACACCCGGTATTTCATGTTTCATGTCTCAAAAAAGTAATTGGTCAGAAAGTACAAAGTCAATCAGACTTACCAGTGCTCGATGAGGAAGGACACATACATCTCCAACCTGAAGATATACTACAACATATAATCCGAAGACTGAGATCACGTCAGATTCAAGAATTTCTCATTAAATGACAAGATTTACCAGAGGAGGATGCCACCTGGGAACCTGAAAGTATCTTCCAGTCATTTCCAGCTTTGAGGACAAAGCTTTCCAAGGAGGGGAGTCATGCTACATTCCAAATATAAGACAAGATGTCGGCTGAATATTTTATTTCAGTAAATTACTATTTACATAGTTAGCTATCCAACGGAATTCTTTTTTATCATCTTATATCTTTTTTATATTCTTCATCTGCGTTTGCGCATTTAGCCTATACGGCGAGGGTGTGCCCACCTCAAGTGGCCATTGATTTATTTTTATTCTTCCGTTATTAATTTCCTCTTCGGTTATTTAATTCGTCATTCTGTGTCAAATTCTCTGTGTGTAATTCTGAATTGTGCCAAAGGATAGTTAAATCCTTCCATTCAGCCATATATTTTCTTGTGTGTATTACAAACTATCCATAGACTATCAGAATTTTGAATTTGTACCAGCTATTTCCAAATACTGCTTTCACTACTATTATTCAAAGTCTTTGGCTCTAGCAGTGGAAATCAAATTTTATTTTATTTGTAGTGTGGTATTTTTCTCTATTTATATGAGTCTATAGCTACCAAAACTGTCTGAGTTCACACTTTCTCTTTCACTTTGTCTTCTTGCATTCTTTTAGCAACTCTTGGCGGATCTCACTGCACCATTGAATTTGAACCAGTCTACCTTTGAATGTTCTCTTCATGCGATAATCCTTGCTCATAGTATCTATTTTAAGTTTTCCTTTTAAATTTTCGATCAACTTTGACTTGGGTGCTCCTTTAGATTAACTTACGCATAATGCATGCCACCCTTTAAATAAGACATGCTCATTATTTAAAGGTGGGAAGAAAGGGGTATATGGAGAAGAGGGACCATGAGTTTTTGATAAAAACTTCCTTTGGACTTTTTTTTGTGAGCTAGCACCATTAGATTTGGTTAGGATCAATTTACACTATCCATCATTGTAGAGGTGCACGCTTTTAAATTTGACTTTGATGTATTTGATGGTAGTCTTTGTGGAGGATGAACGAGCATTGTTAGATCGATTTAGATCAATGGGTGAAGACTTTAATTGTGAGAGAATGGGTAGTCAACTTGGTTAAGGTTTGAACAAGTTTGCTCGTGCACACCCTTAGATTTTACTTTCAGTTCATGCATACCACTTGATTTGTCAAGACTTGAGCACCCTTTACCCAAACGAATTCGACTTTGACTTGAGTCACTAAATTTTGGGTAACTCTAAGACGTGCATGCCTTTGGATTAGAAAGAGGATGCTTGCACGCCATCCAATTTAAGGGACATGTGCAATATTTAACAAAAGGAGGTGCATACACTTAGTTAAACAAGTTTACTCTTTTTCTTAAGGGGACCTAGACTCATGATAAAACATTAAAAATTTTGACATTTAAAACATGTTGTGGGACCTAACCCTTGGGGACATAAAAATGATTATGGGTTTTTAAAACATGGAAATGATGGGAATGTACATGCCATTAGATATTGTCACGATGAGTGCACATCATCAGATACAGAGGATATGTGAGGGGTTTAACATGAAAGTGGTCACATAGGTGGGTTTGATTTCTTTTTGACTTAAACTATACCAAACTTTAAAATGAGTGAAGGTTGAAAAGACCTTATGAAACCTAAGCCATGGGGACAAAAGGGGGCATGGATCTATTCTTAATAAACCCTTTAGACTTAGGGGACTCTAAATTTTATACAAAATGGTGTGATACCTAGACCATGGGAGAATGACAACATGACTTTAGAAGAAAGCGTAGGACACAAGGGGGAACGCACACTATCGAATATAAGCTAGATGAGTATGCATTGCCGAATCTAATGGAGGTGAAGGATTTTTATCATTGGAACATGATAAAGTGAAGGACTATGGATGTGGTAAGTTTAGGAGGAGTGTGCACCATCTGATTTAGACCCAATGGATGAGCACCATAAAATTTGATGGATATGGGGGTACTTTACCACAAGGGGATTGTCTGGACTTATGTGGGCATATGTAAAACTTTCAGATTTGGAAGGATCTAGACTATTATATATATTAGAGCAAAATTTAAAAAATATATCACTAGATCTAAACCATGGGGGAGGAAATATGGTCATGGATTTAAACTTAGGGAATTTTGCAAATGGCCGATGGAACACAATTTTCTCATGGATTAATTTTGTTTAGGGCTAATTTTAGGGGGATGAGGAAATGGAGGTGAGCTCTCATGACAACCTTACAAATTTTAATGACTTTTTATTTTATAGTCAAAAAATGAGATGATATATTAAGCGAATAGGTGGATATGATGATGATAAATTTTACAACTTAGGAATTATGAACTATGATGGGGATATTGAAATGTTAACGGAGGGGGATGATGAATCGTATCGTACCTAGGTGAAAATAAAAGGGGTAGGACTTCATGGATGGGTTGAATTAGGACTTATAGATTATTTAGTAGGGGGAGAATGGCGTGAATGATTTTTATAAGGTTAATGTAATGAATGGTGGAATATTCAATGGATGGATTATGTGTGTGGATGTGGGATGGACTTGATGCGTTATAAATTAGTTCAAGATGGTATGGAAGACTATGATGGGAGTGGATGGTATGAAAATGATAGTTTTATGGATTCAAAAAAGGATGGGAATGAATTTGTGAAGGAAATATTTGAGTGGATTGAGCACAAAATCAAATAAAGACTTATACTCCCTTAGGATAATAAAACCCCTTTGAGCCAACACAATATTCCTATGATGTCACATCATTTGAAACTGACCAATGTATACTAAGATCACATAGACATCTATTTTGACAACCTTTGAAAAATTTGGGATGCAATTTAGGTTGGGATTTTTTAAGTCCAATAGTTATGAATCTTTTGAGACTGAGGAGCCTCATTGATGGCAGTTTCAGCTAGGAGACCAACCTTTTCCTTTTCATACCTTTTTGCTACTAGCTTTGAGACATGTGCCGACTTGGATAGTGTATCTTTAGAAGTAACCAAACGTGCATTTTTACATCCTCCCGCAATCGTCCAACCATCCTCCTAAGGTTGAGGAATGAGTGCACTTGGGGTGGTGGGGCTTTGCTTGTCCTTGTAATGCGACATCAAAGGATAATATTTGATCTTGTATGCTAAGTACTGGCACCAAAAACATGTGTTGGGTAAATTAATAAAAAGGACCCGTTGGGATAGCACAGTGTCACCAACTTGTATTTCAATAGTCTTCTTGAGATCTCGAGAAATATCAATCTCGATGCAAACACATTTTAAGGGTATGCATGGAAACATTTTTGCCTCCACTAAAATTACATGCCCTAGAGGGGTTGCTATGCAACTGAGAAATAGCCAAAGAGGTAGAGGGAGTACTCGAAATTTCACCCACACATGGACTTTGGTATATCTTTTCTTGGAAAAAAAAGTCACGGATCCAAGGAGAAAAAACAAGTAGAGAGCTTCTCATGTACCAAGGGCCATGCTCGTAAATCACCTTAGCATGGGTTGTTTCCACAAAGCAAAACAAAAAAGCCCTTTGTAAGGTTTTGAACCATCATTAGCTTGACTCCATGAGGAGTCCAAGTTGCATTAACCCAGACCCTAAGGGAAGACTCATTAGGGATGTGTCCAATAAAATACCCGACAAGGGTGAATGATTCTAAATAGTGACATGCAGAATCAAATTTAGGCAATGAAAGAATTACATCAGGAGAACGAGGGTTACCTTGTGGACCATTCTCAACACAAACTTGCACAGTCGATTGAGAGGAGAAATTATTTCATGCATTCCCTTCTGCAATGCCAATGTTGTGTATTGGCCTTCCAAGGTTGAGGACCATATTGATACTCAAAACCCTAGCCCAATATCCATCACTTGTCGTAGTTGAAACCCTCATAAGATAATATTTTTATATAAAATATTAAAATTAATTTGTGATTTGAAATTTGATGTTGAATATAATTTTTTTTTATTTCTATTAACTCTTTTAAATCTAATCAATAAAATATTAGGGTTTATTTTTGGTATTAGATTTTTTAAATTTATTGTTATGGTAAATTATAGGGGTTATTGAAAGGGCCCCAACCCTCATATACAAGAATAATAGAAGATAAACAATTAAGCCTAGAATACTGGAATGGACAAAAAGTACACTCTTCTAGAGTTACAAAAACTTTACAACATATCTAAATCAAAACTGCAGCAATAAAATATAACCAAAGAACAACAACAAAGACAAGCTTGTTGTCTCTGTTTTTGAAAAATTGGAGTCAATTTTCAAAGATCAAAACTTTTGTTTTACAAATTTATTTTTTACGTGTGATACACTATTGGAGAATTCACAACAATTCATCAAATTATGAGCACATTTGGTCCCTCAAATATAGACTATCATGCTCTGTTACACATTCTACACTTTGTTGTAACTACTGCATTTTTAAAAGAATGGGTGTTGAAAGGTCCCAATGACTATAAATATAGGCTTCTTACTCTCCCTTTTCAAAATCAAATTTTTTTGAGGAAAAAATCTAAATTCCCATTGCACAAAATGACCTAGAACACCAACTCTCCACCACTACAATTCAATCAAGCATACTCAAAAGACATTAAAATCAACAAATTATTCGGGAGGGTTGAAAAAAAGGAGAAAAACAAAATACAAAGGTTATCAAACATCAACAATTGCTAATATTTCCTTTCAGATTAGTGACATTTAAAAGAGCTTTTGGAAAGACATTTTTCCAAACCTTGTTTCCCTTCAAAAGAACTCCTAGATTTGCCATTACATCAACAACAAAGTTACCTTCCCTATAGGTGTGTTGAACAACAAAATTATCCAAACTAGATAGGATAGAAACTACATCTTGGATAATATTTTGAATGTTCTAGCTTGGATTTTTTTGGTTTTGTAAGCTATTAATGATGTTCATAAAATCTCCTTCAACCAAAAAACTATTAAAATTCAAATTCTTAGCTAATATCAACTCTGTAATCATCTATTTTTCCTTTTTTATTTTATTAGAACTTATCTCATAGTTCTCTGTATAACAGGTAATCACCACACCTTGGATATTCCTCAACACTCCCTCTCCTCCAACCTTACTTGGATTACCCTTAGCTGCTCCATAAAAAATTAATTTTACCCATCTAGAGGCTGGAGGTTTTCATTTTATCTTATCTCTCTGATTATATAGGACAAAACCTACAACTTTTTGAAGAACCCATTCCTCAATAAGTTTTGCTCCCACACATTCTCAAGGCTTTGGTTTTTTAGATTCACTGATGCACTCTTTATAAATCTAGCTTTAATACTATTAATAATTAAACTAGAATTACTCGACTTATTTTGGAGGACCCTATAATTTCTTTCCCTCCAAATATGCCAAAGAAAATGAGGAAGCAAAAAATTCCAAATCTTCCTCAGGCGAGAACTATGAAAATGTTACTCCAACACTCCCAAAGATACACCAAAGAGTCCACATGAACCCACTGAATCTTAAGAAGATTTAGCATTCCATACCACACTTCAAGAGTAAAAGGAAAATTAATAAACAAGTGATCCGCTGATTCTTCATCCGAGCAACATTAAGAGCATCTATTAGGAAAAATCATCCCTCTTTTTTTCTGAGATGATCTATTGTTAAAATATGATTTTGGAGTGCTAACCATAGAAAAAATGAGACTTTTGGAATAAGGTCCTTAATCCAAACTTTTTGAATTGGAAAAGTTTGATTATCCTTTCCTTTATCATAGTCAAAAGTAGAACTAACAATTAAAACTCCTTTAGAATTTGGTCCCTAAACAAACTTATCTTCTTTAGGATAAATGTGGAGGTAATATTATTGTAAACAAAAAAGTAAAGAATTCAATTTGCTTTGCATAACAACATCAACCCCTTCCAACTGCAATTGCTTCCACATTATGAAGTTATCTTCTATTGTAAGATAATATTGAACTAGGTAACCATATCTTCTTTTTAGGGGTTGCATTACACAGTGCCACTACTCATCTAAAATCAGGGGTTTCTTTGACAACCAGGCATCCTCCAATTTTTTTTTTTATCTCCCTTTCCATCTTTCAACCTCAATCCTTTCCATAAAATATTTCTGGTTTTCATCAATCCATTCCACAAGGAAGATCCTTTTGGAGGATTAAGACTATAGGTAAAGGATACTCTATTTTGGAGATATTTAGTAGATATTTGGGCCCAAAAGTGATCTTTTTCAAGCATTTGTATCCATCCCACCTTTGCCATAAGATATCGATTCATCTGCTTCACCTTTCTAATTCCTAGACCTCCTTCCTTCTTAGGCCTACAAACTTTATCCCAAGCCACCGAACTCATATGTTGTTTTTCTTCCACACCTTTTCATAAAAAGCTCCTCTAAATTTTCTCTAAATTTTCAGCCACCGTTGTTGGAACTTTAAACAAAGACATCATATAAATAGAGAGATTTTGAAGAGTAGATTGTAACAGTTAAAGTTTACCTTCTTGAGTTAAAATAGAACCTTTCCAACCCATCAAATTTCTATTGAATCTTTCAATTACCATAACCCAAAGATCACTCCTCATTCTTCCAAAAAAAGAGGTATTCCAAGGTAAACAGTAGGAAGATTAACCACTCTACAACCAAATATTTTGGTAATTCTTTCCTACCTAACCAAAGGTGTATTGATAAAAAAATAATATGCTCTTCAAAAATTTAATTAACTGACCTGAAGCTTGTTCATAGGTTTGAAGAATAAGCTTAATATTCTCAACCTTACTAACTGATGCTTCAGACATAATAATGGTATCATCAACAAATTGTTGATGAGTGGCCGATTCTAAGTTAGAAGCAAGTCTAATTCCTTTGATGACATCATCCCTTGCTATTGTTAAGCTTCTTCCTATGGCTTCAACAACAATAATAAACAAATAAGGTGAAATAGGGTCACCTTGCCTTAGCCCCCTTCTACCAGGGAAGAAACCCACTAGTTCTCCATTAACTAAAATAGAGTAGCACAAAGTAGAAATACAAAATCTGATCCAAATCCTCCAATATTACCCAAAACCAAAATGTTTCAAGACCCTATCTAAGAAGCTTCAAGCGACTTTGTCATAAGCCTTGTTCATGTCCAATTTCAGTAACATACCCTTTGAACCGCTAGCTTTCATAGAATGTAAGGTTTCATGCGCCGTTACTATCCCATCCAAAATCTCTCTTTTGCAGAAAACCACTTTGCTGCAATAAAATAATGTGGTGGAGAATAATCTTTAATCTATTAGCTAGAACTTTAGTTAGGATCTTGTAAATAGAATTACATAAGCTAATAGGGTGAAAATATTTTAACATATATGCTCCTTCCTTCTTTGGTATTAAAACTAGGAAGGTAGAATTTCACTCTTGAAGAACAGTTTTTCCCGTTGGAACTCTAATAAGACATCCAAGACATCCTTTTTCACAACTTCCCAATAAGTATGAAAAAAACCATTTGGGAATCCATTTGGCCCAAGGATCTTTTCCTTCTGCATGCTAACGACTACATTGCAAACTTCCTCTTCTGTAAAAAAGACTACTCAAGATCTGATTCATCTCATTATTCACTACTTGGCGAATGTTGGCTAGAACTTTAACTTAAGATGTAGAACTTTATAAACTAAAATGTTCATCCATGAGAGATTTGAATTTTATTTTAAGATACAAAAGTCTTCATTCCAAATCAATTCATTGATGGGATTAGAACTTTAGTTTACAATATATAACTCATTATTTAAATCAATTGTCCCAAGCTCTTTGGATTTGATTTTAAAAAAAGAAGAAGCTAAATGTCTATATTTTATTGTTCATGAGTGGTTTTAGCTATATATATATATATATATATATATATATATATATATATATATGGGATTAACTATTGCTATATATATATTTTAATTGTTCATAGATTCGAGATAAGTGGTTAGAAGATACAAGTTATAAACAAATATTTTAATTTAATAAATTAGCATTAAAATTTCAAATGAGATATGGTAAACATATAAAGGTATGTACTAAAAAAATAGTAAAGCTACTTGAAAAAATAAATTACAAAGAAAAAGAAAACATTATCTTGATGAACCTAATCTAATCATCACCAAAAAGCCTATATACTTAAGGACAAAAAAACACGTAAGTAAGTAAATAAATAAATAAATATTAACATGGTGGAATCGGTAGCCGCCACGAATCCGGGCAGGATGTCCAGTTTTTATGGTCGTCGTAATATTCTGTGCTGTCCGCCCCGGAAGCCGCCACACAGATCTTTGCGCAGTCCGCCCCTATAACCGCCATGCCACAATCATTTTAAACCTTTTACGCCCGAAAGCACCAGGAAAGGGACAAGCGTTCAGTCCGACGAGGTCCGAGATTTGAACCTTGGACCTCTGCCCCCCTTATGGGGTTTGGATGAAGCAATTGGTCTACATCTCGAACCTAAAACACGTAAATATTACAAATCATAAATAATTTATATAAAAAATACTTCATTTTATAATTTTTGAATATAAATAAAAAATAATTTATATAAAAAAATACTTAATTTTATAATTCTAAATATATATAAACATATAAATTAAAAATATTAATATTTTATTAAAAAAAACTTCAAAGTTAAAAGAACAAAATTAAACAAAATTTTCTTAACATAGTCTTCTTTTTGACCTACTAAGTGTTAAAAACCATCTATTCTCTTCTTACATAAAATAATTTTTTAAAACCTTCAATCTTAAATAACCTGTTTTCCACCTGCGAATATTTTATCAGCTTATCTTAGTCTCCAAAAATGTTCCATTAAAAACACGTGTCATTTGATAGGGGAACGTCACACCCTCCGCTCGAATTTATTCT
The DNA here is from genome assembly GCA_028583015.1 of Wollemia nobilis. Lineage (NCBI taxonomy): Eukaryota > Viridiplantae > Streptophyta > Pinopsida > Araucariales > Araucariaceae > Wollemia > Wollemia nobilis. Next base: position 12,967,481 of record JAQPPZ010001195.1, read on the forward strand.
TGTAGCCCGGAGTCTGCCACTATCGCACAACCTCTTCTAACGAAGTCGATTTTTTATACACAACCATCGTGAGGTTGAACCTTAGTTTTATCATCATAATACAAGTGGTGTCTTACCTTCTTTATAGAGGAATTGTATCTCATTTCATTTTCAAATGTTCTCTATAAAAATATTCCAATGGATTGTTATTATTTTATTTCAATAACCTCAATTGCTTATTTTTGTTATGCTTAATCGCTATATTTGGCGGGGCTTGTGGATTAACAAGAATATCAGAGGATTTAGCCTGAGCTATGGAAGGGGCAGGAAGATTCTTGGAGGAACAACCTAAGAAGGAGAAGGTTATAGGTGGCCATCAATAGGGAAGTTCTCGGCTAAATAAGTTGAGGGTCATTAGTTGGAGTTCTCTTTAGTCGCTCCTTCAAAATAAGGTTCAATAATTGTTGTGTCAGTGAAAATATATTTCAGTCTCTAATTCATGAGGTCGAGCAGCCTCTAAATCACCCCTCATTTAAATATTCTATCTTGGAATGTTAGGGGGCTCCCCCTCCCTTACCGTAAGTTTCAAGTTCGAAAAGTAGTTGCTGAAAATCATATATTTATTCTTTTCCTTCAAGAACTGAAAGTCACTAGTTACTCTCTCACCCATTGTATGGACATCATTGGTGGTGGATATGCATATGCCTTTACTACTTCTCATATTAATGGTAAAGGAGGTGTTGCCCTTTCCATAGCCAAGTCCCTTTGTTATGCTATTCTAGACCATGGTGAAGACCTTGCTCATCGTTGTGTGTGGGTCAGATTGGCTCTCAACTCTCAGATTATTGGATTTTGTTCTATCTATGTTCCCAATGACCCTCCTAGTCGTAATTCCTTATGGGAATGGTTAGTTGTTTCTCTCCCTCTTGCAGAATGGATCCTTGGAGGTGACTTTAATATGATTGAAAATCCTAGTGACAAAAGTTGGACCGGTAGTAGACCCCTTTCTAGTGTTGAATTTGGTAGTTGGTTGTTTTGTCGTAATCACTTAGGTGTGCATGACCCTCTGTTTGGTAAAGCCTCCTCTCATAGAGATAATTGGTTTACGTGGCCCAACTATCGTCAAGGTTCTTTTAGGAAGCTTGTTCATTTGGATAGATTTTATTTCAGTAATTATTTCCTAGATAAATTCTCTATCCATGAGCAAGTTTGTGTCCTTTCTCACACAACTTTGTATAATCACCTTCCTATATTATCTTCTATCCAAACTTCCTATATTTCTCTTGATTTCTTGTCGCTTCCTTTCAAATTAAATGTGTCCCACCTTGACAGTCATGCCTATTGCCACCTTGTAGAGCATGTCTGGAATAAATTTTCTAGACCAACTGGTAATACTGGCTGGATCAAATGGTTTGAAACAACCATTTACAATAAAGTTTCACCCATCAGATGGTATGGGCGCTCTGTAGCCAGGAGGAAGAAGATTCAAGAGAGTTACCTTCATAAGGAGATCTTTCATCTTCATTCCATATCCCTTATCTCCTTGGGATATCCAATTGAGGTGAGATCTAACATGCGCCCCTCTAGCACAACAAGACTCATAAACTCTAACTTGATTTTTAATATTAGCTAGATCGCATTGAACAATAATGTTAGTAGGATCTTTCATCTTCATTCCATGCTTATGAAAGACCCTACTAACATTGTTGTTCAATGCGATCTAGCTAATGTTGAAAATCAGACTAGAGTTTATGAGTCTTACTATGCTAGAGGGGCGCAAGTTAGATCTCACCTCAATTGGATCTCCCAAGGAGATAAGAGATCAATTTTTTTTAACTACCTCAGACAAAAAAATATTTCAGAAAGGATCACTGAGTTAGAGGATCCTTTAGGTGATTCCCTTTTTGACTCTAAATAGATCATGAATCTTTTTGTATCTCATTTCTCTCAACTTTTTACAACGGAGCCAAGGGATGACATCCAATGTATCTTAATGGAATATGTGTAAGAACATATTTCCTCCTTGGTAGACCCCATTATTTGGGATGAACTTGAATATCCTATTTCTATGAACGATCTGCAAATTGCCCTTTTTTCTATGAAGAATGACAAAGCTCTCGGTATGGATGGTCTCCCAGTGGAGTTTTATCAATTTTTTTGGCATATTCTTTCCTCTGATCTTCATCATGTTTGCCTAGAAGCTCTCCAAAATGGTTTCCTTAAAGTTTATATTAATGCAAGGCTTATCAATTTGATTCCTAAAAGGTACAACTCGCAACCAAATCTCCAATTGGAGACCTATTAGCCTCCTCAATGTTTCGTACAAGATCATAGCTAAAGTTATAGCTTTAAAAATTAAAACAGTTGTTCAAGTGATTGATCGCCCAGAACAATCTGCTTTTCTTAAAGGGCGTTATATTTTAGAAATCTTACGATGGCCTAGGAAACTTCGAAACAGGCTATCGACTCCAATCAAGATACCCTCTTAGTTAAGTTAGATTTTGACAAAGCTTATGATAGATTTAGATGGGATTTTATTCTTAGCATGCTTTCTTGGATTGGTTTTGGTCCAAAATTTTGTAATCAAATTGGTATGCTCTTTGAGATGCTTCAGCTTGTGTTCAAGTTAATGGAGCTCTTTCTCCCTCCTTCCCTCTTCAACGACTATCAGATAATGTTGTCCCCTTGCTCATTTTTTGTATGTTTTGGCTATCGATGATCTTGGTTATCTTCTTCATAAGGCTCATTCTTATGGCCTCATTCAAGGTATTAAGTTTCCTGGGGATAACCATGTTCTTAACTCATATTTTGCTGATGATTACCTTATTTTTATTCAAAATACCCAACAAGAGGTGGATACAACTAAGGAGATTGTTCAACTATTTTGTGATGTCGCTGGCTCTCATATCAATGACTCTAAAACTGAAGTCTTTTATATCTCTTCCTCTCCGAGGAGTGAGTGGAAGATCGTCCCTCATGGTATGATTGTGCATTATTTGAGAATTCCCTTTGGGATTAATATCTCTCCTAAGGATATGTGGAACTGGGTTTTGGAAAGACTTCAAAAAAAATTTAATGCTTGGCCAGCTCGGTTTATTTCCTTAGCAGGAAGAATTCAAGTTGCAAATAAAATTATGGCAGCCTCTTATGTTTATTACTCCTCTTGTTGGATGGCCCCCAAGGTAGCCTATAAAAAATTAACTCGGGCCATTCGTAAATTTTTATGGACCAAATGGGATGGGGAGGTGGGAATGACTGCCATATCATGGAAGCTTTGTACTCAACCTAAGGCTTTAGGAGGTCTAGGCATTATTGATCCTCTTACCCAGAGCAAAATTTTGGCTGCTAAATGGGTTGCTAGAGCCATCACTGGTGATGAAAATTGGAAACACCTATTTCGTTATAGAATCTTGCAAGCTACTCACAAAAGTAAATGGAAAGAAACCCCTTGGAAGGATAAGATCCTTAATGTGCCTTACTTTACAGTTAAAGGATCTATTCTAGTTACCCAAAATTGGAAAGCTTGGAAATTAGTTTCTCATTTATTGGTTTAGAAGTCTAACTCCTTGGGACATGGTTTGAGCATCGATCTAAATAGTCTTTGGTGGAATAAAATTATCCTCCATAATGATAAACCTTTAGCTTTATGCAATGCTTTTCAAGGTCTAACTTTTTTGAAGAAAGGTATTAATAGAATTAGGGATATCTGGGATCCGGGTACTTGCTCAATTCTTACTTAGAACCAAATATGCAATTGTTGTTCCCTTCCCTCTAGGTTCAAAGAGTCTTATGGCCTAGTTATGGCTTCCATTCCTGTTGAGGCCCTTATAAAGTTAGGTACAACTACCCATAATATTTGGAATGACTGAAGATGACTTAATGGTCATAGAATATCTTCCATTACTTCTAGTTGGATTTACAAAAATATTTTGTGTCCTGCTTCTCTAGACTCTAAGCTCAATGTCAAGTGACAAGTAAATATTACCAATGCCCAATGACAATTTCTTTCTACTCAGATTTGGAAAGTTCCTATTAAATCCAAAACTCAACTTCTTGGATGAAGACTTTTGCATCCAAAACTTCCAACTTCTGAAAGTTTGGCAATGATTTTACATATTCCCCCCTATGCAATTTTTGTAATACTTTAGAAACTCTAATTCATTTGTTTTGGTTTTGTAGCATGGCTAAACAGTTTTGGGATGTCTTCTGCTCTTTTATTTTTCCCTCTTTCACTAGATCTTGGAAGCTCTATCTGCTTAGTTTTTCTCACTTGGATTAGTGCCCCAAACTCTAGCATGTTTGTAGACTCATCCTTCTCAAGCATATTTGGAAGTACATATGCAAAAAGATGTTTACTGGATCTTCCCCTCCATGGGATATAGTTTTAGCAGACTTGACCTTTGATCTTTTGTTACATGTGGGACACATTCATTCCCAAGTCTATGGAACTTCCAACACACCACGAGATGTTATTGACAGACTTCATCAAATTTCTCATATGATTCAGAATCTTTAGAAGGTCCAATAAAAAAATAAAAAGAAGGTTGTTAATAATGATGAGAAGGTTCAGGTTTTGATTCCTTCTATTTCTTTTTTGAAGACTTCTAGAAATATCTAAACCCAAAATTTGTTCATATAACAGACTTTCCCATAGATGAATGCTAATATTTGGTGTATTACAAGAAGATATAACTATAGTATTTTTGTTGATATCAACTTCTATTCTTATGTATATTCAATTATGGGTGCTTTACTGCTGATCCACCTTATTTTTTTTTTTAAATTGTGAACAATGCTAACACCAAAATATTATAATATTTTTGTTGATAAATAAATATAATCTAACTTTAAAAAAAATATAATCTCAATTATATCACCATTATACTTTACACTTTACATTGCTTAAAAAAATTCCATACCATCCCATTAATCTTATTCATTAATGACTTGTATTTATCTATTACCCTATAGTCTTGACATCCCAAAGCCATGGTTGACTTGTGAAACAAAAATTAGAGATATAGGCCATTCTCTAATGTTAATCCAAAAATAAAATATTGTATGGCTTCATTTGGGAGAAAAAGGTTAGCTTAAACTATGGGTGACAAATAAAAACAAGACGTGCAAGATTCCTCAATATTTGATTATGAAAAAGCCGAGAGTTGGTCAACTTCTAAACTTGTAATCGGAATTGATGTATTAAATACGTGGATGACAAGGAACACCAAGAAATATTATTAAAATAATTAAAAATATTATTTATAAATAGCTTGTCCATGGTGGACAAGCCCAACACAATGGATTCTAAGTTACAATTAAAATTAGCTTCCCATCCATTACACAAAAATACATAAATAAAATAAATGCCTTAATTGATTTTCTTTAAAAAAGTAACAATGTATTTGTTGAGCCGATGCATGATAAGGAATTTGTTCAAAACTAGGGAATAAATTACCTTATTGTCAATGTCTTCCATTCATCTTTCATGTGATGATTCAATACTTATATTATTTGGTATGTAAAGTCAACATCGAAAATTGTTTTTCTATGTATATAGAATTGTGCCTACGAGGACTAATAGAGCTTATTAGGTCTTGCTGGTTGTTTTTAAGTATCACATGTTAATATGTTTTAGTTAATTAAGGTTTAATGATACATAAAAGTTATTTGTTATGTTTTTAGGATATTAATTAGTTTAATTGATTATATTTTTCAAATTTTAAGAAGAGATCTATGTTTAAATCTTGTTAAGCATGTTACATGCATAACTATATAATACTACTAAGTTATTATACTGTAATAATATTAAAGGGGCATGTGTTTAAACAAATAAATTTATATATCAAATGGTATAAGTTAAAGTGGTTTGAAACTTTGTATTTAATGCAAATATTTATTTCATATTTTGTTAAATAATATATGTATAATTATATAATTATCAAATACTATTATGTGGTTTATTGAAATATCATAAAATATGGTAATAATATAATATAGGTAGTTTTGATCACATGCAACTCATTAAAAAACCATATTTATGGTGTAATAAATGTTTAAATACAAAGTTTTTTATTGGGTTTGGGGCAAGTGGTAGAGAGCAAGGAGTTCTACACGATGAACCAAAATTCCAATCTTATCATAAACCTTAATGTTTATTATAAAAAATAGACTTAATAGGATGTACGAGAGAGGAGTGAAGCATGAGTGAGTCACAAAAGCATATGTGCCAAGTGTCATGTGAAACAAATATGAGAGAGGAGTGAAGGTATGAAAGCAAGGAGCAAGCAAAGTTTGAGCAAGAAGCAAGCCTAACATTTGGAACTTGAAAAAAAATTGAATAATGAGGGTCTTTCAAGAAAATCATTCTAAGAAGTCCTACTTGAAAGTTAGGATTCTTTGGTCAAGAAAATGAATATTTTGTTGGTCGAAGTTAAAGGGAAGAAGGAATTCTTGATATTTTCCTAGAGTAGTGCTCATAATACCAAAACTCCACCTCTATTGTTTATACATTTTTTCTTAGTAGAGTAATATTTTAAAAACTTTGCACTATCATAGTCTGCTTTACCAAATTTGGATTGCTAGTTTTCTTCTTGAAGCATAAGTGCAACCACAAGAATTGTAATAAATAGTCTATATGAAAACACATGAATGTTATAAAATAAAGTAATTATTACCAATGAAAAATATTAAAGTAAATCTTAGTCATTATTTGATTCAAGTAATCAACGTTTTCTTGTCAATTTTAGCTAAACTTACTACTTCTTCTAACCATGTAAAAGAGAATTAAACTTTATGATCCTCAGTTAAAACCCTTCTATTGGCTAGCCTATCTGCACATTTGTTTCCTTCCCTTAACATATGTGTAAACCCAATTTCTTCGAAATCTGTAGCAAAGTCTTGTATTTCCATAATTATCTCTTGTATGTTCCATGGAGCCTTTACTTTCCTCAAAATTGTATTTATTACTATTAGTGAATCACCTTTCATCCATACTCTATTCCTTTTATTTGTTTGTATATTTTAAACCTTCCAAAGCTATACAAGCTTCAAGTTCATTATTTATATTAAATCCACTATTTAAAGCATAATGAGATAAAATATCTCCCCTATTATTTCTAATTATTCCTCCTACTTCTCTTGGTCTTGGATTTCCTTTAGAAGCTCCATCAAAATTCAATTTGACAAAATTCACTTCTAGTGGTTTCCACTTTATGGTCTTTGCCTTATTTTTATTTCTTCTATATCAAATATCATAATTCCATCTAATGAATTTAATCCATCTATCAAGGCTCTATGCTTCAAGATTAGGGATTGAGTGAGTCAACAAGGTTGGTTTAACCTCCTCTATGGCTAAACAAACCTTCATTTTCATTACCTCTAAACTACTTTTCTTTCCTTTAAATATTCTTCTATTCCCTTACAACCATATAGTCCAAAGTATTATATCTTTTGATATATCCCATATTATCTCTAAATCCTTACATTTAAAAGTGCTTTGTCATTGCTTTAACCATTCTTCAATTCTACCATTCATCACCATGCATTTACCAAATATATTAAGAATCCATTTTCATAATTTCCAGACTATTGAGCAGTGTTCCAAGAGATCATCTATACTCTCCTCCTCCATTTTACATAGAACACATGATGAAGGGCCATGAAAACCCCTTTTTCATAAGGTTATCCTAGGATAAAATTCTTCTATGACCTACAAGCCAAAAAAAAACTTTGACTTTAGGAATGCTAGGGCTATCCCAAATCTCTCTTATAAATGCAATTATTATTGGCCATACATTTTAGAGATTTAAAATTATGTTGGGATGAGATGTGGATTAGATTTACATTATTCTATGACTTCTCTCTAGTAAATATTTTTCTCATAATTTTTTTTATGTCAAAATCTATGGATGAAGTAATGGGTGATGATCCATGGTTTGTGGGGATAATTGTCTTGTATTTTAGACCATAGAGTATAATTTTTCTATAAAAATAATAATATTTAAAGGGTTTATGTGTGGGTCATGCTATTTGGAATTTCATAGGGGCTTCTCAACATAGAGTTCTAAAAATATTGATAATACCCTATAATCTAAGTGGCACCATTAATATCTATGGAGTAACATTTATTTGTATACACACGAATGTATATTATTATAGATATTTAAAAACCTTTTCCAAAATCCATCATTATTAGGTATGAATCAAGAAATTTATTCATGGATACACCTTTGAAATACCAATATATCTAATATATGTAAGAAAATAGAGTTATGAATAATTAGTCAATTGTAGGGTCAAACTATAACATCCTTTTGACACTACTTATTAAAACTACAACTATCACAAGCTAAACAATATAATAGTTTTTCAAATAAGTAAAAATTATATGAATAGAAATCACTAGATATTTTCCCTATCCATTCATATTAAATGGATTGCCTAATCCACCACCTACAAGAAAATGATTTAGTAGCTTTACGTGTATCTAAGGTTCTTCAACCCCTCCTTGTGAGGTGGTGTCATTTGTTATAATATCATAAATATAACATGTGCATGCTCATGACCTTGGGATTTAGATAATCAACATAATCGACATTAATAATAAATCCGTATTCACACCAATAAGCATTTAGCAATATCTCCAACTTGTACATCCTTACTCAAGGAAGTCCCACCTAATATCCTATTACTAATACCCAACATAAGCTAACACCATGTATCTATGGTAGAATTAAAGGAGGTCCTCCTCAATATCATATATCTATAAGCTACCAATGGAGTCATGTTCATATGGTGGGACACCCATACTATGATCTCTATGATGTAGAGAGACAGAGAGAGAGATCACCCTTAATCCTCTACGAACACATCTAAGTTGAATAAAAATAAAATATATAAAATAATAATAAAAACTCATTGATGATAATCATAAAATATATCATAAGCATAGAGCTAATCACAACCTACAACCTAGCATGACAAAGAATAATAATAAGCATAGATTTGATTTATTGAATAGTGAGTGACATCTCAATAAAGCTTTTAATTTCTAAAGTAGCAATATTCTTTCTTTCCATCCTTCCAAAATTTTCCAACTCAATTGATTATGGTTACAATCAACCCAAGGTCTATCGCCACTTGACCTTAGATCCATGCATTACCTTAAGTTTGATATTTATCTTTAAATGATGATGGAGTTGAAACCATGACTATTAGTGTGAATTTCTCACTTTTAATCACTTAATTCAAACCTATTGGATTCTTATAACTTCAATACTAATGGTTATAAATTTGTTTGTGAAATTTGTTTTGTCTAGATTACTACTAATCTCTAACTTCATAGGAAGAATCACATAACTTTTATAATATACAAAAATTCTTAGATAAATTAAATGCTTAATACATTTAAGAAACAATCCTCAAATTATACAATATACAATCATAGTCTTGTTGGATCTTATAATACTTTACAATACCATTTCAAAACATGCATTCACTATAGATCATATCACAAAAGAGTAGAATAGCAAAAATAAGGATAAATACAATGAAGAATAACATAAAGATAGTCAAAATAGGAGGAAGGGGCGGGTGCTCATCACCCCCACAATATCACATCATCACAAGTTGATATAATAGATAAGTCATTGGGGGTTATTTATAGTGATACCTAACCCTAATTAAATACTAACCTCAAGTCGACATAACTTGCCTCGAATGTTAAATTACATATACTAAATATATTGAACCTTTTAATTTAAGGTTAACCACATAGCTGGTTTAACCAACCTCACTAAGGATGAATACATTGAAATTGTTCATAGGCTTATATAAACATGATCTTAGGATTACATATAAGATGCTCATAGGCTTACATATAAGATGTTATAGGCTTACATATAAAAAACTTGTAGGCTTAGATATAGAACACTCATAGGCTAACATTAGGTGTGACTATATGAACTTCATCACTATCAGTATTTGCTAATAAGGTTAAATTATAAATATTCCAATGCCCTTCCATAATCTAATATGAGAGGTTAAGGAGAGGAGACATTAGATATGGTACATCTCCCTCATAATGAATGATAAAATGGGCCAATGAGTCTATATCAAGAATCTTATTGTATTTTTTTGCCAAAGGTACATGAACTATATCAACCCTTCATAAAAAATGAAGCCATGAAAAATGAAGCCATGACTCCACCTTCTAGATCCAAGATGTCGAGCTTCCCATGAGAAGATCCTTAACAAACAATATGATGATTATAATATATCCTTCAAACTTAAAAAAATTTGAATCCTCAAGTAATAGGAAAGCCTTTGAATAATCAACCCCCATGGTTGGAAAGGGATCCTATGAAAAGGTTGACCTTACATTGATCATCCAAAACCTACTCTTATTGGAGATAAAAAAATCACCAACTACCATGCTAATGAAGCCTATTGGAGTTAGAGAGTACACCATGTCTTAGACATGAAAAGAGACATATGATAAAAAAATGTGCAATGTCCTCAAGAAGATCTGAATAATAGATCTATTGGATGTGAGTGAGCTTGAAAACTATCACACTAATGGGCCTGTTGGAATGTTACACCAAAATAAAGAAGAGAATATCAATTGGGTCCGATTTGCATAAAAATTCCCATAAACCTACATGTACTTGAATTGTTGTCACTATTGTATAAGACTGAAAACTATGCAATCTAAAAAGATAGGTTTGAAAAAATTTCATATGGAAAAGTTATGGTCTCTAGAAATTTGCCCTCCAAAATAGCCCTAGAGTGACATTTTTGAAAAACATTTATTTACTTAAAATTACTTTTGATTTTTCTACAAGGAATGATAATAAGAAATAAATTAATTCCACTCCTTACATGCTGAATAAAATAGATATTTTGTGTAACAGGGGTTTCCACTCCATATTTGCTCTACTGCTATGTTGTATTTTTTAATACTTTCTAGAAATATTATAAAGGATGCATTCACCATAACATATTACAAAATAGGAGTAGAAAATTGAAAATAAGGAGGAATATATGAAAGGATAAGATAGAGATAGTCAAAATATGAAGAAGGGGTGGGTTCCCATAGGCACTCACACAACATATATCATCACAAATTGATATAATAGATCGATCATTGGGGATTATTTATAGTGATACCTAATCCCTAATTAAATGCTAACCTCAATTTGACATAAACTAATTAAATGTTAAATTATAATATACTAAATGTACTAAATTTTTTAGTTTAAGGTTAATCACATAGGTAGTTTAACCAATATCACTAATAGTGAATACATTAAAACTACCTATAGGCTTACATTGTAATGGTCCCAATATAGCCATGTTGGCTAATTATTTTTATCTCAAGCCATAGATTTACTTAGTCAACCCTTAAGAATTAGATTTAAGTTATTATTGATTTTATATATAAATAGGAAAAATATTTTATTAGTTTGAATCATTAAATAATTTGGATTTAAGTTGCCTCGATGTGCATAAGAGACTTTGCCCTCTCAAAGTGGCTATGAGACTTTGCCCTCTCCAAGTGGCTATGGATTTGCTATTGCATTAATTTATTTTTGGATTTGATATTTGCATATTATTCATGATATTTTAATTGGAATTATTATTGTTTGCATACTCCTAATAATAATTCAATTTTGAAGTATTATTGTGGGTATAAAATATTTATGCGGTATCGTAACAAGTGGTATCAAAGCACAATTTTGTAACCAATGGAAATTAACAAAGATATTTGATGCCCTAAAAAAGTAAAGTTTTCATTTTTTTGCAGAAGAAAATGTATATTTGATTTTCCGAAGTTAATTGGCTTTTTTGTTCAACTCAACTCCCCTCCCTACTTTATATTAATAATTAAATAAAATAAAATTTTATTTAAATATTAATAGAGAGAACAAGCATCCCTTTTCATTTATCTTTTTTTTCTTCTTCGTATTTCCCAAAATCAATTAAAGTTTTTATAAATTATTTGGCACATATCCCTACTTTATATTAATAATTAGATTACATAAAAATTAATTTAATTATTAATAGAGAGCAAGCATCTCCATTGTATTTCTATTGCATTTTCTTTCGCTTCACATCTTCATAGTCTTACATTTCACTATTTTGAATTATTAAACACCCTTTCCTAGCTTTCATATATTTCGTTTTTAATTATTAAACACCCCTCAAACTTTCACATTTCATTTTTTTAATTAAACCACCCCTCATCATTTGTATTTCCATTCTCCCCGCGTATACACAATTTCAAATTTCATTTTTTTTTAATTATTGAAACCCCCCACTTTCACATTTCATTTTTTTAATTATTAAACACCCCCCTCATTTTTTTAATTATTAAATTTTGCCCAACCCCACCCACTCCTACTCTTTCTCATATTGATCTTATTAATTAAATTCTTGCTCATACTCTTTCTCATTTTAAACCTTTTATTTCTAATTCATAAAATTATTTAAATAAAATTAAAAATAAAGGAAAGAAAAAAGAAGAGAGAAGTATCAGGTATTATCAATTTGTTTTACAAAATGTCTATCATTTGGTGTTCGTATCTTCAAGTTGATCAAAGTGCATGAGTGAACCTGCTACCATTATTGGTTGGACATGAGTCAACAATCGATTACAATGTATTGTTGCTTCAGAGGATTTGTGTATGAGAAGAAAGAAGCACCAACCTAGAAATATTGATAACCATCATAACACTCCTATTAATATCAATAGTTTTGACCAACGTCTTCTTTCTTCCCTAAACACCATGGCTTCACCTCCACCTAACAATTCAAGTCCTTCCTCTCCAACCCCCAATAACCCTCCTAATAACCTTGTTGCTCCAAATAACCTTGGTACTCCTTCCTCTACCCCTCTAAGTGATATTATACTTCCTAGTACTATTGACCCTGGTTTGTATAAATATCTTTCACATCAGGAACAAATAATTACTTCCATCAACAATTCCTTAGATGAGCAAAAACATTCAATTCCAACCATTGCCAACAACTTGCTTAATCAAGCTAAGTCCCTACATAATATTGAAATATTTCTAAATATACCCAATACTATACCTCCTCTTATCCAAGGGTCACAAAAAATTGTTAGGTCCCAACCTCTAACCATTCATCAAGCACCAAATATTAATGTTCTTCCACAACTACTTAGTCATAATCCTCTAGGCATTGCCTCTTATGAACTAGGTTTCACCTTTAATCTAGACTCCTCGATAGGTGGTGCTTCTAATTTATTGGAATGATCTCATGATGTTAAGATTCCTCACATCAACATTCCCACCTTTTAAGGTGTTGACCCTCGAGGATGGTTGGCCAAAATGGAAGGTCTTGTCCATTTGTATCATATTCCAAAAATAGGTCATGTCACATTAGCAACTTTTAAACTAGGTACCTAACCTTATCAATGGTTGTTATGGTAGCTTTGCCAACATGGTGGCCATATTTTATGACCTAACTTCAAGGAACACTTTATTTGAAGGTTTGAAAATGGATCTTCCACATCATATGTGGTATATCTTATGAAAACTAAGTAAACAAGAATAGTGGAAGACTATTGCTTCGAGTTCACAAGTAACCTGACCTATACCCAATAATTGAGTCTAGTAGTGGTGGTATCTACCTTTTTCTATGGCCTTAATAATAAAATTTGAAAGGAAGTTGACATGCATAATCCTTATACTCTTGATGATGCACAATGTATAACTCTAGCAACAAAATAAAAGCTCTAAGATTATGGTCCTCGATATGGATGTGATTTCAACTCTCATCATCCTTATCGTAATTTTGAGTGTTCCATAATATTTTTTGTTTTAAATGTAGTTCACACCCTGATATTAGGCCTATGAAGAACATCATAACTTTCACTTGGAATATGGGGACACATTAATTTTTGAGGATGAAGATTCAATATAACATGAGCAGTTAGAAGAACCAAGATAACAAAAATTAAAAGTGGATGAAGTAGAACAAGAGAATGATACTCTGGTTCTCTCTACCTATGCACTTATGGGTCTCCAAGCTCACCAAACTATCAAGGTACAAGGATTTATCAAACAACGTGTCAATGTGTTGATTGATTTATGTAGCAAAAATAACTTTATAAATAGTACAACAACAAAATCCTTGGGCTTATATATCAACACTTCAAATCAAGATAAATTTCAAGTATTAATTGCAAATGGAGATATTTCTCAGTGTGTGGATCGAATGGATAAAGTTAACATCCAAATGATAAATTATACTTGGGTGGGAAATCTCTTTGCTATGAACCTGGTAAGTTTAGATGTTATCTTAGGAGTACAATGACTATCTCAACTTGGTGATGTTACTACTAATCTAAAAAAATGTATATCAAGTGGATAGAGAATGGAAAGGTCATTTATATCCAAGGAATTCAACCCTCTCCCTCCAAGGTAGTTAGTTCTCATCACATGAAAAAATATTAAGGAAAGACAGTCCTAAATTCTTTGCTCAAGTCAATTGCATGGAGGTTCAATTGATTCATCTCTTCTAGCTCTTATATTGGACCTTCAAAGTATTGTGGATCATTATGAGGTGGTATTTACACTACACCAAAAATGGTCTTTAAGGGAAGTTTTTAACCACCCTTAAAGAGCTTTAAGGGTGATTATTTAGCCACAATTTATGAGGGCATCGTAAAAATCTATATCATAGGATGGTGGTTAAAAATTGCCTCAAAAAACCATCCTCTTAGGGTCTATTAGGGTGTTTTAAAACCACCCTCTTAGGGCTAAGAGGGTGGTTTAAAACTATCCTCTTAGGTCTAAGACCCCTTAGGGCTAAGAGGGCAGTTTAAAACCACCCTCTTAGGGTCTAAGAGGGCAGTTTTAAACCACCCTATTAGCCTCAACCAACACATTATTCATAGAATAACCAAAAGAAATCAAATTTTAAAAAAATAATTGACCATAAAAGTAAGGAAAATGAAGAACAGAAGCTTATACTGAGAGGAGGGGGTGAACAGTATAAGACCACTTTTTACTTTTCTTTCCCAAATAATATTATGCAATATATCAATGGCAATATCAACAACAATAATCAAAGCAATGCACAAATAACCACACACAATAGAGACACCAATTTAACGTGGTTCACCCAATGTGGGATACTCCACGGAGAAAATATTTTAGTAAAAATTTCTCAACAAATCTCTTGGGAATCCTTCCCTATTACAATATTTATGGACCTATTTCCAAAGGAGACACCAATCCCCTAATCAAGTTCGTGGATCCCTATACACATGAGACACCAATCCCCTCAACTGGTTTGTGGATCTATGTCTACAGGAGAACTCATTATCCTCTACTCTGGTTGGTGATCTTCTAGAATAACTGTTGCCTCCACTACACTGGTTTATGGATCTCTATCCATTGAAGAGTCCTACCCTCACTTGAAAAACCTATCCTCACTGTCCTAGTGAATGGATATCTATCCAATAGAGACTATTGTCCTCTATACTTTTTCACCTCCAAAGCTTGATCTCAACTCTGTCTCAAATATGCACTAAACACAATCCTTCAATTTAGCACAAATTTGCTCAATATTTATCCTCAAATCTACACTAAACACAGTCCTTCGGTCTAGCACAAATCTACTCAATCTTGTGTCCTCAAATTTGTACTAAACACAGTCCTTTGGTCTAGCATAAATCTGCTCAATATCTGTCCTCAAATCTGCACTAAACACAGTCCTTCGATCTAGCACAAATATGCTCAATATCTATTCTCAAATATACACTAAACACAGTCCTTCGTTCTAGCACAAATATTCTCAATATCTATCCTCAAATCTGTCCTCAAGCCTTAACTCAAAGCTTGAATTAATCACAAATCAAATCTGCTAGATCTTCCCCAAACCTTAACCTAAGGTTTGAACAAATAAATCAATCAAATTTGCTTACAAGTCTTCTCAAATATTTATCTCAAATTTGCTCAACAAGTCATCACCAGAACTTGTCCAATCTGCTCAACAAGTCCTCACTAGAACTTGTCCAATCTTCTCAACAAGTCCTCACAAGAACTTGTTCAATATGCTCAACAAGTCTTCACCAAGACTTGTCTCAAATCTGCTTAACAAGTCCTCATTAGAACTTGTCCAATATTCTCAACAATTCCTCACTAGAACTTATCCAATATCATAGAAATATATAGAGAATTGTTAGAGACTCAATATGCTTCACACTCACAATAATACTCAATCACTTACAATCACTCTTGCTTTACCACATAAACATATAGAGAATGGTTAGAGACTCAATATGTTTCACTTTTGCACAACAATCAATCACTTCAATCTCTCTTGCAAATCAAATCATAATATAGAACAATTTGTTTCATAGAACTTTAATTATCACTTCAACACTTCCAATAAACTAGGCTCAATCAACTCTACTCAGCCAATCACTCAATGAAACACTTCTTGCTTACAAACCCTAGTCCAAGCATATGAACACTCACTCAATTATTTCCAACAATGCTTATCAAACAATATCACATAAAAATGATACTCATGATCTTGTACAAATCCTAATCATGCATATGAAGGCTCATTCAATGTTTCCAACAATGCTTATCAAACAAGGTTTTTATCAACAACTCTCACTCATAAAAAAACTTTAACAATTAAACTCAACAATGCTTATCAAACAATCATTTTCACTCCAACTTAGCATTCACAACATCCAACAATCAATCTCAAGGATAATGTGCCCTTATCTCTTTGTTTGAAGAAACTTTGACCTCAAACACCTGTCTCAATCACAATCAAGTCTTTGCCAATTTCAAAGGTTTAGATTGCAATGTATTCTCAATCATTCACTCAATTTTATCCCTCAAAATATTTCACCATACATAGCAATAAATATTTAGTACACCTTATAATCTCCACACTTCAAAATGCAAGCGAACAATATGTGTAAAAAAAATAATCACAATAATTTTCTTTATAAACCCTTATCTTTTTAACACATCATAGCTTATCTCAATTAAA
The DNA here is from genome assembly GCA_028583015.1 of Wollemia nobilis. Lineage (NCBI taxonomy): Eukaryota > Viridiplantae > Streptophyta > Pinopsida > Araucariales > Araucariaceae > Wollemia > Wollemia nobilis. The sequence continues at coordinate 12,984,503 of JAQPPZ010001195.1, forward strand.
AATATAATCCCCTTTTTCAACCTTATAACTCCTATTTCAATTTACTTTTCAGAAATCATAATAAAACAATTAATCCTCAAAACCTTATAACTCCTATTTCAATTCACTTTTCAGAAAACACAATAAAACAATTAATCCTCAAAACCTTATAACTCCTATTTCAATTCACTTTTTAGAAAACACAATAAAACAATTAACCCTCAAAGACCTTAAAACTCCCCCTTAGTAAAAATCATTCATGCCACTTTATAAACCTTAAAAGCAATTTAATATTTAAAAAATTAAATACCTTGCTCTCGACGAGATTCGAAACCCCGCTTGTATCCTCCACAGTGCCCTAGCCATGGCCCACATGCCACGTGAGCTAGGTGCTCACCTTGGCACCAAAAGGCACCTCTTTTGCCTTGAATCTTCCCTTGGTGCCCAAACCAAAAACCTTTAACACATGCACCTTAGCAAAAAGCTACCACTAGGTTTTGATCGTGGAACCTTCCACCTACTAGCACCTTAAGCCACAGCCACCTACCGTTGGCCCAACCACCACAATTGGCAACCAAAATCCAAGCATCTTCCCTTTATCCACTCAATTATTGCCATGTTTAAACTTTGTCCTCTTCTCCTCTTCTTTCACACAGTTCACACAAATCGCATGCACTTCGATTTTAATTTATTCAAAGGATAATGTTTTCTCTCCAAAGCATATGGTATTAATATGAATTTTACTCTCCCTTTTAACACGTCGATGGGTGGAAGAGGTAATCAATGTCAGTGCCTTGACTTTGCTTGCTTTCCCTTTGTAACCCTAATATTAGTGTTATTAAATTAAATCATAAACTAATTTATAATTTATTATAATTAATTTATAATTAACTTAATAACTTTAAAGTTAATTAAATTAATTTATAATGAAATTATTATAATTAATTTAAATATTTAGGTCTCAACCTTAGACCTTTAATATTATAATACAAAATTATAATATTATTTTCTCGGGCCTTCCTTTTGCTCTTTAGACCTCATCTTTTTCCTTAGGTCTAGAAGCAATCTTGCTCTTGCACTGATTACTGAAACTGACTCCTGAAATCCTTCTTTTTGAGCTGCTCACTGAAACTGACTCTTGACATCAATGATAACAAATCTTGCTCATATTTCCAACAATCTCCCCCTTTGTCATTGATGGAAACCCATTTACCTTTTATCATTTCCTTTACCTTTTTATGTTCTTCTCCACCTGAGAAACTGCTCCCTCTGACTGAATGCTCTCCCCCTAACTCAAATATCTCCCCCTTTGTCATCAATGGCAAAGGGCCACCTTTGGGGCTCGGGGCTAAGAATGAGACTCTTAGCTTAGACCCTCCCCCACCTCCTTTTGAGGTGGTTAGTTCTAGGGTGGGAGTATTTCTACTCCCAAAAAGTACTGATATTTACCTTTATCCACTTTCTTCCTCATATGATATTTCTGATTCCTCTGACTATTCCTATTCTTGCTTATCTCTAGATTTTTTTCTCTACACCACTTTGTTGTATGCCCATAATTATTGCACTTATAACACTTAATGTTGTTATTCCTTGGAGGTGCAAATTTCTTGGGATTTCTCCTGGTGAAGCCATATCTATTCCTGTCATGAAACCTGCAATTAACTGCCTTGTGACCAAAATGATTATAAGAGTAGCAATACCCTTGAAAAAGCTATCTGTTTATGAAATTCCCATATTCCTATATTCCATGTGTCCTGCACTGTGAAGCCTTGTGCCCAAAATTGTGACATGAGAAGCATCGTCCATTGAAACTACCTTGCTTGATCTTATTGGTCTCTTAGTCTCTTATATCCTATGCTGTTTCATGTTCCATCTATTCCTCATTTGTGCATTGTTACTTTCATTGTTAAACTTTATATTGTACAACTCATCCTCAGAAGTCTCACTTTCTCTTACACTCTCTTCTTCTAAAGTTTCTACTTCTTTAGAACTTGAGATTGAATCCTCTCTTTGTCCTATTTGTACCTATTCAAAACCAAGTCTTGTTTTGTTTGACAAAGATCTTTGTACTTTGATAATATTATACAAGTTATTTGAGCTTTTCCCTAGCTTGTGCAGCTTGTCCTTAGACTCTTTTACTTCCTTATTTAGTAAAGCTACCTCATGCTCTAAAATTTCACATTATACAACCTTTGCTTCTAACTTCTCTTTGAATATATTTGTCTTAGTCGTTAAGTTGGTTACATCCTCAATAATCTTTCCTTCTCTTCATCACATTATTGAATTTTAAGTTTTGCTTTCTTACCTCCCTTAATGCATCAAGGGCATGAATAATCTCACCCTCAAGATCAACTTATCTTTTCTTTGATTCTTCCTCTATTTGTTTACCTTTGAAAATATATTCATTCTTTTTTTGACTTGTCTTCTATATGATTACCTCCTTCTTCTAATGCCATAAGAAGATTCTTTTCTGGTCCTTCAAGTGTATCTTCATATTCATCATCACTAAAAATGAATCCATTCATTGTACAACTATTTTCAAGATGACCAAATTTACCACATCTAAAACACTCGAGAATCATTGGTGACCTTTTCCTAACCACTTATTTTTCTTTTGTCAAAAATAGAACTTCATCTTGTTCATTATCTGAGGAACTATCATCACTATCACTTGAGTACTTGCTTTATCTGCATAGAAACTCTTCTTATGTCTTTGGAAGAACTTCTTTCCTTGCTTGCCTTGTCTATCCCTGCTTTTCTTTTGGTACCTATGTTTTTCTGTTTCCCTATTCTTATGATCCTGTTTCTCTTCATCATCGCTATTTCCAGCTTCTTGAAAATCAAATGCATAGTGACCATACTTTCCACAATTGAAACATGTAATTAATTTCATACTTTTATACTTTCTCGAGTCCTTGTTCCTTCTACCATAATTTGTTTCTTCATCACTGGATAACTCATTGCTTGAATATGAATTCTTTTCCTTTGTATTCTTAGTAACTTTGAAGGTTGCTTCTTTTTGGGAATTAGGTTCCTCTTTTGTTATCATCTCAAAAGTTGTAAGAATACCATGTAATTCATCCCTTGTCAAAAGATCACTATCTTTTGATTCCTCTATAGCTAAAATCTTTTCACTAAACCTTTTTGGGAGTGACCTTAAAATCTTATCACAAACATCAGATTCTTGAACTTCAAGTCCAAGTCCTTGCATAGAGTTAACAAATTCATATACACAAAGTAGATAAGCACTAATATTTTCCTCATCCTTCATCTTTAGGTCTTCAAATATTCCCTTGAGATTTTTCAACTTTACCTTTTTGACCTTTTTATCTCCTTCATATATGCCTTGCAATTTATCCCAAATTTCATTTGCTGATTTGCAGTGCATAACCTTTATAAAATCTATTTTATGCAAACCTCTCAAAATTGCATTTATTGCTTTTGAATTGTAATGATGTAGAAGCTTAACATCTTTATCTGTAGGTGGAGTAGTTGGTGATGTGTATCCAATTTCAACTGCTTTCCATATTTCATTTCCAAGTGCCATAAGGTGAATCTTTATTCTCAAAATACATAATCGCTTCCATTAAACGCTGGTGCTAAATTATTCGAGGATCCACTATTAGAATCCATCTGTGTTCTTGTGAGATTTTCCTTCAAGTTGTTAAACTCTTCTGAAGGAACCCACTTTGATACCAATTGAAGAACACAAGCTTATACTGAGAGGGGGGTGAACAGTATAAGATCACTTTTTACTTTTCTTTCCCAAACAATATTATGCAATATATCAATGGCAATATAAAAAGTAGTAATCATAGCAATGCATAAATCACCACACACAATAGAGATACCAATTTAACATGGTTCACCCAATGTGGGATACTCCACGGAGAAAAATATTTACTAAAATTTTTTCAACAAATATCTTGGGAATCCTTCCCTATTATAATGTCTATGGACCTCTGTTCAAAGGAGACACCAATCCTCTAATCAAGTTTGTGGATTACTATCCATAGGAGACACTAATTCCCTCAACTGATTCATGGATCTCTATCCACAAGAGGATTCCTTCTCCTCTACTCTGGCTGGTGATCTTCTAGAAAAATTGTTACCTCCACTGCACTGGATTATGGATCTCTATCCACTGAAGTCTCCTACCCTCACTCAGAAGACCTATCCTCACTACCCTGGCTAATGGATCTCTATCCACTAGAAATTATTGTCCTCTATACTCTGTCACCTCCAAATCTTGCTCTCAACTCTGTCTCAAATCTGCAATAAACATAGTTCTTTGATCTAGCACAAATTTATTCAATATCTATTTTTGATCTGCACTAAACATAGTCCTTCAGTATAGCACAAATATTATCAATCTCTATCCTCAAATATGCACTAAATGCAGTCCTTTGGTCTAGCACAAATCTGCTCAATCTCTATCCTCAAATCTGCACTAGCACAAATATGCTCAATATCTGTCCTCAAATATGCACTAAACACAGTCCTTCGATTTAGCACAAATCTTCTCAATCTTTGTCCTCAAACCTATACTAAACATAATCCTTCGGTCTAGCACAAATTCGTTCAATCTCTATCCTCAAATTTGCACTAAACACAGTCCTTTGGTCTAGCACATATTTGTTCAATCTCTATTCTCAAATCTATCCTCAAGCCTTAACTCAAATATTGACTTAATCACAAGTCAACTCTGCTAGATATACCCCAAACCTTAATCCAAGGTTTGAACAAATCAATCAATCAATTCTGCTCACAAGTCTTCTCAAAGACTTGTATCAAATATGCTCAAAAAGTCCTCACTAGAACTTGTCCAATCTGCTCAACAAGTCTTCACCAAGACTTGTCTCAAATCTACTCAACAAGTCCTCACTAGAATTTGTCTAATCTGCTCAACAAGTCCTCACTAGAACTTGTCCAATATCATAGAAATATATAGAGAATTGTTAAAGACTCAATATGCTTCACACTCACAATAATACTCAATCACTTACAATCACTCTTGCTTTACCACATAAACATATAGAGAATGGTTAGAGACTCAATATGTTTCACTCTTGCACAACACTCAATCACTTTCAATCTCTCTTCCAAATCAAATCAGAATATAGAATAATTTATTTCACAGAACTTGAACTATCACTTCAACACTTCCAATCAACTAGGCTCAATCAACTCTACTCAGCCAATCACTCAATGAAACACTCCTTGCTTACAAATCCTAGTCCAAGCATATAAGAACTCACTCAATTTTTTCCAACAATGCTTATCAAACGATCTCACATAACAATGATACTCATGATCTCACACAAACCCTAATTATGCATATGAAGACTCATTCAATGTTTCCAACAATGCTTATCAAACAAGGTTTTTATCAACAACTCTCACTCAAAAAACGACTTTAACAATTAAAATCAACAATGCTTATCAAACAATCATTTTCACTCCAACTTAGCATTCACAACATCCAACAATCAATCTCAAGGATAATGTGCCCTTATCTCTTTGTTTGAAGAAGATTTAACCTCAAACACCTGTCTCAATCACAATCAACTCTTTACCAATTTCAAAGGTTTAGATAACAATGTCTTGTCAATCATTCACTCAATTTTATCCCTCAAAATATTTCACCATACATAGCAATAAATCTTTATTACACCTTATAATCTCCACACTTCAAAATGCAAGCCAACAATATGTGTAAAGAAAATAATCACAATAATTTTCTTTATAAACCCTTATCTTTTTAACACATCATAGATTATCTCAATTGAAAATATAATCCCATTTTTTTACCTTAGAACTTCTATTTCAATTTAATTTTCAAAAATCACAATAAAACAATTAATCCTCAAAATCTTACAATTCCTATTTCAATTCACTTTTCAGAAAACACAATAAAACAATTACCCCTCAAAACCTTATAACTCCTATTTCAATTTACTTTTTAGAAAACACAATAAAATAATTAACCCTCAAAGACGTTAAAACTCCCCCTTAGTAAAAATAATTTATGCCACCTTATAAACATTAGAAACAATTTAATGTTTAAAAAATTAAATACCTTGCTCTCGATAGGATTTGAAACCCCGCTTGCACCCTCCACAACACCCTAGCCGTGGCCTACATGCCATGTCAGCTAGGCGCTCACTTTGACACCAAAAGACACCTCGTGCACCTTGAATCTTCCCTTGGCACCCAAACCAAAAACCTTTAACACATGCACCTTAGCAAAAAGCTACCATTGGGTTTTGGTCACGAAACCTTTCGCCTATTAGCGCCTTAAGCTGCATCTGCTTGCCGTTGGCCAAACTGCCATGATTTGCAACCAAACACTAAGCGTCTTCCATTTATCTGCTCGATTATTGCCATATTTAAAACTTTGTCCTCTTCTCTTCTTTCATGCAATTCGCACAAATCGCATGCACTTTGATTTTATTTTATTCGAAGGATAATGTTTTCTCTCCAAAGCATATGATATTAATATGATTTTTTCTCTCCCTTTTAACACGTCGACAGGTGGAAGAGATAATAGACATAGATACCTTGACTTTGCTTGCTTGCCCTTTGTAACCCTAACCTTAGGGTTATTAAATTAAATCATAAACTAATTTGTAATTTATTATAATTAATTTATAATTTTTTTTTTGGTAAGTAGTGTTTGTATTTACAGCGGGTTTTAACAAGGATCCCAAAACCTGATTACATAAGCAATGGGCCTAGGGCATCAATCCCTTGAAACTAAACACCAAAACAAAAATCCCGCCCAGCGGTAATAGTAAGCATGAAACAATCCCTCTCAGCGGGAAACAAACAAATAAGAAAGAAAGTAGTTTTGGAGATCCCGCCCAGTGGGGAGTAGCCAAAAACCACCATCGAGAAGATCCCGCCCAAGAGGAAGCAAAGAAAAACCGTTACAATAAAATCTCGCCTCACGGGAAGCATTCAAAACCACCACAAACAGTCCCGCCTAGCGGGAAGCAACAGGGAAATCCCACCATCCGAGAAACCAATAGAAAAGAAAGGATCCCGCCTCGTGGAAAAACCGGCAGATTTGGCGGATCCCGCCCTGTGGAGAAACCAGCCGCCCACCAGGAAAACATTTCGTTCAATGAGAGCCATCCTGTAGGAAGCCGACAGCCAGCACAGAGAGGATCCAACCCATCAGGAAGTGACCAAAGAGTTGTACCACAAGGAACCCGCCCCGGGAAAATAGAAGAGGATCCCAAAGACGAGGGACCAAGAATCCTGTCCAAGCACAGAGCCCGTCGAGGATTCACAAGAAAAATGGGGAAGCTGTCCAAACCCTAAACCGTCACCTCCATCGCATCGAGAAACGCAGGGGACCAGATCCACGCGAATAACCTACAAAAAACCCCAGGGGGAAGCCTGAGGGAAAAAGGGAAGGGATCCCCAACCAAACAGGGATCCCTGGGAAGCACCAGTCCGAAAAAACAACCAAGGAAACCCTAGCCGGCCGGGAGGGGCGCAGATAGTGGAGAAGGATCTCCCCCCAGGAGATCATCTGCAAACAACCACTCCCCGGGAGGGATGACCTGGGTTGAGCCAGGGACTGGGCAGGAACCAGGAGCCATGGGAGGGGGAGCAGGGGAGGGACCAGAGCCCTCCCCTCTCTACTTTCTTCCCTCTTCCATCCATCATAATTAATTTATAATTAACTTAATAACTTTAAAGTTAATTAAATTAAATTATAAATTAATTTATAATGAAATTATTATAATTAATTTAAATCTTTAGGTCTCAACCTTAGACCTTTAATATTATAATACAAAATTATAATATTATTTTATCGGGCCTTCCTTTTGCTCTTTAGACCTCATATTTTTCCTTAGGCCTAGAAGCAATCTTCCTCTTGCACTGATTACTGAAACTAACTCCTAACATCCTTCATTTTGAGCTGCTCACTGAAACTGACTATTGACATCAATGACAACAAATCTTGCTCATATTTCCAACAGAAAAATACAACGAAATGACCAAAATCATGATTAATTTGACACTCACAATTTGCAATTGATAACTAATTACATAATGCATCAACATGACAATATGCTACATAACATTATCACTTGAACAAACAATGATACTATTGCATTGTCGAAGAAATTTACATTTATTTAGAAGAAAAATAATAAGATGATATATTTTCTAGCTAGGACTGGATTTCATCTACCACATGGAAAGAAATCAAAGTGTTTGCAATGCTTTCCAAGATAGAACCAACAATTTTACAATTTGACAATTGAATAATTCCAGATATACATGGCCATTTTTAAAAGTTATTTAGCCTTGATGTCAATAATAACTGATATGTATTTAATCCTACCCCTAAAATAAAAATAAACTAAAAAAGTGATATACCATTCATTCAAGGATAAAAAATAGATGAGACTAATGCTATCTTGGACATGGTAGTTTAGGTCCTATCAATTATCCTTTATGACTTGCATCTACACACATGACATTGGGTTTTTCCTTCTAGCTATATTCCATGGGGACTCGTCCTGGGATCTAGTAGCCATCTCGAAGATGCATCCCATCATCCCAACAAGGCATTCCTTTGTCCAAAAATGCGTCCCACCATCCCAAAGAGCCATATGACCATACCCATCCCCAAATTTTGTGCACCATAACCTTCCAGTTGTTCATTTCTATTGTTCTTACTTAAATATATTATTAGTTAATTTAGGATAAACACACATAATATTGCAATTGAAAGAGGGTGATGGAAAATATAATTTTAGAAGAATACCTTTTCCACTTTGCAAGCAAGGACAAGTTGAGGATGAGAAACATGTAATAATGTACATCCTACATACCAATGTCTAAGACAAAAACACTTCTTACAACAGATAAGTTTACCATCTAAAAGTGGGTATCTATATCAAGGATGTTTGGAAACATCACAAAATGAACACAAGTCTTATATGGCTTACAACAAGTTTTATGAGTCTTTTCCATCCTATAGATCCTATATGATCTCCCAATGATGAAATTGAGAAAATAATTCATTTCACTTGATTATTTTATATCAGCTTTCTCCTTTGCATGTTGAGAAACTTCAAGAGGAGATCAACGAACACAGGAAGCATCCCATGCAGGAAGACTAGTACAGCACCTGATTTGGCACATTTTTTCTTTGAGATAGTGTGGCGATCCTTTGGTCTTCCCACCAGCATTTTTTTTGATCGAGATCCACGTTTTGTGGGTCACTTCTGGAGATCCTTGTGGAAAATTTTGGGAGTTTCCCTTAATTTTTCCATGGCTTTCCACCCTCAGTCAGATGGGCAGACTGAAGTTGTGAATCGCACACTAGTACAGATTTTGAGGATCTACCACCACACTTCACCAGCTAAGTGGGATTTGAGCCTCACTCACATTGAGCATGCATATAATAGAGCGATTCATAGCTCCACATCACATTCACCTTTTGAGGTTTGTCTTGGATTTCAGCCACTTGCACCTTATGAGTTGCCCCTTGCTTTGCCCTCTCCCACCACTACACACATGGAGAAGGAGCAAGATAAGGCAACCTATTTCATACAACATTTGCAGAACCTCCAGGCTAAGGTGACATAGATCCTACAGAGGACTTAGCAGCAACAGAGGAAAGCGATGGATCGACATCGCGTTCCTCATTCTTTTTAGGTTGGTGACAGAGTTTGGCTTCACTTGGACAAACGACGCTTTTCAGAGAAGGCACATAGCAAGCTCAAGCCTCTTTGCTATGGGCCATACACCATCATTCAACAGATATTTGAGAACGCATTTCGTTTGGACCTTCCTTCACATCTTGGCATCCATGATGTTGTTAATGTGGATCTTTTGAAGCCATATCAGGACTCGACCTTGGAGTCTGCACCTGTCATCAACCATCCAGTAGATGTGGTACCTGACTTTTAGCTTCTGCTTGATACAGATAGAGTTTTTGAAATGAAGACTCGTTAGAATTGACAGGGTTCGACCACTTCCTATCTTGTCGCCCACCGTGGTCAGCTTCCACACCAGGCACACTGGATCTCTCACCATCAGATGGCTCGTGACCTTCCAGATTTGTTGAGATCATTGGGGTCCAATTCTTCTATGGTTGGGAGGAGTGTTGAGGATACTTAGGAACTGCATTTTAGCCTAAGTCCTCCATTCATATTTATTTTTATATTTTGCACTTTGTACACGTGAAGGTATAGTATACCTCACGATTTATTGTTTTACATAGATAAGAGGCAATTTTGATTTCCTTGGCAGATAGTACAGTGTGCATGTTATCGTGATCGAGCGTTGTCCATGTTGGGCACTTTGTTATAATGCTCTCACCTAATTACAGTTTATGTATTATTATATATGTGTGTACTGCATAATAAAGAATTCAGCTTTGTTTTGGATTCCACCTATGGCTACCATATCAACAACCATGATTAGATAGATCAATTGAGTTTTACTAAATATCAAACCAATGTAATGAAACAATTGCAGTAACAATTCAATAATACGCAAAAGTAAACATCCACTGGAAACAATAATTCAGATTCAATGCCAGAAAATCAATAATGCAAGTAACAGATTTCCAGATTCTAAATCAATACAAATCCTAGCCACTTAGAGAAGGCAAACTCTCATAGCCAATTGGAGGGGGTGAAGCCTCATATGCACAACAAAGGAGACTAATATTCAAATATGAAATATGATTCCTACTACAACATAACTCTTCCTATTTATAGACTAAATCACATTAACCCCAATCCTAATACTCAAGGGCCGACTAGTTTATCCTAGGGCACGAGCTAATAATAATAAAGATAGCCAACGTGGTTATATTGGAGTTGTCAAAACCAAACCAACATCTCTCACCTAGTCCCAAATAACTTTTCCCTAACCCCACACACACCCCACACACACACCACACACCACACACCACACACCACACACCACACACCACACACCACACACCACACACCACACACCACACACCACACACCACACACCACACACTGATAAAGTACTAATTATTTTGATTACATAAGACCATTTTCTGGGAAGTATGTCACTTTATCATGCTGCAACAATGATTTTGACTCTTCCGTGCATTTATGCTGTATTTAAAAAAATCAGGTATGAAACTTCCAAACTAAAAGTACATATAATGCACCATATTCAAAACTTTTTATCATTTTCCATTTTTAGACAACTTAAATTCCTAATAAGTTAGGCCTACACATTTTATTCTACCCATACCAAAAGAAATATTTTACATTGCTAGTGCAAACTATCATATTTGACTTAAATAAGCAAGAAGGATAAATTAATTTAAGAAAATATACTTGCATAAATTATGTAACTCAAATACTTAAGGCATCATAATGTTGAAAATCAATAACAAATATGAATACCAATAGTCTAAATATGCATAGACTATTGTTTCTTTGATGACAAAAACAATTGGAAAAAACTAATACGTAGGTGGAAGTAAGTCATAGCTCCCATAATGGTGAATAAGACATCTCATATTCAATGGATGAAGGATGACAAGTTGTCCATCAGCTGACTGCACAAAAGGTTATAAAATGCTAGTTAAAATGAAAAATGTAATAAAATGCTCAATAAATTTAAAAACAAACTGCACAAAAGGTTATAAAATGTAAAGTATAAAAGAATGCTCAATATATTTAGAAAAAAGCAAGAGTCAATATAAAGGTAGGTGGTTCAATTTCTGTTTCCATTTTCCTGTTGTTATTTAGTAGGCCACTAAATTGCACCACAGTTTAGCAAGAATGGAAATTAAATTAAAAAAAGATTAAAAATTTGAGTTCAGATTTATTGATTAACATAATATCATACAAGGACATTGTTGTAGAAAATAAAGCTCTACCGAGAGAGATATAAATACAAAAATTTCAAGACAGATATAAAAGATTAGAAGCTTTAAAAACGTCAAACCCACTATAAAAATAACCAGCTCAACTTTAGAAATTTTGTACAATGTTAACTTTTGTCATTTGACATGGCAAGAAACAAATCAGGACATAAAACACCTTGATAGGAGTTCTACCATCTCCAATAATCTCATGAAATCCATGAGAACAATCAGTCATCAATAAGGAACAGCCTGCTCATTGTTAAATGTTTATAGCATTGTCAGTAGAATCATGTTGAATAAATTAATTAAGTTTTGGTTTCTTAAAATTTTGAAAGTCTCTTCTTCATTCTTGTTATAATGTATATAAACCACATTCATTCTCTCCAAAGAGATTAGATGATTGGTAATAAAAAAGCCTTGTAGGCTTTTGGCCAGTTATTTAGGTGGTGTAAAAAGAAATCAATTCCCATTCACAATGGACAGATATCCTTCCAATCTCCAATGCAACAAAAATAAATCTTACAACAAGGCCAAACTTATTGTAACCAAAGAAAATCACATTCAAGTTGAATATGCATAAGAGGAATTGTGTCAACCAACACAACCAATTCCAACCATACTAACCAATGCAGTGACAACAGTATCAAAGAAGAAGACAAATTATAGAAGATAACTAAAAGCTGCAAAGCTTCCAATCTTGAGAACCACATGAAAAATACACTTTATAAAGATGACTAATGACTGAAAAATATCAATTTACTGTATCAGGAAAAATAAATCGAACATGTCAACCAAATTTCTAGATAAGAGCATTAAGCATTTACAACAAGGTTTTGAAGAAACATATGTGTCAAACACATAACAACCCCAATGAAACCAGGAAAGAAGCATATTCAAACACAACCAGGGCTCTGGGAAAAATTGAAAGGGCAAAACTGCATGCCCATGGGTTTGTTTCCAGCAAAACAATGATGGATTGAAAAATTTGGTGAGATTTGGGAAATCTGTACATATCCATTTCCCCAAGAACAAAATGTTGGAATTAAAAGAAAAGCAAAAATTAGAAAATGTCGTAGGTAGTAGTTAACCATTTTTCATGGTGCTAATTTTATTAAGGATTGGATTAATCACATGAGAAAACATAGTTATTATGATTTCATACATTTAACCCCAAAAGAAAAAATAACACATTATATAGACAAAATTTATGTGAACCATGGAAACAAAATCCAAGAAATGGAAAAGTTTACACTTGAAATCCTTGTATGCAAAAGTAAAGGAAAATATGAAGTACTATTTAGACCTAAAATCACCTACATATGCATTGGAAAATATATGCTTGAACATTTGAATATGATCAGAATTAAAAAATACACATTCACAGAACTAAGAAGATGCTTCTATACCTGATAGAAAGAATAAGATTCCTCATCAGAAGACTCTTTCCTTTCTTGCTGATTCTTGCACAAGTCCTTATCTTCCAAATTCTTAACATGTTTGTGTATTTCTGATCCGATATCTAATTTCTGATTCTCTGCATCCAAATTATCACGGAAGGGTTCCTCAATATATGGTGATTCCAATGTATCACCCTCCCATGTAGTTTCATTCTGTGCTGACACTTGTCCCAAGTTGATGCTTTCTGATATCACTGTTCTCTCCTTATTTGAGTCATTATCAGAGTTGGCAACATCATCTCCAGATTTTACTTTCATTGATTCTGCATCACCTCCTGAATCAAAACTATCAGCTTTGTGTTTGTAAATCTGTGCTTTGGCCTGGACCATAACTTGTTGCTTTATGGGGGGGCTACTGCTAAGATATTCAGAGGCACGATGTTCAGTCCATGCCTTTTTCCTTTGCTCAAGTAGATCCATTGCCTCAAAAGCATAAGGAAGCAATTCCAGGTCTTCACCCCCCTTGGACTGTACTTTCTCAACCCAACAAGTCAGCTCCTCTGCTGCCTTGTTTGTAGACAGCTCTGCATCAGAGGTCAGTGTAAATTTGGAAAAGAAATTACATTGACCATCTATACTGTATGGTAAAGCACCAAAAGAATATTGCTCTTTCTCAAAAGGAATAATAGAATTTTTGGCCCGAGTTAGAAGTGTGAACTCAATATATTATCCAAAATTATACTGTTTCACATTGCTAATTGAACATTATAAAGATCCTTGCATGAGACCATTATAGAACAAAGTGGACACTTCTTCCAGTGGTCTACTTTGCTATTCTTTTCACCCATCATCAAATACTTCAAAACACAAGAAAAACAAAAGATATGACCACAAGTAGTTATTTGAGGACATAAAGGAGGGCTCTCCAAGCAAATAGGACACTTTATAGGTGTAGAAGAAAATACTTTAGAACAACAACATCCTCCCATTCCAACATTTTATCAGGATTGCTCGAGTTCAATTCATAATCTCCCATATCAAATACTAGAAATCTAAAGTTTACCTGCAAAAATAGATCCTTGTCATAGGGTTTAGCTCGACGATGTCTCCTTGGAGGTGGGTTTCTTGTTGTGGCATGAGGAACACGTGGAATTAGATTGAACTGAAAATTTAATAAGTGATTTGCATTCAGCATCTGGCTCTTCCTTCCTCTTTGTTGTTGTATTAGGAGGTAGCACAAAACTGGTGCCTGCATTTGATTATTCAAAATTTCATAATCCCACCATATCCAAGGTAAGTGTGAGGTATGCCAACATAACAAAGAGGAAACAATTAAATATCCTAAATTGTTGCAACCCTTTCCTACACCTAACCCCCAAAGGGAGCACATATCCATGGATTTCATTGAGGGCCTTCCAAAATCAAAGGGCAAAACAATGATCTTTGTGGTAGTAGATTGCATTTCCAAGTATTCTCACTTCTATGCATTATAGTAAGGTGGCAAAATTATTTTTTGATTATGTTTTTAAGTTACATGGTATACGCAAAGCCATTGTGAGTTATCATGACCCTATATTCACTAGCAATTTTTGAAAGAAATTATTTCATCTTAGTGGTAAAAAGTTGAGTATGTCCTTCTTATATCACCCTTAGTCTGATGGTCAAATAGAGATTGTTAATAAATGTTTGGGTACTTACCTTCATTATTTTGCTCAAGACAAGCAATATCACTAGGTCTAACGACTTTCATTAGTAGAATGGTGGTGCAATACTTCTTATCATTTTTCTCTTAAGATATTCCCATTTGAATCATTATATGATCAAAAAATTCCATCAATCATAGATTATGTTCCAAGATCTTCCAAAGTTGCCCAAGTAGATGATTTTTTATAAAAGCGATGAATCATGCTTCAACTTCTTAAGGATAATTTGACCCAAGCCAAAAACCATATGAAATAACAATGCAATATAGGAGATATGGTTTTTTATGCCTACAACATTATAAGCAATTATACTTAAAGACCAAGTCTAGTTAGAAGTTGGTTCAATTTTATGGTCCTTACAAGGTGGCTCTCCACATTGGTGAAGTAGCAGACTAATTGCAACTTACATATTCTTCCCACATCCACATAATTTTTTTCATGTATATTATCTCAAACACATTAATGTCCCAAAGGTGTAGTCCTAGATAGAGCTTTCATTACTCAATGAAGAAGGTCGAGTCACTATTCATATTGAAGCATTGCAGTCCTGAGTTTGTCATATTTGATCTCGACAAATTTAGGAGTTTCTCATAAAGTGGTAGGACCTTCTAGAAGAAGATGCTACATGGGAGCCTAAGAGCAATTTCTAGTCTTTTCCAACTTTTAGGATAAAGATTTATGAAGGAGAGAGCCATGTGACGATCCCAATATAGCCATGTTGGATAATTATTTTTATTTTAGGTCTTAGATTTAATTAGGTGGCCCTTGAGAATTAGGGTTAGGTTATTATTGATTTCATATATACATAGAAAAATATTTTATTATTTTGAATCATAAAATAATTTGGATTTAAATCACCTCGATGCACATAAGAGACTTCACCCTCTCAAAGTGGCTACGAGACTTTGCCCTCTCCGGATGGCTATGGATTTGCTATTGCATTAATTTATTTCTAGATTTGATATTTGCATATTGTTCATGACATTTGAATCTGAATTATTATTGTTTGCATGCTCTTAATAATAATTTAATATTAAATTATTATTACAAATATAAAATATTTATGCGGTATCGTAACATACATAAATGATGCTTGTATGCTTACATAAATGTTACCCATAGGATTACATATAAGATGCCCATAGGATTATATAGAAAGTGTCTATATGCTTACATAAAAAATGCCTATAGGCTTATATTATACTTACCCATAGGCATTTCATAACTATCGTCCTTGGCCAATAAGGTCAGATTACAAATATTCCAACAAGTATTATCACATAATCATTTTTTAATATACTTATGTACCCTCCTATGGAAGGGATACAACACAAGAATAATTTACAAGATAACATAAAATGGAATCATAATTAAAACTAAAATATTTAAATATGAGTAACTTCCATGAGTAAGGTTCATCCTCCATCATTCTCATTTATCAAAAAGATACCTATTTTTGGAATGCATGATTTTCCCAATAGGCCTATATAAAAACTCATTTGCAATATAGGGATGAAGTGCATGGAGGCATAGTTACTCAAGGAAGAGTACAAGAATTTCAATCCTCTTTTTTAGTTTAAATCAAACAAGCATTGAGAGGCATTGCTTTCTCTCTTTATTTTCCACCATACCCAAGTGCATTAGTCCTTCAATATGTATTGGAACATATGGTAATTTGACCTTATCGACTGAGTTTAGTATATGATAATCTAAGCCTATAAGAAATCTTGTAAGACTTTAGGCAACCTTTGATGTAAGCCTACATGAAATATTGTTGTATTCATCCCTTATGGAATTAGTTAAACCACCTTTATGGATAACCTTAACTAACCTTTAATTAAAGTTTAGTAACTTGAATTAACCTTGATCCTTATGCCAACCTTGGTTAATGTAATTGTAATTGTAATTTAGGGATTAGGTATTCACTTTAAATATTTCCAACTGTTGATCCATTGTATCATAGTGTTGTGTAATATTATTATGTGATCTATTATTGTGGGTTTCCACCTTGGGCACCCACTCATCCTATTTTGTATTATTAATATTTCTATTTTTCTTCTTTATTATCTTGCTTGTGCTTGTGAATGTTATGTTGTATGAGATTACTAGAAAGTATTGTAAATTCCTTGATGGTATTAGATCCAATATGAAGCGACTTCACTTAGCTATGCAAAGAGATTATTTATAAAGTAGTTTTGAGGAAGATCTTGGTTGACAACTTTTAGGGTTTTATCTGTAAATCCTAGTGGTAGCTTGGATCATAAGGATATCTTGTGCGGTGGTGGTTGGCTATCTCAAGAGAAATATTCACTGATAGGTTCATCGTGTTTCCCTATATTAACATTCAATCTATTTTGTTGGTAAACTATTTTTTGATAGATGATTCCAATGATGCCTTGAAGGAGCAATTTCTATAGAAATTGGTGGATTAAATTTTTGATGTTTGTAAAAACCATAGTTGTCTTTTATGTATTTTTTTGAAAAATCCATTTTCATTCTCTTCAGATTTTGTTTTGGAACTGGTGCAATATAGATGATAGGGAAATCTATTGGGTATTGACTATTGAGAAGAAGAGTTTGAACATTTTGAAAAATTAGCCCTAGTTGCTAGATAAGCCATAGGTAGGCTCCAATGCATGGAAAAAACCTTTGAACCACTTGTTAGGTTGTTGAATTGGTCCAAAATATTTTTATGTTATTTTGGAAAGAGAGGATTTCTTGATAGGTTGTGTTAAAGAAAAGGTTGCATAGGGAAAAGTGTGGCAGATATGAAAAACCATTAACTTTTTTGGATTCTTTACATAAATTTAGAGGGGTCATAGTTTAGCATTTTTGTTGATTTTATTATTTTGATACCTGTTTCTATGCCCAAATATCCATGCATTTTGCCTCCAAAACATAAAAATTTAAATGGGAATAGTTTACTAAATATTCCTTGGTTTGGTGACAAATCATGCAAGGGTAGAAAAATTAGGTGGCAATAAACATGCATCGTTTGGTGCATCTGGATAGATTTTTGCATGGGTTTATTCTTAGGGGTGTTAAATAGTATTGTTGGCTTTGATGGCATAATGGTATCATGTGTGGGTTCTTATTGAGAGGTCACAAGTTCAACTCACATAGGATAATTTTTTATTTTTTTTAGAATGCAATGATGGAGGGCTGCTACAATTTTGTTTTCCACTTTGTGTATATATGAAGAAGATAAAGATCATTGTCTATTTACATCCAATATAATTTATATAACAATGTGATGCCACTAGTGAAATATATGTGGAGTGCAAAGGAAGACCATTGCACAAACAACATCAATGGTGGAATTGCTAGTCTCACAATGACACTGAGAGGGGGGGTGAATCAGTGTAGCTCTTTATAACTTAAATCTTCAACTCTTAAAGCCGAAACAATGAAAACTTAAAACCAAATAAAGCAAGTATAACAAGAGAACATCACACAACACAAGATGTACCGAGGTTCACCGATTTGGCTACTCCTCAAAATGATTGTTTGGACTCCCATCCAAATCCAGCCTTTGCAAAGCACCAACTTTACAATCAATTTACCAGCACCCACTGGAAGGAGCATCAACCCCTGATTTACCAACACCAACTGGAAGGAGCACCAACCCCTGATGCCAAGCACCAACTTGGACTTCAATTTTGAAACTAGAAGATTGACATAAAAATGCCTTCACTTTTACAAGACCCTGACTGGTCTATTGCTTACCCAATGTCTACCACAATTCACAAAACACACACACTCATCGCACTTCACAAAATAAAATCCCCCTACTAAAATTCTCCAAGCAACACTCCTTTTATAACTATCCTTTCTCTTTGTAACTCCAATTGTAACTCCTTCTTTCATATTCTCATATGCCACTTGTCAATTGTAACACCTTCTTTCATATTCTCATATGCCACTTGTCAATTGTAACTCCTTCTTTATGTAACTCCTTTTGTATATATTGAGAAGGCATTTCATCAAACACGTCACATGCAAATAATTGACACCATATTCTCCTACCATGACTATTCATTTTCTCGGTCATGACTGTTCATTTTCTCCTTCGATGACTATTCATTTTCTCCTTCATGACTATTCATTTTCTCCTTCGATGACTATTCATTTTCTCCTTCGATGACTATTCATTTTCTCCTTCATGACTATTCATTTTCTCCTTCATGACTATTCATTTTCTCTTTGCATGTCTTTTTTTTCTCTTTGCATGATTGTTCATTTTCTCCTTGCATGACTATTCATTTTCTCCTTGCATGACTGTTCATTTTCTCTTTCCCTTATGCATGCATGTGTTTTGGTTTCCAAAAAAATTTTCATTTCTATTTTGAGGCCCTTCGTTTCCTTTTCTCCACATGGGCATGCATTCACTTCTTTCCATGTGTAACGACCATCTTAAATGATTTCAAATCATTAAATATTCCTTATGGGTCCACGTCACTATGCAGTCTTCAATTTCACCATCCTGGTGTTCATCACTAATATCAGACGCACTGTCAACTACTCTGTTCCTTTGGCAAAAATGCAACATGTCGCGATATCGTGACACTTTTGTTTCTCTGCCTACTTGCCCTTTTTGAGTCACAAAAATGTGACATGTCGCGATATCGTGACACTTTTGTTTCTTTGCCTGCCTACCCTTTTTGAGTCACAAAAATGTGACATGTCACGATATCGTGACACTTTTGTTTCTCTTCCTGCCTACCCTTTTTGAGTCACAAAAATGCGACATGTCACGATATCGTGACACTTTTGTTTCTCTTCTCTCTCTACCTTTTTGAGTCATAAAAATGCAACATGTCGCGATATCACGACACTTTTGTTTCTCTATTTGCCTACCCTTTTTGAGTCATGAAAATACAACATGTCGCGATATCGTGACACTTTTTTCTTCTTGCTCTTTCTCTTTGCTTTGGACCACGAAAATACAACATGTCGCGATATCGCGACACTTTTTTCTCCTTGCTCTTTCTCTTTGCTTTGGCCCGCAAAAATACAACATGTCGCGATATCGTGACACTTTTTCTCCTTGCTCTTTCTCTTTGCTTTGGCCCATGAAAATACAACATGTCGCGATATCGTGACACTTTTTTCTCCTTGCTCTTTCTCTTTTCTTTGGCCCACAAAAATGCAACATGTCGCGATATCGCGACACTTTTTTCTCTTTGCTCTTTCGGCCACGAAAATGCAACATGTCGCGATATCGTGACACTTTTTTCTCCTTGCATTTTCTCTTTGCTTTGGACCGCAAAAATGCAACATGTCGTGATATCGCGACACTTTTTTTTCTTTGCGGTGTTTTGCTTTTTCTTTGATCTTTAGCATATGGGCCACTTCGGTCTTCTTGGAAAATATGCAAAAAGGTGGGTAAACATCCTCATAAGCATTTAACATCACTGTACATACTCTGAGTAACCTCTGAACTCCTATCCACTGCATCAACCGATCTATCCGATCTGTGTTGACAACAATGACAATACTGTCGCTGCACCTTGCTCAACAATCTCCCCCTTTGGAATTGTTGGCAACACACGTGCAATTTCTTGTAACTCTTCTCCCCCTTTGACAACAATATCAAAGGGCTACTACAAACTCCCCCTGAGTCCATGCACAACATTCTTAAGCAAAAATTATTACACTTAGCAAAAATCACAAACATGAGCAAAAAGATAAACAAATACACAAATGCTCCCCCTGAGAATGTGGTCCCGATAGCTAGTCAATTCTTGGGAAGCGTGACCACTCCCAATTTATTGTGAAGGTACTCAAAGACTTCCTTGGGCAATGGTTTTGTGAAGATATCCGCTACTTGCTCTATTGTTGGAACAAAATCCAACTTAACCTCACCTTTCGCAACTTTCTCCTTCAAAAAGTGATACCGGATAGCAATATGTTTTGTGCGAGAATGCATAACCGGATTCTTTGAGATGTTAATGGCATTGGTGTTATCACACTTAACTAAAATTGGCTCACTGAAGTTAATACCAAGATCTTTCAGGGTTTGTTTCATCCATAATACCTACGTACAACACGTTGTCGTTGCAATATATTCTGCCTCTGCTATGGATAAGGAGACTGACTCTTGTTTCTTACTATGCCACGCGACCAACCTGTCTCCAAGATAGAATGCACCTCCACTGGTACTCTTTCTGTCATCTACACATCCTGCCCAATCTGCATCTGAATACGCAATAAGGGTGAAGTCCTTACCTTTCGGATACCATAACCCATACTCCATAGTACCCTTGAGGTACCGAAGAATCCTCTTCATTGCTGTCACATGAGTCTCCTTGGGACTAGCCTAAAATCGTGCTACCATGCATACTGCCTACAAAATATCTGGTCTGGTAGCTGTCAAGTACAATAAGCTCCCAATCATAGATCTGTACATGGTTTGATCAACATGTGGAGATTTTTCATCCTTGCTCAACTTGCAACCTGTCGTCATGGGAGTGCTAACTGGCTTACAATCCTCCATTGTGAACTTTTTTAGTATCTCTTTCACATATTTAATTTGAGAAATAAATATGCCCTTCTCATTTTGATTAACTTGCAACCCGAGGAAATACGAAAGTTCACCAATCATTGACATTTCAAATTCTTTCTGCATCTTATTTGCTAAATCTTTACATGACTCATCTTTTCTGCTGCCAAATATGATATCATCTACGTATACAACAAGAACAATAAGATGGCCATTTTCTATTTTGACATACAAATTACTATCCACCATACCTTTCTTGAACCCTTGTTGAGTAAGATAGTTGTCTAGCCTTGCATACCATGCTTGGGGTGCCTGTTTTAAGCCATATAATGCTTTCTTCAACTTGCAAACCAAGTTGGGATCATCACCAAGTTGGAAACCATCTGGCTGCTCAATATAAACCTCTTCTTCAAGTTTCCCATTCAAAAATGCTGATTTCACATCCATTTGATAAACTTTGAAATTCTTGTAAACTTGCTAAAGCTAGAAATATTCTAATTGCCTCTAGTCTAGCCACAGGTGCAAAGGTTTCCTCAAAGTCAATACCTTCAACTTGTGCATAGCCTTTACATACCAATCTTGCTTTATTTTGGACTACCTGTCCGTCTTCATTCAATTTGTTTTGAAAGATCCATTTAGTACCGATTATATTTTTATTTGCAGGTCTTGGTACTAACTCCCAAGTTTTGTTTTTCTCGATCTGATCTAATTCTTCATTTATTGCCTTCATCCAACTTTCATATTTGCTTGCGTCAACAACATTTTTGGGCTCAATGCTGGATAATAGAGAGTAGTTGCTTACTACTCTTCTTCTTGTCTGAACACCAACTGTGGGGTCTCCAATTATTTGCTCTCTAGGATGATCTTTTTTCCAATGTCTGTTTTGAATTTCTTATTTTCTTCCACTTTTGAATCACTGTTTGAATCATCTGAGTCAATTTTTTGTTTCTTTTTCATTTCCTTTTCCTCATCTCCTTCAATAACCTCTTCATAAATTGGGTAGTTCTCTTCATAGCTAATTACTCGTTCCCTACCTTCATCAACTTTAACATCGGCACTATCCACAATTTTCCTTAGCTTCTTGTTGTAGCATTTGTAAGCTTTGCTTTTTGACGAATAGCCAAGAAAAATACCTTCATCAACTCTATCTTCAAACTTACCAAGGTTTTCTTTAGTTCTTTTGATGTAACACTTGCTGCCAAAAACTTTAAAGTATCTTACTATTGCCTTTTTACCGAACCACAACTCATAAGGAGTTTTGCTTTCATGCATCCTCAACATGCACCTATTTTGGATGTATACCGTAGTATGGACTGCCTCTTTCCAAAATTTATCTCGCTACTTTGCTCTCAGTCAACATAGTCCATGCCATTTCTTACACTGTCCTATTCTTTCTTTCTACCACACCATTCTGCTGAGGTGTCCTGGTCTGCTGAAAACTGTCTCCTAATACCATATTTTTCATAGTACTCCGTAAAATCCTCTGAAATGAACTCTCCTCCTCTATCTCGATCTTAAACATTTAATCCTTTTTCCTGTTTGATTCTCAACTTGGTTTTTGAAAACCTTGAACATCTCAAAAGCTTCTGATTTATGCTTCAAAAATAGTACCCATGTCATCCTGGAATAGTCATCTATACACAACATAAAATATTTGTCACCATTTATGCTTTGCGTTCTCATGGGTCCACATAAATCGGTATGTATTAGTTCCAAAGGTTTGCTTGTGTAGTACTCTTTTGTTTTAAATGAGACTCTAGTTTGCTTCCCCTTTTGGCATGAAGCACAAATGCTATTTGATGGTTTTCCAATGGTGGGAATATCTCTCACTGCCTTTTTTGAGCTGATTTTTACTAGATTGTCAAAACTGATATGACCGAGCCTCTTGTGCCACAACCAATTTTCTTCTTCCTGTCCAATCAAGCAAGCTCCTTCTGAAGTCTCTGAGAGAGTGTACAGGTTGCCAGATGTCCTCGATCCAGTTGCTATCAACTTTCCACTATTTGCTTTTCTGACTTCACAACCCTGCTTCTTAAAAATCACTTCATGACCTCTATCACAAATCTGACTTACGCTCAACAAGTTATGCTTCAGACCAACCACAAACAAGACTTCTTTTGACTTGATTTTTCTATCACTGATCTTAACTGAACCTTTGCCAACTATCTTAGCTCCATCATTATTTCCAAATTTTATTGAACCACCTTCATATTGTTGTAACTTCTCAAATTTCTGTTTGTCACCTGTCATATGACTGGAGCATCCACTATCAAGTATCCATGGTGCAGATTTATTCTGTGCTTTAAATGTTGTTTGTACGATCAAGGATTCCTTTTCTTCCTTAGATCGATCTTTTTCTTTCCACTCTGGTTTGATTATAGTTTTGGGCTCTTGTTTTGACTTTTCTTTTTCAATAGCTTGTGCATGTTTTTCAAGAAATTTTCTATTTTGTCTCATTCCATTTGGTTGAAATTTTCTTCCCTGAAATTGATTTGATGCAAATGTACTTCGACAATTTCTTGCAATGTGCCCAAAATTATGACAGTTATAACATTCTACTGCATAATCCATCAAAGGTGAAAAAACATTTCTACTGGTAAAATTCTTTGGTCCTACATTATACTTGCAATCTGAAATATTATGTCCATAACCATTGCATTTAAAACTAGTAACTAGAAAAGAGATGATTGAACCTGGGTGATGGTCTTTGCCATGTTGTCGTAGGAGTCATAAATCTTCTTCTTCCTTGATGTGTGACATTGGTGAATCCATCATTGTCAATTCTCCTTTCGTGCCTTGCATTATTGCTTTCTTTTGCATGAGTCAATTTTTCTTGATCAACCTGTTTCTTATCTTCATTCTTTGATCCATTTGATGATTCTCCTTCATCAAAGCCCAAACCAAATTTGATGCCTGTAGTCCTTTGGTTATTTATGATCTTATCCAGACTTCATAGAACTTTCTTCACGTTTGTGATAACAACTAATTTTACGATTCATCTCTTCTATCTCGCATCCTTAAACCAACAGTCTCTTCTTCTAGCTTGCAGCAATAATCTATTTTCATGGTTATTTGCACTTCGAGATCTTCAGATATTTTCTTGGATTCTTCTATCTCGTACTTTCAAACTGGTTATGATTTCATTTGCATCCTCAAGCTTTCTTGAAATTTTCTTATTCTTTTTTCTTTCTATCTTCAATTCATCCAGAGCTGCAATTAGTTCCTCTTCCAAATTTACTTCTTCATCAATTTCTTCTTCATCACATTCCTGTTCTTTTTCTTTTTTTCTTCTTTGAGTGCCATGAAAAGAGCTTCACCTGTTTCCTTTTAGGAATCCTCACCGCAGCTGTCTTCTGATGAACTGACATTCTTGGAGATGAAACTTTTCTTCTTGAAGTTGCCTTTTCTGAAATTTGTTTTTTTCTTCCAGTCACTTCTTTCTTGGTGCGATCCTTCATCACTTTTGTTCTTCTCATTAAGTGGACATTTAGCTGCAAAATGCCCAATGCCTCCATAATTGAAACATTTAAACGGTAACTTTCCTTTGTATTTTCCTTTTCCCCTTTTTAGTTTTCGAACAAAGTTTGCTTCCATTTCATCTGATGTCTCTTCTTCCTCGGATTCTTGTTTTGCTTTCATATTTTTATGGGCTTTAAAAGTAGCTTCTCTATCTGTGGGTTTAGATTTTCCTATTCTCATCTCATATGCAGTCAAAGAACCATGCATCTCATCCATACTAAAAGAATTTAGATCTTTAGCTTCTTCTATAGCTGAAACTTTAGAATCAAATCTTTGGGGAAGAGATCTTAATACCTTTTTCACGATGATAGAATCTTCGATTTCCTCGTCGAGTCCTCTAATCGCATTAATGACTTCATTAACTCTCAAAGCATATATGCCTCTATGTTCTCATCGTCATTCATCTTTAATACTTTGAACTGAGCTCGATGTGTTTGTAACTTGGCCTCCTTGATCTTAACGTCTCCTTCATGAATGCTCCTCAGTTTGTCCCATATTTCTTTTGCCATTTTACAACTCATAATTTTTACCAGTTCACTGTCCACTAATCCGCACATGATAGCATTCTTTGCTTTTGAGTTATTCTCAAATAGTTTCTTACCGACAACATCGGTTGGAGAAGTGGTGGGTATTGTGTATCCACTATCTACTGAATCCCAAATGTCGTATCCCAAAGCACAAAGATATGTCTGCATCCCGAGTCTCCAAAATGCGTAATTAGTTTCATCAAACAATGGTGCTTTGTTTGATGAGAAGCCTTCACCACCTGCCATTGTGTCACTTCCAAGATCACCCTAGCCGGTTAAGCTTGTTCAGGAACCTCGCTCTGATACCAATTGTTAGTCTCACAATGACACTCAGAGGGGGGTGAATCAGTGTAGCTATTTTATAACTTAAATCTTCAACTCTTAAAGCAAAAACAATGAAAACTTAAAACCAAATAAAGCAAGTATAACAAGAGAACATCACACAACACAAGATGTACCGAGGTTCACCGATTTGGCTACTCCTCAAAATGACTGTTTGGACTCCCATCCAAATCCAGCCTTTGCAAAGCACCAACTTTACAATCAATTTACCAAAGCACCCACTGGAAGGAGCATCAACCCCTGATTTACCAACACCAACTGGAAGGAGCACCAACCCCTGATGCCAAGCACCAACTTGGACTTCAATTTTGAAACTAGAAGATTGACATAAAAATGCCTTCACTTTTACAAGACCCTGATTGGTCTATTGCTTACCCAACGTCTACCACAATTCACAAAACACACACACTCATCGCACTTCACAAAATAAAATCCCCCAACTAAAATTCTCCAAGCAACACTCCTTTTATAACTATCCTTTCTCTTTGTAACTCCAATTGTAACTCCTTTCATATTCTCATACGCCACTTGTCAATTGTAACACCTTCTTTCATATTCTCATATGCCACTTGTCAATTGTAACACCTTCTTTATGTAACTCCTTTTGTATATATTGAGAAGGCATTTCATCAAACACGTCACATGCAAATAATTGACACCATATTCTCCTACCATGACTGTTCATTTTCTTGGTCATGACTGTTCATTTTCTCCTTCGATGATTGTTCGTTTTCTCCTTCATGACTATTCATTTTCTCCTTCGATGACTGTTTATTTTCTCCTTTCATGACTATTCATTTTCTCCTTCATGACTATTTATTTTCTCCTTGCATGACTGTTCATTTTCTCCTTGCATGACTGTTCATTTTCTCTTTCCCTTATGCATGCATGTGTTTTGGTTTCCAAAAAAGGCTTTTCATTTCTATTTTGAGGCCCTTCGTTTCCTTTTCTCCACATGGGCATGCATTCACTTCTTTCCATGTGTAACGACCATCTTAAATGATTTCAAATCATTAAATATTCCTTATGGGTCCACGTCACTATGCAGTCTTCAGTTTCACCATCCTGGTGTTCATCACTAATATCAGACGCACTATCAACTACTCTGTTCCTTTGGCAAAAATGCAACATGTCACGATATCGTGACACTTTTGTTTCTCTGGCCTGCTTACCCTTTTTGAGTCATAAAAATGTGACATGTCATGATATCATGACACTTTTGTTTCTCTACCTGCTTGCCCTTTTGAGTCACAAAAATGTGACATGTCGCGATATCACGACACTTTTGTTTCTCTTGCTCGCTCGCCCTTTTTGATCGATATCATGACACTTTTGTTTCTCTTCCTACCTACCCTTTTTGAGTCATAAAAATGTGACATGTCACGATATCACGACACTTTTGTTTCTCTGCTCTCTCCCTTTTTATCATATCAAACTTTTTTTCTCTCGCTCTTGCCCTTTTTGAGTCACAAAAATGTAACATGTCACGATATCGTGACACTTTTTCCTTCTTGCTCTTTCTCTTTGCTTTGGACCGCGAAAATACAACATGTCGCGATATCGCGACACTTTTTTCTCCTTGCTCTTTCTCTTTGCTTTGGCCCACGAAAATACAACATGTCGCGATATCGCGACACTTTTTCTCCTTGCTCTTTCTCTTTGCTTTGGCCCACGAAAATACAACATGTCACGATATCGCGACACTTTTTCTCCTTGCTCTTTCTCTTTTCTTTGGCCCATAAAAATACAACATGTCGCGATATCGTGACACTTTTTTCTCCTTGCTCTTTCTCTTTTCTTTTGCCCATGAAAATGCAACATGTCGCGATATCGCGACACTTTTTTCTCTTTGCTCTTTCGGCCATAAAAATGCAACATGTCACGATATCGTGACACTTTTTTCTCCTTGCATTTTCTCTTTGCTTTGGACCGCGAAAATGCAACATGTCGCGATATCGCGACACTTTTTTTTCTTTGCGGTGTTTTGCTTTTTCTTTGATCTTTAGCATATGGGCCACTTCGGTCTTCTTGGAAAATATGCAAAAAGGTGGGTAAACATCCTCATAAGCATTTAACATCACTGTACATACTCTGAGTAACCTCTGAACTCCTGTCCACTGCATCAACCGATCTATTTGACTGTGTTGACAACAATGACAATACTGTCGCTGCACCTTGCTCAACAGGAATAGTATGCAATTTGACTTGTGAATAGGTAGTGTTGGGTTTACAACTCAACAACATATTATTTTGAAGGTTTGGTCTAATTATTGTTTGAATTTGGTACCTCCATCCTCCAAATGTTAAGGATAGGTAAAATTGTACATATATTACTGACTTGTATCACAATCCCTACTTATTTGGAGTTTGATCACATCAAAACATTGTTAAATGGTATATTGGCTTAAATTTTAAAGCACCAATGTAGGATTGTGCAACAAAATAAATTGGGGCTATGTGATGTGTCTATACATTATATTCTTCCATATCAGATGGAGGCTCAATTTAAGTCTCTAGTATAGTGGATGCCCTAAAAGGTGTTAGATCTATGCTAAGTAGAGGAAGTGTGTTTGAATCCTATTTTCATAATTTTTGTTGATGATATGAAAGGTGCAAATCCTTAATTGATCCTTGTTGCATTTAGGTTTGAGGAGGGTATGGTGTGATGTTTGATA
Organism: Wollemia nobilis; assembly: GCA_028583015.1. Classification (NCBI taxonomy): domain Eukaryota; kingdom Viridiplantae; phylum Streptophyta; class Pinopsida; order Araucariales; family Araucariaceae; genus Wollemia; species Wollemia nobilis. The sequence continues at coordinate 13,013,037 of JAQPPZ010001195.1, forward strand.
TGGATGAACAATTTTTAACATTGAGTAACACCCTAAGATTGACTTCATTAGACTGCAATTTCAAAACCCAATGAAAACAATGCTAAGGAGCATGAATATTATACCAAAAAATCATATATTCCTTTTATGTTCATGGGCATAAATGTGATGAAAAATATTGACCATATGAGAGAAAATATATATTTTGAGCTAGCTTGTATCAAGGATGTTCACACATGTTTTGCATGTATGTATCTTTGATTGGTAGGAAATGGTCGTCTAACATCCAATGCAGTGCTTTAAGAGGCATATAATTTTTTTGATAAGACCATGAATGTGACAAATGGTAGGGAAAATCTATTATAAGACACTTCTTCCATTTGATCATAGGTTGCATCTCTTGCATATAGAGCATGGAAGTATTGTCAAATCTTAAAAATCCTTCCGTAGAACAAACCACATTGGATCTATTACATACCTAGCCAACGAGGTGTTGATTAACTATGGATCAATAAAATAGAAGTTTTTTTTTAATAAGTTACATGTGGTTTATATTGGGGTCCACTACCATCAAAATACCGAAATATTACATTTGTTGTTAGGTCAATCAAACCATATTCAACATCCTTTTTTATCAAAAATATTTTTCATTTATTTTTCTATTAAATATATTCTTTAAATTCCTCAAAGTTCTATTTTTCCACAATCAACTCATTGACATCATTTTGATTAAGAGATAAAATATCACATAGTCAGTTGCCTTCCAAAATTTGAATGAAAATTAACATTGTGATTGGATAAATTACTTGCTACCAGATTTTCTTCTCTATAAATATGCTCACATTTTCAAGATATTATCTTCAATAATAGATGATAAGGATAATAAATAATATTATTTTTTATCCAATCCCTACATCCATTTTTTTGATAGCATTGATAATAATTTATGAATCCCCCTCAATTGAAATATATTTCCTTCCTTTTTTGTATAGTTTTTAGTTGAAGTTTCATATGATTCTAAGTAAGTGAGGAGAATTTTTTCTTCATTATTTCTAAAATTACCACCTCCACTAGCTTTTCCCATATTTCCTTTAGAAGCACCATCAAAATTAATTTTGATAAATCCAATTTTTGAACATTTCCATTTTACCCTAGATTGAAGTAGATCCTTTGTTTTAATTCCATTATCGAAGATGAATATTTCATGGATATTCAAATATTGTAACCAAGTTGTTACTAACAATTTTTGTGTGCTTGAAATTCCCATGATGAGCACCATATTTGTATACATTCTGCACAAGATGCAATAATACGGTTCCAAACTTGTGAATGATTTTGAGATTTATTTTTAAAATTCTATTATTCCTTTCAAGCCATAAATTATGTAGATGCAAAAGCGAAACACCAAAATATAACAGAAATATGAAATCAAGAGATAATATTACACAAAAAGATATAATTTTATTGATATGGGGGGAGCCTCAAATCTCCAATGTTATAATAAAGAATTTGATTTCTTTTGATGCAAAATATTACAAAACTAGGGTTCTCTGAAACCCTAGTGAATAGAGCTGGTGGTGTCTTCAAACTCGCTTCTAATCCCAAAAGAGATGAGTGGGCTTTGTGTTATCCAATACTAGGCCACTCCAGCTTAAGCATCTACACAAGTAGGTGTAGCATTTCCATATCTGCACACAAAAAGACAACAAATAGGTCAGTAGCAACTATGAGGACTCCATAGTGTGAGTCTCTCAGAAATCAATACAAAACCCTAGCTATGCAATATAAATACAATGAGCAGAATATGAAAATACATGAAATGAAATAATCAATGCTGGATTTACCTTGTTCACTTGTTGTTCTTCGATATTTAGTAGCTATTGTAGGAAAACAGTGCAACAATGTCCTAGTAACACCCAAGGGTTTTGCTAGTCTTCATTAGTAAGTTTTGGAATACCCGCAGGTGCTTGACGATAATAGAAAGTGCTTGTGAGCGCTCATAGATGGTGAAAAGTACCCTAAGGTGCTCGACAATGGAATGGAAGTGCCTAAAGGTGCTTGACGATGGCAAGGAACACCCAAAGGTGCTCAAGAGCTATGATAAAGATCTACAAAAGTAGATCTAGCTGAGCAAAGTGGGTGGTGATAGATGCAGAGGCTATGGTGAGCGAGGGTAGATGGCGAGAATGCGAAGGGCTCAAGAAAACTCATGATTCAATCGTGAACTGCTAGGGTAAAAAATTAGGAAAAACTTAGGGGTTGAGCCATAAAAATGGCCTCTATTAATAATACACACTAGGGTATGTTAGGGTTTAAGTGACACAAATTGTGTGGCTCAAATTAAAACACATTGGAGGGTGGATATTAATTTTGGGTGTGTGGCATGGATTGGTGTGAATGGATGGCTAGGATTAAGTCAAATTGGATGGTTGTGATTTATTTACATATATATATTTATTAAATATATATATATATATATATATATATTTATATATATATATATATATATAAAATATAATATTAAACATATATTTAACAAATATACCTAAATATATATAAATAAATGGGTAAAAATGGCGGGAAGACCTGTATGAATGACAAGTGGCTAGATTTTGGTGTCTACATATGCTCCTTTTTGTACTGCATTACGTGAAACACAATGTAGTATAAAAACACAAGACACTTGTTTGTGCTAGATGCAGAAGCAAATTTCTCTTAAGATGTGAAAAATGAGCTTGAGGACAAAAATATAAAGAATTGGGATTTGTGTAACTTACACCCTCAATTGGAAAATGAATTTATGGATGAATCTTACGAGCCAATTAAAAAATGAGTGCAAATGATTGTGTGGTTGTGGATGATATGAATGATGTAAATGTGATACCATTTTTACCCCAATGTAGGAAGGGGATTGGTGGATAATGTGAAATGATTGCATCTATTTATGCCCCAATAGATGAAGGTTTTTGTGAAAATTTGATGAAAATGTGTCTGTTTTTGCCCCAATAGATGAAGGGTTTTGTGCCAAGTGTAGATACCATGATCAAGTAAGATGTATCCCGTTGTGGGAAAATCAAAACCAAATGTGGTTGCACCAAATTTGGGGTGATTCAATACTATTGAATAGTTTGCCTTCTGGCATCATTGATATGCAAATATAAAAATAGTCAACTTCGGAGGGTCAACTAGTGATTGTCAGATAATTCCTATGATCGAAACCAATCACCCTAGCTAAGGCTAGTTGCCATGATGATTTTCAAGGAGATGTGAAATGATGAAATGTGATTGTGTTCATGTTTTAAGCCCCACGAACTAGGCCATCATTGATAGCTTTTATGCAAATTGTTCTTGGCAAGGTTTCATGTAAAATGTGAAGTACCAAATGTGATTGTGATTTCAAACAAAGAAATATGGGATGATGAAAACGCCCAATTTTCCTTATGTTAGGTTATTCATATTACCAAATTGCATGGATGCAAATCATTACAATCGCCATGTATATAGAATAAACCACTAGATACAAGGTTCACTTGAATGTTGTTTTAACTTGGCAAGTATGCAAATGTTATGATTGATGATTGAAAATGATGTGAAATTAAATTGTTGATGATGAGAATGATGATTGTGGTCATTTTGTGAAACTTTTGATCATTTTGGAGTGTTTTAGAATCTGATAAGTTATTTTATGCCTTTGTGTGTGCAAAAAAAAATTATGCATCCAAACCAGTTTGGAACTTTACAAAATCTGATAATGTGATGGGATGGATGTATAGATGCAATTTAGAGTTATTTGGTGGGGGTAAGCCCCTATTTTATAATGATTTGGTCTTTTTTCAATTTTGATGCTAGATGTCAATTGGCACTTTCGGTATGCACAGATGCCCATCGATGTTTGGGCACTTTGCAAACACCTCGATGCACTTCAATGCATCGAGAAATAATATGGGCACTTCAAGGCACTTGAAGCAACTATAAATAGCTTGCAGGGTAAAAATAAAGCTCATTTGTGCATTTCTAAATTTGTGAAGCTGTGTCTGGGAGATTTAGGCAAAGTGGAGATGAGTGACATGAAGGTAGTTGGGCATAGAAGCTATGGTGGCAAATGGAGTGGATGCAAATGTCAAAGTTGGATTTGGAGTGTGGGTTTCCAAGGTAAGTCCCTTATTTGAAGCTCTTTTTGTTTTTGTGCAAAATTTTTATGTTTTTATGATTTTTTTTTAAACATGTGTTAATAACAAATATTTTGTGTTGTGTTATAGCTAAGGATTTTGAAGGCTCGACACTAGTTCTAACCTTACATCCCTAGGATGAGGAAGGAATTGGTGAATAATGAGTGGGAATTTCTAGAGGTTGTGGGGCTAGTGGAGGTATCTCGGATAGATGTGTAGGGCGGAGGAGGGGTACCTTTTTGCCTTGGCATAGAGGTGGGATTCAAATAGGGAAAAATTTCAGCTCCCCACTAGAGAAGTGACCCTTACACTTGAGGATGTATACCACATCCTCAAGCTACAAGTGGAGGGAATTTTTGTTGAGGTTGGACGCAATCGGGGGGCAGAGATGAGGAAGATATTTGGGGATAGCTGGCAGAGTATGAGGATGGAGTGTGGGGAATTCCTTACTTGTCCATGTATGTGGAAAAGTAATTAGATGCCCTTTGGTATTTGTTAATATTCGTGTTGGCCAACATCATGGTTCCAAATAATATCGATTGTAGGTTCCCTTAGAACCTGATGGGGTTGGTGAGCGATATGCTCACTATGTGGTAAGTGTATGCATGGGATCCTACCTTATTGGCTAAGGCATATCGGGAGCTCTATGATGTGAGGAGGTAGGGGAGGAAGGGATTGAAATATAGTTTGTTACTATAGTGCTAGGGATAGGAGCATTTCAGCGTGTCTCATCCAGAGGGGCTACCAGTTGTAATCTTGGGTAGGGAGTAACCCTATGCTAGGAGATGGGTAGTGGTGAAGGAGGTACAACCAAGTCATATTATGTATACGAGTCAGTGGTACAGGGATTTATGGATTGGATTAAAATCCATATAAATGATATAGAGACCATGGTAGGGTTCCAGGTGGATAGGTGATGGAGAGCATCTACAATGGGTGAGGCAGGATAGGTGGGTGGTTGGGAGGTATGGAAGTGAGGCTGAGTGTATTCAGTTCTCATGGGTGATCCAATAGTTTAGCTTGAGGTAGGGAATTATAGATGAAGTAGTGCTCTATAGGAGGCATCAGGAGGAGATAGGGCTACCATATGTTAAGCCATGGAGGAATATTTATGAGGATGAGGAGAAGATAGATCTCATTGATTTGGATGATGCAGAGACTACTATGGAATATAATGTATGGTTTGCTACACAACCACCATGGGTACTGACTCTAGTAGAAACTGGTGGAGATGGGGATGAAGCTAAGGTTGAAAAGATCCATGAGGCTCATAAGCGTTAGAGGTACCTTTGATATGGTAGTCAAAGGAGGAAGGCTAAGGGTGTGGTGAGGCAAGCTCCCAAGAGTGGAGGATATAGTGAATATAGGGATGATGTGGAGGAGACTCCGGATGGGCCTCCATATCAGAATGAGGAGGATCGGGTGAAATTGGACCAGTAGGTGGAAGAGCGGGATGTGATGGTGATGGCTCAAGATGAGAGGATCACGAGGCTCCAAGCAAAGCTGCTATAGAGGGAGCATCATCATAATGTTGACATAGTGCACCTTTGGTCTTGATAGAGGTACATCGAGGAATTGGAAGATACGTTGATGGAGCATCATATTCCACTTCTTGATCCTCCTAACTCATATATATACTAGGATTCTAGGAATAGCGAGTCTAGGTATAGCTCTAGGTCTAAGGCTCCTTGTAGGTCATAGGGGTCCTTTTGGAGGGCTTATCTAGTGTAGTTTTTGTATATGAGCCTTGGTGCTCCATTGTATGTAGCCTTTTGGGAACTCATTGTATATGTGATATTTATACATATATACATGGATTTTAATTTTGTGTTATATTTTGGTATGAATGCTTTTGTGGAATGCATGTTTATATGGATGATTAATGCATACGGTAATGTTATGGATGATTAATGCAAAAATGTATGGATGATAAGTAAAATATATGGATGATTAATGCAAGTGGAAATGTATGGATAAAAAGTAAAAATATATGGATGATTAATGCAAGGTATGTAATGCAAATATTATAATGATCATTTATAGCTTAGAATTTGCATGGCCATGTTATAGCATTGTTTTTAATCAGGGGCACCAAAATTGGTGGCATATGGGGTGTATGACTTATGAAGTGACATGGAAGAAGATATGGATGTTGATATGGAAGAAGATATGGATGTTGATATGGAGATCTGACTATTTTATAAAGACTCAAACATACTAGCGATACCAAATAAACTCACTAAAATTACCTAATCCCTTTATGATCAAATATGTGTGTAGTAAATTCATTTATCGAATCAAGAGCATGGTAATGACTCGAGACAATCAAGAACCAATGTGTGTGCAAGTGAGCTCATTAACTCATCTTGAGTAAATTGGGTGTGACCTGTTATGGATGAAACTAAGAAGCTAGCTTATCTGTATGTGCGATCAGAGGTCTCTTTGAAAGAGACATGTTGTCATGCATGAGCGTACTCCATTGCCAGTAAAACATATATAGATCCGGTGGAGGCTAAATCCATAGTCCAAGGATTTGATCTCTTATGTTTTGGGGATGACTACTTAATCATCTGACTAGAAATGTAGTACGATCCTTACAACCTAATGATCAGTGGTGTGTGATGTAAAATATTTAGAGCTTTGGGGAATCAGATTCTCAACCTAAGTGTGATGAGAATTGTACCCTATCCTTACTACTTTGTCTTTTGAATTTGGAATAAACTATGATAGTGGTGAAAACCACTATTTTTGTGGACTATGTTTCATGATGGGATAGGTGAGGATTACCCTTTTTACTTCAAGATTCAAACCAAGTATGGTGTTATCCATCTTTGACACAGGATGTTTTTAAGATGTGGAATTGTGGTTGGTTCAAGAATGTTTTGGAGTCAATTCCCAAAACTCAAAATTTTCTTAGTGAAGATGTGTAATAGTCCTAAAAAGAACTCAAAATGTATTTTGGAGGTTGCTTAAAACACTAGGAATGGCCGAATGACCAAAAACACCTAGGAATTATGGACATATGGAGGCAAATGATGATTTGACTTGGAATGTTGTGGATGATGTTGTGAAGGTGCCCCTAATTAAGGTAACATGACTTTATTGGACCAATTAAGACCTCAAACTTAATAAATTATCCCTACTATGAAATGTGAAATGGTCATGGAATTTATGAAATGCTATTTGTGAAATGGAATGTATGAATGCAATTGTTTTTAAATGAAATGTGTACGAATGAAATGCAATGCAAATGAATGAAACATGTACAAAATAAAATGCAATGCTTTTGTGTATTAGCCATGTATATGTACATAAATATAAATCACATTATGCATAGAATTCTCTTAAATGTATAACATTAAGTGGTTCGGGTTCTTCCTCTCCCTTTACACTGGAAAGCCTATAAGTACCTTTATCCACTTTTTGAGTGATAATGTATGGACCCAACCAGTTAGCCATAAATTTATCATGAAGATGTGGCAATGCATTGGTGTTTTACTGATTCTCTTTAAGGACAATATCTCCTACTTGGAATTCATGTAGATGAACTTTGGTGTTGTAAGAATGCTTTAGGCGGTCTTGATAAATTTTTAAATGCTCTAAAGCATTGACTCACCTCTCATCAAGAAGTGTGAGTTGGTCAAGACGTGCTTGTCTAGAAATATCGTCATCTATGAATTCCTGCAAAGAAATTCACAAGGAGGGGATATCAGGCTCAAGATACATGATTGCTTTGGATCCATAGACCAATGAAAATGGTGTTGCCCCATTAGGCATGCAAATGCTTGTTCGATAAGCCCATAATGCCAAGGGAATTTTTGTATGTCAATCTCTATGATTTTCATTAACCAGTTTCTTGAGAATAGAAATTAAGATCTTGTTGGTAGCCTTAGATTGTCCATTGACTTGTGGATAATAAGGAGTCGAGAAACTATGTTGGATGCCATATTTTTTGCAAAGTGATCAAACATCATTGTTCTTGAAAGACTTGCCATTGTTGGAGATAATTTTTGAGGGAATACCAAAATGATAAATGATATGGTGAAGTATAAACTCCACAATCCTAGGTCCTGTCGTACTGGTTAGAGAAATTGCCTCAAACAACTTTGTGAAGTATTCAGTGGCTGTGATGATGAATATATGTTATCCCAAGGAAGGAGGTGAAATTTTTCCAATTAAATCTAGATTCCATTGTGAAAAGGACCAAAGGCTTTGAATAGGATGTAAAGCTTGTGATGGCACATGAGTTAAATTAGCATGCGCTTGACATTTCTAACAATATTTCACATAAGTGCAACAATCTTGTTCCATGGTGGGCCAATAATAACCCATGCATAAGATACGCTTTACAATGGCCATCCCACTAAAATAACTACCACAAGTACCATCATGAGCTTTAGCTATGGCTTTGTGTACCTAAATAGCCTCGAGATGTTGAAGGACTCCATCATAACCATGCTTATACAACATGTCCCCCAAGAGAAAAAATGAGTTACTTTTTGCTTGAAAGTGTGTTTAGAAGTTCGAGACATGTCATATGGGAGTATTCCATACTTGAGAAAGACTACTATTTGGCTTGACCAAGGCTCATATGGATCTAACTGGATGAAGCAAACATCCTTTTCATCCTTAGATTCAGCATGAACAATTGCAAATTTAGAGATCATCAAAATAATAAGTGGTTGTACCTCTCCTAAGGAGTATTTTGAAATCAATGATCCAAGGGAGGCCATAACATCTACAAATATATTAGCCAAACATGACTATTGATTTCATACCAATCAAAATTAGAGAGCAATTTCATTTCTACTTCATGGTTAAGCTTAATGGTAGGCTCTTTGCATTGGTATTCCCTATTTAATTTCTTGACAACAAGTTGAGAATCACCAAATATTCTGATACACTTAATACCCATAGCTATAGCTGATTGAAGGCCTAAGATTGAGGCTTCATACTCTGCAGTGTTGTTTGTGGATTGGAAGTTAAGTTTGAATGATAAGGGGATAGGTACCCCCTAGGGTGTATGAAAAATGATTCCAACACCTTGACCTTTCTCACACTTAGAGCCATCAAATAATAGTGTGATATCGATGTATTCCTCCAGAATGACATCTTCTTATTTCGATGACAACAAATAACGAATCATTTGGGAGCTCAATAATCAAAGGATGATCACTAGGTAGTGGAGCTTATGCAAGTTGATCGACTATGACTTGACTTTTAATGGATTTTTGGATGATGAATTCAAGGTCGAATTCAGTAAGAAGCATTATACATTTAGTGGTGTGAGTGTTATTGTAAGTGCAAGATGTCATATAATGCAAAGGATTTTATCTAGCTATGACATATGTTGTGTGACTAAGAATATAATGTTTAAGTTTCTTAGTGGCAAAAACCATTGCTAAGCACAATTTTTTGACATAAGCGTATCTAGTTTCATAACTTACCAATGTTTGACTAATGTAATAGACAACTTGCTCTCAATTTTTTTCATTCTTTTGTGCAAGCATTGTCCCTAATGTAGAGTCCATTGTTGAGACATAAAGATAGAATGAGACCCCTGGACAAGGATGAGAAATGACTAGTGGAGAAGCTAGGTATTGCTTAATGTCATCAAAGGCCTTTTGACACTCAAATTTCCAAGAAAATGACACACCCTTTTGTAGCAGGTGATTGAATGGCCTACATTTATCAAAAAGTTGTGCAGTGAAAAAATGGATTGATTGGATGAATATTTTTGTTTGACCAACTTAGCATCTGGATGTAAGGTGAGATTGTGGACAACTAAGCTAGGGTTAAGACCAAGCATATATTTGTAGGACCATGCAAAAATACCTTTCTTCCTCTTGAGGAGAGTAATTAATTGCTCTTGTTCATATTTGGATAAGCTTTTGCCAAGCTTGACAATTTGAGGATTGTCTTTGTCTGAACTTAGGTCCACATCGATGGTATCTTCAATGGACATATGAGATACTTATTCAAGTCGATGGGGCATAGGGATCAAATGAATGTTGTCTATGATATCATAAAACTCTTCTGACTTATCCTCATCTATGTCTACGTAGAAAACCTCAGGATTCAAATGTGAAGGTGAAGGTGAAGGCAGAGGGGATGGAGGAATGTAGTTGGCTGAAACCCTTAACAATTTCTTGAACAAGACAAAATCAAAGAAGGATGGAGGTGAGGAAATCTGGTCCATATCAATAAGGCTCATGTCAATATGGAGTGGGGTGAATAAGTCAATAGGATTCATGTTGACTTAAGGGAAAATGGATGAGGTTGGAATAGATGGGATGAATGGGGCCTAAGAATGGATGCTAGAACCTTGGTAAACCTGGAAAACAACAAGAAACACAAATAAATGCACTTAAATAAATGCTATATACATGCAATGTTGAAAAAGAAAATGTTTTTGTTTGATTTTTCTAATTTTTTTTTTTAGTTGTGAAAACCAATGTTTTTGTTTTTTTGTGTTATGTACATATAATATAAGTTTAGCTGATGAAATGGGCTAATGATATGGAGGTGGTGGTTTACCAGTAGGTGCGACTTACTCTTGTGGAAGAAGCAAGTGAAATATGGGCTCATGAATGGGGAACATTCTGAGATAAAACTCATCCTGTTCCTCTTCAAATTCATCAAAAATTATCAACATGAGTTTGAATTCTTGTACATTTCCTCATCAGAGTCATTAGGGTGGAGAGCTTATTCTCTTGAATTTAGATTAAGTCTTTGGAAGGCTTGTTCAAGAGAAGACGTGGTGGAAATTGGAGTGTAACCTAAGCCTGAATGGTCATGCATTTCTAGATATGGAACATTAATAATGTTGTGCATTCCTTATTCATGAAGTCCTAAACCATGTCCCTACCAATTAACCATATGAAAATAATGAGATGAAAATCCTGACATGTTTTGTATGTTGGAAGGTGTTGGTTCTTTGGGGTCTTCTAGGGGAACTAGATTGGACGAAGAATCAATACCCCCATATATAAAATTTATGTTTTTGGGAGCTGAAACCATGTCATATACTGCTTCTATAGATAAGGGTGGATCATGTGGGTGATTGAACTCCTTAGTAGTTGGAATGGTGAGCAGTGTAACCATGATGTCTTGGACCACATATTCACCAATACTAGGATTAGTGAGGTGTACCTTAACTTGGGACGATGTGGGAGGATCATTATTGGATAATGGATCGGGGAATGGTGGAGATGAAGACATCTCACAATCCATCAACTCGACTTGTGAAACATTGGATGATGGTGATCGATTGGATTGGGAAGGTTGTTGGATGGATGATGATGATGTGGAAGCCAATGTTGTGGAATGTGATGATGTTGATGATGTGGATTGGATTTGATCACATATGTATGTAATCAATGATGAAGATGATGGGGGCATGAAATATTGGTGGGGATTGATGATAAGGGGTTCCTCAGGAATAGGAGATTTTTATGAAGCAATGGGTGAGGTGGTAGATGAATTGGTTGATGGTGATAGAAAAAGGTGGGTGGAAGGAAGCATGGATTCATAAGGATTTGAGATAAAATTGCAAGACTTAAATGGTTCGACATCTGATGGTATGCAATGTACTTGTCCCTCATGAACGTATCTTAGGCATTGATGTAGTATGAAGGGAACACATCTCATATTGCTCATCCAAGGTCTTCCAAGGAGTACATTATATGCCATGGATCCTTCCAAGATGTGGAACATAGTGTGAAACATTTTAACCCCCACCTCGATGGGCAAAAAAATAGTGCCAACTATGGAACATAAAGCATCATTGAATGCTTTTAGGGTGAAATATGACTTGGTTATATGAGATAGAGGAAGGTTAAGATGATGAAGGGCATATGTGGTGATGATATTGATGGAGGAGCTGATGTCAATAAAAACTCTTTTGAAAGGATTCTTGTCAATTAAAGCCATGTTGTGCAATGGAGGATCTATTGATTCTGATGAGATTGGATTAATCTCAAAGTCATAAAATGTAATGGAAGACTCCATGCATGTTTGAATGCTCTCTAAAAAGTTGTTGAAGACATTAGCATCTTGAGATTGTAATTTAATGGATTTAAAAATATCCATTAATGCCTCACGATTTGGGGGAGATTGTTGAATTAACTAATATATTGATAATTTGTTAGAAGCCATCTTTAGGCTTGTGGTCAACCGACTACTCAAGGAGATGAATGATCATGGAGGAGAATTTATGGGATGAATGGGGGATTTTGTTGGCTAGGAATATTAATTGGTGGGGAAGGATTGGGGAAAATTTGAATGGAAGGTGATGTGGTAGGTTGCAACACACTTGCTTGAGGTTGTTGCCTTGCATTTTGCTAGTTATTTCGTTGACCTCTAGTTACCACATGAATGGCACCTAAAAAATATTGGTATTTTTGACTATGGTTAACTTGATTGGGAGGAGTTTTGGTGTTAACCCCTCCCATAGTTGGTTGCACCTCCTCATGATGAGGAAGTGGTGTTTTAGAAATACCAATATTTTGGTTTTGTTGAGCAAGGGGGTTGTCAATCTTAATGGCCCCCAAGTCAATAAGGTCTTGAACTATGTCTTTGAATACATGGCAATTATTAATGTCATGCCCATTTTGCCTATGGTATGGACAAACCAAATTTTCTTGATAATGTTTACCACATTTAGTGGGATCATCTGGTCTGATTTTGGGTAAGGCAAGTTTATTTGTGTCGTACAACCTTCAAAAGAGGGAAGCATATGACTCGGCCAAGGGGGTTTATTGGTGATTCTATCTGACATATTGTCACTGGGGATGGTTCTCCATAGTTGGAACTATGCTTTGCATTGATTGGAATACTGAGGCTACCACATGATAGGTAATTTTTTGCGGTGGTTGTTGCACTGATTATTGTTGAGACATTACCATCTAGCTAATGACCACTTGATTGACATGATTAGGATGATTGGATGGAGTGACCTATGTTGATTTTGATTGGCCAGAATAATTGCTTTTATATTGGTCCTTGTTTTTCCATTCCTTTTTCCTAGGCTTAAGTATGCCCTCTTGTATTTTTATCTCCTTAATGACACTAGCCTATGCTAGAGCTTATTCAAAAGAGCAATATGTCTATAATTGAAGCATCCAAGAGATGGGTTTTAAATTTTTTTTGGTAAATATCTTGATAAGCTCTTCTATTGGTAGGGTGAATGGTAATTTGGTAATGATGACCCTCCAACAGTTACCAAACTTATAGATAGACTCATTATCATGTTATCTTAAAGCATAAAAATTGGATAATGAGAATTTATTTCTAAAATTAAGGACAAAGTGCTCAAAGAATTGGTCAACCAATTGTTTTAAAGTATACATACTATGACTAAGCAATTGATTGTACCAATCTATGGCATCTCCACCTAATGTCTAAGAAAATGTTATAGGCATGAGAGCATTGTCACTTTGGATTCTAAAGCATGAGTGTATAAATATGCTTACATGCTCTTTGGGGCCCTTAGTCCCCTTGAATTTATCAAACTTCGATACTATGAAATCTATCAGATATGGTGATGATGGTACCAAAGGATGAATGGGTTGGTTAATTAGCTAATGTAAGGTTGGCTTCTAGTTTTTTATACCAAGAGTATTTTATATCAACTGATATATTTGTTGTTGTATGACCTTGATTCTAGGGTCTTCCCTAGGAATGTGGAAGCCCTGAATCACCTGATGATTTTGAGAAGACATGGTAGAAAAATATTATGGGGTAGCTAGATGATGATGGGATTGATGATGATGACTAGGTGAGGTTGATGGGAATTGATGAAGAGGAGATTGATGATGAAAATATGGAGAATGTTGGAATGGGGACAATGCATGGGGACTATGGTTGGGTTGGCCTATGGGAATGGAATTGGTATGGTTTATGGGAATGAAATGGGTATTGTCATGGCTTGGTGGAGGAGTAGGGATGTAAACCATAAAATATTATGGTGTCCATGATGGACCTTCATTAATGAGGATGGTCTTAGTAGAGTTTGGTAGAGGCTTAGGGTTCACTTGCACTTGATGTTGAGTGTCTTGATGCTACTTAAGCAATTTGTTCAAATTTTCCCATGCTTCATGAATTTATCTATAAAAAATGGAAGGTGTGGATATATGGAATGGAATATGTGGCTGGGGAATAAGTTACACTTTGCATGGTAACTTGAGAGGTTGGAACTTGTAAATCAGCATTTACATGTGCTTCATACAAGAGATTAGTGTATGTGGATGCATATGCGTATGGGATAGAAGTGATAGGAGAACTTGTGTATTGGGAAATGGATATATGATAGGAGGGTGCAACTGATGCTTTAAAAAGAGGGTTAGTGTACACCTGGGTAAAGTTGAGTGTTTGGGAATGAGAAAGTTCCTACTATAAAGTAGGATATTGACTAGGAGAATTATGAATGGAATCTAAGATATAGTTAGCCAACTTGTAGAGAGCCTCTACTTTGGCCATATCGATGTGGGTGATATTGTGGTCAATGGATGGTGAATATGATTTAGTTTGAGGCCAGTAAGTGTTGGTATACCTATACAAGACATCAATAGTCTATACAGTGTGTGATGGGCCCATAGAAAAAACTGTCTGTATCACACTTGGGGACTCTACCATAGAAGTGGTGGGGAAGGTGGCTGAATGTTCCATGGGATTATTTTGATTTAATGCTTTTTGTTGATTTCTTGTTAAGACCATAAGCAAATAAATCAAATATAAATTGTGGAGTAAAATGAAATACAAAATTAAAACTTCACAAAAATCAAATTAAGACAAATCAATGCTAAGTTTTTTCAACAGATGTGTCTTACCTCCTTCATTGATTATATCATTTTAGTGTGAATTCATTTTTAGATTTAGATTTTGTGTGTTTTAATGTGCTAATATGAATTAGAAATGGGTGAATTCTATGGCTTGGATAGGGCAATGATATTCTTATCGGTGATGAAATCCAAAAAGTTTGATCGGGGTAATATAAGGTGTCTAGGGGCAGAGATTGATGGATGGAGATGAAAACCACCATCACCAAATCTCAAGCAATGGCTGGTGATGAAATCCAACCACTACTATTTAATATGAAACATGAAGTGTGTGTGAGATTCCTTTTAAGGTTCTATTTTCTATGGTGCACATACAATATTAGAAACAATTGATTTCACTAATCTAAATCAGAATCCAGCATTAAGAGTATCAATTTATCCAAAGGATGTGAATTACATGTTAATATATTGGCTATCTGCTAAATAAACGAGAAAAAATGAATGCAAAGTTAAGGACATAATCACTTTTATTTTAGAATCACTTTTGGATTGTTTGGAAGACCCGAACAATGAATTGATTTGTATTTTCTTGGATGATGATTTACATCCAATTACATTCCCTATTTCTATGTGCATAGAAGGTGTGATCAAAGGTCACGACCCATGCTTTGTGAATAATTAATAATTAATAAATGAGTGAGTGAATAAATGTGATTAATAACAATGTTAGGAGTAGAATCCTAACATGCCACCCTCCTTAAAACGAGCTTTGTCCTCAAAGCTGGAATTGAGGAAATTGTTGTTGAATATGATGGAGTGTCTCCCATGTGGCATCTTTTGAAGGTAGACCTTTCCATTGAATCAATACTTCGATGATGGTGCGATTGCGGAGGTGGCGCATGCGATGATCTAGGATAGCTTCTGGTTCAACCATGAGTGCCCCATCATTAGAAAAATCTGGAAGTTGAGTTTGAGTAGTGATGTGGGTGCCTATTATGGGCTTGAGACAAGAAACATGGAATACAAGATGGATTTTGGAGGACTTTGGTAACTCAAGCTTATATGCAACTGGTCCAATACGTTGTAGAATTTTATAAGGTCCATAAAATTTGGGTGCTAACTTTTGAGAACCTTTGATTTTTAGAGAAGTTTGATGATATGGTTGAAGGTGAAGAAATACCATATCCCCTTCTTGGAAAGCACGCTCAATTCGATGTTGGTCTGCTTGTTGCTTCATGCGGTGTTGGGCGATGTGTAGATTGTCTTTAAGAGTGCGAATAATATTATCTCGAGTAACAAGTTCCATCTCTACGACTGGAACCTTTGTACTTCCTGGAATATAAGAGGTCAAGGATGGGGGTGATTGGCCATATAGTGCTTCATAAGGGGTCATTTTAATGGTTGCATGATATGTGGTATTATACCACCATTCGGCTAGTGGAAGCCATTTAACCCAGTGAAGGGGTCTCGTGGAAATAAAACATCGGAGATAAGTTTCTAAACATTTATTAACAACTTCAGTTTGACCATCTATTTGGGGGTGGTAAGCGGAGCTCATCCAAAGTTGAGTACCTTGGAGTTTAAACAATTCTTTCCAAAAATTGCTAGTGAAAGTGGGATCACGATCACTAACTATAGTAGAAGGCATGCCATGTAATTTAAAGATATTATCAAGGAAAATTTGAGCAATAGTACTAGCGGTATAGGGGTGGGTTACTGGAAAAAAATGGGTGTATTTAGATAAACGATCTACCACAACTAGGATGGTTGTTTTTCCTACAGATTTTGGAAGGCCTTCAATGAAATCCATTGAAATATCCACCCATGTTTTTGTTGGTATGGGAAGAGGTTGAAGAAGGCCTGGTGTAGCCACTGTTTTGCCTTTATTTCTTTGGCATGTCTCACATTCATTGACGAACCTCTTGATATCATTTTTCATCCCTACCCAATAAAAATATTTAGTCACTCTTTTGTAAGTTTTTAGGAATCTAGAGTGTCCTACAAT
This sequence comes from Wollemia nobilis, assembly GCA_028583015.1. NCBI lineage: Eukaryota > Viridiplantae > Streptophyta > Pinopsida > Araucariales > Araucariaceae > Wollemia > Wollemia nobilis. The sequence continues at coordinate 13,029,968 of JAQPPZ010001195.1, forward strand.
GGGTGTAGCATGTAGCTCATGGAGAAGCTTTGTATGATAGGCGGATGTGGGAGAGAGGACAAGATGTTCTTTATAATGGAGTATGTTATCTTGCCAAGAATAGTGAGGTTTGCTCATGGGATTTTGTTGGAGGTGTTGAATTATGGTATGTGTGGTAGGGTCCTTATACCATTCTTCCTTGACTTGGTCGATCCATTTAGGAATAGGGTAGGAAAGAGCATGTAATTGGGAAGTTTCTTCAAACTTTCTAGAAAGTGCATCCGCAACCATGTTATCTTTTCCTTTTTTATATATGATTTCATAATCATAGCCTAGTAGTTTTGTCACCCACTTTTGTTGTTCTAGTGTGGTTATACGTTGCTCCAAAAGGTATTTTAGACTATGGTGGTCAATGCGGATAATGAAATGTTTTCCAATAAGGTAAGGTCTCCAATGTTGGATAGCATGAACAATAGCTAACATTTCTTTTTCATATGTGGAACGTGCTAAATTATTTTTTGAGAATGCTTTGCTAGTGAAGGCTAAGGGTTTTTCATTTTGCATGAGTACGACTCCCATTCCCAATCCTGAAGCATCACTCTCAATAATAAATGGTTTGGAAAAATCTGGCATGGCTAAGACAGGGGTGGTACACATGGAATTTTTTAAGGTAATGAAGGCTTCATTAGCTTTTGGAGACCATAAGAAAGCATTCTTCTTAAGTAGTGTCATTAAGGGGGCCATGATTTTGCCATAATCCTTGAAAAATTTGTGATAATAGCCAGTTAGTCCTAAGAACCCATGCAACCCTTTCAGTGTTTTTGGAATAGGCCAATTTTCCACATCTTCAATCTTACGAGGATCTACTTTAACTCCTTCCTTGGAGATAATATGTCCAAGGTATTCGATTTCTTGTTTTCCAAAGGAGCATTTTGATCTCTTAGCGTATAATTGATTGTCCTCCAAGGTCTTTAGTGCTTGCTCTATATGGGTTAAGTGCTCTTCCCATGTTTTGTTGTAAATCAAAATATCATCAAAGAAAACTAGAATAAAATTTTGAAGGAAAGGGTAAAATACCTTGTTCATAAGGCTTTGAAATGTGGAAGGAGCATTGGTGAGACCAAATGGCATCACCAAAAATTCATAATGTCCCTCGTGAGTGCGAAAAGCCATTTTGGGTATATCACTTTCTTTAACTCGAATTTGGTGGTAGCCAGATCGTAAATCGAGTTTGGAAAAATATGCGGCTCCATTAAGTTCATCGAGTAATTCATCGATGATTGGAATAGGAAATTTGTCCTTGATAGTTATTTTGTTGAGGGCATGAAAATCAACACATAAGCACCATGATCCATCCTTTTTTCTTACTAGTATGACCGGAGAAGAGTAGGGACTTATACTAGGTCTAATGACCCCTGCCCTGAGTAGGTCTTGTACCAATTTTTCTATTTCTATATTTTGTAAATATGGGTATCGATAAGGTCTAATATTAGGAGGTTGGTGCCCTAAAAGTAATTGAATGGCATGATCATGGCTCCGTTGTGGAGGCAATCCTTCTGGTTCATTAAATATTTTATCATGTCTTTCTAGGAGTTCTTGTAATTTAGGTGCCTCTGGTTGTTCTTCGTTAGTGGTTTGCAAGGAAAATAGTTGGGCAACCATGCCTTTTCCTCCTTTGTGAATAATTTTTTCCATTCTATGGGAACTTACGATTTGTGAAGGGCCTATTTTTAACCCTTTAATTGTGTAAGTTTGGTCTTTTTGTGTGAATTGCATCCATAATTCTTCAAAGTCCCATTGAATTTTGTCGAGCGTTCGTAGCCATTGTACTCCTAAAATGATGTCACATCCTCCTAATGGTAGTACATACATATCCCCTTTCATGTTATAATCTCCCATAGTGAGCTTGATATTTTGGCATTTCCCTTTGCATGTAATTTTTCCGCCATTGCCAATCATGACTTCGAAGTTATTACAAGGATATATAAAACAATTAGCTTGTTTGGCCAACCTGGGATCTATAAAATTGTGAGTGCTACCAGAGTCTAAGAGCACAATAGGGTTTTGTTTCTTAAAGTACCCCTTAACCTTCATAGTTTGTGGGGCCGAACATCCTGCGAGAGCGTTAAAGGATATTTTTGTTTTATCCTCTTTATTTTCTTTTGGAATATCTGTTATTACTTCAACTTTGATGTCATCCTCTTCTTTGGGGGTGCAATCTCCAATTGTGTCCAAAATATATAATTTTGGTGAAATGCATTTGTGATTAGGGGTGAATTTTTCATCACAATGGAAACAGAGGCCCTTCTCTCACCTTTCTTTCATTTCCTCTTGGCTAATTCATTTAATTGGCATGACTTTATTCAGTTTTTGGCTGGTGTAGGTGTTTGGTGGTTTCCCTGTTGAGACTCTTCCTATTCATCATTGGTTATTGATCTTCTCTTCTATCATTTGTGCTAATGCCACTACGTGCATCATATCAATAGGATTGAGTATTTGTACTTCCAATCGAATTTCTTCTTTTAGGCCACTGATGAAGCAACTTTGAAAGAATGATGCATCGAGTCCTGATGTAAGGTTTGCCAACTTCTCAAATTGCGCTTGGTATTCTCTTATGGTTGATGTTTGGCGAAGTTTGGTGAGAGCTCCTGTGAAATATTCAAATTTGGTTGGGCCAAATCGCAACATTAGGTTCTTTGTAAAATTGGTCCATGTGGGAGTACCTTTTGTTTTTTCATACCATTGGTACCATTGTGTAGCGATTTGTTCTAAGTGAAATGATGCGATACGAAATTTTTGGATCTCCAGAATTTGATATAAAGAGAAATATTGTTCTGCCCTATATATCCAATTTGTGGGGTCGCCTCCATCAAATTTTGGGAAATCTAATTTTGTGGTACGTGGGAGGATTGATGTCTGTGGCCCCCTAGTAACATTTGTTGTGCTGGTATTGTGTTTTGTTGTCCGCTGTGCATTAATGTCAAGTTTTGTTGTACCAAGTCCATAGAGTGATTTGTAGCATCCAATTTGGTTGATAATTTTGTATTGGAGGTGTTGATGCTCATAGTTAATTCTACTATTTTTGCAGCTATCTTATCCTCTAAATTATCTTTCCAAATCGTCATTCCTTGCAGCATCTCTTTCATTTCTTTTGAAACCTCCTTTGAGACTTCTTTCACAATATCTTTCACCATATCTTGTGATCTTCTCTCGTCCATCATGGTGGGCTTGTGGCAAGTTTACAATTTACTTGTTTTGGTTGTAAGTTTTGAAAAAAATTGGTGAATGTTACCAAACTTTTACAAATTTTGGTTCAAACTTTCCTTTTGGACAAAATTTTGTGAAAAATTGCTTTCAAAAGTTGTATGACAATTTTTTCACAAAAATTGTTTGAAAAGTTGCTTTGACAACTTTTTGTTTGAAAAATTGTTTTGACAACTTTTTGTTTGAAAAATTGCTTTGACAACTTTTTAATTTTTGCTTTTATGCCCAAAAAGGAAAAAATTTGTGAATTTCAACTTTTGGATCCTTTTTTGAATTTAATTTTAGGACACTTAGGTTGCACTTAGCAAGGCTATAGGGTAGGCAAAATAGCGAACATAGGGAACGACTATCGAGAGGAGTCAACGATGGAGCGAAAGTCGAGATAAGCCAAAAACAGAGTGAAAGTTGAGAGGATTCAACGATGGAGTGGAAGAGCATAGGGAGTGGGGGTCAAGTGGAGTCAAGGTAGAGGGAGGAGTAGAGGGAGGTAGAGGTAGAGGGAGGAGTGGTGACAACATGAACAATAAGATGGGAAGGTGAATTAAGCAGGTCAAAGGGTGATGTTGTCGGGGAAGGTGACATAGTGGATCAGAGGGTAACGTGATGGGGAAGGGTGTGTAAAATACTGAAAGAAATACTGATAGGGAGGAATATGAGATGGCAGTGGGGGGGATGAGGCTTCGGTTGTTCAAGGATTGAAAACAAGGCATTACTGAAGTTACAAACACTTTTATACCCTCGATATTATTTAAACTAATTTTTTTGCCCTCTTCTCATGAATGTGGGATAATTCGTTAGCTTATTTTAACCTGCACTCACTGACGTCGGTGTATGGTCATTGTAGAAATTTTTTGGTGCTAAAAGAAACTATATATTATAATTAATTTTTTATACGATCTCATTGGATTTATATTAATTTTATCAAAAAACATAGAGTCCTCCCGCTACACCGATTTGATTGCCAATTTTGTGTAAAATTTAGATTATTTTTAATCTTTGAGTGGCTGAATCCTTGTGCTAGCCTCCTAAAATAAAAATTAGGTCCGAATTGAGAATTTTCCATCTTCTTTTCCATTGGATTTCTTTCTATGTCGTTCGTTTGTCATCAAAGAGATAGGGGAGAATTTAATCTAAACTGGTGTACGGGTGTGAGTTGGTTTGAATGGTGATGATGGTCTATGACGGTGAATAAAATGACTATAAGGGTTATGCACTATTAAATGGTGGATGCCAAGCGTATGCGTCGATGGTTGATGATGAGCATATGCGCTGGTGAATGGTGAAATGGGGAAGCTCAAAAATTAGAAATGAGCACTGATTCTTGATGGATGGAATTTTTTTTTTTGGTATGGCTCTAATCCAGTTGTTAAGATACTGGCTATCTGCTAAATAAATGAGAACAAATGAATGCAAAGTTAAGGACATAATCACTTTTGGATTGTTTAGAAGACCCGAACAATGAATTGATTTGTATTTTCTTGGATGATGATTACACCCAATTATATTCCCTATTTCTATGTGCATAGAAGGTGTGATAAAAGGTCACGACCCATGCTTTGTGAATGATTAATAAGTAATAAATGAGTGAGTGAATAAATGTGATTAATATCAATGTTAGGAGTAGAATCCTAATAGTACACCACTTAAATACCTCTCTAAACAGTGGGGGGTTCATCCACTCCTTTGTTTGGAATCAACCAATGCGGGGATAATTTTGACACACTAATGATTTTCCTACTTATATCAGCAAAAGGATAGGTTTCTAACCCTATAATGTAGTCTAATTTATGCAATTTAATAATTCACATGCAACCAGGATGCAAGATTTTTCAATTGCAATACATAAAAAAACCAGGAACTTTAAATGGAAAATGGAAATGTGTGAATGAATGCAATGACTAATCTAATGTCTAGAATGTAAAATAAAATGATTATTTTTACCAAATTTATTAGTGATGTTCTTTTTAATCCATAAATTTGATTTTTTTTTTGAAAATGCTAGAATACGTAAAAATAGAGAGTTAGGATTTGATAGTAAACTTACAAAGAAGCCTATGTTTTTGCTTTAACTCTCTGTAAAAAAACTTTGGGTGCTTCTAAAATATCCCTGGACATTTTTGGATGTCCCTCGAGCATCGCAGGGCATTCATGCACCTTCTACAAATTTCTACAAATATTCAAAAACCCTAATCCAACATAAATTGTGCAATCTATGCTTCTGAAAACCCTGCAAGATAAGATAGAAAAAAACAAGTTAGTTAACAAAGTAAATCAAAATGAGAAACCCTTGGGGGGTCCCACCGTGATTGCCATTTGTAGATGCAAAAGTGAAATACCAAAATATAACATAAATATGAAATCAAGAGATAATATTGCACAAAAAGAGATAATTTGATCGATATGGGGGGAGCCCCAAATATCCAATGTTGCAATAAAGAATTTGATTTCTTTTGATGCAAAATATTACTATACTAGGGTTCTTCAAAACCCTAGTGAACAGAGCTGTTGGCGTCTTCAAAATCGCTTTTGATCCCAACAGAGGTGAGTGGGATTCATGTTATCCAATACTAGGCCATTCCAGCTTAAGTAGTTGTACAATGTAGGTGTAGCATTTCCAAATCTGCACACAAAAAGAAAACAAATAGGTCAGTAGAAATTATGAAGGCTCCATAGTGTAAGACCCTTAGAAATCAATACAAAACCCTAGCTATGCAATATAAATACAATGAGCAAAATATAAAAATACATGAAATGAAATAATCAATGCTGGATTTACCTTGTTTACTTGTTCTTTGATCTAAAGTAGTTGTCACAAGAAAATAGTGCAACGATACCCTAAAAACACCCAAGGGTTTCTCTAGTCTTTAGTAGCAGGTTTTGAAATACCCATGGGTGCTTGACAGTAGCAAAAAAAGCTCGTGTGCACTCGAGGATGGCAGAAAACACCCTGAGGCACTTGACAGTAAAAGGGAAGCACTCAGAGGCACTCGACGATGGTAGGAAATACCTAGAGATGCTCATGAGCTAAGATAAAGATCTGTAGAAGTAGATCTAGCTGAGAAAAGTGGGTGGCGATGGATGCGAAGGCTATGATAAGAGAGGGCAGATGGTGAGAATGTGAAGGACTTAGGAAAACTTAGGATTCAATCATGAACTTCTTAGGGTGAAAACTCAGGCAAAACTTAGGGGTTGATCCATCAAAGTGGTCTTTATTAATAATCCACACTAGGGTATGTTAGGGTTTTAGTGACACAAATTGTGTGGCTCATATTAAAACACATCGAAGGGTGGATATTAATTCTGGGTGTGTGGCATGGATTGGTGTGGATGGATGGCTAGGATTAAGTCAAATTGGATGGTTGTGATTTATTTACATATATATTTATTAAATATATATAATATAATATTAAAATATTAATATTAAAAATATATTTAACAAATATGCCTAAATATATATAAATAAATAGGTAGAAATGGTGGGAAGACCTTAATGAACAACAAGTCGTTAGATTTTGGTGTCTACAAATTTCAAAAAATAATGGTAGGTCCAATCCTATATAGAATACATAATTATTTAGCCTTGAGATAATTAATCCAATATTTCAGCAACTCTTTTAATGTTGATGGAGCTACCCAATATATTTTCATATTTTTAAAAGTTAACCCCAAATGGTGTGAGTAAATGGAAAAAGAATAAGTAAATGGTATGATTTCTCTAAATCCTTCTCACACAAGACATATCTAAAAGGTACATGATATCCTCTTATTTTTAGAATCTCTTTTGTAATAATCTTACTTTGAACTACTAACCAAAGGAATATTGAGGCATGAGGGAGAGCCACTAATGACCAAACATTTATCCAAGGAAAATATTTAGGAGTATGAAATTTTGATTTCCCTAAATTCTCATATCCCAAATTGAATAAGTGTCCACCATCCTTTGATATATTCTAAACCAACTCATCCTTTTGTGTACAAATAAAACTCTTCAAGCATATTTTGAAGTTCATTTGCAATTTTTTTGAGCTCCTCTCCTTCAACCAAGTTACTAAAAATAAATCCTTGATCTATATTTGTTGCTCATAATAATATAGTATTTGAAATTTGCACCTTTACAAGCTAGGCATTCTTGAGCCAATGGTTTCCATGTTGAGTTAGAGATAAGATGATAAGGTTTCAACCAAACATCTAACCAGAAATTTGTATAATTTCCCATATTGACTCATCGTCTAATATGTTTATTTATCAATTGGAAACTATTTGATATGAAGTTATATGTTGATGATCCTTTGGATAGGGTTCTCCTAAATAGTTTCACTGCATCAAGGGAACCTATATATTTTTGAAGTTATATTTTTACCCAATTCTTTCCTTGATCTCTAAATAATCTCCATCCAAGATTTTCCCCTGATTCCAAACTCTTATGTATGCAATTTCACAAGCCTTCTTCTGCAATATTATTTACTTTGCAAACCCTATCCAACTTATAATTAAAAACCTAAATTTTCCTCATGATATTTCCAAATAAAGTCTCTTTAAATTTTATCAATTTCTGATGCTATACTTGGTGGCAATCTTGAAAGTGACATCATATAAATAGGGATGGTTTGCAACGTAGTCTTTATTATTTGTAGTCTTATCTCCATGGTTAATAACTTACCTTTCCAACCTACAAAACAATATTTCATTTTATTCAAAAAAGATACCCAAATATCCTTTTCATTTCCTTTATAAGACAAAGGAATACCCAAGTAGGTTCATGGAAATTTTTCATTTTTAAACCCTAAAATATTCACAATATTTTTTTGTAAATATAACACAATGTTAATGAAAAATCCTAAATTTAATAGTATTAACCAACTAACCAGTAGCCTTCTCATAGCATGATAATATTGATTTAAACTTCATGGCCTCATTGATTGAGGGATGGACCAAAAGAAAAGTATCATAAAAAAATTGGAGATGAGATTAAAAGGGACCATTTTTTGCAACTTGAATACCTTTGAATTTTCCTTCTATTTTTACCTTTGAGAAAGCTCTTCCTAATTCTTTTGCAAGAATAATGAATAGATAAGGAGATAGTGGATCACCTTGAAAAATTCCACAAGATGACTTGAAGTAACCAATAGGAGAACCATTGATCAAAACATAATATTTTGGAGTGTTATAACAAAATTTTATCCATTGACACCACATATAATCAAAACCAAACTTTCTAATAATATCATGTATAAAATTCTAGGAAACCTTATCATGTGCTTTGTTCATATCTAATTTCATAAGCATACCTAATTTTTTTAGGGAATGAAGATAATGTATGGCCTCCTGTGCAATGATTATACCATCAAGAATTTTTTTACCACAAACAAAACCACATTGTTTCTCTAAGATAACACAACCTAGAATTCCTTTCAACCTGTTTGCCATAATTTTTAAAATGATCATATAAATCATATTACAAAGGATTATTTGATGAAAATTATCAAAACATTTTATTTTGTCTTTCTTGGAAACCAATGTAATAAAAATTGCATTGATATCACTTATTATGGCCTTTTGTTTCTTGGCCTCTTCAATTGCAGCTAGCATATCAATATTCAATTTATCCTAATTTTTTGAAAGAAAATTGCAGGAAATCCATCTGGACCAGGTTCCTTGTTAGGATAGAAAGAGAAAACTGCTTCATGTAGCTCATCAATAGATATCTTCTTCATCAAGCTTTCATTTTGTCCCTATGTGATAATCAGTAGAATATTTTGCTAAAGCTTATCTTGTGCCTTCTTATCTTACCTTGTATCTGATAAAATATTTTTGAAATAATCAATTGCTTCCTTTCTTATATCTTCTTCGCCCTCAATATTTCTTGCATCTAAAGTTAAAATATTTTTGATGTGCCGAAAAGAAAATTTTGTTTTTGTTGTAGCATAATTTCTTTGGTATTTCTATCTTCTTCCTTGATCCATTTATCCCTAGATTTTTGAAACTCATATGACTCCTTTTTCAATGCATTATGATAATAGAAAAGTAATTGTTTTTCTTGCATATAAGAGTCTTGATCCATTCCATGCATTTCTACTCTCTTGTAAGTTTTTGAGTTTGGATTCAATTTTTTTTCTTTGAAAATATTTTCAAAATATTTGGCATTCCAAATATTCATTTGCTTCTTTAAACATTTCATCTTTTGAACAAACATGTACATACATGATCCTTCAAAATTTTATTCATCCCTCCCTAACATTACCATTTGAAAAAATCAAGGTCTTGGAGCCACATAGACTAGAATAAAAATGAATTTGGATGACCATTATTGGGTAAATAACAAGTCAAAAGAATGGGTTTGTGATATGATCCTGCTCGTAATAAAATGTTCGAAGAGATTGTATACTTTGTATACAACCATTTATTAGATGACAAAAGTCTATCCAATATTTTTGCTATATGAGTTTATCCAATGCATCTATTATCCCATGTATATTGAAAACTTGAAGGACTAACATCCCATAAGTCAATTGAATTGACAACTAAGGTAAAATATTGAATTGATTTAGACCATCCTAAAATACCACCCTTCTTTTCCAAAGGAGATAGAATAATATTGAAATCACCCCTAAGAATCCATAAATCATAATGAATCATCATTGTATTTGATAAAAATATGCTAAGGTCCTTCCAACATCTTTCATGAGGTGTAACTATAGTTAGAGCATATACATTTATAACCCCAACTTTGATGTTATCTTATTTTATGTAAATAGTCCAACAACCTAATTACTATTTACTTCTAATAATTGCCCATTCCATTTGCATTTGTCCCATATTATTACAATACCTTTTGAAGTTTCTATAGAAGAAGATATTAGACAGTCACCCATATTCCAAATCTTCTTAAAAGCATATGTACATTTCTCACTACTTGGTTTTATTTCTTGTATTAAAATAAAATCAGGACTATAACAACTTCTTAATTCTTTAAAAACTCTTTTGTTAGAGGTATTATTCATACCCCTAAAAGTCCATGATATCATTTACATCATCATCACTTTTTATTTTTATTAGTGGGCTTAGTCCCACTTCTTGTTAACACTTGTGATATTTTTATTTGGCTTCTCAAATTGATATCCCTTTGAGTTTCTTTTTATCTTTGTTCATACCTTGATGAACTTCCTTTCCTTTATCCATTCCTACCAACACTATCATATTCATCAATCTCTTATATTTTTTATATTATTCATAATGAGACTTATCTTCTAAAATGCAAGGAATAATCTCATTAACACTTTCTTATTTATGTTACCCTAAAAACCCTAATGTGCATAAATGATCCTCCATAGTCATTACTTTCTTATGTTGACCTGGAAACCCTAAATTTCTGTGGATATCCTCCATATAATGTTCTTTATTGTGTTGCTATTGAAATCCTAAAGTGCAAGCAATACACTATGTACTACTTTATTTTTTGTTGTAAGGAGAAGACTTTATGCTATGTGAGGAAAATGAAGATGATTTACCTAGATTAAGCTTATCCTCCTTCACCTCATTCATTTCAAAAGTCTCCTCCTCATATTTCTTTACTTTAAATTTGCCTTCCCATATTCCTTTGCACCTTTATCTCCATCTATATTTGATCTTTCCCATTGCTATTTCTCATCCCTCATGTCATTTGTTTTTCTAATGGTTGACTCGAGTGAACTATAATGGCCTTTTCCATCTGATGATATGAGGGATATTTTTTTCCACTTTTGTAGGAATGGAAAATTCTTGATTTGACCTTTCTTATATTATGATTTGATATCCTTGTTTCATATTGAAGTCACCCTCATGCCTAAAAGTTTCCATCTATTTCTCCATTATTTTCAATGTACAGTCTCTTTCTATGTGTCTAATTTCATGATATTTGTGATATTGAAATGCAATGTTTTCATAATGATCCCACTAGCTTGATTTAGATTTAATCCTGATGGAATATGGTAAAGGTTTTAAAATATCCATGGCAAAACATATTTAAGTGTATACAACATGCCTTCTCTCCTCAGTAGTTGGTCCCTCCTAGATGAATCCACCTAGAGTACTTCCAATATTCTTCAAAACCTCCTTATTGATGAGTTGATAAGAAAGTCCAAAAAGATAAATCCACATATAAATACTTTTAATAGTATCTATCTACACAAAAAAGTCTCACTCCATGGTATTAAATATAATGAATATTTTTCTCTAAACCAAGGGCCTCCATCCATTATTTTATCCCTTATATTTTTACTAGAGAACACAATGAGAAAAAAATATTTTAGAAGAAAATTCATTGAGTAATTTTAATTCAATTCTCACTTCCATTTGATATAATTTTAAATCTCATAAAAACTTGGCCAATATCCATGGAACTTACATATTAACCCTCTATTTTTAAGAACCATTATATCATGCTCAATCATCTCATCCTTGATAATCACTTCTAGTGTAGTTTCTACTACGTAGACATGGTTTTCTATTGATTAAATTTTCCTCTTATTTCTAACTAGGGTGTCCATACTTCCAACTAAGGTATCCTTACTTCCAACTAGGGCATCCTTACTTTTAGTAATGAATTTTAAAAAATAATTTCTTACCATGTACCTAGATATTATTCACATAAATCCTTTAGTTTTAAATTTTCTCTTAAGATCTAGAATAAGAAGTGACACTTGCTCCTTGATCGCACTTTGATTTCTACTTCCTACTTCCTTCTCACAATTCCTACATGATCCCCCCTCATCCTCACTCCTAGCTCACACTCACTACTAGCTTGATCACTCTTGAATCACACTAAAATTTAAATAAAATAAAAGTTTTGTGAATCTTATCTATAGATAATATAGTGATCATTTAGGGCTCAAGGGAATCCATCATAAAAGTAGAAGAAAACCTAAAAAAAAAAGAAATTATGACATAATGGGAGGAGAAGTTATACTATTTGATGGTAGACCTACTATAAATTATGTTGGAAGTGGATATTCTGATCCATTTATTTGGATAAATATAGATGACTTGTTTTCCAATTATAGTCAAAGATGCATGGAGCTCAGATGACTTGTTTCTATGTTTGGATAACAAATACTATTAACTAGATGAAGCTCAGATGATTTGGATTGTTGAGTTTTTAATTATGTATTGTTTGAGCAGACTAGGTCCCAATAGCTTGAGTATTCATCAATATTCCTTGCAAGGGGAGATATGGTTGCATGGAGGGCATACATTACACCAATAAGAATCGATAGGTTAGTATTTCAAAGCATGATGAGATCATTTGGTAAAATTTGATGACTTTAATAGGGATACAATTAATTGGGTCATTATTTTTCTTCATAAGACTTCGTGGTACAACAAAATTCATCACTTTATTTGAGAGTAGGTTAACTTGAATTCAAATATTTGGAGTATTGTCAACTAGATCATTTGAAGCCCTTTTATTGGACTAACTATCATTTATGTGAGAAGACTAGGATCAACATTGTTTAAGAGAGGACATGTGGGCAAGTTTCTTGAAATCCTATCTCAACTAATATGGAAAGGGAATATGTGCACCAAGTCAAAGGAATATTGTAGGAAGTCAAGACAAGTTACCTGTGAGGAAGCTACTATAGGCACCTAGAACAAGCAACACTATCATTTGAGATATTCTTGGATTCAAGTGTGCTTATGGTTGTGATGAATTGAAGGTTTAATATTAGTCCTATAAGTATAGTGGATCCTAAATATTGCATGTTATAGATATCAATAGACAAAGTTTACAATTTCAACAATTGATATTGTTAAAATTTACAAGATCATGTAAGGCATTTGGACCCATATTTGAAAAATTGGATAGCATATTCAATAATGATTGGATTCATCAACCATTACCAAAAATGGAATCATAAAAGGATTTTGGTAGTAGTGTAGGCCATAGTTATGGGTGGCATACTTGGAGAAAACATTTACGTTCTTAGAAGTTCTTCTTGGTACTGTAGATGCTTCAAAAGAAGCTAGTGTTATTCAAAGGTGATAACATAATAGGAGCATGTAATAATGGTCCATTTTCCCTTTATAAGAGTAATACTTTAATGGGAACATGATGGAAAAAGTGTATATTTTAAATCTTGATATCTCTATTTTGGTTATTTGGAGTGATGTAAGGCAATTGTGCATGCAAGGTCCTTGTATATGGCATGACCCTTGTTCGCTCATGGTTACCTATTGCCTTGCTTTGACAAGAGGTATGTTGGAATAAGGTGGAACTATTTTTGATCTACTAGTTGTGAGAATTTTACCTTTATAATTTGGGAAATTTTAGCACCCCTTAGCTAGATATTGGAACACCTTTTACTACTAAGTCCATCAATTATCCTTTAGCAATACCAAAATATGTTTATTATTTGGACATAGATGATGCTATATGTGTGGTGTTTTGTTAACATATGAGGGAGATGGAAATATAGCAAGAGCATCATTGATGAGATTGCTTAGGAGTTGAAGGTATATATAATATTCATTCAATTCATGTTCACCTTTATCTAAAAGATGTAGTCTATTTGATGCATAAAAACTCTATTGGCTAAGGTACAAGGATTTATAGGAGGAGGTTATAGATTCAAAATTTGTGGTTGCCAATTATTTTTTATTTTCTATTTGTTTTATATATTGAAGGTATGTTTTACTTTGGGCATGCAAGTCTCTTGATGGTTTTCAAACCAATGTAAAAGTAAGAAAGACTTTGGTGTACATGGTTTTTGGGGGATCAATTATATTTCCCCTTGATTTGATTTGGAATTTTGTAATGTGGATAGTGGTGTCCAGATTGATTTGATTTAGAATTTGATAACTTGAACAGTGGTGGTAAACTTGGTGCTTGCATGGTTTACCAATATTTTTTGTTATATATGAAGAAATCTCACTTATATTCCAACTTGTCCAATCTCCTTGTTTTGTTCCCTATTATCAAATGGAGAGGATACTTGAAAAGTCATGATTTGTTTATGCCTAGTAATAATTCTATAAAGAAGTAGCTAGCAAGGATAGGTGGTAGTTTATAATTTGATAGTTCTACAACACATGGAACCCTTTGATTCATTGCAAGTATTTACTTAAAAATTTAAATTTTCAAAATTTACTAACTTTTGTTAGTGAATAGAGGATAAAATTATTGAGCCCATTTTTTAAAGTTGCTTTAATTTTTAAGCTCTTTGTAATGGTTGTAGTTGTTTTTTTCTATTCTACCAACAAAATCTAGAAATTTTATGGAAGCACTGAGGACCACTTATACCACATTTGAGAATCTATTGTGTAGAGGTTCTTTTGGATGTAAGAGGAGTAGGTTTTGGAAGGTTAGTTTAGGGTACACCTTATTTATATGTGTCCATTTCTAAATGGGAATAATTATTTATAAATATACCTCTTGCTTGATGATTTAGTTATTTCTCTTTTTGATATCAAAGGAAATATTATGATCATCATTTTGCATTTTGAAGATCTTCTCATGGGAATATCAACACCTTCCATCAAAGGTGGAGTTGTGACTCTACATATTGTTGGATTTTAAGCCTTACTACCTCAAAATATCATAGGTTTCAATATAAATAATCCATAATATTAAAGATCAAAATATAAATACCAGAGTAGAATTATATATGTGAGAAATCAAATATATATCTAGGTCAATATAATAATGAAATAACATTCTCATATAATATATAATATGAATGTAAAATGAATAAAATTATTCATGTGCATGCATGAAGAAGAATTACAATATTATTCATAAGTCAAATATACAACCTTGAGATTTTTTCTACATTCAAACACATTTTAGGGAGCTTCGTTTCCATAATATAGTTATACAAGATGAATTTCTAAATTTATGATTGTTGTTTTCCATATGAGCTTTGGCTTATTATATTGCCACTTGTATACAAGAATCTTAGTCTTTAAATTTCTAGCACATCTACTTACATGACACATGAGCATATCTTGCACTTAATATAAATAATCCTAATCTATCAAATAATGTAATATTCTCTAATATTCCTCTGCATTACATTATTTGATATACATTGTTCTTGATGCACATGTTGGAAAATATTACATTATTTGGTACATGTCAATGTACCACCATGGGTACATGGTTAGATTAGGTTAAGTGTCTTAAGTTAGTATTTGAGTCTTTACTTTATGTAATGTAATAATGTGCAAGAAATGCACAAGTGTCTTTAGTTAGGTGTGCATGTGCACAAGTGTCCATCATGCATAATACACATGTATCCTTAGATTAGGAAAGTGAAGAGTTATATTAGGAAAGGGAAGAGTCACATACTTTATATATTTATAACAAAGCATTGTAATAAGTATCAATTAATCATAGTATGCATTAGTAGACCTTCATTCTATGGCATTTATACCATTTTCGTGAGCTTTCATTAATGGCAATTTTATGAGTAGTTGTAAAAGTTTCTTATGAGTTTTACATGCTTAGTATATTTCCATTATCATATATTTAATATTGCATGCTTATTTTAGTCCTTGTGGTTGTATTTCATTAAATATATAGCATCAAAAGCTAACAATGGTATCAAAGCCACAAGGGAGATTGATAGGAGATAAGGAGAGCAACAAGAGATATTTAGAGGAGATAGGGAGATTAAATTTTAAAGTTATTTTTTGGCTAGAGTCTTTCCACAGGGTTGCAGGAAAACTCGTGAAGACTAGGACTCAACATCAATCTCTTTCAACTAGATTGAAGGTTATCTAGTGAAGTTTATTGATTTTTAGAGATCTAGAGATTTAGATGCATTTGTTTGTTGTTGTATAAGTTTTATTGTAGGAAATTAGTTTTTGAGTTGCAACAAAAGATAAGACATTAAAGATTGAAGATTCCAGATTGAATATTGAGAAGAGAGAAAGAGGCCAAAGGAGCCCTATTAAATATTGAAGAAAGAGGAGACTCAAGAAATAGGTCCCCATAGAATATTAGAGATTGGAGATTAAGGAGACCCAATAAGGAGGTCCCCATAGAATATTGAAGACTACAAATTATAGATTGAAGAAAGAAGAAAGAAACTATATTGCATATTGAAAAGGAGGAGACCCAAGAAAGAGGTCCCATTGAAGAACTTCCATATTTGGAAGATAGAATATAGAGGATGACTAAGAAAAATCTTATTGAATATTTTAAGAAGCTATAGAGTTTGAAGACCCAAGAGAAGAGGTCTCAAGTAAACTTGGAAGGAGCAAAAAGAAGTCTAGAGAAGCCCTATTGAGAAATTTAAGAAGTGGCCATTGGAGGAGATTTAAATAAATATCAAGGTAGAATATTTCAAGAAGGTGTAGCTCCTAAAAAGAAGAATTTGTGACAATTTTTTCCATCTGAAAACAATCCCAAAAGGGAGAAGGATTTAGCAAGAATTTTACCAAATTTTGGAAAGGATTTTTGAAGATCTTAAGGCATTCAGATTCTTGAGGAAGTGGTCATAAAATAGGCCCAATTTGAAGTTAGAATTCCACAATAATATTGCAGAAGAAATAAGAGGCCACCATATTTGAAATATTTTAAGACAACCATAAAGGATTTGAAGGCTGATTTACAAAGGAGAAGATTGCTGATTTTGGAGTAGAAGTTGAAGAGTCATAGGATAACAAATTTAAGGCGACATAAAGCTACAATTTGGAGAATATTTGGGTAGTTTTTGAAGTTCCCTTGAATATCCAATTGAAGGAAGGCTTGAAAATAAAATAAGGTAGCAATTTGGAGGAATTGAATGTTATTTTTGGAAAACAAGATAAGAAGAAGAAATTAGTTTTTTGGAAGCAACAATTTGAAGAGATTTGAGCTACAAATTTGAGCAACATTAAGAATTAGAAAGCCACATTTTGGAGAAATTCAAGGTAGATTTGAGAGATCATTGGATAAAATTTGGTCAAATAAAGGTCTTGAAAATTTTAGAAGTTGAAGGTATCATATTGGAAAACATTGTAGCTGCAAAATTATACATTCTTGGACATCATAGTTAAAGGAGAAATAGTCAGCAATTTAAGCTAGCAAATTGAAAATTAAGGGCAACATTGAAAGCTAAAAATTAAATATGTTTTGGAAAACAACATAAAGGATAAGGATTCAAATATTTTGGATAGCATTTGAAGCCTTTGGAAAGCAATATTGGGAAGAAAATTGGAGAAGTCATAGAGTTGCGAATTGGAGGAGTTTTGTTAGCAGACTTGGAAGAAGTTTTTGGATAGTAAGAAGGCAAACATCAGAGTTGCAATATTGACAAGTTTAGGGAAGCAAAGCAAAAGGAATTGGAGCTGCAAGTTTTATAATTTCAAGATATAATATAGGTGAACCAAACCACCAAGAAGACTAGCTATAAAATAAGGCCAAAATGTGTGTAATAGTGGTGCTATGAAAGTTAATTATTAAGCATTAAAACTAGTTCATTATAAGGTTTTTGAAAGCACCATATTAGAATTATTTAAGGAGAAAAATCTAGTTTAAGTTAAGTATATCCAAGCCAAGGAAGGAGGCATAATTATTATATAGAAATCTACAAAAACACAACAACAAATATTGAAGTTAAAACTTGCTTGAAAGGGAGTGATAAGTAAAAGTAGCATATGCTATTTTTATAATTGAAGTGTAGATTTTTATAAGTATTATTTATTAAAAGAAATATATTAAATAGTGAACAAAGGTAAGTCATATTTGTAGTGTCTAAAGACACCACGAGTGAGCTTACATAACTACCAATACATAGGAGACAATGTGGCATCGATTGCTTGGTAATATGAGGATGTTATCCAATTGGTCGAGCATTGATAAAGGAAGGAGAGCACCAAAAAATCAAGCATCAAATAGAATATTACAAAAGTGAATACAAGAATCAGAATCTAATTAATATTTGTTGAGTTGGTTGATGAGTAGAGGAGATTGTATACCACTTGGCATATTGAAAGAGAGAGGACTATATATGAATAACCAGATAACAAGAATACATAGTTAGAATGAAGTAGAGTGTGATAGCATTAAGGAGAGTGTTACAAGTTTATAGAGCGAACATCGAAGCCATAACATCCAAACCCAAACCTATACCTACATATAGAAGAAGAATTTTAGTTTTAAAGCAACAATCAGAGAGGAAAATATCATTTTACAACACTAAGTGCCAAAGAGAAGCTAAGTACTAAATTTAAACTAAGAATCGAACATGTAGTGATAAAGAGTAGTAGTCAAACTCAGTCTCGAGGAAGGACAATGTAGAAATGGATATTGTAAAGTTAAGAGTCACCAAGAAAAGCATGAGCAACATATCTAGAACAACAAAAACACCAAGAAAAATTGAGCATCACACAAGAGGTTGAGCACCAAGTCAAGACACTTGACCAAACCTATGCTCACTGTGTTTGCAAGCTCAAAGTCTTTCTCCATAAGAGAAACAATAAGAACTCATCGAAGGGTTGGTAGCTGAGAGACATAATAGAAGTGTAGTATAAGCATGATCTACCAGCTTGGTGAAATATTTTTTATAGATGAAGTCATGTTGAATGCTAGTTGTTACATTTATGAGGAATAGTGATTATTTTTAGCTCAATTTGAAAGGTATATATCTAGCAAGATATCTCTAGAGGAGGACCCATAAAAATTGTTAGAGAACCCTCTGATATTTTATAATAAATATAGTCATTTTGGGATATAATTGCTAGGTAGAAACTAGTGCACATAGGCTACCATGATTTCGAGGCAAATAGTATAATGCTCCTCAAACTGAGTGTCAATCATATTTTGAAATCATAGTTTTGGCATATGCACACATAGGAGAGTGCAAAAAATATTTTAATTTGAGAAGCATAAAATTTTAGGTAAAGTGAAACACTCTTTATTAGAGAGGAGACTCGTGTTGTTAGAAATAGCCCAAGTCATAATGTTCAAGGTAAATATTAAACTAATTCCAAGGATGGATCTCAAAGTAGATTGCATCAATCCAGTTTGAAACACAAGTGAGCACAATTTTTAGCGTGATTTTAGAGAGTAGCTAAATTAGAGCACAACCAGCTTAGAGAGAGAAAGAAATTTCTCCCACATACCTTAAATACATGGGCACCATGTCACATAATGGAGTAGCGAAAGCAATTGAGTAAGACATTTATTGAAACATATCATAAGTTCGCTGATTGCACTAGAGGAGTGAGTTTTCATCAAGGAATGCATTTTGAGGTGAGATCAAAATCTTTGACCAAAATATATTTGCATGCTCATTAAGGAGGTAAGGTGACTTGAATTTATTTTTGAATTATTTATTAAAGGATAGGAGATATAAGGGTGATAAATAATTGTTTTATCTAAGCTTTAATTTGGTTAATTAATATTCTACTTTGATTAATAAGTTAATTGGAGGGATAAGTTATTTTTAGTAGAAAATAAAACCTTAGAAAGTGAAATATTTATTTTTGGAAAGATTTGAGAAGCCCTAAAATAATTTTGAGAAATTTAGGGAATTATTTTCAAAGTTTTGAAATTTTTTGAAATTGAATTATTAAATTTTGTAAATCATTTTAATATTTGCAAATATTTTTGAAATTAGGTGAAATAAGGAATCTTACATCAAATTAGGGTTACAAAATTTGCAAATATATTTTACAAATTTCTATATTTCTTATTTGGGAGCCATAAGGACTTCAACATAAAATTAGGTTTTAAAATTTAGAACCTATTTAATCATATACATGAAATTTGGGAGATATAAGGATTACAACATAGGATTTTGCAAAATTGAAAATTGCATTATTAGTCTCTTATTCAAAATTAAAGAGACATAAAGATTGAATTTTTTAAAAATTGAAATTACTTCAAAATTATTGTTTGACAAGTCTAACTAGGGAGATACAAGGAATTCTACAAAACATAAGAATTGAAATCTTGTCAAAACTAATATTTGATCATATACTCAAATTCAACTTACAATTTAGAAGTTGAAAAATATCTTATCAAATTGATCATATATACAAGATTTAGGAGAAATAAGGAATTAAATTTAAAGAATACAAATTGAAGATTATATTCAAAACTAAGGAGAATCAAAGATTGAAAATTTATTATCTTAAACTAGGGAGTCATAAGGTAGTCAACCTCAAAAGGTTTAAGAATTGACAAGTTTATTATTTAAAGTGAAATGGAAGAGAAAATGTATTTAATGAAAATAGTGAAGAACTATTTCATAAGATTAGACCTGATAGACACCTTTGATGGATTCACATATTTGTTTACTGATTTGAAAGAAAAGTTCTCCTTGTTTCTCAAAGAAGCTAAAGAAGGAAAAGTTATGACACTAATTGGATATCTTCATGAAACACTATTTAAGACTTGGTGGAATGCTCAAAATATGATTGTTCTTTCATAAGAAGAATATTTAATGGTATATTTGTCATTAATAAATTTTAAGTTATTTCAAGGAATAAAACAAAAGAAAGAAGAGCATACTAGTGATGAACCTCTGAATCCAAGTCATTATTATTGTGATGATGTACTAACTCTTTGTATTGAAGATATACCTATAGTGAAGATGCAAAAATGAAGAAGAGGAAATAGGAAGAGGAAGCATGTAAGGAAAGAAAAGATGAAGATGGAAGAAAATGCTTTCAAGCTGAATTCAAATATCAATTTACAAGAGGTATATCAAAGTGAACTGAAGGAATAATATTAAGATCCATATTGAAGACTAAATTATTCAATAAACAAATAATATAATACAGGGGGTGTTGGAGAATATTACATTATTTGGTACATGTCAATGTACCACCATGGGTACATGGTTAGATTAGGTTAAGTGTCTTAAGTTAGTATTTGAGTCTTTACTTTATGTAATGTAATAATGTGTAGGAAATGCATAAGTTCCTTTAGTTAGTTGTGCATGTGCACAAGTGTCCATCATGCATAATGCACATGTATCCTTTTAGACACTAAAATCATGTAAATCAGATAAGACTACTATGCGCCACTCTTATCGACATCATATGGCCCCATTGGGAAACCCTAAGGGGTTAATTAGGGCTCCCATACACTTTTGGGAAGGTTTCCCTCAGTTTTGGGAAGTTTTGGGCCATGTACCCATGATCGTCCCACCCAAGGATGATCATAGTTTATGATCATCCCACCCAGGGATGGCCACAAGCAATCATCCCTGGGTGGGATGACCATGAACCAGACCCTCCAAAAGTCAAAGGGTGGGAGAAATGGTAATCAATTCCTACCATTTTCCCTACCCAATCACCCAAAATTTATTTGGAGACTATCATAGACATCAGGACCTACAAATTGGAGGCCCCAAATGGGCATCCTCTTTCACCCTATGCATGGCAAAGGAATGGACAAGTGGCAGCACTTGCCTTGCATGCCATAACTTGCCCCTTTGCCCCATATGCCCTATTTGGGCTATAAATTGAGGTGCTCTCACCCAATTTCAAGAGAGATGAATTGAAGCATTGCTCATGAAGTGCTGCTCACATTTGTCCTCACATTTGCCCTCACATTTCCCCAAGTATTTTCCTTGAAATCCTCTTCATTCAAAGGTGCTTTCAGGGGCATCCCAAAATACACCAAATCCATTCCAAAACCTATCAAATTGGAGAGTAATTTGACCACATTTTTTGACAAGATATTTAAGAGGGTTCTAAACCAGATCCCTTTGAAATTGGTGGCAAAAACCACCCAGTTTTGTGACCGTCCCACCCGGGGATGGATAACAGTCCTAGTTGCACCTGCCAGGGATGGCCATGAAATGGCTAAAATTTTTGATGCAATTCCACCATAGATCATTTCTAAATCATTATAATAGCCTTGCATTCAATTTTGGTTAAGTTTTGAGTAGTTTTGATGGGTCAATTTAGGTTTTTGTGATTGCAGGCTTAGTTGTTCCTGCCAGGAATGACCACACTTTTTGATCACAATTTCCTTTCAATTTATGCTCATATATTCCCAAAATCATCTTAATAACATCATACTAAATTTTCAAGTCATTTGGAGTTGTTTTGATTTGTCACAAATTAGTTTTATTCATTCTAATGCATGGTTTTCAAGGTTTTCTATCACTAAATGCATATGCTATTAATAATTTTCAATATCTTGTGTGTAGGTGTAGGTATTATAGGCATGAGGGAGGAGCTAAGAGGTAGATTAAAATAATCCCAATATTAGCTCTCAATTGTGGGTTGCGAGAAGAACATTGAAACATGCCATTAAGCTCATGAAGGGATTTGATCCTTTGTAAATTGTAATTTGAAATGTATCAAAATATGAAGCCCTCAAAGGGGATGTATTGTAACCTTATTAATTGATGGATTTATAAATACAAGGAGAAACCCCCCTTTTTTACTTCAAATAATTCATCATTTTACATAGTTTACATCTTTTGCACCTTTTCCTTTGAATGCTTGCTTAGAACTATAACTGCATTTCAATACAATCATTTAAGGCATGTCATTTTTCATGCTTCTTCAGTGGAGATCATGGTGGGACCATGTGTCCCTTGTCCCCTTTTATTTTATCACTTTTGACCTCCTTTTTATGTTTTGCATGTTGTAGGTTCTAGCCATTTTGAGCAGAAACGACCCCTAAATCCCTGGTTGGAACTGCCAGGGATGACCACTGTAAACATCCCTGCTAGGGATGGCCCCAAAATTTGTAGCCATCCCACCTAGGGATAGCCACAAAACTAGGGGGTTTCAGTAGAAATTTCCAGAAACAACAAGTTCCAGAACAGAAAAGGTAACCTTCCAAACCTTCAATTTGCATCTAGGTTGTTTCAAAAAGCTTGAATTTCAAATTTTCTTGTCTTTTGTGTGCATGTGAAGGTTATATTTCATATTTATAAGTTTTGCATTAACAAAATCGAAGAAAAATAGGAAAAATAATAACCTTCAAAATGCATTTGTCTGGTTTGCCTGCGTATGACCTACCTAAGGGTTAGGTTTTCATATAGTTTACAAATTTTGTAGTTTCCTTTTATATATATGCTTATGATTCTGAAAGTAAAATACAATTTCATGCATTTAGTGAATCATCATTGAATGCTATCTTGTTTTATTTCAATCATTTTAAAAGGAACCACACACACCATGCTTCTCTTTAATGTTAGTGAGTTGGAATTCATCCCCAACCACTGATAGAGTTCAACGATGGTGGATTTCATCTCCATCCATTGGCTCAAATCCCATGTACCCTATTTTTGGCCAAATCTAGCTCCAAGATCTGATGTAGCTTGGAAAATTTGCATGTATTCCTCTTCAAAGGGTATAACGCTGACCAAGTGAGTATTGGGTGAGGATTGGTAGGACCTATGCTCCCTGATCGGGTATGGATTTCATCTCCATACTTTGGTTGGTTCACATGACCAAAATTTCATTATCGATTGTTGAGCTATGAGTATATAGGTGAAAACCTTTAAACAATTGAGAATTACATCAAAATTCAAAACACGTGAAAGAGATTCTTTACAAAAGCAACAAATTTGAAACACATCAAACAGTTTAGGAACACATAAATTTTAAAAGAGATAATCATTTGTATTCTTGTGTGTTTCTATTGATTGTGTGTTTGAATCCATAAAAATTGTAAAGGAGATAATCACATAGAGGTTTAGAGTAAGTAGCTATGGTATATACCCATAGCCAAGCCCATTTAAGGGTGGACATTACGGGGAGTAGGCAAGAGGACATAGAACATCTTCATTTTGACCCCAAGGACATGGTTATTCCTCCTTGGTGGTCAACTACTCTCCCTAGTCTGATAGATGAGTGGATGGTTAGTCCTAGAGTGTCAGAAAGGGGACCTAGCCTACAAGGGACTCCTACATGGGGTACCCCCATAGGTCATAGTCCCAATTTGGGAAATCATCTCCCTAATATGAATACTACAAATGCCTTCTTTCAAGAAGAGCAACCATGCAATGAGGTACCTCCAAATAGAGAAATACCATGCATTCACATGCCTGCTCGGTCTACTCCTCACATTGGTGCGTAGGATCAAGACTTCTCACCTAGGGTAGGGTTAAATGATCATCTTATGCTTTCAAACCACCCTTCCCCAAGGTACCAAAACCATGATGAGTATGATACTCATCACCATGGGTGAGCCAATTCTACCCTACATTTCCTCATTTATGAGGGAAGACCTGAGGAGGATCTTGATTATCCTCACTCACATCATTCCATGCAAGCACGATGTGCCTCTACACCAATAGAATATCAAGAATATATATTTAGGAGAGAACCTCAAGTAAATGTGACTTCTCTCAATTGAGGGAAACTCATAGTAGATCTCATAGATCCTCCTAAATAAGATAGGTATCAAGGCAATAGTGCTAGGGCACATAGGCCTAATACAGTTGATCAAATTAATCATCTAGTTAAAAAGTATGTTGATCATCAAGCCAAGTTTAATCAACTTTGGTATGATAAACAATACTTGGATCTCTTAGAGCATCAACAATAGTTAGAGAGACAAAGACTTGAACATCAGATTCAAGAAACATTGCGTAATGGAGTTCCTACTCCAAGCATGCATAGATAGGAGGCTCGCTAGAGGCAACCTACTTTCCAATAGAATAGGTCTCCTAGACCTAATCAAATGTTGCCTCCTAGACCTCCTAGGCCTGAATAGAATGTACATAATAGGCCTAATATAGATCACCTTCAATAGGCTTTCATTCCTCCTTGTAGGCCCATTCCTGAAACACCTTATGGGGCTTATGATGATTTGGAACAAAATGAGGATTACTTAGAAGCACCTTTTGGAGGTGTGGGTGATGACAATCAACCACCTCAACATATGCTTAATATTCCTCATCCCCCTCTATGGGTCCAAAACAAAGAAGAGGAGATTAAATCCTTTGATGCATATCAAGATTTGCTTGAATGCCTAGAAACTATAGAGGGTAAGACAACTGGGAATGGGCTTCAAAAACCCACCTTGCGCCAGTTGTGCAATCAACCACTGCACCCATCTATCCCTTCCCCAACATATCCTGAGCATTTTAAAATTCCCAAATTGGACAAGTTTAAAGGGGAAGAAGATGCTCAAGAGCATGTTACAAGATTCATGAATCAGTGCTTTAGCATATAGGAGAATGATGCATTACTCCTAAGGATATTTTTAATTACCCTCTCTGGCCTTGTCATTGAGTGGTTTAACCAACTTCCAAGACATAGCATCTATACATTTGAATAGTTTGTAGATGCATTCTTGGAATGTTTTACCTTCAATACTAAGAGGAAGGCAACCCTAACTGACCTTACGGGGTTGAAACAATATGATGATGAGTCTATCACTGACTATGGAAATAGGTGGTGAATGCTCTTAGCTAAGCTACCTTATCTATTGCCAATGATCGAGTTGAATCAGATGTTCTCAAAGAGTTGTTTGAAACCAATATCATTATTGTTACAACTCCAGCAATACCCCACTCTTGAGGATGCACTAGCGCAAGCTAGAACCATAGAAGAGATCAAAATCCAAGAGGGGGAGATAGCTAAACCTCATAAGAAGGAGTGGACAAAGAATCCAAAGAGTAGTTCGACACCATCAAAGCCGACAATGGTCAATCAAGTGGCCATTAATATCCCTAGGGCCTGCACAAATGATGCCTCCTCAAAAGGTAAACTATCAGGCCCAACCTCCTCCTACGAGTTATAATAATAATACTCAAGTGAATCAGGGTCAAAATCAGCAATGTCACCCTAGGCGATAGTTTACACCCTTTGCTGAGTCAATGGACTCCCTATTCGATCATTTGTGGGCTGCCAAGATGGTTAATTTACCAGAAATCAAGCCCATAGACCCGAATATAGGTAAACCAAAGCCTATGGGATGTCGAGAAGACCAATTTTGTTGATTTCATCGATAGAATGGCCATGACTTGCCTACATGCTATGGTTTCAAAAACATAGTGCAAGACATGATAGAGAGGAATGAGCTCCAAGTAGATAATCCTCTCACCCCAAATAATCAATAGATGGGGGTTTTCAAAGACCCCTTACCTACTCATGAGGTACAGGAAGCTCCTACAAAACCAATGAATGAGGTCAAGATAACACCTCCTTTGTAGGGGTATATCGAGATGATAAGTATTGTGACTAGGAATAGATGCTACCCAAGTCAAGTTGCACCACCTGTAGCTTCAAGTGATGTTCCATCTACATCACAACCTTCCCCACCTCTAGTACAGAGCCTTCCACCTAGGCCAATAGTAACAATAAAGAGTAAGCTTGCGTAAAGCTTAAGGACCACATCAGCTAGATTATCCATTTATGAGCTCATTCAACAATCTCCTCCTCATAGAGATGCTCTAATGGATATTCTCAAGTCAATAGAGTTGCAACCCTAGGAGTCTAACTCCATCAATTTTGTAGGGCATGTGCAACAATGTAAAGAACCAGTGATCACATTCCATGAGCATGAACTCAAACCCATAGCAAGTGATGTGGTAGACCCTCCTTTGCACATCATTGCATGTGTGAATGACATACCATATAAGAGAGTTCTAATAGACACTAGTTCATCTAGAAACATAATAACCACTAGTGCTCTTAAATACCTAGGGCTTCTAACATCTCATGTTGTAGCATCCACTTACACCCTTTGAGCATTCAATGATACGATTTGCTCCATAGTCGGTACTATAGTCCTACCTATTCAGGTAGGATGCAAAACTATATCGACACTATGTCATGTTTTGGAGGGTGCCATGGCCTATAACATATTTCTAGGTAGACCTTGGATTCAGGACATGAAGTGTGTCCCATCCATTGCTCATCAATGTCTCAAATATACTTATGAAGGGTAGGTGCACATAGTCTCTATAGATCTAGAGCCCTTTAAGTATTGTAACATGGTGCAACAATTTCTTGAGTCGACGTTACAATTGACTCATGTGGACTTCCAACTGAACACATCCATTTAGAGTCCACTTCCCCCTCCATTGCCTTCCATTACACCATTACCATCTTCATCCATGCCATCCTCATCATTGGCAACTTCAGAGATACCTTCATCATCATCAGATCCTCCATAGAGGAACATGTCGAAGAGGCCAATCGATGAGATCCCTCCTATCATCTCCACCATATCTACGGAAGAGAGTCCTTATCTACAAGATGAGGAACCATCTCAAGAGGTTCAAATTGAGTCATCTCAAGCCTCACTTCCATCCCCTACACCTTCACCATCCCAGGTTACCATCCAGATGTCTAGTACAAGGATAGGAGAGTACTTAGTGAGAAATATCACAATAGTTCCATCCATAGAGATAGTGCAAGATATGGGAAGACCTCATCTCCCCATAGGTAGCATTGTACCTCTAGGTATACCACCCAACCAAATAAATTTGTATATGGGGGTATCGAGTATGGAACGTTGCCAGTTCCTCAACAAGAAGAAGATGATGAACCTTTCTCTGAGGATATAAACTACATGTCAAATCCTGACTTTGCCATGTGATATCTTCATCACTATCACTGGCATGGTTATGGGCTAGGGTTATATGAGCAAGGTACTCATGTTCCATGTCAGCCCCAATATCAGCTACCATATGATAAATCTGGGTTGGGACACAATAAGCCAGTACCTTTAGATGTCCTCATAGAAGGTCTAGAATGCCTATGTCTAAATTATAGGGATGAGCTAGCACATGATCCCTATGCCAATCCACATCATGTCCATTCATTGGGAGATTATTTTCCCATAAACATGGTAGATCAAGGGTTATCTAGTGATGTCGCTCAACCTCATGAAGTGGGAGAGAGTTCACATACCCTTCAATATGATAGTGAGGAAGAGGATCAAGGTCCTCCTCATGAATGGACATCAGATGATGAGGAAGACTATGGCATAGCGCCCATAAATTATCCTAGTTTAGATGAGGAATATGAGAGAGTTATCCCTTTGGATGATGAAGAAGAGTTCTATCTTTGCATGTTCCTAGTACAACATCCCATCTGGTGATAGATTTTACCACTTGAAGAGCAAGATCATCACCTTCCCCATCGACCACCGCCATTCATTCCATTTCCACCAGAACCACCCTCATGAGCTAAGAGACAACATCAGATCTCTAGACCCATTCACCCATGGAAGGGAGATCATGTATCCATCAACATGATTTCCATAGATCTAAGTGCACCATTGAGAGATCTGAATAACCCATCAAAGCCATTGCACCTCGACATTGAGGTAATTGACTTTGATCGAGGAGATTCTCCCCCATCTCCATCAGAGTTTTGGCCTTGCGAGGAAATGTTACAACCATTTCATTTTTCTCCAGGGACTACTCAAAATGTCTGTCAAGCTGAGGTTGAGCAAGAAATGCCAATTGAAGGTGTAAACCCAACTGATGACATTCACTTAATCCCTATTCCACATCAGTTGGAAGATGGATCACATATGTCAATTGAACCAACAATTGATAGGGATATCGGTACAGATCTCGATAATCCCCATAACATCAAATTAGGGGAAGGTCTATCCCCTGATGAACAAGCTGATTATATAAATTTATTAACAGAAAATATAGAATCTTTTGCTTGGACTTATAAAGATATGCTAGGACTAGATCCTAATATGGTCATGCATAATCTTACATTGGACCCAAGTGTCAAACCAGTTAAGCAAAAGTTATGTAAGATGCATCCAACAGTCACCTTGATGGTCAAATATGAATTGCAAAAACTATTGGATACTGAATTTATTATATCAGTAGATTATCCACCATGGGTTTCAAACATGGTCCCTATCAAGAAACCTGATGGGAGGATTCACATTTGCACTGATTTTAGAGATCTCAACAAAGCGAGTCCTAAGGATGAGTTTCCCTTACCAAACATTGATGCATTGGTAGATGCTACAATAGGACATGAAATGTTATCCCTTATGGATGGTTTCTCTAGATACAATCAAATTCGTATTAATCTAGAAGACCAGATCAAAATGATGTTCACAATACCTTGGGGGACATTTTGTTACAAGGTCATGCCTTTTGGCCTTAAGAATATTGGCGCCACCTACCAACGAGCCATGACATATATCTTCCATGACTACATGCATAAGATTTTGGAAGATTACATGGATGACTTATTGGCCAAATATCTATTATGCCATGAGCATATCAATGTATTGTGAAAGGTTTTAGATCACCTCATTGAGCATAATGTTAGGCTAAATCCCAAGAAGTGTGTATTCGATGTCACATCTGGTAAACTCTTGGGATTCATAGTCTCAAAGTGAGGCATAGAAGTAGACCCAAACAAGGTCAAGGTAATTCTAGAAATGCCTCCCCCCACAACTATCAAGTAGCTACGTAGCTTGCAAGGAAAGGTCACATCCATAAAGTGCTTCATAGCACAATTATCGGATAAGTGTCGACCCATGAACAAGTTGCTACACAAGGGGGTCTCATTTCATTGGGATGAAGAATGTCAAGATGCCTTTGATGAGATTAAGCAATACCTAGCTTCACCACTAGTATTGGCTCCTCCATGACCAGGAGTGTCATTCTATCTTTACATCTCAGCTACTGAGCTTGCATTGGGCACCATGTTGGCCCAAAAGAATGAATTTCATAAAGAACAGGCTACATATTATATTAGCCGCACCCTGGTCAGCTATGAGGTAAAATATGCATACATTGAGAAGCTATGCTTAGCAGTGGTCTTTACCACTAAAAAGCTATGCCATTACATGCTCAATCATACCATGTATGTAGTATCAAAAGAGAATCCATTGTGTTACATGATGAGTCAAACTTACCATAGTAGTCGCATGATGAAATGGATCATGTTGTTGATGGAATTTGACCTAGAGTTCATTGGATAGAAATCAATCAAAGGATAGGTCATAGCTGATCAACTA
Source organism: Wollemia nobilis (assembly GCA_028583015.1). Classification (NCBI taxonomy): domain Eukaryota; kingdom Viridiplantae; phylum Streptophyta; class Pinopsida; order Araucariales; family Araucariaceae; genus Wollemia; species Wollemia nobilis. Next base: position 13,060,104 of record JAQPPZ010001195.1, read on the forward strand.
GTAGAGGCTCCTCTCTAGGATGACCAACCTCTCACTATAGAGCTTCCCGATGATGGAGTTTTTCATGTCTCAGAATCACCAGATCCTGAAGAGCCTGAGTCACAGGCTGACATAACTCTATTTTTTGATGGTTCTAAGTGCGAGCAAGGGGGTGGCGTAGGAATCATGTTTTTCACACCGCAAGGGGCTCCAATACCCCTTTCATTTAAACTCGATTTCCTATGCACCAATAACAATGTCGAGTATGAAGCCCTTCTCATAGGCCTTCAAATGACAATCACCATGAAAATAACAAAGCTAAACATTTTTGGTGATTCCTTGCTCATAGTTAATCAGGTCAAAGGAATATTCCAGTGTAGGTGCCCAGTCTTGCAAGCCTATAAAGCCCTAGTGGATAAAATTTTGGTAAAGTTTGAATGGTATGATATTGAGGCACTCCCTCATTCATCTAACCATTTTGTGGATACAATGGCCTCCTTAGGGTCATTAATCCCATAGAACCCATCTGATGATATCATGACTATTCAAGTGAAAATGCTATCACAATATATGATGAAGTGTGATGAGATTAACTCCATGCCTAGAGTCCACATGATTCATATTGAGCCTTCACATGAAAGGTTCTCTCAAATACATAATTATTTGAATAATGCAGCTTGGGGGACTTTGTTCCCTCAAAATCCTTTTGATACTAGCACAATGCTATATCTACAAGTTCACTCTCAATCAACATTTGCATGAGAGGAATATCAAAAGGATTGCATAGTTCATACAATTGAGGCTTCTTTAAAACAAGATTGGGCCATACAAATCAAAGATTATTTAAAACTAGGAAGTATTCCTTCTGGATTGTCGCATGCCGCAAAATGAGCATTTAAGAAAAAGGTGGCAAAGTATGTCTTTCTAGGAGACATAATGTATCATCGAAGCTATGAGGGTATCCTCCTTCATTGCTTAGACTCTCAAGAGTCATCTTGGGCCATTTCCCAAGCACACGATGGTACATGTGGTGGTCATTTCAGTGGCATGGCCATCGCAAAGCGCATTCTTTGCATGGGCTATTATTGGCCAACTTTAGAGAAATATTGTTGTGCTTATGTAAAGAAGTGCATAAAGTGTCAACATCATGCAAATTTGACACATGTACCTTCACAGGCCTTACAACCGATTCAATCGGTTTGGCCATTTGCACAATGGGGGTTTGATTTAATTGGGAAAATCTCACCTACCTCCTCAAGCCATCACACATTTATCATAATGGCTACTGAGTACTTCACAAAATGGGTGGAAGCAATTCCCCTTACCACGATGACTGGACCTCGCATCATGGAGTTCATATTGCATAACATCATATGTCATTTTGGTATTCCATCCAAGATAATTTTAGATAATGGGACACCCTTTAAGAATAAGGATGTGCATGCTTTAACAACAAAATATAATATACAACACAACTTTTCTATGCCCTATTATCCACAAGCTAATGGGCAAGCAGAGGCATCTAATAAAATAGTAGTTGCAATCTTAAAGAAAATCGTTAAGGAAAATCATAAAGATTGGCATAATCAATTACCTCTTGCCCTTTGGGCCTATCACACTAGTATTCGGACTCCCACTGGGGCAACTCCATTTTCACTAGTGTATGGTGTTGAGGCTATCATACCTTTAGAGTTAGAAATCTCATCGCTATGCATCTCCATGCAAGAGTTCATCGATGATGATACTGCACGACAAGCTCATCTAGATCAACTCACTTTGCTTGATGAATGATGCGTCAATGCTCTCGAGCATCTACGTGTTTATCAAGAGTACCTCAAGAGAGCTTACAACATGAAAGTCCACCCTAGAGACTTTTAGGTTGGTGATTTAGTTCTAAAAGAGAACTAACAAAACTCAAATTTACCACCCCATCTACAGGATAAATTTATGGCAAACTGGTTAGGTCCATACATCATTACTAGTCAGATTGGACCTGGAACTTATCACTTAGCATCTATTGAAGGAAGTGAAGAGCCTGAACCATTGAATATCAGTCACTTGTAGCCTTTTCATGCTTAGAGCACCATGCCCACCCTAAAATACCCCTAGGTAGTCTACGACCATCTAGGTCAACCTAAAATCCCCTAGGTGGTCTATGACCATCTAGGTCAACCTAAAATACCCCTAGATGGTCTACAACCATCTAGGTCAACCTAAAATACCCCTAGGTAGTCTATGACCATCTAGGTCAACCTAAAATACTCCTAGGTAGTCTACAACCATCTAGGTCAACCTAAAATATCCCTAGGTAGTCTATAACCATCTAGGTCAACCTAAAATATCCCTAGGTAGTCTACGACCATCTAGGTCAACCTAAAAACTCCTAGGTGGTCTATGACCATCTAGGTCACCCCAAAATACCCCAAAGGCATCTATAAGCCCTTTGGTCACCCTAAAAAGCTCCTAGGTGGTCTACGACCATCTAGGTCACCCCAAAATGCCCCAAAGGCATCTATAAGCCCTTTGGTCACCCTAAAAATGCTCCTAGGTGGTCTACGACCATCTAGGTCACCCCAAAATGCCCCAAATATATATAGATTTAGAACAAGGGTTAAATCCATCAAATCCTTATTCTATAAGCATTTACACAACATCATAGATTTAGAACATCACCATAGAACACATATAAGCATTGCATACATCTCATAAAAGTAGTAAGAAACACACACACACATTTATATGTGTGTGTATGAAATTAAAATCTACATCATCATCCATAAAATTTCTCGTAGGCTACAATAAAGTGGGTCCTCAGACCTCATAAAACCCAAAATATCAAAAAGATCCATAGAGTCCCAAAAACCATGGTCATGCAGGACCGATGCTGTGACTCTCACCCCTACCCTCAATTAGAATCTACTACAAACTCCCATATTTGCTACCACCTACCCTGTCTAACCTCCGTGCAGAGCTAGGAGGCCCCATATGTGTAGATGACTATCCTGTACCACTTCTTCAACTCTGGTGCAATCCACTAGCAAAAATATAATCTGGTATGTGCCCCCTAAGGTGTACTATCTCATCCTCTAACTCATCAGGATAAGTCTGCTCCTATCGACAATAAATCTGGTAGGTTCCCACTAAGGCCTGAAGTTATGCCACCTCCTCTCATAGTTTGGCCATCTTGCCATTGCTAGATCCCTCATAGATAGGGCTTCGTGATTCACCCTATACCTATATCATAGCTATCCAATATTGCCTACCTCTCCATCTCAGCCTAAAGTATCTCTCTCTCGCTAACCTGTGATAAGCTCACCCTACAACTCAATAATCATAGCATCTCAAACTACCAGCTATGCTTGCATCCCCTGATAATCAAAGTCAACCTCACCCAATTCACCTTGTAGATACCCTAAGTCAAGGATATCTGTCCACTCATTCGCTATATAGTGATGTACATGTCACTCACCTATGCTTGCCTCCTCATCATCTAGAGAGTCATGTTGACCCTCCTCCTCTAGAGCATCCTTGGGTGCCTCCTCTATCATAGTAGCTGTAGCCCCTCCTAGTGGCCCCCCTCCTTGCCACTGTCATGTCACCCACAAAGAGTTATACTAATTTGTCATCCCAACATCATCTACCTTAGATATCTCTACTGCAGGGTCTGACTCCCCTCCCAAGGCCTCCAATGTAGGCCAACTAAGAGTCCTCTCAACCCTATGATGATGATAGATCATCGACTCACTAGGGAACCCCTGGCATAGACTAAACTACTATAGGACTCGAGCATAAGAAAAGTACTCTCGATAAGTACCATGTTGCCTAACTAGCCATCTACCTTACCTCACCTGGCGTAGCTATGTCTCAATCTCAACCCATACTAGACAATCTCTATAAGATCTCTAGGTAATCTCCTATACCCTAAGTCATGCAAAGGATAGTGCTCAACATTACCTACAAAGTGATGTCTATGACGTGTATCCTAAGCCCTTTGCCATAGTATCTCGTAGCCTATGTCTCTATCAATAAGCTATGCTTGAGTCATCCAAGGTAATCCCCACGGTCGATCCACTGCAATATGCTACCATATCCAAACTTGCAATAGAAAATTGCAACTCAATCCCTTCTTCCAATGAGAGTGAATCTCATATAGCTCATCCTATAGTTGTGCCAATAATGTAGGACCCCAAGCCATCACTATAGGCTCCTCCTTAGTGCACTCCACAAGTGTAAAAACCAACTCTATAAGGTTCCAGGGGAACCTGGATCCTGATGAGTCTAGAAGAAACATGTTGGAGATCAAAATCATAAGTAAGGAATGTCTAAAACCCAATGCATCCACTCCAAAATAGGACTCTACTAATATACCTCCACTGAGTAGGTCATTCATTGCCTCCTCCCAGCATCCCCTAAAGTAACTCTGCAACACTAGATCTCATCGGTCTCTGTGAGTGGATATTATAGTGCACCCCTCTGTCAGAATGCATAATATCTGATAGACATCCTCTAAAGTCACCATCATCTCCCCAGTATGTAGGTGGAAGGTGTTGGTGCGAGGATCCCAAAGGTCTATCAAGGTAGACAAATAATCGTGGTTGCCCACCACAGGCTCCAATAGTTTCATATGCTTAAGGCCAATGGCATCAATCCATTGCTAGTCCTCCTCTATAAAAATAAACCTAGAGACTTGAAAGAGAGTCAGAACTCAATATCGACTCTTCACCACCTGACAAAGTTAAGCAAGTTGTTAAAAATACCCAAAAATGCATTAACAATGTCCAAAAATACCAAAAAGGGGCCATTTTGCAATAGGCACAACAGATGATTATCCCAATTATGTCATATATGTCAAGTGACTTGTCATTTTCATCATTAGTCATGCCATCATCAACTCATCACTTGAGGGGGTAGTCATAACAAAGATTTCATAATCAAATCAACACTTAAACACTCAAAAAGTATAATTTTCATACATTCAAAAGAATCATTGCCAAAGACAAATTTTCAAGCTCATGCTGGGGAAAAAAATTAGCATATGCAAAAAAAAAAATTCTTGACCTCCTTGAAGCCTCAATAATTCACCCATGTAAAGGCTTACAAGGAAATAAGGCACCAAGACCGAGTATACCCTAAGCCCCTAAAACTGTCACTACAGTGCGACTGAAAGGTATACCCAAAAATTAATCCTTTGACTATGTCAAAAGTAAGGATTCCAAGAATGTATGCTATTTACACAATTAAGGTATAAAAATTCAGTTAGGTTAATGAAAAACCTAAATCATTTAATGATTTAGTCATCTATTTTTGCTCAGCGCTCTGTTGCACATAATGCATCTAAAAAAGGGGTATCTGTAGACACTAGAATAGTGTAAATCAGATAAGACTACAATGTACCATTCTTATCAACATCATATGGCCCCATTGGGCAACCCTAAAGGGTTAATTAGGGCTCCCATACACTTTTGGGAAGGTTTCCTCTAGTTTTGGGAAGTTTTGGGCCATGTACCCATGACCGTCCCACCCAGGGATGGCCACAAGCAATTGTCCCTGGGTGGGACGACCATGACCCAGACCCTCCAAAAGTCAAAGGGTGGGAGAAATGGAAATAAATTACTACCATTTTCCCTACCCAATTATCCTAAATTTATTTGGAGGCTATCATAGACATCATGACCTACAAATTGGAGGTCCCAAATGGGTAACCTTTTCCACCCTATGCATGGCAAAGGAATCGACAAGTGGCAGCACTTGCCTTGCATGCCAAAAATTGACTCTTTGCCCCCTATGCCATATTTGGGCTATAAATTGAGGTGCTGTCTCCAAATTTCAAGAGAGACAATTACAAGCATTGCTCACGAAGTGTTGCTCACATTTGTCCTCACATTTGCCCTCACATTTCCCTAAGTATTTTCCTTGAAATCCTCTTCATTCGAAGGTGCTTTTAGGGGTATCCCAAAATATATCAAATACATTCCAAAACCTATCAAATTGGATAGTAATTTGACCACATTTGCTGACAAGATATTTAGGAGGGTTCTAAACCATATCCCTTTGAAATTGGTGGTAAAAACAACCTAGTTTTGTGACCATCCCACCCGGGGAAGAATAACAGTCCTAGTTGCACTTGCCAAGGATGGCCATGAAATGGCTAAATTTTTTTATGAAATTCCACCATATATAATTTATAAATCATTAGAATAGCCTTGCATTAAATTTTGGTTAAGTTTTGAGTAGTTTTGATGGGTCAATTTAGGTTTTTGTGATTGCAGGCTTAGTTGTTCCTGCCAGGAACGACCACACTTTATGATCATAATTTCCTTTTAATTTATGCTCATATATTCCAAAAATCATATTAATAACATCATACTAAATTTTCAAGTCATTTGGAGTTGTTTTTATTTGTCGCAAATAAGTTTTATTCTTTCTAGATGCATATTTTCTATGGTTTTCCTAGTTTTCATCACTAAACACATATGCTATTAAATGTTTTCAATATATTGTGTGTAGGTGCAGGTATTCTAGGCATTAGGGAGGAGATAAGAGGTAGATTACAAGAAGCCCAAGATTATATCTCAAGTGTGGGTTGCGAGAAGAACATTGAAACACGCCATTAGGCTTTTGAAGGGGTTCGATCCTTTGTAACTTGTAATTCAAAAAGTATCAAAATGATAAGACCTCAAAGGGGATGTATTGTAACCTTTTGGAATTGAAGAATTTATAAATACAAGGATAAATCCCCCCTATTTTATTGCAAATTATTCATCATTTCAGTAGTTTACATCTTTTGCACCTTTTCCTTTGAATGCTAGCTTAGAACTACAACTGCATTTCAATACAATCATTTAAGGCGTGCCATTTTTTGTGCTTCTTCAATCCTTAGAGTAGGAAAGTGAAGGGTCAAATACTATTATATATTTATGACAAAGCATTTTTATAAGTATCAATAGAGCATTGCTCATAGCATGCATTAGTACACCTTGATTCTATAGCATTTATACCATTTTTGTGAGCTTTTATTAATGGTAGTTTTATGAGTAGTTGCAAAAGTTTCTTATGAGTTTTACATGCTTAGTATATTGCAATTATCATATATTTAATAGTTCATGCTCATTTTAATACTTATGGTTGCATTTATTTAAATATATAACATCAAAAGCTAACAGTACATAGATGATTCTGGAATATCTAAAATTTGTTTTGAGCAAGTGCTTTTGTAAAAATATCTACAATCTGAACCTCAGTAGAAATATGTTTTAACTGAATATGATGATTTTGTACATGATCCCTGATAAAGTGACATTGAGCTTCAATGTGTTTTGTTATTTCATGAATCACTAGATTTTTGATTAATTTAAGTACTCCTTGATTATCACAATTTATTATTGTAGGAGTTCTTTGATTCCCATATCTGAAAATATGTACTGTAACCAAAGTGCTTCACAAACTACATCTTTTGTTGCACGATATTCTACTTCTATAGATGAAAGTGCTACTACATATTTTTTATTGTACCAAGAAATAGGTCCAGAACCAAGATAGAAAACATATCCTGATGTAGATTTTCTATCATCTATAGATCCAACATAATTAGAATCTGAATATCCCTGTAGACAAAATTTGTTATCATCATTTTTTATATATTAGCCCATATTTTGTAGTCTTGCTAATATATTGTAGTATTATTTTTGTGGCTTTCCAATGACTTTCTCTAGGTTCTTGCATAAATCTTGAAAGATAATTTACAACAAAAACTATATCTGGTCTGGTATTTGTTAAATATAGAAGACTTTCAATTAATTGACGATAGATAGTGGTTGAGACTAGAGATGTCTCATCATATCTAGACAATTGCAATCCTTGCTCCATAGGAGTATCTTTGGGTTTACAATTTTTCATTCTGTATTTTTCAAGTAATGATTTTGCATACTTTGTCTATGTTATTGTGATATTGTTTTTATTTTGACAAATCTCTAAACCAAGACAATAATGAAGGAGCCCCAAATTTATCATTTCAAAATCCTTTTCTAGATCCCTTTTAACTTCATCTATCATAGTTTTAGAGCTTCCTATGATTACTATATCATCAACATATACTATAAGTATTATTCTTTCTAGTCCAACCTTTTTTGTATAGAGATTTGGATCTGATAAACTTCTTTTAAAATTATGTTGTAACAAATGATTATTAATCTTTATATACCATGCTCTTGGTGCTTGCTTTAGACCATATAAGGATTTTTTCAGCTTGCAAACATTTTATTCATATCCTTTAATCACAAATCCTTTTGGTTGTGACATATATACCTCTTCTTCAAGATCACCATTAAGAAATGCACTTTTTACATCCATTTGATGAAGTTTCCATCCAATATGTGATGCTAAAGCACAAATTGTTTGAATAGTAGTCATTCTTGTTGTTGGTGCAAAGGTTTCTTCATAATAAATTCCTTTTGTTTGAGTATATCCTTTTACAACTAATCAAGCTTTGTATTTGTCAAGTGAACCATCTGCTTTGTATTTGATCTTGTAGATCCACTTACATCCTACTACTATCTTTCCTTGAGGTAAATCAACTAGATTCCATGTTTTATTTTTTATTAATGTTGCATATTCTGATTCCATGGCTGCCTTCCATTTTGGATGACTTAAAGCACTTAGAGTAGTTGTAGGTTCTACTACAGAACTTATCAATCCCCTATTTATTCTCGTTAAGCTACGATTTTGTGGTCTTGTAGTAGTGAGATATGGTATTTGCTCTAGTTTTGAGTCCTTAAGTGTATCTCTAAGCCATATTGGTTCTTTCCTTTGAAGTGTTGTAGTAGTTTCTAAATTCTCAATTTGTTCATCATATATTTCTTATTCTGATTCTTCACTTGATGAGTCTTCTTCTGAAAAACTTAGAATTGTTCCTGTATCAATATTTTGTTCTTTAATAACATTTTTGTTTCCTTCGTCAAATACTACATCTCTGCTTATATAAATTTTCTTTGTTGTTGGATCAATTATTTTGTAACCTGTTGAATCATCATCATAACCAAGAAATATTCCACACATAGTTTTGTCATCTAGTTTAGTTCTTCTTTGCTTTGGGATATGCATGTATGCCTTACATCCAAAGATTCTCAAATGTTCTATTGTTGGTTTTTGTCCTAACCATATTTCTTCAGGAGTAGCATTTTTTAGTATCCTTGTAGGTGATCTATTTTGTAAGTATACAAGTTTTTTTAACTACTTCTACCCAATATTGATGATCAAGATGAGCTTCTTTTAGCATACAATGAACCATTTCCATAATAGATCTATTTCTTCTTTCTACAATACCATTTTTTGTGGTGAATATGTTGTGGTAAGCTATCATTTTATGCCATTGGTTTCTAAAAACAAGTTAAATTCCCTTGATAAAAATTCACCTCCTCTATCTGAACGAAGATTCTTGATTGATTTTCCTATTTATTTTTCCACTAGTAGTTTGAATTGTTTAAAGCAACTAAATGCTTCAGATTTGAATTTCATAAAATACACCCACATTTTTCTAGAGTAATCATCAACAAATAGTTGAAAGTATCTATGTCCTCCAAGACTAGTAATGTTCATTGGACCACATAAATCTGTATATATTAGTTCCAATGGTTCTTGAGCTCTATGCAGACTGAGTTCAAAAGGTACTCTATGTTGTTTCCCTGCTAGAAATTCTGGATAAACTGTAGATTCCCATGAAAATTTAGGTAAACCTTTAACCATTTGATGTTTACTCATCTCATTTAATGAAGATGCACTTATATGTCCTAGTCTTTTATGCCAAATTTATTTTGTTTCTGAAATCCCTGCTGATAGATCCATATTTGACAATGTATCTAGAGTGAATAAACTATTTTTATAAGAACAAAATCTATAACTCTTCCTTGTTTGGTAATAAGATATTTTTTCTTATTCTTAATAATTTTGAATTCAACTGCTAGATTTTGATCCATTAGTTGAGATACTGAAAGAAGATTAGCAGTTAATCCTAGTACATATAGTACATTACTAATTATTCATTTTTCATTTGTTAGATCAATTAAAACATCTCCTACTCCTTTGACCTCATAAGTCATACTATTTGCTATGACAACTGGTTTTTCATATTTCTCCTAAAAAGTATTAAACCATTGTTTATTTCCTATCATATGCCTACTTGCTCTGAAATCAATATACCAATAATCCATGATAAGTTCTTTTGAAGTTGAAATCCTTTTTTTTTTGGTAATTAAGGTACAATTTCATTACATCCGGGTTTTCCAGGTTGACCCAAAACCTTTTACAAAATCAGCACTATGTTGTTATGGATCAAAAAATCAATAGGGACAGTTTGTCCTTCGCTACTAGTACCATTCTGAGGCCCCCCTGACAAGAAAGAGAACCACCCCTTACACATATTTACCAACACCTTAGAACACAGGCAGTGGCCCACCGCATTGCTCTCTTGCTGCCTCAGTCGCAAAAATGCGACCTGTCGCTAAATCACGATGTCCTTAAGTCTTCTCCTTCATTTGCTCTGAAGAGTCGTGAAATGGTGACATGTCGCGAAAATGAGACATGTCACGAAATCGCGACATTTTGCCAACATTCCGCTCCTTTGCCGCTATAAGCCATGAAAATGCGACATGTCACAAAAATGAGCCATGTCGCGAAATCACGACATTCATCTCCCATTTTGCACTCTTTTTGCTTCCAGTCGCAAAAATGCGACATGTCACGAAATCATGATGTCCTTAAGTCATTTCCATCTTTTACTTTGGATATTCGTGAAAATGCGACCTGTCATGAAAAAGAGACATGTCACAAAATCGTGACATTCTGCCTTCGATCTGCTCCTTTGCCGCTGCATGTCGTGAAAATGTGACATGTCACGACAATGAGACATGTCATGAAATCGTGACATTCGTCTCCCATTTTGCACTCTTGCCACTTCCATTCATGAACGTGCGACATGTCGAGAAATCGTGACGTCCTTAAGTCTTTTCCTTTATTTGCTCTAGAAATTCACGAAACTACTACATGTCGCGATAATGAGACCTGTCGTGAAATCATGACAATCTGCCTTCGTTCAGCTCCTTTGCCATTGCCTATCATGAAACTGAGACATGTCGCAAAATCATGACATTCGTTTCCCGTTTTGTTCTCTTGTCGCTTCCAACCGTGAAGAATCGGCAAGTCACGAAATCACGTCGTCCTTGAGTCTTTTCCTTCATTTGCTCTGGATCATCGCGAAACAACGACATGTCAAAAATGTGACATGTCACGAAATCATGACACTTTTGCCTCTTTGACCTCTTTTGTTGCTTTTGGACACGAAAAGGCAACATGTCGCGATATCACGACACTTTCGCCTCCTTGCTCCTTTTCTTGGCTTTTGCCTGCGAAAATCCAACATGTTGCGATATCGTGACACTTTCACCTCCTTACTCTTTCTCTTCTCTTTTGGTCATGAAAATGCGACATGTCGCGATATCACAACACTTTTTACTTCCTACTCTTTCTCTTCTCTTTTGGTCGCGAAAATGCGACATGTCGCGATATCGCGACACTTTTCCTTCTTACTCTTTCTCTTTTGTTTTGGTCGTGAAAATGCGACATGTCATGAAATCGTGACACTTCTGCCTCTTTGACCTCTTTTGTTGCTTTTGGACACGAAAAGGCAACATGTCACGATATCGTGACACTTTCACCTCGTTGCTCCTTTTCTTGGCTTTTGCCCGTGAAAATCCAACATGTCGCGATATCATGACAGTTTCACCTCCTTACTCTTTCTCTTCTCTTTTGGTCACGAAAATGTGACATGTTGATAATAATCCTTCTAACTCATAAGGATAATAATAATTTATATAAATAGTTTGTAAATTTCCTAAACCTTTGAAGTAGAAATCCTTTTAGCTCCCTATTAAATTTACATAATTCCAAATTTAAATTTTTTTAAAAAATTTAAATCTTCAAAGCTTTTAAAAAGAAACAAATACTATGCAAACCTTATAAAAAATTAAATCTAAGTACTAACTCTTATCACTAAATAATTAAAATATAACTTCAAACCTTATAACTCCAGCTTATGTTATTCAAAGCAATTCAAATTTGTTTTATTCCCTCCAAAACTTAAATTATGCACCCTCCAAAATTTAAATTATGCAAAAAATGTGGAATGTAACATATACACATTACCTAGAATGGTACCGATGGATTTATCACTACTCTTAACATTATAGTATGTCATATGATGGCCAATGTGCCTTATTCCTCAAACTTTCCTCTTTCCTTAATGATTGGATTTCTTCATTTGCTCTGTTATAAAGAAAAACTTTACATTCTTTCTCAAGTGTTACCTGGTAGCTCATTATTCTATGTCTCCTCACTTGTTGTTTAGGTGCTTCTTGGTAGCTCATCACTCTATGTCTCCTCTATTATTGTTTAAGTGTTTTCTAGTACTGGAATGATGTGCACTATTTACAATGCTCAATGATGAGGTGAGTAGATCATGGCTTGTGAAAAGATTCTACCATAGTCACATTGATGACCATGGCCTTATATTTCTCCTTGTTAGCATTCTACATATTTTGGTTGTTATTAGCTCATCCTCTAATAGTTCATATTTTGGCATCTTGTCCTTTGGTAGCTCACGTCTTCTTATTTCTAATATCCTTTGGAGATTAGCACCCTATTAGTGTTCCCTATTCTTCCTCTAAAACCCTATTAGTGCTTCTTATTCTCCCTCTAACATCCCATTAGCACTTGTCTATTCTTTCTCTAGCACTCTATTAGAACTTGTATGTTCTTCCTCTAGCGCCCTATAAAAAAATTTCTATTCTTCCTCTAGCACCCTATTAGTGCTTTCCCATTCTTCCTCTAGCACCCTATTAATTCTTATCTATACTTCCTTTAGCATGCTTGTCTATTATTCCTTTAGAAACCTATTTGTGCTTGTCTATACTTCCTCTAGCCTCTTATTAGCACTTGAATATTTATAATGTTTTATTGTATCAAGTATATACATGGTTGTACTTAGTTCTTTACATAATTTTACTATATCAAATAGCTACATGGTTGTGCTATTAGATGGCTATCTTCCTACTCACATAGCCTCAATTGTATTGATCTCTATAGGATAATGCACTATTGCATTGAATATTCACCTTGAAGAACTTTTATTCAAAAAGTGATCCATGACTAAGACTAAAATGTAGTTATTTTTATTCAACCTGGTTCTCCAATAAGTCCTTATCTTAGGAAGCTTATAATATTTCCTCCTCTATTCTTTACTTATTCTCTGTTCTATAGAAGCTTTGTATTGCTTCTCTTCTCTGGAAGCTTAGATGCTCCACTCTCTCCGAAAGCTTAAGTAATCCTCTATCTCTTGGAAGCTTAGATGTGCTTCTATATCCTAGAATATTAGATGCTTCTCTATCTACTAGAAGCTTAGATTCAACTCTATATCTGAAAGATATGATGCTCTTCAATCTTTGGTCTTTTTTTCCAATGTCTAAAATTTTAAATGTCTTAGGTCAAACCTAAGAACCAAAATGATTATCCTCTTTTCTAGATAATCCAAAATCAATATCAAGGTGCCTATGCATATCCTTGCATGTCCAACTTCCCTTTGAGTTGGCCCTTACTTCAATATGAGTCCTAGTATTTACTAGTTTCCCTTCAACCAAGAGGAAAGATCCTAACATCCAATTTAGGGTGACTCTTACTCGTCCCCTCAATATCTACTCAATAAATCTTTCAAAAATAGAGTTTAAGTCTTCATTGCTATCAAAGTGGACAAAATCTAATATTAAGGTGGTTAATATAACTCTATCAAAAATGTATAGAGTTAAGTGGTAACTTTGATACCACTATTGGATTTTAAGAATTACTACCTCAAAATATCATAGGTCCCAATATAAAGAAGCCACAATATTAAAGGTAAAAATATAAATAACAAGAGTATAATTATATATGTGAGCAATCAAATATATATCTAGGCCAATATAATAATGAAATAAAATTCACTTATAATATCTAATATGAATTTAAAATGACTAAAATCATTCATGCACATGCATGAAGAAGACTTACAATATTATTCATGAGTAAAAAATACAACCTTGAGATTTTCTCTACATTTAGATACATTTCATGGAGCTTTATCTCCATAATATAGCTATATAGGATGATTCTTCAAATTCTTGACTATTTATTTCTATATGACCTTTGGCTTCTTATCTTGCCACTTGTATACAAGACTCTTAGTCTTCTAATTACTAGCATACCTACTTACATGACACGTGCATATCCTGCACATAATGTAAACAATTCTAATCTATCAAAAACTAAAATATTCTCTAACATATCCAAGGGGTTTGACCCAATTCATGTACCTTTGGTAAGAGGATATGACATGATTCATTTGCCCTAATTGATGGACATTCTTGATCTAGATCATGCCTGAAGTTCCATGAAAGTAATCATAAGAGTTTTTTGGACTTGATAGTATATTCCTTACATGGAATTTAATAGTCTTCTAGATGGTGATGGAGGCTCATTACTTGGTGAATTGACAATATTCCAAATGACGTAAGATAATTAGTGATTCCAATCCTCTTTGGAAACATTGAGCATTCATTATGAGGGGTAAGACATAATCTCTAATATTTTCTCTCCTTGGCCCTAATATCAAATTATAAGGGGATGTTGGAAGATAATCTAACTTTATCAACCAAGTTTTATAGATGATGATTTAAGCCTATAGATAACCTTTGATGTAAACCTATAAGCAATATTGTGATCATGTAAGCCTTTAGACAACCTTTAATGTAAGCCTATAGGAAACATTTTTGTAATCATACCTTATGAAATTAGTTGAACCACCTTGATGGATAACCTTAACTAAAATTTTAATTAAATATTTAGTAACTTGACTTAACCTTGAGCCTTATATCAACATTGGTTAATGCAAATTGTAATTTGGAGATTAGGTGTTCATTACAAATACCCCTAGCCATTGATCCATTGTATTAGAGTGTAGTGTAATATTATTATGTGACCTATTATTATGGTGGGCACCCACCCTATTTTACATTCTTGATATTTCTATTTCTCTCCTCTATTCTCTTGCTTGTGCTTGTGGTGGATGTTACGCTTCATGGTATTACTAGAAAGTATTTTAAATTTCTTCAATATCAAGTGAGTTATTATTGACAAAGTTTAATTTCAGTAATTATGATATTTCTTATCAATATAAACAATTTCTTAAAAATATAGAAGTATTATAATACTTAACTTTCTTTATTTTAAAAATGAAACTTACATTCTATAAAATTATACATGTAATAATTTATAAATTTATTCCTTTTAACTATGAAACTCATAATAAGGAGTGAGTGCAAGCCCAAAGCAAGTGTAAATTAGAAGTGAGTGTTATGAGTGCAAGCAATGAATGAGCCTTACATTTTTTTATTCTAGATATTTAAGGAAAATTGAGAAACAAAGGATTATTATGAGGAAAATCTAGGTAGCATGGTAGGAAATTCCTTTTTAAAAATTCCTAATTAAGAGCAAGGATCCCCTAATTGGGGATAATATGAAGAACAAATCTATGAAAAATCCTATCTAGGTAGTAGATGTTACACTAGAAGTAATTTTCAAGGATATGGTAATTGAGTATGACATAATAGTTATTAAAAGCAAAGGGTTGATACATAGTTCTATGGATATTGATGAGGGTTTTTAGAGATTTAAAATTGGATCAAGTGTAAGTTGGGATTGAATCCAAAGTACTCCATGAGTTTTTTGTCAAAAGGATTTTTTTCTCGTCATATTCTCTGAATTGAAAATTAGGTATAAATTCATGGTGGTAGCCTAAGATTTTGGGGGTTAGATGCATTATATTTAATACCACATAATGATATTTTTCCATAATAAGATAAAAAACTATTAAAAGGATTCTAATGTGGGTTGGGAGTTTTGTACTTCCATATCAACTTATTGATATATAGGCTTTGAAGAATATTAGCAATACTCTAGGAGAGCTCATCCCTGAGAGATCAACTAATAAGGGGAGAATAAACATTGTATATACTCATATATGTTGTCATGGATATATCAAAATATTTTCCACAATACATTAAAGATAAAATTTAAATAAAAATAATGGGATCAACAAGTGGGTTATAAAAGTATTATACTTCAATTTCACATATGTTAAGAGATTTTTTTTGATCGATTTAACAAGTCAAGAAACAAAATAAATAAGGCCACAAGAAGGCCATCAGAAAGGACAACAGAAAAACCAAAGGATTACCTTTAAGGATAGGCTAAGGTTAGCCTTACAAGACAAGCTAAAGAATAGCCTTACAGGACATTTTTTTTTTTTATAAATCTAAAATAGGGCTACCCCACCCAAATCATCCAAACAACACATGAAAAAATATGGAGAAGAGGAACAGGGCCATCCCACCCAAAAAACACGTGCAAAGAGGATTTAAACAGGGTAAACCCACCCAAATTAATTTTGAAATAGGGCCATCCCGCCCACCACAATTTGAAAACACTTAAAGTGAGAAAATTAAACAAAATAGTCCTACCTAAAAGAATGGAGAAAAGAAACAGGGCCATCCCACCCACATCTAAAATTTAAAATTTAAACTTGAAAAAAGTGGGACAAAAGGCCATCCCGCCTAAGGAGGTCCAAAAATGAAGTTGTAGACCAAAACCAGAATCCGGCAGGATAACATCAAAAACCTAGAGTAGATTTACAAAAAACCACCCTGAACAATAGGATGGAGCAGAGGATTCACCAAAAGATAAATATCCCACCTAGATAAGGGTAGGAAACAAACAAGGATGCTATAAAATCACCAGAACAATATCCTGCATAGGCCTGGAAAGTGGAACAACAAGCTAAGGATTTCCACAGGCCATGAAATCCTCTTGCAATGATGTAAAACTCAGCAACTAGGAGAAGTGGTGAGCTTCAACTAGAAAACCACTAAAACTACCTCCAAAAATAAACCTGCAATAAAAGCCATCCCAAAAGCACCATAGGAAACCTAGGGAGGGACCCAAGGGCATCCTAGAATATAGGTATAGGAAGGACACCCTTGAAATGGTTGAGGAAAGGGCATACAAGTGAAGAAGTGACCTCCCACCCCAAGGAGATCATTTGCAACCAAAGACAACCAAGAGAAGGATCTCGAAAGCACCAGTAAACTCGAATCTAAGAAAAAATCTGGGACAAGCAAAAGAGCAGAAGGAAAAAATCGTTGAAGCACAAAAAGTAAACACTGGGATGGATCTAGGGATATCACAAAAGGTAGAAGAGAAAAGGATTCCCTGAAAATCAAAAAAAGAAACTGGAATAAACCCAGGGATACCCCAAAAATTCCCAAGGACATACCAGTTTATAGGCACCAAAATAAACCCAACCAGAAGGTATGAACAAGTGCAGACAAGAGAATAAGTGACATAGCAACCCAAGGAGATCATCTACAACATGTACAAACCAAGAGAGGAGGGAAAAGAAAGTTCCAGGAAGCTAGGATAGGACCAGGGATCTGGGACAGGGCTAAGGATAGGTTGTAGGGAAGTGGAGAAGGACTTCCCAGGGAAGTCCCCTACAGCCTAGGGGGTGTTGGAAAATATACAAATGTTATGAGACTTGACATATGATAAGAGATTATAAAATAAAAATGATGTAGAAAGAGATGGGAAAATTTGGACATGAGACTAAATTTAATATGAAGTAAGGAGTTCACACTATAGTAGAAGCTAAAAAATATCAAGGATTTTCTACTCCCAAAAATGCGGTAAAGAAAGCTCCTCTATATCATTACATGATCAGACCCATCATGATTTACTTGGATCAACCATTAGAATAAATAAAGAATGATATAAGGGATAAGGAACTACAATTCACAAGTTAAAATTTAGAAGGAATTAAATGTTTGAATATGTGGTAGTTAAGCTTATCTTGAGGTTACAACCAACCTTGTTTACTTTTATTTGTTATAGTTTCCCTTTGAGCCTATTTAAACTTGGAAAAAGGTGTTTTTATAAAATTTTGTAATATTTGTATTCCCAAGGATCAATCTCATAACCTTGACCTAAGAGCATCATGTATTTGGGTATAAAGTTCCCTTCATACCTAGATTTTTTTGCTATCGATTAGAGTGTAATTGTTGGAGT
Organism: Wollemia nobilis; assembly: GCA_028583015.1. Lineage (NCBI taxonomy): Eukaryota > Viridiplantae > Streptophyta > Pinopsida > Araucariales > Araucariaceae > Wollemia > Wollemia nobilis. The sequence goes on from JAQPPZ010001195.1 coordinate 13,078,281, forward strand.
ATATTACATTATTTGGTACATGCTAATGTACCCCTATGGTACCTTCATGGTACATATGTAAATATTATATTAGGGTTGAGTCATAGTTTAGAGTGTGAGTTGTATTTTCCCTTTCTATGTAAGTGTGTATGTGAAGGAAATGCACAAGTGTCATATGAGTGAGTGTGCAAATGTAATTTGAGTCTATGTGTACAAGTTTCTTATATGTAAGAGTGCAAATATGTAATGTAAATATGTGCACAAGTATCTTAGGTTAGAGTGTGCAAAGTGAAGGTCAAGAGTCATGTCTAGGTGTGCATACAATATAGAGTCATGTGTTCATAAAGTATACAAGTGTTATATAGAGAAACCAAGAGTCATGAGACTTGGCATATGGAAAGGAAAAGTCAAGTATCCAAAGAGTCATTCTACTATGGCTATATAGTACTCCATAGAGATGTATCCTATATCATGTATCTAGTATCCAAGTATCATATTTGTAAGAGAAAGTGGAGTAATAAAGATTACATACATTTTGAGCAATTAATATTGTAAGTTGTGCTACATGCTTTGTACATGTATGATTCAAGCTATTTACATTCATATTGTTGTTTATTATTGAATGTTATTTGATATATTTTTTTCAATGAGTTTACATAGGTTTTTATAAGGGGTATCAGTCCCCTCATATTGAGTGGGGTTTGAACCTTGGACCTCTCAAAGAGAGGCCAAATACCTTACCACTATAGTAAGCTTATAGCTTAATGTTATCTGATATATTATTAGCCTTTATTTACATATTAATTTGTTCGTATTAGTATGTTCATATAATTATTTTGATCTTACTATATTGTGGCTATATTATATATGATCTTGTGATATTTAACCTATGAGATTTGTGGTAGTATTAAGGCTTAAAAAACCATAAGTAATTGTATTTTCTATTTAATCAGATCATTGGTGTCCATAGGTGTCCCAATATATTTTATGTTATTTTTCATTCTGTGTATTCCTTTTGTTAAGTAAAACTAAGTAATATTTGATTCCATTCATTTTTAGAAATTGCTCTTAAAAAATTTTATTCGATTGCTTTTTCTAGTAGAAGTTTTACCTTCTAACTTTTCTTGAGGATAATTTTTTGTTGAAGCTAATGAAGGAGGTATTTTGAAGGCTAACAATGTAATCTAAAGAAGGGTTTATGATAAAAACCCTAGGTGGAATTGAATTGTGAGGATCTCTCTAGAATTAGTAGATTTTCTCCAGGAGAAATATTTATCAAAAGGTTTCTCTTTTCTCTCATTGAAACTCAATCTTGTTTTGTTTCAACTTTTTGACTAGATGGATGCCCTAGTTTTGGAATTAGGTTAAGTTTTGTCAAAAACTTATTTTTATTTTACAAAAAAAAAAAAAAAAATCATTTCCTTTTCTCTTCCAACTTTTATTTTCTAATAGTAATATAGATGAGAGGGTAGACTACTAAGTTGTTATGAAAGAAGAAAAGAAGACACCAATTTTTTTTTTAAATAGACCCATGGTGTTAGAAAAGTCATAGATAGGATTCGATACTTAGAAAAGGCCCCTTGTCCTCTCAAAAAAGTTGCAAAAATGGTCCAACAAATTTTCTATTGCATAGGCATAAGAGGACGTCCTAATTGGTTATGTTTGATAAAATGGTTGTTTAGGGAAAATTATAATATATACAGATAAAACATTAGTGTTTTAGGATTCTTTACAAAATTTTAGAGGGGTTCCTAGTTCAACACTTTTGTTAGTGTTAGAGTATATTACATCATTTGGGTCATGTAAATGTACCACCTTTGGTACATAGTTAGAGTAGGAGATTACTTTAGGGGGAAGTTAGCTAGTTATTTCAAGTAATGTAATAAATGCACAAGTGTCAATGCGCAAGTTGTAAATGTGCAAGGTAGCCCCTTGTACAACTAGGTAGTGTGTTGGCCAAGGAACCTATCTTTCTATATAAAAGGGCCTCATAGTAAGTGATTGAACATCATCGTAGGTAGTAGTAGTGTAGAAGGTAAACTCCACTGGTGATGGAGTGCAATGTAGTCCTTTAGCATATATTCATGGAGTGTTCATTTCCTCCATAGCTGCATTGTATTATTTTCATCACTTCTATTTATAGTATACTTCAATCATGTTGTAAAATTGCTTTCCTTCGTATTTTCAGCATCTAGATATTGCCATATTCCATAGCATACTTCATCAAAAGCTAAAAATTAGTTTTACCTCCATGTATTTAAAATTTTCTTTTGAAAAACTATTATTTCCCTTTTTAAAAAAAATTCAAATTATAAAAAAGATTATAGGGAATATTCCTTAAAGTGGTGGTTTGTTGTGAAAATTTGGATGTGCAAGCCTATGCAAGTATAATGTAGGCCTACACAAGGCATGAAAGGGGGTATTTGGAAATAATATTTTGTTTAAGTTTTCTTGTTAGCCTTTCCCTCCCAAGCTTGGAACTTCAAGGGTTGGTTAGCAAAGGCCCTTTAAGTAATTGGGCCATCAGAGGTTCAATAAATTAAATGTATTTTGCTCATGGATGCCCTAGTTTTAGGATTGGGTTTTTTCAAAATCTTATTTGTATTTTACAATTAAAAAAATCCATTTCCTTTTATCTTCCAACTTTTCTTGTCTAATAAAAATATAGATGAGAGGGTAGATTGCTTAGTTGCTATGAAAGAAGAAAATAAGACAATTTTTTTTAGACAAACCCATGGTTCCAAAGAAGTTATGGATAGGCTTCCATACTTAGCAAAGACCTTTGATCCACTTGAAAAAGTTGCAAAAGTGATCCAACAATTTTTTTGTTGCATAGGCATAAGAGAATATCCTGATTGGTTATGTTTGAAAAAATGGTTGTGTAGAGAAAATTGTAATAGATATAGACAAAACATTATTGTTTTTGGATTCTTTAAAAAGTTATAGGGGGATTACTAGTTCAACACTTTTGTTAGTTTTGCCTTCATGTATTCCATATTTCCTTTCAAAAAATTGCTATTTCCCTTCTTTTTTCAAAATTTCAAATTATAAAAAATATTGTGGGGAATATTCCCTAAAGTGGTGGTTTGTTGTAAAAATTTGGATGTGCACACTTATGTAAGTATGATGTAGGCCTACACAAGGCATGTAATAGGGAATTTGGCAAGAATGGTTTGTTCAAGTTTACTTGCTAGCCTTTCCCTCCTAGGTTTGGTGCTTTGAGGGTTGGTTAAAAAAGGCCCTTTAAGTCATTGGGCCATGGAAGATATCAAATTTGAATTTATTCTATGCCATATTTTTAATTTATGATGACTTTAGAAATCATGACATGCAAACCTATGATGACATGATACCATTTAGAATAACTATGATGATGTGGTAGGGATATATGAATATCATGTGGTAGTCCATATACCTAACTTGGTAGCAGGTGCATAAATCTTGAGGTGGCACATGGTAATCCATGCAATTAATGTGGCAATCCATATAGCTAACTTGATGATCAAAGTATGAATATTTAGATGACATATGGAAGTCTATATAGGTGACATGGTATTCCATATAGGTGAGGTGATAGTCTATATAGGTGATGTGGAATGACACATGGTGGTTGATAGAGGTGTTAATTTAGTTGATGATGTGGCACACATCCTAAGATGACATGTGGTAGATGATGCATGGCATGATGTAGATGCTGACATGGCATACTCTAATTGGGCCAATTTGGTAGGCTATATGCCACTTGGTACATATATATACAAGTATGGCTAATAAAATAATAGAAACTCATGATACGTAGCTTAATAGTTAGAAAAAGACTTGGAGATAAAATTTAGAGTTAATGAAAAAGCAACAACTGATAAAACATGGTTTGTAAATTAAGCAACAAATTAGATCATGAGAAGTGGTATCATGCAATTGGTTGGTATACTACATAGTGAGTGTACGCTTGGCACCTCCACAACCACTCATGTAGTGACACATGACAACCTCCCATTCATTGCAAATACTATTTTTTAAAAATATTACAAATATTTTGTAGATATTTTTTGTGATTTTAGGACAAAAATGTTGAGGGTAATAATTGTTACATACATAATGTTTTGAGCATGTTTTTCAATTTGCATGATTTTTTGAGATCTCTACATTGGTGGTGTTGTTTTTATCATAATTGCAAAAAGAATTTTAAATTTTGGTAGAATAGTCGTGGATCATCATGTGCCCTTTTTGAGTGACCCTAGCTATACTACTTATAAGATTAATATTAAATCTCTACTATTAAGTGTTAGATTTTTAAGCCTTTACTACCATAAAATATCACAAGGTTATCTCACAATATCACATAGGTCCTAATATAAAATAGCCACAATGATAAAGGCCAAGATAATAAGAATATGAATAAATTAATATGTATTTCAAGGCTTATATAATAATGAAAATAACATTCATATATACTGAAATATAAATGTAAATAGCTTGAATAATTCATGAACTATGCATGAAGAAAACTTACAATATTATTTTCTCAAAATGTATACAAGCTTTATTACCTTTCTGCTTCTTACAATCAGATAATAAGATATATGAATATTGGATTGCTTTCCTATGGAGCATTGTCTCCATAATATAGCCATTGTAATATGACTCTTTAGATACTTGACTATTGCTCTCCATATGCCAAGTCTCATGACTCTTGGCTTATCAACTTGCCACTTGCATACTTGATGGACACTTGACTCTACAATACTTGCACACATATACAAGACTCTTGGACTTCTACATGCACTCCTAAACTAGGATATTGTGCACATCCTCACATTACATATTTTCACTCTTACATACAAGACACGTGTGCAAATTCTCTCAATCTACGCTTGCACTCTAACTTACATGACACTTTTGTATTTCCTACATATTCCACTTTGACATGAAACTTGTGCATTTCCTATACATTAGCACTTACATAAAATAGGAAATATAAATCATACTCTAAACTGTAGACTCAACCCTAATATACTATTTACAAATTTACTATGAAGTTAATATGGTGGCATATTAACATGTACTAAATAATGTAATATACCTCAACATCCCCTTGTATTACATTATTTGGTTATTGAAGAATTTAGTCTTTAATATTGGTTTTTGTCTTTATTTTCAATATTCAGGTGACATTGCATTTTTCACTAACCTCTACTTCTTTAGAATCTACTTCATCATCTTGGACATTTGGTTCATCAATGCTTATGTCTGAAGGAAAGAATTAGACTATGTTGGATCTAATTACCTATATCCTATCTTTTTGAACACTCAAGCAATTTATCATTAAATTCATCTTGAGATAGACATTCAATAATCTCTTGAGAAAAACCAATTGAATCTAAGGTATATATTCCATTTTTGATTGAACCTATACTGTTTTGTTTTGATTCTTGATGATGTATTTGCTATATTAATTTATATATTTGAATTCAAATAATTTTCCTTTTCAACCAATTGAGTAACTGAAATAAGACTGGTTAATAGTCCTAGAACTTATAAAACATTATCTAGCACAAAATCTAAAAAATATATGTTAAGTATTACTCTACTAGTTCCTTGAAATTGATATCTTTTATCATTTGCAATATTTAGAGAGATACTATCCCTGACTTCTAAAAATGCAAACCAATGTAAGTTTCTAGTCATATGATGACTAGCTCCCAAGTTTATATACCAAACATCTCTTTCCTTTTGAATATTTGATTTGACTCAAGTGATATAATCTTACATATTTCGTAAGAGTTTAGAAGAACTTTTTTATGATGTTGTCCATCATATTCAAAAAATTACCATTGATATAAATTTTCTTTTTGAACTTTTCCTCTCATAAAGTATGGTTTTGCATTTTGATAATGTCTCTTATGTTGAGAAGTTATTTTTTTTCATTTATCTATTTTGAGTTTTTAAGTTGAAATCCTTGTCTCCTAAGTTAAAAATAATAACCCAAATATGCAATTTGATTCCATTTAAGTAGTAAACCTTATGACTCCCTAATTTAAGAAACTTAAATAATAATGAAAGGGTTTTTGAATGATATTGAAGGCAAGCAATTTACAAAAGTTTGAATTAGGTAAGGGTGGGATCCTCCTAGCAAACTTAGTAGTATAAATCTCATTAATTGATTTGGTGATGGTTTGGTGGGAGGGCTAGAGGTCACATAAATTGGTGTGGATCCAAATCCCACCCATGATCCCCATATTTCCTCAATATGGGATAGCATTGAAGATGGATGTTTTGTAGTAGTTTGATTTAGGTAAGGGCAGGAATCCCATTGGTAAGCTTGGGAGCAGCCCAAGCCATGGGGATATCTCTGGTGGTAGTCTCGCAGGAGGGTTGGAGCTATTAATCCTTAGTGTGGGTCCATATCCCACACTTGATACCTTAAATATTCCTCAAAAGGAGACCCCTATTTTATCCTTGTTGAAATGGTTCAAAAATTTTCCAACCTATCTTTCATTTCTAGTAATTATTTTGTTCTCCTTCCAAGTCAGGGCAAGTTGAGCATCCCTCCTGAGCTCATGGCCATGACTGTTTCTCAAGAAGTCATCTCTCTCATTGGGAAATTTACTAGCTCTAGGCCTAAGATCAAATCCATTAGAAAGAGGGCCTTCTCCAAGTGGAAGCCCAGAGATCATATGGAATTAGTGGTGATACCTAGAGGTTTTTTATTTGAACAATGTTAAACATTCAAGCCACATCCTCATTGGAGGTTTGTGGTTATATGACCATTATAGCATTTTTCTCAGGAAATGGAGTCCAAATTTTAACCCAAAATCCCAATGCATCAATACTACTATGATCTAGGTCAAGCTCCCTAGATTTCCAATTTAGTTCTGACATGAAGACATAATCAGAGGAATCTAGGACAAGCTTGTTGATTTTGACCCTACTACAAAATCCAAATATCACATGGTCCATGCCAGAATGTGCATTAATTCCATTTTGGACTTTGAGTTTCCTACCTCCATCGAGCTATTATTGAACATCTACAACTAGCACTAAGCAATTGAATACAAAAATAAATCATACTTTTGCACCATTTACAAGAAATAAGGATACCTTTCTTCTTAGTGTCTCATAGGGAAACCTCTCACTATGCCCAAGAAATCCTAGCAGGACTTCAAGAAGCCTATTGGGTCAGCTAAAGCCTTTAAGTAGTTAGGACCAGTTGCCAATGAGATCAAAACTTTTACCAGTGAGAAGGTCCAGTATTTGAATGTCTCAAAGACTAAAAAATCCAAAGGAAAGGAATTAGTGTAGTCCAATGGTGATGGTTCCTAAGCCCAAGTTAGCCTCAATTCCTCCTCTCTGAATAATATTCTACCTATTCAAGAGAACTCATTTTCTTGTTTGCAAAATGAGACTCTCATCCCCGAGGACTCATTTACTTCTAAAGAAGGGTTTCCTTTAGTCATGGAGCAAATATCTAGCATCACTACCCCAAATATCCCTCCATTACTGAATAAGTATTTTGATTATTCTCCTATTATTCTAGACTCCTTATCTATGTCTCTATATCTCTTGCAAGAATACCTCATATTACTCTATCAAGAATCATCCCCCTATTTTACTGAGGTTGCCCATGCGACCACTACTCTCCCTAAAGTTTCTTCTCCTCCTTGTATAGGATCACTCACCACAAAAGAGTCTCCTTTGAACTTTGTACCTATTAAAGGTGAAGTAAATCCCTTGAAAAATCCCATCCTAAATCAAATTGCTAACCTCAAATAGAACCTTGCTCATCCTCCTACCTGAAACAATAAAAAGGGAGTTACAGATGTTTACAATGGAAAAAATAAAGAGAGACCTTCAAAAAAGAATCTTAAGAAGAGAGAATCAGCATTGGAAATTACTAATGTAGCCTAGTCCACTGTACATCTATAAAAAAAGGAAAATCACCTAACAGAGTTCAGATTTGATGGGAGACAGGAACAATCTCCCATATGCCTTCGATAGAGGAAGGAAATTTTATTCAAAAATAGAGAATTAAATATTCTCTCAAGGGTCATGAGAGGCCTCAATGGCCTTGCCAACACTACTTTTTTGCTTCCATGAGGAAATATTTGATCCCCCATATCATTCTCCTTCAAGAAATTAAAGTTGGAGTTACCATCTTGGAGAGAGTCTCTAAAGCTATATGGGAAAAGGTGATTTCCTAGTAGGCTTGCTCTTAGGGGTTCTATTATGCCCGTGGTATCCTATGCGATCTTCCAGCTTCAAAATGGATCTCTCTTCTTCTATTTTACTACAAATTCACATTTGATAATTGGGCTCTCTCTATAATTTTTCCCTAATTATTTCCATGGAAAGAGTTTCTTTATGGATCAGGTTATCGATTTATATACATATTAAAAATACCTATTATTTAATTGATAAAGAATGAATGCCTCAATCCCTTCTAGAGGCTTTTAGGATAAATTTGGGGAATGATATCCCAAATAAATTTTTAGCCATCCCTATCATTACTATTTTTGATTTATCCCTTTTGATCTGTATTCTCTTGTTGCCTCCTCTATTTTCCCTTACTCTCTCTTGATGTTTCATCTACAGTAGTTTTAGGGCTTTCCCCTATTTTGGTCTTATTTTATGTTCTCCTCTCCATTGTTCCTAGGAGTATGTCTTGTAGGACCCTATTCGAGGGACTTCTATTGTAAATGGTTTAGGGATCCTTCCAAAACCCCTTCCATAAATAAATAAATAAATAACTTAAATAATAATTCAAATATGAAATTTGCAAATTTTTAAATTTTAATCCTTTGATGCTGAAAACCTTTTAACTCCCAAATATTTAAATTTGCAAAATTTCAAAAACTTATCTAGTATTTTAAATTTGAATTTTCTCAATAAAATGTATTGTACCTTTAAAAAACTTCAAACAATAATCAAACAAATTAAGTAATGTAGAAATCCTTATTACTCCATATCTTTAAAAATTCAAAAAAATTAATTCTGACCTAACCCTTATAACTCCTTAACTAAAAATTAAATCTTACTTAGGCTATGTAAACACCTTATAACTCCAATAAAACCTAATTAAAAAATGTTTTCCAATATAATCTTATACTCCAAATTGTGCTTTGCTTGGTGAATTGTGCTCTGCTTGCTCATTGGAGAATCACACTCTGCTTGCTCACTGGCATTAACCAAGTCATGTTTCACTTGCTCACTGACATTAATAAAACTGTGCATGCCTCTAGATGTCTTCCCTTTACAACTCTATTTAAAAGAATTTAAGCTTAGATGTTTCAAATATCCATGAATCTAAACTCAAACATTTCAAATATCTATGTGTTGCTTTGAATGGACATGTATATTAGAAAAAACACTTCAATTCAAATAATATATGATGTTTTTATATGTTACAAAATATTAGGTTTTGCATTCCATGATTTGCTTAAACGTTGAACTTAAATGATCCTTCCTCAGTATTTTCTCTTCCTTGATGGGCTCTTCATATTTTTTTTCTTCTCCTTGGATGTACGTTTGAATTCCTTAAGCACTGATTGCTCTACCTTAGTCATTCTCCTCGGACATTGGATGCTTGTTGGTTTCTCCTCCTTAGGCTCTAGTTGTTTTTTGGTTTCTCCTCCTTAGGTGCTAGTTGCTTGTTAGTTTCTCCTTATGAGGTACTAGTGTCTCTGATGTCTACACCAAGTTCTCTTGGTTGGTTCCAACATTACCAATATTGACCTATTGGGTGCCTTCTCCACTAGTTTTCTTGATTCTTTTAGGCTTGTCTCTTTCACTGCTATCCTAGTCTTTTATCTCGCTCCATCATGATATATTTCTATGTTAGAGTTTGAGCTTCTATATTACTAAAAAATTGTATACATCAAAGCAATGACGTTGTAGTTTTTATCTACTATAATGGTGTTTGAAAAATGACTTCTATTGCTGTTATAACAAATTTTTAATTCAACTTTGCAATTTCTTGAATGCAATCTCCTTTAACGTGGCCTTTATTTCCTTTGTTTTTTGTATGTTTATAAAATGGTGTGATGCTTATTCTATTGTCACCTTCTTGATATGGCAAAATGACTATTTTATTGTCACCTTCTTAAGGTGGCTGAATGACTATTCTTCAACTACTTTATTAAAGTGCTTAAATGGGCCTGTTTTTCAAAAAAATGGGTCTCTTTCTTTTTCTATATGGATCTCTTAATTTTTCTATATGGGCCTCTTTATTTTTCTTCTTCTATATAATCTCTTGGAATTTTTTATTTACTATATGGGCATCTTAGGCCTTTCTTAAAATGAAGGCCTATCTCTTGGACCTCTCTTTTTTAATCTATGTTGTTATTGCTTTCTACTACTTCAAATATATGTACGTAGGAAGCTAGAATGCTTCTCAATCCACTACAACTTTAGCTATTATTTTATTCTATTCTTTCTCTACTTTCATATCTATGCTTTCTCTCTTATCCCTATACTTAGAAGCTAAAATTATTCTCTACCTTTTGTAAGAATCTTCTCAAAATTTTGTAGCTTAGTCTCTACTTTCTATCAATCTAAAATCTAAAATCTTCAATTTCTTAGGTCACACCTAAGAACCCAATATGATTCTCCTCCTTACAAGAGAATCTAATATTAATGTAAAGGTGAATATGAATGTCCCTGAATGACCAAATTTCTCTTGAGTTGGATTTATTGCATTTATTTTTTATTTTTTTAGAGATTTTATTGCACAAAGTGAATAGTTACAAAACATACAAGGAATGGAAAAATCAAATCTGAGCCAACATATCTAATTTTATTGCCATAACATTCGATTGAGTTCTTGCGGTCCTATTGAAACTATAGGTCTCCTCCATTGTCATTCAAGTTTAGTAGGGTTTTCCAAATATGCCACATTCTAGGAGTCAAGTTCACTCCAACATTAGCCATCTTATATTCTTCCCTATTATATTTTCTGCACACATGATGTAATTCTATCTTGGAGAATTGCTTCAATAGAATCTTGATAATCTTTGTCACATACAAGATGTTGATGGACTTACAATGACCAAATTTTATGGTATTTATAATGAGTTTCAAATCACCAAATATTTGAATTGAGTCACATCCCTTTTCTTTTGCCAAAATCAATCCCAATTTTAGAGCATTAGCCTCAACACTATTGTTTGAAGAGAGGCCCAACCCAACAATAAAATTCATACTAATTTTACCATTGAGAAATAAGATACCTCTACCTCCACCAACTCTTGGGTTTCCTTTTGAGGCCCCATAAAAGAAGATGGAGTAACCAACAGAGATCAAGGGGGCATGATCCTAATTTTATTGTTTTCTTCTTGACATGAATTCTTGGGGTAGCCTCATTTAAGAGGGAAATAATCTTCGAGGTCATATCCCATGGAGGAGAGAATTGGTTCTTGAATATGGCATCATTTCTTGCTTTTCAAACACTCCGAAAAATATATCTAGGCATCATTTGCTTCACCTATATGGGCCAAAGAGTAGAATTAGTCAAACCCAAAATAAGAGAGTACATGTTCATAGCTTCTTCAAAGGAATTAGGTGCAAGAACAATAGGAGAAGTATTAGAGAGAATTAATCTCCAGACTTCCTTGACATAGGAACAATGCACAAGAATATGGTCTCTACTTTATTCATCTACATGGCATAAAGAACATCAACTTGGACCCTCCAAATTTCTTTTTTGAATGTTGTCCTAGGTTAACTACTTATTCAAAGACAAGAGCCAAAGAAAAATAATAATTTTAGGAATAGTGCCTTTGTGCCAAATGTGTCTCCATTTGGGCATAGAAGGGGAGGAACCTTAGAGCAATTTATAACCTTTTTTGATAGAATAAATACTAGAACCTTTCATACTCCCCCAAATTAACTTATCTTCAGCCAAAGGATCGAGAGGAGTTCTACCCTCCATTGAAGTAATAAAATAATTTTAGTCCTTAGTTAAATTTTGAGGTATTCTAAGATCATGGAAAGACTTGATTCTTGTGGGGCAACAAAATTCACCACTTGAGAAAGGAATTGCAAGTTAGAAGAATTTAGCCCATCTTGTAATCTATCCAAAATGGTAGGTCTAATATTTCCCATGATTTTATCTTCAAGAAATTTTATCCTTTCCCCATTTCCAGGCATCCAATACAAATTCTTAGAGATAATTTCCATGGCTCTTTCAATATTTCTCCAAATTAGAGATTTCTTCCTAGTGTAAATGCTGAGAATTTTACCATTTTGGATTTTATAGTTATACTTATGAATCAAAAGGTTGGACCACCAACAATATTTGGTTGTAACCATATTCCAAACAATTTTTGCTTCTAGAGCCTTTTGATGATCAAATATGCATCTAAGACCAAGTCCCCCTTCCATATTACTTTTGATAATATAGTCCCACTTGACTAAGTGATACTTCCTTTTACTATCCTGTTTGCCACCATCCCACATGAATTTTTTGAGAAGTTGTTCCATTTTTTATGATGCCAATAGGAGCACATAGAATACTCATTTGGTAAATAGGAAGGGTAGCTAGCATAGATTTTATGAGAAGAATCCTTTCCGGAGGGGTTAACCAACAATTTGCCCAATCATTGAGTCTATTTTTCATTTTTTCAATTATTTTTTCCATATCATCAAACTAGGTTTGGTGAAAGAAATTGGAATGCCTAGATAGGTAAAAGTAGAGTCCATACTCACTTTGAAGCCAAGAATTCTAGAAATCTTAGCAATGTCCTTTTGAGAGTGGTTGGAGAGGTAGATAATTGACTTAGAGTTATTAATTTTACTGCCCATGGCCTCCAAGAAAACCTTGAGATATTTTGCAAATCTATGAGCAATTTGAGGAGAGGCATGCCCAAGTAGCCACATATCATCCAAAAATTGAGAATGGTTGATATCTTTACCACCATTATAAGTGGGGATACCTAAAAATAATCTTTGCACTCTTAGTTGTTCAAGATTCCTACCAAGAAGTTCAACAGTTAAAATGTACAAGAAGGGGGAAAGAGGGCAACCCTACCTCAGGCCACGAGAGATCTTGAAGAAAGGCATGGGGCTTCCATTGAAAAGGGGGAAAATCCATGGGTTAATCCATTCAACCATGTCCTCCTTGAATCCCATTTTGTACAAAGTTTCAAATATTGCTTGGTGACTAAGTCTATCAAATGCATTTGCCATATCTAGTTTTATGGCCATTATATTTTTATTTCCTTGCTTACAAGAGTGGATGGATTCTTGTGTGAGGATGATTCCTTCATAAATATGACGGTGAGGAACAAATCCCATTTGTTCTTCTAAGATCAAAAGTGGGATAATTTTTCCCATTCTCCTTGCTATTAGCTTTGTAATAATTTTGTAAGAAGTATTACAAAGTAAAATTGGTCTAAATATTTCCAATATTTTAGCTTGAGCTTCCTTGGGAACTAAAGCCAAGAAGGAAGAATTGATCCCACCATGAAGTTTCTGCTTATTTTTGGAGTCTTCAATCATAAGGAGAAGGTCATCCTTTATTAATTCCCAAAAGTCTTGGTAGAAGTTAGCATTGAAACCATTTGGCCCTAGAGCTTTGTCACACTTCATACTAAAAACCACTTGTCGAAGTTCCTCCATCATAACATCTAAAATACACTTTTCATTTTTCTCTTGAGATACCAAGGAGGGAATGTTCAAAAGAAGTTTGTGTATCTAGGTAGATCTATCCTAAATTTCTTCCTTGAAAAGAAGCTGAAAATGATCAAAGACACTAAGTTTTATATCTTGCACAGAATCTAAAACTTGCCCATCTAAAGAGACTAGTTTGGAAATTGAATTATAATTTCTTCTTTGGAGAGTATTCCTATAGAAGTACTTAGTGTTCCTATCACCCTCTGAGAGCCAAGTCATTCTAGATTTTAATCTCCAAGAAGCTTCTTCAAAATTTAAATTTTATTTTAAAAGAGAAGAGGAACATTTTTGTTGTTGCTTGATAAGATCCTCTACAGGGCCCTCAATCTCAATCCTTTCATAAAGTTCCTCTAACTACTATTTTATAACTATTGATTTTTGAATTTTGTTATTTTTTAATCCAATTTTTGATACCAGAATGAACACTTTGTATTTTGTTAACCCATTTTTGCCCTTGGAAAGGAGAGTATGCTGAATTAGACCAAGAATTCTTAACCATCTAAACAAACCTAGGTTGATTGAGCCAAAGTGAAGAGTATTTGAATAGAATGGGACCCCAATTGATTCTCTATTTTAAGCAAAGGCTAATGGGATTATGATTAGAGATGGGGTTAGGGAGAATTTTTGAGCGGGCCAAAGGAAACTCTTCCAACAATTCACCAAATTTTTTTTTGTCCAATCTAGCTACAAAATTAGCTAAAAAAACAAGCTTATTTGTCCAAGTGAATTTACCTTTATTGGGCTTGAGATATTCTAAGTAAAAAAGACTCATAATATCTTCCACATCTTCTCTATCTCTATCTTTGATAGGAAGCCCACCTCTTTTCTCATTTTGATTCAAAACCAGATTTAGATCCCCCCAAGAATCTAATTTTTGGGCCTTGAGAAACAAGCATTTTCTTTGATAGAGCTCCAACAATTTTTCTTATCCATAGGGTGGTTGGGAGAGTAAAAATTGGTAACAAAGACCAAAATATTAGAGGGAATATGACACAAGGAGATTCTAATCCAATTATCATGTAGGAAACAATCCTCAAGATGAAAATCAGTAGAGCAACAAGTGATGATACCCCCTGAAGCACCTTTAGAAGAAGATGCCAGGTATTCATAATTTGGCCAAATTTTATTGAAAATAGATTTAGCAGTATTACTATCTTAGTTTCTTGAATAAGTAGAATATCAGGTTTCTCAATATTCAAAAAGTGTATTGAGAAGATTCTTTTATTTTTATCCCCTATTCCTTTGATATTCCAAGAGAGAATTTTCATTGCTTACATTTTATGGGTTTATATTTCAAGGTTGAATCCAACATTACTTGCTTGTTGGCTACATTATTTTTAGTCGTTTCCTTGGCTTTAACCTAAATATTTTTATTTTTTTCTTTTCTTGTTTGAGCTTTTTGACTAGGAGAAGGAAGTATATCCTCTTCTTCCCTTTTATTTTCTTCTTCTTGAAGTGGAATGTTCCTCTCTATAGGTTGAGAAGATGGGGGAAGCCCAATCCCTTTATCCTGTTCCTGCACTGCTTCCTCCTCTACTATAATATTTGGTTTGTCTATGAGCCTAGTCCATTTATCATGTTCATGAATTGCTTCCTCCTCCATTGCAATATTTGATTTATCTATGTTCCCACTTTCTTCAATATCCAAAACCTTTAAAGGACTAGAAGATGAAGGGTCTTTGTTAGATAGACCTATTTTTTCTACAATATTTTGATTTATTTGTTTTACTTGCTATAAGACTTAATTTTGATCCTTTAATTTCTTTGTTTCCTTTTACCTTTTGGGGTAATCTCTCTAAAAATGGCCATGCTCGTGGCATAAAATGCATTTAAAAAAAATTTGCTCATAATCTTGTTTTTGTGTTAAGGTTAGATAATTTATTTTTAGATTTATGGCTTTTGGGAGGCCTTTTACCAGATCCACCTCAACACAAACTCGAGCAACCAAATTATTTTTCTAAAAAGGTTCAGCCCATGTTTTGAAATTACCAATAGTATTTCCAATGGCTTTAAGAGCCTCTTCATGCAATAGATGCAAAGGGATAAAGGGAAAATAGACCCAAACATGAACCTTAGAAGGGCATTCTTCTACTGGATCAAAGTTGGGGTTCTAGTTCTTAAGGTAAAGCCCATAGGGTATCAAGAACTAGGGTCCACTTATGAATATCAAGTTTTTATCTCCTTTCTCTATAAATATTGCCATAAAGAAATATCTTCCATACATTACTATTTCCACATTACTTGTAATTTTTTATTGCTATTATTTGTATACCCATTGCTCTACATGCTTGGAATATGGCCATGCCCTAGTAAAATTTCCAACCAAAGCTAGTTCTATAATATTGATAAAAAAACCAATAGTGTTCTATAGTAGGATTTCCATCGTAGGAGCCTCATACCAACACTAACATATCCTTAGATATACCCTCTTTAATTGGTTTTTGAGAGGCCCTAGCCTTTGAAACTATTTTATTTAGCATACTAATTTTTTAATCATTAGATGGGCTATGAGAAACCACATCATTGAATGATAGAGGGAAACACATTGACGTAGTAAGATAGAGAACAAGCTCTACATAAAAACCCTAGATCTCTATTATTCAAAACTAAAATCTATGTTAAGGTGTGTTTATATATACACAACTCTTCTTGAAATATTTATTAGTGATTCTCCTCTTCTTCTCTAGAGAATCCAAAAATCTATATCAGGGTGACTCTAAGTGTCCTTGAATGTCAAATTTTCTTTTGAGTTGGCTATCAATTTATCTTAGCTAAGTCCTACTATTCACTGTTATCCTTCAACCAAGTGGAAATACCCTAGCCTTTTCTACTCAATATGACCTTTTAAAAATATATAGTCCAAGTCTTCACTGCCTTCAAAGTGGATATAATCTAAATCAACTTTATCAAAATGGACAAAGTCAATTAATAATGGTGGCTAAACTGGATAGATTTAGGTGGTAGCTTTGATAACACTATTGGATTTTTAAGCCTTTACTACCACAAAATATCACAAGTTATCTCACAATATTACACAAGTCCCAAATATAAAATAACCACAATAATAAAGGTCAAGATAATAATAATATGAGTATAATAATATGAATATCAAGGCTTTTATAATAACAAAAATAACATTCATTTATATACTTAAATATGAATGTAAATAGCATGAATCATTCATGAACTATGCATGAAGAAAACTTACAATATTAATTGCTCAAAATGTATACAAGCTTTATTACTTTTTTGCTTCTTACAATCAGATAATAAGATATATGAATATTGGATTGCTTTCCTATGGAGCATTGTCTCCATAATATAGACATAGTAATATGACTATTTATATACTTGACTATTGCTCTCCATATGCCAAATCTCATGACTCTTGGCTTATCAACTTGCCACTTGCATACTTGATGGACACTTGACTCTACAATACTTTCACACATGTACATGCACTCCTAAACTAGGAAACTTGTTCACATCCTCAAATTACATATTTGCACTCCTACATACAAGACACTTGTGCACATTCTCTCAATCTACACTTGCACTCTAACTTACATGACACTTGTGCATTTCCTGTACATTGCACTTTTACATGACACTTGTACTTTTTATGCACATTAACACTTACATAAGAGGGGAAATATAAATCACACTCTAAACTATAGACTCAACTCTAATATAATATTTACAAATGTACCATCAAGGTACCATAGGGGTACATTAGAATGTACTAAAGAATGTAATATACCTCAACACACCCATGTATTACATTATTTGATTATTGAAGACTTTAGTTTTCAATCTTGGTCTTTATATTTGTTTTAAATCTATAAGTGACCTTGCATTCTTCATGAACATCTACTTCTTTGAAATATGCTTCATCATCTTGGACCTTTGGGTAATCCAATGTTTATATCTTTAGGAAAATATTGGACTGTGCTCGATCCAATTTCCTGTATCCTGTCTTTATCAACACTCAAGAAATTTATCATTAACTTTATCTTGATATAGACATTCAATATTATCTTGAGAAAAACCAATTTAATCCAAGGCATATATTTATTTTTTGATTGAACCTATAGCTTTTGTTTTGTTTTGATTCTTGATGATGTATTTACTATGTTCGTTTATATATTTGAATTCAATTGATTTTCTTTTTTCAACCAAGTAACTAAAATAAGATTGGTTGATAGTCCTAGAACCTATAAAAAATTATCTAGCATAAAATATAAAAAAGGTATGCTATATCTTGCTCTACTAGTTCCTTGAACTTGATATCTCTTATCATATACAATCTTTAGAGAGATATTATCCTTGACTTCTAAAGACTCAAACCAATGTAAATTTCCAATCATATGATGACTAGCTCCTGAGTCTATATACCAAATATCTTTTTCCATTTGAACCTTTTGATTTGACTCAAGTGATACGGTCTTACATCTTTGATAATTGTTTTGCAGAACTCTTTTATGATGTCCATTATATTAAAAAAAAATGCCTTTGCTATAAATTTTATCTGTAAACTTTTCCTCTCATAAAGTATGGTTTTGCATTTTTACAATGTCTCCTATGTTGAAAATTTCCTTTTTGCCATTTATCCATTTTGAGTTTTTAAGTTGAAATCCTTGTCTCCTAAGTTAAAAATAATAACTCAAATATGCAATTTGATTCCCTTGAAGTAGTAAACCTTATGAATCCCTAATTTGATAAACTTAAATAACATTTCAAATATGAAATTTGCAAATTTTTAAATTTTAATCCTTTGATGTTGAAAACCTTTTAACTCTTAAATATTTAAATTTGCAAAATTTCAAAAACTTTTCTAATATATTAAATTCATATTTTCTTAAAAATAAATCTTCTACCTTTAAAAAAACTTCAAACAATAATTAAACTAATTAATTAATGTTGAAATCCTTATTACTCCATATCTTTAAAAATTCAAAAAACTTAAATTCCAAACTAACCCTTATAAATCCTAAATTATAATTATAACCTACTTATAACTCCTTAATTAAAATTAAATCTTACTTAGACTATGTAAGCACCTTATAACTCCAAGAAACCCTAATTAAAAAATAATTTTGAATATGACCTTATACTTCGAATCGTGTTTCACTTGGAAAATTATGCTTTGGTTGCTCACTAGTGAATCATACTGTACTTGCTCATTGGCTTTAACCAAGTCATGCTTTGCTTACTCACTTGAATTAATAAAACTATGTGTGCCTCTAGATGTGTTCCCTCTGCAGCTCTATTTCAAAGAATCTAAGATTAGATATTTCAAATGTCTGTGAATCTGAACTCAAACATTTCAAATATTTATGTGTTGCTTTGCATGGACAAGTATGTTATAAAAATGTTTTAATTTAAATAATGTCTGATGTTATACATTCCAACGACATTAGGTTTTGTAGTCCATGATTTGCTTAAATGTTGAACTTCAATGATCCTTCCTCACTCTCTTCACTTCCTTGTTGGGTTCTTCATCTATTGTTTCTCCTCCTTGGATGTACATTTCACTTCCTTAAGTGAGTGTTGCTATACCCTAGTCATTCTCCTCCTTAGACATTGGTTGCTTGTTGGTTTCTCCTCCTTAAGATATAGTTGCTTGCTAATTTCTCCTCCTCGGGTGCAAGTTGTTTGCTGGTTTCTCCTCCTTAGGCACTAGTATCTCTTATGTCTACACTAGGTTCTCTCGGTTGGTTCCAAAATTACTAATAATTACTCGTTGGTTGCCCTCTCAACTAGTTTCCTTGAATCTTTTAGGATTGTCTCATTCATTGCTATCCTAGTATTTCATCTTGCTCTATCATGCTATGTTTTTATGCTAGAGTCTGAGCTTCTATATGGCTACAATGTTGTATATATAAGTGCAATGACATTGTAGTTTTCCTCTACTACTGGTGAATGACTTCTATTGTTATGATGACAACTATTTACTTTGGCTTTACAATTTATTAAATGTAACATGGTCTTTATTTGCTCTATTTGTTGTATTCTTACAAAATGACCCGATGCTTATTTTGTTGTCACCTTATTGAGATGGCCAAATGACTATTCTGTTATCACATTCTTGAGGTGGCCGAATGACTATTATTTAGCTACCTTCTTGAAGTGCCTGAATGGGCTTGTTCTTTAGCAAAATGGACCTCTTTATTTTTCTATATGGTCTTAATTTTTCTATATGGACATCTTCTTTTTCTATACAAGCCTCTTTAATTTTCTTCTTCTATATAATATCTTAGACTTGTTTCTTTACTATATGGGCCTCTTAGGAATTTCTTCAAATTTAAGTATATCTCTTGGGATACTCTTTTTTAATCTTTATTCTTATTGATTTTTGCTGCTTCAAATATTTGTACTTAGGAAGCTAGAATGCTTCTCAATCCGCTGTAACTTTAGCTATTCTTTCTCTACTTTCTTATATTTACTTTCTTTCTTATCTCTATAATTAGAAGCTAAAATTATTTTCTACCATCTATAGGAAGGTTCTCAAACTTTTGTAGATTAATATCTACTCTCTATTAATCTAAAATCTAAAATCTTTAATTTCTTAGGTCACACCTAGGAAACCACTATTCTCCTTACTAGAGAATCCAATATTAATGTTAGGGTGACTATGAATGTCCATGAATGACCAAATTTCTCTTGAGTTAGCTTTATTGCAATCTTAAATAGTGATTCTCATCTTCTTCTCTAGAGAATCCATAAATCTATATCAGGGTGACTCTTAGTGTCCTTAAATATCCAATTTTCTTCTAAGTTGGCTCTCAATATTAATGTCTAAATTTCTTCTAAGTTCGATATCAATCTATCTTGGCTGAGTATTAGTATTCACTGGTTTTCCTTAAACCAAGTGGAAAGACCCTTGCCTTTATACTCAATATGACCTTTTAAAATATAGAGTCCAAGTCTTCACTACACTCAAAGTGGACATATTCTAAATCAACTTTATAAAAATGGACAAAGTTAATTAATAATGATGGCTAATAAAATAACTCTATTGAACTTGCCAGATTAAGGCAATAGCTCGATACCACTATTGGATTTTTAAGCCTTTACTACCATAAAATATCATAGGTTATCTCACAATATCACACAAGTCCCAATATAAAATAGCCACAATAATAAAGGTCAAGATAATAATAATATGAGTAGAATAATATGAGCAAATTAATATGTATATCAAGGCTTATATAATAACAAAAACTACATTCATTTATATACTGAAATATGAATGTAAATATCTAGAATCATTCATGAACTATGCATGAAGAAAACTTACAATATTAATTACTCAAAATGTATACAAGCTTTATTACTTCTCTGCTTCTTACAATTAGATACTGAGATATATGAATATAAAATTTCTTTCCTATGGAGCATTATGTCCATAATATAGCCATAGTAATGTGACTCTTTAGATACTTGACTATTGCTCTCCATATGCTAAGTCTCATGAATTTTGGCTTATCAACTTGCCACTTTCATACTTTATGGACACTTGACTCTACAATACTTGCACACATCTACAAGACTCTTGGACTCCTACATGCACTCCTAAACTAGGACACTTGTGCACATCCTCAAATTACATATTTTCACTCTTACATACAAGAAACTTGTACACATTCTCTCAATATATACTTGCACTCTAACTTACATCACACTTGTGCATTTTTTGCATATTAACACTTACATAAAAGGGAAATATAAATCACACTCTAAACTATAGACTCAACCCTAATATACTATTTACAAATGTACCATGAAGGTACCATGGGGGTACATTAGCATGTACCAAATAATGTAATATACCTCAACACCCCCTTATATTACATTATTTTGTTATTGAAGACTTTAGTCTTCAATATTGGTCTTTGTATTTGTCTTCAATATTCAAGTGACCTTGCATTGTTCACAAACCTCTACTCATTTGGAATCCGCTACATCATCTTGGACCTTTGGTTCACCAATGTTTATATCTTTTGGAAAACGTTGGACTATGCTAGATCCAATTCCCTGTATCCTATCTTTCTAAACACTCAAGCAATTTATCATTAACTTCATCTTGAGATAGACATTCAATAATCTCTTGAGAAAAACCAATTGAATCTAAGGCATATATTCTATTTTTAATTGAACCTGTAGCTTATGTTTTGTTTTGATTCTTGATGATGCATTTGCTTTTTGCATTTATATAATTGAATTCAATTGATTTTTCTTTTTCAACCAATTTAGTAACTAAAATAAGATTGGTTGATAGTCTTGGAACGTATAAAATATTCTCTAGCACAAAATTTGAAAAAGTCATGCTAGGTATTACTCTACCAGTTCCTTGAACTTGATATCTCTTATCATCTAAAATCTTTAGAGAGATATTATCTCTAACTTCTAAAGACTCAAACTAATGTAAGTTTCCAATCTAGCTGTTGAGTCTATATACGAAACATTTTTTTCTATTTGAACCTTTTAATTTGACTCAAGTGATATTATCTTACATCTTTGATAAGAGTTTTGAAGAACTCTTTTATGATGTTGTCCATTATATTCAAAAAATTGCCTTTGATATAAATTTTGTTTTTGAACTTTTCCTCTCATAAAGTATGGTTTTGCATTTTGATAATGTCTCCTATGTTGAAAAGTTCCTTTTTACCATTTATCCATTTTGATTTTTTAAGTTGAAATCCTTATGTATCCTAAGTTAAAAATAATAAATCAAATATGCAATTTGAGTTCCCTTGAAGTAGTAAACCTTATGAATCCATAATTTAATAAACTTAACTATTAATTCAAATATTAAATTTGTAATTTTTTAAATTTTAATCCTTTGATGTTGAAAACCTTTTAACTCATATATATTTAAATTTGCAATATTTCTAATATTTTTAATTCAAATTTTCTCAAAAATATATCTTCTACCTTTAAAAAAATTCAAACTATAATCAAACTAATTAATTAATATAGAAACCCTTATCACTCTATATCTTTAAAATTTTAAAAAACTTAAAGTCCAAACTAACCCTTATAACTCCTTAATTATAATTATAACCTATTTATAACTCCTTAATTAAAAATAAATATTACTGAGACTATGTAAATACTCTATAACTCCATGAAACCCTAATTAAAAAATAATTTCTAATATGACCTTATACTATGAATCATGCTTCACTTGGTGAATTGTGCTCCCCTTGCTCATTGGCAAATCATACTCTGCTTGCTCCTTGGCATTAACCAAGTCATGCTTCACTTTCTCACTAGAATTAATAAAGTCATGTGTGTCTCTAGATGCATTCCCTCTAAACCTCTATTTAAAAGAATCTAAGCTTAGATATTTCAATTTTATGAATTTGAACTCAAATGTTTCAAATATCTACATGTCACTCTACATGGGCAAGTATGTTAGAAAAATACTTCAATTCAAATAATATTTGATGTTGATATACGTTACAAAAAAATTAGGTTTTACAATCCATGATTTGATTAAATGTTGAACTTCAATGATCATTCTCTGGTCTCTTCACTTCCTTGCTAGGCTCTTCATCTTTGGTTTCTCCTCCTTGGATGTACAATTCACTTCCTTAAGCATTGATTGTTCTACCTCAATCATTATCCTCCTTAGATATCGGTTGCTTGTTGGTTTCTCCTCCTTAAGATGTAGTTACTTGTTGGTTTCTCCTCCTTAGGTGCTAGTTGCTTGTTGGTTTCTTCTCCTTAGGTGCTGGTTTCTATTATGTTTGCACCAGGTTCTCTTGGCTAGTTCCAACATTGCTAATTTTGTCCTGTTGGTTGCCTTATAAACTAGTTTCCTTGAATTTTTTAGGCTTGTCTCATTCACTGCTATCCTGGTATTTCATATTGCTCCATCATTCTATGTTTATGTGCTAGAGTCTGAGCTTCTATACTTCTACAACATTGTATATATAAGTACAATGATGTTGTAGTTTTTCTCTACTACAATGACATTTTGTGAATGACTTCTATTGTTATTATGACAACTTTTTACTTTGACTTTGTAATTTCTTGAATGCAATCTCCTTTAACATGGCATTTATTTATTTATTTTATTGTATGTTTACAAAATGACCTGATCCTTATTCTATTGTCACCTACTTGAGATGGTCAAATGACTATTATTTTATCACCTTCTTCGGTGGTCGAATAACTATTCAACTACCTTCTAAAAGTGCTCAAATGGGCTTATTATTTAGAAAAATAGGCCTCTTTATTTTTCTACATGAACCTCTTACTTTTTCTATATGGGCCTCTTTCATTTTATTCTTCTATTTAATATTTTATACTTATTTATTTACTATGTGGGTCTCTTAGGCCTTTATTCAATTTTTGACCTATCTCTTGGGCCTCTCTTTTTTAATATTTGTTCTTATTGATTTCGGCTACTTCAAATATCTATAATTAGGAAGCTAGAATGCTTCTCAATCCACTACAACTTTAGATATTATTTTATTCTATTCTTTCTTTACTTTCTTTCTTATCTCTATACTTAGAAGCTAAAATTCTTCTCTACCTTCTATAGGAATCTTCTCAAACTTCTGTAACTTAATCTCTACTTTCTATCAATCTAAAATCTAAAATCTTCAATTTCTTAGGTCACACCTAAGAACCCAATACAATTATCGTCCTTACTAGAGAATCCAATATAAATTCTAGGGTGACTATGAATGTCCCTAAATGACCAAATTTATTCTGAGTTTGATTTCTTGCATTATTCAATAGTGCTTCTCCTTTTCTTCTCTAGAGAATTAAAAAATCTATACCAGGGTAACTCTGAGTGTTATTGAATATACTGAAATATGAATTTAAATAGTTTGAATCATTCATGAACTATGTATGATGAAAACTTAGAATATTAATTGCTCAAAATGTATACAAGCTTTATAACTTCTCTACTTCTTACAATTAGATAATAAGATATAATAATATCATATTTATTTCCTATGAAGCTTTGTCTCCATAATATAGTAATGTGAATCTTTAGATACTTGACTATTTCTCTCCATATGCCAAGTATCATGACTCTTGGCTTATCAAATTTCCACTTGCATACTTTATGGACACTTGATTCTACAATAATTGCACACATCTACAAAAATCTTGGATACCTACATGCACTCCTAAACTAGAAACTTGTGCACATATTCACATTATATATTTGCATTCTTACATACAAGACACTTGTTAACATTCTCTCAGTATACACTTGCACTCTAACTTACATCACACTTATGAATTTCCTACACATTACACTTTTACATGACATATGCATTTTTTGAACATTAACACTTACATAAAAGGGGAAATATAAATCACACTCTAAACTATAGACTCAATCCTAATATACTATTTACAAATATACAATGAAGGTACCATGGGGATACATTAGAATGTACCAAATAATGTAATCTACCTCAACATAAAGTAAGGGATTACTCAAATATGTGAATAAGGAGCCTTGTGATGTTGACATTGAAGGGGTAAAGTAGACCTATAAGAACATGAATACTAAGACTCATGGTATCATTTTTCTTCATGTTTATAATGTATATTAAACTCATGTTAGTAGCACCATGGATCCAAAAGTATTGCTTGAGATGTTTTAGGGGTTGTGTGATAAAATTGATTCCACATAAATTAGAAGAATAAAGTTTGAGATAGGAATGCTATCCATATATTTATTTTATATTGTTGATGAGTATATTAGTCAATTAAAAAAATTGTCAGAGGACATCCAAACTACAAGAGAAATTTTCAAGGAGATACAATAAGGTTAGGAAACATTAAAAAGGAAAGGAATATTGAGATGCTCAATGTTGTCCCAATGATGTGTTGAAACATACAAGATAGTTGTTGTTGTCTTTGCTATGCTTCATGTGTACTATATAGGTTTCCCTACACCATACATTGATGACGTATTTCAATACTTTTGAACCATTTAGAAAGGAGAAATAGTTGTAAGGGAAATTTTATTTAAATTAGGATCATCCAAAAGAAGTTGTTGCTAAATTTCAAAATGACAAGAAGTCCAAATAGAATGAAAAGAATCCAAAGAAGCCTACTTGTAAATTTTGCAAAAAGGAAGGGTATAAAGAAAATTTATATCATGAAAATTGAGGAAGTGATAAGAAAGAGGGTGCTAATGCTACTTGCTTCTATGCACAAGGTGAGGATAATTTTGATGTGCAAACCTCATAGGCTCATGTAGTTCATTCTAAATATTGGATATTCATTTCTATAGATGCGTGGATAGTATATTTAAGGGCAACTTGGCACATGATAAAGCATAAGCATATCCTTTAGGGCTATAATAAGGCAAATGTAAGAGAATATTTTATGATTAGAGATGATTCTTCATTGTAGGTTACCAAGAGTGGAGACATTAATATTATATCTTTATTATTTGATGAGGTACTTTATGTTACTAATGTTGGCCCTAAATTTTATCTATTTATTGCATTACTCATATAAATAAGAAGGTAGATTTTTGGCATGATAAATGGGTAATTAAGGATATAGAAAATGAGTTCAAAACTGTTGGTTCTAGTTATTATGATGAGATTGATCACATGTATCAGTTGGAAAAAACACTTAACTCTTCTACCCCTCTTTCTAGGAAGAAGAACTTTATTTCTATAGTTTCTTTTGAATATAATGAGAGTCAAAAGTGGTATTATAGGCTTGGGAATCTCGACTATGGTTCCTTGATATACATGACTTAACATCATATGGCGATTGGGCTTCTACACATATCTCATCTAAGTTGTGCATGTGAGGGGTGTATTTAGGAAAGTATAATAAGAAAAAATTTCTAAAAGGGGTTGTAAGCTAAGCATATAATCCCTTAGAGATCATACATAGTGATATTTTGTTAGAGTATATTACATTATTTAGGTACATGTCAATGTACCACCTTGGGTACATTGTTATATTAGGAGTTTTAGGTTACTTGAGGAAGAAGTAATAAGTGCACAAGAGTCAATGTGCAATGATGTAAATGTAAAAGGTGTACACTTGTACATAAGTCATATGAAAGGTAGTTAGGAAGAGTAAGGGCCAAGTAACCTATCTTCTTCTATATAGGTCCCATAGCGAATAGAAGTGTGCGTGTGTGTGTGTGTGTAAAGTAGAAGCGCTACTCACTACAGTGTAGTGAGTAGTATTCATTAGAGTTTTGAAGTGTTCATAACGTCCATTACTTTACATTATAATATTTTTACAACTTTCTATTAATAGCATATTTTAGTCATATTGCAAAATTTTATTATCTTAATTTTCTACATATTTTACATCTTGTGATGGCTATATCCCATAGCATACATTATCAAAAGCTAAAAATGGTATCAAAGCTATGGTAGATTAGATAGGAATAGGGAGAGCCATAAGAGATATTGAGAGGAGAGAAGAAAATCTTAGTTTCAAAATTTTTGAGATTGCATTTGGCTAGAGTCTTTCCATAGAGTTGTAGAAAAACTCGTGAAGACTAGGAATCAACATTCATTCCACTAGATTGACAAATAAACTAGTGAAGATTCATAACTTAGAGTTTTATTCATTATAGTCCTATTAATTTATTGTAGGAAAAAGAAGATTCAAATAAAGTTGTGAAGCTTCCTTTAGAGAGCTAGGAAGAATATCATCTTCAGAATCAATCCAACACTAGAAGAAAAAAATGAAAGAAGAGGAGATTCTAGGAACTTAAGAGAAGTCCTATTGTAGACTTGCACATTGCAGAAGAAGAAAATGCTATAGTAGTCTTGTTATTGATCCCAGAGACTCTAGAACAATATAGGAGATTGGTGATATCCATCGAAGATCATAGATTGTAGATTGAAGAAATTAGCTTGAAGAAGCTGAAGAGATCTATAGAAGGTCCCATTAAAGAAATCCTACTTCTAAAATATTGGAGGTTGGTGATCTCCATTAAAGCTTACCAATTGTAAAAGTGAAGGACTAGCAAGGTCCTATTCCAGATTCTTGAAGTATATTCTAGATATCTAAGAGATCTCATTGCCAATACTTCCATAGTAGAAGTTCGAAGGAAAGGTCTCAATGAGAAGACCAGAGAAGTTACGAGACTAAAAACCTTGGAGAGGTATCAAGGAGAAGGTTTAGAGAGCCTTTTTGTATATTTCAAAGAAGACATTAAAGGAGTTCCTAGAAGAACTCATTGGAGAAATTCACTACCAATAAGAAGCTCTTGATAGTGAAGGAATTGGGACAATTGTCACCATCTGACAACAAGCCCAAAGGAGAAGGATTTGGTAAATTTTTCAAATTTTAGATAAGACCAATGAAGATCTCAAGACTTATAGATTCTTGAGAAGAAGACCCAGATTTAAGCCAGACTTCAATGAGAAGGTTGAAGGAAAATTCAGATAGAAGAAGCCTACCAAATCCAAGAGATTTGGAGATTACCTTCATTGCTAAAAAAGGTATATTTTAGAGATAGAGGTTTGCTGAATCTACAAAAAAATATTGAAGGTTTCATATATATGTTTTCCTACCATTCCAGATAGCAAATTTGTGAATATATTCTTCAAGATCTACATCATCTTCAAAGATAATTAAAGGTAAGCAACTTAGGTGCAAAGGGTTCATTACTTGAACACTTATATCTAGTTCATTACTTAGCTTCATCAAGCACCTTATTGAAATCTAGAAGTTGTAAGGAGAAGGTTGTATTCTAAAGTCTTCAAGGGAAGAGTAGAAGATAGTTTCTGTTAAGGATAATTACTTGCACATTAAAATAGGAGTCATATATATTTTGAAAGAAAGAAAAATATCATTTTCCTATTATCTATTTATAGAAAATAATACTACATTAAGTTGTAGAGATTATAGAAGCATTTAAGAGTTCTTTAAGAGTTATCATTAGTGCATATTAGAAGTTACTTTTAAGGAGTGATAAGGAGATTGCAGTTGAATTGATAGCTTTAGCACCATTCCATCATATCATGAGAAAGAGAGAGAGAAAAACAACATATATTATTAATAATGAAGTGATACATTTGAGTAGAGATATGAGGCCCTTTATATAGGAAGATGGATTCCTTGGCCAACACTCTACCTAGCTATACAAGAGACACCTTGCACATTTACAACTTGCACATTGACACTTGTGCATTTACTACATTGTATGAAATAACTAGATAAATTCCCCCTAAAGTAATCTAATATAACCAAATGATGTAATATATTCTAACACCCCCTATATTACATTATTTGGTATGAAGTTCTCTTGAATCACATAGATGATCTATGAATTTTTGAAACTTTATTTTTCCAAGTGCTTTTGTAAAGATGTCTACCAACTGATATTTAGTAAGAATATACTTGAGTATGATACATTTGTTCTGAAAATATTCCCTGATGAAATGATATTGAGCTTAAATATTCTTTGTTATTTTATGTATGATTGGATTCTTGATCGAATTCAATACTCCTTTATTATCATAGAATCATAGTGTGATTTCATTTGATTCCCATGTCAGATAGTATGTATTGTAACCATAGAGCTTCACAAGTTGTATCTATTGCTGCTCGATATTCTGCTTTAGTTGATGATTGTGCTACTGTATTTTGTTTCTTGCTATGCCAAGATATGGGTCCTAATATGAGATAGAAGACATAACCTAAGGTAGATTTCCTATCATCAATAGATCCAACATAATCTGAATTTGAGTATCCCTGTAGACAAAATTATTTGACATCCTTCATATAAGTTAATCCATAGTTTGTAGTCTTCTTGATATATTGTAATATTATTTTTGTAGCTTTCCAATGACTTTCTCTTGGTTCTTGCATGAACCATGAAAGATAATTTACTACAAATGCTATGTATGGTTAGTTTTTTGTTAAGTATAAAAGACTTCCAATCAATTGGCGATACATCATTGCTGAAACCAATGGTGTTTTATCATTTTTGGATAGTTGAATCCCTTGTTCCATTGGTGTATATTTGGGCTTACACTTTGTCATTATGTATTTTTCAAGAAGAGATTTTGCATATTTTTATTGAGTGATAACTATTTTTTATTTTCCTTAATAAATATCTAGACCAAGGCAGTAGTTCATTAGTCCTAGATCTGTCATTTCAAATGTTTTTTCTAGATCCTTTTTTACGTCACTTATTAAATTTTCTAAACTTCCAGTAATCACTATGTCATCAACATATACTATGAGGATCAAGATATTATTTCCAATCTTCTTGGTATATAGACTGGGATCTGATGAACTATTATGAAATCATGATGTAATAGGTGATTATTGATCTTTATATTCCATGCTCTAGGAGATTGTTTCAATCAATATAGATATTTATTGAATTTGCATACCTTAATTTCTTGTCCTTGAGTGACAAAGCCTTCAGGTTGTTTCATATAGACTTCTTATTCTAAATCACCATTAAGGAATGGACTTTTGACATCCATCTAATAAATATTCCACCTCTGATGTGCTGTTAGCATGTAAACTATTCAGATAGTAGTCACTCGAGCTATTGGTGTGTTCTTCATAGTCAATTCCCTTTGTCAGAGTATACCCTTTGGATACTAGTCAAGCTTTGTATTTGTCAAGTGTTCCATCTAATTTGTATTTGATTTTGTAAACCCACTTGCATTCCACTATTTTATTTCTTGGAGGTAGGTTTACAAGATTCCATGTATTATTATTTTTGAGTGATGCATATTTAGATTCTATAGTTGCTTTCCAGTGTGAGTATTTCAGTGCTTGAGGAGTTGATGTTGGTTCTACTGTGTTACTTAGCATTCCTCTATTAATTTTATTCATACTACAAGTTTGAGGTCTTGTAGAGGTAAGATCAGGTATTATTTATAGATTTTATTCTCTAAGAGTATCTTTGAGCCATATTGGTTTTTTTCTAGATAGTATTGTTGATGCTTTCATGTATTGTTATTGAGATTTTTATTTCGACTCTACACTCTATATCTTCTTCAAATAGATTTAGGAGGACTTATGTGTCACCACTGGATTTATCTGTGTCAATTTTAAATTTTTCATGAAATATCACATCTCTACTAATGTAGACTTTATTTGTATATGGATCTAGTATTTTGTATCCTACGGATTCATTGTCATAGCCAACGAATATCCCTGTCATAGTTATGTTGTCTAGTTTAGTCATATTTTGTTTTGGAATATGCATGTAGGCTTTGTATCTGAAGATATTTAGTTTTTTTATGTTGGGATTTTGTCATGACCATGCTTCTTTTGGTGTAATATGCTTGAGTAATCTTGTTGGTAGTATTTTTTGTATATAGACTACTATTTAACTGCTTTAGCCCAATATTTGTGATCAAGTTGTGCTTATTTTAACATAATACTTTCCATTTCCATTATTGATATATTTCTTATTTCTACAATTCCATTTTGTTGAGGCGAATATGCTATAGTAAGTTGTCTTTTACTTCTATTCTCTTCAAGAAATGAGTCAAATTATTTGGAAATAAATTCTCCTCCTCTATCTAAATGAAGTGCTTTTATGGTCTTCCCTAATTCTTTTTCCACTTGAAGTTTGAATTGTTTGAAATGACTGAATGCTTCTAATTTGTACTTCATGAAATATACCCACATTTTTCTAGTGTGATCATCAAAAAATAATTAAAAGTATTTGTCCTCCAACACTATCAACTTTCATTGGTCCACATAAATTTGTATATATTATTTCTAGAGGATGTTGAGCTCTGTGTTGATGAAGTTTGTTGTTTTCTTGCTAAGCATTTTGGACATACAATAATTTCTAGAGATAATTTGGATAGTCCTACCATTTGATATCTAAATAATTCCTTCATTGATGTCTCACTGGTATGTCCTAGTTGTTTGTGCCATAGTTTTAAAGCATTGACTGAAAGAGCTAAGTGAATTGCAATGTCTAGGATAAATATACCATTTTTATATGATCCTGATGCTATCATTTTTTTTTGTATAGAGATGTGAAATTGTTTTCTACCAGTGAGAACCTTGAAATCAATGGTTAAGTCTTGATCCATGAGTTGAGAAATAGAAATAATATTAGTAGTTAATCCTGGAACATACAATACATTTTTGATTGTAACTCTTCCATCCTTAAGATTTACTGGAATATTTCCAATTTCTTTTACTTCGTATATTTTTCTATCTGCTACAACAACTAGTTTTTTATTTATCTTCTTCAAATAATTGAACCAATGTATGTTTCCTATCATATGCTTACTTGCACCTAAATCTATATACCAATAATCCATGATGTTGTTATTATCAGGATTTGTGGAATACCTTATGTCTCCCTAGTGATTTTGGAAATGTGAAAGTGCTTTTGTGAAATATAGTTCAGTTTTGGATTGATTTTGTAAATTTTTTGAGAATCCAAAAATCAACCTATAGTTCTCCTTATTACTCCTATTGAACTATGCACTTTTCTAATTTTGAAGAGGTTTTAATGTTGGATTTCCCCTTGTCCCTTTTTGTGAAATTTTGAGACAAATATTTTTCTAATATTCAAACTTTAAATTTTTTTTAATAAACCCATTTTTAATATCCCTTAGAATTTGACTTTAGTGTTTCTAATTTTCAATAACCTAGTTTGGTGTTGTGACCCTTATAACTCATAAAGTTGGAAAATTAGAACACAATAACTAGTTTAGTGTTTCCAAGTAGTATCCCTTATTTATCATAGGTTGTTTTTTTATAAATATTAGACTACTTTGAAATTTATTTTCCCTAAGTTTTGATTTCAAATAAATATTGATTTACTTTAATACTTCAACCTTAGAATATAACCTTATAACTCCCTTTTTAATGAAAGAAAATTATATAGGGGAAAT
This sequence comes from Wollemia nobilis, assembly GCA_028583015.1. Taxonomy (NCBI): domain Eukaryota; kingdom Viridiplantae; phylum Streptophyta; class Pinopsida; order Araucariales; family Araucariaceae; genus Wollemia; species Wollemia nobilis. The sequence goes on from JAQPPZ010001195.1 coordinate 13,110,785, forward strand.
TTTACCTTAATAAAGCTTTGCACCTTTATGAAATCGAATGTGTATGGTTGTAATCTATCCTTCTTGGGTGTTGTGAGTAATGACAAATTATTCAATGTGCTCCTTGGCTTCAACAATTTTATTTAATGTTTCCCTTGACTTGTTTTATTGAGAGTACTTCTCTTTGTTGCTTCTAAATGCTCTTGAATACTATGTTCTCCCTGGTCCAAGGTGCATTTAATAGGAGGTCAATTTTTTTATGAGTGATAAGTGTCACAACGGTGTTATTCAAAACTCCAAGAATGCTTTGGATGCTATGTTCTAATACCTGTTACAAGTGTCACCTTTTCTTGGGATGTTTTTATTCCCTCTTTGTGCACTATCCAAGTGGCTTCTCTGATTTGATGTATGTGATGCCTCTTACTCTAACACTTTTGGTTGAAAGTAACTCCTCTTTCACATGGAATATGGGCTCCAAAATAATTTTTTGATGTCTCCTTTCACATGTGTGAAATTCAATGTTCCTTTGTGGGTATTTTTTTTTCTAGGTTTCTTTTGGAGAATGACAAGTGGAACCTTCTTTACTTTGCATAACCTTGTCGTATCAATTCATTCTTGCAAGCCCTTCAATTTATTTTTCCATCTTGTTGTTTGTTGTACTTCATTGATGCTGAGATGTTTCTAGCCAAGCAATGCTTATGGTGGAGCTTTGGTGGATATTTGGAGGAGCTTTGGTGGAGCTTCGATGGCTCTTGAATGGAGTTTAAATGGCAACACTTTGGTGGAGACTTCTTGATGCTCCATTGATGGTATTTAATGCTCCTTGATTGGATGTATGATTCCAATTTTCTTACTTTGATTTCTCTTGTTTATATGTTGTTGGATTTCTCCCTTTCTTTGTGCCTTGTATTTTGTAGGTTCAACCATCCAAGATATGAAGAATATGAGCCTTCTTTAGTGGCTCTTTTGCTATGCTTGGGAGAATGCTAGCATTCAGTCACCTTTGGTTGGTTTACCTTGGAAATTTTGTGCCTTTGAGGCACCTTCAAATCTGCCCTCTTTCCTGCATAGAATGAATTAGATAAGTGAAATACAATGTAACAATATTTGTAAATAAGATGCCTTTATTGCACCCTTTCTTGCACTCATTTTTGTAGGTTTGATTTTTTGCTTTTTATGGAATATTTTTTGGAGATAATTTAGGGGTTTTGAGGTTGTCTCTTTTATTAGACACATTCCCATTTTTGCTTGGATACTTTGATGACAAATCCAAGTTTAGATAGAAGTAGATAGAAGCTCCATATTTGATGCAATTTTTTTGCACTTTTCTCCTTGCACCTAACCCTATAATGCTTTGGATTTGGGACTCGCAAAGTCTCAATATTTGAAGCTTCTATTTCTAATTTTGTTTATTTGTCTTCTTCTCCAAGTTTTGGAGGATTCTAACCTATTTTTGTGGCTTCACTTGGCCACTATGTGTTGCAAATTTTTATGCACTAATAGTGTTTTTAGACACTTTATCAATTCTGATTTTGTGCCCTTCTCAAGAACACAAACAATAACCTTTTTTAGAGAAATAGAATAGTGCAAATAAATATAATAATATTTCACTTTTAATGCACTACTAAATTCACGTTATCACTCCAATAAACTCTCAAAATAATGCACTTAATCAATTTACTACAACTAATCAAGAATAATCTGAAATGAACCTTCAAGAATTATTCTACAAATTCACTACAATTTATGTTCTAGGACTTAGTCTTATTTTATTTTTCCAAAGTAGATGATAGGTAGTTGATAGATAGTTGTAGTTCTGATATCTAATCAACTCCTAATTAATGTGTAAATGAACCTTAAAAAGAAAATTCCTTTTTGCACTTTTTGAAGACTATAATGCAATCCATATTTTTTTTCTTTTGCAACTTTCAATCTAAATAAGGTGCCTTAAAAAATATGATAAGTAATTCAATTAATGAATCGACTTGCACCAATAGTTGCTTACCTTTTTTTATGGCTTCTGAATTATATGATGTAGATATTGATGCTTCTAATTCATCAAGTTTGTAGTAGATGGATACACAACTCCTTTTTTGGCTATCCCGAACAAATTTCTCCTTCATCCAAGTCACAAATTCCTAATGCTTTTGACTTAAAATAGGGCCTTCTCAAGATTTTGAATGTCTTGAGATCTTCTCTGTGATTTGAAAAATTACTTGCCAAATCCTTATCCTTTTGGGCTTGTTTTTGGATGGCGATAATTGTCCCAACTCCTTTGCTATTAGAAGCTTCTCTGCTAGTAGCATTTGCATGCAATAGTGCGCAATGGTAGGTCTGGTTTGTAAAGATGTAGGTAAATAATAACAATGGTAGATTTTCCTTTTCCTCTTTAGATTAACCATGGCTTGATATACCATGGCTTTGATACCACTGATAGATTTAGAACCATTCCATCATATCATGAGAAAGAGAGATAGAGAAAAATAACATATATTATTGAGAATGAAGTGATACATTCGAGTAGAGATATGAGGCCCTTTATATAGGAAGATGGATTCCTTGGCCAACACTCTACCTAGTTGTACAAGAGACACCTTGCACATTTACAACTTGCACATTGACACTTGTGCATTTACTACATTGTATGAAACAACTAGATAACTTCCCCCTAAAGTAATCTAACATAACCAAATGATGTAATATATTCTAACATGCATTATATTAGTTTCTCTTAAGCTTATTAGAAGTGCACTAAGTGTTATGGTGAAGGTGAAAGTTAGTCTAAAGATTAATCTCTCTAGCATATTGGTTATATGATTAGTAGCTTATATTCATTGCTACTAAATTATCTAAGTGAAGGAAATAGATACTAGTGTTGTCTAATAATAAAGGCAACAATACATTGCTCTCAAAGAGTAGAGCAAGCAACAACCATATCTAAGAAGCAAAGGAAAAGCTTCAAATCAATCTACATTAGTCCTCAAGCCATACAACAAGGAGCCATCATATCAAAGGAGGAAATAACATCAAAAAGAGATAAGGAACTCACTAAAATTTGGTACAAAATAAAAGTATCTTATTCATATTACATTGGTGCACCATATACCTCTAAAAAGAGGATATATTATCAAGTGTCTCAAGACACTAACACAATAGGGATTCAACATCTACTATTGGTGAATCAACAAAGGTAGAAGAAGAGCCAATCTAGGGTTCACAAGCATTGGGTTTTAGGTGTCTAGAAACACCATTCCAATCACCAAAGAAACACCCACTAATGACATCAACCTACAACCACATTGGAAGCATTGCAACCATTACAGTCCTATTGCAAAGCAAGGTAGAATAGTAGTGTGGAAATCCATGTATAAGCCAAGGGAAGGCCATAAAAAATTACCTCATTCAATCATATAACAACCAACAAGGAAGAGAGCCATCGAAGAATCCAAGTGCTTTAATCAAGTGATACCATATCATATGCCTAAAATCTACGTTGGAGTCACAGTTGGAGCTAATATTGGAGAAAATAATCATTGGAATTGGAAGCTATCATTTATTGGAAAAGCGTTGGATAAAATAAGTGAACAACTTGCATTCGTTGGAGGAGATATAAGGCAAAAAGAGAATGTTGAAGAGTTTCACACGTAATTTCCTCTTGGCATGAATAAGAGAAGTGTTACATTCTTCTCATGAAGGATATTTGCAAAGGAATAACACTCAACTTGGAGCATTGAATAGAAAAATAATCATTTGATTCCCAACTAAGAGTAATGCCCACCTTGGAGCATTAAAAGGAGTACAAGGAAGTAACATCTTGAGCATTGGAATATTGAAAGCAGAGACCATCATTACATCTTGAGTGTTAAAATGTAGGGTGTAACCTGTACAACCCAAATACCACATGTTTAAAGTATCAATAAGGGAGTATAATGCCTCAAGGTAATCCACATAGGGGATATAATCCTATTAATAACTTAGGTGAAAGACACTCATAATAAACATTGTGAATATCAAAGAAGAAGCATGTAGTTGTCTACAACAAAGGTATTTTGCACAGTAATGTCAAAGCAATGGAAGGAGTAGCATTAAATATGAGTTGAAGAGCATTTAATGCTCATATTCACCCAACTAGTAGATACATTGAATTCTTAAGCAACACAGATTGCTCAAAAAGACGTAGAGATATGTCAAGGAGAAGTACCTTGAAGTCTCAAGCTACTCAAAGATACATTGAGCCATAAGAAGTGCTAAGGTAAATTTGATATTGCTTGCTTTAATTAAGGTAGCATTGGATTTATAAGGTGATATAACCAAATTTAATATTGCATTGGAATAACCAACATTAACCAAGCATTAGTAATTTATAAAGCAAGATCATTTCAAAGTATTATGTTTGAAGGATATTCTCATATTTGTAAATAACCAAGTATGATATATAGGGTTGTCAACCTTTCTAAAATTAAATATTAATTTACAAATACAATTATCATTATTTTCTAATATTCCAAAAGTAGGGAGTTATAAAGCATACTACACCAAACTATAGATAATTGGAATTTAGAAAATTAAATAGAGAAGCAAATATATTGCTTTCATATAGAGTTGGAATTAATTGGTAATGCTTGTCTCATACTCAAACTAAGGAGACAAAAATAAATCCAACTATAAGAACTTCATTAGAGCATACTTCATTAGGAGAGATAAGGTAAAATTTAAGGTTGATTATTATTCTCAAAATATTACAAGATTAAATCAAAGGGTGAACTAATTATTTCTAAGCTTATTATTAAAGTCTATAACATATTCTAAATTACTTGGGAGACATAAGGAAGCCTACAAAACCTAAATCTAAGCAAGATTTTATCAAATTAGTTCATATACTCTTATCTAGGGAGCTATAAGGATGTCTACTAACACATTAAATAATGCAATTAGTAAAGTAGTAAGAAAAGTACCAATATGGATTAAAAGCATGATTGATAATCCAATGGATAAATATGTAGACGGGAAAGAAGAATCAATAGGATTTAAAAGGATTTCTAAAACTAGTAATAATGGAAAAATATATTCTTCTAAAAACTCCTCTAATGAGATAGGAAAAGGAATTTGTGACAACTATACTAATGAAGGTACATAGTATCATTTTCAAAAATAAGAAAAGAATGTTGATAAAAAAGACATCATACATATGTATGAAAAAAGTAAATATGGAATAGCCTCAATAATTCACATATGGTTTAAGTATCTCATCAAGGAGATAGATAAACATGATATTCCTAAAATAGACAACAAAGCAATTGGAATACCTTTACTATGCACTTATTGCAACCAATTTGGTCATGAGAAAGTCAATTGCTAGAGTTTCCATCCATGTAAATATTGTGGAGGAAAAAATCATTTATCTTTCTTCTACTACTATAAATATAAGTACTATAAAAGTTATGAAGAAATATTACTAAACATAATAGATCATTTCTTTCGGGATCTTACCACTAATAATAATTTCAAGTTTGACATTCATGAAGATCAAATAAACAGGTCATACAGAGAATCAAAGGAGAGAAAATGGATCAATTCTAATCCACTTGTAATGTGTAAAATTATGATATCACTAGTTCATCAAATATGCTTGACAACAAAAAATAATGGGTTGGAAAAGACAAGAAGATATAACATGAAGAATGAAGCAGAATAAGAAGGACCTAATCAAGCTAAAGACTATTCAAAAGAGGAAGATCCATATTGAATACTAAAGTATTCAATACCCAAATAATATAATACAAGGGGGTGTTAGAGTATATTACATTATTTAGGTACATGTTAATGTACCACCTTGGGTATATTATTAGATTAGGAGTTTATCTTAGGTTACTTAAGGAAGAAGTAATAAATGTACAAGTGTCAATGTGCAATTATGTAAATTTACAAGGAGTCCACTTGTACATAAGTCATAGGAAAGGTAGTTAGGAAGATTAAGGGCCAATTAACCTATCTTCTTATAGATAGGTCCCATAGTGAATAGAAATGTGTGTGTAAAGCGGAAGTGCTACTCACTACAACATAGTGAGTAGTATTCATTAGAACTCTGGAGTGTTCATATCCTCCATTACTTTACATTGTACTATTTTTCTAGCTTTCCATTAATAGCATATTTCAATCATATTGTAAAATTCCATTATCTTACTTTTCTACATATTTTACATCTTGTGATTGCTATCTCCCATATCATACATTATCAAAAGATAACATATTTGTGGACCTATAGGTATACCATCTCTTTCAAAAAATAGGCAATTCCTTCTATTTATTGATGATTTTTCTAAATATATGTGGCTATACACTATTCATACTAAGGATGTGGTTTTTGAGAGGTTTAAGACATTTAAGACCCTTGTTGAAAATCAATTAGATATATTAATCAAATTTTAAAGAAACAATGGTGATGGTGAATATGTTATTTATGCTTTTCATGATTTTTGGCTTCTCATGGGATTGCATATCATATAATTATTCACCATACTCCTAAACAAAATGGTGTGGATGAATGGAAAAACAGGGTATTCATGGATATGTCATGATGTATGATTCATGCCAAGGAGATGGATCATAAGTTCTAGGGTGAGGCTATCACTTATACAACATATATCATCTATAGATTTTCCATAAGGGCAGTCCAAGGCATGATATCTCTTGAGAGCTTGACAGGCGATAAGCTTGATGTGTCTCTATTCTATATCTTTGGATCTTTAGCGTGGGATCACATATCTAAGGATATTCAAAAGGAGGTACTAAAAATTCATAAGTGTATATTTATGGGGTATTATAAAATCTAAAAGGTATATTATCTTTATGATTCTTAGAGGCATGAGGTTTTGATCTAGATAGATATCATATTTGATGAGGTTTCTCCAAGTACTCCTTCCACCCCACAACTAAAATTATTTTTGAATTTTTTTTTAAAAATTTATATTAAAATGAGATTATTTACAAGTTTGGATGAGACTCCTCCCAACCTTAGCTAGCAAGAGCACTCATTTCCTCCTTTTAACTTTCCAAAAAAATTCTATAACTCTAAAACCAAATATCCTAAGAACTAACCACTTTTGATTACAACACTAAAAGGAGATCTACATTGGAACCAAATCTCCTAAACCATATGTTTGTAATGGCTGTCCAAATTAGCCAAACATTAGATTTGCTCACCAACCTGTCTAATCCTCTCATCCTCAATAGCCATGCCACTATGTCATTGAACCTCTACCTCCTTCTTGGTACCCATCTTAGCTAGGAAGTCTACCACTTTATTATGAGCTCTACCAACATAAATTGGAATCACATCATCCAATTCCCCCTACAAATCCTTAATTTGGGTGATAAGAATCCTCAACCTCCATGTCTCCAAAGAAAAATTCCTCATGTAATCCAAAGCTTCTACCAATATTTGATAATCAAATTCTATTATCATCCTCCTATGACCTTGTCTTACCACCCAAATAGAAGCAAATTTTATAGCTACAACTTTTGCTCTATTGTTCATGGCCCTACCCAGGCCTTATAATTCCTAATGGAGCATTGTTCCAACATGATTCTTGAAGACCACTCCAATTCTATCCCTACTTAGATTTCCTTTTGTAGCTCCATAAGTATTAATTTTAATCTAGACTTTCAAGGGTGTTTTCCAACTAAATTTATCCTACCCCTCTTGCACTTCGACTTCAATCTCCATAATCCCTATATTAACTTGAGTTTTCTCTTTAGCATACACTACCATAGTTTCCATGAATTTGCTCCAAATGACCTCCTAGACACCATCCAAATATGAAAAGGTTTCTCTAAAAAAATTCCATCTCTCCAACCATACTTTTTTTTGCAAGGAAAAAATCGTAATTTTATTTCAAGAGTGAAATAAAATTACACTTCTCAGGTGCCTTAGCACAAACAGAAACCCAGATAAAAGCAAATTACTGGGATTCAAGATATAATTACAATTAGGTAGATCAGAGAGGAAAAAATACCATCTTCAAAATAGCATGGGGATAATAAGGATAAATATCCTTATATATCAATACTTAATCATCCAAACAACCTCCATGACAAAAAATCTGGATAGAAATTAGTGAAAAAGAAAGCAATAGATTAGAAAAGAAACAATTAGAAACTGCCATAAAGCTCTAATAAAATGAAACAGACCCATGTTAAAAAACCTAGAGCTAGAATAGAAAATAGGTATATGATATGTGGGTGAAAGAATAAACTTCATCCTTGTTCTCTTCCATTTGCAAGAAACATTTTGGAACTTGTTGAATTTCTTTTGATAACCTATCTGCTTCTTTTTTAAATCCCCTATAAACATGTGTAAAAGAGATATTTTCAAAAAGGGAAATCACCTCCAGTAGTGCATCTCCCATTTTTCTAAGAAAATTATTTTTTAATTGAGTAGATCTATTCATCCATTTGATAACTAGAGTGGAATCTCCAACAATTTATATTTTTTTTACATTTCTCTCCATTGCACACTTCGTTAGCAATCTCAATGTCTAAAACTTAGTAAAATTGTTGGACCCTTTCCCAATATCTACTTTAAATTTGATATAGTGGTTATTTGAGAAGTACATAATACCTCTCTTGCTATTAAAATATGATTGTCTCTAACTAGCCCCATCAAAAAAATCCCATGGCTAAGACTTTTCAATGAATAAATTGTCTACTTGTCAAGGTTTCTTATGTTTGTTAGGCCCTTTTTTGACTAAGACCAAAGTCCTCACTTGAAATATGACTTGAAATGGGCGAATTAAATTCCATTCAAAAATAGCTACATTATGTGCCAACTATATACCCCAACATATAAGACATAGTAAAGAAAAAAAAAATTCAACTCTTTTTTCAAAAACCATTATCTTAAGAATACCTCCATTGTTTCTCCTTCCCAAATATTTTGTACTCCAGTTATATTTTCAGCTTCTAACCAAACCTGTTGAGAAAAAATGCATTTGATTAACAAATGTGTGATGTTTTCCTCCTCTGATTGACATAACATACAAATACTTGGACCTTGTCTACTTCTCCTCTATAAAACTTCCCAAGTCAAAGTCTTATTTCTCAAAGCTAACCACAAAAAAATAATTTAACTTTTTTGGGACAGATAATTTACAAATATGCTTCCACCACCAAGTAGACCCTTGAGGATGAGGGTCAAAAATTGCTTGTAACCAAGTCTAGCCGTATATTGATCCCCAAATTTATTGTATGCCCAAGCAATAATATCTAGTTCATATCTCAGCTTGATATGACTCTTATTAATACTATCAATGGAAGCCTTCACAAAACAACTTGTTCATCAAAAAAACCCAAGACTTGAGCTTGTTTCCAACCTTGGGTCCAAAGACTAGAAGAATATGATTCCCCCACCTGATGAAGAAAGTAAAAATTCTTATCTTTTAAATAACGTATCATAGCTTTTGATAACAAAATGTTTTATCCAAAACCCAAAATAGAATCATCCCCTATTCTAACTTGTTTAGCGTTGCCCACTTTCCAAGCCAAATATTTTCCAATCATAGGAAAGGCCTGTACTAGTACCTTCCATTGAATGGAAATATTTTAAATATTTTTTTATGGACTTCTGATCCAATCCATAAAGGTACCTAGATAAGTATACTTTTTTTCAATAATCTTCTTCCATAATCGTTCTCTAGTAAAAATCCTCCATAAAATTTTTGCCGCCAAAGAAGAACAAAAAATATGAATATTTTAAAGTCTCCAACCACACTTGCCACCAAATAAAGTTGAATCTAAGATTCCACCCAATATGAAGAGATTCATATTTAAATATACTCCTCTTCCATATTTCCCAAATATTAATCTGGTTCAAATCACCATTGGCTCAAATTTGATAAGCTAAAAACCATTGCTCCCAGATCTCGCATGTGAGAAGGCACTCAAACATCAAGTGGTCAAATGTTTCCTCACTTTTATAGCATAAAATACATTGGGATGGACCAATAATTCCCGTATTTATTCAATTATCAAAATTAAGACTTCCATTATGCATTAACTGCTATGCAAAGAAGTTTAATTTTGGCCAATCCTTAAAGTGCCAAAATATTTCTTCAATATTCAACTTGATATGCATGAGGAGAAGGTTTTGGAAGGATCTTATCATATACATCCTTCATTGTATAGACTCCAAGGCTCCCATACCCTCAATCCAATTCATCCTCCTCATATCTACCTATGAGAAATATTTATGCCAAGATTTTAGTCATGATTTTGAATTTCAAAGGGATTATAATTTGCCACTCGTCCAACTTCTTAAATTGTTTAAACCTATAATACCCTAGCTATTTGGTGTTGAAATAACTTTCAATATTGATCCAACCACTGATTTCCATGGTTGTAGATTTGGGAATTCATAAATGATAGGTGGGTATTGAGTCCAACATTGCACCTTCTTCCCTCTCCCAATTTTCCAAATTAATCCATCTTTCACTAATTGAGATCCTAACTTTAGAGCCTTCCACACTAGGTATCCATTTCCTTCCAAATGGAAATGACCCACCTCATTCAGGTTCACCAATCCTAAATATTTACTAGTTAAAAATCTACTAAATAAAGAATTTTTTTTGGGGATCCACCTCCAATAAAGCTTTCTAATGGGAATTATTAGGTTGGGAGAAATTAAGCTAGCCTAAGGAAAAGGGATGTTTGGGACTAATTATATTAGAGATAAATAATAAAGCTTTCTAACCAAAGCTTTATTATTTAGCTCTGATCTCCTTAGTCTGAAACCTTCCTTTTCCTTGGGCTAGCTTAATTTCTTCCAACCTACTAATTCTCATTTCATCTCTCCTTTTACTCATCCCCTTAAATTTTCTAGTCATCTTTTCCAAATATTTTCATATGGTATGTGGGGCAACAAGGATATAAAATTTATAAATTGGCATGGCATGAATGATTGACTACAAAAAAGTTATTCTACCCTTAAATTTTAACCATTTTTTAGACCATGGATTAATTCTTTCTTTAATATGATTCAAAAGATTCCTCCAAATAACTATCTCCAAATTTTTAAAATGCAAAGGGACCCCCATATAGACCACTAGGAGATAAGTGCTTGTGAATCCCAAGATCTCTAAAATTGTGTCCTAAAGCCTTTGATCAATATTGAAGAATACCACTTTGGATTTCTTATTATCGATGACTTGGTTTGTGTCCCTAAGGTAAACATTAAGAGTATCTCTGATCATTCTTGCTTCCCTAAGGTTGGCCATTCCCACCAATCTTGTAGTATCCAAAAATTGTAGGTGAGTCAAAACCTCCTTACCTATCTTGATATCTATTAACAAACCCTATTGTATTCTCCTCAATATGTGTCTACCCAAACCTTTAACCAATATGAGAAAAATATAAGGAGAACAAGGATCTCCATGACAAAGGCCTTGAGTGGATCCAAATGGTTTTAAGGGAAGACCATTGATTAACATTGAGTATGTCAAAGTAGAGATACAACTCATGATATATTATTTCCAATCCTATGAGAAACTAAAGGCTACCATCATCCTTGACAAGAGGCTCACTCCACCCTATCATAAACCTTTGACATATCCAATTTTATGAATATCCCTCTAGTGCTATATTTTTGCATTGAGTGGACTACCTCTTGATCTAGAACCACACCACCCAGTATTTGCCTACCCTTTATAAAACCCCCTTAATTTGATAAGATAATGCTATTTAGGAGATGTTTTAGCCACTCATATATCACCTTTGTGATTATTTTATATATGACATTTCATAAGGCAATAGGTCTATAATATAAAATATGCACTCCCTCCTCCCATTTTGGAATTAAGGCAATGAATGTATGATTTACAACTTTAAGCATTATTTTACTACCTTTGGACTCCTCTATAACAACCATTGCATCCTCATTCAAGCTATCCCAGAAGATCTAAAAAAACTCAATTTGGAAGCCATCTAGACCTGGCATTTTTTGTGTACTCATTCCAAAGACTACCTTTGTCAGCTGCTCTCTATCAATGGGTTTAAGCAAGGTCTGATTTTGTTCTATATATATAATAGAGGGTATAACAACAAGAAATTTTTTTTGAGCTTCTTCATCTTGCATCATACCTTCCTTAAAAAATTTAGCAAAATAATCCATTAAATGGAAATGCATACCTAGGATTGTATCAAAGGAGTTCTCATTCTCATCCTAAAGAGCTTCCATCTTGTTTTTCTATCTCCTAGCACAAGTAGCCCCATGAAACAAATTGGTGTTTATATCACCTTCCAATAACCAAGTGGTTCTTGCTCTCTATTTCTAGTAGATTCTCTGTTGGTTGTCAATGTACTCAACTGCTTTACACAATTCATCATCCTATTTTTTGAGTTGCTCTATAATTTTTCATTTTCTAAAGAGTTTTTGCACCTCAACTCATTTGGCCATTAATGGAGATATTTGGATCTAGAATTCCAACTTGTTATCTTGTCTCCATTATTTTAGTTGATCCTTAACATAATGAAGCTACTTATGGACTCTAAACATTTTTGTTCCATATGTTGGTTGTCCCTCTTTACACCACTATGGGATTTTCTTTCTAAGTTTCTCCTTTTATAACCAAAAGTCTCCAAATATAAATGGTTTGTGATGCTACCCTATCTTGATCCCACCTTCCAATAGAATGGGAAAGTGATCCAAAACTAAATATTCTAAAATATGAAATTTTAGATTCCATTTCACAAATATCTCCTCTAAAACCAAAAATGGTCTAAATTCACCTTCCTACTATATGGATCCCTCTTCTTACTAGTCCAATTATAATTAGTTCCAAGACATTTAATATCCTCCAAGTGTACTACATGGACTTGAGAAATGATAAGCTGATATCATGGTTCCAAAATTGAGGTTCCCCCTTCCTGATATCTGGATGATAATTTAGCATTAAAATTCCTAATAATAATGTAGTCTAACTCCTTCTTCAAGGCTCTCATGTTATACACAACTTTCTATTTACGAATATGACCATCTAGATTTTTAACCCCATAGAAATTTGTGATAAGAAACTACTTAGCTATCAAATTGTTCCTAAAATGAGATGTGAGGACACCCCTCCAAGCTAAATCTACTATTATAATCCATTCAAGAGAGTTGCAAAAGGTAAATATTCCCCCTGAGACTCCTTTGGTAACCACTTCCATATGACCAACACTCCAAATTCTATTTACTATTATTATGTAATTCTCATATTATTATGTAATGACCCCTTTCCAATGTGGGGATCCCATTATAATGATATTTTGTAAAGGTATGTGGTAATTGAGGCACCTAGACAAGTGGAGCCATTTCATGTAATTGTTATCAAGAATGTAACTGTTGTTTGGTAGAAGATTCTAGCTTGAGTGACACTTCTCATGTAAGCAAACTCTTGAGCATTAGGTTAGGGTTGCATGAAGTGTATATTTAAAAGACAAGGATCCATAAATGAATGTATATTTTTGCATATTAAATGAAATTATTGAAGGAGGTTGCTCCCTTTAAGAGGTCTGTGATTCTATGTGAGATTATTATATTTCTATATTAACATTTTGTATAGTAATATTTTGTTCTTTATGAATTTTTAATTTTATTATAATATTCATGTGAATGTGCTTATTTTAATTAGAAGGTTATTAAAAAGTGGTATCAGGGTGCTTTCCAAGGCCATGTTCCACTATGACTATGACAGTTCTTGCCCAACCATTTTGACTATTAGATATAAAATTTTCATGTTCTTATTTTTTTTCTTGTTTCCTTATTAAAAAAACCAACCCTTTTTTCTACATTAGTAGCTTAGATTAGAAACCTTGTGCTAGGGATTTTAAAATATCATAGAGGAGCTATCATTATTGGCAAAGCTAGATTGCTTGTAAAGTGTCTAGTGAAGTGAGGGGCAATTAGGCTCCAATACCCAAGCCCTAGATAGTACCTGTATATGAAATTGAGCTCCCACATATCTTCAAGTATATCTAGAGAACCCCTAATATTAGGAGAAACCTCTAGCTCTAGGAGTATTTTTGACCATGTATTCTTCATAATACGCTAAACATGACATTTGGGAAGATCACCCTCCTATACAATCAAAGAGACAGGTAGTGTGCTCAAAGGTATGTATGGAATTGTCCTTTAGTAGTGGTATAAAATATTGGCCTAAGCACTATTATTTATCACTATGATATAATAGTGGGCCTATGGATAGTACACACCCTGTCTTAGATTATCCTATTTTTTTATCTCGTATGTCAAAAAACTACATAAATAAATGATCATACTGAGGAGACTACACTTTCCTAGAATTAATTGAACACAAAACATCGACAAAAAAATGGTGGCAAAAATAACAATCAAAATAGGATCTATCAGTAATAGTTGGGTAGTAGTTAGTAACAGTCAAGACGAACTTTTCTAGCATTAGAAATAGTTACCTGTAACATTCAAGCATCATATTAGATAGGAAATTTATCAATAATAGAGTCAACCTAGATAGTTGTCAGAGACAATGAGCTACACTATCAATGATATAATAGTCTCAAACAAACTAGAGTAATTAATATATATTGGATAGTCTAGTAAGGGGTTATCAAATAAAAGTAAAATTTTTGAGTGAACCAAGACTCTAGGAGAAAAATCGACAACACTCCCCTAGAAACAATAGTGTTGTGGGATATAGCCCAATGTGATTGTCTTATCAAGATAATCATTTTGGTATATAACCTCCATGCACTTTTTCTAGGGTGTTGAAAAATATTATTTTGAGACCTAGTCCATTGTATTCATATTTATTGAGCTGATAATTTTGATATATAACACCCAAACACTTTTTTGGACCATTACTAAAAATAGTAACTCTTGGAACAACATTTATATTTTTAGTAAGTCAGTGGGAGTGGTTCAAATCATACATAAATGGTTGGAAAAACTAGAGGACACCAAAAGGAGTTAGAACAAAGCAACTTTATGGAGCAAGTGAGTATCACACTCACTAACCTTAGAAATAAATTTAAATAGATGAGGGAACAAGTATCGATTATGAGAAATGACCAACTTAGATCTAAAGCTAAATTTGAAGAAACATTATTAGAGGTTAAAGACAAATTAAAGGAATTTCCAACATGTTTGAGAGTGGTAGTTCAAGCAATAAAAATTAGGGATTACATAAAGAGAAAGAAGGCTATCACTTTCTTTTTGACATAGATACTCCATTTAATATGCCTAAACTAGACTTTCCTAAGTTCAATAGAAAGGACACTGATGGGTGGTTATGTCGAGCAGATCAGTTATTCAAACTTCATAACGTACTTAAATATTTGTGGGTCACCATGACATCTTTGAAATTTGAATTTTGAAGCCTTACAATGGTATCAATAGTTACAAAACATGACTACAGACCCTTCTTGGGAAGATTTTGAGTCACAATTACTCAGTTGTTTTGGCCCTAGTGAGCATGAGTACTTTATAGGAGCCTTGACCAAATTAAAAGAAACATCTACTATTAGTGAATATCAGACCCAATTTTAGAAACTATCTAATAGGACAAAGGAATTAAATGAAGGATTTTTCAAAGTTGTTTTATCAGTGGATTAAAATATGATATCAAGGCTGAGGTAAAATTTTTCAAACCATAGTTTATGATGCAATCCATAGGATTAGCTAGATTAACAGAAGAATTTTTTTTGGCTCAAATGAAACCATATCAATTTGCATAGGCCAAAGACTCACACTCTTAAAGGACTTCAAGGATTTTTGGGACTAACAAGGTATTATTGCAAATTTATCCAAAACTATGGAAAAGTAGTAGCTCCTTTAACAACCATATTGATTTTTTTTTACTTGGTTAGAACCAATTGAGAAGGTTTTATTTGACTTAAAGGATGCCATAACAACCACCCTAGTGTTAGCAATACCTAATTTTCCAAACCTTTTGTAATTGAAAATGATGCTTTGAGAAATGACATAGGGGTTGTGTTGATGCAAGAGGGAAGAGCATTGGGCTTCACTAGTAAAGCACTTTCAGGCCACAATTTGGGAAAATATAATTATGCAAAGGAGATGCTAGCTATTTTTCATGTGGTTAATCATTGGATTCCCTATCTCATTAGGTACCATTTTTCAATCAAAACAAACCATCAAAGTATCAAGTACTTCCTGGAACAATGAATCACCACACCTGAACAAAAAAGTGGATCTCTAAATTAATGGGCTACGATTACGAGATCACATATAAAAAAGGAAAGGAGAACATCATAGTTGATGCAATCTCCTAATAATTTTAGGATCAAAGTATGTTAAACGTTTTCTCTTCTCCCATACCTCAATGGATTACTTCTCTTAGAGAGGATGTGATCAAGAAATCAAGATTGCAAAATTTTATCATCAAAATTCAAACAAAGCCTAACTCATACCGAGGATATACTTGGGATGGAATAGACTTTAGATATCTTGATTGCCTTGTTATTCCATGAACTTCACAACTATAGGAATTCATCTTGAAGGAAATACATGCCTCACCCATTGTGAGACTTTTTGGGTTCCTAAAGACTTATGAAAGGATTAAGCATATTTTATTTTGGAAGGGAATGAAGAAGGATATTAATTTTTTTTTAGTTCAATGTGACATGTGCTAGATAATTATAGGAGAAATTGTGCATTCCCCTAGAACTATTCAACCCTTGTCAATTGTAGAATAAGGAAGGATAAATATTTCCATGGATTTTATTGAAGGATTACCTATGTTAGGAGGAAAATTAGTTATTCTAGTGGTAGTGGATTGTCTCACCAAGTATGCTCATTTTTGTTCCCTCTCTCATCCCTACACAACCTTAATAGTAGCCGAAATATTTCTAGACTTCATATTTCACCTTCATCGCATGCCCACATCTATTATGTCCAACAAAGACCTTGCCTTTACTAGTAATTTTTGGTAGGAACTATTTAAGTTGTAGTGATATCAAATCAAAATTATTTCAACCTATCATCCATATATGGATGGTGAAACCAAAATTATTAATAAATTCTTGGAGATCTACCGTCATTGCTTTGCATTTGAACATCCTGTACAATGAGCGAAGTGACTTCCCTTGGCCAAATGGTGGTATAAAAATTCATATCATATTGTGACCAAGGTTACCTCTTTTGAAGAAATCTATGCTCATCCTCCATCAACCCCCTCCTACATTCCAAGAAGCTCCAAGGTTCATGTTATCGTCAATACACTCAGCTAGCATACCATAGTCCTCTATCAACTGAAGATGAATATGGAATTGGCCCTGTAGGCATCAAAAAGCTAATAAACATAATTTTGAGCATATGTTTAAAGTAGGAGATATAGTTTATCTCTACCTACAACCCTATAAACAATCATCACTTTAGCTCTACAAATGCTATAAAATAGCTACCAAATACTATGGGCCCTACTAGGTATTGCAATGGATTGGTGCAATAGCCTATAAATTGGTACTTTTGGATACATTAAAGCTCAATATAGTGTGTATCCTCTCTCAAGAAGGTTATGGGTAATAAGGTACAAGTTCAATTTGCTTTACCAAAACTAGATGAAGAGGGTTCCATCTTGCTCAAGCCTAAACAAATTTTGGACCAAATATCACACACCCTTTAAAATTATGTCATCATTGAGGTTTTTTTCAATGGTATGGATTACAACATGAAGATGCCACTTGGGAGTCTCTCCAAAAGCTACAGTAACAAACATTTTTAATGGGAAGGGCATGTTAGGACCCCATCCTAACATTATTATGTAATTCTCATATTATTATGTAATGACCCCTTTCCAACATGGGGACCCCATTATAATGATATTTTGTAAAGGTATGTGGTAAATGAGGCACATAGACAAGTGGGTCCATTCCATGTAAATATTATCAAGAATATAACTATTGCATGGTAGAATATTCTAGCTCAAGTGGTACTTTGCATGTAAGCCAACTCTTGAGCATTAGGTTAGTGTTGCATGAAGTGTATCTTTAAAATATAAGGGTCCATAGACAAATGTATATTTTTACATATTGAAAGAAAGTATTGAAGGATGTTTCCCCCTCAAAGAGACCCAAAATTCTATGTTGTGTTTGTGATATTATTATATTTTTGCATTTACATTTCATATTGCAATATTCTATTCTTCATGAATTTTTATTTTTATTGCAATATTTATGTGAATGTGCTTATTTTAATTAGAAGGTTCCTAAAAATTTTATCTTTACGATATATTTTATTTTCCCTTCTATTTATTTTGGGTTGTTAAAAACCATCTCTCTATGCTTCTCCTATTTAAGAAATATTAGGTGCTTCTTTATGGACTATAGAATTACCCTCCTAAGGAAGATTCAACATTCTTGGAGGAGCCTCCATTTTTGTGATCATATTATTTGGGAAGAACTAGGTAAAATGTCCATAAATATGTATACTCTACACATAAATAGAAGCATCTCATAATCCAATTGTTGAATCCAAGATAGTCCTACAAGTTCAAGTTCCATTTTTTTTGACAAAGACTAGCTAAGATCCATTTACATGCATAATCTAGCATAAATGATGTTTCCTCCCATTATGTCTCTAAAAATACCCTAATATATTCCAATAAAATTATCAATGATTTCAATACCTGATCATTCCAAAAATCCATTGGGAGTGCATATAACCGGACCCAAACTAGGACAACAATGAGTTCAATTCGAGGATCAAATCCCACTCTCCAGGGCTAAACAAATAATCCTGTTAGATCGTGATTCCTAATTTTTGATTCAAAAGGCTTATATCTATCAAAAAATGAGGAAAAATTAATAATAAAATATTCATTACTAATAAACCACAAAAAATACTCATCAAGAGCCTCCCAGTTTTGTCAAACTAATGAATGCAAAAAATTCAAGGTAGGACAAAAACCCATAAATTTAAAAATAAAATCATGATTAGCTCTATATAAGACTATTTATTCTACTATACTTTGCTCAATAATGATATTTGGCCTTGATTTTTATTGTGGTAAACATCCACAAAATCTTTGAAATGTTGATCTTTTCTCATAACCGTGAAAACCATTTTTAGTGTAATTTTGTGCTTCTTTAGTCTCTATTGGAGATTTTTTTTTCAACAAATTTGTAAATGAAATATATCTATATAATAGAGGATCTAGAGGAATACCTATTGGCCTCTCTTGGGGAAAAAATCTCATCTTTATTTCTACAACAATCATAAAGTACTTTGTCTACTCGGTCGATGCCCTAATTTCCCTTCTAGAGCTCTTCCCACAACTAAGCTTTTAGCTACTGATTCTTTTGAATATTTTTTATTTAGATGATTATTCTAATACTTTGGTTGGATCTATTCCTATTAGAGTATATTATTAATATTTAATAAGTGTTTGATCTGAAGAACACAAGCTTATACTGAGAGGGGGGGTGAACAGTATAAGACCACATTTTACTTTCTTTCCAAATTAATATCAATTAATGTCCTTAATTGCAATAACCAAATATAGCAGTGTGGATTAATAAATCAGATAGTATTAGTAAGAAAGAGCACAATTCACCACACATAATTGAGACACAAGATTTAACATGGTTCCCCCAATGTGGGGTACTCCACAAGAGGATCTCCTTATAATATTTCACACAGAAATATCCAATACAATGATTTCTTTGATCTGCTCAAAGCTAGGCAATAACAAGTTCACACAGAACTTGTCCAAATATGAATAACAAGCTCACATATAACTTGTCCAAAGCTGAAAAACAAGCTCACACAGAACTTGTCCAAATCTGAATAACAAGCTCACATAGAACTTGTCCAAAAATGAATAACAAGCTCACACAAAACTTGTCCAAAAATGAATAACAAGCTCACACAAAACTTGTCCAAATCTGCTCTAGCAAGCTCACCAAGAACTTACCCAAAAATGCTCCAACAAGATTATGAAGAACTTGTCCAAATATGCTCTAGCAAGCTCACCAAGAACTTGCCCAAAAATGCTCCAACAAGATCACTAAGAACTTGTCCAAATATGCTCTAGCAAGCTCACCAAGAACTTACCCAAAACTGTCCCAAATCTGTCCACAAATCTGCCCACAAATCTGCCCCAAAACTGTTTACAAATATTTCTCAAAATTGTCCACAAATACCTTCTCAAAGGCTCAATCAATCATGCTCAAGTAGCACTCAAATATCATCCACAAATCTATCAAGGAAAAGCTCAAAAATGAACTCAACAATGAATGGCAATGTACTCTTCAATGGATGACAACAATGATCCACAATGATCTCAACTCAACTCAACTCAAATCAACTCATAGAAGCATAAAGAGAATTTTTAGAGACTTAATATGTTCTAGGCTCAATCTCAACTCAACTCAACTCATAGAAGCATAAAGAGAATTGTTAGAGACTCAATATGTTCTAATCTCAATCTCAACTCAACTCAAATCAGAATAATGGAATAATTTTATTTATAGGACTTGAACAATCACTTCACACATCACTTGACTAGGCTTATTCAACTCAACTAAACCCAAGTCTTATAGAACCATAAAGAGAATTGTTAGAGACTCAATATGTTCTAAACTCAATCTCAACTAATCACCATAAGGGACAATTCTTCCTCACACAAACCTAGTCCAAGTATGTATCAACCAACTCAAATGTTTCCAACAATGCTCAATTACAAATCTCACATAACAATGATACTCATGTTATTTTCCAACTCAAGTTCTTTCACAACCAATGGGCTTCAACAACTATGCTTATAAAACAAGGTTTAAACACAACTCTCAATTTAGAAAACCTTGAAGCATTCAATCAACCACTTTCGAAAAGGAAACCATAAAAAATCCTTTTCCCTCCAATGATATTTCAGAAATCAACCACCATAGACAATAAATAGGAGAATGTGCCCATAAATTTTATGAAGATGAAGAAACCCCTTTGGAAAATCTGCCACACTCAACACACTTTGAAAATAACAAAACAACCTTCACTTGAACCCTTTTACAAAAATAGAAATATCTCTTTATATACACCTTATTTCTCATTCTAAAAAAAAATAATCAAATAGCCCTCGAAATAAAATTTCCAACGATATATAATATGATATAATTCTTAAAAGTAAAATCACCAGAAATCTTTCCTTTTCACAACATGCACCACAAACCTTATCTCTCCTAGGGCAACCTTAGAAAAATAAAATATTTGAAAAATTTAATAACTTGCATTTAACCTCAGCGGGATTCGATCCCCTGTCGCTACCCTTGCACCACTCAAACCATGACACCAACAACCACGTGAGCCAACCACTCACATAGAAACCAAGAGCGCAAGACCTCCTTCTTGCTTCCTCCAAACTTGCCCTCAAAAACCACGTGCGCAAAAGGTTCTCCCTTTTTACCTTGCAAAAACCAGTGTCGGCGAGATTCGAACTTCGGATCTGCTAGCACTTAAACACCTTACACACCTTCCTCTTGCTGCTAGGCCACAAGCGCCTACGGTGATAGGTAAGGAACCTCCCTTACCTTTGTTCCCTCTTCTCTTTATTGGTTTTCGAACGAATACGACACTTCTGCTCCCTTAGTGCTTCGAACAGATTATCTTCATCGAGGACTTAGGGAAAATAAAAATTTTAGTGGCATATTTATATATGCCCACATTTTTATTTTGATGTTGGCTATGACTTAATATTATTTTCCTCCTCCTTTTTGACGTCGGCAATAATAAAATATTAATTTTAATTTTAATTTTAAATTTAAATTTTAAATGATTAAAATTTAAACTTAAATATTTAAAATTAATTATCTCCTTCACCGGGGACCTTTTTCGATGAAACAAAAATCCAACCCGGGTTTTAAGAAAAGCCCATTTCAAATATACCATCCATAGTTTTAAATAAAACCTTTTATTTTGCTTGCCTTGATTTTCACAAAAACCCTGTAAATAGCCATGCTTTCCAAAATATCATAAATGCTTATTTATGAAATATTTTGGCCACCATAACTCAATGTGATCCATGTGACATCAATGATCCATGTGAAATCAATGACAACATAAAATTCCTCAAATTACCTCAAATTTACAACAATCTTCCCCTTTGTCATTGATGGCAACACCTCAAATGCAAATCACCACAGTCACTGCAAAAACCAATTCTGAGAATCAAAGCTGCTTCCCCTGACTCAATAATCTCTATGGAGGCTGCTCCCCATAACTTAATACTATCTTTGGATGCTTCTCCACCTAACTAAATGCTCTCCCCTTACTCAAATATCTCCCCCTTTGACATCAATGGCAAAAGGGACACCTATGGGGCTAAAATATATGACTCTTAAGCTTAGCCCCCTCACCCCATTCTCTATTGAGGTGATTAATTTTGGGATGGGAGTACTTTTACTCCCATATTACATTGATTATTTCCTCTATCAACTTCCTTCCATGTTTTTTTGATATCCTTCTCTTGATGAATTACTTGATCTTTTTGTCTAGAACCTGTTTGACCTTCTTGCCTTGAACCTATTTGGAATTGAGTCCTACACCATTTTGCAATATGCCCAAAGTTATTGCAATTAAAACACTTGATAGTGTAGCCTTTGGATGATTCCCATATCCTAAATTCATTCTTAAAATAATTTCCATATCCATTCCTTTCTTGAACCTATATTATGAAGCTTTGTTTTCATGACCATTATGAAATCTGAATTGTGTAGCTCTAAAACCAAAACCATGTTGCTCATTTACTTTGCACTGAAAAGCTCTATGACCAATCCTGTTACATGAGAAGCAATGTCCTTGAAAACCATACCTTCTTCCTTTGAAGTTCCTTCTAGCAAAATCAAACTTCTTTGATCCATGGATCCTGCAATGTATAGCCCTGTGTCCAAATCTATTACAAGAAAAACAATGTCCTTGAAAATCCCTTTGTTCATGCCTTGGTTCTTCATATCTTTCTTGACCATTATCCTTATGATTATTTTAAACTTGTGCATTGCATCCTTGAACCTTATTTGTAGTATCTAAAACTTCTTCCTTGCTTTTCTCTTCAAAAATTTATTTTCCTTTTGAACTTGATTCACCTATCTCAAAACAAGAACCAAACTGAATTGGAGCCATAAGAATTTTGGAACTTTCCTCACAAATCTAAGGTGCTTCCTTGCTTTCATATTTTAGCACTTCCTTTCCTTTTGAGTGTGATTCCCCAAACCTGAAATATGAGACCTTTGGTGCTTTGGAATCTTCTTCTTCTTTCTCTTCATTTGTGTCAAGTAGCAAATTGGCATCCATCTCTATAGCCTCTGAAATGCATGTTTCCTTCTTAGTGAAAATATATTTACCTTTTGAGTCATGTGATGGATCAAACTTCTCACGTATGGAACATCTCAATTATTTTAGATTTTCCTTAACCTCTTGTAGTTACTCATGGATAACATTGAAGTCTTCCTTTAGATAAACTGAGATATTATCCTCTTGTTTAACTTCTTCTGTTTGGAGTGAATGTTATTCTTCTACTTCTCTTATCCCATAGAAAAATCCTTCTTCATCTTCACTATAACTAAGATCATTATAATCTTATATAGCAAACAAACTCTCAAGATTTCTTTGACCATGCATGTTTCCTTGATGTGTCATCTCATCTTCACTATCATTGAAACCATTGCAATATCTTGATCTGTGATATCTTTGACCACACACAAAACATTGTTCTCTTTCACCTTCTATTCCTAGAAATAGATTTTCTTCTTTTTCATTATCTGACTTGTCTCTATCACTATAATCTGAGCTATCACTTGCTTCTACAATGTATTAAGATTTCTTTACCTTACGAAAAAATTTCTTCTTCTCATACCTATTTTGCTTGAATCTGTCATCTTTGTCATGTTTATACTTTCCATATTCTTTTCTTCTATGACCTATTTTTTCATCATCACTGTTTTCTTCATGTGGACACTTGTATGCATAGTGACCAAGATCACCATACTTATAGCATCTGACTTTCCTTATATACCTAAAATTTCTTGAGTCCTTAATCCTTTTGATTAAGTTAGCTTCCTCATCATTATCTGGAAATCTACTTGTTTCTGAAACTTTCTCTTTATCTTTTCCTGAAGCCTTGAATGCAATATCTTTTATTGGAACTTGATGCTTACTTACCCTCATCTCATAAGTTATGAGAGTACCTTACAATTCTTCCATTGTTAGCTTGTTGATATCCATTATCTCTTCTATTGCTGAAACCTTAGAATCATATTTCATGGGAAGTGATCTCAAAACCTTTTGAGTAACTTTTTATTCTTTCATATCAAAACCTAGGCCTCTCATGGTGTTAATTATTTCATCAACTTGAAGTAAAAACTTTACAATATTTTCAGAATCTTCCATTTTCAATTCCTCAAATATTTTTCTATGAGTTTGTATTTTTTCCAAGTCTACCTTGGAATCTCCTTCATAAGTATTTCGCAACTTGGTCCACATTTCATTAGCTGAAGTACATACCATGACTTTTACAAAATCTATCTCATGAAGCCCACTCAAAATACAATTCATTGCTCTTGCATTGATCTCAACCAAATTCCTGATAGTCTTATCTGCCTTGGGATCATCTTCAACCCTATACTATTTTTCAACCATTTACCATACCTCATATTCGTGTGATATCAAGTAGTTCTTCATCCTCATGCTTCAAAAAGTATAATTGTTACCATCAAACAATGAAGCCTTATTTGTAGATGATCCATTCTGTGAAGCCATCTGTGTTCTTGTAGAATATACCCTCAAGTTGTTAGCCTTTCCTAAGGAACCCGATCTGATACCAATTGAAGAATACAAACTTATACTGAGAAGGGGGGTGAACAGTATAAGACAACTTTTTAATTTCTTTCCAAATCAATATCAATTAATGTCCTTAATTGCAATAACCAAATATAACAGTGTGCATTAATAACTTAGATAACAGTAGTAAGCAAGAGCATAAGTCACCACACACAATTGAGATATAAAATTTAACGTGGTTCTCCCAATGTGGGGTACTCCACAAGCTGAACTCCTTATAATATTTCACACAAAATATCCAAGATAATGATTTCTTTGATCTGCTCAAAGCTAGGCAATAACAAGTTCACACTAAAATTGTCCAAATCTGAATAACAAGCTCACATAGAACTTTTCCAAAGCTGAATAACAAACTTGCATAGAACTTGTCCAAATATGAATAACAAGCTCACACAAAACTTGTCCAAAACTGAATAACAAGCTCACACAGAACTTGTCCAAATATTCTCTAGCAAGCTCACCAAGAACTTGCCCAAAATTGCTCCAACAAGCTCACTAAGAACTTGTCCAAATCTGCTCTAGCAAGCTCACCAAGAACTTGCCCAAAACTGCTCCAACAAGATCACTAAGAACTTGTCCAAATCTGCTCTAGCAAGCTCACCAATAACTTGCCCAAAACTGTCCCAAATCTTTCTGTAAATCTGCCCCAAAACTGTCCACAAAGCTTTCTCAAAATTGTCCACAAATTCCTTATCAAAGGCTCAATCAATCAAGCTCAAGTGGCACTCAAATCTCATACATAAATCTATCAAGGCAAAGCTCAAATATGAACTCAACAATGAATGGTAATGTACTCTTCAATGGATGACAACAATGATCCACAATAATATCAACTCAACTCAACTCAAATCAACTCATAGAAGCATAAAGAGAATTGTTAGAGACTCAATATGTTCTAGGCTCAATATCAACTCAAATCAACTCAACTCATAGAAGCATAAAGAGAATTTTTAGAGACTCAATATGTTCTAATATCAATCTCAACTCAACTCAAATAAAAATAATGGAATAATTTATTTCATAGGACTTGAACAATAATGTCACACATCACTTGACTAGGCTTATTCAACTCAATTCAACCCAAGTCTTATATAACATAAAGAGAATTGTTAGAGACTCAATATGTTCTAAACTCAATCTCAACTAATCACCACAAGGGACAATTCTTCCTCACACAACCCTAGTCCAAGTATGTATCAACCAACTCAAATGTTTCCAACAATGCTCAATTAAAAATCTTACATAACAATGATACTCATGTTCTTTTCTAACTCAAGTTATTTCACAACCAATGGGCTTCAACAACTATGCTTATAAAACAAGGTTTAAACACAACTCTCAATTTAGAAAACCTTGAAGCATTCAATCAACCACTTTCGAAAAGGAAACCACAAACAATGATTTTCCCTCCAATGATATGTCATAAATCAACCACCATAGAAAATCAATAGGATAATGTGCCCATACCTTTTATGAATATGAAGAAACCCCTTTGGAAAATATACCACACTCAACACACTTTGAAAAGAACAAAACAACCTTCACTTGAACCCTTTTACAAAAATAGAAATATCTCTTTATGTACACCTTATTTCTCCTTCTAAAAAAAATAATAAAATAGCTCTCGAAATAAGCTTTCCAAAGATATATAATATGATATACTTATTAAAAGGAAAATCACCAGAAATCTTTCCTTTTCACAACATGCACCATAAACCTTATCTCTCCTAGGGCAACCTTAGAAAAATAAAATATTTGGAAAAATTAATAACTTGCCTTTAACCTCAACGAGATTCGATCCCCTGTCGCTGCCCCTGCACCACTCAAACCATGGTACCAATAACCACGTGAGCAAACCGCTCACATAGAAACCAAGAGCGCAATACCTCCTCCTTGCTTTCTCTGAACTTGCCCTCAAAAACCACGTGCGCAAAAGGTTCTCCCTTTTTACCTTGTAAAAACCAGCACCGGCAAGATTCGAACTTCGGATCTATTGGTGCTTAAATACCTTACGTGCCTTCCTCTTGACTCTAGGACACAAGCGCCTATGGTGATAGGTAAGGAACATCCCTTACCTTTGTTCCCTCTTCTCTTCACTGGTTTTTAAACAAATACGACACTTCTGCTCCCTTAGCGCTTCGAACAGATTATCATCATCGAGGACTTAGGGAAAATAAAAATTTTAGTGGCATATTTATATATGCCCACATTTTTATTTTAACGTCGGCTATGAATTAATATTATTTTCCTCCTCCTTTTTGATGTCGGCAATAATAAAATATTAATTTTACTTTTAATTTTTAATTTTAATTTTAAATGATTAAAATTTAAACTTAAATATTTAAAATTAATTATCTCCTTCACCGGGGCACCTTTTTCGATGAAACAAAAAGCCAACTTGGGTTTTAAGAAAAACCCATTTCAAATATGCCATCCATAGTTTTAAATAAAACCTTTTATTTTGCCTACCTTGGTTTTCACAAAAACCCTATAAATAGCCATGCTTTCCAAAATATCATAAATGCTTATTTATGAAATATTTTGGCCACCAAAAATCAATGTGATCCATGTGACATCAATGACAACATAAAATGCCTCAAATTACCTTAAATTTCCAACATGATCACTGCCTATTTATTTGACCCCTTCATAGGCAACACCACATGCATACTTCTCTTCTTTCATGAGTAGGGAAATATGAGCAAAATACATCTGTTTAATATTTAGTTTTGCATGATGAGGTTAGTGATTTTGAATTGGATTCTTTATTTTTAGCTTTTGAGGTTGAGTTATCATAGGATACACATGACTCTTTGGTTCATTTAACACCTAAGTGGGTTAAGACACACCTAAAGGATGCTTAGCCTATTATGTATCTTGGGTGACATCAAAAGGATCCTTTTTGAGCATTGGCTTAGAAGTATAGAAACCAAAAATTGACCCAACCAAATGAGTCAATTTTCCCTTAGAGGTCTAGGAAGCATCTCAATGTTTCTAAGTACAATTTTTGAGCTCCCCACTCTTTAGTTTGAAGCCCTTTTCCTTGCATTTCTAAATTCATGGTTGTCCTAAATTGATCATGAATTCGCATAGCTTGCTTTGGCACTTATCTAATATTCAATGATAAGATTTTATGAATTTATGGTCATCCCTGATCGACTATGAAATCATAATTTTAGGTTTTCACCCTCAAAACCCTAACCCTCAAGCTTACTTTTATTTATTTTTAATCCTAACCCTAGGTTTTAACCTAAACATTTTCTCATATTGCCTTAATAGCTCCTATAAATAGGGGCATTGAGCTCACTTTTTGAACAACTAGAATTTGTAAACCAGAACTAGCAACTAGTGAATTAGCATGTGTGAAACTAGAGTACTAACAACGAATAAGTGAACTAGCATTATTTGTGATCAAGTTGCTCTATGATGAAGTTTATGCTCACCTAAAATTTTATTGTTCAAGTTTGCTTCACCGATGATGGGTTGTCGTTAAGCACACCATTAATTCTCAATGAATTTGTCAATCCAAGGCAGTGTACAAGGCTATCTACGGAAGAAGGGGTAAATAGTCTATAATTCAGGTCTATTTGGAGTAGCAGGTCTTATTGGTGGAACTGGTTGGTGGGGGGTTTTGTGTCACTTCTACCCCTAAGTTGCATAAAACAAACTTAAATCTAATTGCAAAAATGAAAACTAATGCTAAGTTGCAGAAATAAATCCTAATTACAGTTGTTGAATTGAAATCTGATTACAATTGCAGAAATTGAAAGCCTAATTACTTTTGCAATAAGGAAACCTAATTACTTTTGCAATAATGAAATATTGTACTGAAATAAAACTGATTTCCCTATCAAGGCTCTGTGATAGAAGGTCGTCAATCTTCTGTGCAGGGTTTGACAACAAAAACAACAAAGCAAGAAATTGCAGAATTTAAAGTGTGCTGGAAATGAAATGACATAAATTGAAAAGTTGTTGAGAATGGAATTGTAATTCAAGTCTAATGCTAAACATATAACAGAAATAACATGGACAAATATTAAACATGAAATGTTGTCAGTAAATGCAAGAAAGGAAAGTGGCAAGTTCACACTGTATTCTGCTACAACAAAAATGAACAGAGTAAAACATGTCAGTTAGTTCCTCCTCCTAGGTCTGGAAGTGGCCAGCCTCATTTTCCAGAAGAAGGGGTAAACTCTCTTCTCTCTTTAAACTTTAAACAAACTCAGACATGACAGAAATGATAGAAAAAGACTCTTTTTTATTGCTTCTAAAATTTCATTACAAAACTGTTGTACATGGTTGTACAGGACAACATACTATATCTGCACTAATCTATATTCTTTCTAATCTCTTTAATAGCTAATTTTCCTAATAGTCTAATCTCTAATTGCTCAACCAGAATGGGAGCCTCCTTTTATAGATGCAAAATATCCATTTACAACAATAAAAAGATACTATTCCTATTCTGCAGGGGAACTCCTATAATGTTGCAGCAGATTTCTGGTTCTATCTTGAAAATGGTTCAGATAGATATTTCCTCATGCATGGTGACTCATGGTCGGCAAGGACGACAAAGAGCATCTGGAGATATTTCTCCTTAACTTTCTCAGCTTTTATTTCCCACTTTTCCTCATCAAAAATAGTCAAAAAGGTGAAAATCGCTTTTCTGCCTCAATCCGTAGTTATTTTGCTCAATCCGAAGAGACTGTGTTCTGTGAACCCGAAAGCATTGATTCAATTGGAATTTCTTTGGATTGAGTTGTTGTGTGGTTTTCAAAGGATTGCAGTTGTTCTTATCAGGTGAGTGATCTCTCAGGACTGAGTATGATGTCCTCCAACTATCTCCATGTGGAAATGTCATATGTGAATGCCATGCCTTGCTGAAGGCAAGGCATGAAATACTAAAACCAGTTTCTATTGTGCAGAACAGTCTTCCTCCATTATTTGCACAAACAAAATATGTAAAACATCAAAGTAAAAACCATTAAAATATTACTATCAACCTAAGCATATTCCTCAATTCAACATGCCATGACAAGATGTCATAAAAACTACACAAAAACTATCAAAAATCAGAATATATCATCCTTAACACTTCAAACATGCAAACAGTTAATACATAGCATATTAAACCAACTTAATCAACATATAAGATAGTTCATAAGAGTTTTTGGGCAATCTAGACAGTTAAAACATGCTAAAAATGAGGCTTATTTTGGCCTCATCATTCCCCCCAACTTAAACTAATGCATGCCCTCATGCATTGCAGTGGGATATGGAATCACAGATGTCCATAGTCAGATTCCATGTCTCATAGAACAATTTGGTACCAGTGTAATAGCCTCTGTCTTCTTGCACATTTTTGAGCCATTGTTCAAACTGTTCATCTGGTTGGGAGTCCTCTTCAGTATAGGTGGGAACAGGAGTAATGATGATTGGAGGTCTGAACCTGAGACCTATCCAATGATGTTGTAAGATCATGATAAGTTGTACCACTCCTTCTGCCCTCCTTCTAGACCATTCCAGATTAATGGGAGAAATAGGCTCTCTCTTCTGTAAAACTATAGATAGTTCTGCCCACCTATTCCTGCAAAATGTCAAAGCTGAAACAAAGTTGATAGCACAATATTCCTAAAATTTCATTATGCAGTCCCTTAGATTGTTCAAATACACCCTTTTGGTATCTTCCCTCTTCATAAAATCCATATGTTGATTAACAATGATAGGATGATTAGGTTGTACTGCTCTCACTAATAGTTCAGCTCTCAGTTCAATTTCCCTGTTGTGTGCCTTTTCCTGATTCCAATAAATCTGATTTTGCAAAGTAGA
The DNA here is from genome assembly GCA_028583015.1 of Wollemia nobilis. Lineage (NCBI taxonomy): Eukaryota > Viridiplantae > Streptophyta > Pinopsida > Araucariales > Araucariaceae > Wollemia > Wollemia nobilis. The sequence goes on from JAQPPZ010001195.1 coordinate 13,141,452, forward strand.
CATGAAGGCTCTCAGCTGCACATCTCCTATGTAAATCTGAGGAAGAAACTTGACTTCTTCTGGGATAAATAAACTATGTAAAAATAGCTCACACAATAGATTCTTCTACTCTAAGGGACTGTTAAAATAGGCTTCTAGAAACTCTTCAGCATTTTCCAGCTTATATGGGAGGTTTGAACTGATTCTCATAACTTGCCACCTAAGGTATCTTTCTTTCAAAATGAGGCTGTAAAATCTAGCAGGTCGCCTAAACTGGACTAAAAACTCAGCAATGCAACATAAATCAGATACCTGCTCTTTCAGTTTGCTGATCTCTTTATCCTTTTTCTCCATTTGTTTCTCTACCTGTTTCACTTCATCAAGCTGAGTGGCAAGTGTTTCACATTTCATCATCCAGTTGGCTATGTATGTGTTATACTTCTCCAAGGACACAGTGTTAGAAGGTCTGAACACAAGCTGGACTCTTGGTAACAAGTTTACTTGCACCCCCTTATCTTCTACTTTAGCCTTGTCATCTTCTATTATTATTAAATCTGTTTGAACCTCTTTGTCCTCTACTTCTACTGTAACAGATGCAGGTACAAAAATGTCAACTGAATGAGAACTTACTTGTTCATTGATTGTTGGCTGTTGTGCTGGAGTTTCTTGTGATAATGGTTGTGATTCTTCAACATTCTATTCTAGGCTTTTAGGAATGTCCTGGGTTTCAGTAGGAAGTGGCATTGTTTCAGACTGGAGAGGTGTTGCTTCAGCATGAGCTCCTGTGGCTTCATCCTCCCTAGAAAGTCCCATCAACAACTGAATCAGGTCATCTTCTGATGAGGTTGGCTATTTTTCAACCTGTGCTAACCTGATTTTCAATTCCTCCACTTCCTGTTGCAATTCCTTAATTTTATTTTCCTATTTCTCAATGACATTCTCTCTTTGTTCAACCCATTTCATCTGAGTTTTGATGACACTCCTTATTTTCAATTATTCTACAATGTCTATCTCTTCCTCTTCTAATCATTTTATGTTGCTCAACAATCATTTCCTTTTCCATTTAATGATGGGAATTTTTTCAATGACTTCCTCTTCTACTACCTCTATTCTTGTTAGAAGTATCCATGAGATCCTCTAAAATTTCATCAACACTTGTTGTATTTCCACAACTCCTTCAAAATCTTCCTCTACTACTTGTTCTTCCTTTTTTTGGAGTCTTGCAACCTCCTAATCCTAGATATATCTCTTTTTCTTCCCTATTTTCTAGTGGAAAGGTGTAGGGATGTTCTCATTTCTAGGAAGGTATTTCTATTTCTTCCCTTATTTCTTCCCTTCAGAGTGTCTTTCTCTTTAGAAAATAAACAACATTTTCAAAAAATTACTTTCTTCTTTCTACTAGGTCCATTCCTTTTTTTTTATTTCTTAATTTGTGAGGTAGAGGGTTCTGTGGAAGAACTCTCTATTTTTTGCCTTGGTGTTCTTCCTCTACAGTAGCAAAATTATTTTTCTCAATATCATTTTTATTTACAAAATTTTCAATAGGGGAACCTACAACAATGTTTTCTACAGGTTCTTCTATAACAATATTTTCTTCTACAACAACATTCTCCTCTCCTTCATCTTCTTCTTCATAAACAACATTAGTAATGGCAGAATAAAATCTATTGAAGCTCCTAGGGTTTCCCCTAAAATGGTGTTGGCAAATCAATTTGATGAGTCCATGATGACGAGGGCTTCCTTTTCCTTCTGATACCTCTTTGCCATACTCAATTTTAAGTATCTGAAGATTAACCCTAATTCAAGTTATTGCCTTCCATGTCCGAGATGGTTTAAAATTTTGAAATGATGCCCGATAAAGTTACATATGCCTTCATAGGTTAAAAACCTAATAATCAGGTAGGTACTTCATCCTAGGGTTCTTGTAAACTAGCCCTTTTGACTCCTTTACACATATTTTGACTCATTATATACTAAGTCTCCTATCATCTTCTTAAAAAAAACTAAATTTTATAAAAAAAGCCACTTAAATTTTCCAAAATGATGATCCTCCTTAAAATATTTTTAAAAAATTCCATTTCACCCAAACAAAAAAAGATTCTAATTATATATTTAAAAAAATCACTAATATTGAAAACTTCTAAATCAACAAAACATTAGCCCAATATTTAAGAAAGAAAAGAAAAAAAGTAAATTTTTTCCCTCCACGTGGCAACGTTGTGTTAAAACTATTTTTTTTCTTTTTTCTTTCTTATTTCAAAAATGCTCAATCCAAAGACTTTTGCCAATATGAAGTCAAAACTTTATACCATTATCCGAAGATAACAATAATTCAAAACATACTTTATCCGAAGACAAGAATTTTCAAAAATATTTTGTCATCAAGCTGAAGATAATGCAATAGTCATTCCAAAGCTAACATGACAGTCATTCTGAAGAAAATATGTCAATCATTCTGAAGATGTATGACAGTCATTCTGAAGATACAACAAGCATTGACATATTCATTCTGAAGACTTAGGCAAAAATCAATGTTCTCCCCTTCTCAAGCATGTTTCAAATATGCCAACTCTTATGAATACCTTCTATGCTAATGGTTAATTGTCATATACTACATACCAAATATTTACAATGAAAGAAATGCAAGAAATATATACCTGATCAAAATGAGTTAATGCAAGTTTTAAAATTTGGTTACTTTTGTTGAGGCTCTGTTGTGGTTTCAGCAATACTTCAAAACAAGTGCAATGGGTGAATTTGTACAATGGTGTTCAGAAATATTCAAGGTAATGCATGCCAGAAAACTAGTTTTCATGCACACCAACTCAGTAGCACCTTAGAAAAGGTTTTCACTGCTGAGCTATTCATTTTTCTCTCTTTTTTTTTTTCTTTTTCCTCTCCTTTTCTCTTTTTTTTTCTTGATTCTGATTGTGCCAGTGAAGGAATTCATGACTTCCCTAAAATCATGCCCATGAAGGAATTCACAACCAGAATTTATTCATTTTTTTGTTTTTCCAATTTTTTTGATTTTTTTTGTATTTTTTTGCTTTTCTTGAAATCCATGATCATGCTGATGTTGAAATTGAGGTGGAAGAAGAAGGCTCTTCCACTTGTTGTGTATCCAAACTATCAAGTTGTTGCAAGAACTCTTCCTTAGTCAAAGGTGTATGGTATACCCGAAGGCGATGACCATTCACAACTAACTTTCTTCATGATTCATCAATGGGAGATACTCGAACTGCTCCATTGTCAAACACTTCTTCAATATGATAAGGTCCAAGCCATCTGGTCCTTAGTTTTCCAGGAAAGTCTTCATAGCGAGAATCAAACAACAAGGCCCAATCTCCTTGCTGAAATTTCCTTTTCTTAATGTGACTATCATGCCACAACTTTCTCTGATCCTGCATTACTTCAGTTTGGTGCAGGGCATCCAACCGAAGCTCATCCAATGCATTCAGTTGTAGGATTCTATCCATCTATGCCTGTGACAAGTCAATTCCAATTTCCAATGTTGTATGTAATGTTAGAAGTTCAAATTCAATAGGTAAGAGAGGCTTTTTACCAAAAACTAATTCATAAGGTGTGAATCTGGTAGTGGATTTCCATGTAACATTATAAGCCCAAACTACTTCAGGTAGTTTATCAAGCCAATTCCTCCTATGAATAGCTATAGTTTTTGTCAAGATCCTTTCCAATTCTCTATTTGTTACCTCAACTTGGCCATTTTCTTGTGGGTGGTAAGGTGATGATTTTCTATGTTTAATTTCATACAATTCTGTGAAAGCTTCAATAACTTTAGATGCAAATTGGGGTCCTTGGTCTATGGTAATAGACCGTGGAGCTCCAAATATCTAAAAAATCTGATTATACAAGAAATCAACAACCTTCTCTTCATGAGCATGTTTGAAAGCATGCACCTCTACCCACTTGGTCAGGTAATCAGTGCATACAAGAATATGCACCTTTCCTTGAGAAGGTGGATCAATAGGTCCCACAAAATCAAGCCCCCACTTCTCAAATGGTTCTAAAACCACTTGAGGCTGTAGTGGCATCTCATTTGTGTGAGTGGGTTTCCCCATTCTTTGGCATGCATCACAATGCCTGATGTACTTTTTCACATCCTTGTGAAGGGATGGCCAATAATACCCTATTCCTAAAAATTTTCTAATTGTGCTTTTTACAGAATAATGTCCTCCTGAGGGTTCATCATGACAAGCTCTAAGAATATCATATATCTCATATTTTTTGATGCACCTACGCAACACATGGTCAGGACTGCACTTAAAAAGCATACCTTTAATCCACTCAAAAGAAGAACTTTGTTTGATCAACTATGTTTTCTATTTTGGAGTGAAGTGTGGGGGAACTTTCCCTATGACTAAATAGTTGGCTATATCTGCAAACCAAGGTGATTGAACAGATATAGCAAATAATTTTTCATCAGGAAAAGTATCTTCAACTACTTCCCCTTCCTCTGTGTTCTGCAACCTGGACAAGAAATCAGCTACAACATTAGCTTTTCCTGGCTTATTTATGATTGTGATATCAAATTCCTATAGTAATAATAACCAACGAATGATTCTTGCACTCACCATAGGCTTGTTCATCAAATACTTAATGGTTGCATGATCTGTATGAATGAATATTTGATAACCTGTAATGTAATGCCTGAACTTGTTAATAGCATAAATCACTTCTAAGAACTCTTTCTCAGTTGTGGTATAATTTTTCTCAGCTCCTATCAAGTTTTTGCTAATGTAATAGATTGCATAATGTTCACCATTGTCAATTTGTCCTAATGCTGCTCCAATTGCAGTATTGGAGGCATCAATCTGTATGTGGAATGGTAATGTCCAATTAGGTCCTCTCAACACAGGTGGAGTGACTAGTTTCTCTTTCAAAGCTTCAAATGCTTCCTGACACTTTACAGTCCAGAAAAATTCAGAATTCTTAGTCAATAAAGCAAACATAGGATGGGCAATTGTGCTAAAATTGGGAATAAACCTACGGTAAAACCCAATGTGTCCTAGAAAGCTTCTGACATCAGTCTGAGTTTTAGGAGGGAGAAGATTCTTGATAATTTCCACCTTCTTCGGATCAACCTGGATCCCTTGAGAAGAGATGTAGTGACCAAGAACTATTCCTTCCTCCATCATCATAAAGCATTTGTCTGGATTTAAGGATAACTGGTATGTTTCACAACGAGTTAAAATCTTGTCAAGATGTTCTAATGTAAAATCAAAAGTCTGTCCACATACTATGAAATCATCCATGTATATTTCAACACTATCAGAAGTCAAATCAGAAAATATGGCTAACACAACTCGCTGAAATGTTGTTGGGGCATTACATAAACCAAAAGGTAAGACCCTATAGGCAAATGTTCCCCAAGGACAAGTAAAGGTTGTTTTCTCTTGATCTTCAAGTGCAACCTGAATTTGATTATATCCATTGAATCCATCAAGAAAATAGAAGTATTTCTTTCCAGCAAGTGTATCTAGAACCTGATCTATGAATGGTAATGGAAAGTGGTCTTTGTGTGTCACTTTGTTCAGTTCTCTATAGTCTATGCATACTCTCATTTTTCCATTTTTCTTGGGAACTATAACCAATGGAGAGACCCACCGACTATCAAAAATTGGGTAAATGAATCCTACCTCCAAAAGTTTTTCAATTTCTTCTTTGACAATGTCCTTCAAGGCAGGATTTAGTCTTCTCTGGGGCTATCTTACAGGCTTGACATCTTCAGTATATATTCTATGAGTGCATACATCAGGGTGAATCCCTGACATGTCTTTGTAATCCCAAGCAAAAGCATGGACATGCTTCTACAAAATAGTTGTTAACTTTTCTTCCTCTTCCCTAGTAAGCTGGCTATTTATGTTCAAAAATTTGCCTAGCTCAACTTCTATTTGCTTTGTATTTGGAAGAATTGAGTTCACTTCTTCATGATTGTTGATTAGGGAATTAAGAGGACAGTGATGGAATGGGAGAAAATCAAAATTTTATGTTTCATTGATCTCTAATGGAAGCATATCCTGTATGGAATAGTGAGAAGGAAGGGTTAAGTGATGGTGCCACCCCTGTGGTAATGAAACAAGTGGTATGGATGACTTACCTTCAGAACTTTGACCTTCTTCATTCTCTAAAGATTGATGGATATTGGTTGCTTCCTCTTCTAAACCTTGTTCATGCAGAACATTCATTAGGACTATTTCATTTTCTAAAATTTCTGTGTCATGGAGGTCTTCTGTGTGTTCTTTTACTACCAAGGTGGCTAGTGTGGAAATAACCTCCTCTGGTTCTTCATCTGAGTCAGGAAACCATAACTGACCTGTGAAATTGTTTGAGGGTGTTGCAGGAGGATATAAAGAAATCTGCTTTTGATCAATACCATTTGAAATGGTCATGTTTCCAGACCTGCAATCTATGAAAGTTGCTGCAGTTGCAAGCCAAGGTCTTCCCAAAATGATGGGATATCCATGTGTTGCATTTCTTGGTTGTAAAACTAGAAAATCTATAGGAAATTCCCAAGAAGAAACTTCTATAGGAACATCTTCAATGATACCTTCAGGTTTTGCAACTGACCTATCAACCATTTCTAAAACTGTGAATGTGGGACTGAGATTTTTGAGTTGTAGTTGTTCCATTACATCCTTGGTCATGACATTTATGGCAGCTCCTAGATCAACTAAAACATTTGATATTGGTACTGATCCTATAGTCACTATGATAACTGGACTTCCTGGGTCACTGTACTTTGGAGGCACTAGTTTCCCTGAGAGAAGATCAACTATCTTTCCTTCAACTTGAACAGTTTTAGGAAATGCTTTCTTCTTTCTTCCTACTCTTTTGTTACACAAATCTCAGATAGTCTTCTTAATCATAGGTATATCCTTAATAGCTTGTAATAAGGGCAATGATATGGTTAACTTTTTCAGCTCTTCAATCAAAACAGACTCAAAATTTTTTGCTTTAGTATTGAATCTTTCAGGATATGGAATTTTCTGTTGTGATACTAATTGTTCTCTGTGGCTCTATTATTTCTTGCTCCTCTGCTATTGGTTCAACTCTGATTGGTTCTTGCTCTTTTTCTTTGGTTTCTACTGAAACTGGTTTAGGTACAACTTTTCCTGAACGAAGTTGGATATTACTACAATCTAGAACATTCACCTCAACATTTTCCTCAACTTCAACCACATAGACAGGGGGTACCTATCTCACATTGTTTGGATTGGTGACTGGTTGGGCTGGTAATTGAGGCTACTTCACCTATTGTTGTTGTTGTTGACCTTGTTTTTCTTGAAAGTTTTGATTTGGTGCAGGCAACAAGTTCTGATTTTGACCTTGATTTCTCTGCTGCCTAGGATAGGACTGATATTGTTGACCCCACTATTGTTGATTTTGCATCCAATGTGGATTGTTTTGATTCTGATTCCATGGGGGTTGTTCTGATTTTGGTTCCAAGGTGGATTGTTTTGATTTTGATTCCATGAGGGATTGTTTTGATTCTGACTCCAAGGTGGATTATTCCAACCCTGTTATGGATATTCTTGAAAATTTGTCCATTGGGAATGGTTCCAAGGATGTTGGGGAGGTTCTGATTGTCCCCAAGGCATATTCCAGGGGTTATGTCCCCAATTTGTAGGAAAACGAGGAGGATTTTGATATTGAGTGAAGTTTCCCCCTTGTCTTGGTCCAATATAGTTAAGTTCCTCAGTTTGACTCTCTAAAATAGTTCTGAGTTGTGGTAGCAATCTGCATTTGTCAATTGAATGTTCTTTTGAGCAAATGCTGCAAACAACTGGAATAGATGTCTTGTTCAATGGGCATTCTTGCAAAGCATGTTTGTTCCTACATCTTGGGCAATAAATTGCCAAAGGTTCTGTATTTCTTGTTTTGGTAGTCATTTCTCCTATTGTTGTGTTTAATTGCACCAAAACATCAGTTTTGAAATTTGCAAGTTCCTCTATTAGGTCCTTTACATCACTATCACTTTTACTTCTCTTATTTCTTTTCTGCTTAGTGCGAGAGTAATTTCTGTAGAGGTCCACAATCTCTTCATTGCTGAGAGTATTTATGTCTCCATTTCCCATTAAGTCTAATACCTCTCTGGATTCATCTTGTAACCCTCTCAAAAATATGGTTTTGCTTAACTCAGGTTCTACTATTCCACATCTTCTCTGAACAAAGGAGAACCTATCATGATAGTCTTCTAATGTTTCATCCTCTTCTTGCCTAATTCTGAATAATTCATCTTTTATGTTCCTTACTCGGCAATAGTCTTGATATTTGTCTAAGAATGCAGATTCCATTTGATCCCAGGTGTGGATGGTATTTGGCTGCAAACTCATGAACCAACGTAATGCTAAGTCCTTAAGTGTTGATGGAAAAAGCTTGAGTTTTTTATTATCATTGATATAGTCATAGGTCTGACATACTATTTTGAACTCAAACAAAAATTGATCAGGGTCCTCAGATACAACACCTCGGAAGGTTGGAAGCACTGAGGGTGATATGGTTTTCATGGGAGAGTTCTGTGTTGGATTCAACTGAATAGGATATTCAAATGTTCTGAAAGGTTGATGTATGTCTAAATCATCTTCCTCATTATGGACATGACCATGTTGGTCACCCCCATTTGGATCAACTCTTTCTGCCATAGTTTCTTGCTCTTTTTGAACAGTTAAACCTATCCAAATTTCTTGTTCAAGAGGTCCAAAGCCCTCTGTTGGATCTGATGATTCTTCTTTCTCAGGCAATTCTAATGATGATGAGGATGGTACTTTCTATTTCAATTTTTTAGGCAACTCATACATAGGTGATTCACCTCTTAAGCGTGAAGATATTCTTGGTGTAACAAGCCAAGGATCATTTAATATTGGTCTGCCTTTCTCATCCTTTGGCCTACTCATTCATGCATACTCCTAGCTAACATAAATTATAAATCAACAGTTGTTACTTAACCAGCTGTTAGATTCAGATTTTACTCTGAACTATCATAGCTCAGCATAATTAACAACTATTGACCTATTTGGACACCTTCTAGCAACACTCTTCCCCAAAAATGGCACCAAAATGATGGGTTATCATTAAGCACACCATTAATTCTCAATGAATTTGTCAATCCAAGGCAGTGTACAAGGCTATCTACGGAAGAAGGGGTAAACAGTCTATAATTCAGGTCTATTTGGAGTAGCAGGTCTTATTGGTGGAACTAGTTTGGTGGGGGGTTTTGTGTCACTTCTACCCCTAAGTTGCATAAAACAAACTTAAATCTAATTGCATAAATGAAAACTAATGCTAAGTTGTAGAAATAAATCCTAATTACAGTTGTTGAATTGAAATCTGATTACAATTGCAGAAATTGAAAGCCTAATTACTTTTGCAATAAGGAAACCTAATTACTTTTGCAATAATGAAATATTGTACTGAAATAAAACTGATTTCCCTATCAAGGCTCTGTGATAGAAGGTCGTCAATCTTCTGTGCAGGGTTTGACAGCAAAAACAACAAAGCAAGAAATTGCAGAATTTAAAGTGTGTTGGAAATGAAATGACAGAAATTGAAAAGTTGTTGAGAATGGAATTGTAATTCAAGTCTAATGCTAAAAATATAACAGAAATAACATGGACAAATATTAAACATGAAATGTTGTCAGTAAATGCAAGAAAGGAAAGTGGCAAGTTCACACTGTATTCTGTTGCAGCAAAAATGAACAGAGTAAAACCTGTCAGTTAGTTCCTCCTCCTAGGTCTGGAAGTGGCCAGCCTCCTTTTCTAGAAGAAGGGGTAAACTCTCTTCTCTCTTTAAACTTTAAACAAACTCAGACATGACAGAAATGATAGAAAAAGACTCTTTTTTATTGCTTCTAAAATTTCATTACAAAACTGTTGTACATGGTTGTACAGGACAACATACTATATCTGCACTAATCTATATTCTTTCTAATCTCTTTAATAGCTAATTTTCCTAATAGTCTAATCTCTAATTGCTCAACCAGAATGGGAGCCTCCTTTTATAGATGCAAAATATCCATTTACAACAATAAAAAGATACTATTCCTATTCTACAGGGGAACTCCTATAATGTTGCAGCAGATTTCTGGTTCTATCTTGAAAATGGTTCAGATAGATATTTCCTCATGCATGGTGACTCATGGTCGGCAAGGACGACAAAGAGCATCTGGAGATATTTCTCCTTAACTTTCTCAGCTTTTATTTCCCACTTTTCCTCATCAAAAATAGTCAAAAAGGTGAAAATCACTTTTTTGCCTCAATCCGTAGTTATTTTGCTCAATCCGAAGAGACTGTGTTCTGTGAACCCGAAAGCATTGATTCAATTGGAATTTCTTCGGATTGAGTTGTTGTGTGGTTTTCAAAGGATTGCAGCTGTTCTTATCAGGTGAGTGATCTCTCAGGACTGAGTATGATGTCCTCCAACTATCTCCATGTGGAAATGTCATATGTGAATGCCATGCCTTGCTGAAGGCAAGGCATGAAATACTAAAACCAGTTTCTGCTGTGCAGAACAGTCTTCCTCCATTATTTGCACAAACAAAATATGTAAAACATCAAAGTAAAAACCATTAAAATATTACTATCAACCTAAGCATATTCCTCAATTCAACATGCCATGACAAGATGTCATAAAAACTACACAAAAACTATCAAAAATTAGAATATATCATCCTTAACACTTCAAACATGCAAACAGTTAATACATAGCATATTAAACCAACTTAATCAACATATAAGATAGTTCATAAGAGTTTTTGGGCAATCTAGACAGTTAAAACATGCTAAAAATGAGGCTTATTTTGGCCTCATCAACCAACTTAGAAATATTGTAGGAGGGATAGATTAGCTCTTCATAGGGAACCTTCCCCTATTGGTTGTTGCCTTCTTTTCCTTTAATTATTATAGTTTGTTATATTTAGTCTTCTACTACATTTTCTTATTAATTATCTTAATGCATTCTGTTTAAATTCCTAGCTTTTGTTTTATTACATTGTCTACTTTATCATCTTAATGCATTTTAGTTCTAAGTTTCATCTATTAAAACCTACATATAGTTGTAGATAGCTTTTAGGTTCATTTCTGCTTCTTCCTTGTCCTAATTCTCCTTCTATTGTGAATTCATGATCCATATTTATGAGGTATGAATTCAATGAAATACCTTTACTCCATCTTATTCATTCCTTGTTTTTTGCCTCTATTACAAATTTGCAGCCACCTTTTATGGGGTGCAAATTTGGCAAAAATTCTCATTGTGGCATTTCTATGCTTTCTTTAGCCCTTTTTCAATTATCATGATTTTGTGGCCTTTGCGTAAGGACCATGAAATTGGATTTAGCAAATTGGGGGTAATTTTTTCTTCTCTTCTTTGTTTCCTCTACTTTCTATTGTCTTTGTTTCATATTTTCTACAAAACCCTCTGATTTTTATTGTCCTACTCCCAAAAGGTTAAATTATTTTTATGCATATTTACGATCAACTAAAAGGACCAAGGAGGATTGACTACCACATATATGAGCCTAGAATCCATCATGGCTTAAATAATCTCCTAAACACTAATGATAATTTTTAAGTGTTTCTCTTTTGTAGATTTTATTCACAATAATTTTTCAAGGGATGCAAAATTGGATTCACGATCGTCTGTTATAGGGATACAAATCGATGTAGGGAAAATCAACAGAAGAGTTAAGTGTTTTGTTTAATTTCTGTTTTTGTTGTGTGTGTTCTTTTCATCTTCTATTTCTATCAGTTATATATATAAACAATATTAGTTTCACTTCAGTTGTTAAAGTTAAAATTAACCTTATTTTCCTTTGAGTCATCAAAGTTTAAAAGAACCTTAGTTTTATGTTACTCATTAGACAATTAAATTTGATCTATTTTGTATTCCCTTAGGCATTGAAAAGTAAAACTGCATGTAGTTGTTCATTAGGATAGCTTGTTTGTGTATTTTCCTTATTCCCTTGCCTTAAATAGAAAGAGTTTATTTTATATACCCTAATATTAGTTATTCATGCAAATAAAGAATCATTTTTAGGGTAGCTCTTTTCTGCTGCATAATTGTCTTCTTTGCATTTTTTATAATACTTCTTATTTAGTTACTGTAGCTTCTTTTATTTTAGGCAAAACTTAGGTGATTGTTTAATTTATGCATCAAACCCCATAAACTTGGAGTGAGTCTTAAAAAAACTCCTAGTGAAACCTCAAAAACCCAAATAATCACCAAGTCTGAGGTGAGGACCACAACCCTACGATGATCTTGGCTCCCAATGGATCCATAGAGAATTTATATTTTTCTTTTACCTTCTCACATTTTTTATGAACCCGATGTGAACACCTCCTTATTGGTCATTAGGAAACATTTTTCTCAATTTTTTTATTTTTAAACTTCAAACAAGGCCACTTAAAATTGTTTGTGTAGACTAAATCATTAAATTAAAAATTTAATAATCATTAATTTAAATCATTAAAATCCCTTATGGAATGTTGATGATCAAATCAATAGGGAGAACCCCAATATAGAAGAGGATGATGATATATCGACCAACGATAATTATGATCCAATGGAAGGGCCTCATGACCAACTCACTTTTAAATCACATGATCATATCATAAACTTATTTAGGTAGAATAAACAAATCATGTCTAAAATTTTGGATAAGGACATCCAAAATATTCAACCTAGAGAATCCCATTCTCAACACAATTCTCATCCTAGTTCTTTACCCTCTCATAATATTCATGTTAATCCTTTGTTTTGATAGTCTTCTTAGAATCCTAATATCAATCCATTTCACAATCCAACCTATGCTACTACTACCACAACCAATGTTGGAGGAGTTTCTCAACCACCTCCAACTAGTAGCATTCTTCACAATCATAGTCAATTTCCTTCCAACCCTTCTAACAACAATATTTCTTCTATTCCAAATGTTTCTCTTTCTCCTAATATCAACAATTATTCTTCTATTCCACAAAATTCTATTTTCATTCCTCTAAAATATAATACACAACATTACCCTTTTCACAACCGTTATCATAATAGTTTAAATACATAAAAATTAAATCAAGTGCTATACCAAAAACCTGTGATGAATAACTATAACCCACCTTTAGGGAATTTTGGAGTAAACATACCAACAACACCACCTTTAGCATTTTACAACAACAACCCTGATATTCAAAACTTGACATCTATAGTAAAGCAACTTGCCCTAATAATGGACACATTACAAGCACCTAGATTTACTTATTATTATAGAGAAATGTGCAACCAACCCTTAGACCCTATAGTGGTAGCTAGGCCACATCCCAAGAATTTTCCTGCACCAATATTGAAAATTTATAAGGGAACAGAAGACCCTATTGAACATATAAGGATGTTTAGAACAACTTGTCATGAAATTACTTATGATGACATGCTATTACTAAAAATATTCCCTAAGAGTCTTGGAGGAGCAACTTTAGAGTGGTACTATCAACTACCCTATCACTCTTTAAGAAATTTTGAGGAAACTACTGAAATGTTTATCCATAATTTTGGTGCCTATGTGGAAAAGAGAGTAACTCTCCAAGACCTATACCTTCTAAAACAATATGAAGATGAGATTTTTTTGGATTTTCTATCCCGATGGGGAGGACTAGTTGGATGACTATAATATACCCCACCTCCTAGGAATATGCTAGAAATTTTCATCAATAATTTATAGGAACAAATATCTTATGAGTTAGATATTGCAACTATAACATCTTTTTCCCAAGTAGTAGACTTAGCCATAAGAGTAGAAAAGGCCCTTATTATAAGGGGACAACCTAAACTTAGGAAAGAAGAAGAAAGGATGGTGAAACCATGATATAAGAACAAGCATGTGGTAGGTGATGGGGTCACTAACAATAGATAAACCAACAATGTAAATATAAGTACCATGCAAAAATTGATTTTTAACAAACCTTAGAGACCTCCACCAAGGAATTTCACAAAATTCAACCAACATTTATCGTCCATCCTCAAACAACTTTTAGAAGCCAAGATGATTGAGTTACCCAATATAAGACAACCAAATACAATGACAACTTGGTATAAACCATATCAACATTGTGACTACCATAGAGTGGATGGACATCTTACTGATCAATGTAAGAGACTTAAGCATGTAGTTCAAGATTTAATAGATGAGGATCACCTTGTTTTAGGTGATTCCCAACCTGCTCCATCCACCAACCAAGATATGGGGATATTTTAAAATCCTCTACCCAACCATGAGCAACAAGAAACTAACCAAGTTTCCTATCATATTGTACTACCTCCATATGATCACATGGTTGGTATGATAGCAGTAAAAACTAGATAATAAGCTCAAACACAATAATCCCAACAACCTTAGACACAAACAAATCCAACTTCTAGTCAACCCTCTAGACCACCATTGGTTTTGAGGAACAATCAAAAGAAGAACACAAGTACTAAAAAACCACCATTAGTTTTAAAACCTCAACTAAAAGCCTCCTTTGACCTTAAACAACAACTAGCTAGTACACCAGCTAAGATTTCCCTCTTAGAACTTCTTTAGACTTCCCCTATCCATAGAGAAGCCTTAATCAAGCTTTTAAGCCAATATTTTATCCCACAAGATCTCCCACCTAATAACCTAGCTAATATCATTGGCACTCTTGGGGTCAATCATATATCATTTTATGAAGATGATCTTCCTCCTACAACTTTGCAAGGGGATTCTCCCCTTTATATCACTGGCTATATTGGGGATAAGTTTATCAAGAGAATATTGGTAGACAATGGCTCATCCCTCAATATATGTACCTATCAATTCATTCAAAATTTTGGATTAAAGGAGGAAGATATAAAATAATATGATGTAACCATTAGATACTTCAATAATGAAGCCCAAGAGTCCTATGACATTATCTCCCTTCCCCTTAAGGTAGGACCTAAAATCCTTGACACTCTATTTTATGTAGTATCTTGTCAAAATTCTTTTAATATTCTTCTTGGATGCCCTTGGATTCATGACATGAAGGCCGTCCCTTCAAATATTCATTGATGTATTAAATATAAATTTTAAAATTAACTCATAACCATCTCGGGTGACTCTCATCCATTTCAATATTGTTCAATGGTTGAGCAAGCCCAAGCCAAAGTCAATTTTTGTCCCATAGTTTCTCTCAATGAATTTCCTCTTTCTTCTTCTTCTTCCTCTATCTTCTCTCCTTCTTATAAAATCACTAAGAAGTTCAAAAACTTAAAAATTAGTGAGGATACTCCAATCATCAATTCTTCTAAAGATCAAATTAATTAGTTGGTTCAAACTCCTCTTATAGACATAGCCACACTACCACCTTCACCATGAACCATGGGTTTACCCCATAAGAAGGGTGAAGTAGTACACATAGGTATGTGTACCTTTACTTATGTGGGAAATTCTCATGAAGAAAATATTTGTGGTAGTAATCCCTTACCCATAGAAAAACCATTCACCACTTGTTACCTCTCCAATGATTACCCAGTACCCAAGCAAATCCTAACTAATTTAGGATATCAAGGTAAGGGTTTAGGGCCTCAACAACAAGGTATTAAGGAACCTTTAGAAGTTGAATTTTGGCCTAGGAGGTGTGGCATAGGCTACATCCCCAAAAAGAACCAACCCTTACCCATTGATGATGATCAAGTCATAACTTTCATAGAATTTATAGATCATCATGGCTTGGAATGGAGTGATCAAGATGAGGAACCTCCTTCCCCATCCACCATCTTGTTTTGCAACTTAATTACCCTTGTCCATCCTAAGTTAAACCAATTAGAGATATTGGATGAAAAGAACATCCATACCTTAGAGCATCTTTGAGCCTATAAGAATAGGCTTAAGTGAAATTACACTAAGAAATTTTGCAGTCGTTCTTTTGAAGTTGGGGACCTTGTCCTCAAGGAAAACCAAAAGAAAACCAATGCTCAAACTAATCTAAAGGGAAAATTTTAGCCTAATTGGCTAGGCCCCTTTGTCATAACAACCAAGTTTGGCTTAGGAGCCTATCATCTAGCAACCCTAGATGGAAAAGATCTTAAAGAACCAATGAACATAATGCACTTAAAAATATATTATGCATAACTTTATTTTCTTCTATTCCCTTCTTATTTCATATCTATCTCTTTCTTCTTAATCATATTATCTCATTTATTTTGCTTCTTTTGTGCCAACTTGCATTAGTATGCTTACTCATACTGCATGACTCCTTGTCATATTTTTAAGGGATTACTTAACATACTTCTCCTTTTGCACTTATGCTTGACATATAGTTATTTTTTTCCTTGATCATCCTTGCATCTGACTACTTGTTCATATAGATTTTTTAGGGACTTTGTTGTGAGGTAATGATGACATCTAGTTTGGATTAGCTCATATGCATTGCATTTGCACTAGGTCATTGATGCTTAGAAAATCCCAAACATAGGGCATATATTTTACTTTACCCATCGATATGTTATGATTACCCCTCTTGTTTATATACATGGGTAATTTTATGCTAGTGGGAAGTTTGTTTTCATGTATTTGTATATAATTGCATTCATTGGCATAATACAAGATTTTCTTCTACATCTCATATGTTCCTTTACCTTGTAAGTATAATAATTCATCAAAATTTCTCCAAGTCAAGGGATATATTCATTATTTTCATCTCTTGTATATCCTTTGTCCTTTGCAAGTATCAAATCATTTTTCACCAAGTCAAAGGATATACACCTTTTCTTCTTTCACACTTTTTCATATGTCTTTCTTTTTATCATGCCTCCCTTATTGAACTTTTGGTTGTCAAAGAATACTCGTAGAATAGGATAGATACCGCATAAATATTCTTTGACCATTGTATATTTTACAATCATCTCTTGGCCATCAAACTATCAACAGGGGTACTTCCTTCTCTTTCATCTATCTTGCTTGTATATATCACATGCACACACATAAAATTTTACTTTGCTCAATCACTTATCTTCTTGTGAGCACCACACCCCTACTAGCTATTGCTTCACTATTGATCATCTATGAGCATCACACCCCTATGATGTATCACTCTAATTTTGACCATCTGCAAGCACCACACCCTTATATGATGAATCCTTTTTTTGACCATTAATGAGCACACACCCCTAGTGGGTATCACTCCACCCTTGGAAATTTGCAAGCACACATTCTTACTGGGTATCACTTCACCTTTGGTCACTAGCAAGCACACACCTATAGTGGGTATTGCTCCACCTTTGGTCAGTGAGAACACATGCATAGTGGGTATCGCTCCTCCCTTGATCTTTTGTAAGCACATAACCTTAAAGGATATTGCTCCATTTTTTGACCATTTGTGAGCACATGCCCATAGCAGGTATCAATCCATCCTTGGTCATATGTGAGCACACATAATTATTGGGTATCGCTCCATCTTTGCTATTTATTCATTAGTATTTTGTTTGGACTTATGTATTTTTGATCACATTATATCTCTTGATCTATGCTAATTCAAAATACAAGGTCTAAGCACTTCTCTTTCTTTGATCTTTGGTAGCTTCTATTTCTTCTTCCATCCTTATTTCATATTTTTCTTACTTTTCTTCCATCAATTTTACTATCTAAATCTAATCATCTAATAATCATACATAATTTAAATTCATAATTTTTATCATTCATTCATCCATGCATATAAATTAACAATCATAATTAATACACAAATATAACCAACAACTAGATTTTATTGCAAAATGGTAGAGAGTACATATCATATACTAGATCAATGTACCACAATAAAAAGCTTAGCACACTCAACCATCATTTAGCTTGGGAAGCATGCCACACTCAAAATTGGAATGTCATCCCACTCCCCTCCCTAATTTTATTAACCAGACTTGCCTACTCTACCTACTAGTGGTGGTCTTGGTGTGGGTATGTTCATGGACCATGATACGGTCCATATCTATGACTAAGATCTACACTAAGATCATTATGAGAATGGTAGAGGCACCCTATGATCTACCAAGATGACCCAAAACTATATTGTTTGATATAAGGTCTCCCTCTACATCGATGCATGTAGATCCTCCCTCACCATATATAAATCCTACTATAAAATTCAAATTGCTTGGTCCTATTGGCCACATACTATTATGGCCATCCTCTTTGAGTGAGCTTATTGTCTCTCCTACTCTAGTCTTCCCATATTTCTCTTGAAGCACTCTGCCTCATCCCTCTTTGAGTAGATCTATTGTCATTCTTGCTCTGTCTTAGCTAGCTCTCCCTTGAGGTGCTCCACCTCTATTGTTACCACATATCATCTTGATATGGATTGATCTTGCTCTATGATGATGTCACCCATAGCACCCCATAACACCTCTAGCATATTGGTCCTATCCTCTCAAAGCATGTCCATCTCTCTTTGCATGTGGTCCATATTAGCCCACATCATCTTCATCTCCCCATTAGGTCATCCTAATATGCAATACAAATAGATTATACCTTTGCAACTATGGGGAAAAATCCTAATTTCCCCTCTCCTTCCATAGTGTTTGAGATAGTGACAGTCATCCTAATGGCCATCACCATCTCCACCTTGACCTCAATCCATTACTGTCTCAATTTTCCTATCAACCTCTATCACCTCTCCATAGTCTATTGGGTGGCTTCTTGTAAGGCTAGCTACATACCCTAATATAATTTGGTACCTCAAAATAAGCATTAATGGTGAGATTCTTGAGGGCATGATACTTCGATAACATTGTCTATAGTCGAAGACCACCCCAATATTGTCTAATCCTAAATCAATGTACAAGGGATCATCAATGTCCTCAATAAATCTAGCCATGTCAGGATCCCCATCAATGCTTGATGGCTCTCTCTATACCTATCTATACCAGTAATTGAACAAGTATGTAACCTACTATAGGATGTCAAAGTGCCTTTACACCCAATAAAAATGGTGTATTTCTAGCTCATCCTAGTCCATGGTCAACCATTTCATACTTTAGGCCCTTGTCAACTTAAATTCATCCTTTACCCACCCTAGGTGTTTATGCCCTAGTATCCATGTGATTATGTGATATCAGAGCTCATATACCACCCTTCGTCCCTGTGGCAAGATACCTATAAATGTCCTCTAAACATGCTCAAAGTGTTAACCATATCTGTATGTTGTTGGTAATTTTAGGTTGGGCAATAGATTTGGTAGTGGATGTGGTCTTTGGAGCACTATGTGCTCCCAAAACCATACCTAAAGGAGCATGATGCAAATGATGCCACTACCTCTCTTGTACACAATATTGAAAAACATCTTGTATAAGTGGGCCAACACATATGGATCTAATACAAACCATAGTTCGTCCCGCATGTCTACCACTATCCCTTCCAATTCCTATGGTTGGTATCACTTTCTAGTATAGCACATGATGAGCCTAGCCACCACCTCATAGATAACAATGCTCAGTGCATTTAATCCATATCACTCAGGCATCTAATCAATGTTAAGCCTACTTTGTCTAATCTCATGTGTTTTTCCCTTAATAACCTTTGCAATGCTGCTCAGAGCATCTATAAAATATAAGTTACCCTCCCTCTGATAAGGATACTCAAGATCTACCACACATCCTACAATGTGACAATCATATCCCCCATTGATAACTAAAATGTAGAGGACTTTAGATACCATATTTTGATAAAATACATTAAGAGTGCTCTATCACACTCTACTTGGGGTATCTCTACTAGATATAGTAGCCCCATAATATGTAGAACCTTCCTATGTCATACTATGATATCCCTCAAGGAATCCTCTAGTTTCCCTAATTGTCACTCTCTACTCTCTAGCACATATAACTGCAAAACAAAATTAAATGATCTTTCATCAGTAATCATGTCATAAAAATAATAAAAAATTTAAATCAATAATTATCCAATTTCTATTTTCTATCTAATATTTCTTCCCTCCTTTTATTTGTCCTTATATTTATCTCCTCCCTCTTTTTTATGTTTCCTAATTCTTCTACAATTTCATGTCTTGTTCTTACAAGGCACAAAATCATGAATTCACGCCCTATATTTCTAGGGGGCAAATTCATGGATATGCAGTTGGGTTTGGCTGACCGTAAATTCATCCCACATAGTCGATCAATAAAATTCTTGGGGTGATCCCAAATTTGTGTCAGACTTCACATGACCACTACAAAAATTTAAAAATATTAAAAAAATGCTTCAAAAATTCAATATGCCCTAGTTTTTCTAGTCTAGTAGGTAGGTTTTGATACTTACCCATGCTTGGTCTGTTGCTGTGAAGGCCTTTACCCTCATGGTTTCGAAATGGTGAATTGGTTATACCATATTGTATTTTTCTCTAGAGCCCTCTTTCTTCTTATTTTTGTAGTGAATATAAATTTCTTTTCACACTCCCCTCCTTTTTACCCCTCCCTTTCCCTTTCCTCTTTTTTATTTCTTTTTTTTTTCCATCCTTCTTCCTCTACTATTTCAAGTTTCTTCATAAATTTTACCTTCATTATTAATCTTGATGGGGAACCCAAGCCTTGGGGGCATTGATGTCATCATTGCCTCGGAAGGCATACAAAATTTTAAAGTGTTTAGAATTACACCATTTTTGTACCATCCCTCCACCTAAACCTGCTACCCCTTTTAGTGTCTGTTCTTTCAAGCTCAAAGGTGTCTATAGCTTTATTTGATGCATCATAAATACATTGAAGAGGGTGAAAAATATAGACACCAAAAATAGACCTAGTCAAATGAGTCAATTTTCCCTTAGAGGCTAGGAAGCTCTCCACCTCTCAATTTTAATTTCTGAGCTCCCCACCTTCAGTTTCATGCCCTTTTCCTAGAATTTCCAAATTCATGGTCATTCCAAATTGAACATGAATTTGCATTGCCTGCTTTAGCACCAATATGACATTCAACAATCCAATTTCATGAATTAATGGTTAGTCTTGATCGATTACAAAATTATGATTTTAGGTTTTTATCCTCAAAACCCTAATCCTTGAGCAAACTTCACTTTTTTTTAACCCTAACCCTATTTTTTAACCTAAATTTTTTCTACCTCACCTTCATAGATCCTATAAATAAGGGCATTAAGCTCCCTTTTTGAACAACTAGAATCTATGAACTAGAACTATCAATTACTAAATTGGCATGTGTGAACTGGAAACTAGAGTACTAATTATAGACACCCAAAAGTCATACATTACCACTTCTCATATCATCACGATTGATCAATTTGTAAAACGTATAAAATTTACATATATTAGCCTCAAAACACTATTCATGTATCAAAATCACTATTCATGAACTATTTTTTAAGCTCCCTCAAGCCACTTAAGCGCTTTTCTATGCTTAACTTTGGATCCTCATATGACCATCATATTTGCCTAACCTTGGTTAATATCTAACCTTGGTCAAAGTCACCTCATAGTCAAACTCCACCCCATGGTCAATCTAATTCATGGCCACCTCACCTAGTCTACTCTTTGACTAGCCTAGCATCCACCTCACCCATTTGATCCTAGCTAAACCTATGGTCAACCTAATTAGGGTTAACTTTAACCCTTGCTCCACACATCTCCCCATGAGCATTTAGGGTCTTAAATAGATTTTGAAGACTTTTTTATCCCAAAATATGGGAGACATGGTAAGTCACCCTCCACCTCACCCAAAAGTCAACATCTAACCTAGGGTCAACCTAAACTTGGTTAGACTTAACCCTTTCTCCATTTCAAATCCCCATGTGCATTTAAATTCATAAATGACTTTTGAAGACTTTTTGGATTTCAAAGCATGTGCAAGGATGAGTCATCTTCCACCTCACCCAAGTCAACTCTTAACCCATGGTTAATACTACTATGATTAGAATTCAACCCCAAGTCCACTCTACATCCCAATGCTCATTTATGACATGTAGATGATTCTCTCACCCAAGTGCACTTATGAGGTATGCCACATCAGGGGACACCTTGTAAAGGACACCTCACAAGGGACACCTTAGGGGATACCTTAGCCCCCTCTCTAATCTCTCCAAATTATATAAATAGAGGCTCTTTTCCTCCATATCCATCAATCCACCATTTGCATACCCATACTCTACCACAATTCATCTAGACTACACTACATCCCATCATTCAATTTTCTACCAATCTCCATAAATCACCATACGAAACATATTTTTGCACCCTTTTTGTGTCCCAAATTAATATTTGGTGTAGATTTTGAAGGTGTCCTAATAAATACAAGAGCTCCAATAGCAGTAGAAGACCACTTTGTACCACCCAAAATTTTGTCAGGATATCACAATCAGGGTTGTAATGTAACCTTTGACTCAAACAACTGCACCTTAAGGTGCAACCCTTTTCAAAGGTCAATTCCAAACACCAGGACATAAAACCCTCCAAATAGGTAAGTATTACTGCTAATACTGATTTGTAATTATTTTCAATGCTTTCGTAATGAATTTGATTTATTTTGGTGTCTTTTTGTCTATAAACATGAGGGGTTTGATTGAGATAGGACCCCAAACACTCTAACCTATTTTTGTAGGTCTTGTAGGTCTTGAGGATAGGTTTGATCGATAATGGTACACAAGCAATAAGCCCACTTATTTTGAGTATTTCTTGGAAGACCTTTAGGTGTTATTGAACTAGTCACTGAAAGAGGGGTTTTCACCTCCAAAAAACCCCATTTTGTAGCCTCCAAAGGCATATTTGTAAAAGGGTTCTTCTTGTAACCCCCTTTAATCATTAATTTGCAAACTACATAATTTTCCATTAGTTAACTAACAATGGATAAGTGAAATAGCATTCTTTATGATCAAGTTGCTCTCTAACAGAGTTTATGCTCACGTGGCCTTTTGTTGTTCAAGTCTGCTTCACTATCTCAGAACGCTTATAGGAGGGATAGCTTGGCTTGTCATAGGAAACCTTCCTGTATTGTTTATTGCCTTATTTCCATTCTTCCTTTGCTTTCATCATTATATTTCATCTTGTTTATTCTTCTACTGCATTTTCTTATTAATTATATTTATGCAATCTATTTAAATTCTTAGCTTTAGTTTCTATCACATTGTCTACTTTTATCATCTTAGTGCATTTTAGTTCCTAGTTTCATATGTTAAAACCTACATATAGCTATAGATATATTTTAGGTTTGTTTCTACTTCTTTGTTGTCCTAATTCTCCTTCTATCATGAATTTGCAGTCCATATTTATGGGGTAAAAATTTAGCAAAATCTCTTTACTCCCTCTACTTCATTTCTTATTACTTGTTTGCCTCTATTATGAATTCATGGCCACCTTTTACAAGGCATGAATTTGATAAAAATGCTCAGTGAAACATTTATGGGCTTCCTTTAGCCATTATTTTAGTTATGACAATTTCATGGCCTCTACATAAGGATTGTGAAATCAGCTATGATAATTTGGGGGCAACTTCTTATCTTATTTATTTCCTCTCTGCTTTTTGTTGTCTCTATTTCCTATTTTTTGCAAAATGCTCTTCTTTCTATTCTCTACTCTACATTTCTTCTTTGTCCTACTTATAAAAGGTCAAATACTTTCTAAGTGTAATTACGGTCAACTAAAAGGACCAAGGGGGTTTGACTATCATATCTATGAGCCTAGCATCCATCATGTTTTAAGCAGACCCTAAAACACTAATAACCATTTTTACGTGTTTCCTTTTTGCAAGTTTTGCTCGAATTTATGATTGTTGTTCAAGGGGCATATAATTAGATTCATGGTTTTCTACTACGAGGCATGAAATTGGTGTAGGTACAAACACCAGAAGAGCTAAGTGTTTTGTTTAGTTCTTATGTTTTGCTTTGTGTGTTCTTGTCTTATTCTATTTTTGTTAGTTATAAAAAGAAAAAAACATTAAACTTAGTTTCACTTTGGTTATTAAAGTTAAAATTAACCTTAGTTTCCTTATAGTCATCAAAGTTAAAAAAAACCTTAGTTTTATTTTACTCAATAGACAATTAAAATCTAATTTATTTTGTACCCCTTAGGCATTGAAAAGTAAAACTGCATGTAGTTGTGCATTAGGATAGCTCATTTGCATATTTTTATTGTTCCCTTTCCTTAAACAAAAAGAGTTTATTTTTTGAACCCTAGGATTAGTTATTCATGCAAATAAAGATTCATTTTTAGGGTAGCTCTTGTCTACTGCATAGTTGTCATGTTTGCATTTTTATAGTACTTCTTGTTTAGTTATTGTAGCTTATTTTATTTTAGGCCAAACTTAGGTGATTGTTTAATTTATGCATCAAACCCCCCATAAAATTGGAGTGAGTCTTAAAAACACTCCTAGTGAACCATCAAAAACCCAAATAATCACCAAGCCTAAGATGAGGACCACAACCCTATGATGATCTTGGCTCCCAATGGATCCACAAATAATTTATCTGTGTGGTTTACCTCCTCACAAGAAGGTAGCACATTATCATGATCCTATAACATATTCTTAGGCTAATGATAAGCCAAAGTGGAAGGATGTTATGTTTGTAGAGTATGATATATTGATGAATAATAGGACTTGGGATTTGGTCCCTCTTCTAAAAATAAAGAATGTTGGCTAAAAATGGATCTTTAGAACCAAATATACATTAGATTATTGAGTAGAGAAACACAAGGTACACCTTGTTGCTAATGGAGTATCTCAACAAGGAGTCAATTATTTTGAGACTTTTGCACTAGTGGCTAGGATGGACTTAGTTAAGATGATTCTCTTTATTATTACCTCTTATTGATGGACGACATATCAGATGGATGTGAAGAGTGAATTTCTATATTGGGATATTTAAGAGGAGATATAAATGCATTAATCACCTAGTTTCAAGCTTGAGGGGCCCAATCAATTGGTCTTCCATATAACTAGGTCCTTCTATGGACTTAAGCAGACTCCTTGTGCATGGTATGAGAAGATCCATTTATTTTTTCTTAGTTGTGGATTTTAGTGATATGAGGCTAAATATGATGTTTCCATAAAATATCAAGATGGTAAAAATTTATTTATTGTGTTGTATAATTATTGCCTTCTCATCACTAGCAACTCCCCTACTCTAATAAAGACATGAAATCAAAAATTATTCCACAATTGAGATTATAGGTTATGGTATTCTAAATTATTTTTTGGGTATTTAGATTAACTAGATAGATTTTCGCATTACCATTTCTCATCCCACGTATACTTTGAATTTCTTCAATATTTCAAGATGGAAGAGTGTTACCCCATTCAAATATTTTTTCTTAAGGCCTAAAAATTTGGGATGATTGCACCACACCTTTAGTTAATGCCATACTATATCAGTCTCTTATGGGAGGACTTCTCTATCTTACAGTAGACCAGATATACCCTTTGTTATTAACTATTATTCCTGTAAATTCATGATAGAAGGAGAATTAGGACAACAAAGAAGTAGTGAGGAATGTAAGGATGCTTTTAAAAAGATTTGGAAGATGGGGGATTGTCTAGCAGTTTCTTCTATAGGAGCTTCAGGTGGTATTGCAACAATATGGGACAAACACAAATGGGATGGACAATTGTTAGAAGCAAAAAGTAATTGGGTTGCTAGACTATTTTGTAGGAAAGAGGAAAACATCAAAGTTGGGGTTATAAATGTATATGCTCCAACTATAGTTACTCCTCATGAAAGATGTTGGAAGGACCTTAGCATATTTTTGTCAAACACAATGATGATTCATAATTGTGATCTATGGATTCTTGGGGTGACTTCAACATAATTCTATCTCCTTTGGAAAAGAAGGGTGGTACTCTAGGATGGTCTAAATCAATGCAAGATTTTGCTTCATTTGTCAATTCAAATGGCCTTTGGGATGTTATTCCTTCAAGTTTTCAATATACATGGGATAATAGATGCATTGGGTAAACTCATATAGCAGAAAGATTGGATAGATTTTTGTTATCCAACACATGGTTGCAAATAGAGTATACAATCTCTTTAGATATTTTATTGCAAGTAGGATCAGATCACAAACCCATTCTTTTGACTTGTGATTTACTCAATAATGGTCATCCAAAGCCATTTTGCTTCCAATCTATGTGGCTCCAAGACCCTGATTTCTTCTAGATGGTTATGTTATGGTGGGATGAAGCAAATTTTGAAGGATCATATATGTACAAGTTTGTTCAAAAGATGAAATATCTAAAGGAGCAAATGAAGATTTGGAATGCCAAATATTTTGGTAACATATTTAAAGAAAAGAAGGAAATTGAATCCAAGCTCAAAAATTTACAAGAGATAGTAGAAATCAATGGAATGGACCAGGATTCTTATATGAAAGAAAAACAATTACTTTCTTATTATCATAATGTATTGAAAAAGAGGAGTCATATTGGTTCCAAAAATCTAGGGAGAAATGGCTCAAGGAAGGAGATAGAAATACAAAAATATCATGCTACATAAAAACAAATTTTTCTTTTCATCACATCAAAAATATTTTAACTCCAGATGGAAGAAATATTGAGGAAGAAGAAGATATCAAGAAGGAAGCAATTAATTATTTCAAAAATATTTTATCAGATATTAGGCAAGATAAGGAGGCACAAGGTAAGCTTTTACAAAATATTCCATCAATTATCACATAGGGACAAAATGAAAGCTTGATGAAGAAGATATCTATGGAGGAGCTACATGAAGCAATTTTCTCTTTCCATCCTAACAAGGCACCTAGCCTCGATGGATTTCCTACAATTTTCTTTCAAAAATTTAGGATTTATTGAAGAGTGATATATTGGTTATAATTGAAGAGGCCCAGAAAAGGAAGGCTACAATAAGTGAGATCAATGCCACCTTTATTACATTGGTTCCCAAGAAAGGTGAGACAAAATATTTTGATAATTTTCATCCAATAAGCCTTTGTAATATGATTTATAAGATCATTTCAAAAATTATAGCAAACAGATTGAAAAGCATTCTAGATTGTGTTATCTTAGAGGAACAAGGTGGTTTTATTCATGGTAAACAAATTCTTGATGGTGTAATCATTGCATAAGAGGCCATACATTCTCTTCATTCCATGAAAAACTAGGTATGCTTATGAAATTAGATATGAACAAAGCATATGATAGGGTTTCCTAGAGTTTTCTACATGATATTCTCAAAAAATTTGGTTTTGATCAAAGTTGGTGTGAATGGATTAAATGTTGTTATAGCACTCCAAAATATTCTATTTTGATCAATGGTTCTCCTACTAGTTACTTTAAGTCATCTTATGGACTCTACCAAGGTGATCCACTATCTCCTTATCTATTTATTATTCTTGTAGAGGCATTAGGGAGAGCTTTCTCAAAGGAAAAAATGGAAGGAAAAATCAAAGGTATTCAGGTTGCAAAAAATGGTCCCTTTAAATCTCATCTCCAATTTGTTGATGATACTTTTCTTTTGGTCCATCCCTCAATTAGTGAGGCCATGGATTTTAAATCAATATTATCATGCTATGAGAAGGCTACTAGATAATTGGTTAATACTACAAAATCCAAGATTTTTTCATTAACACTACCCTAGATTTACAATAAATTATTATGGATATTTTAGGGTTTAAAATTGAAAAATTTCCATCAACATACTTGGGTATTCCTTTGTCTCATAAAGAAATAAAAAGAGCTTTGGAACTCAAGTTTGGATAGAATGAAATCTTGTTTGGTAGGTTGGAAAGGTAAGTTCTTAACCATGGTGAGAAGGCTACAACTCATAAAGACTACATTGTAATCCATCCCTATTTATATGATGTCACTTTCAAGATTGCTAATAGGTATAGCATTAGAAATTGATAAAATTCAAAGAGACTTTCTTTGGAAAGGATGTGAGGAAAAATTTAGGTTTCCTCTTTGTAAGTGGGATAGGGTTTGCAAAGGAAAGAATATTGGAGGAGTAGGCTTGCGGAATTGTAGACTTATGAGTTTGGCATTAGGGGAAAACTTGGGTGGAGATTATTCAAAGATCAAGGAAAGAGTTGGGAAAAAATATTACTTCAAAAATATATAAGTTCTCTTGATGCAATGAAATTATTTAAGAAATGAACCCTACCCAAAGGATCACCAACATGGAACTTCATATCAGATAGTTTGCAATTGATCAAGAAACATATTAGATGGTTAATCAATGAGGGGAATTATACAAATTTTTGGTTTGATGCTTAGTTGAAGCCTTATCCTCTTATCTCTAATTCAAAATGGTAACCATTGGCTTAAGCATGTCTAGCTTGTAAAGGTCCAAAGGTCAAAGATTATATTAATATGAGCAACAACTCCAGATCATGGATTTCTATTAGTAACCTAGTTGAAGGAGAGGAACTCAAACAAATAGTAGATGAACTTCAAAATATGCTTCAAGAGTTTTATTTACCTATTTTTACATAAAAGGATGAGTTGGTTTAAAATATATCAAAATATGGTGGATACTCAATCAAGTTGGGATATGAGGATTTAGAGCAATCAAAATTTCCTACTCCCAAAGATTTTCCTTGGAAGAATGTTTGGTCACTAGAGGCTCTCCTAAGCCTCAAATTCCTTTGTTAAAAAAAAAATAAAAAAAAAAACATATCATGGACCTTTTAGATGTGCCTTGTGTAAGAAGGATCTAGAAACATCAAATCATTTACTTCTTCATTGTCCCTTTGCTCACACCATTTGAGGTTACTTTTTTTAAAATATGAAAATATATTGGGTAGCTCCATCAACATTGAAAGAGTTGATGAAATATTGGATTAATTATTTCAAAGCTAAAGCATTATGTATTCTATGGAGGATTGGTCCTACCATTATTTGTTAGAATTTATGGCTTGAAAGGAATAATAGAATTTTTAAAAATAAATCTCAAAATCATGCCCAAGTTTGGAACTGTATTATTGCCTCTCTTGCAAAATGTTTATAGATATGGTGCTCATCATGGGAAGTCTCAAGTGTAAAAAAGAGGTGGTAGCCACTTGGTTACAGGATTTGAATATACATGGAAGGGTCATCTATGATAATGACATTAAAACAAAGGATCTGCTTCGATCTATGGTAAAATGAAAATGTCCAAAAATTGGGTTTATCAAAATTAATTTTGATGGTGCTTCCAAAGGAAATACGGGAAAAGCTGGTGGAGGTGGTGTTTTTTAAAATAATGAAGGCAAAATTCTCCTCACTTACTCAGAATCATATGGAACTTCAACTAACAACTATGTAGAGGCTAGGGAACTTCTTACAGGGATTAAAATTGCAATTGAAAAAGGATGGAAATATATTTCAATTGAGGGGGATTCACAAATTATCATTAATGCTATCAACAAAAATGGATGTGGGGATTGGATAAAAAATAATATTATTGTTGATGTTCATCATCTATTATTGGAGGCAATCTCTTGGAAATGTGAGCATATCTATAGAGAAGGAAATTGGGTAGCAGATAATTTAGCCAATCATGGTGTTGATCTTCATCTTGGTGAAATTCAAATTTTAGAAGGCAACTAGCCGAGTGAGATTTTATCTCTTAATGAAAATGATGTCAAGGAGTTGATTGTAGAAACATAGCACTTTGAGGAAGATGAAGAATATATTTGATAGAAAAGAAATGAAGAATATCTTTGATAAAAAGGCAAGTTGGATATGGTTTAATTGACCTAACAACAAATGTAATATTTTGGTATTTTGATGGGAGTGGCCCCCAATAGAAGCCACATATAACTTATTAAAAAAATAAAATTATTTAGAAAATAAATGTTACTTAGAGGCCAAACAACATGGAATTTCATATTAGACAGTTTATAAGTGATAAATAAATATATTAGATAGTCAATAAAGGGGATTTTATTAATTTTAGGAACAATACTTGGTTGAATCCTTATGCTTTCATTTCTAATCCAAAATGGAAACCATTGGCTTGGTATGCTTAGCTCATAAATTTTCAAGGGTAAAAAATATATTAACATGGGAAACAACTCTAGATCATGGATTTCTATTAGTAACCCAATTGAAGTAAAGGACCTTAAGTAAACAATAAATGAGCTTTAAAATATGCTTTAAGAGTTATATTATAACAAATATTTATTTCTTAAATATAAATCAATCACACATGTAAGTATCTAATAATTCATACATAAGCATTAAATCACAATGCAATCATCCATATAATGATATAGAGATAATTAATACCCTTAATGTAGGGCAAAAACAATAATAATCCTTAAGTAAGGAATAAATTCACAAGATCTCCCTAGATGAGAAGGCCACTCTATGGGAAAAGTTGATTATAAGCAATACTTGATGATATGATCTATTATTGGTGATTATAATGACAATATCCCTTCTTTATATGTCCATCATCTATGCTATTTTGATAAGGGTATAACCCTACCTAATATGACTCATAAACCTGTAACCAACTCATTGTTATAACAAATATCATATTACAATAGACCTTGGGCTATGTATAGGCTAGGCCAACTATACATAAAACCAATATATAATACAATATCATATCTATGAAAACCTATCCCTAGGTACCATACCATTCCACCCCCTTAAAAATATTTTATCCTTGGAATATTTCTATTGGTACCAATCTTGATATGCATTAATCTAAGGGAAATATTAACTATTGAAGGTCTCATAAGATGCCAATTTATTGCTATGTCACTCTAAAATCTGTTAGTGATCCTTTGGTTCCATGTGTTTGTTGTTCCACTTAAAAATCCATAATGAAAGCTCCTTTGGCTCTATAATTTCACTAATCCACTTTGATATCCAAAATGATTGTTCCTTTTGTTCCATGTTGTCATTGCACCACTCTAGTATGCATAATTACTATTATTTTTTTTACTTGTATTGCTTTATTTTATATCTTTCTAGTTCTATGTAGGTCCATAACAATGTTTATACCCTACTCCATGCCTCCATGATTTTTACCACTCACGGTGGTGGGGGTGGTGATACATTGCAACCTTATCTACATGTTGTATTTACTTTAACTCTTCAACCTTATATTTATTTGATTTTTATTTTGGATGATCTTTTCCCTCTTGCTTGTATTTTTTATATCTTCTTTTCATTCTTCTTTATTCTCTTCAAGCAATGCTTCCTTGGAATCTTCTTTTACTTCTCACTTAGATTCTACTTTTGATTCCTCTGCTAGTTCTTCAATTGGTTCCCCTACAATAACTTATTCTTGTTTGTCCATAGATCCTTGCTTCTTAAGTTAAGATATATCATGTAGCTTTATCTATATTTTCCTATACCATATCTTCATGAACTTCTTTTGAACATTAATGTTAATAGCATACAATATATCCAACTAAGGATAACCAAGAACAATATCCATATCATATCATCCATAACTATGCCATACAAGTTTAAATGTAAAATGTATTTATCCATAATTATATTCAAAATTTTAAAAATTTGAATATTTTCACCCTCAAGCTATATGTCCTTAGTATTATTTTCTTGGCCTTGTATTCTCCTATCCAAATCAATATTTATGAAATTATATATACTACTAGATTTTATATAAATAATGATATTTTTCTTCTAAATGCATCCATGCTATAAAATAAAATGTGTAGATGGAGATAAACTCACTTGACTATTATATTACTTATCTAAAAATAAACAAGTGGTTCCCTCAACCTTACCATTTTCATATACATTCATTCCTTCTACTAATTCCTTGAAAGTTTCTAACTCTCTTTTTATTTCTTTATGTATATCACAATGCTTTTTTATTTCTTCTTCATAGACTTTGAGTATATCTTGCAAACTATCTATCTTTTATACTTTCTCTCAAGTTTCCATTTGCTCAATAATACTTGCCCTATTTCTTCCCAAGTGCATTGGTCATTAATAGCACCAACAAATATTCCAAGCCAATGCAAAGATTCTCCTTCTAATGAACAAAAAATATTACCTCACCAATAAAATTTAGTGAAATTTATTTATTTATTCCATTATTCTCTATCAATATAATCTTTTTTAGAAAACCTTGATAGTTCCTTAAGCTCATCGCCAAAAAAATTGATAATAAGAACTAGGATTTTATGAAACTAGGGTTTCATAAAAAGTTTTACCTTACCAAATTTAGTCCTAAATATCAAATAATTAAATAGACCTATAAATTTTCTTCAAAATACAATATACAATGCTTGATTTGCTTACCCATACTAAGAGATATCATAATTTGCATTATTCTAAAAATACAATTTAAAAAATGTCATTACCCCTATTCTAGATGGCTTACTTTGTAGGGTCATATATCCCTTAAAACTAATTAGATTACTTCATACAACAACTTGCTTTACAAATTTATTAAATTCTAAATAATATTGTATAGGAATTATCTAAATTTGACACCTATATGCAAATATATGGCTCCTAGAAAATGATACATTTATTTTTATTTTTTCTTATTTCTATAAAACTTAAAAGAATCCCTAGATTTCCAGAACAATTGCTTTGATATTGATTATTACAAAAAAAATATTTCATAAACAAATATCAACCACACATATATTGAAATATTCAATAATTGATCCGCCCATGTTGAGGAGTTGGAGAGCAAGTGGGTAGTTAAACCTCTCTAGTTGCTGAGAGGCCCAGGTTCAAATCTCTCGCCTCACATGTTGTGGATATGTTATGTAATGGTTCCCTCGTGGTCACAGTCTGTTTACCCCTTGTGGCCACCACCAAAAAAAAAAATATATTCAATAATTAATCCAAAACATAAATCCAAAATGTAATAATCGACACAATGAGACATATATACTTAATACCCCTAGGATAGAGCAACACCAATAACACTTAGAAAAGGAACAACTCTACAAGATATCCTACAATGATAGGGCCAATATGAGCAAAGATGTTTACAAGCAATACTTGATGTGATTGAAAACTAATTCCTATAATAACAAGTATACCTACCATCTAATGCTACTTTGGAGAGGGTGTAACCCTAACAATATTGTTAGATTTTTAAGTCTTTATACTACCACAAAATATCATAGGTTATCTCAACAATATCACATAGGTCCCAATATAAAATACCACAATAACAATAACAATTACTCAATACAATTTAACTTTCTTTCTCTTCAATAACTTCAGATCAAAGAGATACATTTTATGGAGCTTTATCTCCATAATATAGATTTACAAAATAACTCTTCACATTATTGACTGTTTCCTTTCATGTGACCTTTAAATTCCTAATTTTTCACTTGCATAGAAGACTCTTAGCCTTCTTCATGACACATGTACATATTCTACACATCCTAATTTATCAAATAATGTAATATTATCTAATATCCCCCTTATTATAGTATTCGATATATACTTCTCTTAGGTACATAATAGGTTCTAGAATGTTTGAAATTTGTTTTGACCAAGAGCTTTTGTAAAAGTATTTGTAATTTGTTCTTCAGTAGAAACATGCTTTAACTAATTATGATGATTTTAAACATGATTTCTATTAAAATAGCATTGAGCTTCAATATGTTTTGTTATTTCATGTATAATTAGATTTTTTATTAGATTAAGTACTCCCTATCACAATTTATGTGTATAGGAGTTCTTCTAATGCTCATATATGATAATATATATTGTAACCAAAGTGCTTCATAAACT
This sequence comes from Wollemia nobilis, assembly GCA_028583015.1. Classification (NCBI taxonomy): domain Eukaryota; kingdom Viridiplantae; phylum Streptophyta; class Pinopsida; order Araucariales; family Araucariaceae; genus Wollemia; species Wollemia nobilis. The sequence goes on from JAQPPZ010001195.1 coordinate 13,175,104, forward strand.
ACATATTTTGTTGCACGATATTATGCTTTTGCAGATGAGAGTGCCACTACATGTGTTTTGTTGTACCAATAAATGGGTCCAAAACTAAGATAGAAAACTATTGTTCAAATATCTGCCTAATCAACAAAACTGCGTTTGTGCGCCCTAGACATGGCCAAAATTGAATGACCAAAGATAAGGGATGTCCTTTGTGTCAATATCCAGAGAGGAATGGATCCCAATCTAAATCCTACACTAGTTGAAGACTAGAGTTGCAGGAAAGAGATTAAAAATTGCATAAAGAAATAGGAAATATGGCCACAGGACGAAGGTGTAGGATTCAGACAGACTAACAATAGAAAATTCACCCAAGCATGAGATAACATACAATGAAAGATAAACAATAGAATTTACTTATAAACTTGCAACAACAACCTTCAAAATAATACTCCAACACTCACTCTCTCATTAGCAATATTTAAATTTAGATGCAAAATTCAAATCTAACAGCAAATAAAGAACATGAGAGTAAAATGGAAGTATTTAAAAATAGAAGGAAATCACACACAAGATCGCTTACAAATTCATAAGCCCTGTATATTATATTAATGTGGAGAACTTGGAGAGTTTTCTTGAAAAATATCTAACCTCTTTTACAATGAAAATTGAGTAGTATTTATAGAGGATTTTGCCTCTTTCATTAAATGCACATGGAGACAAAATGATCGTAGATCAGGAACCATAGTGAGGAAATTCCTCCTTGGAAATATTGAAAACTCATTCTCTTAGAACAACGATCCATATTTCAAGGAAGCATTCCTAGGAAATTAGCATCTTTTGGTGTCGATGCATAGAAAATTGAGAAATATTTGATGCCTTGAAAATGCACTCCCGCTTTGGAAATCATGAAAATCCTTCGGTGCTTTTAACGACTCTCTTCTTTGCTTGGGATTCACAATTTGAGTTACTCGTCACCACCATAATTTAATGTTTTTATGATCTACCCTAGGTACCTTTGAAAATCTGGACATTGATGATGAATACACCTTTTATTGTCTTTACTCCTTTTTAACCATGGCAACGATGATTCCTTTCATTTAAGGCAAAAACCTTCAACCATCAAACATCTTCATGTTTGCAATCATGTTCATGCCTTTTCCTTTCAAAATCACGTTCACACTTAAAAAGGGCGACAAAGATAGTCACCTACCTATTAAGGTGACTACGATATTGTCTTGCTGATGCTACCTCATTTTAGGTGCATTCGTGTGATTTCATTTTTTTTTGGGGCACGTTAACCCATGGGAGAGTCAAATGGAATGTTTGCCCCTCAACCTAGGCAAACACACCATTGATCATTTGATCACGCACACCATCAACTTTCCCATCCTCATCACCTTATATTACATTTTCCCCTATGTGGGGTGAATGGAGCTATTGCCCCAACCTTAGGGTAAACACAATATTTCACCGAAACAATTTTTTAGAATGCGAGTGATGCACAATTTTTAAATCATTTTAGAAAGACATTCACCCCTAGGCGGGGTGAACAGGGCTTTCACCCCATATTTGGGGTGAATGCATTTCCCACATCTTATCATTTTTCTTTTCTTTCGATCCTTCCCCATTTTATTTTTGAAATGCTTCTTGCCTTTTCCTTTTGATAGAGTGTACAGGGGCGAAGGCGTCTCCAATTTACAGTACTTCAATAATTAAAAAGTCATCATTTTCAAGAAAAAAGAAGGTACATATGCAAATAGAATAGTAACATATAAAATCAGTCCACAATAATATTTTTAGGATAAGTATCATCACATTACAATCAAAATTCTCTATCAAAATGAAACAAAACTCCCAATGTGGCAAAGTACAAAACTACCAATATTTTTGGCGACTCATGGGGTATCCAACTTGCATGGAGGTAAGCAATCCTAGGCCTTTATCCATTAGACTATCATGGAGTTTTTTTACTGGCCACATTGGCTGGAACCTTTGCTACGGATGCCTTCCTACGTGCTTCCTCTTCAGCTTTCTCCTTTTCCTCAGCTTCAACCGTGACTTTGATAACTTCAGCTCGCTCTACTTCTTCTGCTACTTTTTCTATCGCTTCACATTCTATCGCTGCATTCTCCTCCTATTCTTTGAGGCTCTCAAAAATTACTTCATAGGTTGTGACTACCTCTTCCCAAGCATGAGTAGTAAATAGGTATGGAACACTTAATGACTCATAAATTAAGTGAAGATTTTGAATATTTGTCAAGCTGAGGCACTTCGCTCGTTGAGCCAGCTCATATAATGATAACTCCAAGCATGTATATTTTTGCATCAGGGGTAATACCTGAGGTTCTATGAGGGGCTCCTCCTATGCATTGATCTTGGAGGTATCTTCCACAAACTTATTTTAGAGCACCTCCAATTGCTCCTGTGACAAGGTTTCACCCCACTCATCCATAAAGTCTGGAAATTCCAACTTGGCAAGAGTATTAAAGTGAGTCATGGAAATGGTATGTTCTCACTCGATGGTATTGAGGATTATCTAAATCTCTCTTCCCAAGTCCATCCATTGAAAATAATTGTGCATCATGACCTTGGCATTTGACCATGCGTGATCCATTTTGCTTAGAGGTTGAATACGTAGGTTGGCATTAGCCAAAGCCTAAATTTTCATAGCCATTTCCATGTGCAGCTCCAGTCTCTCATCTGTATTGTGAATAAATTTTTGGCCTAGCTAGATTCTTATGATATATTCCCATAAATAATGTAGTACTTGAACTGCATATGCGACCAAATTCTTGTAGTTCTGGGTAGAGCGAAGACAGGCCTCCTTGATGCTTTTTAGTGAAAATCCAACAACCTGTGCAACATTCTCTACTAGCTGATTTTTTATGTCTTTGATCTACTGGAAAAGCTTATGCATCTCTATTTTTGCAGCATCTATTTCTTTCAAATACACTTTGACTTGTTGATGCAAGTGCTCATTTTTTGTGGCCGTATTTTCTTCCTACGTCCTGCTTTTTTCCAAGGCATTTTTGAGCTCAATAATTTTATTTTCATTTTTAAAATACTTCTCCTTATAATGCTTGCCATGCAAGTATACCGAGCTCATATCAGCTTGTATATTTCTCATATTTTTAGTCGGATCTATCTTGATGAGATCTTCAATTATAGTCTCACAGATGTAATCACTCAACAATATTTCTCCTTGTGGCTTTTGGACTAAGGGAGTGATTCTAGTCGTGTGAGACTCCATGGTGACTGGGTCAAAATTAATTTTCTTGATTGGTCGAGATAGAGCCAAGGTATCCTTTCACCTCTTGCTCTTCAACCATCATGAATAACTCAAGTGCACTCGATTAATCTTCTCCACATCAGGTTGTTTTTGTGCTACCTGCACATTGGGCAATGCTTGTATCTCCAAAAATGGGGTGAATGGAATTACGGTTTTTGAACGACTAGGATCAATAGAAGAAGATGATATAGTTAGAAGAGGGGGAACTAAAATGGTAGTTTTTGCTACATCCTTTTCGGGCACAAAATCTTTAGGCTCTTTACTTTGCTTTTCCATTATCTCTTTTCCCTGAAAAATACTCTGGATATTCTCTGGAAACCTCTACAATGACAATTCGAAATACAATGATAGTAAAAATTTTAAATAAATTAAATTGTGGGCTTTTTACCTCATCCTTTATATGGAGCGCTCTCCCATCTGCCACAATAAATTTGGAATTAACCTAGGCACTTTAGGAATGTCATAAGCATTGATCTGTTATAACCATTCCCAATATCCTAACGGTATCGCCTTTTATCCACTACCAAATTGTCCTAGGAAAAAATGCCCTCCTTATGGCATAATTTTATTGTAAACTGTGTCCTGGCTACTGAAGCTTGCTTGGAAAAATAAATCGGCCGCCCCGAAATGTCTTCTGTTCCTTGGGAAGAAAAAATACTCCTACACAAATCCAGGTGCACGTTCAAATTAAATAACTTCAGCACACTCTTCCACTTGCATGTATGCTTTCCAATAATTACCACATGTTAAGGGGTGCAATCCTTCTACAACGTGCTTTTGAAATCTCCTTTTCCTTTAGCAAAGTCATTTTGTGAGTGCCTAATAATATTTTCCTTTCACTACACCTTCAAAAATAAAAGCAAACTATTTCCTTTCTCCTCATCTAGGGCACCTTCGATTTACCTCATAGTTCTATGGTGAATAACCTTCTTTAATAAACTTTTCCCCTTCATTACTTCACCCATATTTAGAAAATTTGATTTTCTAAATAAAACAAAATCACTCTAAAAAGTGGCTTTTCTCTTTTCGCCCTTTTTTTCTTTTATTTTCCTTTCCTAAAAAGGGCTCATTATATTAATAACCAAACCTCTAAAAAAAAACAAAATGCATGAACCTTCTTTTTTTTTATTATAGAGAATCCTTATCGCTTTGCCCCTTTAAATGACGTGTTCGCCCAAATTAAGGGCGCATGACCATTTCGCCCCTCATTTTGGGTGAACGCAATGTTGATTTTGTGTTTGTTTGTGCCCGAAAAGGATGTCAACGTCATCAATGAATTCACCCTAACCAAAGGGCGAACAGTCACGTCGCCCCCTCTTCAGGACGAACGCAACTTCAAAATGCATATACTTTGCTTTTTGTTTTCATTCGCACCCAAAGGGGGTGCCTAAGGCTTTGTATTCTTTCTTTGGGTGAAAGCACCTGAAAGTGCCCCTTTGTGCCTTAACTACATTGCAATACTTCGAGAGGGGGTGAAACCTTACTTTTTCTCATGCCGAATTTAACCTTTCAAAGGGACATCTTCTCTTTTTTATTATATATAAATACCATCAACAATTCAAAGCAAATAAAATACTAAAAAGAATATTTACATATGTACAAGATGGTACCTCATCAGAATTTCGTCATTGAATATAGGCCTTCAAATGAAGACCATTCATCGGGATAGGAAGATTGCAACCCTCCATGTCACAAAGATGATAAGCATTTGCCGAATTTACTGCAGAAATATGAAAAGGGCCTTCCCAGATAGCATCAAACTTATGGTGTTTCCCTGGCTTGGCTTTATTTTCATTCCATTTGAGCACTAAATCTCCCACCTGGAAACTATGCTCAGTAGTTTTCTTTCCGAACCACTTCTTCATTTCTTTAGTGTGCTCAGCAAATGCCTGATAGGACTGTTCTCTATCTTCTTCCAGCTGCAATAGTTGTGCCAATATTGCACTCATAGGATCGTACTCCTCATCTTCATCTTGAAATAACTGCAATATTTGAAGGACTGGAAGCTCAATGTGTGTAGGCAAGACAACTTCTTTTCCATACACCAAAGAATACGAAGATGTTTTGATATATTTTTTATAGATATGTGATCCACCCAAAGAGCTTGGTTCAATAGCAAGTGCCAACTCCTTTTATTATTTTTGAGTGTCCTTTTCAAAATCCGTAGCAAATTTTTATTGGTAGACTCGGCCAAACCATTCCCTTATGGGTAATAATTGGATGATGTTTTGAGATAGATCCCATATTTGCTAGCGAACTCTGTGATCTTGGCCCCAATGAATGGAGTTCCATTATCAGTTACAATGGAATCTAGGATGTCAAAGCGAGTAATGATTCCTTCCAAAAAAGAAATGATGGTCGCCTGATCAGCCTTCTTGGTGGGAATAGCCTCTGCCCATCTGGTGAAATAATTAGTTGCCGTTAAGATGTATTTATGCTCTATGGAAGAATGTGGATCAATAACTCCAATGAAGTCAAGACCCCACTACTGAAAAGGCACTTCCACTTGAATTGGTGCATAGAGGCAGTGCTCCTTTCCTGATTCTACCAACGTATCACTGACAGTTGTCACAATGTTGACCAACTTTATGAGCATCGATGAATAGAGTAGGCCAAAAATAGCCAGCTCAGATAATTTTTAAGGCCATGGGCCTGCCTGCATAGTGACCACCGGATAGCCCATAATGAAATTCTTCTAATATTATTTCTTTCTCAGATTCCTTCACACATCTAAGGAGAACTCCATCAATATTTTTGTGAAATAGCCCATTAGGCAATATAACATATTTGAGGGCTTGCAACCTAAACCTCCGACGCTACGAAGCATCAAGGTGTGGTGGACACTTCCCAGAAGTAAAATAATCAATAAGCTCCTCTGTCCAGTCATGATTACTCAGAATGTGATTTACACAAATGCTTTCACCAACCTCTTCCTCTTGCACCATATCTAATGATTCAGATGCGACATTTTTAGCTAACTCTTGGCAAAGAGCTCACCCGTGAACTAGCTTCATTGGTCGGATCTCCACATCATATTCTTGAATCTTTGAGACCCAACCTACCCTTTTGTCACCTAGTTCTCCTTGGAGTATGAAGTTTCGAACATCGGGATGTATAACATAAATGATAGTTTTGCTCTAGGAAACAAAGTGTCGAAACTTCTTCAATGATTTCATCATCGTGTACACCTGCTTCTCAATAAAATTGTACTTCTCTTGGTGGGGTGCAATGACTTGGCTCAAGAAGGCAATTGGCTTCTCATCTCCATCTTCTTGCTTCTGCATCAAAATGGTAGCATAGCTCTCTTGCTCACCTACTGCGTAGAGAATGAAGTCCTTTGAATAATTAGGATTAATCAACACTGGAGCCTGGGTGATTCTTTCTTTGATTTCTTGAAAAGCTCATCTTTTGGCTTCCATCCACTTGAACTCGGTATTCTTCTTTAAGAGCTCAGTCATGGGTTTCATGACCTGAGCGAAGTCGACAATAAACTTGCGGATGAAATTTATTTGGCCGAAGAATGATTGCAAATATTTTTTGTTAGCTGGCAATGGTAGCTTCAAAAGTGCTTCAGCTCTTGTAGGATCAATCACCAATCCTTATTGTGAGATCACATGACCCAACAACTTCCCTTATTTAACAACAAATATTGACTTCTTTAGATTAATAGAAATCCTGAACTCATGACACTTCTCAAACACCTACCTCAAATGAGAAACATGGTCTTCTCTGTGATGTGAAAACACAATCATGTCATCAAGATAGATTACAATAATTCTATTCAATAACTCATCGAAAGTGATGTCCATAGCCCTCTGAAAAGTAGCACTAGCATTTGAGAGTCCAAATGGCATCCATTGGTAGGCAAATGTGCCCCACTTAGTGGTGAATGTTGTTTTATGTTGGTCCTCATCTTTCACCCATATCTGATTATATCCAAAGAAACCATCTAACAATGAAAATATTTATGCGTCGACTACCACGTGAAGGATTTGATCAATCTACGGTAGAGGGTAGTGATATTTTAGTGACGCCTGGTTCATATTTCGAAAATCAACACATAGTCGAATGTCTCCATTCTTCTTTCGTACTGGCACCAGATTCACCACCCATGTCGAGTGCTTAATTGGGTAAATTATCTTCGCCTCTAGCATCTTCAACAATTTTACCTTCATGAGTACTTCTATCTTGGGATTGATAGGTCACTATTTTTACCAAAAAGGCTTTACCCCCTCCTGTAGCTCGATGGTATGTTGGATCACGTTCTTGTCATATCCCTTCAAATCTTGATAGCTCCATGCAACGATGTCGGGGTACTCATAGCACAAGTTCTTAATGTCTTCCAACTCTTCTAGCATACAATCAGTCCCAATTTTGATGATCTTTTTAGGCTCTAGCTGTAATTCCTTATATTCCTTTGCATCCACCTTAATCCTATGCTTTTCAGCCCTATCATTTTGATCAAACAAACTTTCCAGTGAAATCAGTCCCCTAGGAATGTGATTGTTCTTCAATTGTATCATCCCCTCCATATCTTCTTCAACGAGCTTTCTGTCATCTGTACTTGCAACTTCCTTGATCAGAAAATTGACTATTTGCTCATCATTATCAAATACTTGCCAATAGATGTTCTTGTCAAGGATTGAGGGTCTATAAATCACCCTGATAGTCTTGGGCTTTTTGACTATTTGCTCCGTAGGAGAATAATTCATGCCAAGAGAGGCTAGAATATCTGTGTGCTTGTTTTGCTCTCAGGAAATCGCCTGAATGTTCAAAGTTGTGAAAGATTCAAATAAATCCCACACTTTGTTGTGGTAAGCTTTTAGGTAATGTTGCTTAGACATGCATTTATTAGTGGTTTGGTTGATAATGAGTTTAGAGTCACCAAAAATTTGCAATTGCTTGATGCCCAACTTTTTAGCTTTCTTCAATCCGAGGCACAATGCTTCATATTCGACTACATTATTTGTGCAACTCCAAGTCAATCTGTAAGAATAAGTCTTCTATAACCCTATTGGAGAGATCAAGATGATACCAACTCCTACACCATTCTTACATCTAGCACCATCAAAATAAAGCTTCCATAATTGATCTATGATAGGATCCGAGGAATCAAGGACCTTTTCTTCAATTTGTTCTAGTTTGGCTATCATATAGCAACCAATGTCTGTTCCAATCATTGCATTAAAATCCATGAGTGAAAACTCATCTTCGAGGTGAAGTTCATCAAGCGCTTCTTCCATCAAGTCAACCTCTCCTAATTCTTTAGTCATCATATTAACTACACCTAAGGGATTTTCTTCTTCCTCCAACTTCTCAATATGAAAAGTTGATGGCTTTTCATTATATATGTGAATTCTCTTTCCTTTGAATGGGATCTCCAAATGTGAATAGTCCAAGGAAAGGTATCCTCCTAGTTTCACTATGAACTCCCTTGAGAGACACATGCTAAAGTATGGCTCCAGGTCGACCACCACTACTTCCTGAATGACCAGTGATTTGTGGCATACTATGAAGGACAATAGGAATATCTTTGATTACTCCTACTATTTTGACTAGAGTCCCATCTAGCTACAACACTCCTAGGCTACTTCTTGTGTATTCCATCCCCATCACTTCACATACTGCCTTTGGCATGACAGTAGTTGCAACACTAGAATCAATCATACAATTGTGTACAATCCACCCCTCCATTCTGAGTGACAAGTAAAATGGGGGTGGCCTATTATTTCTAGTGGCTGAAGTTGGTAGTGCTTGCACCAACACTATTTGAGAAGGATTTTTCTTTTGATCTTTAGCAGTCTTCAAAGACTCTTGCAGTAGGTCAACTTGTCTAGGCAACTATAGTGCATCATATAGGCTCACCTTCATAGGTATCTTCTTCATTTCTTCCACAATATTATAATTTGAGATGGTCAGAGCCTTTTCTTCTATAACCCACTCATACTTGTCTCGGTACTGCTGAGTAGCTTCTACCCTTTGTCTCTTTGTCAAGGATGGGTACTTGAGGCACTCTTTGGCCTGCTCTTTCGCCTCATTTTGAGTTTGAGAAGCTGCTATAGGTTGTGAAGTTGATGGCTTAGTTTGTGCCTTATCTTGAGCTTGCTTAGGTAGTAAATATTTTAACATGATAGAATCCTACTCCTTAGCCATTGCACCAGGTGCTTTCACTAGAGGTTGTCCCTTTTCATTTTGCACCTTTGGTTCCACAGGCACCTTCAAGGGTTCAAGCTCAGCTGGATCTACGGTCACTGGCTTCTTTTTAGACCTCGTAAGAACCGAAACTTGCTCCAAGGATGGCATCATAAAATTATGATCAGCCTCCCTGATCATGTTGATTTGTCCACCAACTGAACTTTCTGCAAGTATCTGCACATAGTTCATATGCACCATGTAGGTTTCTTCTCCATGAGGATCGTTGCATGTTGAACACCAGTATGCCTTTTTTGTCATACTAGTCTCCTCGTTTGCTAGCACCATTGTGTTCTTCTCAAGGCCTCTACTAGTAGATGCTTGCTCTCGAGTAATCGGTGGAGTTTGAAATCTCCTAGACCAAAATTCAGCCTCAGCTTGCTTCTTCCTCACCATCGTAAGCTCATTTGATATCATCCTTAAGGCTGAGTTATTTGATTTCACTTCTTGTAACAATGTCATGAAAGGATCAGGGTTAGAAGGTGTGGAGGGTGCTAGAAAAGGTAGAGGTACTAGTGGTACGGGCAATGGTAATGGGACTTTTGGCACTAAAAATGTTGTAAAAGGGATGAATGATGGCAATTGTGGTACTGATTGAATAGGAAACTATGAAAAACTTGGAGTGGGATGTTGTGGGATAGGGATCAAAGTGATTTGAGGTGGGCCTGAGCTCCATGAGGGTACTAGGTACATGGAAGGCATGGGTTGCAAAAATGCACTCGAATACAAATGTTGTGGTAAGTCAGGTAGAATAGGCATCATCATTTTTGGAGGAAGCTTGCCTATGGCAATCAAGTCGGATTCAACTTTTTGGGCTTGAGTATACAGATCAGGGAAGGTGTTCACATTGGTTTGTCGAATAGCCATGCCAATATCAGTGCTGAATACCCTGAGGTAATAAAATGCAGCTTGTTCATGCGTGGGCCGCAAACCATCAGGAACTCTTTGCCAACTTCGAGCAAACCTGACGTTGAAATCAACTATCTCCTCCTACGGATGTCTTTGGATCATTGTAAACTAATGCAACAAGGAGTATGGGTCAGCTTGCTCATGGAAATTCTTTATCAATAACTCTTCCAACTGATCCCATGAAGTAATAGTACCAGGTTGCAATGATCAGTACTAGTACAACAATTTTCCTCTCAATGACAATACCAACAACTTTACCATTACATCTTCATCCGTTATTCCATGGATCGTAGCCAAAGAAGCTACATCCTGAATATGTTCATAGGTCATCTTACCAGTGCCATCATAGGTCGGCAAAGCCTTCAAAGCTATTTGGAGCACTAGATTTTGTGCTTGTAAGTTCAAGGCCCCTGAGCTATTCCATGCTGGGAACTGCCTTGGTGGTTGTGGCTATTGTGGTGGGGGATTTTGGGCCATGTGGACTGGTGTATGAGGTGGAGCTTGAGGAACACTAGTGGTAGTACTAACTAGGCTTGTGGGAGCAAAAAATACATCGGCTAGTCATGAGGATGTGGTAGATGATATATGGGATGTATGAGGTAATGAAGATGTACGATGTAGAGTGGCTAATTGAGGGTGCTCTCCTAGCCTTTGAATATCAAGTTCGTAGAACTCAATTTGATGATCTAGATTTTTGACCTTCGATCTTGTATTCATGAGATACAACTTTTGTTATCCTCACGTTTGGAGATTTTTGGGTATAATCGAGTCACCAGATGTTCTAACTATACAACACGAAGGTGAACATCAAACCTTAATACTATTGGAAGTGGAACTTTTGAGGTCCCACTGGGCGTGCCAAAAACTATTGGTCAAATATCTGCCTAATCAACAAAACTATGTTTGTGCACCCTAGATATGGCCAACATTGAATGATCAGAGGAAAGGAATGTCCTCCATGTCAATCTCCAGAGAGGGCTGGCTCCCAAGCTAAATCCTACACTAGTTGAAGACTAGAGTTGCAGGAAAGAGATTAAAAATTGTAGAAAGAAATGGGAAATATGGCCACAGGTCGAAGGTGTAGGATTCGGGATAGACTAACAGTAGGAAATTCACCCAAGCATGAGATAGCATACAATGAAAGAGAAGCAGCAGAATTTACTTATAAACTTGCAACAACAACCTTCAAAATAACACTCCAACACTCACTCTCTCATTAGCAATATTTAAATTTAGATGCAGAATTCAAATCTAACAACAAATAAAGAACATGAGCGTAAAATAGAAGTATTTAAAAATAGAAGGAAATCACACACAAGATCACTTGCAAATTTAGAAGCCCTGTATCTTCTATTAATGCAGAGAACTTGGAGAGTTTTCTCGCAAAATGTCTAACCTCCTTTACAATGAGAATTGAGTAGTATTTATAGAGGATTTTGCCTCTTTCATTAAATGCACATGGAGACAAAATGATCGTAGATCAGGAACCATAGTGAGGAAATTCCTCCTTGGAAATATTGAAAATTCATCCTCTTAGAACAATGATCCATATTTCAAGGAAACATTCCCAAGAAATCAGCATCTTTGGGCATCGATGCACAAAAAATTAAGGGATATTTGATGCCTTGAAAACACACTCCCACTTTGGAAATCATGAAAATCCTCCTATTTTAACACAATCTCTCTCTCCCTGGGGGAGAATAATATAAAACCCCCTCCCCCCCCTATTATTAAAGCCAAACACCCCCACCCCCCCCCATATAACAGGGCGGGAGAGGAACATTTTATGAGAGAGAAAGGATAATCTCTTTTTCTATACAAGAAAAAAAATAAAAATAAAAAATAAACTCGCCCCCTCCTTCATATAAACACCCTCCCCCCCTAAAAGAAAAGAAAAAAAGAGAGCGCCCCCCCTCGAAGAGCACGACTTAAACTCGCGCAGCCCCCCCCCCCCCCCCCCCCCCCCCCCCCCCCCCACCCCCCCCCTCGCCCCGCTCTCTAGACACCTCTGCCCCCCCGAGAGCCCACGGGAGGGGGGAAGCAAACCCCCCCCCCCCCCGGCCGCGGGGGGCGCGCACCCCCCCCCCCCCCCCCCCCTCCCCCTCCCCCTCCCCCCTCCCTCTCCCCCAACGCGCACGCGCCGGGGGGGGGGCAAACCCACCCCCCCACCCCCCCCCCCAAGCCACAACCAAAAAAAAAAAGAAAGAGGGAAAACAACACAAACCCCACACCCCACGCACAAACGCGCGCCGGGGGGGGGGGCGCGGGGGGGGGGTGTTGAGCAAGGTGCAGCAAAAGATATTGTCATTGTTGTCAACACGGACAGATAGATCGGTTGATGCAGTGGACAAGAGTTCGAGAGGTCGGTGAGAGCATGTACGAGTAAATTTCCAGGAAGACAGAAGTGGCCGATTCAGAGAATCAAAGAAAAAGACAAGTAAGAAAACGCGTCGCGATATCGCGACATGTTTTCGTCACGATTTCGCGACATATCGGAGGAGAGAGAAAAAGCTGGAAAAACTATCGCGATTTCGTGACATATCGAAGGAGAGAGAAAAATCTGGAAAAGTTGTCACGATTTCACGACATATCGGAGGAGAGAGAAAAAGCTGGAAAAGCTGTCATGATTTCGCGACATATCGGAGGAGAGAGAAAATGCTGGCAAAACTGTCACGATTTCGTGACATGTTGGACGAAAGAGAAAGCGCAAGATAAACTGTCACGATTTCGTGACATGTTGGAAGCAAAGAAGGCAAGTAAGAAAACTGTCGCGATTTCGCGACATGTTTGGAGAGAAGAAGCGCAAGTAAAGAAAAGCTGTCATGATTTCGTGACATGTTTGGAGAAAAGGCACAGGCAAAGAGAAAAGCATCGCGATTTTGCGACATGTTTGGAGAAGATGGCACAAGCAAAGAAAAACGTCACGATTTCGTGACATGTTCGGAGAGAAGGAGCTCGCAAAGAAAAGTGTCGCGATTTCATGACATGTTTGTAAAGAGAAAAAGAACAAAAATGTGTCACGATTTCATGACATGTTTGAGAGAAAGAGCTTGCAAGGAAAAGTGTCACGATTTCACGACAATTTGCAAGAGGAAGCACTAAGGAGAAGAAAGTGTCGCGATTTCGTGACATGTCAGGTTTTCGTGATCCGATGAGAAGAAAAGCACTAAGGAGAAGGAAAGTGTCACGATTTTGTGACATAATGCAGGAGAGAGAGTCCGATAGAAAAAGGTGACGCGATTTCGCGACATGCTTCATTTTTGCGGTCCAAAGCGAAGAGAAAGAGGAGAAGGATGAAGTGTCGCGATTTCACGACAGAAGCAAAACGAAGGAGCATGGAAGCAGAAGCGTCGCGATTTCACGACAAATTCAAGGAGGAAGAGCTCAAAGGTAAAAGTGTCATGATTTCATGACATGTTCCATTTTCATGGGGCAAAGATAGAAAAGGCACAAGGCAATGAAAGTGTCGCGATTTCGTGACATGTTCTATTTTCACGGGCCAAAGACAGAAAAGGCACAAGGCAACGAAAGTGTCGCGATTTCGCGACATGTTCCATTTTCGTGGGCAAAATACAGAAAAGGCACAAGGCAGTGAAAGTGTCGCGATTTCGTGACATGTTTCATTTTCACGGGCGAAAGGTAGGGAAGTGCAAGGAGGCAGAAAATGTCATGATATCGCGACATGTCATGTTTTCACGGGTAAAAGGCGAGAAGAGCACAAAGAGATAGAAGTGTCACGATTTCATGATAGGTCACAACAACACGATTACGGATAGTTAACTGGAGTCAGTGTGGCAGTTACAGGTGCAATTATAGATAGAAATCATGCAAGCTATTTTAAGAACTGTCGAAGAAGGAGAGATCGAACAATCGCATAAATAGAATAAAAAAATGCATGCATGCACAGAAAAGGATATGAACAGTCATGACCGAGAAGACGAACAGATCATGGTAGAGGTATACGTTGCATGTAACGTGTTTAATGAAATACCCACTCTATATATACAAAAGGAGTTACATAAAGAAGTAGTTACAGTTGACAAGTGGCAGAAGAGAATGTTAATAGACTGCATGCGGGATTACAGAAGTGATAGAAGACGAGGAGTTTCAATGAGAAATATTGTTATAAAAGGGCAGTTGTGTGGAGAATTGAGCTGCTGTTGTAAGTGAGAAATTGCTATGTAAAGAGGGTTAGAAGAGGGCCGAGAGAGAGATAAGCAGAGCCGTGAGAGCGTGCAGAGTTTGATTAATTGCAGACCAGTCAGGGTCATGTAAATAGCGAAGGCATTTTTATGTCATTGAAATAATTCAGAATTGCAGTCCAAGTTGGTGCTTGGCATTAGGGGTTGGTGCTCCTATCTGTTGCAGTAGAAAAATAAGGGGTTGGTGCTCCTTCCGGTGGGTGCTTGGTAAAGTGTTTGTAAAATTGGTGTTTTGCAAAGGCTGGATTTGGATTGGAGTCCAAGCGGTCATTTTTGAGGAGTAGCCAAATTGGTGAACCTCGTTACATTGTGTGTTGTGGTGTGCTCTCTTGTGAAAATTGCTTTACCTATTTTTAAGTTCTCTTTGCTTCAGCTTTAAGTGTTGTAGATTTGAATTTTAATAGCTACACTGATTCACCCCCCCTCTTAGTGTCATTGTGAGAATATCAATTGGTATCAGAGCCAGGTTCCTGAACAAGCTTAATCAGCTAAGGTGATCTTGGAAGGAACACAATGGCGAGTGGTGAAGGATTCTCATCCAACAAAGCTCCTTTGTTCGATGGAACTAATTACTCATTCTGGAAACTCGGGATGCGGACATATCTGAGTGCATTGGGATACGACATTTGGGAGTCAGTAGAAAGTGGATACACAATACCCGCTACTCCTCCAACAGATACTGCCGAGAAGAAAAAGTTTGAGAATAACTCCAAAGCAAAGAATGCCATAATGTGTGGGCTAGTAGACAATGAACTGATAAGGGTCATGAGTTGTAAATCGACAAAAGACATGTGGGACAAACTAAAGAGCATCCATGAAGGAGACAACAAGATCAAGGAAGCCAAGCTGCAAATGCATCGAGCTCAGTTCGAAGCATTACAAATGAATGATGATGAGAACATAGAGGGCTATATTCTGAGAGTCAATGGAATCATTAATGCAATCAGAGGACTCGGCGAAGAAATCAAAGATGCGGTTGTCGTGAAAAAGGTACTTAGAACTCTTCACAAAAGATTTAATTCTAAAGTTTCTGCAATAGAAGAGGCTAAAGATCTAAATAATTTTAGCATGGACGAGATGCATGGTTCTTTGACTGCATACGAAATGAGAATAGGACAAACTAAGCCCATAGATAGAGAAGCAACTTTTAAAGCACACAAAAATATAAAAGCTGAACAAGAATCTAAGGATGAAGAGACATCGGATGAAACGGAAGCTAACTTTGTTCGAAAACTTACAAAGGGAAAAGGAAAATATAGAGGAAAGTTACCGTTTAAGTGCTTCAATTGTGGAGGGGTTGGTCACTTTGCAGCTAAGTGTCCAATGAATGAGAAAACCAAAAGTAATGAAGGGTCACACCAAGAAAGAAGTGACTGGAAGAAGAAACCAAATTTTAGAAAAAGCAACTTCAAAAAGAAAAGTTTTATATCCAAGAATGTCAGATCTTTTGAAGACAGCTCAGGTGAAGATTCTGAAGAAGAAACAGGTGAAGCTCTATTCATGGCATTTGAAGAAGAAAAAATAGAAGAAAAATAGGAAGGTGACACAAACATTAAGGATGAGGCTGAAGTATATCTGGAAGGAGAGTTGGTTGCTGCACTTAAAGAGTTGAGTATAGAAAGGAAAAAGAATAAAAAGGTCTCAAGAAAGCTTGAGGATGTGAATGACATAATAAACACTTTGAAAGTACAGACAGAAGAATTTAAGAAAATGTCTGAAGAACTCGAAGTACAGTTAACCATGAAAATAGATGAGTGCAGCAAACTGGAAGAAGAGATTGTTGTCTTAAGAATGCGGCTAGAAGAAAAGAATCAAAAATTGAGTTGCTATCACAAACTTGAAGGAAGTTCTACGAAGCTTGAAAAGATTATAAATAGTCAGAGGTCTACAGGCATCAAATTTGGCTTGGGCTTTGTCGAAGGAGAATCATCAAGTGGATCAAAGGCCATAACCGTAGAACAAGTAAAGAAAGAAGATAAGATCAAGGTTGATCAAGGAAAAATGAATCAGGAAAAAGAAAGCAACAGTGCCAGGCACGAGAAGAGTGCTGACAATGAGGGATTCATAAAAGTTACACATCAAAGG
Source organism: Wollemia nobilis (assembly GCA_028583015.1). Taxonomy (NCBI): domain Eukaryota; kingdom Viridiplantae; phylum Streptophyta; class Pinopsida; order Araucariales; family Araucariaceae; genus Wollemia; species Wollemia nobilis. The sequence continues at coordinate 13,191,760 of JAQPPZ010001195.1, forward strand.
AGAAGAAAATTTGTGGCTCCCACCACAAAATGGCAAAGACCAACTCCCAGGTTTAATCATTCCTTTTCTGGTTATTGTTTTAAATGCAATGCTTACGGTCATAAGATTTTAGACTGCATTTATAATATAGGACAAAGAAATTTCACCAGTAGAAATGTCTTTTCACCCTTGATGGATTATGCAGTAGAATGCTATAACTGTCATAACTTTGGACACATTGCAAGAAACTCGTAGAAGCACATATGCAGCAAACAAATATTAGGGAAGAAGATCTCAACCAAACAGTTTAAGGCAAAACAGAAAATTCCCAGAAAAACATGCACAAGCTACTGACAAAGAAAAGTCTAAACAAGTGACCAAAACTGTAGCCAAACCAGAGTGGAAGGAAAAGGAGCGACCCAAGGAAGAAAAGGAATCCTTGATTGTTCAGACAACATTCAAAGCATAGAACAAATCGGCACCATGGATATTGGATAGTGGATGCTCTAGTCACATGACAGGAGATAAACAAAAATTTGAAAAATTACAGAAATATGAAGGCGGCTCTATAAAGTTTGGAAATAATGATGGAGCCAAGATAGTTGGCAAAGGATCAGTCAAGATAAGTGATGGAAAGATCAATTCCAAAGAAGTTCTGTTTGTGATTGGGTTGAAGCACAACTTACTGAGCGTAAGTCAAATCTATGACAGAGGTCATGAAGTCATCTTTAAGAAGCAAGGTTGTGAAGTCAGAAAAGCACACAGTGGGAAGCTGATAGCTACTGGATCGAGGACTTTTGGAAATCTATATACTCTCTCAAAAACTTTAGAAGGAGCATGCTTGATTGGATAGGAAGATGAAAATTGGCTGTGGCACAAGAGGCTCGGTCATATTAGCTTTGACAATCTGGTAAAAATAAGTTCAAAAAGGGCAGTAAGAGATATACCCACCATTGGCAAACTAGTAAATAGCATCTGTGCTTCATGCCAAAAAGGAAAGCAAACTAGATCCACATTTAAATCAAAGGAATACTTCACCAGCAAACCTTTAGAGCTAATACATACTGATTTGTGTGGACCCATGAGAACACAAAGCATAAATGGTGACAAATACTTTATGTTGTTCATAGATGACTACTCCAGGATGACATGGGTACTATTTTTAAAGCTTAAATCAGATGCCTTTGAGATGTTCAAGATTTTTAAAAAATAGGTTGAGAATCAAACTGGAAAAAGAATTAAATGCCTAAGATCAGATAGAGGAGGAGAGTTTATCTCTAGAAGAGTTTGTAGAGTACTGTCAAAAATATGGGATCGGAAGACAGTTTTCAGCAGCAAGGACACCTCAACAGAATGGTGTTGTAGAAAGGAAGAACAGGACAGTGCAGGAAATGGCACGGACAATGTTGGCTGAGAACAAAATAGCTGACAGATTTTGGAAAGAGGCAGTCCATACTGCGGTTTACATCCAAAATAGGTGCATGCTAAGGACGCATGAAAGCAAAACACCTTATGAGTTGTGGTTCGGTAGAAAGGCAACAACAAGATATTTCAAAGTGTTCGACAGCAAGTGCTACATCAAACGAACTGAAGATAATCTCGGTAAGTTTGAAGATAGAGCTGACGAAGGTATTTTTCTTGGGTACTCGACAAAAAGCAAAGCCTACACATGTTACAACAAGAGGCTAAAGAAAATTGTGGAGAGTGTTGATGTTAAAGTTGATGAAGGTAGAGAACGAGAAATTACTTATCAAGAAAACTACCCTATTTATGAAGAAGTCATTGAAGGAGATGAAGAAAAGGAAATAGAAGAAAATCAAAAAATTGACCCAGATGATTTAAGAATTGACTCAGAAGAAGAAGAAAACAAGAAATTCAAAATAGGCAGTTGGCAGAAAAATCATCCCAGAGAATAGATTATTGGGGACCCAACAGTTGGTATTCAGACTAGAAGAGCAGTAGTACAGAACTACTCTCTATTATCCAACATTGAGCCCAAAAATGTTGCTTGAAGCAAGCACGAGATGAAAGTTGGATGAAGGCTATTAATGAAGAACTAGATCAGATTGAGAAAAACAAAACCTGGGAGTTAGTACCAAGGCCGGAAAATAAAAATATAATCGATACTAAATGGATTTTTTGAAATAAATTGAACGAAGATGGACAGGTTGTAAGGAATAAAGCAAGACTGGTTTGTAAAGGCTATGCACAGGTTGAAGGTATTGATTTTGAGGAAACCTTTGCACCAGTAGCTAGACTAGAGGCAATCAGAATGTTTCTAGCTTTAGTAGTTCATAAAAATTTCAAAGTATATCAAATGGACGTAAAATCAGCATTTCTGAATGGAAAACTGGAAGAAGAGGTTTACATTGAGCAGCCAGATGGTTTCCAACTCGGTGATAATCCCAACTTTGTTTGCAAGTTGAGGAAAGCTTTGTATGGTTTGAAACAGGCACCCAGAGCATGGTATGCAAGGCTGGATAACTATCTGATTCAACAGGGGTTCAAGAAAGGTTTGGTGGACAACAATCTGTATGTCAAAACAGAGAATGGCCATCTTATTGTCCTTGTTGTTTATGTAGATGATATCATTTTTGGCAACAACAATGATAAGTCTTGTAGAGACATAGCAAATAAAATGAAGAAAGAATTTGAGATGTCTATGATTGGTGAACTTTCTTATTTCCTCGGATTCGCAAGTCAATCAAAGTGAAAAGGGCATTTTTATCTCTCAAGTTAAATATGTGAAAGAAATGTTGAAAAAGTTCACAATGGAGGATAGTAAACCTGTTAGCACTCCCATGACAACGAGGTTGCAAGTTGAGCAAGGATGACAAATCTCCGGATGTAGATCAAACCATGTACGGGTCTATGATTGGAAGCCTATCGTATTTGACGACTACCGGACCGAGATATCTTACGGGCAGTATGCATGGTAGCAAGATTTCAGAGCTAGTCCCAAAGAGACTCATGTGACAGCTGTGAAGAGGATTTTTAGGTACCTCAAGGGTACTATGGAGTATGGGTTATGTTACCCAAAAGGTAAGGACTTCACTCTTATTGCATATTCGATGCAGATTGGGCGAGGATGTATTGATGACAAAAGAGTACCAGTGGAGGAGCATTTTATCTTGGAGACAGGCTGGTAGCATGGCACAACAAGAAACAAGAATCAGTCTCTCTATCCACAATAGAGGCAGAATACATTGCAGCAACAACATGTTGTACACAGATATTATGGATGAGACAAACCCTGAAAGATCTTGGTATTCACTTCAAAGAGCCAATTTTGGTTAAATGTGATAACACCGAGTGCTATTAACATATCAAAGAATCCGGTTATGCATTCTCGAACCAAACATATTGCAATCCGGTATCACTTCTTGAAGGATAAAGTTGCGGAAGGTGAGGTCAAATTGGATTTTGTTCCGACTACGGAGCAAGTAGCAGATATATTCACAAAACCATTGCCCAAGGAAGTTTTTGAGTACCTTCGGAGTAAGTTGGGAGTGGTCACGTTTCCCAAGAACTCCCAAAAATTGACTATCAATTGGGATCACATTCTCAGGGGGAGCATTTATGCCTATGTTTATAGTTTTGCTCATATTCATGATTTTTGCTAACTATAACAATGTGTGTCTGAGAATGTTGTGCATAGACTCAGGGGGAGTCTGCAGCAGCCCTTTGGTATTATTGTCAAAGGGGGAGAAGAATTACAAGAGATTGCATGAGTGTTGCCAACAATTCCAAAGGGGGAGATTGTTGAGCAAGGTGCAGAAAAAGTATTGTCATTGTTGTCAACATAGACAGATAGATCGATTGATGCAGTGGACAAGAGTTCAGAGGTCAGTGAGAGCATGTACAGTAAATTTCCAGGAAGACAGAAGTGGTCCAGATTCACAGAATCAAAGAAAAAGACAAGTAAGAAAACTATCGCGATATCGCGACATATCAGAAGAAAAATATGAAAAGTTGTCATGATTTCGCGACATATCGGAGGAGAGAGAAAAAGCTGGAAAAGCTATCGCAATTTCATGACATATCGGAGGAGAGAGAAAAAGCTGAAAAGCTATCACGATTTCGTGACATGTCGGAGGAGAGAAAATGCTGGCAAAACTGTCACGATTTCGCGACATGTTGGACGAAAGAGAAAGCGCGAGATAAACTGTCATGATTTCGTGACATGTTGGAAGCAAAGAAGGCAAGTAAGAAAACTGTCACGATTTCGTGACATGTTTGGATAAGAAGCGCAAGCAAAGAAAACTGTCACGATTTCGCGACATGTTTGGAGAAAAGGCGCAAGCAAAGAAAATTGTCACGATTTCGTGACATGTTTGGAGAAAAGGTGCAAGCAAAGAAAACTATCACGATTTCGTGACATGTTCGAGGAGAAGGAGCTCAAAAGAAAAGTGTCACGATTTCACGAAAATCAGAAGAGAGGCAAAGAGAAAATGTGTCACGATTTTATGACATGTTTGAGAGAAAGAGCTTGAAAGGAAAAGTGTCACGATTTTGTGACAATTTGCAAGAGGAAGCGCTAAGGAGAAAAAGTGTCACGATTTCATGACATGTCAGTTTTCACGATCCGATGAGAAGAAAAGCGCTAAGGAGAAAAAGTGTCACGATTTCACGACATAATGCAGGAGAGAGAGTCCGATAGAAAAAGGTGTCACGATTTCGTGACATGCTTCATTTTCGTGGTCCAAAGTGAAGAGAAAGAGGAGAAGGATGAAGTGTCACGATTTCATGACAGAAGCAAAACGAAGGAGCATGGAAGCAGAAGCGTCGTGATTTCATGACAAATTCAAGGAGGAAGAGCTCAAAGGCAAAAGTGTCACGATTTCGCGACATGTTCCATTTTCACGGGCCAAAGATAGAAAAGGCACAAGGCAGCGAAAGTGTCACGATTTCGTGACATGTTCCATTTTCGTGGGCCAAAGATAGAAAAGGCACAAGGCAGCAAAAGTGTCACGATTTCGCGACATGTTCCATTTTCGCGGGCCAAAGACAGAAAAGGCACAAGGCAGCGAAAGTGTCATGATTTCGCGACATGTTTCATTTTCGCGGGCGAAAGGCAGGGAAGTGCAAGGAGGCAAAAAATGTCGCGATATCGCGACATGTCATGTTTTCGCGGGTAAAAGGCGAGAAGAGCACAAAGAGACAGAAGTGTCACGATTTCACGACAGGTCGCAACAACACGATTACGGACAGTTAACTGGAGTCAGTGTGGCAATTATAGATAGAAATCATGCAAGCTATTTTAAGAACTGTCGAAGAAGGAGAGATCGAACAGTCGCATAAATAGAATCAAAAAATGCATGCATGCACAAAAAAGGATACGAACAGTCATGACCGAGAAGACGAACAATCATGGTAGAGGTATACATTGCATGTAACGTGTTTAATGAAATACCCACTCTATATATACAAAAGGAGTTACATAAAGAAGCATTTATAGTTGACAAGTGGCAGAAGAGAATGTTAATAGACTGCATGCGGGATTATAGAAGTGACAGAAGACGAGGAGTTTCAATGAGAAATATTGTTATAAAAGGGCAGTTGTGTGGAGAATTGAGTTGCTACTGTAAGTGAGAAATTGCTGCGTAAAGAGGGTTAGAAGAGGGCCGAGAGAGAGATAAGCAGAGCCATGAGAGCGTGCAGAGTTTGATTAATTGCAGACCAATCAGGGTCGTGTAAACAGTGAAGGCATTTTTATGTCATTGAAATAATTTAGAATTGCAGTCCAAGTTGGTGCTTGGCATTAGGGGTTGGTGCTCCTATCTGTTGTAGCAGAAAAATAAGGGGTTGGTGCTCCTTCCAGTGGGTGCTGGTAAAGTGTTTGTAAAATTGGTGTTTTGCAAAGGCTGGATTTGGATTGGAGTCCAAGCAGTCATTTTTGAGGAGTAGCCAAATTGGTGAACCTCGTTACATTGTGTGTTGTGGTGTGCTCTCTTGTGAAAATTGCTTTACCTATTTTTAAGTTCTCTTTGCTTCAGCTTTAAGTGTTGTAGATTTGAATTTTAATAGCTACACTGATTCACCCCCCCCTCTCAGTGTCATTGTGAGAATATCACCACTTTGGAAATCATGAAAATCCTCTAGTTATTTTAACGACTCTCTTCTTCGCTTGGGATTCACAATTTGAGTTACTCGTCGCCACCATCATTTAATGTTTTTGTGATCTACCCTAGGTACCTTTGAGAATCTAGACATTGATGATGAATACACATTTTATTGTCTTTACTCCTTTTTAACCACGGTAATGACTATTCCTTTCATTTAAAGTGAACATTCAACCATAGAACATCTTCATGTTTGCAATCATGTCCGCACCTTTTTCTTTCAAAATCATGTTTATCCTTAAAAAGGGCAACAAAGACAGTCGCCTCCCTATTAAGGTGACTACGATATTGTCTTGTCAACATCACCTCATTTTAGGCATATTCGTACGATTTCATTTTGTTTGGGGGGGCACGTTCACCCATGGGAGAGGTGAACGAAATGTTCACCCCTAAACCTAGGTGAACGCACCATTGATCATTTGATCATGCACGACATCAACTTTCCCATCCTAATCGCATTATATTACGTTCACCCCTATGTGGGGCGAACGGAGCTATCACCCCAAGCTTAGGGCAAACACAATATTTTGTCGAAATAATTTTTTAAAATGTGGGTGATGCACAATTTTTAAATATTTTTAGAAAGACGTTTGCCCTAGGAGGGGTGAATTGGGCTTTCACCCCATATTTGGGGTGAATGCATTTCCCACATCTTATCCTTCTCCTTTTATTTTGATCCTTTGCCATTTTATTTTTGAAATGCTTCTTGCCTTTTCCTTTTGACAGAGTGTACAGGGGTGAAGGCGTCTCCAATTCATAGTACTTCGATCATTAAATAGTCATAATTTTCAAGTAAAAAGAAGGTAAATATGCAAATAGAACAGTAACATATAAAATTGATCCATAATAATATTTTCAGGATAAGTATCGTCGCATTACAATCAAAATGCTCCATCAAAATAAAAAAAAACTCCCAATGTGGCAAATTACAAAACTACCAACAAAAACATAGCCTGATATAGGTTTTTTGTCATCTATAGATCCTACATAGTCTAAATTGAATATCCCTGTAAATAGAATTTGTCATTACATTTTTTGTATGTTAGTCCATATTCTATAGTTTTTCTAACATATTGTAGTATTCCTTTTGTAGCTTTCCAATGACTTTCTTTGGGTTCTTGCATGAATATTTAATGATAACTTATAGCAAAAACTATATTCAGTATTGTATTTGTTAGATATAGATAACTTCCAGTTGATTATCGATAAATAGTGGTTGAGACTAGAGGTGTCTCATAATATCTAAAATATTGTAACACCTATTCCATAGGTATATCATAGGGTTTATATTTTTGCATTCTATAATATTCAAGTAATGTTTTTGCATATTTTGTCTATGTTATTGTGATATTGCTTTCATTTTGATGAATTTCCAAACCAAGACAATAATGAAGTAGCCCCAAATCTATCATTTCAAAATCCTTCTCTAGGTCCTTTTTAACTTCATTTATCTGAATTTTTGAACTTCTTGTAATAACTATATCGTCAACATATACTACAAGTATGATTATGTCATGTCCAACCTTTTTTGTATAAATATTTGGATCTGACAAACTTCTTTTGAAATTATGTTGTAATAAATGATTATTAATATTTATATACCATGCTCTTGGTGCTTGCTTTAGATCATAAAATGATTTGTTTCATTTGTAGATTATATGTTTTTTCATTTAATCTCAAATCCTTCTGGTTGTGACATATATACTTATTCTTCACCATATTTATTAAGAAATGCATTTTTTACATCCATCTGATGTAGTTTCCATACATGATGTGCTCCTAAATTATAAATTGTTTGAATAGTAGTCATTCTTGTTGTTGGTGCAAAATTTTCATCATAATCAAATCCTTTTGTTGAGTGTATCCTTTTGCAACTAGACAAGATTTATATTTCTTGAGTGAACCATCTACTTTATATTTAATCTTGTAGATCCATTTACATCCAACTATTTTTTTCCTTGAGGGAAATCAACTAAATTTCATGTTTTATTTTTCATCAATGTTTCATATTCTAATTCCATAGTTGCCTTCCATTTTGGATTATTTAAAGTAGTTATTATCATTGCAGGTTCTACTATAGAACTTATCAATCCCCTATTCATTCTATTTAAACTACAAGTTTGAGGTCTTGTAGCTATAATATCTGATATTTGCTCTAATTTTGAATCCTTAAGTGTATTTCTAAGCCATATTGGTTATTTCCTTTGTGGGATTGTAGCAATATTTGAGTTCTCAATCTGTTCATCATGTATATCTAATTTTGAATCTTTGCTTAATGAGTCTTCTTCTAAAAATTTTAGAATTGCTTTTGAATCAACTTTTTGTTCTTTAATAACATTTTTGTTTCCTTCATCAAATACTACATCTCTGCTTATGTAGATTTTCTTTGTTATTGGATCAATTATTCTATAACTTGTTGAATCATCATCATAACCAATAAATATTCCACACATAGTTTTGTCATCTAGTTTAGTTTTTCTTTGCTTTGGGATATGCATATATGCTTTACAACCAAAGATTCTTAACTATTCTACTATTGGTTTTTGTCTTGTCCATACTTCTTTAGGAGTGACATTTTTCAATATTCTTGTAGGTAATCTATTTTGTAAATATACAACTATTTTTACTACTTCTACCCAATATTGATGATCAATATTAGCTTCTTTTAACATACTGTAAACCATTTCCATAATTGATCTATTTCTTCTTTTTGCAATACCATTTTGTTGTGGTGAATATGTTGTAGTAAGTTGTCTTTTTATACCATTGGTTTCTAGAAATAGATTAAATTCCTTTGACAAGAATTCCCCTCCTCTATCTGATCAAAGATTCTTGATTTTTTTTCTATTTCCTTTTTAGCAATTTAAATTGTTTGAAGCGACTGAATGCTTCAAATTTAAATTTCATAAAACACACCCATATTTTTCTAGAGTAATCATCAAAAAATAGTTGAAAATATATGTCCTCCAATACTAGTGACATTCATTGGACCACATAAATTAGTATACACTGATTCCAATGGTTCTTGAGTTCTATGCTAATTGCTTGGTAATAAGCCAAATCTATTTATCTTTAATAGTTTTGAATTCAACTACTAATTTATGATCCATAAGCTGAGATACTGAAAGAATATTAGTAGTTAATCCAAGTACATACAATACATCTCTAATTATTCTTTTTCCATTTGATAGATCAATTAAAACATTTCCTACTCCTTTAACCTCATAAGTCATACTATTTGCTATAACAACTAGTTTTTCATATTTCTCTTGAAGAGTATTAAACCATTGTTTATTTCTAGTCATATGTCTACTTGCTCCTGAGTCAATGTACCAATAATCCATGATAATTTTCTTTGAATTAGTAAGCCTTATAACTCCCTACTTAAACAAAATAACTCAAATATAAATTTTACAAATTATAAAATTTCTAATCCTTTGAAGTTGAAAACCTTTTAACTCCAAAATTATAAATTTGTAAAATTTCAAAAAATTTTATTTATTTTTCAATTTTAATTTTTCTCAGAAAAAATCTTTGAATAACTAAATTAACTAATCCTTATTACTTCATATTTATTTAATAAAAAAAACTTAAATTTAAAACTAACCCTTATAACTCCTAAATTATAATTATAGCCTACTTATAACTCCTTAATTAAATTAAATTCTTTTAGACTATATAAACACCTTATAACTCCACAAAATATTAATAAAGTAAATTACAATCTTACCTTATATTCCACCTTAGGAAAACTAATCTCTAAATTGTGCTCCATGACGTTCTCTAAATTGCTTGCTCATTGATGTTCTTCAAATTGCTTGCTCACTAACATTTTCTGAATCACTTGCTCACTGGTGTTATCTGATTTGCTTTCAACTAGTGTTAATACTTAAAATGCATTCCCTCTGCACCTTTAAAAGTAGTTTGGGAGTTCCTTGTGTAGAATGATGAATATCATCCATGTGGAGCTTTGCATGTGTTTAGAAAACACATTATTCCCTTTATCTCTAATGCTCAATGCATTATAGAATTATAATGTTGTAGGTGTTTATGCACTGCAATGATATATTCGGTTAGACTTCTCTCTTTCTTATGCTTCAAAACTGGATGCTTTGAAAGTTTTACCTTTATACAACATTGAATGCTTTTCCTTCCTACAATGTTGAATGCTAGTGCATTACTTTTATCTATACTTCTATGTTGGAAGCTTTACTTTCTTTATCTAGTTCACTGTATAGCTTCTCCTTAATATGCTTTAATACTTTTATGTAATAATGATCTTCATGTTGGTTCAGGTCTTTAGGATGGTCTTCTACAATGTTGTAGCTTTGTAGGTCATCGAGCTCTCATAACACTGATATCTCTTAGTGCTATATGACATATGACACTTTTATATAACAACTCTTAACCACTTTTCTCTTTGAATGCTATATACTTTTTATTTATGTTATTATTGTACTATATTTTTTGGATTGGTTGAATGGCTCTATTGTATAGCCAAAAAAACTTTATCCTTTACTATATGGATGAATGGGCCTTTCTCTTCTTCGTTTTGCTTTGGCCAAATGGTGATGCAGGAGCATCCAACGGTGTAAGAGTGATCTTGCATCACCCAAATTTGTATTTGTTTCATATTTTTATAAATTTTATTTATTTTTTTAGAGGATGGATAAATATACCCAACGTTGAAAGAATCATCCCAATATCCTGAGAGATTTGGGAGATATGTAAATTTTAAGGTCTACTACCTTGTCAAAACTAGTGAAAATCCTGCTAGTAAAAATTGGAGGTCAATTTTGAAGGCCTTAGAGGCCTTTTTAAGGGCTGAAATATGGTGGTAATCTGCACTCGCACATTATGGGTCTGCAAATCTCTTTGATAACTTTTTGAAAACATGAACCAATAGCCGTTTCGAGCAACGAGCAATGAGTTATGACCTCGGGAAGTTTACCCTTGAAATTTAAATTTCAAATAGATTGTTCTAGGCGGGAAAAGGGGAAACAAGGTATTTGGGGGGGAATTTCAAATTTGTATGGTATTGGTCTCTGTAAGCTCCATTCTCCTCAGCAAGGAATATTAGAAAACTTTTGCATTTTCTCTATTTTTGTGGATTGTATGTGTTTTGGTTAATGCAACTTTGCTTCAAATGGACTCTCTTCTCTTCTTGCTAGAGTTTTTTGAATGACCTCTTTGCTCTTATTTCTGAAATTAGTTGAATGTCCTCTCTAATATTATTTTTGGAGTTGGCCAAATGGGCCTATCTACTCTTATTTTTGGAGTTGCTCAAATGAATTTTATGCTCTTCTTACTTGAGTTGGTTGAATGGGCCTATTCTTCAATAATTTAGGCTTCTTTATTTTTATATATGATCATATTCTCTTTATATGTACTCTTTGACCTTTTTCTGTAAAGACCTCTCTCTTGGATATTTCCTTCTATATGGACCTCTCTTCTTATTTTATGGCTTCTCAAAAATTTCTCTCAAATACTAACCTAGTTTTTAAAATTTCTTAATCTTAGAAATTTTTTAATGCTTTCTTCTTCTAATAATAATATTCAATAAAGGCTTATATGCCTTCTTATATTCAATAAAGGTTTCGTTGGACCTCTTATATTAAATAGACACTTTTCTATTTAATGTAGGTATTTTTGTCATTCAATGTGGATTTCTTCTTAATTCTCTATTGTTGTTGTTGCAAATATGTTAAGGTCAAATAATTCTGTCTTGATTCTTCTTGTTCTTATGTATTCTTCAAAATCTAAAACTCTTCTCTATATTTTGTAGGAAGCTTCTCAAACATTTTTAGCTTAATATTTTTTGTCCTTTCTAAACTTTGAAATCTAAAATATTCAATGTATTAGGTCGCACCTAAGAAATAAATATGATTGTCCTCGTTGCTAGCATTAGGGTAGAACTGAATGTACCTAAATGATCAACTATATTTTGAGTTGATTTTACCTCAATCTTCAATATGCAATCCCTTCAAAGTTTCAAATCAATGTCAAGGTGGCTCTTTCCCTAAATGACCAATCTTCCTTTTGGGTTGGTTCTACCTATCAATCAATGTCCAACTTCTCTTCTAAGTTGGCCCTTATCTTCAATATAGTTGAGTCTTAGTCTTCACTAGTTTTCCTTCAACCTAGTGGAAAGACCCTAGCCTCCTCTACTCAATAATACCTTTAAAATAGAGTCCAAGTCTTCACTGCCTTTAAAGTGGACAAACTCTAAATTAACTTTATCAAAATGGACAAAGCTAATTAATAATGGTGGCTAATAAATTAATCTATCAAAATGGATAAAGTCTGATGGTAGCTCTAATAATTTTTTTGGATTTTTAAGCCTTTATACACAAAATATCATACGTTATCTCAACAATCTCACTCAAGTCTCAATATAATATATCCACAATAATAAAGGTCAAGATAACAATAATATGAGTAGAATGAAATGAATCTCAAATACAAATACTTACAATACAATTTAACTTTCTTTCTCTTCAATAACTTTAGATCAAAGAGATACATTTTATGGAGCTTTGTCTCCATAATATAGCTTTACAAAATAACTCTTCACATTCTTGATTGTTGCCTTTCATGTGACCTTTAAATTCCTAATTTACCACTTGCATAGAAGACTCTTAGCCTTCTTCATGACATATGTACATATTCTACACATCTTAATTTATCAAATAATGTAATATCATATAAAAATTATCCCACTCCTAAACCCTTAACCAACTCATTATTATAATATAATATCTCAATACAATAAATCATGGATCGTGTTTGACTCATTTCATCTATCCATCACACCCATATATAATCTAATATCATATTTCTAGATAGTATACCTAGGTATCATACCATTTATTCTTGAGTCTCCTACTGGTCTTATCTCTTCGAGGATATAGTCCTATCAAATAGGGCCTCAACCCCTAACAAAACCTCCTCTTATTTATATTGGACTTCTCTTTGTCATGCTTCCTATATTCAAGGGAATATCACTTATATGGGATTTCTAAACTGCTTTGATCACCCTAGTGGTCTAATTCCAATTATCAAAACGTAAGCTTTTGAACCCTCAGATAGATGGTATAATTCCATTACCTAACCACTGAGTAAATATGAAAAAATAGGGCATAATTATTTTAAAAATTTACTATATTCCTAGAAACATTCTCTACCAATAACCTAAATGTTGTAATAAATTTTTGAAGTCATATACATGTATCAAATAACATAAACCTTCTTCAAGATACATAGTTGAAAATACAATATCATCATACAACTTTCATTAAATACAATATTTCAATATGTGTACTATAATCATAATAAACATATTTTTCCTAGATTTTAACAATAACAAGAAAAATATATATATAACCAATTATACATATGTTTTATATATGTATCTATTATAGCAATATTATAAATGATCTCACAAGAATGATAATATGTATAAAGAATTGATATAAATGGTAGTTTCTTCTCAAATATGTATTTGTTAGTATCATCTACGATATAAAGAGCATAAGAAAGTATGTCACTATATCATCTTCAAAATCATACATCTTAGATTCCTATAAATATACAAAATACGATTGATCAAAGTCCAGTTGATGGGATGATAATATAAACCTATCCATGGTATACCCATTTTTCTACCACTTACTTTAATCTTTCCTATCCAAGTGGGAAATCTTGTAGAACAAACAACCATGCAAGAAATCAATAAAAAATGTATATAACGATGTCGATGACTAGGTGACCAGTGATTTTGTCAGCTCTTCAACGGTGTCGATGACTAGGTGACCGATGTTTTTTCAGTTCTTGGAATAATGTTGTGGTGCAGGTCCAGGGGCTTCTCTTTGATGTAAGCATTCATTTTATTGCAGAAATTTTTGGTTTAGCTCCTAAAGGAAAGGTTGTTCGAAGGGAAAAGCACAATTTCAAGGATGAAATTGAGCACCTCCCTGATAAAGGAAAGGACCTAGTTTGGGAGAAAGGGGGTATGGTTCGTTCTTCCCTATCCCACCCATGGGACACTGCCACTAGCCCCATTATCCAGTTCATTACCGTTTATAACCCCAAAAATCCCATTCGTGACTACCACCTTGCATTTGTTAACCACCTTTGTGACATTAAACTAGTCAATATCCCTGATTTTATCTTTCGGTCTATCAATATAACCATTGAGAACTTTATCACCACCAAGGTCTATTTTCTATCATATATACATATGCCCTCATGCACCAACATTCTGGTAGGCCCTCAGTCCACCCCTCGAGCCTTGAACTATCCTCTAAATTTGCCCATGAAGCTAAGTCGAGTGCCCCTATTTCCTTGGTGGACCCCCCAACCCCTCCGATGAGAACCCCCCATAGTCAGATTCCCATGTTGATGTTCCCCTGGATAATGTCACCCCCGTCCAGGCCGGTGGTAAGAGGGAGACCAGCCCGACCCCCACTTCCAAGGACTCAATCCCTATGGAGCAGTGCCCTCCCTACCCTATCCTAAGAAGTAAACATAAAGTTGTTTGGCCCACTCAAAAGAGTAGGAAATCTTATTGATTGAATACTAAGAGAAAATATTTTGTGCCAGCCACCTGAAGTCATTATCGATGAAGACAAAGAGGTCATCAGCAGTGTAGAGGATATGTTGTGCTCCTCCACCTTCAACCACATCAACAAAGTAGTGGATCACCTCAAATCTACTACCAACATCATCAAGGAGGTGGGCCCATTCCTGTCCAGCGCCATCAGTGAGATCCAGGAGCTCCCGATTGTGATCAGGGTCCTTCTTGCCTTAGAATAGAAATATGTCATTAAGAAGGAGGATAATGAGGAATCCCAGTAGCAACGGGAAGGTGGTAGCAATAAGTAGTCCTGATTATGGTTGTGTTGGCTCTAGCTCTATTTCATGTTTGTTGTCTCTAGGGGTTCATCCCTAGAATTTGCTGTCATTTTTCTAGTTTGCTTAGTCTGTCTATTGATGGTTTCCCAAACTATTAAAATGTACAGGATGTGCCAATTCTGCTTTGTTGGCAATGTAAGTGCTCAATGTAACAGGGGTGGGACACTTCAACCCGAAAATTAAATAACTTTTTTTTACCTACCAAAAAAAAATAAACAATGTAAATATTTAATAATACAACAATTAATTAAACCATATTTTTATGCTCAATATGCTTCCAAGCTATTTCAACTATGTATTTAGGGTTGTTGACCAAACATTCCTAGAACATTATCTAGCTAAATAAATATGCAAAAACAAACATATGCTAGATTGTATCATAGATATAAACTTTGATAAAGATATAATAGGTCTTAGTTTTTATAAAATAGATCCACATCCCTATCATCATAAAAAATACTTCCAATAGTCATAATTAGTTCCTTCACTATACCATATCATGGAAAAATATGTCATCTAGTCCATTGATTACAAATTGTCCTACTATTATAATAATTCATAATCATAGGAACTTGATGGATTATGAAAATTTCTAAATTTATTTGCTCTTACAATACCATATCAACAATAGCAAGGAGATAAATGTATTCTTACCAACCTCTAGATTTAGGATGGGTCCTCAATAATCATGCTAAAATAATCTAATCTATGTATTAAAAAGTAAAATTTTGAAGGTAAGAGTATAAGAGATTAAAATAAAATACAAGGAAACTAAATATGACTACAAACATAGTATGAATAGGTTATGTTAAGTCAATGTATTTGAAAAAAATAAATAACATTAGTGCTCCAATGCATATAAAATTTAAACTAATAGAAGGATGGACTAGCAAAGTGAAAGGACAATTCCATACTCATCATGCTTTCAACCATTATTGATAAGCAAATATCATGCATAGTATTTCTATTATCCTAAAATTATATTGAGAGTACAATATGGACTCCACAAAGTGTGCTATGGTTTATTCAAATAAACAAATTATATTTACAATAGAGCCCATAGCTTCTATTTATATCTAATATTTTACCTATAATTTTCCTAAGGTAAATCCTCTCTATGTATAGTAAAATCTCTAGTTTAGAGGCATTTTTAACAAGATAATGCAACTCTGATTTTTACATTCCTCTAAAAATTCTATTAAACTTTTTGGTATCCTTCTAACATTTTTAGAAGTCATATAATGATACAATGTTACTTTCTTGGAGGTTTATTTTAATTATCTATTATTCTTATCTTTCTTGACCCAAAAATATTGATTCATTATTATAGAAGGTTGTGATTTTCTAGTTTACAAAATGGTGCTTTACTGATTTGTGATGAATCACTCTTTCTAATGGATCACACCTTTTGACCAATTGCTATTTTGGGTAGATCACTCTTTTCATAATCATCCAATTTTTAGAAATTCTTAAAATTTGGGACCTTATAGTGATGTTCCAAGGGCAAAAAAATTTTGACTCCTTTGTTATTGATGACCACTTATTGAATGTAGTTTGAAGGTGATAACCAGATTGCTATATAACCACTTACCTATTTTCATAGTAAACCACTTATTTTAGATTGAACCTCATTAAGAACCATTGTCTTCGATATCATGTAGTAGAATTCATGTCAATTTATATTATAGAATCTAATAACATTATATGGAGAGAACAAAAAATCATATGAACATGATATTGTAGAACACAATTCCTTAAGAGATGCATAGAACTTGATCATCAAACATGTTTATTTTCACAAATATGATGAATACAAATATAAAATACAATAAATTATTTTATCGCATGATGAGAAATACTCCTCAAGTATAAGAGGAAACAAACATATAACATGAGACACCTTAAAAGGTAACCCAAGCATACATGATATCCCTAGAAACATTCCACGAAAAGTATTCCTAACAAGCATGTGAAACAAGGTATCTCAAGCAATAATTCCAAATATATTATGTGAATCATGATATTATTTGAGGTTACCAAGAAAATAGATTACCTTTAAAAAATAAATAAAGCAAGCAGAATAAAATATCATAATAAGATAACTCAAGCAATTTGATTTACATATAAAAGAAATCTCTTCATATCCATTTTCTAGTTCCTAGAGGGATGAGTTGTTGGCAATTTTGGGTACTTTGGGTACATTGCCTTTGCTCAAGTGTATAAGTTGTCATTGATGTCAAGAAGCTCTTGAAGGAATTTGATTTGATGTCAAATAATTTGTTTTGATCAAGGTTACGACATGACAGTTTCAAAGGTCTTTTGTAAACCCCAAGTTGGCGGGTTTAAAGATTACAGGTGGATGCATTAGTTTAATGCATTTGGGTCCAGGAGGAAGTATTTATTTAAATAATTAAAAACCTTGTTAAGGTTCCCTTTAATTATTTTTAAATAAATATTAAATTATTGTTTGCAATGGGTTCTCCTAACCCATGGCGCTATGTTTTAAGATTGTGGGTGCTAGCCAAGACCTCCGTCGACGTGTTAAACTCCTCGCTAACGTCAAGAGCTTATGGTAAAAATGCATATAAATCTCCCTCAATGAAAATCAAGAATTATCCCATCCATATTTTGAAAAGAGTTGCTCACTGTGATTTCGTGATCTGCTATTCGACTGTGTCTTCACCATTTTCATGAATCCGTTGTTTATTTTTTTTGTACTCGCCGTTTGTCATAAATCCGTCGTAAGGTTTTCGTCTTCGTGTTCGCGTCAGAAGAAAGGGAGGCATTGTTGTTTTATTTAATCCCTGGCACAGAAGGAACAAGGCTAATAGCATGAGGTTTAAACCTCATCGGGTGCCTTTGGCGCACCGATAGTGGCTAGGCTGTTGGTGCGCTACCCGAACGGGAGGTTCCGCGTTTGAATAACACGAAAGGGTTTTTCATCGTGAAGTGGACGTAGCGGGTGGTGTTAGAATTCATGCGCAATTTCTCCATAGCATGATTTTTGATGTTGGCCAAGGTATTTTCAAAATTAATTTTTGCTATGTGTATTTTGCGGATGGAGGAAGTTTATTAGAGGGAAAAACAGCTTAGGAGTTATAAGGAGTTTAAAGCTTGTTTTATTTTGATAAAAGATTCTTTTGAAGGTGTTGTTTGAAATATCTTATTGCATTCTTACGAGAGATAAATTTTATTTTTGATAAGACTATAAGGGAGAAATAAGGTGTATAAGGGATAAATTTTTCTTGTAATGTTGAGAGTGCTTTTGGTTGATTATGGAAATGAAAGCATGATGTTTTAAGGTTAAAATTGCTTCTTGTGTGAAGTTGTGAAACCTTAAGTGGGCAGCTTTGAGATTGACATTTGCTTTCATTAAATTGGTAATAATCAAGCTATTCTTTACTTGGTTAAAGTGTTGGGCTTACTCCTTTGTTTATGATTCGAAAATTTGTTTTGTGCTATTGTGATTTGAGTTGATGGATGCTTTTTGTTCAAACAATATTGGAGAGAAAAGGAGTTCTACTTGTTTCCTTTTCTAATGTTGATTGTGAAATGCTTCAATGTTGTGTTTTGAGCTGAATGGTGTTGATTGAACCTTGTTTGATGAGCATTGTTGTTGAAGCCCTAATTGATGGTGAAAAGAACATGAGTATCATTGTTATGTGATTCTTTGCATAGTTGGAAATTATTGGGGTTTCATGTTCTTGAAAGAAAGCATTCTATCCTATCTATTTTAGATATTGAGTTGAGTTTTCAGATTTGAGATTGAGTTTGAGCTGAGTTGATTTGAGTTGAGTTTTGAGATTGGGAGTTGAGTATAGAACATATTGAGTCTCTAACAATTCTCTTTATGCTTCTATGAGTTTGAAAAATCACATTGGGTCTCTCACAATTCACCTTGTAATTTCCTACTAAGAAAGTTTTTTTTCTTGGTGAGCTTGCTGAGTTTTGGACAGGTTCCGATGGGGACTTGTGAGCAGTCTTGGACAGGTTTCGGTGGGGACTTGTGAGCAGATTTGGACAGGTCCTAGCTGAAGACTTGTGAGCTGATTTTGATAGTTCTATCAGAGAACTTGAGGACAAAGGTACACTGGTTCTTTGAGAATAACTTGAGGATAGATTTGGCAAGTCTTTGAGAAGGCTTGTGTGTAGAGGATTGATTTGTTCAAGCGTTGGACAGATCTGACAGACAGAGGAAGACTTGTACTAGACCGACTGACTGTGTTTGGTATAGGTTGCTGAGCTGCTGTGGATGTGATCATAGAAGGCAGAGGTCTCTTAGGCTAAGCATTGAGGACGGGAGGTCTTCGGTGGAAAGGAGTTCCACGTGCTGGCAAGAGGTAGAGGCAGTTGATCTTCTGAGGGATCATTTCCAGAGCAGAAGGGAACGTATCTCCTTTGAGTAGAGGCTCATAATTTTTGATTAGGGGAAGGTATCTCCTTTAGTCCGAGGCTCATAAACATTGTAATTGGGAAGGATTCCCAAAGAACTTTGAGATAAATTTTAGAGAAAATTTTTGTGGACGTAGCCCAACCATTTTGGGTGAACCACGTTAAAATTGGTGTCACTTTGTGGATGATATTGTGCATTGCTTTGATATTGCTTTGGGTATATTGCTTTACTGTTTTGAAGTATAAATGAAAAAATAAAAAAAAGGTCTTATACTGTTCACCCCCCCATCTCAGTATAAGCTTGTGTTCTTCAATTGGTATCAGAGCGGGTGCCTTCAAAAAGTTTAACAACTTGAAGGAAAAGCTAGTAAAGAACATAATGGATCATTCAAGTGGCAATGCAGCACCTATTCTTGATGGGTCAGATTTTGGTCTTTGGAGTGCAAGGATGAAGGTTCATCTAATGGCACTTGTAATGAGGTTTGGGAAGTGATTGAAGATGAGTACACTATTCCTGTACATGGTCCTATTACTAAGGAAGAAAGGCTCCTACATCACAACAATTCAAAGGCAATGAATGCAATCCTGAAAGGCTTACAAAAAGCAGATCTCACCAAGGTGATTCACTGCAAGACAGCTAGTGAAATGTGGAAACAGTTGAAGGTGGTTCATACAAGTGATACAAATTTTAGAAATGCCAAGTTGAGACACTTCAAAGGTATGTTTGAACAACTCAAGATGAATAATGATGAAAATATTAGTGACTACATGCTTCGTATGGATGAGGTTGTTAACTCCATGGAAGACTTAGGTCTTGAGCTTGCTAAAAATGATGTTTGTGATAAGATTTTAAGATCTCTTCCTAATAGATTTAGTGAAAATATTTTTGCTATTGAGGAAGCTAAAGATTTGGATAAGTTGAAAAAGGATGAGCTCCATAGTATACTTGCAGCATTTGAGTTGAGAACTCAAGTGAAGGTTGATGTCAAGAAAGAGGCGACTTTCAAGGCTACCAAGAAATCCAAGGGTAAACAACTTCAAGATAGTGATGAGTCTTCTAGTGATGAAGAGGCATATTACAACAAGAAAGGCAAGTTCTCTAGAAAGCACAAAAGTATGAAAAATATAAGATGTTTCAATTGTGGAAAGTTTGGTCATTATGCTACTGACTATACTGTTCCCAAGAATGAAAGTGATGAAGATAAACAGGATTAAAGGTGAACTTATTAGTGCTCTTAGTGCTTTGAAAAAGGAAAGAAAGAAGAATGCTAGACTCAAGGATAAGTTAGATGAATGTTGTATGGAGAGAGATGATCTTATAGAAAGTCTTGACTTCTCTATAGCTAAGACACAAGAACTCAAGGATGAGTTAGAGTCTAAGGTTCTTGAGTATAGTGAGTTAGAACAGAAAATGGCTTCTTTGAAAGAGGAAACTAAAGAGTACAAGGATAAGCTTTACGGGTTTCAAGATAGCTCCAAAAATGTTAAGTCACTCATCAAAGGTCAAAGAAAGACAATAGATAAAAAAGGCCTTGGTTTTGTTAAGCCTCACAAGGAACAAGTTGGAGAGTCTAGTAAGAGACTCCAAAAGGAAGAGAGTTCTGATGAGGAAAGTACTTTGAAAAGGAGTCCTTGAATGATAGATGCAAGAAATAGAAAACAGAATTCAGAATGAGAAGAAGAAGTTTTCTAGAACCTAAGAGGTCAAATAAAGGAAAGTTTCAAGGCAAATGTTTTGCTTGTCACAGGTTTGGTCACATGGCTTCACATTGCATGGCTCAAGTGAAGAAGGTAAATGACAATTTCAGAAGTGCTAGTTTCTTTCAAGGGTATTGCTACTCTTGTCAATAGTTTGGGCATAAGGCAAATAACAGGAATAGGTTTGATCAGAACAGGTTTGGTCAGAACAGGTTTGGTCAAAACAAGTTTGGTCAGAACAAGTTTGGTCAGAACAGGTTTGATCAGAACTGGTGGATTCAAAGATCAAGTTTACCTCAGAGAAACAACATCGTCAAGTATTTCAAGTGCAATAATGAAGGTCACATAATCAGATAGTGTAGAACTGAAATTCTAGAATACAGGAACAAGAACAGTGGCATGATCAGGTCCAAGGATCAAGGCATGGACAAGAACAGGGATGAGAACAAGAACAAGAACAGTGACAAGAACAAGAATATGGACAAAGAGTTCAAGAGAAGGCCCGACAAGGAAGTTATAGACATTGATGATGATCAGTGCCTAATGGGAGTTTTACTCCCACCCCATAATTAATCACCTCATTAGGAGGTGGGGGAGGGACTAAGCTAAGAGGCTCATTCTTAGTCTCGAGCCCCAAAGGTGACCCTTTGCCATTGATGACAAAGGGGGAGAGATATGAGTAAGGGGGAGAGCTTCAAAGTGAAGAGGAGAGCTTCAAGTCAGGGAGAGCAAAACTTCAAAGGAAGATTCTCAGTTGTGGGCACAGTTGTTAGCACATTTGGTTTCAGTTAGGGCTCTTGAGAAGTGTTTTCAGTAAAGGTTTGCCATCAATGACAAAGGGGGAGATTGTTGGCAATTTTGGGTACTTTGGGTACATTGCATTTGCTCAAGTGTATAAGTTGTCATTGATGTCAAATAATTTGTTTTGATGAAGGTTACGGCATGATAGTTTCAAAGGTCTTTTGTAAACCCCAAGTTGGAAGGTTTAAATATTACATGTGGATGCATTAGTTTAATGCATTTGGGTCTAGGAGGAAGTATTTATTTAAATAATTAAAAACCTTGTTAAGGTTCCCTTTAATTATTTTTAAATAAATATTAAATTATTGTTTGCAATGGGTTATCCTAACCCATGGCACAAATGTCTTACTATGTTTTAAGATTGTAGGCTCTAGCCAAGACCTCCGCCAACGTGTTAAACTCCTCACCGACGTCAAGAGATTATGGTAAAAATGCATATAAATCTCCCTCAATGAAAATCAAGAATTATCCGATCCGTATTTTGAAAAGAGTTGCTTGCTGTGATTTTGTGATCTTCTGTTCGACTGTGTCTTCACCATTTTCGTGAATCTGCTGTTCATTTTTTTTGTACTCGCCGTTTGTCGTAAATCCACCGTAAGGTTTTCGTCTTCATGTTCACGTCAGAAGAAATGGAGGCACTATTGTTTTATTTAATCCCTGGCACAAAAGGAACAAGGCTAACAGCGTGAGGTTTAAACCTCATCGGGTGCCTTTGGTGCACCGATAGTGGCTAGGCTATTGGCGCGCTACCCGAACGGGAGGTTCCATGTTTGAATAACATGAAAGGGTTTTTCATCGTGAAGTGGACGCAACGGGTGGTGTTAGAATTCGTGTGCAATTTCTCCATAGTGTGATTTTTGATGTTGGCCAAGGTATTTTCAAAATTAATTTTTGCTATGTGTATTTTGCGGATGGAGGAAGTTTATTAGAGGGAAAAATAGCTTAGGAGTTATAAGGAGTTTAAAGCTTGTTTTATTTTGATAAAATATTCTTTTGAAGGTGTTGTTTGAAATATCTTATTGCATTCTTATGAGAGATAAATTTTATTTTTGATAAGACTATAAGGGAGAAATAAGGTGTACAAGGGATAAATTTTTCTTGTAATGTTGAGAGTGCTTTTGGTTGATTATGGAAATGAAAGCATGATGTTTTAAGGTTAAAATTGCTTTTGTGTGAAGTTGTGAAACCTTAAGTGGGCAGCTTTGAGATTGACATTTGCTTTCATTAAATTGGTAATAATCAAGCTATTCTTTACTTGGTTAAAGTGTTGGGCTTACTCCTTTGTTGATGATTTGAAAAGTTGTTTTGTGCTATTGTGATTTGAGTTGGTGGATGCTTTTTGTTCAAACAATATTGGAGAGAAAAGGAGTTCTACTTATTTCCTTTCCTAATGTTGATTGTGAAATGCTTCAAGGTTGTGTTTTGAGTTGAATGGTGTTGATTGAACCTTGTTTGATGAGCATTGTTGTTGAAGCCCTAATTGATGGTGAAAAGAACATGAGTATCATTGTTATGTGATTCTTTGCATAGTTGGAAATTGTTGGGGTTTCATGTTCTTGAAAGAAAGCATTCTATCCTATCCATTTCAGATATTGAGTTGAGTTTTTAGATTTGAGATTGAGTTTGAGTTGAGTTGATTTGAGTTGAGTTTTGAGATTGGGAGTTGAGTATAGAACATATTGAGTCTCTAACAATTCTCTTTATGCTTCTATGAGTTTGAAAAATCACATTGGGTCTCTAACAATTCACCTTGTGATTTCCTACCAAGAAAGTTTTTTTTCTTGGTGAGCTTGTTGAGTTTTGGACAGGTTTCGATGGGGACTTGTGAGCAGTCTTGGACAGGTTCCGGTGGGGACTTGTGAGCAGTCTTGGACAGGTTCCGGTGGGGACTTGTGAGCTAATTTTGATAGTTCTATTATAGAACTTGAGGACAGAGGTGCACTGGTTCTTTGAGAATAACCTAAGGACATATTTGGCAAGTATTTGAGAAGGCTTGTGTGCAGAGGATTGATTTGTTCAAGCATTGGACAGATTTTACAGATAGAGGAAGACTTGTACTAGACCGACTGACTGTGTTTGGTACAGGTTTTTGAGCTACTGTGGACGTGATCATAGAAGGCAGAGGTCTCTTAGGCTAAGCATTAAGGACAAGAGGTCTTCGGTGGAAAGGATTTCCACGTGCTAGCAAGAGGTAGAGGCAGTTGATCTTCTGAGGGATCATTTCCAGAGCAGAGGGGAAGGTATCTCCTTTGAGCAAAGGCTCATAAATTATGATTAGGGGAAGGTATCTCCTTTGGGCCGAGGATCATAAACATTGTAATTGGGAAGGATTCCCAAAGAACTTTGAGATAACTTTTAGAGAAAAGTTTTGTGGACGTAGCCTAGCCATTTTGGGTGAACCATGTTAAAATTGGTGTCACTTTGTGGATGATATTGTGCATTGCTTTGATATTGCTTTGGGTATATTGCTTTACTGTTTTGAAGTATAAAGGAAAAAATAAAAAGAGGTCTTATACTGTTCACCCCCCCTCTCAGTATAAGCTTGTGTTCTTCATGAGTGAGCCATTTGCATTTTTGTATATTTATGATAGAATCTCAAATCAAGCATTTTGTCACTTTTTAACCAATTATGGTCCCCTATATATTTTTAAGTAAAAACAATTGTTTCGAAGAATGTATAATAAAGCATATTTTCCAATATCCAAGAACACTTACTCATGATGCTCATGCAACAATTTTGTGACCATAATACTAACAAGGATCAAAATTATATATATATATATATATATATATATATATATATATGCTACAACTATATCCATACAATTTTATAAATTTACTAGTAAGATTATTTATACTCAACATGTACACATTTTTTATATCAAACATGGCATCAAATGAGTGCTATTAGGTTCCAAATATTCACAAAAAATAAAAAATTTCTTTTAATAGATTAGGATTTCATCATGTATGAATACATATAAGCAATTCCTATACTTTTATTCTTAAAGATAAGAAAAATTGCATAGAATGAATGAAAATATGCTAAAAATATAATATTGTTCAAGGGAATAATACTCCTAGTTACATTTTCCTCTCCATGGAAATTAATTCTCCCTTATCCATAGCTCCTCCTAAATTATGATAAATATACCATGATTTAATGCAAAGTGGAGTATTTTATATGTTTAGCCTTGAAGTTGCAATGTTTCTTTTCAAGTCTCCTAAACCCAAGTGACATCTTCTATTTTCTAGGTCTAAGGGGTAGGTTTAGTTCATGTTTGATGTGCTAAAGCTTCCATGAAAGATCCAATTTTAAGGTCTAAAATTACTTATATTAGATATTTTGATGCTATTCCAAAATCTTCTTTGAGTAATAGATATAAATAAATATCACTCCTTCTAAGGATAATTTGGGGTCCACTTACAAATACTTAAATATTTGTAAGGTATAGTATGGATTATGACGTTGTATACAAATAGACATAGGTCCTTGAATCTAGTACAAGTATTCATCATATTGATTTTGCATAGCTAATGGGACTCCTTTTATATTCTTACATAATTGTTTGCACTCCCAATTTCAAATATTTCATTCTAATATCAACTAAAAATTCATAGAAATAAATGTTTATATCGATCAATATCTAATATGATGTGAAAAACACACTACTCATACAATAATATGAAAAAATACACCAACAAGAATAAATGTGCTACGATAGTGCCATCAGTTCACATAAATCTAGTAATATCCCCATGATTTCCTTATCTTCCTGCTAGTTTTATTAGAGCAAGATACTGCTGATGATTTTATGTGAGTGTAGGAATTGTAGCAGATAGGACAAGCAATTATAGTACTTGATGCTCAACTGTAGGCAAAAGGATAATGATTGTTGCTCAGGTAAGTTGGGATATGATTCCAGTGCTTTAATAGCACCATGGTTGCGAGTACATGGAAGCTTGTGGAGGTAAAATCATATAGGGGCATATGTAGATTGCTTTTGCATGATTTGCTTGTGATTATTCTTGCATTAGGTCATTGTTTACCTCTAATTTGGTTAGAGATATACATTAATTTTAGCTAGAAATATGCATTCCTTTTTGGTTAGAAATATGCATAAACTTGTAATTCAACATATATGCATATAAAATAAAATTAAGTAAATATATTATACTTATATAATTTTTTAATAAAGTAAAATGAAAAGTGTATATATATACACATAATATAAAATAAAATAAAATAAAATATTTTTTGGACGGCCAAACAATACGCTAATTGACACTTACCAAGTACTTTTTGAATGTGAAAATCTTGTGTCAATTAGTCTATGTGCCTTTACATATTTGATAAGGAAGGAGAATGCGTCTGAAAGGGCATTTGATCTTTCTATGTTCAGTGTTTGCATGTTTATACTGTTGGCGTGTTGTTGCTCTTCATTGGAGTTTTGCTTACCTCTCTATCCAGTACAAGA
This sequence comes from Wollemia nobilis, assembly GCA_028583015.1. NCBI lineage: Eukaryota > Viridiplantae > Streptophyta > Pinopsida > Araucariales > Araucariaceae > Wollemia > Wollemia nobilis. The sequence continues at coordinate 13,218,143 of JAQPPZ010001195.1, forward strand.
GGTTGGTCTATATTATCTCAAGAATGCATGAGGTTGACATGAATATTTTATCTGGTTTATTCACATATTTGAATAGTATAGTGGTCACCAGGCGGTAAAAATACTTAATTTAAAACTAGCGTGTCTTTTGTAAAGTGAAAGAATATTTAATAAGAAATCCCATCTGTTTGTACCAGAGTATTAATTGGTTTATGCATTAAAACCTTTGTGATAGAGTCTAATTATTATTATATATACCTAGTATTACCTGTTCAAGTGTTGTCTATAATGTATTATTATATATAAGCTATAAAAACTATCCCACTAAATAAAATTTTCTATAAATGGTGTAGTAGCACTGGAAGTTTTTTTTTTATAAAGTATGGTATTGATGGAAAGTTTTAATTGAGTATATTTAACTATTGAATATAGTGCATTGTAGACTGCTTGTAATCACGTAGTTGCATTGCATTAAAATTGTGTTGACCCTTCGTATGCTTCAATCCTTATCCTCTACTATGGACCTATTTCGAGTGGGCGGTTGGATGAAGAGTGCAAAAGAAAATGATCCTTAAGCTCGGATTAATGTCCTTGCTGATAGTGGAGGCATTGTGAAATATAATCCAATTATAGGTTCATATGATGGTAAAACTAGACTCTAGAATTATTCATTCGCTGAAGCATATGTAATTATATTTGGCTTGAAACTATTGTTGGATAGTTGAATGTAAAGATAGCTATAAACTCATTTTCTTTATGAAAGTAGATATTTATTGTATCATAAACAGGTACTGTGTGAATAAAAGTTTCTTTAGATGTGTTTAGAAAGCCATCACCGGTATTCTGCCCTCATTTTATTACATAGTATTCAAATGTGGAAAGTGTTGATCATTCTTTCTACCATATCCATTCAACAACAATTGAGTTATTGAACTATCTGATGTTTTGTAAAATAGATGGTATGTTTGATTAGACCATAAATGGAGAAAATTTTGTCAAAGACCACCATATAACATAGTTTCTTTGGAAAGAAATGGATGGATATAAATGCTATTTTTCACTACAGAAGATGGCTTGCTTAATGAACTGAAATAATTAGCATTGGACTTAGAGAATTTTTGAAAACAACTCAAAGATGAATGTTTAACGTCATTTTGGAAATGAGTATCTCTTTCTGTCAGATTACTTATTAATATTATATTTAGAATTTTGGTTTCTTTTGCATAAGTTAGGTAGTGGGCTTGGATTAATGTCCATCATAGGTAAAATTTTCATTTAGATTATTTGTTGTCCTCATAGTTAAATTTGTAACCTTAATATGATGATTTGTTTTACCTTGAGTTTTGTAATGCTTGAGAAGATCAAAGCTCTTTATTGATGTCTTTTCACCACGTTGTGCTTACTAATTCAATCATATTTATTTAATATTTTACCAGTAGCAGACAATTTAAATTTTAGAAAAACAAACATAGGTGTAATATTAAATATTTTTACTCTTGCTGGTGGATACCTTGGAAAGCTCAGATTGCATTGATGTTTGCATCAAACGATATGTATAAACCAAATGATTTACATTCCAATGCTTATTAAACCAAGACCTTGGAGTTGTTTAAACGGGTAAAATGATTTAATGTTCTTAGGCATATTGAAGATAGATGACTTGTAGATTTGGGTAGAAAAATAGTATCAATATTGTATCAAAAAATTCAATTTTATTTTAATTGATTATTACTTTCTCAAGGTGTTGATCTTATATTTTATGCAATCGTTTTATAGCCCTTTTTTAAGTTAGTCATCCGCTATATTTATTTTATATAAAAGAGAGTTTTTATTAAATTTTAGATTATTAAAAACTCTATCCATTTAAGTAGTCGATTAATTAGAATTTATTACATCTATTAAATTATTTTCTTTTTAGGTAAGCTTCAACTTATATGATATATTAGACTTGTATTAGAAATAGGTTTATATAAATTCATTGACTTATTTATCTTTATAAAGTTACCTTTTTGAAAGATGGACTCTATCAAAAAATTAAAAGTGTGAAACTATGCAAATCTATTAAATAATAATAAGACTTGATGGTTTAAGAGCCAATAAGACCTAAACTATGAAGACTATTGACCTAAATTTATATTGAAACACCATCGAGGAGGATGGTAATTTAATATGCCTAACGAGAAGGTTAGATAACCACCCAACCCATGATAACTTGCATATGGTATTTGTGATTCGAGGATAACCGTTCCCTGGAAAATGTATAAGGATCAGAGGATCTTATTCCACGTGAGTAACAAACGATAGTATGGGATGTCATTCTAGGTTATCATATGAGGTAGTACATGAGGGTTCTCATGATTCATAATCCAATTGTAGAATAGCCAATAGTAACTCAAGACCAGAGGATCTGGTCTTGAGGTTGGAAGATCCAACGATAGATGGTATGGGACATCTTATCACCAACTACGATATGATCTGAGTTACCTGGACCCAAATCCAAAGTAGTGGTGGGCCCTGATAATGTCCATAGAATGATGGACTACTATCAGGCACCAGGTATAACAATGCTAACTTTAGCACGAGCTTAAAGCTTACTCATGAACTAGGATGAAGAAAATATCAGTGGACCAATGTCCTTCATGCTATGAGATAGGGAAAATATGCATCCACCCTTCCAGATGATATGGGCCTTAGAAGGATAACCCTTTTCTGATAACCCATAACTCGAGATAGGAGAAGGTGGGTCTCATAAATGGTAGCTTATTACGGTATTCGGCCAATATCGAGCACTCGTGATTTCATCTGCAGCGGTCGTTTATCTCAGAGTGTGGAAACTTATGCCTATGTACTAATATAAAGTTGGGTGTGCGTGTGTCATTTTATGATATTATTTTAAAATAAACCAATATTTTGAATTTGAGATTTTGATAACCAGGTGAGTAGACTTAAGTTGTTACACTAGTTGAAATAATAATATTTTTTTGATGCTCAATTATGTTGGATTCATTCATATTATATACCTCTTGACAAAAGACTAGTACACTAGTCATGAACATAAAGTTTTATATCTACCATGGATCATTTTCAACCTCATATAGACTTATTCAACAATCATTAGACTATGGTTACTTCCATAATCACTCTTACTATTTCAACCAACAAATTGACCAATTTGATCCTAACAAGGAAAATTGTTGGAATACAATCACTGAACATGGTATTAACCTATACAAATAATTTTAACTATTTCTATTTTAAGCTACTCAAAGAAGAAAATAAGTCTCTTTATAAACTTATATTTTAGCAATCCAATATTATTCCTAGATATAACAATCCATTCTCATTTTAAAATACAAATATAAATCATATACAATTTAGTCACAATTAGTTTCAATATGATGTTATATGATATTTTCTAATTGTTCCTAAAGATCTAAATTCTATTTTTTATATCACTTGTTGAATTGGTGATCCTAACAATATTAAGATCACCTATCCTATTGATGTTAATGAATAGAAATAAGTGAAAATCACTACCCAAAATAAAGCCAATGAATAATTTTAGAAGTACCCAATTATGTGTGAGCTTGAACTCATCTTCTTTAAGCCCATTTCACCTAGGGAGTAGTAAATTACATCGTTTTTTACTTTATCTCAATTGGAAAAACTATAATTGATGACACACTATTTAGAGATTAATTATAGTAAGTGAGCTAGAATGGGTGTTCCTTCATATTTGATTAGGATCTCTCTTGCTCACTATTTTATTATCATTAGATCTCTATTTATTGGGTGTTTGGATAGTTTCTATCTTTTTATAAGATAATATTAACTATGTGATCAATAACTCCATCTTTCTATAACCATTTTCAAATACCATAGCATCTCAACCTTTATTCATTTTCTTAGCAATGCAAAAATACTTCAAAAAATATGTTATTTATATTTATATCACCATTTGGGCTCATGATATAAATATAACTAAACAAATTTAGTTGATGATGAAGCCTAAATAAATATATTTTTACATTATTTGATAACTTGTATAAATTAAGTATGATTATCATCTAACTCATACTACTATCAAAGGTTAAGATAATATTTTTGTCCCTTTATGGCTACAATTATCCTCCCCATACAACTAGAATTAAATATTTTGGTAATGGATTTTTTTATCATGTACCACATCCATAGTATGAATGATATCCCCTCTACTTTATTTCAAGATATAATGTTCTTATATTTGGGTATGATTTATATTAATAAATATATACTTATTATGCTTCTAGGTATTGTTGTCAATGCATCACTCATTATAAATTAATCTATGTTATGTTGCAAGGATATTCAAGCAACTTGGAGTATAGTAGTTTAATTCTAGTTCTTCCACTTTATGCTTAAACCAAACTCTAATTTTATAGCCTTATCCTTAGCCTAAAACATTATTGCTTCATCATTTTTCTTATTCAAAATTCTTAATAACCTTAATAAATATGACTCTTTGAATCTCATTTTTATATTTGAGGGATTAGACTATAACAAGAGGCCTATCTCATTGAAATATTAAAGCACCTTATTTAAGTTTATTCTAAGAATATACATGATGGAGGTCCATGAGGATGACGAGTAATTTGATGAAACTTTAGGGTGTTTTGGGGATATTTACTCTAAGAAAGAGACTTTTTCATGAGTAATATCTTATGATAATTTACCTATACTAACTACATGTTGGAAGTCAAAGCAAGAATTATATTGAACTTTATCTTTGAGTAGATTATCCTCATTTCCTTCCTCCTATAGTTTAAATACAAAAATAATGTTTTTTTTTTTTTTTGAATTTACATGGTGGAATTGGTAGCCACCACGAATCCGGGCAGGCTGTCCAACTTTTTATGGCCGCCATAGTATTCTACGCTGTCCGCCCTAGAAGCCGCCACACATATCTTCGCACAGTCCACCCCTATAACCACCATGCCACAATCATTTTAAACCTTTTACGTCGTTGAAAACACCAGGAAAGGGACAAGCGTTCAATCCAGCGAGGCCCGAGATTTGAACCTTGGACCTCCGCCCCCCTTGTGGGGTTTGAATGAACCAATTGGTCTACACCTCGGACCCAATACAAAAATAATGTTGCTAAGTATAGTATTTTGCATTACAACTAGTCCTTACCAAGCACATGGAGCTATACAACCTTAGATATTTTGGTGACTTAACTTATCATCAACTAGTTCTCAAAAAAGCACTATACTTGGTTTAGGTCTTTCATACCTTATAAAAAAACCTCTAAACAAGGCAAATAATTATGTTGTTACTTCTCATTGGACAACTTAAAAAATAAAATCAAATTTATGATTCTATCACCACACTAGATACTCAATTTTTTTCCAAAAAGGATATAACCAATTTAATTTTCCATTTCTCTAAGGATAAGCCCTTTTATTTCTATAGAATATGTGTAATGACCCTCCTTGTCAGGACTTGATCTTGATATTTTATTTATGTGTTGATGTGTGGATATCTAATGCATAATCTCATTTTATGTTACCAAAAAGTGTTGGTAGTTGCACTTAATGCTTTATTATACTATTTTGGAATATGGTACTATTGATGAATTTGTGGTTGTAGGACCAAGGACTCTCACTGGTGGATTGATATGGGAAAATCATCAAAGTTGAGATAAAATAGGAAATAATGGATGACTTGTTTATTGACATCTCAAGGATAAAAGAGTACCCTTCATGTAGATGCATTGCATATGTGCTTGTTTAATTTAATGCACCATTGGGAAAGGAAGAGCCATCCTTACTAGATAGGTGATAATGTTCCAGTTATCTTAAAAACCTTCTACTCAAGGAAAAAAGAGAACTTTGGTTATGCTTCTTGTTTTTTTGTTGAATGTGTTTGAAGCAAGAAAATTATTGGTTGATATTTTCATCTAGATTGGTATTAATAACGTTGGAATTGTTAATACTTAAGATATTAATATCAATGTTAATAATTAATATTAACATTTGGTATTAATAGGTTGGATGATTAATTATGGATATTCTAATGTTTGGCAACATTATAATAATAATAATAATGGATTAATAAAAGAAATAAATATTTTAATTATAAAAAATATTAGCATTATTATTATTAGCTTATGGGAAAGAAAGGATGGTGGCAACATATCTTGAATGTTACGTTGCTACGTAATGGAGGAACATGTAGTGGGAACCCCTCCTTTGCTTGTTGATCTACCTTCTCCAAAGGGATTTATTTGAGTATGCTTCTAGATTGGTTTGGAGGGGCTAGCAGAGGACCATCAAAGGAACTGGAGAAAGGACATTCGCAAGGGAGCAACCAAAGAGGGAAGTTGAATTGCTAATAGGAGGTAATCCTTTGATATGATAACATTTTATTTTATATTTATGTTGTTGCATGTATTGGTTTCTTTTGGGATTATATGCTTATGTTTTAGTTGCATATTGGGAAAGTTTAGTCTATGGCACCCCTATTATTATGTTTGGAGTCATGTTCTTGTTGCCTAGATTGTCTTGTTTGGTTGTCAAGCTGATTAAAGACCTTACATTTTTAGGTTCCTTTGTCTTCCTTAAAGTTTTTCTTTAGCTTTGTTGTTTGTGTTTGAGGTTGTGGTCATTCCCAGGTAGGGCAAGTCATGTTTGCATGGTCATGTTTTGTTATGTTGTCCAGTCTTGGGAGCTTGGTGGGATGGTCTCAGTAGCATTAGACAATGTAACCATATATCTTTGTTGGTTCTTCTTTGAAATTATGTCTAAGGATCCATTATATTTTAGGTTCCTTTTGAACTTGTAACTATCGACTAGTCTAAGGCATAGGTGTGGCCATGAGTTGTTCGTGCATCCAAGTGAGAGTTGGTGCCTGGTGTATATTGTGTTGCATGAGCCTACATTTTGCTTGTATTTGGCTTGTTAAAATTTGCTTTGCACATGCCTAGATAAGGTTTCCTTAGAAAATATAATTTATTTTATTAAGATAAGGAACTAAATGTTTAAGGGAATAATTTTAAAGAAGAAAGAGAATGGCTTTATTTATGTTAATGATAGTTGTATCTAAATATTGTGTTGGCATTGAGATTGCTTTATTATAATTATTTATATTATTAATTTGAAATATAATTTAGTTTGATCATGGTTTATGTGCATCTTGTATTCATGAAAAAATATTATGCATGGTCATTAGGGTTTTGGTAAGCATGCATTTTGTGATACGTTCTATGGAAAGAATAGTGTATGTTCTTAGATTAAATTTATAAATTAATATTATTAAGGAAAAATCATTTGATATAGAGGATATAAGTTCTTTTAGAAAATAATGATTATCATTTAGTTTTTTTTTAGTCGTTATGGAATGGGTCAATGAGTTATTATATTTTTAAGTCTGTTTGAATTTGTGAGTTTGATAGCTTAAGTTAATAAAAAGAAGTGCATTGGTAGAAATTTAGAGAAAGATAAATCTTGTTTTATTTATGGATTCAATATTATTAGGGGTAGGAAATAATAGTTGATATCCATGAATATTGTTTAATGTAAAATTTAAATGGAAGGTGAATATTATTATAATGGTTCCTGAGGCTTGAGTAGATAAAGGAATCCATTATGGAGGGAAGTATGGGATTCTCTCCTTGATTGCATGAAATTGATGTATAAATGCATGGTTGTATGTTTGCATGATATTATTGCTTGATGCATATTAGACTTGCATAAGCAATTCATGAGTTGTCCTAATCCCTAAGCTTCTTCTCAAAGTTCGTGGAAGATTCTCCTTCATGAAGAGGATCATGAAAGGAAGTTGATGCTAGGGACCTCTTAGGTGGAAAATGTATTAATATATTTTGAGTGTGAAAATAAAAGTGATGTCATTATTTATGTCAAGTTATTGTAAATTTGGAAGTGAAGTATTTAGAGAAAATATGTTTTCCAATTACTTTTATTATATTTGAAAACTTGAATGAAAATGGAAGGATTATATATTATTGATTTCTTATATGTAATTATGTGAAAATGAGCAAATGAGAAAGAATGAGTTAGATTCTAAATTCATGGATTATGGATTGTAATGCTTCTAGATGTTTATCATTCTTTCTTTCTAAAATAAAGGAATCACTAAATGTTAGTATTATGGATGAAAGTATTTTATTAAGAATCCTAGTTCTAGCATTGTATTATATTTAAGCACATTATTTCTATTATAGCACTTTAATTCCTTTATTAGGAAAGATGTTATTTTGATTTTATGTATAATTCTAGGGTTTAGAGGGGGTTCTTTAGCATGGATAGAGATTCCATATTAGGACCCTTGAGTCAATAAGGTAATCCAATCTTGGAACAAGTTGTAGTGATGCAATAACCAAGTATTCACAAATCTGGGAGGAGTTGTGGTGATGCAATAACCAAATAATTGTGAATGATACACCTTGAATGGTGAGGCTTGGGTGTTCCAAAGTAGTAAGGTATTTAGAATCAATCACAAGATAATATAGTGGTGGTACCTTGAACAATGAGGATTGGGTGACCATGTTTATTATTAAGTGATGGTAATAGTCGTAGTTAACCCATGGAGATGTGGTAACTAAGCACTAAGGCATTACACCAAAATAATCCTATATAGATGGAATTATTTAGGGTAGGGGAAATGACATCCCCATTTAAGTGTTATGGGCTTTAAAGGATAATTCCTATGTCATGGTCAAGTTGTCCTATACGAGTGAGGGTTTAGGAAATGTGGGGGGACCACTATTGGCATCCTTTCTAAACGATGAGGTTTAGAGAGGTGAACCCCAAAAATATAGGATGTTGGCCACTCCTATCCACTTGAGTGTCATCTGTAGTGACATTGAACTCAAAATGTGGTTATGCCTTACAATGCTAAAAACTATTGGGACTTCTTTGTGAACTTTTCTTGTGAAAAAAAAATTCTCTTTTGGGTTGGTTTTGGTGGGTTGTTACATATGTATATTCATATATATATTTCTATGTCAAAAAGGAAAATAAATCCATCATTTTGTATTTATGGTTTACATTTTAAGCATTATCATAGGGCATCTTTCTTTGTCTATCATCCAAATTATTCTTTGTTAAATACATTTTTATTATGTTGAAATGTGTATTCATTCATTTTTTATAAAACTAACATTATCCTTATATATTATTGTTCTATCAATCTATAGACCATTTTTCATTTTTGTATAGTGATCCATGTATACTATTGTGATCCAATAATAAGTTGATAAGATGGTTATTGATATCCATGGAATTATACTGTGAGTAGTATTTATACTAACACTCATTATTTTGTAGAAACATCTATATGTATTTTCATTTTCAACATAAAATATTTTGATGTTCAAGGGAACCATATGAAATATTTTATATTCCATTTATTTTTCTTGCATTTTTTACTTTATCATAAAAATTTCCATCACTCAATTTCCATGCTTTAGTTCCATAACTCAATTCAAAGGTTTAGTTCCTAGATAATGTAAAACAATGCTTTTAAGTTTACAAATTTTAAAGTAGGGCTTAAAATTATCATTGCTAAAGTTTGTGGGAATTTTTATTTTTTTAAATCTTAACTCTTAAGTCAAATTAAGTCTTAAAAATTTCAAAGGGATACATATTATATGCTTTTAGGAATTTAAGGTTGTTCTAAACATGGATAGATAAACTTTTTACACTATTATGTATTTGGGAATAACCTTATGCACCATATATTCCTATTAGTGTCATCCTCTAGGGATGCTATATGGAACCTAGTTTACCAAAAAAAGGATTAGATAATATTTTTGAATATTAGACTATATATACAAGTTAAACTACTAAAATATAAGGGAAAATATCTATCTTTTTATAATATATCAAAATTTCATGGGGTATTTGAGTTTAATATTTTCAATATTTTCACACCTCAATGTTCATATCATAAGTTTAAATTTAGTCCATCATTTTATAAAATACTTAAAATTGAATTTTTAATTATAGGAGGTGGGATCCGTTCAAGTAGAGGAGTTAGAGAGCAAGTGGGTATTTAAAACTCTTTAGTTGAAATAGAGAGACCCAGGTTCAAATATCTCCTCTCACATGTTGTGGATATGCTATATAAAGGTTATATCGTGACCACATAATAATATTTAACATCCGAGCTCTGAGGTGTAGACCAATTGGTTCATCCAAACCCCATAAGGGGGGTGGAGGTCCAAGGTTCAAATCTCGGGCCTTGCCGGACTAAACGCTTGTCTCTTTCTTGGTGCTTTCAGCGGTGTAAAAGGTTTAAAATGATTATGGCATGGTGGTTATAGGGGCAGACTATGCGAAGATCTGTGTGGCAGCTTCTAGGGCGGACATCACAGAATACTATGGTAGCCATAAAAGCTGGACAGTCTGTTCGGATTTGTGCCGCCTACCGATTCCACCATGTAAATTCAAAACAAAAAAAAAATTATAGGAGGTGGGAGTTTAATATGTTAGTGCAAATTGAGGATTCTATAAATCCATTTTAATACCTAAATTCACTTTACTTTTTTTGGGTGGGATTAGGTCCCATAATGATGCAGGAGCATCCGAAGACAGTAAAGCAATCTTGCATCTTACAAATTTCTTTTCTAAGTCATTTGCACTTTGTTCGATTTATTTTAGTATTGAGGAAGGTTTTTGTGGAGAAGTTTTCGGTTTGAGGAAGTTTTAAGGCAAAAGGGAGAGGGGTCATGAAATCGCGACCCCAGAAGCTGCTTTGTACCTTTGGCGGGTTCCGTCGTGATATCACGACGTCGCGATATCGCGACCATTTTGAGAAGCAGAGGAAGGGAGCGTAAGTCATCACGATATCGCGACGTCATGATATCACGACCGTTTTACAAAGCAAAGGGAAGGAGCTTCGGACGTCGCGATATCGCGACGTCGCGTTATCACGATGTCGCGATATCGCGACGTCGCGTTATCGCGGTGGCCTATGAAGAAAGGCAGAGAAGTTAGAGTTCTGTCGTGATATCACGGCCAGTTAAGGACCGACACGTGGCCGATATTTCGATGACTGCAAAATTTGAAGGGAGATAGAGAACCAGACCAAGGGTGAATAGCGATCGGCCGGGCAAGGCCAAGCCGAACACGTGGCAGTTGTGAAGGACACGTGGATCAAGTGTGTTGCAACAAGGGGGAAGCTTGGATGGTTGTACATGCAGCCGACCACGTGTACGCAAACTAATCTGAGGGTCACGTAAATTGTTAAGGAAGGTGTCGACCGCGTTCCTTTTCCTTCTTGACATTTCTGGCATTGAAGCATTTACAGGCGATGGTTTAATGGAAGAGACCACAGTGCAAAGGTCGATCAGAATAATGCGGCCGGTGCAGGGAGGCCATCAATGTCGGTACCATGATAGAGCGGGCATATCGACATTTAAGACTAAAATTTCAAAAATCCAGGAAGGGGGAAATTTGAATTTAAAATTTTTGTTAGGTGGAGGCATTGAATGCCTGGAGGATCGAGGCCTCGTTAAAAACTCAGGGAAAATATTTGTAGGGGATGGTGAAGTTCAAGATTGGGGAAGAAGTTGTATGCCTGGGAATTGTATAGTTGCACTGGACATTTTAATGAAAATTACTGTGAATTTACTGACTGTTTGTGTGAATCCCGGCTTGCCATCAAGTGGTATCAGAGCGGGAGCTCCTGAGCGTGTAACAGATCGTCGAAAAGAGGCAGTTACACCAGGATCTGTGGGAGGAATTTAAAAAAAAAAAAAAAAAAAATTATAATGCCTCCACGAAGGAACCGTGGCGGGGTAGGAAATGTGGTGTCGGTCGAAGACTTTCGGGCCTTGCAGAGACAAGTTCAAGCCCTACAAGAAGAATTACACAGAAGGCACAAACCCGGAAGGGATGAGGACAGTGAGGACGAAGTTGAAGAGGAAGACCAATCTGAGGAGGAGGAAGAGGCTATGGACCCTGCGCAAGCTCAGTTATACAAGGCCATCTATCAGATTGGAAAGCAACCAAAAATGGAGGTTTCCACGTACTCAGGTAACTTGAATCCAGAAGAAGTAATTGACTAGATAAATGATTTAGAGGAGTATTTCGAGTACGAGGAGGTTGAGGACCCTAATCGGGTTAGATTTGCTAAAACCAAGTTGAAGGGTCATGCCAGCATTTTGTGGAGGGGGATACAGTTGGAGAGAAACAGACGAGGGAAAGAGAGAATAACCAGGTGGGACAGAATGGTGGAGAAGCTGAAAAGACAGTTCATCCCGACAGACTACGAGTTGGATCTATTAAGAAAGATGCAGAGTTTGAGACAGGCGAACAGAACTATCCAAGAGTACACCGAAGAATTTTACAAAATTTCCATTAGAACTGGGCATTTAGAGGCGAACAAAGAGAAGGTAGCCCATTATATCAATGGGTTGAGACTTAGCATCCAGGAAGAGCTGAGCCTATTTCGGGTAAGCACCATTGAGGATGCTTACCAGTTTGCCTTAAAGGTAGAAGAAAAACTGAATAGGCGGTTTGAAGGCAAGCAAAGAGGAAGGGGCCGTGGTGGAAGAACTTGTGGGAGGACCAATGGAGAAAAGTATAAGGACCCAAAGAAGACTGGTGAAGCCAGTGGTAGCCCAGATCGAAGGGAGGAGGATGCTCATCAGCCCCGAGACCAGAACAGCTACCCAAGGGGACAGGGTGGATCTGGATAGGGATTTGGAAGGGGAGTATTCCATGGAACATGTTTCCACTATGGTGAAGAAGGGCATCGTGCATTCGAGTGTCCACAACATCGAGAAAGAACGAACAAGAGGCCTGAGGGTACGACCAGAGCTGTTGTGGCAGAGGAAGATGCTGAGTCTGAGCATTCTAAAGAAGCAGAGAGAGGAGAAACAATGATTGTAAGAAGAGTCCTGTTGAATGAGGAGAATGACATAGACCAGAGAAAAAGTTTATTTTGCACCAGATGCAAATGTGCAGGCAAGGTTTGCAATATCATTATTGACAATGGTAGCATGGATAACCTAGTTTCTGAGGAAATGGTTACAAAGATACAGTTAGAAAGGAAGAAGCACCCACACCCATACCAGGTCGCATGGTTACAGAAAGACCACAGAGCTTTGGTCAATGAGCAGTGTTTCGTTAAATTCAACATTGGAAATTATTGTGATGAGGTCCTGTGTGACATCCTACCCATGGATGCTTGCCACATGTTGCTGGGGAGGCCCTGGCAGTTTGACCAGAGTGCAGTGCATGATGGCCGTGCCAACACCTACTCATTGACAAAGAATGGTGTACGCCATAAACTAAAGCCCTTGAAGGATGTGGATGAAAAGGTATGTAACCATTCCAGAGTCTGTTTAGTTGAGGGGAGAAAGTTCCTAAACGGGTTGAAGCATGAACATTTATGTTATGCAATAATCCCTAGAGTTAGGGGGAAGGAATGCCAGGATACCCCAGCAGAAGTCCAAAATCTGCTGGAGGAATTTCCATATATTGTGTCAGACAATGTGCCTGAGGGTTTACCCCCAGTAAGAAAAATTAGCCATCATATAGACTTAGTACCGAGATCAAGCTTGCCAAATAAAGCTGCACATAGGATGACGCCTGTAGAGACTGAGGAGTTAAATAGACAGGTCCAGGAATTGTTAGAAAATGGATTGATTCGGGAAAGTTTGAGTCCATGCGCAGTACCTGTAGTACTGGCACCAAAGAAGGATGGGGAATGGAGGATGTGTACAGATTCACGGGCCATCAACAAAATCACTATTAAGTACAGGTTCCCATTGCCAAGAATGGATGATATCATGGACTGTTTAAGTGGGGCTGAATACTTCACAAAGATTGACCTGAAAAGTGGCTATCATCAGATCCGTATCCGAGAGGGAGATGAATGGAAGACAGCCTTCAAAACAAGAGAAGGCTTGTATGAGTGGTTGGTCATGCCATTTGGGCTGTCCAATGCACCAAGTACTTTCATGTGGCTGATGAATGAAGTACTGAAGGAATTCCTGGGAAAGTTTGTAATTGTTTATTTAGATGATATCTTGATATTCAGCAGGACCCTAGAGGAACACCTGATGCACATCAGGAAAGTTTTTGAGAAGCTACGGGAAGAGCAATTATTAATAAATTTGAAAAAGTGTAATTTTGTCAAAAGGGAATTAGTATACCTGGGGTTTGTAATCTCAGCAGAAGGCCTAAAAATGGACCCAAAGAAGGTAAGAGCCATCATTGAATGGCCTACCCCAAGAAGCACAACAGAAGTAAGATCCTTTCATGGTTTGGCCAGCTTTTACAGGAAGTTCATAAATAACTTCAGCAGCATCTGTGCACCTCTCACGGAAACAATGAGGGGGGATAAAAAGGATTTCAAGTGGACATCAGGGGCTGAAAGGAGCTTTGATGCATTAAAGAGAAGTTACAGAACAACCTGTTTTGGCACTTCCAGACTTTAACAAGGTATTTCAGGTGGACTATGATGCCAGTGGCAGTGCAATAGGGGCTGTACTGAGTCAAGGGGGCAAACCAGTTGCTTATTTCAGTGAGAAGCTAAATGACGCTCGAAAAAAGTATTCAGTTTATGACCAAGAATTTTATGCTATAGTTCAGGCTCTGAAAAAGTGGAGACACTATTTATTGCCAAAGGAGTTTGTTCTATTTACTGACCATCAGGCTTTGCAATACATTAACAGTCAGACAAAACTGAATCAAAGGCACATGAAATGGGTGGAGTTCCTCCAAAGTTATACCTTTGTGCTGAAGCACAGAAGTGGGAAGTCAAACAGAGTTGCAGATGCCTTGAGCAGAAGGCATACTTTACTGATTAAACTGACAGTGGAAGTAGTGGGTTTTGAAGAACTAAAGGGTTTGTACCCTGCAGATCCAGATTTTGCAGAAGCTTGGAAAGCTTGCTTAACACCTGTTACGGTGGACCGAACGAAGTGGTTGGATTTCCTGATCCAAGATGGAATGTTGTTCAAGGGAAGCAAATTATGCATTCCAAGGAGCTCTATGCGGGAGAACTTGATCAAGGAAAAGCACAACGGAGGATTGGCTGGACACTTTGGTAGGGATAAGACTATTGCCCTAGTGGATGAAAATTATTACTGGCCACAACTTCAGCAGGATGTGAGGAAGTTTGTGCAAGGATGCAGAATATGTCAGATGGCAAAGGGGATAAGGCAAAACACAGGATTATACCAGCCATTGCCTGTACCTGAGAGGCCATGGGAGGACATAAGCATGGATTTTATTCTTGGCTTTCCGAGAACACAGAGGGAAAATGAATCAGTATTTGTGGTGGTTGACCGATTCTCCAAAATGGCAGATTTTATTCCTTGCCAGAAGACAAGTGATGCAGTTCACATTGCTGGGTTGTTATTCAAGGAAGTGGTACGACTTCACGGTCTACCAAGAAGCATAATTTTTGATAGAGATACCAAGTTTGTTGGGTATTTCTGGAGGACTCTGTGGAAGAAGTTGAAGACAGACCTGAAATTCAGTTCAACATACCACCCACAGACTGACGGACAGACAGAGGTGGTGAACAGAAGCCTAGGTAATTTATTGAGATGTTTGATAGCAGATCATCCCAAGGGATGGGATTTAGTCTTACCACAGGCTGAATTTGCTTATAACAGTTCAGTTAATAAGAGCACCAACAAATCCCCATTCCAGATAATCTACGGGAATAGCCCGAGGAATGTGTCTGAACTAAGGAAGTTGGATAGAAGAGAAAAGTGTAGTGCCGAGGCAGAAGAATTCGCAGAACATATGAAAAGTCTGCATGAGGAAGTGAGAAAACAAATTATAAAAATGAATAGTCAATATCAGGCAAGGGCAGACCAAAAGCGGCGGTTCAAGGAGTTCAAAGTAGGAGATGAGGTTATGGTGCATCTCAGGAAGGAGAGATTTCCTGCCAAGAATTATAATAAATTGAAGATGAAAAAGTTTGGGCCATGCAAAATACTGGGAAAGCGGGAGTCAGGAAATGCGTATGAAGTGGAATTGCCGAGTTGGCTTGATATTTCACCTATTTTTAATATTTTAGATTTAGTGGAATATCATGAGGGAGAAGGTACAAAAATGCAAAGTCCAAAATTATGGCAAATTCTAGCAGCTACTCCAAGCACAGATGAGGCCGAGGAAGTATTAGATACCCGTGAAGGCAGGAGCACCAGAAATAGACAGTATTCTGAATACTTGGTCAAGTGGAAGGGTAGGCCTGTTGAAGATGCAACTTGGCTATCGAAAGTGGAGGTTGACCGCCTGGGTCTTTCCCCAACAAAACGGAAGTGAGGATCACTTCTAATCTACCCCGGGTGTCTGATGCAGGAGCATCCGGAGACAGTAAAGCAATCTTGCATCTTACAAATTTCTTTTCTAAGTCATTTGCACTTTGTTCGATTTATTTCAGTATTGAGGAAGGTTTTTGTGGAGAAGTTTTTGGTTTGAGGAAGTTTTAAGGCAAAAGGGAGAGGGGTCACGAAATCGTGACCCCAGAAGCTGCTTTGTACCTTTGGCGGGTTCCATCGCGATATCGCGACGTCGTGATATCGCGACGTCGCGATATCACGACCATTTTGAGAAGCAGAGGAAGGGAGCGTAAGTCGTCGTGATATCGCGACGTCGCGATATCGTGACCGTTTTACAAAGCAAAGGGAAGGAGCTTCGGACGTCATGATATCGCGACGTCGCATTATCGCGATGTCACGATATCATGATGTCGCGTTATCACAGCGACCTATGAAGAAAGGTAGAGAAGTTAGAGTTCTGTCGTGATATCGTGGCCAGTTAAGGACCGACACATGGCCGGTCTTCCGACGGCTACGAAAGTTGAAGGGAGATAGAGAACCAGACCAAGGGTGAATAGCGATTGGCGGGGCAAGGCCAAGCCGAACACATGGCAGTTGTGAAGGACACGTGGGTCAAGTGTGTTGCAACAAGGTGGAAGCTTGGATGGTTGTACACGCAGCCGACCACGTGTACGCAAACTAATCTGAGGGTCACATAAACTGTTAAGGAAGGTGTCGACCGCGTTCCTTTTCCTTCTCGACATTTTTGGCATTGAAGCATTTACATGCGATGGTTTAATGGAAGAGACCACAGTGCAAATGTCGGTCAGAATAATGCGGCCGGTGCAGGGATGCCATCAATGCCGGTACCATGATAGAGCGGGCAGATCGACATTTAAGACTGAAATTTCAAAAATCCAGGAAGGGGGAAATTTGAATTTGAAATTTTTGTTAGGTGGAGGCATTGAATGCCTGGAGGATCGAGGCCTCGTTAAAAACTCGGGGAAAATATTTGTAGGGGATGGTGAAGTTCGGGATTGGGGAAGAAGTTGTATGCCTGGGAATTACTGCTGTATAGTTGCACTGGACATTTTAATGAAAATTATTGTGAATTTACTGTAAAACTGTTTGTGTGAATCCCGGCTTGCCATCACATAAGCATGCACTTGTTGAGGTCTATTATGAGGGGAACCCATTCTAAAAATACCCAATCCCCTATCCTAGTGAGGAATATGGGGTATGTAGCTATCATAGCTAGATTTGGTTTCTCTTAATTATAGGTTTATAGGTTTAGAAGCCCCAAAATTCCTTTAGACATGATTGTGTGATAAATAATTTAGTACATTGTGTTGAAATATTTATAATCTGACCTTATTAGGCCAAGGCTAACAACAATGAAGGGATTATGGACACTTGATGTAGTGTACAAGCAAGTGCTATGTAAGCCTTAGGGAATTCTATATATAATATTATAGGCATTCTATATGTAATACTATAGGTATATTTATATGTAAGCCTATGGGTATTATTCTATTTAATCCTATGAACTTTTTTACGTAAGCCTATGACCATTTTTATGTAAGCTAAAAGCATCTTTATATAAGCTTATGGATAGTTTTGATGTATTCACCCTTAGTGATATTGGTTAAACCACCTCTATGGTTAACATTAGTTAAATATTTTAGTATATTTGTTATGTTGTAAATTATCCTTCAATTCAGGTTATGTTAGATTTAGGTTAACTTTTAATTGGGTATTTGGTATCACTATATATAACCTCCCAATGACAGATCCTTTGAATCAATTTATGATGTGATATTGTGGGAGTGCCTATGGGTACCCACACTTTATTATTCTATCTATTCATATCATTTATCTCTTTATGCTCTTCTTTATTTTCTACATAATATTGTGATGAATTTATATTGTGGAATATTTCTAGAAAGTATTGTGAATTCCCACATGGTATTTGAGACAAAACAAGGCAACTTCACTCAATAATATAAAAAGGTTATCTAGGGAAAAACATGGTAGATATGGATGAACCATAAATAATTTTGGATTTATTTCAAAAATTTGTTATGGTCTTAGTTCAACATCTTTCATGATTCAGGCCTTTAACGTCTCCTTTTTGCTTCAAAAAAATTACCTTTTTCTCTCTAAAATTTGCAATTTGAAATAGGAATATTTTGTTGTGTTGTGGGAAACATAGGGTAGCATATGGTTTCAATGACAAAATTGATATATGGAAACACTTCTTCAGGTCTATTATTCTTCTAGATATTTTGTACATCACCGACATGTGGTAGCACAATACTAGGGCAATCTAGATAATTATCGTAAGGTATTATAGAGATATTTTTGTTGAAAAAAACCTACCAACCTATGATATTAAATAAAATAGAGTAGTCATTCAACTTAATAAGGAGGAGACTATTAGTCTTATACCCTTATATGTTAAACTAGAACTATTGCTTCACATCAAGGAGTAGTATAATCTTAATGAAATTTTAGGAGTATCAATGCCATAAAGTTAGCAAACTAGAGATAAAGTTAACAATCTCAAGGTGAGTGACTTAGCAATATTACAAAGTTAATTTATTGTTTCAAAGTATGAAAGTGGATATTGTTATCATAAAAAATATTGAAATACTAATTTTTATTATGTGAACATTACTCTCAACAATGTGTCTTTGGTTTGTTAGACATTTACTATATTTCATCACAACCTTATAGTTTTTTAAAATATTATAGATAATATTTACTTGATAAAGAATTCTTAATCCTTTTTCAATATCAAATATGTATATCCTAATAAAATGATATCAAGGAGATGATTGTGAAAATATAGGAGTTTGAGGAAGATGAATAATAACTAAGATATAACCATATTTATTGAGACTATTTTTTTCTAAAGCTAAGAAAAACAAGGACTGATAGCTAGGATTACAATTCTAAGGGGTTTGTCTATGATGTTTGGTTGGGGAGGAAGTCTCCCCATAAAAATAATCCTTTCAAGATATTGTGATAAAAGGTTTAATTTTATTGATATAAACATAGGCAATCAATCCATCTATAAACCCTTGATATTGCTAAAGTTGGATTTAAGGAAAAAGTAAAATGGTTGTATCAAGGTAGTAAATGGGTCTCCCTTACTAACTCCAAATAGAAAAGGGTTAAACAACAAGATAGAAAATATTGAAAATAAAGCTCTAATCTACTGCTTCATGGGATTCAGGCTTCAACTTGGAGCAATTGAATCTTGGGTAGCCAAGAACTGGAATATCAAAGGAGAGGTGGATATTAGCTTCTACCCAAATGGTTATTTCCTTGTAATTTCTACAAAGGAGAATTGTTAATATGAGCAAGAAATGACAATGAAAATTCAAATAAGAAACACATAAAGAGAATGAGAAAGGTTTTTCTCCATGAAAATATTTGCACTCAATATTATTGATATTCAATATTTATAAAGAAGTAAAATGATTCTTATTTTAGAAGGCACACTTTTAATTGTATTTTTAGCTCTTTTTTGGGATCCAGAAGTTGCAAAGACAAAGAAGAGAAAAATATTCTTCTAAGGTCCATTCCTAGGATGGTCTTGAGAGATATGAATTTGAGCCTTGAAGATCCGTTCACATATGATGAGATCAAAATTGTGAATTTTGGAATGGGAGCCTTGAAAGTGCCTAGCCCAAATGGTTTTCCCTCTTGTTCTTCCAAAAATTCTAGCATATAGCTAGGAATTATGTCTACGATGTGGTGAGAAAGGCCCAAATTTCTAATTTGATTTCTTATGGGGTAAAATCCACTTTTTTGGTGTTTATTCCAAAATCTACAAGAGCCAACAAATTCAATGATATAGGCCAATTAGCTTGTGAAATAATATTTTCAAAATCCTTTCCAAATCAATAGCAAACAGATTGAAACCTCTAATGCCTCTCCTTGTTGACAAAGCCCAAAGCAGATTTATGGTTGGAAGACAAATCTTGGATAGAGTCCTTGTGGCTCATGAAATCATTCATTCAGTACAAAAAAGTGGTATTCTTGTTCTCTTCCTCAAGCTAGATATGAACAAGGCTTATGATAGAGTATCTTGGGAGTTATTGGTGGAGGTATTGTTAAAATATGGCTTCAACCAAAGTTGAATTAATCTCATTAGGGCCTGTTTCTCCATTGTTAAGTTCTTGATGCTAGTCAATGGTTATCCTAATCAATACTTCCAAAGCTCCAAAGTTATCCATAAAGGAGACCCGCTATCACCATATCTCTTCTTACTAACGGTTTAAGCTCTAGGAAGATCCATTCTAATGGATTCCTCTATTGAAGATCTCAAGACAAATTTCATTGTCAACCTAATCACGCATCACTAATTCATGGATGAAACATTTCTATCCATTTTTGCCTTTGTGATCTAGTCCAAAAAAATCAAGAAAAGTCTCACCTTATTTGAGAAAGTGGCTGGTCAAAAGATTAATTACTTGAAGAGTGTGATGTATTTTTTAAATACTCCTTTAGCCAGGAAGAGGAAGATTGCTAAAATTCTTGGCTGTGGTATAGCATAATTTCAGGCCACTTACTTGTGCTTACCTCTATTTACTATAAGAATATAGGGAAGTCTTTGGAACCCTATGGTGAAAATATTTTAGAAGAGACTAGCCAGTCAGAAAGGTGCATTATTGAGCTAAGCAGGGAAGATTCTAATGGTCAAGTCGATCCTCTAAAGTATTCCCATTTAATTTATGTCTATCTTCAAGATCCCTATAATTTTTTTATCAAAAATAGAATGTATTCAAAATATTTTTCTTTGGGTAAGGGCTGAAGATTATAGGAAATTTCATCTGGTGTCTTGGAACCAAGCATATGCTAGAAAGGAGTGCGAAGGTCTGGGTCTAAAAAAACTTTTGACTTTTGAATGAAGCACTGGTAATGAAGAAGTATTTGAGACTTCTAAAGAAAGAGAATATGGAATGGATCAATATTATTATTGCCAAATATTTGAGCCATTTAGAAAGCTTCTTGGTGGACCCCTTCCTATGGAGGGATCTATATTCTGGTAGAATTTGCATAAATCTAGAAATGGTTTAATTAATTGAAGAACACAAGCTTATACTGAGAGGGGGGTGAACAGTATAAAGACCACTTTTTACTTTTCTTTTCAATTCAATATTATGCAGTGTATAGATAGTATTATCAATAGCAATAATTAAAGCAATGCACAAAACACCATCCAAAAAAGTGACACAACAATTTACGTGGTTCACCCAATGCAGGCTACTCCACGGATAAAATATTTTGCTAAAACTTTCTCAATCAATATCTTGGGAATCCTTCCCAATTAGAATGTTTATGGACCTCTATCCAAAGGAGATGTTGATCCCCTAAATCTCAAGTTCATGGATCTCTTCCATAGGAGAACTCTTTCCCCTTATACTTTGGCTAGTGATATTCTAGAAGACTTTGTCTCTTTGCTGCACTGACTGGTGGATCTCTCTCCACTTGAAGACTCCTCACTCAGACCTGTCTTCAATTATACTGGCTATTGGATATCTATCCACTGAGACTTTGTACTCTATACTCTGTCACATCCAAATCTCTGTCAATAGGTTCACTCAGAACCTCCTCAAATCTTCTCAATAGGCTCACTCAAAACCTACTCAAATATACTCAATAGGCTCCCTCAGAACCTGCTCAAATATGGTTAATAGGCTCACTCAAAACCTGCTCAAATATGCTCAATAGGCTCACTCATAACTTGCTAAAATTTTCTCAATAGGCTCACTTAGAACCTGCTCAAGTCTGCTCAATAGGCTCACTCAGAACCTGCTCAAATCTGCTCAATAGGCTCACTCAGAACCTGCTCAAATCTGCTCAATAGGCTCACTCAATATCATAGAAGCATAAAGAGAATTGTTAGAGACTCAATATGTTCTATACTAAAATCCCAATCTCAATTCAAAGTAATCTCAACTCATCTCAATCTTATAGAAGCATAAAGAGAATTGATAGAGACTCAATATGTTCTATACTCAAATCCCAATCTCAACTCAAAGAAATCTCAACTCAACTTAATTTTAACTCAATATCATAGAAGCATAAAGAGAATTTTTAGAGACTCAATATGTTCTATACTCAAATCCCAATCTCAATTCAAAGCAATCTCAACTCAGCTCAATCTTATAGAAGCATAAAGAGAATTGTTAGAGACTCAATATTTTCTATACTCAAATCCCAATCTTAACTCAAAGCAATCTCAACTCAACTCAATCTTAACTCAATATCATAGAAGCATAAAGAGAATTGTTAGAGACTCAATATGTTCTATTCTCAAGGCTCAATCTCAACTCAATCAGAATATAGAATAGTTTGTTTCATGGAACTTGAAAAACCACTTCATGCAACCACTTGACTAGGCTCAATCAACTCTACTCAACCAATCAATTCAAGAAACAACTCTTTCTCACAAACCCTAACCCAAACATGAATCAACTAACTCAAAATGTTTCCAAAAATTCTCAACAAAAAATATTACATAAAAATGATACTCATGTTCTTTAATAAATCAATTTCAAGTTCTTTACATCACCCATTGGCTTTAACAAAAATGCTAATAAGACAAGGTTTTAATCACAACTCTCAATTCAGAAAACCTTGAAGCATAAACTCAAAGTACTTCACTCAACCAATGGTCTAAACAACAATGCTTATCAAACAAGGTTTAATCACAACTCACAATCCAAAAAACCTTGAAGCATAAAATCAAAGTACTTCACTCAACCAATGGTCTAAACAACAATGCTTATCAAACAAGGTTTAATCAGAACTCACAATCCAGAAAACCTTGAAGCATTAACTCAACCCATTTTGAAAATGAAAACCTAATCAAATCCTTTTCACCTTATTACTCCTACTTTATTTTAACATCCACCAAAGTTCTTTTTTAAAATAAAACCCTTACTCAAATAACTTTCACTAAAAAGAACTTTATCAAAAACCTTTATTACTCCTAACAATTTCAAAAATCACAATTAAAAATAATTCACAACTCAAACAGCAACCATGAACTTATTCCCTAAGGTTACTCAACAAATCAACTAACGAAGCACCTTTACCCCTTATCACTCCACCTTAGGCAATCCAAACAAAATATTAATAAAAACCTTAATACTTACCTCGAGGGGAATCGAACCCTCGTCTTGCCCCAACGTGAACGCCCTAGCCACAGCGAAGCTGCTGCATGAGCTACGGGATCATTGGTGAAAAATAAGTACCACCTGCTTCTTATCCTTTACCCTCTTCCACCAAGAAAAAAGTTTGCACCTTGGGCACCTCAACAAAACAAAGTCAAAAATGATGCTTGCGGGAATCGAACGCGAAACCTCCTTGACACCAACACCTTTGCACAATCCAAGCTGCCACTAGGCCATGCTGCCCA
Source organism: Wollemia nobilis (assembly GCA_028583015.1). Lineage (NCBI taxonomy): Eukaryota > Viridiplantae > Streptophyta > Pinopsida > Araucariales > Araucariaceae > Wollemia > Wollemia nobilis. The sequence continues at coordinate 13,241,845 of JAQPPZ010001195.1, forward strand.
ATGCATTTTGGGAAGTGGTCGATGTCTCCATTTAATGTTCACTACGTCACTTAAATGAGAAACACGAGCTCTTTTTCTTCGCAAATACCAAGTGCAAATATCAACGAGGAAGGATGATTGAATTAAGAAATTCAATGGCATATTTATATGCCTTCTCTTTGCTTTGGAAATGTCAGCCTTTTTGAAACTTCTTTTATGATGCCGGTGGATAAACTTTTAATTTTAATTTTAAATAAATTAAAATTTAAACTAAATCTTTAAAATTAAATATCTCCATCACCGGGGCACATTTTTTGATGAAACGAAAAGCCAACTTGGGTTTTAAGAAAAACCCATTTCAAATCTGTCATCCATGGTTTTAAATAAAAACCTTTTGCAAAGATTCCCTTGAAGCTCTTTTTGGAACCACATGCCATACATCCCTTCTTGAACCTTTGATCAAAAACATTTGCTTCTCATGAAGCTCTTTGTGAAACACAAACATAGTGCTTACTTACATAGATCCTTTTGACATCAATGGCAACTCTTAGCTTAGGGACTCAAAATGTCCAACAATCTCCCCCTTTGTCATTGATGGTAACCCATATCCTTTTACTGAAATTTGACCTTATTTTCTGCTCCCCTTGGGACTTTTCTCCCCATGTCTCAAAGCTTTCTCAAATATCAAATATTTTTGCATATCAAAAAATCTCCTCAATATACACAAATCTCTCCCCCTTTATCATCAATGGCAAAGGGTCACCTTTTGGGATTGGAGCAAATAATGAGCCTCTTAGCTTAGCCCCTCCCCCACATCCACATGAGGTGGTTAATTCTACGATGGGAATATTTCTACTCCTCAAAAGCACTGCTCTTTTCCTTTATATTTCTCTCTTCCTTTCTGAGTTTTCTGAATCCTCTCACTATTTCTTACCAAGTCATCATCATTTTTGTTCATGTTCCTTTTCTTGTTCTCATCCATGTTCCTATTCATGTTCAAGCCTGCTTTTGGAATATTTTCTCTACACCATATTGCTATGTGACCATAATTATTGCACTTATAACACTTAATGTTATTATTCCTTGGAAGTACAAATGTCTTAGGATATCTCCTAGTGAAGCCATATCCTCTTCTTTCATAAACCCTGCAATTCATTGCCTTGTGACCAAACTCATTGCATGAGTAGCAATACCCATGGAAAATTTGTCCTTTCCCATATTCCTTTTGGCTTGTCTTCTATAAGATCACTTACTTCATATTATAATTCCATTAGAAGATTCTCATATGGTATTTCAAGTGCATCTTCAAAATCATCATCACTGAAACTATAGTCATCCCTAGTGTAATCATCTTCAAGATGTCCAAATTTACCACATCTAAAACACTTGAGAATAACTGAAGTCATTTTCTCTCCAACCATAAATAGATCTTCATATTTATCATTGTTTGAAAAACTAGCATCACTATCATTTGAGTACTTACTTGCATTATCGCATAGTAGCTTTTCTTTTGCCTTTGACAGAACTTATTTCCTTGTCTATTTTGTCCATCCTTGTCTTTCTTCTTATACCCATGTCTTTATGATTCTCTGTACTTGTGATCCTATTTTTCTTCGTCACTGTTGTACTTTGACTCTTTGCACTCTATCACATAGTGTCCATACTTTCCATAATTGAAGCACTTAATAGATCTTACATCTATGAATATTTTAGAACCTTTATCTCTTCTACCATAGTTAGCTTCTTCATCACTAGATGACTCACTGCTTGATTCTATTTTTTTACCCTTTTTATTTTTTTCCACTTTGAATGTAGTTTATTTTGGAGGAATATGATCTTTTGGTCTTATCTCAAAAGTAGTAATCATGCCAAGAAAATAATTCCTTGTAAAATAATCACTATCAATTGATGTTTCTATAGCAGAAACCTTTTCACTATACCTTTTTGGAAGAGTTCTCAAGATATTATCAAAAGCATCAGATTCATCAACCTTCATTCCAAGAACTATCATCTCATGTACAAGTTCATAAATATTATTGAGATAATCATGAATATTTTCATCATCTCTCATTCTTAAGTTCTCAAATTCTCCTTTGATATTTTTGATCTTAGCTTTCCTGACACCTTTATCACCCTCATATATGTCATGCAGTAGATCCCACATATCTTTTGTTGTTTTACAATCCATAACCTTCATAGATTTTTATCTAACCAATCCTTTTATAATTGCATTCATAGATCTTGAATTTGCATGTATTAGAAGCTTACCTTCCTTATCTATACGAGGATTGACTATAGAATCATATCCAAATTCTACTGCATCCCAAACTTCATTTCCAAGTGCCATCAGGTGAAATCTCATCAACATACACCAATACAAGAAGTCACTTCCATCAAAGACTTGTACTGCATTATTGAAGGACCCATCCTTTTGATCCTTGTGATCCATTGTGTTCTTAGACCACATTTCCTTCAAGCTGTCAAACTCTTCAGAAGGAACCCACTTTGATACCAATTGAAGAACACAAGCTTATACTGAGAGGGGGGTGAACAGTATAAGACCACTTTTTACTTTTCTTTTCAATTCAATATTATGCAGTGTATAGATAGCAGTATCAATAGCAGTAATCAAAGCAATGCACAAAACACCATCCATAAAAGTGACACAACAATTTACGTGGTTCACCCAATGCGGGCTACTCCACGAAGAAAATATTTTGCTAAAACTTTCTCAATCAATCTCTTGGGAATCCTTCCCAATTACAATGTTTATGGACCTCTGTCCAAAGGAGATGTTGATCCCCTAAATCTCAAGTTCATGGATCTCTTCCATAGGAGAACTCTTTCCCCTTCTAGCTCTGGCTAGTGATCTTCTAGAAGACTCTGTCTCTCTGCTGCACTAACTGGTGGATCTCTCTCCACTTGAAGACTCCTCACTCAGATCTGTCTTCAATTGTCCTGGCTATTGGATCTCTATCCACTGAGACTCTATCCTCTATACTCTATCACCTCCAAAGCTCTATCAATAGGTTCACTTAGAACCTCCTCAAATATGCTCAATAGGCTCACTCAGAACCTACTCAAATCTGCTCAATAGGCTCACTCATAACCTGCTCAAATCTGCTCAATAGGCTCACTCATAACCTGCTCAAATCTACTCAATAGGCTCACTCAAAACCTGCTCAAATATGCTCAATAGGCTCACTCATAACCTGCTCAAGTATTCTCAATAGGCTCACTTTGAACCTGCTCAAATCTTCTCAATAGGCTCACTTAGAACCTACTCAAATATGCTCAATAGGATCACTCAATCTCATAGAATCATAAAGAGAATTTTTAGAGACTCATTGTGTTCTATAATCAAATCCCAATCTCAATTAAAAGCAATCTCAACTTAGCTCAATCTTATAGAAGCATAAAGAGAATTGTTAGAGACTCAATATGTTCTATACTCAAATACCAATCTCAACTCAACAAAATCTCAACTCAATCTCATAGAAGCATAAAGAGAATTGTTAGAGACTCAATATGTTCTATACTCAAATCCCAATCTCAATTCAAAGCAATATCAACTCAACTCAATCTTATAGAAGCATAAAGAGAATTGTTAGAGACTCAATATGTTCTATACTCAAATCCTAATCTCAACTCAAAGTAATCTCAAATCAGCTCAATCTTAACTCAATCTCATAGAAGCATAAAGAGAATTGTTAGAGACTCAATATGTTCTATTCTCAAGGCTCAATCTCAACTCAATAAGAATATAGAATAGTTTGTTTCATGGAACTTGAACAACCACTTCATGCAACCACTTGACTAGGCTCAATCAACTCTACTCAACCAATCACTTCAAGAAACAACTCTTTCTCACAAACCCTAGTCCAAGCATGAATCAACTAACTCAAAATGTTTCCAACAATGCTCAACAACAAATCTTACATAACAATGATACTCATGTTCTTTTCTAACTCAAGTTCAAGTTCTTTGCATCACCCATTGGCTTCAACAACAATGCTAATAAGACAAGGTTTTAATCACAACTCTCAATTCAAAGAAAACCTTGAAGCATAAACTCAAAGTACTTCACTCAACCAATGGTCTAAACAACAATGCTTATCAAACAAGGTTTAATCACAACTCACAATCCCCAAAAACCTTGAAGCATTAACTCAACCACTTTCGAAAAGGAAACCACAATCAATCCTTTTCACTCCAATGATATTTCAAAAATCAACCACCCAAATAAAATCAATGGAGAGTATTACTCATACCTTTTTTATGCCTTATGAGTTGTCCACTAAATCTATCACACTCAACACACTTTATTTTTCAACTCTTAACAAGGGTTAGAGATCTTGAGTAATAACACAACAATAATATCCAAATAACACCTTATTACTCCTACTTTATTTTAACATCCACCAAAGTTCTTTTTAAAATAAAACCCTTACTCAAAATAACTTTCACTAAAAATAACTTTATCAAAAACCCTTATTACTCCTAACAATTTCAAAAATCACAATTAAAAATAATTCACAACTCAAAAAACCACCATGACCTTATTCCCTAAGGTTACTCAACAAATCAACTAACGAAGCACCTTTACCCCTTATCACTCCACCTTAGGCAATCCAAACAAAATATTAATAAAAACCTTAATACCTACCTCGAGGGGAATCAAACCCTCGTCTTGTCCCCAATGTGAATGCCCTAGCCATGACCAAGCTACCACATGAGTTGCGGGCTCGTTGGTGAAAAAGAAGCACCACCCGCTTCTTATCCTTCACCCTCTTCCACCAAGCGAAAAGTATGCACCTTGGGCGCCTCAACAGAACAAAGCCAAAAATGATGCTTGTAGGAATCAAACGCACAACCTCCTTGTCACCAACACCTTTGCACAATCCAAGTTGCCACTAGGCCATGCTGCCCAATGCATTTTGGGAAGTGGTCGTTGTCTCCCTTTAATGTTCGCTGCGTCACTTAAACGAAAAACACGAGCTCTTTTTCTTCGCAAATACCAAGCACAAATATCAATGAGCAAGGATGAATGAATTAAAAAATTCAATGGCATATTTATATGCCTTCCCTTTGCTTTGGAAACATCGGCCTTTTTGAAACTTCCTTCATGACATCGGCGGATAAACTTTTAATTTTAATTTAAAATTTAAAATTTAAATTTTAAATAAATTAAAATTTAAACTAAATCTTTAAAATTAAATATCTCCATCATCGGGGCACCTTTTTTGATGAAATTAAAAGCCAACTTGGGTTTTAAGAAAAACCCATTTCAAATCTGCCATCCATGGTTTTAAATAAAAACCTTTTGCAAAGCTTCCCTTGAAGCTCCTTTTGGAACCAAATGCCATGCATCCCTTCTTGAACCTTTAATCAAAAACCTTTGCTTCTCGTGAAGCTCTTTGTGAAACACAAACATAGTGCTTACTTACATAGATCCTTTTGACATCAATGACAACTCTTAGCTTAGGGACTCAAAATGTCCAACAATCTCCCCCTTTGTCATTGATGGCAACCCATATCCTTTTACTGAAATCTCACCTTATTTTCTTCTCCCCCTGGGACTTTGTTCTCCCTAGCTCAAAGCTTTCTCAAATATCAAATATTTCCCCATATAAAAAACTCTCCTCAATATACACAAATCTCTCCCCCTTTATCATCAATGGCAAAGGATCACTTTTGGGACACGGGACTAAGAATGAGCCTCTTAGCTTAGCCCATCCCCCACCTCCACATGAGGTGGTTAATTCTAGGGTGGAGTATTTATACTCCCTGAAAGAACTACTCTTTACCTTTACCTTTATCTCTTCCTTTCTGAGTTTTTTGAATCCTCTCACTATTTCTTACCAAGTCATCATCACTTATGTTCCTATTCATGTTCTTGTTCTCATCCATGTTCCTATTCCTGTTCAAGCCTGCTTCTGGAATATTTAATCTACACCATATTGCTATGTGACCATAATTATTGCACTTATAACACTTAATGTTATTATTCCTTAGAAGTATCAATGTCTTAGGATATCTCCTAGTGAATCCATATCCTCTTATTTCATAAACCCTGCAATTTATTGCCTTGTGACCAAAATCATTGCATGAGTAGCAATACCCATGTAAAAGTTATCCTTTCCCATATTCCTTTTCGCTTGTCTTCTATAAGATCACTTACTTCATCTTATAATTCCATTGTAAGATTCTCATATGGTCTTTCAAGTGCATCTTCAAAATCATCATCATTGAAACTATAGCCATCCCTAGTGCAATCATCTTCAAGATGTCCAAATTTACCACGTCTAAAACACTTGAGAATAACTAAAGTCCTTTTCTCTCCAACCATAAATAGGTCTTCATCTCTATCATTGTCTGAAAAACTAGCATCACTATCATTTGAGTACTTACTTGCATTATCCGCATAGTAGCTTTTCTTTTGCCTTTGAAAGAACTTCTTTCCTTGTCTATTTTGTCCATCCTTGCATTTCTTCTTGTACCTATGTCTTTTTGATTCTCTGTACTTGTGATCCTATTTTTCTTCATCACTATTGTACTTTGGCTCTTTGCACTCTATCGCATAGTGTCCATACTTTCCACAATTGAAGCACTTAATAGATCTTACATCTATGAATATTTTGGAACCTTTATCTCTTCTACCATAGTTAGCTTCTTCATCACTAGATGACTCACTACTTGATTCTATATTTTTACCCTTTTTATTTTTGTCCACTTTGAATGCAGCTTCTTTCGGAGGAATAGGATCTTTTATTTTTATCTCAAAAGTAGTAAGCATGCCAAGAAAAGAATTCCTTGTCAAATAATCACTATCAATTGATGTTTCTATAGCAGAAACCTTTTCACTATACCTTTTTGGAAGAGTTCTCAAGATCTTATCACAAGCATCAGATTCATCAACCTTCATTCCAAGACCTCTCATCTCATGTACAAGTTCATCAATCTTACTGAGATAATCATAGATATTTTCATCATCTCTCATTCCTAAGTTCTCAAATTCTCCTTTGAGATTTTTGATCTTAGCTTTCCTGACACCTTTATCACCCTCATATATGTCATGCAGTAGATCCCACATATATTTTATTGTTTTAAAATCCATAACCTTCATAGATTCTGATCTACCCAATCCTTTTATAATTGCATTCATAGCTCTTGAATTTGCATGCATTAGAATCTTACCTTCCTTATCTATAGGAGGATTGACTGTAGAATCATATCCAAGTTCCACTGCATCCCAAAATTCATTTCCAAGTGCCATCAGGTGAAATCTCATCAACATACACCAATACAAGAAGTCACTTCCATCAAATACTGGTACTAAATTATTGAAGGACCCATCCTTTTGATCCTTGTGATCCATTGTGTTCTTAGACCGCTTTTCCTTCAAGTTTTCAAACTCTTCAGAAGGAACCCGCTCTGATACCAATTGAAGAACACAAGCTTATATTGAGAGGAGGGGTGAACAATATAAGACCACTTTTTACTTTTCTTTTCAATTCAATATTATGTAGTGTATAGATAGCAGTATCAATAGCAATAATCAAATCAATGCACAAAACACCATCCACAAAAGTGACACAATAATTTACGTGGTTCACCCAATGCGGGCTACTCCACGAAAAAAATATTTTGCTAAAACTTTCTCAATCAATCTCTTGGGAATCCTTCCCAATTACAATGTTTATGGACCTCTGTCCAAAGGAGATGTTGATCCCCTAAATCTCAAGTTCATGGATCTCTTCCATAGGAGAACTCTTTCCCCTTCTACTCTGGCTAGTGATCTTCTAGAAGACTCTATCTCTCTGTTACACTGACTGGTGGATCTCTCTCCACTTGAAGACTCCTCACTCAGATCTGTCTTCAATTGTCTTGGCTGCTGGATCTCTATCCACTGAGAATCTGTCCTCTATACTCTGTCACCTCCAAATCTCTTTCAATAGGTTCACTCAGAACCTCCTCAAATTTGCTCAATAGGCTCACTCAGAACTTGCTCAAATATGCTCAATAGGCTCACTCAAAACCTACTCAAATATGCTCAATAGGCTCACTCAGAACTTTCTCAATAGGATTACCTAGAACTTGCTCAAATCTACTCAATAGGCTCACTCAGAACCTGCTCAAGTCTGCTCAATAGGCTCACTCAGAACCTGCTCAAATCTGCTCAATAAGCTCACTCAAAACCTACTCAAATATTCTCAATAGGCTCACTCAATCTCATAGAAGCATAAAGGGAATTGTTAGAGACTCAACATGTTCTATACTCAAATCCCAATTACCTCAATTCAAAGTCCTCTCTAGGACTCTGCTCAAATCTTATAGAAGCATAAAGAGAATTGTTAGAGACACAAAATGTTCTATACTCAAAAAGGTCCACAACCCTTATCAAAGACTTGCCTCAAATCAGCTCAACAAAATCTTAACTCAATCTCATAGAAGCATAAAGAGAATTTTTAGAGACTCAATATGTTCTATACTCAAATCCCAATCTCAATTCAAAGCAATCTCAACTCAACTCAATATTATAGAAGCATAAAGAGAATTGTTAGAGACTCAATATGTTCTATACTCAAATCTCAATCTCAACTCAAAGAAATCTCAACTCAACTCAATCTTAACTCAATCTCATAGAAGCATAAAGAGAATTGTTAGAGACTCAATATGTTCTATTCTCAAGGCTCAATCTCAACTCAATCAGAATATAGAATAGTTTGTTTCATGGAACTTGAACAACCACTTCATGCAACCACTTGACTAGGCTCAATCAACTCTACTCAACCAATCACTTCAAGAAACAACTCTTTCTCACAAACCCTAGTCCAAGCATGAATCAACTAACTCAAAATATTTCCAACAATGCTCAACAACAAATATTACATAACAATGATACTCATGTTCTTTTCTAACTCAAGTTCAAGTTCTTTGCATCACCCATTGGTTTCAACAACAATGCTAATAAGACAAGGTTTTAATCACAACTCTCAATTCAGAAAACCTTGAAGCATAAACTCAAGTACCAACCAATGGTCTAAACAACAATTCTTATCATACAAGGTTTAATCACAACTCACAATCCAAAAAACCTTGAAGCATAAACTCAAAGTACTTCACTCAACCAATGGTCTAGACAACAATGCTTATCAAACAAGGTTTAATCACAACTCACAATCCTAAAAACCTTGAAGCATTAACTCAACCACTTTCGAAAAGGAAACCACAATAAATCCTTTTCACTCCAATGATATTTCAAAAATCAACCACCCAAATAAAATCAATGGAGAATATTACTCATACCTTTTTGATTCCTTATGAGTTGTCCACTAAATCTGTCACACTCAACACACTTTCTTTTTCAACTCTTAACAAGGGTTAGAGATCTTGAGTAATAACACAACAATAATATCCAAATAACACCTTATTACTCCTACTTTATTTTAACATCCACCAAAGTTATTTTTTAAAAGAAAACCCTTACTCAAAATAACTTTCACTAAAAATAACTTTATCAAAAACCCTTATTACTCCTAACAATTTAAAAAATCACAATTAAAAATAATTCACAACTCAAACAACCACCATGACCTTATTCCCTAAGGTCACTCAACAAATCAACTAACGAAGCACCTTTACCCCTTATCACTCCACCTTAGGCAATACAAACAAAATATTAATAAAAACCTTACCTCAAGGGGAATCGAACCCTCATCTTTCCCCAATGTGAACACCCTAGCCACGACCAAGCTACCGCACTAGCTACGGGCTCATTTGTGAAAAAGAAGTGCCACCCACTTCTTATCCTTCACCCTCTTCCACCAAGCAAAAAGTATGCGCCTTGGGCACCTCAACAGAACAAAGCCAAAAATGATGCTTGCGGGAATCGAACACACAACCTCCTTGTCACCAACACCTTTGCACAATCCAAGCTGCCACTTGGCCATGTGCCCAATGCGTTTTGGGAAGTGGTCGTTGTCTCCCTTTAATGTTCGCTGCGTCACTTAAACGAAAAACATGAGCTCTTTTTCTTTGCAAATATCAACGAGCAAGGATGAATGAATTAAAAAATTCAATGGCATATTTATATGCCTTCCCTTTGCTTTGGAAATGTCAGCCTTTTTGAAACTTCCTTCATGACGTCGACGGATAAAATTTTAATTTAAATTTTAAATTTAAATAATTAAAAATTAAACTAAATATTTAAAATTAAATATCTCCATCATCGGGGCACCTTTTTCGATGAAATGAAAAGCCAACTTGGGTTTTAAGAAAAATCCATTTCAAATCTACCATCCATGGTTTTAAATAAAAACCTTTTTCAAAGCTTCCCTTGAAGCTCCTTTTGGAACCACATGCCATGCATCCCTTCTTAAACCTTTGATCAAAAACATTTGCTTCTCATGAAGCTTTTTGTGAAACACAAACATAGTGCTTACTTACATAGATCCTTTTGACATCAATGACAACTCTTAGCTTAGGGACTCAAAATGTCCAACAATCTCCCCCTTTGTCATTGATGGCAATCCATATCCTTTTACTAAAATTTGACCTTCTTTTCTGCTCCCCTAGGACTTTGCTCCCCTTGGCTCAAAGCTTTCTCAAATATCAAATATTTCCCCATATCAAAAACTCTCCTTAATATACACAAATCTCTCCCCCTTTGTCATCAATGGCAAATGGTCACCTTTGGGGATCGGGGCTAAGAATGAGCCTCTTAGCTTAGCCCCTACCCCACCTCCACATGAGATGGTTAATTCTGGGGTGGGAGTATTTCTACTACCCGAAAACACTACTCTTTACCTTTACCTTTCTTTCTTACTTTCTAAGTTTTATGAATCCTCTCATTGTTTCTTACCAAGTCATCATCACTTTTGTTCCTGTTCCTATTCTTGTTCTCATCCATGTTCATGTTCCTATTCAAGCCTACTTTTGGAATATTTGCTCTACACCATCTTGTTATGTGACCATCATTATTGCACTTATAACACTTAATATTATTATTCCTTGTAAGTGAAAATGTCTTAGGATATCTCCCAATGAAGCCATATTCTCTTATGTCATAAACCCTATAATTCATTTACTTGTGACCAAACTCATTGCATGAGTAGCAATACCCATGGAAAATTTGTCCTTTCCCATATTTATTTTGGCTTGTCTTCTATAAGATCACTTACTTCATCTTCTAATGCCATTAGAATATTCTCATCTAATATTTCAAGTGCATCTTCAAAATTGTCATCACTGAAACTATAGCCATACCTAGTGCAATCATCTTCAAGATGTCCAAATTTACCACATGTAAAACACTTGAGAATAACTGGAGTCCTTTTCTCTCTAACCATAAATAGGACTTCATCTCTATCATTGTCTGAAAAACTAGCATCACTATCATTTGAGTACTTACTTGCATTATCCGCATAGTAGCTTTTCTTTTGCCTTTGATAGATCTTTCCTTGTTTGTTTTTTCTATCCTTGCCTTTCTTCTTGTACCTGTATCTTTTTTATTCTCTATACTTGTGATCCTATTTTTCTTCGTCATTGTTGTACTTTGGCTCTTTGCACTTTGTCACATAGTTTCCATACTTTCCACAATTGAAGCACTTAATAGATCTTACATATATGAATCTTTTGGAACCTTTATCTCTTCTACCATAGTTAGCTTCTTCATCACTAGATGACTCACTACTTGATTCTATTTTTTTATCCTTTTTCTTTTTTTTCACTTTGAATGCAGTTTATTTAGGAGGAATTGGATCTTTTGTTATTATCTCAAAAGTAGTAAGCATACCAAGAAAATAATTCCTTGTCAAAGAATCACTATCAATTGATGTTTCTATAGCAGAAACCTTTTCACTATATATTTTTGGAAGAGTTCTCAAGATCTTATCACAAGCATCAGATTCAACAACCTTCATTCCAAGACCTCTCATCTCATGTACAAGTTCATCAATATTACTGAGATAATCATGACTATTTTCATCATCTCTCATTCTTAAGTTCTCAAATTCTCCTTTGAGATTTCTGATCTTAGCTTTCCTGACACCTTTATCACCCTCATAAATGTCATGTAGTAGATCCCACATATCTTTTGTTGTTTTATATTCCATAACCTTCATATATTTTTATCTACCCAATCCTTTTATAATTGCATTCATAGCTCTTGAATTTGCATGCATTAGAAACTTACCTTCCTTATATGTAGGAGGATTGACCGTAGAATCATATCCAAGTTCCACTGCATCCCAAACTTCATTTCCAAGTGCCATCAGGTGAAATATCATCAGCATATACCAATACAAGAAGTCATTTCCATCATAGACTGGTATTGCATTTTTGAAGGACCCATCCTTTTGATCCTTGTGATCCATTGTGTTCTTAAAATACTTTTCCTTCAAGATGTCAAACTCTTCAGAAGGAACCCTCTATGATACCAATTGAAGAACACAAGCTTATACTGAGAGGGGGGGGTGAACAATATAAGACCACTTTTTACTTTTCTTTTCAATTCAATATTATGCAGTGTATAGATAGCAGTATCAATATAAGTAATCAAAGAAATGCACAAAACACCATCCATAAAAGTGACACAATAATTTATGTGGTCCACCCAATTTGGGCTACTCCACGGAGAAAATATTTTGCTAAAACTTTCTTAACCAATATCTTGGGAATCCTTCCCAATTACAATGTTTATGGACCTCTGTCCAAAGGAGATGTTGATCCCCTAAATATCAAGTTCGTGGATATTTTCCACAGGATAACTCTTTCCCCTTCTGCTCTGGCTAGTGATCTTCTAGAAGACTTTGTCTCTTTGTTGCATTGACTAGTGGATCTCTCTCCACTTGAAGACTCCTCACTCAAATCTATATTCAATTGTCCTAGATACTGGATCTCTAGCCACTAAGACTCTGTCCTCTATACTCTATCACCTCCAAAGGTTTGTCAAAAGGTTCACTTAGAACCCCCTCAAATATGCTTAATAGGCTCACTTAGAACCTACTCAAATCTGCTCAATAGGCTCACTCAATACCTGCTCAAATCTGCTCAATAGGCTCACTCAGAATCTGCTCAAATATGCTCAATAGGCTCACTCAAAATCTGCTCAAATCTGCTCAATAGGCTCACTCAATATCATAGAAGCATAAAGAGAATTGTTAGAGACTCAATATGTTCAATACTCAAATCCCAATCTCAATTCAAAGTAATCTCAACTTAGCTCAATATTATAGAAGCATAAATAGAATTTTTAGAGACTCAATAAGTTCTATAATCAAATACTAATCTTAACTCAAAGCAATATCAACTCAGCTCAATATTAACTCAATCTCATAGAAGCATAAAGAGAACTGTTAGAGACTCAATATCAAATCAATCAGAATATAGAATAGTTTGTTTCATGGAACTTGAAAAACCACTTCATGCAACCACTTGACTAGGCTCAATCAACTCTACTCAACCAATCACTTCAAGAAACAACTATTTCTCACAAACCCTAGTCCAAGCATGAATCAACTAACTCAAAATGTTTCCAACAATGCTCAACAACAAATCTTATATAACAATGATACTCATGTTATTTTCTAACTCAAGTTCAAGTTCTTTGCATCACCCATTGGCTTCAACAACAATGCTAATAAGACAAGGTTTTAATCACAACTCTCAATTCAGAAAACCTTGAAGCATAAACTCAAAGTACTTCACTCAACCAATGGTCTAAACAACAATGCTTATCAAACAAGGTTTAATCACAACTCACAATCCAAAAAACCTTGAAGCATAAACTCAAAGTACTTCACTCAACCAATGGTCTAAACAACAATGCTTATCAAACAAGGTTTAATAACAACTCACAATCCAGAAAACCTTGAAGCATTAACTCAACCACTTTCAAAAAGGAAACCCTAATCAAATCCTTTTCACTCCAAACTTAATTTTCAAAAATCAACCACCCAAATAAAATCAATGGAGAATATTACTCATACCTTTTTGATGCCTTATGAGTTGTCCACTAAATTTGTCACACTCAACACACTTTCTTTTTCAACTCTTAACAAGGGTTAGATATCTTGAGTAATAACACAACAATAATATCCAAATAACACCTTATTACTCCTACTTTATTTTAACATCCACAAAAGTTCTTTCTTAAAATAAAACCCTTACTCAAATAACTTTCACTAAAAATAACTTTATCAAAAACCCTTATTACTCCTAACAATTTCCAAAATTACAATTAAAAATAATTCACAACTCAAACAGCCACTATGACCTTAATCCCTAATGTTACTCAACAAATCAACTAACAAAGCACCTTTACCCTTTATCACTCCACCTTAGGCAATCAAAACAAAATATTAATAAAAACCTTAATACCTGCCTCGAGGGGAATCAAAACCTCGTCTTGCCCCAACACGAACGCCCTAGCCACGGCCAAGCGACCACATGAGCTACGGGCTTGTTGCTGAAAAATAAGTGCCACCTGATTCTTATCCTTCACCCTCTTCCACCAAGCAAAAATTATGCGACTTGGGTGCCTCAACAGAACAAAGCCAAAAATGATGCTTGCGAGAATCGAATGCACAACCTCCTTGTCACCAACACCTTTGTACAATCCAAGTTGCCACTAGACCATGCTGCCCAATGTGTTTTTGGAAGTGGTTTATGTCTCCCTTTAATGTTCACTGTGTCACTTAAACGAGAAACACAAGCTCTTTTTCTTTGTAAATACCAAGCACAAATATCAACGAGCAAGGATGATTGAATTAAAAAATTCAATGGCATATTTATATGCCTTCCATTGGCTTTGGAAACGTCAACATTTTTGAAACTTCCTTCATGAAATCAACGGATAAACTTTTAATTTTAATTTTAAAATTTAAATTTAAATTTTAAATAAATTTAAATTTAAATTAAATCTTTAAAATTAAATATCTCCATCACCGGGGCACCTTTTTCGATGAAACGAATAGCCAACTTGGGTTTTAAGAAAAACCTATTTCAAATCTTGAACCTTTGATAAAAAAACATTTGCTTCTCATGAAGCTATTTGTGAAACACAAACATAGTGCTTACTTACATAGATCCTTTTGACATCAATGACAACTCTTAGCTTATGGACTCAAAATGTCCAACAATCTCCCCCTTTATCATTTATGGCAACCCATATCCTTTTACTAAAATCTAACCTTATTTTCTACTCCCCCTGAGACTTTGCTCCCCTAGCTCAAAGCTTTCTCAAATATCAAATCTTTCTCCATATCAAAAACTCTCCTCAATATACACAAATCTCTCCCCCTTTGTCATCAATGGCAAAGGGTCACCTTTGGGGCTCGGGGCTAATAATGAGCCTCTTAGCTTAGCCCCTCACCCACCTCCACATGAGGTGGTTAATTTTGGGGTGGGAGTATTTCTACTCCCCAAAAGCATTACTCTTTACCTTTACCTTTCTATCTTCCTTTCCGAGTTTTATGAATCCTCTCACTTTTTCTTACCAAGTCATCATCACTTTTGTTCTTGTTCCTGTTCTTGTTCTCATCCATGTTCATGTTCCTATTCATGCTTGATTCTAGAATATTTGCTCTACACCATATTACTATGTGACCATCATTATTGCACTTATAACACTTAATGTTATTATTCCTTGGAAGTGCAAATGTCTTAGGATATCTCCTAGTGAAGCCATATCCTCTTCTGTCATAAACCCTATAATTCATTGCCTTGTGACCAAACTCATTACAATACTCATGTAAAACCTATCCTTTCCCATATTCCTTTTGGCTTATCTTCTATAATATCACTTAATTCATCTTCTAATACCATTAGAAGATTCTCATTTGGTCTTTCAAGTGCATCTTCAAAATCGTCATCACTAAAACTATAACCATCCTTAGTGTAATCATCTTCAAGATGTTCAAATTTACCACATCTAAAACACTTGATAATAATTGGAGTCCTTTTCTCTCTAACCATAAATAGGACTTCATCTCTATCATTGTCTAAAAAACTAGCATCACTATCATTTGAGTACTTACTTGCATTATCCACATAGTAGCTTTTCTTTTGCCTTTGACATAACTTCTTTCCTTGTATGTTTTATCCATCCTTGCCTTTCTTCTTGTACCCGTGTCTTTTTGATTCTCTGTACTTGTGATCCTATTTTTCTTCATCATTGTTGTACTTTGGCTCTTTGCACTCTGTCGCATAGTGTCCATACTTTCCACAATTGAAGCACTTAATAGATATTACATCTATGAATCTTTTGGAACCTTTATCTCTTCTACCATATTTAGCTTCTTCATCACTAGATGACTCATTGCTTGATTTTGTTTTTTTACCCTTTTTCTTTTTGTCCACTTTGAATGCAGTTTCTTTTGGAGGAATAGAATCTTTTGTTATTATTTCAAAAGTAGTAAGCATTCCAAGCAAATAATTCCTTGTCAAAGAATCACTATAAATTGATGTTTCTATAGTAGAAACCTTTTCACTATACCTTTTTTGGAAGAGTTCTGAAGATCTTATCACAAGCATCAGATTCATCAACCTTCATTTAAAGACCTCTTATCTCATATACAAGTTCATCAATCTTACTGAGATAATCACAAATATTTTTATCATCTCTCATTATTAAGTTCTCAAATTCTCCTTTGATATTTTTTATCTTAGCTTTCTTGATATATTTATCACCCTCATATATGTCATGCAGTATATCCCACATATATTTTGTTGTTTTACAATCCATAACCTTCATATATTCTGATATACCCAATATTTTTATAATTGCATTTAAAACTCTTAAATTTTCATGCATTAGAAGCTTAACTTCCTTATCTGTAAGAGGATTGACTGTAGAATCATATCCAAGTTCCACTGCATCCCAAACTTCATTTCCAAGTGCCATTAGGTGAAATCTCATCAGCATACACCAATACAAGAAGTCACTTCCATCAAAGACTAGTAATAGATTATTGAAGGACCCATCCTTTTGATCCTTGTGATTCATTATGTTCTTAGATCGCTTTTCCTTCAAGCTATCAAACTCTTCAGAAGGAACCCGCTCTGATACCAATTGAAGAACACAAGCTTATACTAAGAGGGGGGTGAACAATATAAGACCACTTTTTACTTTTCTTTTCAATTCAATATTATGCAGTGTATAGATAGCATTATCAATATCAGTAATCAAAGCAATGCATAAAACACCATCCATAAAAGTGACACAACAATTTGTGGTTCACCCAATGCGGGCTGCTCCACAGAAAATATTTTGCTAAAACTTTCTCAATCAATCTCTTAGGAATCCTTCCCAATTACAATGTTTATGGACCTCTATCCAAAGGAGATGATGATCCCCTAAATCTCAAGTTTGTGGATATCTTCCATAGGAGAAATATTTTCCCTTCTACTCTAGCTAGTGATATTCTAGAAGACTCTGTCTCTTTGCTGCACTGACTGGTGGATCTCTCTCCACTTGAAGACTCCTCACTCAGATTTATCTTCAATTGTCCTGGCTGCTGGATCTCTATCCACTGAGACTTTGTCCTCTATACTCTGTAACCTCCAAAGCTCTATCAAAAGGTTTACTCAAAACCTTCTCAAATTTGCTCAATAAACTCACTTAGAACCTGCTCAAATCTTCTCAATAGGCTCACTCAAAACCTGCTCAAATCTGCTTAATAGGCTCACTCAGAACCTACTAAAATATGCTCAATAGGCTCACTCAAAACCTGCTCAAATCTTCTCAATAAACTCAGAACCCGCTCAAGTCTACTCAATAGGCTCACTTAGAACCTGCTCAAATATACTCAATAGGCTCACTCGAAACCTGCTCAAATCTGCTTAATAGGCTCACTCAATCTCATAGAAGCATAAAGAGAATTGTTAGAGACTCAATATGTTCTATAATAAAATCCCAATCTCAATTCAAAGCAATCTCAACTTAGCTCAATATTATAGAAGCATAAAGAGAATTGTTAGAGACTCAATATGTTATATACTCAAATCCCAATCTCAACTCATATCAATCTTAACTCATTCTCATAGAAGCATAAAGAAAATTGTTACAGACTCAATACGTTCTCTACTGAAATCCCAATCTCAATTCAAAGCAATCTCAACTCAGCTCAATTTTATAGAAGCATAAAGAGAATTGTTAGAGAATCAATATGTTCTATACTCAAATCCCAATCTTAACTCAAAGCAATCTCAACTCAGCTCAATATTAACTCAATATCATAGAAGCATAAAGAGAATTATTAGAGACTCAATATGTTCTATTCTCAAGGCTCAATCTCAACTCAATCAGAATATAGAATAGTTTGTTTCATGGAACTTGAACAACCACTTCATGCAACCACTTGACTAGGCTCAATCAACTCTACTCAATCAATCACTTCAAGAAATAACTCTTTCTCACAAACCCTAGTCCAAGCATGAATCAACTAACTCAAAATATTTTCAACATTGCTCAAAACCAAATATTACACAACAATGATACTCATGTTCTTTTCTAACTCAAGTTCAAGTTATTTGCATCACCCATTGGCTTCAACAACAATGTTAATAAGACAAGGTTTTAATCACAACTCTCAATTCTGAAAACCTTGAAGCATAAACTCAAAGTACTTCACTCAACCAATGGTCTAAACAACAATGCTTATCAAATAAGGTTTAATCACAACTCACAATCCATAAAACCTTGAAGCATAAACTCAAAGTACTTCACTCAACCAATGGTCTAAACAACAATGCTTATCAAACAAGGTTTAATCACAACTCACAATCCAAAAAACCTTGAAGCATTAACTCAACCACTTTCAAAAAGGAAACCCTAATCAAATCCTTTTCACTCCAAACTAAATTTTAAAAAATCAACCACCCAAATAAAAACAATGGAGAATATTACTCATACCTTTTTTATGTCTTATGAGTTATCCACTAAATCTGTCACACTCAACACACTTTCTTTTTCAACTCTTAACAAAGGTTAGAGATCTTGAGTAATAACACAACAATAATATCCAAATAACACCTTATTACTCCAACTTTATTTTAACATCCACCAAAGTTCTTTTTTAAAATAAAACCTTACTCAAATAACTTTCACTAAAAATAACTTTATCAAAAACCCTTATTACTCCTAACAATTTCAAATATCACAATTAAAAATAATTCACAACTCAAATAACCACCATGACGTTATTCCCTAAGGTTACTCAACAAATCAACTAATGAAGCACATTTATCCCTTATCACTCCACCTTAGGCAATCCAAACAAAAGATTAATAAAAACCTTAATACCTGCCTCAAGGGGAATCGAACCCTTGTCTTGCCCCAATGCAACAAATCAACTAACGAAGCACATTTATCCCTTATCACTCCACCTTAGGCAATCCAAACAAAATATTAATAAAAACCTTAATACCTGCCTCAAGGGGAATCAAACCCTTGTCTTGCCCCAACGTGAACGCCCTAGCCGTGACCAAGATGTCGCACGAGATGTGGGCTCATTGGTGAAAAATAAGTGCCACCCACTTCTTATCCTTCAACCTCTTCCACTAAGCTAAAAATATGTGCCTTGGGCACCTCAACAGAACAAAGACAAAAATGATGCTTGCAGGAATCGAACACACAACCTCCTTGTCACCAACACCTTTGCACAATCCAAGAAACTACTAGGCCACGCTACCCAGTGTGTTTTGGGAAGTGGTTTTTGTCTCCCTTTAATGTTCGCTACATCACTTAAACTAGAAATACAAGCTCTTTTTCTTCACAAATACCAAGCACAAATATCAATGAGCAAGGATGATTGAATTAAAAAAATCAATGGCATATTTATATGCCTTCCTTTTGCTTTGGAAACATCAGCCTTTTTGAAACTTCTTTCATGACGTTGATGGATAAAATTTTAATTTTAATTTTAAAATTAAAATTAAAATTTTAAATAAATTTAAATTTAAACTAAATCTTTAAAATTAAATATCTCCATCACTAGGGCACCTTTTTCGATGAAACGAAAAGCCAACTTGGGTTTTAAGAAAAACCCATTTCAAATCTGCCATCCATGGTTTTAAATAAAAACCTTTTACAAAGCTTCCCTTGAATATCCTTTTGGAACCACATGCCATGCATCCCTTCTTGAACATTTGATCAAAAATATTTGCTTCTCATGAAGCTCTTTGTGAAACACAAACATAGTGCTTACTTACATAGATCCTTTTGACATCAATGACAACTCTTAGCTTAGGGACTCAAAATGTCCAACATTAAAGGCTTTTGATGGATCTTGGGTAATGGGAGATCAATTTATTTTTGGAATGATCCATGGCTCCTAGATTACCCCTTGTTGTAGGACCCCAATCTTGCATCGACTAAACTTCTTACCAGGATATTTGGCTGGTCTAAATTGGTAGATTTCATCGATTATATTGAGTACAAGAGAGTTTGAAAACAAGTTCCTACTACCACTTGTAGTAGAGAAGAAAATCTATCTTGGAGCTCTTTTTTTAATTTTCTCTAGTTGTAGGTTTTGAAGTCCCAAGATTTAGAGGATTATTTAATTTGGAAGAGTGAGAGTAATGGCTCATTATCGATCAAATTGGCATATACTTTCCATGATTCTTAATCTTCTATTTGGATCCATCCCTTCAAATTCTACTTTACACACCTGAATTTGAAGGTGAATATTTTTTATTGGTTGGCCATCTAGAAAAAATACCTCACAGTCGAGAATCTACACAAAATATGGATGATCCTCCCCAAAAAATGTTACCTTTTTGAGTCTATGGATGAGTCATCTTCTCATATTTTTGCTCAATGCAATTTCTCTAAATCTATTTTGGAGCACATTATCCACTCTTTGGGGGCTTAGTGGGTCTTTCCTTTCTCAATTTTGGATGTGTGTTCACAATGGATTCCTCCTTTTAAGTCCCAACATCTTGTTTAGATCTGGAAATTCCTGCTTCCTCATGCCTTTTGAGAAACCTCTTGGGAATGAAATCAAAGGAATTTTAGAAATTAAAAAAGGGATCCTGAATTAGTTTACACAAAGGTTATTGGAAGCGCAATGGAAAATATTGTTACCTATCTGCCAGATTTTTGGAGGGTGGTAGGTTTGATGAAGATAATTTGGAGCACCTTCTTGGATTTCCTCCAAAACTTGGACCTATTGGAACCCCTCTTTTGACCTAGAGAAATTATATGAGGTGGATCTGACCCCCAGTGGATAGGCTAAGATTAATTTTTATGGCCTCAAAAGGAAACCCTAGCCTTACTAGGGTAGGTAGATTAATTAGAAATGATATAGGGGTTTTAATTGGAGCTTATGTGGAATTCCTATCCATCCAAACCTCTCATTTTGTGGAGGCTAGAGCCTTGTTCCAAGGACTTATGTTAATTGATTCTTTGGGATTCCAAAAAGTCTTAGTGGAGGGTGATTCACTAAATATAATCAATTTAATAAAATTCTCTTATCCCTTGATTTGGATGATCTCTAATCTAATTACTAAGACCAACAAAATTCTTCAATCTAGAGAAGAAGTGCAAATCTAGCATATTTACATAGAAGGGAATGAAGCAATAGATCTAATGGTAAAATTTGGCCTCTCCTAATAAGGGTTGATGGTTTGGACTTCTGATTTCCATTAAAGCCTCCAAATATTTATAGATGATGACAATGGTTGAGGTAAAATCCTTATTTTTCTAGGAAGTTGAAGGGATTTGCAGTTGTTTTCTTACATCTATGCTTTTCTCAGTTTGGTTTTTTGAAGTGTTTGGAAAGTTCTGGTCTAGGTCAAGTAGAGGTTTGGTATTAGTCTATCTTGGTTGGTCTCAGCCCCTTTTTAAATTTGAAATTTCTCCTCTAATGTCTCATATTGGCACCAATGTCTATGGTTTAGATACTTTGGTTGTAGTTGGACGCTACAAGGTGGTGGAATGACCCTAGTTCTCTCACATGGATTTGTTAGAATATAATGTGCACTATACCTTCTATATTGACACTTGTTAGTTTCTCTTGATACTTGTCATGTTTTCATATAGACTTATGTCTATATATTGCATCATTCTTGTATCAATATCATCTCATATTTTTTTCCCATTCCCAACATATGGTATCAGAGCGTAGTTGCTCTCCTACCCTGTGTAAACCCTTGAGGGGGTATTTTCCTCATGGAAATCCCCCCTCATATTTTCCTCCCTCATTTTTTCTCCATTGCTTAGGGAGTATGCTCTCCACTCTTGTGGATTAGAAACCAGAAAGCAATGGAGAAGAACTCATGGCTTCCCTTGAAGCTTCATTGCTTGGAGCCATGAGATATTGAGGTTCTATTTTTTTTAGCTTACTTCCCACACCAGTTTGATCTGATCTAAGGTTTTAAATACACCCATCAGATTAGTGTATATCCAACTTTGTGTATCAAGTGAAGTTGTTTTTCAAATTTTTTAAATATGCAGGACAAAATTTTCCAGTCTTGCTTGTCCTTCACCATCATAGGCCATGGTAACGATGATGGTTATGGATCCAACGAGTGGTGTTATTGATTCAAACCTAAGCGAATAGATTCAAAAATCTGTTGTTTTCTCCTGAAATGTGCACTTCACTGTAGCATTTTTAGGAGTCAAGAGTTTCATAGGATGACGCAGCTCGAGGAGTCATGGATGGGTCCACAAGCGCTTGACATCCTAGCGATCAGATCTAAGCTGAAGAGATCACAAAGTGACAAAAGTAAATAATATAGCGGTGAGGCTTGGGCGGCCTCAATGTAGATCGTTTCTCATGGGTATTTCTGCTTGACCTCCACTTATATGAACCCATAATTTTTTTTGACATGGCCCACGATTGATCCAAACGAGACTATTTGGAGCAGATATATGTAGATCATGTGCATGAGAAAAATGGTGAGAAGGACAATGGAGGTGGGATTGGTGGCCATGTGGCTGCGAAGGTATGGGATTGAAATACAGTGGCTCCTATACGTACATCAAAGTGACTCAACGTATAAGTAGTATATGTGGCACGAGTGACAACAAGTCCAAGTTCAAAAAATTATAGCTCCCAAATTTTTTGTTCTCACAACCTATAGAGAATGTTTGTTTAGTTTTTCTAGTTTATATTTCAATTGCATTGGTGGATCTGATATGCACTTTGGCTAGTGACGTGGTGAAGTCATGCATTGAACACAAGGTTGAAAAATGCCAAAATACCACCTTAGTATATGCAAAATATGCATGTGTCATCTTCAGTTTAATGCTCCTATCGCTTCTAGTTTAATGTTCCATGACCAAGTTTTTATACCTATAATTTTTTTGTAATTGTGCTTTGCTGCCTATGCGTTGTGGCATTGTAGTCTTCATGAGATATATAATTGATACAAGTGGAACCGTGTGATGAGCATCATCAATATTGTGTAGCTTTCTATGCATGGGCTATTAGAGATGATGACATAGTAGTAGGTGACTCCCAAGAATGAGTTACTATGCTTGAGGTAGGAGTTTGAGTGCTTCGACATATTCAAACTACAGCATGTATAGGTTTTTTCTCGCCAAAACCTAACTATTATAGAATTCATCTACATAAATTAAACATGTGGGAGATCTGAATGCATTTGATTCTCCTACGATGGCCGATATTTCTATGTCAAGGAGTGTCAACTACAAATTTGTCTAATTTGTAAACACCAAAAAAGTTGTATCTGGTCGATTCGAAGCATTATTCCAGATGTCCTCTTGCCAGATTTG
Source organism: Wollemia nobilis (assembly GCA_028583015.1). Taxonomy (NCBI): domain Eukaryota; kingdom Viridiplantae; phylum Streptophyta; class Pinopsida; order Araucariales; family Araucariaceae; genus Wollemia; species Wollemia nobilis. The sequence continues at coordinate 13,265,567 of JAQPPZ010001195.1, forward strand.
AATAAAATTGTTGCATGCTATGGATATAATGTAACTTCATTATATGGAAGGCATTGATGTGCATTGATGAGCCCTAGACTGATGTGTTGTTTGTTGCAGAAAGCACTGTCACTTATGGTTTTCCATATTGCATCCAAGTGACTCGAGCGATCTGGGATACTTTAGATTGACGTCCAATTTTCTCGATGGCATCGATGGAGGCCACATGTCCTGTTTTCTTGATGGCATTGGTGGAGGCCACATGGCTATATATTTCTTTCATGATGACCGTTGTGAATGGTATGAGTTTGGCGAAATCCAAATATCATGGTATCCACTTCAGATTATTTATCGTGGTATGTGTGGGGCAAGAATCAAATAGTTTGGCATCATCCGCTCTATACAGTATCCTTGCATCATTATTTTTAAGATATTATGAACCGGTGGATTATTTCTACCATGGCATGTAATATTACACAGTGAAGGCACTATTTATTTGCAAGTTCTAAAGACTATTTTCTATGCGAATATTTGTCAATCCTTGCCAATGTGTTCTACATCATTCCTGCATGTCGTAATGAGATCTTGTTCTTATTTTTATCTTTGTGGCAACAGTGCAAATTAAATCTACGACAGGCTCAAAAATGGTGGTGTGGCCCACTGCATTAGGTCGAACAATGGTTTGGTGTTTGAGGACAATATTTGTAGACAACATGCAATCAAATTTTGGCTATGGAGTTAATGACAACAAGCTCTCCTATAGGAAATCAACAGTTCTATGTATTTTATGCTAATTTTTCAAAGAGAGTAGAGAAGTTTAATGGATTGTCATCCGTCGAATGATTTTAGGTGAAGGTCCACATGGCCGTTAATTGTAATTTCAAAGATGATGGCCCGTATGGAAATGTAATTTCCTTGCGAGGAAAAATTGAAAACATTCTATTTTTTCTACCAGAGAGTGATGCCAGGAGAATATTCTTGAGGTTTATTTACTGTCTAGAGAGGCAACTGTTATTTTTCTCACATATGGGGAACCCATTCAGATTCTATTATAGCATTATATATAATCATTGGAAAGATGTTTTTGATTTGGACCCAATGGTGGGGTCCATTTTTAGTTTTGAGACTATTTTCTATGATGTTTTTAGGCTCAAAAATTGTTGTACCTTGGAGTGCACTCTTGGTTGAACCTGACACTCCCAAGGCAAATTGTATGTGATCCTTGTACCTAGTCACCTTCTCTATAGCACCTAGTAGATGAAACAGATGGTTACCCATGCATTATCATGGGATGAGGAGGTCACAATAAGGACACCTACTCTATGGACTACATACATAGACACCCTAGACTCTATTCAAGGATTTTTTCAGATCAACTTCTGAAGACTATAGATGAAGATACTTCAGAAGATTATATTCTCTTCTTATTCCTTCTTCTCCTCCACATTTGGATTCTATGGCTCATTTTATTGTATTGAGTGCATTTTTGGAAGATACCGACACTCTTATATGACTCATATTTATTTTGTATTAAGGTATATTTTTGGAAAAGATTAACACCTTCTAGATTGAGTTCACCATGAGAGGGGATGATATTCATGGTGAATCTAGTCAGTGACCTATGAGAGGCAACATACCTATAGGATGACCTACAGAGGCAATGAAACTATGGAAGTGGCTAACCCTGAGGCACCCAGGATGACCCTGAGGCACTTAGACGACTGACCCAAAGGTAACAGATCCAAGGAAGTGGTTGACCCTAAGGCAATAGACCAAGATGTATACATCGTTGATCTAGCATTATTCATAGTTGGAGAGCCAAGCACAAAGAGCATGAGCCTAGACCAAATCATGTAATAAAGGAGGATGATAGGGTTCTTTTAGAGAAGTCAACATTAAGGGGGAATGTTATCTAATGTTGACTTATTTTTTTTCTATAGTTAGGATAGTGCACATTAAGGGGGAATGTTAGAATATAATGTGCACTATGCCTTCTATCTTGACACTTGTCATGTTTTTCATATAGGCTTATGCCTATATATTGTATCTTTCTTGTATCAATATCATCTCATATTTTTTCCCATTCCCAACAGGATTAGCTTTCTAGTCTTTATTTCTCTTCATGGTGCATTTATTATTGGTAATATTGGGGGTCTTGGGACTGATGTTATCTACCTAGTGGTATGGTGAGGCCTTTATGTGAATGTGGTTCATTTTGGTACTTTGGGAATGCATTGTTTTCACCATGCTAGTTTTATTGGTCGAGTGTTCACCACCTCAAGAATAATTTTGATGGTATGTTTGGAATTTACTTTGTGCCCCTACATAAGTATTACTCATGGCCCTGGAGGATACTTCATAAATTTTCAAGGATGTTTTTTCTAAAAGGTTCAATGATAGCTTAGATCACCTCTATTGGATTGAAAACTATCATTTCCTCTTGTGGCACTTATGGGGGAAAGGACTCCCCATTCATGCTTATTCAAGGGGTAATGATGGCAAGTTTGATATCTTTGGGTTGATTAGTGGGATTTGGTTTGCTCTTGGTTCACATTGTAATCTTGAAAGAGCATCTCTTTTTTTGTGGCTCTATGACCCTTGGAAAATTTTTCAAACTCTCTTTGAAACTCACTACTAGAGTCTATTCAGGGATTTATGTTTTCTCTTTCATTTTGATGAGGTATTCTTCAATGCAGGGTGTGGTTGGAGGGAAAAATTTTCTTCCAATTTCCTTGTTAGGTGATGTAGTGAAATGGGACAATGATCAGTGCAGAAATATTTTAAGGTCTTGATGGAACCATCTATCCTAAAAATTAATGATGAAGTAAGGAAAATTATGTGAAAAGGGTGTCTATTGGACTACCTTTAGTCCTTCCATGGACACCATAGAGGCCTCTCTAGAATGCTGGTGGACTCTTGGATAAAGGGTTGGGTTCAGGATAGTAGGATTAAATTTCAAATCTCAATATCCTTAATGGGTAAGGTGATGAGTCTACCAGTTAATGATGCTTACCATAATCGGAAAAAATATTCTCTCAAGAGGGAATTGAATTTATTCCAAGGAAATGGGAAATATTTGTCAAAGCTACATAATTGATATGATGTTAAATCTCTCAAAGCTCCATTGAATTGCATCATTACAGTTATAATGGACTACTTCACTCTAGTTACAAATAGAAAGGTATTACACAATTTTCATATGATGTTTTTGAACCAGCTTAGGAGAAAACGACTCATGAATATTCATTTATTCCTTTACCACTCATTGGTGATATGTCTACCAGTTAATGATGCTTACCAGTTAATGATGCTTACCATAATCGGAAAAAATATTCTCTCAAGAGGGAATTGAATTTATTCCAAGGAAATGGGAAATATTTGTCAAAGCTACATAATTGATATGATGTTAAATCTCTCAAAGCTCCATTGAATTGCATCATTACAGTTATAATGGACTACTTCACTCTAGTTACAAATAGAAAGGTATTACACAATTTTCATATGATGTTTTTGAACTAGCTTAGGAGAAAACGACTCATGAATATTCATTTATTCCTTTACCACTCATTGGTGAAATCTCTAAATAATATGAGAGGAGGGAAATGGTTGGAACCGATCCATTAAGTTTTTATTTTTCTGACCTTTGAATATGTGGCAAAATCTAAAGGCATAGCGGTGGAGGAGGCACTAGCGAAGATTGAATTTCAAAAATGTCATCTAGAGCCTCAAGTGAATTATCAAAGTTTGGATCTGATGATTCTATGACTCTCTTTTCCTCTGTGAAAGGGAAGGCTAAGGTTAGGAGCGGAGTAGCTACATCCCCTAGTGGTATCAAAGGGAGTCATATGTGATAATCGAAGTGACTTTATTTGAAGGTGATGAAGGCTGAAAAATCCCCTATCTTGGTTGAGGTGGTAGAATCGGATGAAAGCCTACCAACAAAGAAAAATCAAAGATTTTAAAGGATATGAAAGAATCTTAGGAAATATTCCCCTCTATAAGACCTGATCCCCCTGTCCCCTCACCTTTCCTCAGTAATATTGTTGAGAAATATTAGGTCTTGCTAGGTGTTCTCTAGGTGGTAATTTCTTACATCTAGAACTTTCGAAGATTGGCTCAAAATAATAAGGAATATTTTATTCCCAAATAGCCTCTAGAGATTCAATTCTCCTTCTTTGGTGTCGTATGTTTCTGGTGGGCTCCTTGTCTCATCTTTTATGAATTGTAATCCAATCATTTATTGTAGGGTTTGTTCCTTTTTTAGATGTTTTTCATATATTATGAGCTAGATCATAGCCTATAGAAGTTGTGATCCTTTTTTGTTGTTATGGTTGACCTACTTATCTTATTGAACAAATATCTTTTTTAGTTTGTTTGTTCTTGTTTGAGTTTTGGTGTGTGGTCTAGTTTTCTCTCAGATCCTTTTTGTAATAAGGTTTGGGGTCCCTTTCAAAGCCCCTTTTATTGTCTAATAAAATAAATAAATAAGACATGCTTTTAAAATAAGATATGATGTTTATTTTTAGAAGATGCTAAACATAATAATTAACTAAATAAAATATTGTTATATAATAACTAAGCCTTATATAGAGACTAAGCCTTATATAGAGGCTAAGTCTTAGTCTTATCAATTCCTCCCTATTTTAGTTGAAAGTGTCCCCACTTCCACTTGAATATGGGGAAAATTTGTTGAAAATAAGACTCAAAGGCCCACTTTGCTCGGGTTGGGAATGTATCCTTATGATCCAACAAGTATTTAGTGGTAGTGCCACTCCTAGTAATGCATGTTTGGACATAAAGAAGAGTGTCTAAAATAAAAGGAGGTTAAAAATCTAGAATAGGATGCTCTAGATGTGAGAGTGGAATGTCAACTTCCAAATGAGGTGGCTCATACCTTCTAAATTGAATACCAATTTGGGATGGAAAATCAAGTTTGTAAGCATTGGTTCTAATATGTTGAGTAATAACCTGAGAAGTATGAAGAGTTGCTTGAACTTTAAAAGAACAATAACTCATTGAGACATGTGTACCCTAATTATAACTACCCTACTATTTATTCTTACTATAATATATCCTGAGAGGGATGAAAAGTTGTAGAATGTTGAAGCTGACACCCTAGAAGCTGACTAAGACCAAATTGTTGTAGGTGATGCTAGAATGGTTGTACCTAAGATGACACCTATTGAGCAATTTGATGTTGTTTTATAGGAAGAGGTAATTGTTTTTGTCCTCCCTATTGAATAATTATGCCTATACGACAAGTGGAAGCAACTATCTCAATCGTTCCTTCTTCTAAAAAGGGTAGGATTGGCTTTTTTGTTGCTATAGTGTCAACATCTGATTGATACTCCACAAAATTCCTCTTAGAAAAGGATAGCAACTTTCCCATAGTATCCTCCATAGGTTGGTGAATGATGCTAAGTGCTAAATATCTTGATAAATGTACTTGTTTTGCAATAGGTTTTTTTGACAAGAAATGAGATTTAGAATTGGGAGAAGAAGTAAGTTGATACATATTACCATATTTTTTAATCTTGTAGGTGTTTCATCAAACATCATAAATTGCACTATGATCATACTAGAATGGGCATCCAAGAAGAATATTTGAGTAGTCCAAGGGTGTTACATCACATTCCATTGTATCCTAGAAAGGCCCAATAGCAAATGTAATTGCACAAACTTTGTTGGCTAGTTTACAGGCACCATGTTCTTGTACCCAACCAATATGATAGGGATAGGATGATCATATGTGAGGAGCTACATAGTGGTGACCAAGAATTCATTGACCAGATTATTTTTTCTTCCATTATCGATTGCCAAGAGAGCCATATTATTATTTATTTGGAAATTTTGTGTAAAGATGGACTCTTGAGAGGCTTGAGAGTAGTTCTTAGTTAGGAGATTTTTTCCTTATTTTTTACTTTGGAGTACCTTGCAATCCTTAGTGAAATGACCCCAACACTTGTGGTAGTTATAGAATTGTTTCTTACGACTCGTAGTAGGGGAAGAGTACTGATTAGGATATTTTGGTTGTCCTTTATTGTTATTAAAGGGCTTAGAGGTACCTTGTTGAATTCCATTCTTAATGCCTAATTTTTTACAGCCATTGCAATTTTAAAAGCCTTATCTAAGGATTTCAAACAACCAACTCTTTACGAAGGAAAATAAAAATACCTGAAATAAATCTAATAACTAGTACCTCTTTTGTATCTAAAATATTAAGCTTAACTTAGAGTTTGTTGAATGTATTGATATACTATTAAACCCTTTGCTCTTGGACTTGTTTGAGTTGTAGCCAACAATCTAACATGTTACAAAGGTAGCCAAGGGGATAAAATCTTTCTTGAGTGCTTCTTGGAGTTCATGCCATTGAGTGATCACTTTTATTTTTTTTGTAAGCAGGGTCTAATGGTTTTACCACTAATCTAGGTCTAGACCTGACATGTGGATTTTGGTTATTTGGATATTTTGTGTGTGAGTCAAATTAGGCCAAGTTTTAAAATATGCCTCAAGGCTATGTATCCAAGAGTCCAACATCTTGCCATCAAAGCTATCGTTAAATATTGGAATTGAGACCTTCATTTCTAGTTGGAAACCATGGGTCTAAGTTGCATGCACGTTGGTTGAAGGGATCTAGATCATCACTTGAAAAGTTGCTACAAGGTCTTGCAATACATGATTCTAGCTCTCTACCCTTTCAAAAAAATTTGGATTGTGTTCATATTGATTTATGATTCAAAATTTTCCTCATGATGAGTATTGTGCTTAGGAGCCATTATGAAATGAATGGGTATAAAATATTACTTGCAAAACTTGGAAATCATGGAAGAAAAATAGTGAAGGTATCAAACTCTATAAATAATGCACCTTACTTACAATCATAATTGGTTAAATAAAATTCATAAAAGAAGCTCTATTTTAAAATAAAACACTTTAATAATAAAGCACCCTTTATTTTTTCTAAAAATAAGCTCTATTTTTTTCTAAAAATAAACTCTGCTTCTTTTTCTTTCTTTCTTTTTTGTTTTTGCTTGTCAATTTTGTGCGAAAAAATAACATTGTTAGCCCAAATTTAAATAAACATAACTTCTTCAATATTTCTTAGAATTTGGCATATGACCACTTGTTTTCATATTACTTGAAATGACCTACACAATGGTGGAAGAAAATTGTGAATTTGATTGTTGAAAAGAAAGTTATAGTGTTGGCAAATAGAGTGACATTTTCTAAGAAAAATGAATAGAGATCTAGAAAGGATAATATGTGAAAACCCTTGAGGAGGCTAGATCTTTGGCAACTTGAGATGAGATATGTGGATGAATATTGTGATAAAATATTTTAAAATACGAGATCAAAGGCCACAATTGCTTGGCTTTCTAAAAAAAAGTGAATAGAGATCTAGAAAGGGTATTATGTGAAAACCCTTGAGGCTAGATATTTGGCAACCTTGAGATGAGGTATTTGGATGAATATTGTGCTAAAATATTTTAGAAGACTATATCCAAGGCCACAATCACTTGGATTTTTGAGAAAACATATAGATATCTAGAAAGGGTAATATATGAAAACCCTTGAGGAGGCTAGATCTTTGGCAACCTAGGATGAGGGATCTAGGTGAAGATTGCACCATAATATTTTAGAATACTAGATACAAGGCTGCAATCACTTGGCTCTAATACCGGATGATATGAGCAATAATTATTTGAGTAAGAAATGACAATGAAAATTCAAAGAAGAAACACATAAAGAGAATGAGAGAGGCTTTTCTCCATGAAAATTCATGCACTCAATATTATTGATATCTAGTCTTTATAAAGGAGTACAATGATGCTTATTTTAGAAGGCATGCTTTTAAAATAAGATATGCTTCTTAAAAATAAGACATGTTTATTTTTAGAAGATGCTAAACATAATAATTAACTAAATAAAATATTGTTATATAAGAACTAAGCCTTATATAGAGGCTAAGTAACCCAGGTGTTGTAGGTGAGTTGGAGAGGAGAGGGCAATCCTCCAAGAGAGGTCCCAGGTTCAAATCTCCACCCTACAAAAAATTTGAATTGGGTATCTCAAATCCAATTGATAATGTTGGTGCGGGTAGGGTCGGGTGCGACCCTCGGGTGACTTTGATGTTGTAGAACCCCCTGTTCATGGTCTCTCAGACCAAGGCGGCTCCACAAGGGGTTTTTCGCTTAAAAAAAATTATATATATATAGAGGCTAAGTCTTAGTATTATCAATTGTGATCAAAATTTTCAAATCGACCCCTAGTTTTATGGTCACATAGGGCTTTTCATGAAGCCTTGGCATATTGGATTTAAGCTATATGAAAAAATGCCATCCTTAGCCCTAGTTTGGGTGAGGTTTTGTTTCCTTATTATTAAATTCTAGAATGAAACATCCTTTGAAGCTATCAAAAATACCCTAAGGGTATACATAGGTCGTCAAATAGGACACATGCATTTAATTTTTTAACCTATTCATGGATCTACATTTATTTACATGTGGAAAACACTCTTCTAAAGAAGATCAAGCTAAATGTAGGAGACCTAGACTATGGTCAAATCCTTGGAAATTATCCTCAAAATATACAAAATGTTATAGGTGAAGAAGGTGACAAAGAGGGATTTTAGCTACAAAAAAGAAAGTAAACAACTCATAGACAAGCAAAAATTGGCATGAAATTGGACTAGCAATATTTTTAAAGCTTACCAACTAAAGAAGAAATAAATCAAATATGAGGAAATTTTGGAGTCTCTAAAAACCCCAAGAGAAGAAATAATGATGAGGATCAAATCTATACCCACAAGATTGGATATCAATAGCATGGTCAACATGTAGGTTCCTACTCAACATGATTATGAAGGTGAAGGAATTCCCCAAGGGTAAGGTAATGATCAATCAATAGAAGCTCTTTAGTATATAAGAAATACCTATACCAAAAATAGAATAATTTGGTGCTTGTCACAAAAAAATATAAAGGAATTAAAAGGCTCAATGATCAAACAAATTCCAAACAACTAAAGGTTACAAATATGGGTCCTAACAAAAAAGAGGGAGAAAATATAACCAGTAAATGCTCTAATAAAACATTAGAATACCAGAGGGTTCCAAAATCTAAATTTATGGTCTCTTGGATACTAAGAGGTAGAATTAATATCCATGATAATCATATCCTAGAATATAAGGGGTATCCATTCCTCCTTCATGTCCATAATAGTCAAGAAACTAGTAAATAATTAAAATCCCGATGTTATTTTTATTTAAGGATCTAGTATATAATTTTATGGAGCAAATAATATTAAAACTAAAATCTAGCCCATTAGCCTTGTTATTTCAAGTAATGCCAAAGGTTCATTATGGTGGATACTCATCCTATGGGATATTTTAAAACTAGTGTATCATTGATAGAACTAAGAGAAACTAGATTATTTTCAAGGCAAAATGGCTAGACACATTTGGTAAATTAGTCTCATTAATTTTTATTTTCCAAACACTCTTGAAAAAAAGAGAGATTTTTGAAAAAACATTGCTAGTTGGTTCTCATAGTAGTAAAACTTACCCTACGTCATTGGGGGTAAATTCAATTCAATAAGACACCTTGAAGAAAAACATAGGGGAACCAAGAAACTTGTTCAAGTGACCAAGAATTTGAAAACCATTGAAGATCTAGATCTTATGAAATGTTTTTTTCCAAGGGTATTTGCACTTAGAGAAACAAGAGACCCAAATACCAAAGGGTCCTATAGAAATTGGATAGTTATACTACTTTTATGGATTGGCTTGATAGGAGAGCACTAATGTAATCTAAATTTTTACAATATTAGGGGTCTCACCACTAGCCTATCATTGAGGTTGATGATAGGTCCAAAATAATCCTATTTTTCTTTGAGATAATGTGGCTTAGGTATGGGAAAAATTTATTAACTAGTGGTGATATGGTGAAAAGAGGAATCCCATAGTTATGGAACATAGGTGGTCAATTTTACAGCCAAACTTCAAAGGTTAAAGAAAAAACTAAAAATTTGGAATAAAGAAGATTTTAGCAACGTAATTGAGGAAAAATATCAACTATCAAGTGACATTAAACAAATTTAGGAGGATGTATAACACACTCAAGATGTCCCCCTTATAGAATAATAAACATGCTTGATATATACCTTAACTGAAGTTTACTTAAAAGAAAAAATATTCTAGCAACAACAATCTAGAGTGTAATGGCTAAAAGAAGGTGATAAGAATACAAAATTCTTTCAACATACCACCTTGGATCATAGGGTACATAAAAATATCTCAAATCTAGAATATTTTTAGGGTTAGGTAATCTCTACTCCAAGAGAGGTGGAAGATCACATCATCTCCCTATTCAAGTTCCTATATTATCGAAAGAGGATATCAATAGGGCTAATGCTCCAAATTACATTCTTTAGTTCATCCCAAAACTAATCAATCCAAATAAAAATGATTTCTTAAAAAATTAATAGAAATAAGAAAAATTTAAAGAATCCCTATTGCAAATGAAGATCTTTTGGGAGATTGGCCTTAATGGATTTCCCCTAGGCTTCTTTCAACATGGTTGGTACTTATAGAAAGATGAAATTGTAGTTGTGGTTTAGGAATAATTTTTTAGTAAATGGATGTTGGTTAAGCTAAATCACATATTTATTGCACTAAATCCCAATATGGATAATTCCAAAAGAGTAGACACCTTCATACATGTATCTTTATGTAATGTAGTTTACAAAGTTATTTCTAAGGTAATGGTAAATAGGCTCAAATTGATTATCCTAGATATAATTTTTTATGAGCATAAAACTATTGTTAAATGAAGGCACCTATTGGATGGAGTACCTATCATCCATGAATTAATACACTCTCTCAAGATCAACAAAATATAGGGCCTTCTCATTAAGTTGGATATGTAAAAGTCCAATCGAGTAAGTTGGATTTTTTTAGATAGAGTGATAAAAAATTTTAGTTTCAATAAATATTGGATACAATGGCTAGCCTCCTTATATAATGACCACTCTTTAGTTTTAATTACTGAAATATTGAGAGGATTCTTATAAATTTCAAGAGGTCTTAGGCAGAGAGACCTTGTCCCCCCTACTTATTCATCATTATTGTAGAATTCATGGGTAGGGACTTGAAGCATCTTCAGTCAAAAGGATAGATATTGGGACTCAATATATATAGAAGGTGTCACCTAACTACTCACTACCAATTTATATATGATACCCCCCACACATAAAATCAACCCTACAGGATATCAATAGATTCAAATGCCTACTTACTACATCTAAAATTGCTTCTAGACAAGAAATCAACAAATTAAAATCTAAATTTTATGGAATCAATCTAGAAGAGAGACACATTAGATTATATGCTTTCCAAAATAGGATGGGGAATTATTCCCTTACTAGTACTTACTTGGGTATGTCGTTATTTAGATATGGCAACATTAGAGAGTTCTAGGATAAAATCATCTCTAAATTTCACAAAAAATGGCCTCAGGGAAAGTAAAATGGCTATTTGTGGTAGGTAGATTAGTTAATATGAAATCAATATTTGAAGCTCTATCCATATTCTAGATGGATGCATTTTTTCTCATACGGAAAATATCATGAGAAAAATACTATGGAGATGAAATAGTTAAGATAAAAATATTCATTTGGTAGCCTAGGGTAAACTTTGTAACAATAAAGAGACAAGATTGGGAATAAAAAAAATTAGATAGTTAATAAGGTAATGCTAGGAAGAATAATTTGGAGATTCTATTTAGATCATGACTCCCTCTAGATCAAAGTATTTAGAAAAAAATATGTAGATGGGGATGAACCTAAAAGAATATTCACCACTATGGCACCACCAAGGGATCATTCATCTAGAATACCATTAGGAGTGTTAGGAAATTAATGCCAAGCTTTCTCAAATTATGGGATGTTATAACAAGCTCAAAGGTTAACTTCTAGAAAGATTCCTAGCTAGAAAACCAACCTCTTTATTTTTGGGAAGAATTATCAAACATATAAATATTTCTCTACATGACCTAGGGAAAATTTATAGAGAACTATTGGGATTGGGAAGAAAAAAGTGGAAGAGCTATTAAAAGTTGCAAGAGCCTTGCAACAATCCTACTTGATTTTAGTCAATAAAGGATATATCTCAAATCCCTCTTGATCAATCATAGAGTAATGAATTCTAGGTCTGAGGATAAACTAATATGGATTCACATACCTTCAAGATACTACACTATCAAATTATTTTGTGTTGCCTTCAAAGAGGAAAAACGTAATAGTACTCATTCAATAGTGTAGAAAAAGTATTTGGTATTCTAAACCCTAGCCAAAAGATATATTTTTCCTTTGGTTGGTTTTATATGAAATTTCTATCCAGTGAACAAATGAAAAAAGGGGTTGGCCTAAAATACTTAAATGTGTTATGTGTGATGATGCAGATTAAATTGGTCCTCATCTTCTCATCCACTACACCTTTGACTATAAGCTATGGGATAAATTAATGGATAAATTAAAATATCCTAGGTTATGCCTACATTTTTTGAGTCATTATTGGCTGAATGGAAAAAATCCTTTAAGGGTAAGGCTCTCCTATTACTATAGAACATGATCCCATCCATGCTTTCCTAATGTATATGGATGAAAAGGAATATGAGAATTTTCAATAAAATCATATTTAATGAAGATAAATTTTGGAGTAGGTTCAAAGCTCATCTTGCAAAACTTTGTGAAGTGTAGTATCCCTTCATTTAACCATCGATATAAGAGACAAGTTAAATTCTTGGGAGGATATTATAAATACTATCAAAAAATATTAGTTAGGCTCTAAATGACACAACAACAGTAATGAGAAAACTATGGATCTGTATTGGGCCAAGCCTATTCAAGAATATTGGAAGCTTAATTTTGATGGTACCAACAGAGGTAAGCCTATCCTAGCAACTTATGGTTGGATTTTGTAGAATGATCATAACTCTCCAATTACCCTTGGAGTTTACTACATTGGCTAAAAGACCAAAAACCTTACTAAAGAAGAAGCTACTATGAGTGGTAATTTAGGATATCTTCATGTTTCTCCCCAAGCACTTTGTATGGAAGGAGACTCATAAATTATCCTTAATGCTCTAAAGAAAAGAAAAATTTAGGATTGGGTGTTAGCCATCAAAATTGAGGAAGCATGGGATGTGCTTGGTAGACTTTTGCTCATTGAATTCCACCATGTAAAACTTTTGACCAATGAGTAAACTGATTGGTTGAAAAATTGGTCCATTGACAATAAATTAGAACAAATTATCCTTGGAGATGATATTAAGCAAAGAAATGACTTGAGAAAATTACTAGAGCTAATTCAAAATGATGTGGCTAAATTGAGCATGTAGTGCATATAATAGTGGTGAGTGTAGTACATGTAGTATATATGATCTACTTGATTTGGTACTTAAAGTATGTAGCATGGTCTTATGCTCTACATTTTTTAGTATAAATTAAATATATTTTTTAATTACAAACAAAATTAAATATATTTGGAAAACATGGGAAACTTTCTTCTAGGGAGTGAAATACCCAAATTATTTGAAAATTGAGAGAAAATAAAAAGCTCAAGAGTGATGGTTCTGAGTCATCCAAGAAAAACTCCAAGAAGTTTATTTATGTATATTATAAGAAGGAAGAACTCAATTCCAATATCTATTTTCTAACTCTTAGGCACAATGAGATTGCAAAAAATTCTAGATATAACCAAAACCTTTTTTAGTACTTCTTTCGATGTTTATGTGAGTGCTTCACATGCTGTATATATTACCATGTACTCTACTTTTTGGTGTTGCTTTTCATCTTATGAATGTATTATTAATTTGAGAGATACAAGGAATATGACTAAGCATCACTATATGTTTTATATATAGTAAAGAACACTATTGAGAGAGGGTTTTTATCAGTGATGATCTAAAATTGTAGGTTCTAGGTTGGAGTGATTCATGTTTTTAAGAGTTGGAACACATCCTTTTTCTATTTTAACATTTCTCACACTAATTAAAAAAATACAAGTTTTGCCCAACTTGATAGATTGTTAGGGATATTGATGAATAATACAAGGTGGTTAATTCAAGGTAGTGTGATGAAGGGTGTCATACATGAGAATGGTGATACACTTCATCTTTGGATTAAAGGAGTTTTTTTTATCTAGTGGATAAGGTTGTGTTGTATCTCAACACTACATTATAAAATTCACAAATTTTTAAAGAGAATGAAACAATAGATATTAGGTAGAAAAGGCATAAAAAACTTTTTAAAACTAGTCTGCTTGCAAAAACTAGTCAATATGCTCCAAAAGCCAAGTCCCTAGCTACAAAGTGATGATTGGGAGAAATTCACATAGAAAAATTGGCTGATCCTCTTACCAAGCCAAAGCAAATCACTTGGATAGTCACAAAGGTAGATTGAAGGTATGAATCTCGAGGTAAATCTTCTAGAAAGTAATATTTTGGCATATACTGGCATACTAAGTTATTTTTAAAGCCTTCTAACCCTATTAGAGGTATTACTGTAGGCATGTAACATTTGGTGGTACAATTTTTTTCTAAATTTGTCCCCAAATATTTACTTTTACAAGGAGTAATAATTTCTCATCCTAAGTAACTCAAGGGTAAAATTTTACTATAAATAGGGGTGTAGGGCCCTCATTGTATTCATCTTCCATCCATATGAGAATTTAGAGATACACTCTTTGAAACCCACATTATACTTTTCATAAGGTTGTAAAAAATTGGCAAGTCCTTAGGCATTCCTTTAGTGGCATTTCCCTTTTGGTTCATCAAGCATATAGTGGTTGTAGCATGTCCCTTATAGTCCATCTTGTCATTAGCTTATCAATTTCATAATCTAATGAATAGATGGACATTGGTGTTATTATATTTCTCATGAATTTATTGATCACACTTTCCTTACTACAGTTAAAAGTTTTATTTTCTTGAATATCAAACACTCTTAAACTTCCAAGCAATTTTATTTCTACACTTTACTTTTCATGAATTTTTCTTTTTGTAATTTTATTTCATGCAGTTATTTTATATTTGCAAAGAAGGTTTTCTACAAGAATAGTGGAGAGTTGACATAAATTCAAAGGTTATGATAAGCCATTAGTAATTCCTTCCAATCTTGTTGAAACTCAAATTGGAGGTGTAAAATCTCAATTAGAAGTCAGGAAATTTCCTAATTCAACATTATTTTTGACATACCTTATGGTACTAACCCTAATTTTTCTCAAATTTTCATTTATTATTTGATTTTAATGCTGAAATTCCATTTTTAACTAATGGAGCAATTGGTTCAAAATTGATTTTTTCACTAAGTTAAAATTTGGAAGCAATTTGCTCTAATATTAGGAGCAATTTGCTCAATTTTGAGCAAAAATATAAAAATTTGCTAAGGTGTTTAAAGTGAGTGACATGCTTATAATTTTCAAATTATTTGCCTATTTTAGAAAGCAATTTAACTTATTTTAGCAAGTTATTCACTCGAGAAGGAATGCACTTTCACAGGTTGAATCTAGAGTGATTCATCGATACTAGAAACAAGATTTTTTTGTTCTAGTCTCAAATTGACTTTGAAATTAATATTTTTTTTGTTATTTGTGTTCAAATTTTATAGGTGCTTTGCAAATGGTGAATCCAAAACAACCTTCAAAACTTTAATTTTTTGTAAATATAACAACTTCAAAAAGCAATCAACCAATATTAAATGTTTAATATGACCTTGTATATGCATCTACTATAAGAAAAAACACTCAAGGAAGATTTAGATCCAATTTTTCCAAAAGATCAAAACATAAAGTGATTTTCTAAAAATTAATTAGTACATACGTACAAGTTTATGAATACATAATTAAAGACTCAAAAATTAGGAAAAAATCATCAAACAATGGATATTCTAATGTACCATTGAAGAAATGCTATAGGAAAGAGAAAAGAAAAAACTATGTGGGCACATCAAGAGGACGAGTTCAAAGAGATTCCATTATCTAATCCCACCTTGTCAAAATGTAAAATCTCCATGGCCAATCTAGTGAGTCAAGACTTCATGCCACTACAAGTTTGTTGCTTGATCCAAAAAATGAGTTATTCATCAACTTTAATGATCCAAAATTAGTCTAATTTGACCACTACCATGACTCACACTAATCCTTTTTGTGGGATGCTAATTAATGTGAACAACCTTATCAATAACCCACTTTTTTCAAGTTAATTCTATAATCCACCATCAATATTTGGTACAAAAATATACCTCCTACAATTACTTCAATCTATACCCACCTTGATCTACTTTATCAAATACATCCAACATTATTTTAAAAAAATCTTTAGTTCCTAATATAGGGTCATTAGGCTTAAATCTGAACCTTACCCAAAATATGCAAGTGATGACTAGAAAAATGAGGTTGCAAGTATCCTAGAAAAACACCTAAGTATTAACATTATTTCTATCTAGTCAATTATAGCAAAATGTTCAAGGTCCACCTCCCCAAAACTAGCAAATTCAATATATAGGTCTAAATTACCCTCCATCACAAAAATATTCAACCACCTCCAAATCAATAGCAGGTTTACCAAAATATGCCACCTCAATACTATCCACCTTATTATCCTCCATATATATATCCTCCATACCCTCAATACCTACCTCATAGCTATGTAATGTACCCTCCTCAATAGCAATATGGTTTGCCTCCTCAATAAAAATATTTGGGAGTGTTTCCTAGGCCACAAAACCAACTTTGTAATTGGACCTACCAAGGACCACTAAATTTGGTGACGTATTATCCTATTCTCTCAACTACCATGAAAATACTACCTATATTTGATGGGAACTGAAACAAGACAACACTAGACCATATAAATAAATTAATCACACTCAAATTAATTCATAATAAATAGGACATATCAATATGCTTACTGATCTACTCTCTTCATGAAAAAGCTACTATGTGGTATAGGGAATTTCCAAATAATTTACTTACAAGTTGGGCATCAATGGTATAACCATTTATGTGTGTTGGGGGTAAAACATTAGTTAAATTTATCCTATTTATGTCATAGCCCTCACATTTAAATTGTCAAACCAGGGAGCTCGTAGACTTTTGAAGTGCCATGGTTGAGACTACTCACACTACCACTTTTGAGATGAATCCATTCAACTATCATTGGGGGTGTTTGTAAAGTAGCAATTGATTCGTCCACACCAATAAAACTTATGCATAAATAAAATACATAAAAATAAATACTTCACACTGAAAGCTATAAACACACTTACGTAATTGCAAAGTACACCACGCTAAAGCAAATAAATTTAATCTAAATTAAATCTACAAAAACAACTAAGAATCAGGGGAGGAATATTGGTTTGGAGTGGGCTCGAGCTCCAGCATATCCCACCCAATGAATCACGAAGACAATACGCAAATGAAAGAATGCTCAAGCTTTTATTGACAGTGTAATGAAATATTACATGCAACAATATTCTTTGAAATAATTTCCTCCCTTGCTACAGAGAAGTCTGTGTGGTTATATAACACACACAGGTGTTCTTGTTGCAGTTCTATTACAACAGACATCCTAGTTATAGTCTAAAATGGGACAGTTTAGTTACTGTAACAGGCACACGATAAACAATTTTTTGTCATTTCTTGGTAACCAGATGATTTTTGCTTTGTTGGGATTCTACTTCATTGAGTGGTTACATGTTCATCCACTTCGGCTGGGATAGCTTGTTCGTTCAACGATTTTCCAAAGATGACGTGGAACTATGGTCAACGGGGTCCTTCTACAGTCGTCCGATCAACACACATAATCTTGGTGTCTGCTTGAGTAAGGCGCATGCTTGAGTAAAGCGCATGCTTGAGTAAGGCACCTACTTGATGCCTACTAGAGTAAGGTGCCTACTTGAGTAAGGCGCCTATCTTAGTAAGATACCTACTTGAGTAAGGCACCTACTTGAGTAAGGCACCTACTTCAATGAGGTGCCTACTTGAGTAAGGCATCTACTTTAGTAAGGTGCCTACTTAGTATGCCTTAGTTTGATGAAGCGAAAGCGTGCCAGGTCCATGTAGGATCTCGACTGAGCAAAATATGACAAAATTAGGCGAATAACTACATAAAACACACTTCACGCATAGAATAGATAATACACATGATTTCATTAAATAAATGCATAATGATTCATAAAAATATACAACTCATGATATATTTCCGCACAAAAACCATTAGTACGTATACAAAAATATGAGCATATATGATGCTCATCAATGTGTACATTTGGTAGTATAAAAAATGGTTAGTTTTATTTCAACTAAATACAATAAAAATACATCCTCAATAAAATATACATTATTTTAATACTAAATCATTTAGGAACATGAAATTAATCCCATCAAATATTAGGTTGATTAAAGAATAAACATTGTCATATTATATCAAAGGTTTAGAATCTAACTTAGTCTTAATGATTTTAATGCTAAATATTATCCACTAGTTGTAGCATTTGAAGAAGTGGCTATAGGAGAGGATGTTCACATTCAAGTAGGAAAAATACCCTTACCCCACCAATGTCCTAGGCAACCCAAATTTTCTAGAATATGCTTATACTTAGTTCCACAACCAACCTTTCACCTATTCCTAATCTCTAGTCAAATTTTTAAGTTCATCCTTCTATATTATCATACAAATTTCTCATCTTATCAAAAACATGACATTCATTATAGCCTTTCATCCATGACTTCTATTCCTTCTTGCTCCATCTAAGTCGAGCAATGAGCCCAATAATTTTTTTGTAATGAGCAAAATATCGGAGGTGATTAAGACTTTGTTAAATCAAAATAATGATATAAAGTAATAGTGGAAATAATTGTATAATTGAAAACCCTAAAATATCAATTGCCTCAACAAGGTATTAAACAAGAAGCAAGTTAGAATCATAACCACATGGTTAATACCAATATATAAGTAGAGCCAACATGTCATCTTCCTTGTAATGATAGGCATGACCTCATAGAATACATCATAGCCATCAAGTATTCTTAGACTATTCAATATAATCAACAATACTAGGATCAATAAACTACAATCATAGGTCAAATGCTCCCCATAAAAAATATGGAAATGATTTTGTAAAAGGGAATATTTTATTAAAAACTCATACAAAGATATAATACAAATGTCTCACTTTCATTACATTTGGATCCTGTAGAGTTCGTTAGAATACCAAAATAGTAATATGTATTTAAAAATAACTTCTTAAAAATAAATATGGTAATATGAGTGTAGAATCCCCCTTGTATTACACTATTTGGTATACATAGTGATTGTCAAAAGTGTTTAAACTTTATTAAACCAAGAGCTTTTGTGAAAATTCCAGCCACTTACAATGTAGTAGAAATGTATGAAGATTAATGTGATGATATTGAACAAGATCTTGAATGAAGTGACATCATGCTTCAATATGTTTGGTTTGTTCATGAAAATTGGATTTTTAATTAACTTGAGAACTCCTTGATTATCATAGTCTAATATTGGTGGTTGTTTGAAAGACAATCCCATATCTAATAAAATAAATTGTAACCATAGTGTTTCACATATAGCATTTCATGGAACTCTATATTCTACCTTAGTAGATGAAAGTGCTACTGTATTCTATTTAAAAAAAAAAATACCAGAACCAAGATGAAAGATATATCCTAAAATAGATATTCTATCATTAATGGAACCAACATAGGCTGAGTCTGTATAACCTTGTAGAAAAAATTATTTTGCTTATATTCTAATCCATAGTCCATTGTTCCATAAATATACTGTAAAACTCTTTTAGAAACTTTCCAATGATTTTCTTTAGACTCTTGCATGATTTTTGAGAGATAATTGATAACAAATACTATATTTGGTCTTGTATTTGTCAGATAAAGTAGACTATAAATTAGTTGTTGATATAAGGTAATTGACACAAGTGGTTTATCATACCTTCACAGTTGTAAAACATATTCCATAGGTGTAATATTTTTGTGATAACATTAAATATCACTAAAAAAACACCAAGCTTTAAAAATTTGGTTAACCTACTTCAAAAAGTAGAGGTATGATATACAATAGATGATGAAGAAGAATTACTAATTATAAGTAAAAGAGGGAAGCATCTATTCAAAAGAACATAAGACCTCCATAGTGCTTCAAATAGAGAAACAATTTTCAAAGACATCAGCATCAGATAAATGATTCTCAAAGAAGTAATTCCAACGTGCAAATAATGTATGAACATTGTGGTAGAAATAGACACACCATAAGGGAATGTTGGCATAATCCTTTCAAAAATGGATTACCTTCACGAGATATAAACTAGCAACAAGAATATTTATCTTCAAAAAAGCAAAATTAAAGTTAGAAAAAAGACACAACAAAACAATGTATCCAAATCAAATCAAGTCAAATAATAAAATATAAAATATAAATAAGAATTTGTATTTGTCACACAAGTAGAGTTAATACAACATATTAATGTTTGGTATGGCTCCAAACATATGACAGTATTTGAAACTTGGATGAATTCAAATCATCCAAATTATTATATAAGAAAAGTTCCATCGGTTGATCACTTCAAGCCAAGGAACCAATAGGAGGCAACACTACCTAGATACAAAGGGAGATATTGCAAGCACAATCCATGAGATACCTCTAAGGTGAATAATTTCATTACATTATAGAATGAAGATGGTACATTCAAATTTAATTCCTTTTCTACTCATTTTTTCAAGTATAGAGAAAAACATTTGCAAGATGAATGATCTGTTGTGAAGAAAAATTTGAAGAAGCATGGGATAGCATACAAACTATATATTATTAAAAGAATATTATTTATTTTTTCAACTTGAATAAGATATCCATACATCATTATCAAATCATAAAATCTCATAAGACTCTTATCAAGGAGTGTACTAGCTATAAAAGCAATCAAGATACTAAATGATAAGATGCATTGTGATATCATCAAGATTGACAATATAATATGAGATAAAGGGAGATTTATTACAGAGCAAAAATAGTTGTTGGGCCCTAATGGTTTAACTCTAACTATTATAGATAACTTGATAGGTTGTTATATTCTAGTTCAAGGAAAAATTATGACACCTATAGGATCATTTAAAGGATTGAAACAAGCATGTATAACTATTAAAGACTACATTCAAAATATACATTTAATTTATCATATCATAGAACTTATGATAAAATAATAACTTGCAAGGAATCCAAGACTTGATCACAATGAAAAGCAAAGAAAAGTAAAGAATTAAAAAAATCATACACAACTTTCATTCTATCATATGCAAGCCAAAATCAGTGGTCAATCAATTCAATAGATGACATTAGATGCATGGTAACACATGCTTCACTTGAAGAATTGAATAAAACACATAATTCATGCATTGAAATCTATAAGCATTTGTTAGGATAATGTATTATAAATCATATCCTTAACATTTATTATTTTAAGGATAGTCGGGTAGTAACACTTAATGCGTATTTTTTTGTTTGTTATCCTGTTATTGCCTTGTACGAGAATTCTATCATATGAGAAAGCTTTGTAAAGATATAAATATATGTATCTAATAGTATTCATGTATTACATGATTATTGAAATATTTATAATAAATATTTATATTAGCATGTCAATTATGGCTAACATGTGGTATTAGAGCAGAAGTTCCTGAGTTTGGATTGGAGAGGAATTGAGTAGAATTTCATGAGCATAGATTGAAAAGAAATTTACCAAGTTTTTGAGCCATAGTGCTTTGTATATTATTTTGGTTAATATTGCAACATAATCCCCTTTTTTTCCTTGGTTAATTTTGCACCATAATCTCTTTTCATGGTTGATGTTGCACTATTAAAAAGAATGGACTTCTTTGGTTGATATTGTACCAAAGAAATATTTTACTAGTTGATTAAACCAAATTTTGATGGATTAATGCATCTGGTTGATTACACAAAAAATTCACCATCAAAGAATATGTCTAGTTGATTACACCAGATAGTAGTCATTAAATATTTCTTCCAGATCTATGGTTGATTTCACTAGAGGTTTGTTACTACCAAAAATTGATGTAACTTTCT
Source organism: Wollemia nobilis (assembly GCA_028583015.1). Classification (NCBI taxonomy): domain Eukaryota; kingdom Viridiplantae; phylum Streptophyta; class Pinopsida; order Araucariales; family Araucariaceae; genus Wollemia; species Wollemia nobilis. The sequence continues at coordinate 13,287,713 of JAQPPZ010001195.1, forward strand.
AAAAATACCTATGCTAAGTAGAAAATCTATTCGGCATGCATTGTGATCATTGGTGCTAGTTTCAACCTACCAAGTATTGAACATCAAAGGTAATTGACATCTTTTATTTTTACTTATAATACTTGAATGTCATATTGAATTATGGATGATTGTTGGATATATTAATTCATATAGTACATATATGAAGCTCTGTTAACAAGAAAAATGTAGGATATATTTTAGCAAATTCTTGTGAATACATGTTGCATATTTTGTAATTTTCAAGAGAAGCTTACATAAGCACTTGACCATGAGCAACCTATTTGGCTTGCCTGATCGTTTGACCATAAGTAGTATTGTGTTTTTTTTTTAAGTTTTTGGAAAAACTTGCCTAAGCCTTTGACCATGAGTAATTTATTTGAATTACTTGAGAGCTTTACTGTGAGTATATATATCACATATAGCCTAAATATTTTGAAGCAAAGCAACCAATGCTTATTGTATTTCATATCCATCCAGAATATTTTTGAATGAAAGCAACTTAAACAAGGAATTTATTGGTGAGAATTTGTAATACTTTTGCTTGGTGATTCGTTTTGGTTAAAATTTTTCTTGTTTATATCACAAATTTGTAGTTAAAGAATGTAAATGAGAAGGCATTTGGATATGGAAATTCATTGGCAGAGTAAAGGTTATACGCAACAATAATTTTAGAAAATTTATAGGAAACAATCATTCCAGGAAAGTTATATGCAACAATAGTTCTAGGTATGCTTTCTAAGATTTTATTAAAATGATTTAAGAGCACTTGAATATTTTGAGTATAATAAATTACCTATGGTAATAGTTTTAAAAGAAAATTAAGTGCTTGATATAAGGATTGAGCTTATGTTATTAAAATATATTTTAGAAAATAGATAAGGGTTATGGTATAAGAAAAATCAATCCTTAGAGTTGTTTATTTCTTTCAAAATGAATATTACATTTAATAGGGAGTTATAAGGTATTTTATGCAATAAAATATACAAGGATATATTTATAGCAAATATCAAATATTTTTGCTTTAAATTAAATTTATTAAACATTTTCTATAATCAAAGCCTTAAAATATTAAAGCTATTAGGAGTTATAAGGGATATATTTGAAAAGATTCATTTTTTTAGAAACAAAGAAATGCCTACTCCAAAATTATTCCTTTTAGAAACTCAACAGCTAAAGGGTCCTAATTATATTCCTTGGAAGAGTAAAATAAGAACAATTTTTGTTGTTGAAAATTTTGGAAAATAGTGTATGGAGATAAAGAACATCCTAAAGAACCATTAGCACATTTATACTTTGCTGAAAAATATAGTAGAGCCAAATTGATAGTTCTTTTAGGAATAATAGATGAAATTCATGCTCATATTAGTGAAGAAAATACAACAAAAGAAGCATGGGATTCTCGTTGCACAATTTTCAAAATTCAAAACCAAGTAACAGTACATCATTTATATTCATAGTTGTACACATTCAAAATGTAAGAAAATTATTCTTTGGAATACTTTATCTGAAAGATATCATAATTAAAGAGTAAGTTAAATACCTTAGGAGAAAGAATTTATGATAGTCTACTTGTTTCAATTGTGCTACATGCTTTACATATATCTTATAATATTTTTGTGACTTCAGTACAAGTTACTAATTGCAGAGTTTCTTTTGAAGAACTGGTTAATGTATTACAACAACATGAATTATAATTTCAACTAAGAGATGAATATTTAAATAATACACTATTTTCTAGAAGAAGATATCAAAGAAACACCAAAGCAATAAATTTATATTATTCTTCTTTTAAAAAATAACCTAATTGGAGAAAAATATATTGTCACACATGTGAAAAATAAGGGACTCATGATACAAAATTTTATAGATATAATGCTCTAAATAGATCTCAAAATACAACACAAGACCCTATTCAATCTAAAGCAAATCAAGGATATAGAACAAATTCCTTACAATAGGGTCATGTGGCATAGGAATTAATATAGGAAGAGTCAAAGTTAGAACATGAAGATGAAAAAAAAATAGCCTATAAATTTTTAATGACTCATTAAAAGCAAAATATCAAGAATCAAATTGGTATGTTGATTCAAGAGCTATTATTATATGACGGGTAATCTACAATACATTGACGCTTTTCAAGAAATAGAGGATTGACCTATAACAATGGAATATAACACAAGTTATCACATAAAAGGAATAGAAATACTTTCCCGCATACTACCTTTAGTAGAATGCACCATTATAAATGTATTATATGTTCCTATACTTACAAATAATTTATCTTCTATTACTCAAATGATGGACAAAGGAGTCTTTGTTGACTTTCAAGTTGTTAATGGATATAAAAAATGCTTCATCTCAAGAAAAGGAAAATTAGAAGGTATTGCATCATACATAAATGGATTATTTTCCTTAGATATTGTTATACCTTCATTCTTAATTCAAGACACAAATCTCAAGAATAGATCTTTAATGACAAAAAAGGCAAGAAATAAGTTAATGAATCTAGGAAGTACAATAGAAACAATAGAAAAATAGAGTGTAAAGCATGATATACAAGAAGATGATGAATATACAATGTTAAAAACATGGATACAAATTATGGTCAAAAGAGTCAATGGTTCAAAATTCATGCAATCAATATATCAAGAAGCCAATAATGACACATTTATTTCACTTAAGAATGAAAAAGCAGGTGATAACAGAGAGATGGTTATGACACTTCCTATTGAAATAGTCAAGATTATTTATGTGTCATTTCTTACACTTGAGATATATAAATAAAATAATCAAATACAATAATAAATGAGTACAAAGAACAAACATACAAATGCTAATGTGATGTGTGATACAAGTTATCTTATCATTCAAAAGAAATTCTCTTGCAATACAAATCATGTCTTTAAAAAGGAATTGGATTGTGATGCTAATGACTTGTAGGTGGAAACAAAGAATTTAAGTGATGACACTAATAATTTATAGGCAAGTAGAACTATAATAGAGGATAGATTTGTTGTATAGATTAATCACAAGCAAATATAAATTTCACTTTAGGTTGACCTTACAACACAAAGAAACATGTGTACTTATGGCTTCATATATTCATTAGATATCATTGTAAAAATTCCCAAAAGAAACTACAAAAGCTTCAGCTAAATTATGGATGGATTGACATGATGGAATGACATCAAATTAAAGATAAAATTCTATGAAAAATACAAAATAAAACCAATTACTATACACATTCAACAAGGATACTCCTTAGTATTTAGGGGAGTAGTTATTCCATCATTTGCTCTCTCAAAAATGGTAATAAGGAGGAATTTTAGGATAATGTATTATAAATCATATCCTTAACAATTATTATTTTAAGGATAGTTGGGTAGTAACATTTAATGTGTGTAGTTACTTGTCTACTATCCCATTATTGCCTTGTACACAAATTCTATCCTACAAGAAAGCCTTGTAAAGATATAAATATATGTATATAATTTTATTCATGTATTAGAAAAATATTAAAAGCTCTATAATAAATATTTACATTGGCATGTCAATTATGGCCAAAATCATTGAATGATTATTTTATAATATAAATATTTTTGGAGTGCATGACCGAAGGAACCTAACACTCCTAAGTATCAAAGTAGAAATTCTATTTTGAGGAGGGAATTACTCTTTCAAATTTTGACATCAATCTTAAAATTATTTTTGGTCATGAGAAAAAAAATAGAGCTATAACTATTGTAGTGAAGATTCACTACATCGAGAAAATTATGCTAACAAGGACAATTTTAAATAGGATGACATCCCATGTTGATTTTTGAAGAACAAGATGGGAGAAGTTGAGGCTCACAAAATTCACCACATAGCTAGCACCAAGAAACTATCAAGAATTCCATCAAGGAAAAGCCTTTGTTGAAAAATAAAAGTAAATCTCAAGCTCCCAATGCCATGAGGCCACATTGACCAGCTAGACTGGACAAATAATGATAGCCATTTTGATGAAAACTAAGCTAACCCTTTCTATTGGTAGGATTCCCAAAGCATTTTTTATGATAGCTAAAAGGGATCCACCTTTGGTAGGGTTTTGACCCATATAATGGATACAAACTCACCCTTCTAGGCTATCTTTCATGCTTGATTGGGTTTTCAATGACTATCCAACTAGTCACTATTCCTCAATGAAGTTATGAGAAAACACAAACAAAAGACCTTAGGCAAGAAAAACCAACAATTATGAAAGAAAAAGGAGGATCTGAGGTGATTGGCCAAAGTACTAGAAGGATAAGTCCCTCTACATCCATATTTCCATCAAGAGGAGCTCAACACCTATAGTCTGCTAAAGTAAAATCTTATTGGAGCACTTCAATATGTGAAATTGATGTGGACTGACCAAGCTTATTGGTCCATACAAATTTCATCTTAGAGATCTAATAGCAAGAGAGAAAAGGAGTCAAATCAGGAAAAATTAAAAGAAGGGAATGACTTGGGAATGCTTGCTAAATCAAAACATTTGATTGTACTAGTTGAAAGGCAATCACCAATACATTAGAAGGGAGCAATGGGAAGATTAGCAATAAATGGTGTTCATCTAACCAATAAATGAACAAAACCAAAATTTTAGCCAATATTCATAGAAGATAACATGGAAAAAGGTCAACCAACATACCAATAAGGAATACCACCAGGTGACATTAGAATACCAAATGGTTCCCAAGGTGACCAAGCACAAGAAAAGAATGGTGACCCAATTTTAGTCTCATCACCTTCAACACATAGGCACAATACCCAAAGATAGTGGATGGTGTATATAAAGAAGCAACAAGGAGGTAACCCAAGAAGTGATCCTAAGCTTGATTATATTAATGATATAAGATGTTAGGATCCAATCATAAGATATTTATAGTATGGAAAACTGATAGAGCAACAAAATAATTTTACATTCGACCAAACTAGCCCACCTGTGACATTTATGACTCTAGATCCATAGGTATTGGAATCATTCAAAGTGAATGTCAAGGAACCCAAGAAAATTTCTAACTAGGCTTTTTGAATTTCCTACATATGTTTTGGGGGGAAACTTTCTCCATTCTCATCTATAAATATCCATCCCTTCCCCATTGTAAGGGATCAATTTTTTTTTATTTATGCCTAGTATCTGATCGTGTACACAATTTTCCTTTAGTTATCTATTGTACTACAATCTAGCTTAAGCCTTGAATTGCTTTGTCAATAAGTATTGAGCATCTTTATTAGGCATGAATATAATATGGTTGTGAAATATATGAGAGATTGTGACTATTTGTTCTCTATCGTGGTTCTAATGTATGCTTATACATGGTGTTCTATGCTTGATGAAATCGTGCTCCTCACATGTTGATAAATATTTCATGTTTATATAAATCCCACTATGGTACAAAGATGATTTAGGATCTTGGTGTGTTGGCTCTAGTAGCATAGAATTTTACTTTACATTTATATGTTGTTCTAGTCACTTTCTCTCGATACTTTTTTCCTTGATAAAACCTGGTAGACTAGGATACTTTAGGAAATGTGTGCTAACGATCATATCAGAACAAGGAACTAGCCTTACAAAATTATTGGAGGCCATCCTAAGAGCCATGTCCCACACTTTCCTGACTTCTATGTTGTGATCTCTCTATGATATGCATGCAACAAGTACACTCTAGAAAATATAGTGGATGGCCATTGTGCTTTGAGAGTCACCAACATCTATGATGTAATAAATAGGGAATGTTAGGAGTTATTATTGCATAACCCATGTGATAAGGCAAGTGGTATAACCACCCCTCACAAGGCATATACATGTATATTAGGACAAATATAGGTACAAGTTTAGTTGAAGGTTTATTATACCTGACATAGGGATTCTATGTATTTAAATATCCATCATTGCATAATGCAAAGTATCAAAGCATTGAGTTCTAACACCATTGATGTACAAAATGAGGAATCCTTGCTATGGTAATCAATAGGAATATCTATATTTTTTTATAAATTTGATGAAATGGGATTGAAATGGACTCTTTCCCTATTACATTATGACCACATAGTTGTATTACATTAGAATTTTTGAAAATTATACATGTATTGTTTGTCAAAATTCGAACCTAGGTCTTATTATTGAAAGTTATGGTAATTAATTATTTTAACTCATGTCATATGATTCTAATATTAGGTTCACACTTTATATTGAAACCTTGGCTTATGGTGTGAAACACTTTGTTCCCCACTATTTTTTCTAAGGCCCCATGGAAAAGTAAGAACCTCTACCTTAATATGAAAAGATTCATACAATTTTATTAGTTTTGGCTTATCTATATAAGATTGATTGTGATGTTTATATCAAACATCATGATGGACCAATGGTCATATTGTGATTTATATTGATTATTTGATTATAATGTGTAGGTAATATTCCATACTTTTATATTTGAAAGTATGACTTCAAGGTTCATTTGTGATGATAGATGTAGGTATCCTTCATTATTTTTTGAATATCGATATTGTTCAATTTTCTTTAAGAATTTATCTTTATCAACTTTGGTATGATCATAGATGTTTTATAATGATTTTAGATGTAATATTGTAACATTGATCATGCATCCTTTACTTCAAGGCAAAATCTTAAGTTCATCGATCTTTCTTCTTTAGTTGGTACCATCTTTTATCCATATTTCATGGGTAGTTTTATCTTTATTTATCACATTTGAAAAACATCCATTTTGCTATCAATTTATATATTAGGTATATTGATCAAATTAAAAAATTTTATAAAGTGACCAAGTAGATTTTATGATATGTTAGGTCTAATTTTCATTTTAACATTCAATAAATATAAAGGTTCCTATTATTTTATAAGGTTACTCAAATATATATCATGCCAACATTATTGATGAATAAAATTATACTTTAAAATATTTGTTTTAACTTAGATTTCAACTTGTTTATTGAATTTATAAGAAAAACCTATTGTGCACTTATTTTTCATGAAATAAGAATCAAATAATAATGTAATTTTAGCCAAGAAATAAATTACTAGGATGTATATATTTCTTAAGCAATTGGGTCCTGCTCAAAAAGTCCTCATTGCTCTATATCATAATAATTAGAGTATAATGTAAATTGTTTCAAACCTATTCAAGTATCAATGGACCAATCAAATTGATATATAGATGTATTATATGTGCTAAATTCACTCTAAATGATATATATATTCACAAGGACCATACCAAAAAATACTCCTCTGATTTATAAGATCATGTTAAGAAGGAAGAGTTTCCATTAAATGAGGTATTTATTAATGTCTTCTCTCCATGGCCCTCACTAATATTAATAGGGAGGGTGATCCATATACTATCATCATCCAAGAACATATTAGTTTTATGGTTGTTAGGATCCATGACATTGTATTGTGGGTAACATCTTTATTCCTATTCACCTATTCTTTTGTATACATATTGGAGATATTTTCATTATTAATGAAGTATCTTGGTGTCTAAGGGTACCATATCAAATCTTTAATGTATTTTTTATTTTCTTGTTTTTCGTTTATTTTTATTTTATGAATATAAAATTATGTATTGATGTTTTTGGTTCTCTCTTACGTATTATGTATTTCTATGCATTGATAACCATTTAAATCATATGCTTAACATTTCTCTTATGTTTTTAAATTTGAATAATAAAATGTTTCTTTAGTGGAAAACACCATTGAAATTAGAGTTGATTCTTCTCAATAATCTTATATCCTTAAAGTGGAGGCATCTTTGACAATTGAATATCAAGAGTTTTTTTTTTAATGAGCTATGTTAGGATTATATTAGGGGATACTCCCACAAAAATAAAAAAATATTTCATTGCTCTTATTACATTGTTGTCAAGTTAGTTAATTCATATCCAACTTTCCTTTTTATCAAAGATGTTCTTGATTTGCCTTTCTACTAAATATACTCATCATCTAAGTCATGAAAAATAAATTTACAAAGTGTGAAGGATTAGGGTTTTTTCCTAAAAATACCTCATCTTTTATGAGCCATATCTATTGTGAATAGTTATTTGATTCAGCTGATTCTTGGACCAACTTGTGTAGAATTTTAATAGCTTTAAAATGAGTGGTCATATGCAAAAATCCAAGTAATATTGAGGGAGATACGAACTTGTGAAGTCAACCATTTGGAACAAGAGCAGTTACTATTTTTCAAGCCATGAAAAATGAATTTGCAAAGTGCGAAGGATTAGGGTTTTTTCATGAAAAACATCTCATATTTTAGGAGCCATATCTTCATGAAGAGTTATCTAATTCAACTAATTCTTGGACCAACTTGTGCAAAATTTGAATAGCTTTAAAATGAGTGGTCATATACAAAAATCCGAGCAATATTGAGGGATATATGACCTTGTGAAGTCAACCATTTGGAACAAGGATAGTGACGATTTTTCAAGTCACAAAAAGCAAATTTGCAAAGTGCAAAGGATTAGGGTTTTTTCTTGAAAAATATCTCATATTTTAGGAGTCATATATTCGCGATGAGTTATCTAATTTAGCTGATTCTTGGACCAATCTGTGCAAAATTTGAATAGATTTAAAATGAGTGATAATATGTAAAATTCAAGCAATATTGAGGGAGATACGACCCTATGAAGTCAACAATTCAGAGCAAGGGCAGTGATGATTTTTTAAATCGTGAAAAATGAAATTGTAAATATTTTCCAACTAGGGTTCGAATGTTGGGAAGAGTAATGAAGGGCTAGGACTTCAACGAAGAAAGATATTCTATCTGGGCAAATAATTTTCAGCTAAGTTCTTTTTCTCTTTCTTTATCTTAGAAATTGTGCATGAAAAATTTATAAAGTTTTTATCAAATATTATATTTGCTATAGGACTTTCAGATAAATTTCATTAGATTTTGAGTTTCCTTTCCATGGATCGATTTATAGTTAAATCCTTAGAATCATACCTAGTGGTAGAGGTTAGTGAGTGCACCTCAGAGAGATCCTCATTGCTCCAATATAGGGCAATTTTTGGTAAATTTAATGGGTATTGGCTAGGGGCTTCAACCTTGAGAAAATGGATTGATAGGAGTTGGAAGTCTCCAGGAGTGATTCTATCATTTCTTCCCAAAGGTTTCTTCCTAACCATTTTTTGTTCTAAGTAAGAAATATAAAGAATCCTAAAAGGGGTCCTTGGTTTATGGGGAGAGCAGATCTCTTCCTTACCCATTGGTATGAAGGCTTTTCACATGAAAATGTTAATCTATCCCTAGCACCAATCTGGGTTAGGATGTTTGGGTTACCCATTAAATTTGGAAAATAGATACCTTTAAGGCAATAGGAAACACTATAGGATAATTCCTTGAGATTTAAAATACAATAAAAGATGTATTTTTGGCTATTTATGCTCGAATATTGGTCATGATTGATATAAGTAAAGTTTTACCAGAATCAATCATTCTTAAGTATGGGGATAATATGTGGATCCAAAATATAGATTATGAAAATATATCTTTTATATGTATAAGATATCATAAGGTGGGGTATATTGAGAGATCATGCCCTAAGAAGAGCCCAACATAATCATTTGTAGAAAATTGTAAGAGAAATTTACAAATGGTTATGGATAAAGATGGTTTTCAACTTCCAAAAATAGATCTAGAAAAATAAAAGAAAATGAACAATGGAGACCAATAAGGAAGGATATTGAAAGAAATTCCAATTCTTTTGAGGCTTTAGCCGATGAAGAAAATTTAGATTAAAACTTAGAGGACATAGTACAACAATTTCAACATATTATCAAGGAACCATCTATTCAATATGATCCTAATTTAAGGAAGAACATTCTCGATGAACCTAAGGAATGTGTCTCATCAGATTTTTAAGACTCTCTTGAAGTACCATGCATCATTCAGGGGAAAATCATTGGTAAATATAATGTAGTTTTAGAAGTTAATACCTCTGCCATTAATAAGGAAATACTAGAAAATGAGTAGGACAAGTCAAAAGCTTCTATAATAGATCCAGGAGAGGATAAATATGTTGAAAAATAAAATTATAAAAGAATATTGAGGAATAGAGTAATAAGACCTACTCCTGATATAGGTAAGGCAAAAAGAGGAAAACCCTTAAATTATCAAGCAATATCCAGGGAAGCAAGAGCTACTATAGATAAAGGAACACAAACTAAGTTGGTTGAACTTCTCTTTACCAAACAACAAAATGATATTGGTAATACGCAAGAGGGGACAAAAGGACCTAATGAGACATGATTATCGTATCATGGAATATAAGGGGTGCTAATGCCCTCTCAAATCATAGGTGTATTAAGGACCTATGTTTAAGTAATAAACCTTATATTCTCAATATCCAGGAAACTAAAATGACAAAAGAAGTTTCAAAAACTATGAAAGCAATTTGCGAAAGATGTGAATGGGATGCTATGGGTTCTGAAGGAGCAGTAGGAGGAATTCTAACTTGTTGGAATCCTTATAGAACCTCTTGTGTAACCATTTTTATAAAACTAGGCATTGTATAGCCTCTTTAGTCACTTGCTACTTTGCAGATATTCACTTCATCCTTATTATTTATTAATGTCTATGGACCTACAACTCAGTTGGGTAGATTAGAATTTTAGAGTGGGATTGAATCCTTTATGAGAAGTAAAGACCAAGCAACACGATTCATGATCATTGGAGAATATAATTCCATAACCAAGATGAACAAAAAATTTGGAGGAATTAGGAAATTGACCCAAAGTATGAAATATTTATCAGCTTTTATTCAAAACAACAATCTATGGGAAGTTGATTTTGAAGAAGATAACTATACTTGGACCAAAAATAGGAGAGGCTAAAATCTAATAGAAAAAAAAAATAGATAGATGCATTCTCTCAGATCATTGGCTTGATGAAGGAACTTGTGCTAAAATTAATACCTTAACAAGGATTGGTTCAGATCATTGGCCAATAAGAGTTAAAATTATGGTAAGTGAATTTAAAAAAATATCATATTTTAAATATGAGCAAATATGGGAAGACCATCCTCAATTTGTTGATATGATAGCTCAAATGTGGAATTATTTAGGTAATGGTGGGTTGTATGCTCTTCCAAACCAAATTAAAGCTATGACATCTAGATTAAAAGAATGGAACAAGAACACTTTGGAAACATTTTTGAGAAGAAAGAACAATTAAAAGATAAACCTTCAAAATTCCAAAAATATGATGAAAATAATACAAGCTTAGAGGAAAGGGAGTTGCTTAGTGAATATCATAATATTTTGATTAAGGAAGAGAAATTCTAGAGATTAAAATCAAGATAAACTTGGTTAAAAGGAGATAAGAATACAAAGTTTTTTCATAGGATGGCTATAGTACAAAGATCATCTTCTAGAATTAATAGAATTAAATCAATAGAAGAGGTTTGGATTGAATATCAGAGTGAAATTAGAAAGAGGTAAAGTTGTTTTATCAAAATATTCTAGGTTCATAGGAGACCGAAGTTCTTAATGATAAACTTCTTCAAGATGTTCCTTTAGTTATAACAAATGAAGATAATAGGAAACTGATGGAGCCTATTACTCTAGAAGAAGTTCATTTAGCTATTTTCTCTTTTAATAAGGATAAATACCTAGGTCCAAATGGGCTCTTTGTAGCTTTTTACCAACATAATTGGGATATAGTGAAGGATTCTTTATTGGTGGTTGTGGAACAGTCTAGGGTAAAACAATACATTCCTTATAAAATAAATGCAACTTATCTTACCCTAATTCTAAAAAAGAAGGATGTTGAATTTTTTGATTCTTTTAGACCCATAAGCCTATGTAATATGGCATATAATATTATTTCCAAAGTGATGGAAAATAGATTAAGTCCATTGTTAGACAAAATTATTTCAGAAGAGCAAGGAGGATTTGTGAAAGGGAGACAAATTCTAGATGGGATCATAGTAGCTCATGAAGTTATACATTCAATTGCCTCAATAAAAGATAAAGTTATGAGTAAAGCCTATGATAGGGTTAAATGGTATTTTCTTTCTATAGTTTTAGATAAGTTTGGTTATGGGAAGAAATGGGTTAGATGGATTAAATATTGTGTCTCTACAACTTATTATTCAATGTTGGTCAATGGGTTAGTGATAAAATCTTTTAAATACAAGAGAGAATTTAGACAAGGAGATCCTCTATCTACTTATTTTTTCATTATTATGGCAGAAGTTTTGAGTAGGGACTTAAAGAATTCTTACAAATATGGGTTTATTAATGGACTTAAGGTTAGTAATAACATCGATAACATCACCCATAAATAGTTTGTAGATGATACAACCCTTTTTGGAAGGGCAAGGATAAATGAGGCTAGAGCTTTAAATAACTTTTTAAAAGAGTACAAAAGAGCTTCAGGACATAAAATTAATAGGACTAAATCCAAAATTTACTTCCTTAACACTCCTAATATCAAAGCAAGAATTTGTAGGTTGCTTCAAATGGAGGAGGCAAATTTACCAACAACTTATCTAGGGATGCCTTTATTTGAGGGGATAATGAGGATAGATTTATGAAATCTAGTTATTAGTAAAGTTCAAAATAAAATTCCAGCTTGGAAAGGTAGATGATTATCATTAGCAGGAAGAGTGCAGTTAATTAAGTCAGTCTTACAAGCAATTCCAAAATATTATATGTCATTTTTTTCTATGCCAAAATCAGTTGAAAAAAGTTTAATATTTATTATGCAATCCTTTTTATGGTCAGGTTTACATGATAAAGGAAATTTCCTTTGGTGAAATGGAGCAAGTTGTGTGATGATAAAACTAGGTGAGTTCTTGTTTTAAGATCTCTTACAGATGCAAACTTATCTCTCAGGGGAAAAGTTATCTATAGATTGTACAAAGAGAGTCAAAGACAATGGGCAAGAATTCTTCTAAGTATGTTGATCCCAATAATCCAAGTTTAATATTTACTGCATTCTCTCTCCCAAATGCATCTACTCTTTAGAATGGTTTAAAAAAATCTACTGATCTTATGATTAAAGGTTTACGATGGGTGGTGGGAACTGGAGAAAAAATTCTATTTGGATGGATACTTGGTATGATAAAAAACCACTCAATTTAGATCCAATTTTAAAACCTTGGATGAGATTACTTCAAGATAAATACGATGATAGGGTTTCAAACATTTTGTACAAGGATCGAGAAGGAAGATACAAATGGAAAGAATGTTTTTTATAAGTATACAAGACATTGATGCTAGGAGGTAATTGAGTAGAAAGATAACAACTGTGATTATTTTGAGGGGTGCCAAGGATAAATTGATTTGGGATTTGAATAGCTCAGGATAATACACAACAAGAAGTGGATATAATTTTCAAAACCAACATAATAATGATGTCACTAGAATATGGAGAGATATTTGGGATAGTCCAAGCATTCCTAAATTTAAAATGTTTTTTTGGCTAGTATGTCATAGAAGACTTTTATCCTGGGATAACCTTATGAAAAGGGGTTTTCATGGCCTCTCTCAATGTGTTTTCTGTAATAATGAGGAGGAGAGTATTGACCATCTCTTGGGATATTGCTCAATATTTTGGAATCTATGGCAATGGATTCTTAATATTTTTGGTAAATGCATGGTGATGAATAGCATAATTGAATATTGGTTAAAGCAATGGAAGAGCACTTATAAAAGTGAGATTTTACAGACAATATGGGATATATCAAAAGATACAATACTTTGGACTATATGGCTAGAAAGGAATAGAAGAATATTTAAAGGAAAGGAAAGCAGTTTAGAGTTAATGAAAAAGAATATGTGTTTACCCATAGAGGAGTCTAAACCAACTCTATCAACTTACCCAATTCCTAATTTGGAAGCTGAGAGTCTTGATATATGGAGTCAAGTCATTAAATGGAATTATGATATTGGGTACAAGAGAAGCAAAAATAAGGTAAAGAATATAAAGTGGAAACCACCAGATATGGAGTGGGTTAAATTGAATTTTTATGGAGCATCTAAAATAAATCCAGGACCAACATGAGGAGGTGGAGGAATAATTAGAAATAATAGAAGAGATATTTTGTCTCATTATGCTTTCAATAGTGGATTTAAGATAAATAATGAAGCTGAAGCTTGGGAAACTTTAGAAGGGTTAAAAATATATAAAAAAATAAAATTGAATGGAGTATGGATGGAAGGTGATTATCTCATAGTAATAAATACAATTTTGAGGAAATCAAAGGCTCCATGGAACATACAAGAGATAATTTTAGAAATTCAAGATCTTGCTAAAGAGTTTGAAGAAATAATTTTTACACATATATTAAGGGAAGGAAACAAATGTGCGAATAAGCTAGCCAATAGAGGGGTTTTGATTGAGGACCGTGAAGTTAAATTCTCCTTTCCATAGTTAGAGGAAGTAGAAATTTTAGTTGAAGCTGACAAAAAATGTTGATTGCCTAAATCAATTAATGATTAAGTCTTACTTTAATGTTTTCCATTAGTAATATATGTTTATATAACAATAATGTGTTTTCATTTAGACTATTTATTATAATTTTTGTGGTTGCACTTGTGTTTTAGGAAGGAAACTAGCAATCCATATTTGGTAAAGAAGACTGATAATGCGATGTTTTGGAAATATTACTCTACTAAGATGCAAGGCATAGATAGTAGAGGTCAAGTTTTGGTATTGTGAAGGCTACTATAGGAAAATGTCAAGAAAGATGCTAAATTTTGGAGTAATTGTATTCAAACAGATATTTGAAAATATCCAAAAAATGAAAATCAAGAATTCAGACATTTTATGTAAAATGATATAGGTTTCTAGCTATAGGATCTCTACTGAGATGAGAAGTGTATCTATTTGTAAACTCTCAAGCTCTAAATAAGAGAGATGTAATTTGTCAAGGGTGGGGGACCTAAGTACAACCCCTTATTATCAAGCAATATATATATATATATATATATATATATATATATATATATATATATATATATATATATATATATATATATATTCATCATCTTCCCCAAACCACTAGGTTTTTGCACTCAAATTCTTAATATCATTTACAATAAAAGAAAAAAATAGCACTTGACTAATTGACTTCTAGCATTTAAAATTTTCCAAGATGGTATCTACTAAAGTAGAAATCGTTATCACTCCACACTATCAAAAAAAAAAAATTTAATAATTTTTCAAAAAACTTTAACAATAATCCTTATAACTCCTAAGCTAATAATTTATCAAATAATTTTACTAATTCATCCTTATAACTCCTAATCCTTAAGGGTCCTAGGGCTTGGTTCAACTATCAAAATGCTTATGTAGGAGTGTGGAGACTAGGGTTCCAATCCCTTAGGCCCCTAGTATTGATGGGTGTATCGCGTTGACATAGCCGACTACATCAAAGGTTTACCTGATGTAACTAGAGGTTATAGTGGTGACAAGAAGCGATATTTGAACCCACGAAGAGGCATAGAAAATTGTAACATGTTACCGATTCCTCTAGTATAATAAAAAAAAACTCCTAACCTTTAAAGTTATCAAATAATTTGACTAATTCTTCCTTATAACTCCTAATATTTAAATTTATAAAATAATTTCATTAATTCCTTCTACCTCCTTATAAATACTAATAAAATAAAATTAGTTAAATATGTATACCTTATCTTTATATCGAGTGCTTAAAACATATTCCTTTAATGAACTCCTCCTTGACATTTTCTCTTTCAACTTCACTTTTATGAAATTAGACAATGCTTAGGGCAAATAATCTTGTTTCTCTGCACCAACGATCGCCTAAAGGTGCTTACTACCAATTACACTAATTCAACTGAATTTTATGGTCATTTCCACCAACCAAATATGTTACCTCATGCATTATTTTAGATGCTTCCTTCCATTTATTTAAATGTGTCATTCATGTGTTACTTAGGCACTCCAAAGGCTAGCAAGATACATGAGAATACCCACAAGTGAGCATTTTTTGAAGCATATTGTTCAACCAGGTCTCAAATGCTACCTAGATATTTCTACTTTCGCTTGAATTTTGAAATGCTTCTTCCTCAATGCTCTAAATGCTACTCATACCTCCAATGGTGCCACTATGTTGTGGAACTCTTTAACTATGTAAATATTTCTTTATTTCCCTGGGCACTCTGCTTATTGTAGCTCCTTATATCTCTATAGAATGCTTCTTAAACTATGTTATGCCTTCCTTATTTTTCCAACTCACTGTAATGGTTCACTATATGCCTTTAGATGTTGCTAGTCACTATCGAGCTTTGTTGTATACATTGCAATTTGCTATAGTCCTCCATTTTTCTACTAGACGTTGCTAGGATCCATTTATTGTATTCCTCCATTGTGCTATTAGATATTGGTAGGCTCCATCAAGATTTTTTGGCTCACCTTATATCTTCATTATCTTGCCATAAAATCCATTGTTCGTTGTAATATTTTACTAGCTTGCTATAAAATATGTTGTTCATTGTAATACTTCACTAGCTTGCTGTAAAATCCATTATTCATTGTAATTCTTCACTAGCTTGTTATTCAACATATTATCTTCAATATCTTACTACTAATATTTGAATATAATTTTTTTCTAACACAGGTATACAATCCAAGTCAAGATAGAAGATTGTTGGTGTTTGTATATATTCATAGTCTGTTTTATGTTCCTTTCTTCTTATATGCTCTATATGCTCTTTACTTCTTCAATATCAAACTTTTATTTATGCTTTCTTGCTCTTCTTGTCTTCTTGAGTCAAATCCTTATAATACCTCTTTCTCTTTTGTTGTAGTATCTTCTTTCTTTTTGGCCAATGTCAAGGTTTCTACAACCTAATTTTTTTTCTTCTTTCAATGATCTTCCAATGTCAAGGTCTATATGACCTAAATATATTTTTCTTGTAACCTTTTGTAATGATATATTATATCAAGGTTAGTAAAACCTTAATCATTTTCTTATGTCAAGGTCAATAGACCTGAATCTTATTTCTTATCTTGATTTCATTGCAACTATTAATTCTTCTATAATCTGCACTTATAAGTTAAAATTATTATTTATCTGTTGTAAGAAGTTTCTCACACTTATTTGTTGCAACTCCTCCTAAAATATTTAAATCTTCTAATATCATATCAAGGTGACTTTGAATGTCCCTAAATATTCAATCTTCTTCTACAATTATTCAATCTATAAATCTTTAATATCAAGGATTAGCTATGTCCCTGAATGATCAACTATCTCAAATTTGATTTACCTTTGAATAGATAAGAGTCCTAGTCTTCACCGGTTATTTTTCAATCATGGAAAGACTCTAGCTTTCTACTCTATATGATCTTTAGAGTTCAAGTTTTAGTGCCTTTAAAGTAGACATACTCTTAATCAACCTTGTGAAATATGGACAAATTTAATTTATAATAGTGGATAAAAATAAACTCTATCAATTTGGACAAAGTTCGATGGTAGCTCTAATACCACTTATGGATTTTGAAGCCTTATACTACCATAGAATATCATAGGTTATATCTCATAGGATCCAATATAAAATAACCACAATATATAAATATCAAGATAATAATAAGAGTAGAATAATATGAGCAAATTAATATGTATATCAAGGCTTATAATAAATGAAATAACATTCAATAATATGTTAAAATATGAATGTAAATAACTTGAATCATTCATGTACTATGCATGAAGAACAACTTACAATATTAATTGCTCAAATTGTATACAATATTTATTACTCTTCTGCTTCTTACAATCAGATAACAATCTCTATGATATTTTCTCTATATTTTACTATGGAGCATTACCTCCATAATATAGCCATACTAATGTGACTCTTTGGCTACTTGACTATTACTCTTCATATGCCAATTCTTATGACTTTTGGCTTATCTACTTGTCATTTGCATACTTGATGAACACTTGACTCTATAACACTTACACACCTTTACATGACTCTTACACTTTTATAACTTGCACACCTAACCTAAGACACTTGTGCACATATTTACACTCTTGCATACAGGACCCTTGTGTGCATTTGCTCATCCTACACTTACACATTAACTCACATGATGCTTTTGCAATTCCTGTACAATACAACTTTACATGACACTTGTGCATTTTTTGCACATTCACACTTACAAAAAGAGGGAAATATAAATCATACTATAAACTATAGAATCGATCCTAATATATTATTTACAATTGTACCATAAAGGTACCATGGGGGTACATTAAGCATGTACCAAATAATGTAATATACTCCAACAGATATTTTGTAGGTACAAATTATATTGTTAGAATATTTATTAATTGTAAGTTCTAGAAGGTTGTGGAAATCATAGGAGTTGTACAAAGGATTATGGAAGAATATATTGATGATGATTGAAGTATTTTATTAAAAAAAATTGTATTTGCTACATGAAAATTTTAACATGGTAAAGTCGTGCAATGGTGAGTGGTACGAAGACAACACTTTGCATGTTGTAATCAAAAAATGAACCATTCACAAACTAACCAATCAAGTTAATAATGCATGTGCTTGTCGATGATTGTACAATGTTTTCGATGATCATGTAATGATAAAGTATATTGAAGGAATGATTTATGAATTTTACAATTATTGATTAATCTATACATTTTGGCAAATTTGTATGTTTGGATCAGTTGTACATTTTGGATGATCCATATTGTAATGAATTCTCACTACACTTGGGAGGAGTTAAGCCTTTCAACCATTGTTGAATCCTATTTCTAGTAGAATACCAAGTTGTTAAAGAACTAGATGGAGATCCAATAAAAAACTAGGTAGACCAAACCCTAAGAGAAGCACACAGGAGGCAAGTACATAGGGCTTGGTAACTGGACCCACATGGCAGAAGCTCACAATAAAAAAATAATCAAAATTATAGAGAAGACTATGATGTCCCATAGTACATCAAAATTGAAATCAAAGTTTGGCATAGGGACACCTGACTAGACCAAGTGATCGAACATGTACAACCCATAGTGATAATTGGAACAATGGGTAAAGCAGAAGAAAATGACCACCATTAGGGACTCCAACCAAATTAGGGATGTAACTGGATTTTGACCATACTACATTCAACTATAACCCAAAAACTTAAGATGGCAAGTTTTGCATTGAGGTCTCTTACCCCCAAACCCTCGCATGAAGGGTTATCAACCCTCACTTCCCTCGAATCAAATTTGTCATTTCTCCATACCCTATAAGCGACACAAGGTATGTATAATATTTTCTTTGGAAGGAGGTACAAAATTTAAGACATCATTATTAGACCTCCAAAGGAACAACCACAAATCTGAGAATATTAATAGTAGTGAGTCTTTGTAGCAAATATCTAGCATCATAATTATTACACCTTTGGCAACTCTAGATCTAAGCAACCTCAAGATTACAGGTCATCATTACAGAGTACCCTAGGTGGGAATTTTCAATTTCAGGAAGCTAAAAGGATCTAAATGAAATTTTATAAATACTTATTCTTCCTCTCATTGTAATCTATCAAAATATTTTCCACTCTTTTGAGAGGTGTTTTCTTTCATTCTCCTCCATGTCCCAACCTAGCCCAAGCCTTGCATGGCCTACCAGGTAGTTTTTGAACCTCTTATCTTTGCATGTATGTAACTTGGAGTTCATGTTAATAAGAATCTATGACTCTTTATAAATATCTATCCTAGTTTTGACATGGATGTTCTATTATGTTACATGTTCTTGGAGGGACCTTCGTTCCTCATGCACTATCAATCATCACACATGTATTCATTGTCATCACCCAAATTTCCAACCCAAAACAACTACGATTATATATATATATATATATATATATATATATATATATATATATATATATATCTACTTCTCTATTTAAAACTCTTTAGATTATCTAACATAGTGTTGAAATGGTGAATCACTACCTAACGAGGTTACTCTCTTCTCTATACTTACATTTATCTACCAATGCAAGTACACTAGATTAAGGTACACCCAACACTATACTTACATTAGTCTATCAATGTAAGCATATTATCCACCTATCTCTATACTTACATTTATCTATTAATGTAAGTACACTAGGTGTAGAATTCACCCATATCTATACTTACATTTGTCCATCAATGTAGTATACTAGGTGTTGCATTCACCCATATCTATACTTACATTTGTCTATCAATGTAGTATACAAGGTGTAAAGACTCACCCATCCGTGCTACATACTCACTTCTATCTAAGTATGAGTATTAGGTGTTGTCTAAATAGAGCCTTCATTCCTATTTAGGTAAACTAAAGGCTAGCTCATTCTTTTCGGTCAATTGAAAGAATTTTAATAATTACCACAACTCACATTGGTCTTTTATGTGAAAGTTTTCCTTAACTTGACTAACTCTTTTACCTGTTTGAAGAGTTAATTGTCTTTTCCCAAGATAGCTAATGTACTTAACCAAAGTCTATTGTGGTTACCCTTTCCATCGTTATCTAGTTCTCTACAATATTACTACCCATTTATAGCTAAGCTAAGTCATTACTATTATCTTGGTAACAACCATACAACCTTGATTTATTTCAATAGTTTCTAAAATTCTTTGAATTCAATTAAAATTTTTATCGGCCAACATCCAACTGATGTCATCGAACAAGGGTCACTTCATTCAATTAATTCATTTCCTTAGTTATCATTCCCAAAATCTGGGGTTATAATTTCAGTCATACACGATTCCAACAAAAGATAATACATTAGTATCTAAGCATGTTGGTTTACAAATATTTCATGAATAAACACTAGTTTACTCCAAATAAAAGACTAAAGTAATCATTCACTTGATATAAATAATCCATTAATGACATTCACACAACAACGAATGTTCACCAAAATACTCTTCAATTAACTCGGATATTTCCTAGAAATACATCAATACATGACGTAAATAACATGTTCCAGCGAGTAACTAACTTATGGAATGAAACCAATAGTTTCTCTTCCAGTTAATAAATTCTATATACAAGTTCCTTTCCACAAATGGCATAACAATATTTGTGACATTGCATCAACTATATTACAAATAAGTTTGACTCAACGCTCATTAGAGTATTTAAGATCCTCGATGGCTTTTCCAAAAATGATCAAGGCATGGTGCAACAAAGAGTTCCCATCTTGAACTCACAACTAAGCCTTTTCTTCTTTCGGTAACATCAAACAAAGAGAAGTAGTTTACTTCATTCCACCATCCCAACACAAATTGAATGCTCTCCACCTTCGGTTCTTCACTTAACTACCGAGAATGGATTACCTTGTGATGGGATCAGAGACAACTCCGATTCAAAGGGATTTGCATATTTCAATGCACGTAAATCATTTTCAAAGCACACTCTTTAAGCAATGAAAACTAATTTAAGACTTTCAAAATTCACTCATAAATCCAATCATCTTTCATCAATCAAAGAGCATACAAAAATAAGAGCTACATAAATCTTCCTCTATCATTTGGGACTTTATTTAAAAAAACATATTCTAAAACCAAATCAATCCATGTCCTAAAATAGAACACTCACAAAGTTAAAAAAGGATGGCATAACATTTTCTTAAATACAAATCTACGTATTGCTCACTATTCCTTTTCTCAGGCAATACACAATATTCTAAACAAACCAAATCCTTCTACAAAGAACAACGAATGCATTCATCACATCCGATAACAATTTAAAATAAAAATAATGACAATCATCACATATCATCTATTGCACTGATTTACTATCATCTAATACGTCTATGCAAAATAGACTATCTTTTCTATCTTCTATGGTAAATTATATCTGACATTCATTTAGCTAGATTTCACAATAACATCTATTTCAATTTTAAATCTTAAAATAGGATTTCAGATTGCACAAAACTACGGAGTCTCCATATGATGGAATACATGGTCAACAGTTTAAGGAATTAAAACTTAAACTATGATAATAGTATCTATATTCAACACTTCATTAATCACGAATCTAGCAAGGAAACTACGTATTTCATCAATGGTTTCATCTGTAATATCTATTGTATTCTAGCTTAGTTAAACCAGATACTCTTTCACACACACAGGAAACCAAAATAAGAAAATAAAAAATTTCCAAAGATTAAATAATAGAGGTGAGTAATGATTTAGTCCTTTTCAATTTCAATCATCATTTTCAAACCTCAACATAGTCTACAAAGGTTTACCGGGTTACCTGATTTTGTCAACGTCTCTCCTCAAACGAAAATTACCAGGTATCATTTGATTTTTCTAGTAAGCTTCCTCTTCTTCTCCTCCCGACTCCTTGATCGCAACCATAAAAACAAAAAAACCAACCTCTACAACCCGACACTCTCACATTTTTCTCTCAGCCTACCCAACCATTACTTCCATTACCTCCCTTCTCATCCATATGAATGGTTCACCATTATTTATTTCCCTCCCACAACTCTCAATGCCATCACTTCCTTCGAATATAAGGGGAGAAATTCTAGCTAGATCCTTGGTAGTGCCTCATCAAAGCTCCACTACCAACATAGTCCATAACATAACTCCAAGTTCTCTACTTCAAACTGGTCTTTAAATGAAGTAACAAACATACAATAATAATACAGCCTCCATTTTCTTTAATTTCCTTTTTAAAAGCTTATTGTTCCTATCTTTATTATTTGATAATACAAGGAAACAAACATCCATTCCTTTCATAAAATTACTTTTCCTTTTCAAACAAAATTTCTTCATAAGCAATTATTATGCAACTAAAAATTCAAAGCAATTTAATATTTCTTTTCTCATGCAAATCATGTTATGCATCTTCATGAAAGGGGCATTCATCCATGTTGCCTCCTCAAATATTTCGACAATTAACCCATCACATCATTTCCCCAAGGTAATATTTTCTCGGTGGTTAATTCTTTCTGCCACCATGAAGAGACCTATTCCTGCAAAAGTGCACCTTTCATTAGCAGCATCATATTCATATATAAAATGTAGGTTTTCACAAAACCAAACATGGAATTATCCTACATCCCACAATAAGATTCACATCTCACATTTTCAATAAGAAACAAGTATTTTGCATAATAAAACTGAAATAGTCCATCATTTCATCCATAAGCCATATAACAAAACATAAATCCATCAAAATAAAAGTCTTCCAAAAGGTGGGTCATGACATCATCCCCCCCTTAGGCTTAACACAGTCCTCTATGTTTAAAACATTATAAACATAAAATAGTATTTATACAACATTTTCAAACAAAAATGGAAAGTGTTTTTGCATATCTGCTACTTTTTCCCAAGTAGCATTTCTTTCAGAATAGTGGTCCCACTAGACCTTGCATTGCTCTAAGGTTCCTTTCCTCATCGATTTAGATCAAAACTCAAGGATTCTTATTGGTTGAACCTCTATAGCCTCTGGGTTCACCATCTGCAAATTAGAAAAATCCCACACATGTTCAGGATTAGCAACATACTTTTTAAGCAAAGAAATATGAAAGGTGTTGTGAATCTTGGATAGATTGGGTGGTAAGGCAAGTCGATATGCCACAGGACTAATCTTCTCTATGATTTCAAAGGGTCCCACAAAGTGAGGATCTAGCTTTGTGGACTTAATTGCACTCTTTCTTGGTTTTACCCTTAGAAACACTCTATCACCCACAACAAACTCTTTTGGTGATCTCTTAAGATCGGCATAGCTTTTATGATGGTCTACAACTTCCTTCAACCTCTCTCTGATCACCCTCAACTGTTGCTCCATTTCTTTGACCATGTCTAGTCCAAGCACAATTTGATCTTCTAGATTATCCCATGACAATGGTGTTCTATACTTTCTACCATACAAAGCTTCGAATGGAGCCATGCCTATGGTCAAATGGTGACCATTATTGTAGGTAAATTCTACCAGATGCAAGTAATCCTCCCAATAAGTTTTTTGATCCATACAATACATGTGAAGCATATCTTCTAGCACCTAATTCACTCTTTCAATTTTCCCATCAATTTTTAGATGATAAGTAGAACTGATGTTCAATCTAGTACCAATGGCATGATGCAAGGATTTCCAAAACTCAGATGTGAATTTTGGGTCCCTATCTGATATGATTACCTCTAAAAAACCATGAAGCCAAAATATTTCTTTGGAAAATCTATTAGCCATAGCCATGACATCATCCTTGGTGTTCCTAGGTATAAAGTGTGCAACCTTGGTCAGTCTGTCGACCACTACTAGAATTGCATCATGCTAAAACCTATTTTTAGGCAGACCTACAATGAAATCCATCAAAATCACTTGCCATTTTTGCATAGGCACATCATGCGGATACAACAATCCAGCAAGATGTCTATGTTCTACTTTTACCTTTTGGCACTTGAGGCATTGAGTGACAAACTCAGTTATGTCTCTCTTCATTCCTAGCCAAAAGTATATCTTTTTCATATTCTCCCTCATCTTTGCTCCTCTTGGATGAGAAAAATATGGAGATCTATGTGCTTCATTCATAATCATCTTTCTCAAATTTCTAGTCTCAAGAATTACTACCCTGTTCTTAAAACATAAGAAACCATCCTTGATGCCAAAGTCCTTATTTTCATCAGGTTTCCTTTCCATCCTTTCTCAAATTTGGTTGTAGTAAGCATCCTGATTTTGTATTTCCTTGACTTGTTCCATCAAGTCGACATGGATGCAAGACAAAACTACTATATGTCTCCTCCTACTCAATGCATCAATGACTTTATTCTCTTTTCCTTTTATATACTCAATGCCAAAATCATATTCTATGAGAAATTCCATCCACCTTCTCTACCTAGCATTGAGTAAAGGTTGAGTGAATATATATTGCAGACTCTGATGGTCTATCCTTAGCTCAAAGGGTCTCTCGACTAGATAATATCACCAAATCTTGAGAGAAAACACTACAACTACCAACTCTAAGTCATGGGTTGCATAATTAACCTCATGTCTTTTTAGTTTCCTAGATCCATAGGCTACCACTACTTCTTCCTATGAGAGCACTCCTCCCAAACCTTCTAATGATGCATCAGTACAAACAGAGAAACTTCCCTGAAGATCAGGTACCTTTAGTATAGGAGGTATGGTAAGCTTTTGCTTAAGCAAATCAAAGGCTTCCTCACATTTTTCTATCCACTTGAATTCTTTTCCTTTTCTCTGAAGGTTAGTTATTGGTGAGGTGATCTTAGCATAGTCCCTCACATAATACCTATAGTATCCAGTTAAGCCCATGAAACTTCAAACTTCTATCACATTTGTAGGTGGTAGCCAATTCAAAATAGCTTCTATTTTCCTAGGATCCACTATGATCCCTTCAATCGAAACAATGTGTCCTAAATATTGCACTTCTGACACATAAAATTCACACTTGGATAAATTCCCATACAACTAATTTTTCCTTAATAGCTCTAGCACAACCCTGAGGTGCTCGTCATGCTCTATCTTGTTTTTAGAATATATCAAAATATCATCCAAAAATACTAGAACAAATCTATCCAAGTACTTCCTGAAGATGCTATTCATCAAATTCATAAATGCCATTAGAGCATTTGTTAAACCAAAAGGTAAGACAACAAACTCATAATGTCCATAACGAGTTTTAAAGGTTGTCTTGTGAGTATCCTCCTCACGGATTCTCAATTGGTGATATCCTGATTTCAAATCAATCTTTGAAAAGATTATGGCATATTTGAGTTGATCGAAGAGATCTTCGATTCTCGGTAGAGGATATTTGTTCTTGATAGTTGCCTTGTTCAACATTCTATAATCTATGCATAATCTCAAGGAACCATCCTTCTTCTTTACAAATAGTATTGGTGCACCCCAAGGTGATACACTTGGTTTGATCAATCCTTTCTCCAGTAACCCTTGCAATTGCACCTTCAACTCTTGCATTTCTATGGGATTCATTCTGTAAGGAGCTCTATGGATGGGTTCTATTCTAGGTTGAAGCTCAATAGTAAATTCAAATTCCCATTTAGGGGGTAATCCAGGTAAATCCTCTGGAAAGACATCCCTAAATTCTTAAAGAATTGGGTGTTTCTCAAACACCTCTTCCTTCTTCTCTTTATCAATTTCATTTATCTTAACTACATAGACCATTCCTCCTTTCTTTATGGCCTTCTTAAGTTGCATTATCGATAGGATTTGAGGTTGAAAATCCCTTGTAGGCTATACACCCTTCGCACAACACCCCTATCTTCTATATACTCAATCCATCTATCCTGAAAGTTGAGTACTACCTTATGCGCTTGCAACCAATCCATTCCTAGGATTATGTCAAAAGCATGCAGAGGCGCTACATACAAACATCCTACTATTGTTCCACTAGGTAAGGTGATTTTTACCATAGGGTAACATTGATTAATGGAGTAGGTTTATCCTGAACCATACTCGACCTTCCACCCATGAGCCAAGATTCTTGGTCTTTCTAAAATATCTTTAGCTAAACTAGTGGAAATAAAACTATCTGTAGCACCGCTATCAATCAAGATTTTAACATTCCTACCAAAAATATTACCTTTAATCAATAGTGGTGTGGCTTGACCATCAAGATTCTGGTTTCTTGTAGTTGCATAAATCTTGTGTGTGGGCTCTTTAGGTGTAGTTTCTTTGTACATTGGTTCTTTTCCTTTTGAACTCATTCCTACTCTTTGTGGGTAATTGTTGGCATAATGTGGTCCTCTACAAAGATAACATCCTTATTTCAATCTTGGATGTTCTTTTCATTTTTGTCCCTCTTCTACTTTATCTGCATGTGGAGAATTAACCTATCCCTATGATGGTCTATTGTTTCCTTTGTCACGATTGTTGGAAGTACGATTCTTTCCTTGGAACCTTCTTCTAAACTTCCCCTATTTTTGGTCATTCCTTCTATCATGCTTAGAGGAATATTTGTTTACC
This sequence comes from Wollemia nobilis, assembly GCA_028583015.1. Taxonomy (NCBI): domain Eukaryota; kingdom Viridiplantae; phylum Streptophyta; class Pinopsida; order Araucariales; family Araucariaceae; genus Wollemia; species Wollemia nobilis. Next base: position 13,314,702 of record JAQPPZ010001195.1, read on the forward strand.
TATTATTTTTCCCACTTAAAAAAACTGTGCACTATTCCTTTTCCTTAATGCTTCCTTGCCTTGCTCATCTAACCCTTCATAGTCAAAATAGGGTTTGAGATATGTTTCAACTTTCCTAGCCAAATCATAGGCCTTTTGCAGAGTAGTAGGTTCCCTCATATCTACTTCTTACCCTATTCTAGGATCCGCTCCTAGTATAAACTTGTGAATCTTCATTTTCTCATTATAAGCAAGCACATATTTTAGCAACTTGACAAATATTTGATAGTATTTTTCCACTATTCTAGTTCCCTGTTGAAGCTTAGTGAACTCCTCAAACTTTTGGGAATAGAAGTGTTCCATGAGAAATCTATCTTTGAAGGCTTTTACAAATTCATCCCATTTTAGATCGACTATTACTGCTAGTTTTTGATCTGCACTAAGAGTTTCCCACCAATCCAAACCATCTCCTTGCAAATGCAATGTGGCATAGGATGTCCGAGTACCCGAGGAAAAATTCTTCATATTGCAATAGGTTTCTATTTCCTTCAACCATACCTCGGCCTTATCACCATCTTCCTCTCCATTAAACTTGGAAGATTTCAAATGTTTCATCTCTTTGCCCAACTCGACCTCAAGTCGAATCCTGGCCAGTTGTGCCTCAGTAAGGGGTTCATTTTCCTATCTCCTATTAGAGTTCCTAGCCTATGTTTCCCGATTCAACATGGCATCCAACAACTATTTTTGTGTTTCTACCTATTCCCGAAGTAGAGCCACTATCTCAGTAAGATTTTCCCTTTCATTACTAGGGTTCTCTGAACCTACATCTGGGGTTCTATTCTCTACATTATTCTATCATGTCTACCTTGTCAATGGGGCAACACTCCCTCTTATTCTCTTTGGTGGCATTGTCCTTAGCCACACATAGAAGAGATAATAGGAATTTCATTAACAATTATTTCTATCAAATTGCTCCTCCTACTAATAATTATTTACTCAGTCAACTCAAATAACCAGATAGGTTTACTTCTACTAGTTTCTCTTTTTGACATTATTTAAATATGACTTCTATCACATATTGTAGCTAATCTTACACAGTGAACCTATTCCACTATGAACCAGGCTCTGATACCAAAATATCATCACCCAAATTTCCAACCCAAAATAACTACGAAATATATATATACATATATATACTTCTCTATTTAAAACTCTTTAGATTATCTAACATAGTGTTGAAATGGTGAATCACTACCTAATGAGGTTACTCTCTTCTCTATACTTACATTTATCTACCAATGCAAGTACACTAGATTAAGGTACACCCAACACTATACTTACATTAGTCTATCAATGTAAGCATATTATCCACCTATCTCTATACTTACATTTATCTATTAATGTAAGTACACTAGGTGTAGAATTCACCCATCTCTATACTTACATTTGTCCATCAATGTAGTATACTAGGTGTTGCATTCACCCATATCTATACTTACATTTTTCTATCAATGTAGTATACTAGGTGTAAAGACTCACCCATCCATGCTACATACTCACTTCTATTTAAGTATGAGTATTAGGTGTTGTCTAAATAGATCCTTCAATCCTCTTTAGGTAAACTAAAGGCTAGCTCATTCTTTTTGGTCAATTGAAAGAATTTTAATAATTACCACAACTCACATTGGTCTTTTATGTGAAATTTTTCCTTAACTTGACTAACTCTTTTACTTGTTTGAAGAGTTAATCATATTTTCCCAAGATAGCTAACGTACTTAACCAAAGTCTATTGTGGTTACCCTTTCCATCGTTATCTAGTTCTCTACAAGATTACTACCCATTGCTAGCTAAGCTAAGTCATTACTATTATCTTGGTAACAACCATACAATGTTGATTTAGTTCAACATTCTAAACTTCTTTGAATTCAATTAAAAGTTTCACTGGCCAACATCTAACTGATGTCATCGAACAAGGGTCACTTCATTCAATTAATTCGTTTCCTTAGTTATCATTCCTGAAATCTAGGGTTATAATTTCAGTCATACACGATTCCAGCAAAAGATAATACATTAGTCTCTAAGCATGTCGGTTTACAAATATTTCATGAATAAACACTAGTTTACTCCAAATCAAAGACTAAAGTAATCATTCACTTGATATAAATAATCCATTAATGATGTTCACACAGCAACAAATATTCACCAAAATACTCTTCAATTAACTTAGATATTTCCCAGAAATACATCGATATAGGACATAAATAACACGTTCCAATGAGTAACTAACTTATGGAATGAAACCAATAGTTTCTCTTCTAGTTAATAAATTCTATATACAAGTTCCTTTCCACAAATGGCATAACAATATTTGTGACATTGCATCAACTATAATACAAATAAGTTTGACTCAATGCTCATAAGAGTATTTAAGATCCTCGATGACTTTTCCAAAAATGATCAAGGCATGGTGCAACAAAGAGTTCCCATATTGAACTCACAGCTAAACCTTTTCTTCTTTCGATAACATCAAACAAAGAGAAGTAGTTTACTTCATTCCATCATCCCAACATGAACTGAATGCTCTCCACCTTCGGATCTTCACTTAACTACCGAGAATGGATTACCTTGTGATGGGATCAGATACAACTTTGATTCAAAGGGATTTGCATATTTCAATGCACGCAAATCATTTTCAAAGCACACTCTTTAAGCAATGAAAACTAATTTAAGCCTTCCAACATTCACTCATAAATCCAATCATCTTTCATCAATCAAAGAGCATACAAAAATAAGAGCTACATAAATCTTCCTCTATCATTTGGGAATTTATTTAAAAAAAAACATATTCTAAAACCAAATCAATCCATGTCCTAAAATAGAACACTCACAAAGTTCAAAAAGGATGGCATAAAATTTTCTTAAATACAAATCTACGTATTGCTCACTATTCCTTTTCTCAAGCAATACACAATATTCCAAACAAACCAGATCCTTCTACAAAGAACAATGAATGCGTTCATCACATCTGGTAACAATTTAAAATCAAAAGAATGACAATCATCATATATCGTCTATTGCATCGATTTACTATCATCTAATATGTCTATGCAAAATAGACTATCTTTTCTATCTTCTATGGTAAATTATATCTGACATTCATTCAGCTAGATTTCACAATAACATCTATTTCAATTTTAAATCTTAAAATAGGATTTCAGCTGCACAAAACTATGGAGTCTCCATTTTATGGAATACATGGTCAACATTTTAAGGAATTAAAACTTAAACTATGATAATAGTATCTATATTCAGCACTTCATTAATCATGAATCTAGCAAGGAAACTACGTATTTCATCGTTGGTTTCATCTATAATATCTATTGTATTTTGGCTTAGTTAAACCAGATACTCTTTCACACACATAGGAAACCAAAATAAGGAAACAAACAAATTTCCAAAGCTTAAATAACAGAGGTGACTAATCATTCAGTCCTTTTCAATTTCAATCATCATTTTCAAACCTCAACACAATCTACAAAGGTTTACTGGGTTACCTGATTTTTTCAACGTCTCTCCTCAAACAGAAATTACCAGGTATCTTTTTTTCCAGTGAGCTTCCTCTTCTTCTCCTCTCAACTCCTCGATCGCAACTACAAAAACAAAAAAAAAAACAACCTCTACAACCCGACACTCTCACATTTTTTCTCTCAGCCTACCCAACCATTACTTCCATTACCTCCCTTATCGACCATACAAACGGTTCACCATTATTTATTTTCCCCCACAAATCTCAATGCCATCACTTACTTCAAATCTGAGGGGAGAAATTCTAGCTAGAGCCTTGGTAGTGCCTCATCAAAGCTCCACTACCAACATAGTCCATAACATAACTCCAAGTTCTCTACTTCAAACTGGTCTTTAAATGAAGTAACAAACATACAATAATAATACAACCTCCATTTTCTTTAATTTTTTTTTAAAGCTTATTGTTCCTATCTTTATTATTTGGTAATACAAGGAAACAAACATCCATTCCTTTCATAAAATTACTTTTCCTTTTCAAACAAAATTTCTTCATAAACAATTATTATGCACTATAAATTCAAAGCAATTTATATTTATTTTCTCATGCAAATCATGTTATGCATCTTCATGAAAGGGGCATTCATCCATGTTGCCTCCTCAAATATTCTGACAATTTACCCATCACATCATTTCCCCAAGGTAATATTTTCTCGGTGGTTAATTCTTTCTGCCACCATGAAGAGACCTATTCCTGCAAAAGTGCACTTTCATTAGCAGCATCGTATTCATATATAAAATGTAGGTTTTCACAAAACCAAACATGGAATTATCCTACCTCCCACAATAAGATTTACATCTCACATTTTCAATAATAAACAAGTATTTGAATACTAAAACTAAAATAGTCCATCATTTCATCCATAAGCCATATAGCAAACATAAATCCATCAAAATAAAAATCTGCCAAAGGGTGGGTCATGACATTCATCATAACTTATCAAGGTTTTGGAGGAGTCTTATTCTTTATCTTGGGTGCATTTCCACCTGTAGGCTAGGCTAGATAGTTTTTTTTGCCATATTTTATCACTTTCCTTTACTTTCCTACATTTTATCACTTTCTTGTAATTTTCTTTGCTTTAATTTTTCCCACTTTACCTCTTTTTTTCTTTTTTCCTTGAAGTAGCCTAGGCTGGGAGTAGGATTAGCATAGTAGCAGAATGATGAACACCAAAGAAGACATCTAGAAGCAAGGAACTAGCCTTGGGTAAAAAAAATTGGCAGTTGTCCAGTAGGAGTTGCATCCCATGCTTCCCTAGACTTCTTAGGACTAACACCCCCACATGAGACGTAAGGCACTAGATGCACCTACTTGACCAAGGCAAAGGTATATGTCGAGGCCACAACCATGTGGGTCATGGCACCCAAGGAGTGCAAGGGGATCATAGTCATCCCCCAATATATATGTTTTGGGAAAACTATATGATTGGATAAATGTATAATATTATGTCGTATGAATGATTTTAGTCATACGATATAGATAACTTATAGTAGGAAATTGAACATTTAATATGATAAAAATTCAATGTTCCATTTCTAAATCTATTACCACCTTCTTTACTAGGAATACTACCACTTGTGCTACATTTGATATTTTTGTTGTTGTTGGAATGGGAAGGGTTCGATTCAGTAGGATAATAACATGAAGGATAAAGGGGTGGATGGAAGATACAAGTCTACAAGCATATAGGAGACGATCTCATAGAGAGGATCAAGTGCTAGTGAGAAGCATAGGGATTACTCAAAGAGGAAATATGAACATAGAAAATTAGTCCAAAGAGATAGATGAACCAATATTAGAACAAGTGTGGAATCTAGAAGAGGGAGAAAGTGAGAGGTGGGAAATATTGTTTTTAAGTATAGAGGATGATGTGCAATGAGAGCAACAAATAATTAAGAAAATATTGGTCAAAGTGAAGATGTTAATGTTGAAAGTGTATGAGAAAACTGAGAGTGGATGGTGACACCTGAACAAGTGATAGGAAGTTGTCCAAGAGGTGCAAAGGATAGGAGTCAAGAACTAGAGCAACCACACACAATTACTTGGAAATATAGACCAAAACCATATTTCATGTATTAGCAAAGAAGGACGTGTAGTGAGGACTACAATAACCAGGAAGAAGAGTATTTAGTGAAAAAAAGTACCAAGGACAAAAAAATTAGACAAATAACAACAAGAAGAACCACCAATGGTAGAGATATTGGGCATAAATCCCAAAAGAGATATCATCAAGTGATGAAGAATAAGGATATTCTTCAATGGAAAATATTACCAACAGAGTGGGTAGATAAAATTACCCCACCCTTCACTAGATAAGGGAAAGAGAATCCAGTAAGGCATATCGCCACATGTACCACCATTTGGAGAGCAAATGGGGTAAGGCAACCATATGAATGGTTACAATTATTTCCTACCACATTGTGAGATATCGTGATAAACTGGTATTTAAAAAGGGAAATACATAACCCTTTCATGTATAGAATACTATGATAGAGGAATTCATAAATATTCCAATCCCTTGAGGAATGATATAGAGTTTATAATTAAAATATATACTATGAAGTAGAAGAAAGAAGATGTTAAAGAATATATTGAAGTAGTTAACTAACAAAATACAAATACCACCAATTGATGATATTAGAAAAAGCAAAGAATTTTGAGAGTGAGGCAAAGCACACAACAACTAGAATTGTAGGTCATCCTAGAAGTGAAGATTGTGATAACGATACAGATGATAAAGTGAAAAATGATATCCAATAATTTATAAAGAATTTGATAAACTGATGAAAGAGGTCAAGGGTGAAGTCAAGAAAGACATAAATGATATTTGGTGTACAGATTACAAAATAAAGGGACACACTAATGTAAGTTGTCCTAAAAATACATATTGTAATATATGCAATGTGTTGGAAAATGAGGTCATAGATTGTTCATTTAACCTAAAGTGAACAAGGCACCAAACTTTGATAGTGTAGGAGGAAGAACAGAAATCAAATACTTAGAGGAATGGATAGGGTGCAACCAGTGGTGGTTACAAGAATAATTTTTGAGGAGGAAATCAACAAGGAGGTCAAAGTCAATTGTAGTATGATTTAGAGGGTAGAGCGATCATACAATGTTGCAATTGCCAAGAATGGGGGCATTTTATGAAGAATTTCCCTACTCCTAAAGCAATCAAGATAATAGGAAATAATATAACACACATGTGTCAATGGTGCAAACTAGGCAATCATGAGGCTAGTTTCCTAAAGAAGGCAAGTACAAGTAACTTGTAAAATATTAAATTTCTTGATATTAAAGCACCTTCTATAGAGATTGAAGTAAAGGATAAATATGTGTTGGTCATGACAAGGAGTCATACCAAGAAATATAAATATCTTGAACCTACCATAGAGAAGGAAATATGACAGGTAACACAAAATATGATCGAAGAAGTCGAGAAATCCAAACAAGAGTGATTGGTTGAATACAAGAAGTTGAAGAAGCCAATAGGCTCAGAATAAAAATGTCAACAAAAAAGCTAGCAACATAAGTCTTGAACATAATAGTGGAAGTCAAGGTGGCAAGTTTTTTGGGATCCATACCAAATCTACATGTATTTATGAAAGAGAAATTACAACCACAAAAAGTAATACAAGTATGAAACCAACTAGTGGAGGAAGAGAAGAAAAAAGATCAATTTATTGATTCGATAGTGTAAATGACTAATGTTGGAAAGAAGCCAACATTAATTCATATGGAAATATAGAACATAAGTTAATACAAGTAATTGTGGATGGTGGATCAAGTGTAAATGTACTTCCAAAAAAGTCTTGGCAAGAGATTAGGGCTCCATTTCTTTGGGTTCCTAGTTTTAAACTACATGGTTTCAATCAATATGGAATGGAAATGAAAGTGGTTTTAACAGCCCAAAAAGTAAGGATTATTGACCAAGAATTCATATTAGATTTTTTTGTGATTACAATGAAGAAGCTAGTATACGATGCATTGTTGGGATGAGGGTGGCTAAGGTTAGCCAAAGTAAATCACAACTGAAAAAATGATAGATTAACATTTAAAAGGGAATAGCATAAGTATATGATCAATCCAAGAAATTAAATAATTAGTAAATATTTGGCTACGATCGATGAATCAAGAAATTATTCAGAAGAGGAAGATTAGTATGAGCCAAATGATGAAGGGATGTTGTACCTCAAAGAATGTAGTGAAGATGAGAATCAATTTGATAGTGGACTTCTCCATTGGCAAATGGAGGAGTACAAAATGTTTCAGCCCACCTACCTCTATATCCAGATATAGGAGAATTCAAAAAACCAAGATGAAAATATGGAAGCCAGTAAGAAGATTGAGGAAGAAAAGGAGAAATGGACCTTTCCTAAGATTTTTATATATTGTACAATTGGTTATGCATAGATAGATGCAAAACTAGCACATCTTGTGAATGTGGCAAAGGCAAAGGTGGAACTAGAAAGTATAAAATATGAAGGACCAAAGATGGTGGAAGTGAACTTAGGAATGGATAAGAAGCAAGGATAATCCATTGTGGAGATGATTGGAATATTGTATTAAAGCAATAGCTTTCAAATTTTTCCTACAATATAAGGATGTCTTTGCCTGGACATATAGGGACTTGAAAGGGATATCTCTAGAACTATGTTCATAAGATTTTGTTAGTTCTAGGAGGCCAACTAGTGAGAAGAATATCCTATAGGATGAACCCAAAGTATGTGGATTTGGTAAATATAAAAATGGAAAATATGTTGGATGCTGGCATCATCTTCAAAGTCACAATGAGTGACTAGGTATCACCAATCATGATTACTTTGAATAAGAAAGTGGATAAAATCCACATATGCATATATTTTCAAATTCTAAACACAATAACAATTTAGGATCCCTTTCCTATTTTGTTCACTGATTCTATTCTAAAAGAAGTAGCTAGACATAAGATCTACTCATTTTTGAATGGATTCTCTAGCTGCAATCAAATTAGCATTACAGAGGAAAATAAGTTGAAGACCATAATTGTTGTGTAGAATTGAATTTATACCTATAATAGAATGCCATTTGGGCTATGCAATATTCCAACCAAATTCCAAAGGATTATTTTATACATATTTGATCAAATGACAACAAGAAAGTTCAAAGCTTCTTTGATGATTGGTTGATATATGGCAAAGTACTAGAGAACTTACCAACATTGGATGAGTGTGTGAGATTATACAATAATACCCAGATAGCTTTGAATCTAGCAAAAATGTCATCTAATGGTACCTTATGGAAATCTACTAGGACACAGATTGTAAGGGGGCTTGAAGAAAAATCTTGATAAGATTTGGATCATTTTAAATATGGAGGAACCACATGATGTGAGTTCATTAAAGATCTTAATGGGATCAATCAAGTACTATGGAAGGTTTATCGAATACTTCACCCATGTGTCCTACCCATTGGACTCTTTAACAAAGAAGAATGTTCCTTTTTGTTGGAAGAAGAAGCATCAAGAAGACTTTGAGGAGTTGAAGGTAAAGCTTGTGTGTAGCCCTATTTTGGTTCTTTCAAATTAGGATAAAGATTTTCATGTCCATAAACATGTCCAAATTTTCAATTAGATCTGCATTGGCCTAGGATGAACAATTTAGGCTAGATTAGCCTATTTATTTTATAAGTCATTTATTGTCAAAGGTAAAAATAAATTATAGTACAATAGAATGAGAAGCCTTGGGGATGGTATATATAGTACAAAAATATAGGCATTATTTGTTGGCCAATCCATTTGCCTTTTATGTTGATCATTAGGCTTTGTTGTACTTTATCAATGAACTAGTTATAAAAGGGCAAGTGAGTTGGTGGATTGTCATGTTGCAAGAATTTGTGTTTCAGATAGTGGTGAGACATGGTAAAAAACATGTGATAGCAGATCAACTGTCAAGGATTCACTCGAGGGAGCCTGTAGGAGTACGAGTCAAATAAATTCTTGGATGCTCAATGGTTTTTAATAAGTATAGTGTCATCATGGTACAAATCAATAGGATAGTACTTATCAATAGGAAATTTGTTAGAGGATATATCAACAATAGAAAAAAGAAAGGTAATAATGATGTTAGCACCTTTTTAAATGATAGCAAGATTATTATATAAAATTGGGCCAATTGGGATTTTGAGGTGTATAATGGAGGAAGAAGTAAAGATAACATTAAAAGAATTTGATGAGGGATTGGATAGAGGGCATATGAGACTAGATGTGACTATGAGGAAAGTACTTATGGAAGGACTATGGTGGCCTACCCTCTATCATGATGCAAATGTATATGTATAAGCATGTGATACATGGAAATGAGTGGGAAAACAATTACATCAATATTTTATGTTGTGACACCCATCTCAACCACAAGAGTTATTTGAGAGGTGGGGTTTGAATTTTATAGTTACATTGAAACTCAACAAAGTAAGTGTCAGTGCATCATGGTAATAATATAAAACCCAAAAAAATTCATAGAGGCAAGGTGTACCTAATAATTTAGCAAAAAGCATAATGTGATTCTTGTATGAGAAGGTGATTACAAGATTCAAAATTACACTACAATTGAGAAGTGACAAAGGAGGTCACTTTGTAAATGGAGTTATCAAGAATCTAACAACAAATTTCAAGAATTTACATTCATTATCAAGCTCATATTACCCAACAAATAGGTAGGTGGAGGCAACAAACAAAATCTTGATCTCTACTCTCTATTAAACTTGTGGAGTTGAAGGATATTATTAGGAGAGGTTGCCATAATTCCTATGGGTATATAAGACAACTTTTAAGACCACAATAGATCATACACCATTATAGTTGATGTATAGCCAAGAGGTGATCATGCCAGTATAATTCTTGATACCCAACCTAAAGATAGTCATTGAACATCAGTTAGGTGAGAAAGAAAGCTTGGATAAGAGGCTTGCAATACTGATTAAATTGGATGAAAAGAGGGCCATGTTGTAATGGGTGATTGAAGCAACTTAGAGAAGAATAAATTTGTGGCATGAAAAGCACTTGAGGAATTTGGAGTTGAAATTGGGTGACTTGGCCTTGAAATATAATAGAAAGCAAGAAATCAAGCTAGGGAAGTTGAAAATCTTGTAACTTGGCCCTTATAGAGTGGTCGAGATGATGGAGAATGGTAAAATGAAGCTGCAATATGGGATAATAGTTTCCAAAACAATAAATGGGTTCAAATTAAATCCTTACAAAGTACAATGCTTTTTTATCTCTATGGAAAAAATAGAAAGAAGAAGAAGACAAGAAGAAATCCATGAAAAACAAGAAGCAACCTAGAATAATCAGAATCCTCAATAGGACAAGGATGATGTTGGGATGAGAAGGTTATTTGTAAAGGGGGAAGCACAACCAATTCTAGAACAACAAAAATTGAAATCTCATCCTAATAAATATAGAAGAATGCATGTTCATGTATGGTTATCAAACAAAATAGAAGAACATGAAGAAGAGGAACAAGGTCCTAATAATGAATAAAAATTCCATAATAAGGAATCATTAGAGGTAAATTTTATATTTCAATAAGATTTTGAACAAGTGATAGAAGAGCTATACCCTCAAATAGAGCATTAGGAGTTGTATCAACATCATGATGGATGGAGAAGATTGAGATTGAATGCAAACTATATAGAGAAGATGGATACATATGAAACAAAGATATTGACCCTGACAGAGGGAGGAATTATATATCAAGAGTTGGTAGGATACACCCTGTTAGCAAAGATCGGGTTCATACATAAAATATTGTGGGAATAAACATATTAGTTGTAAGAGGAGTATGAAATCTTGTGAGCATATAATACAAGATTTAGATAATATATCATCCAAGAGTTCAATGATACCATTTAGAGACTATATGATCAACAATTTGTAAGACTAAGAGAGCTCGAACAAAAAGGATAATTAGAAGAGGCTATACCAAAAGAACAACATGCAAAACTTGAACAAGAAGGATTAAAATAGGTTTCCAAACAAGAAGGAAGGCCATCAAAAGAGCTGGAAAGTCTAGCATAAAAACCACTAATCACAAATGAAGTTGTTGAAATCCTATGGTAGGACATTGAGGAAGTGACTACATCACCAAAGATGATAGGAAGGAATTTGGAACTAGGTTTGAGTGTGATGGAATTCCCCTAGTTCAATGGTAGAGTGGTAATTCAAGCAGTAGTTTTGACTTCTTAAGCAGGTATCAAGAACCACATGCCCATCTTGAGGTTAAGAATTATGTATCTTACAAACCATTGAGAAGGCAAATACAAGAGGTGTGAGGACTTTAAAGATGTATGGAAATAGCATATGGGTGGACCCTATAGTAGGAAGATAGTAAAAATGACTTTAGTACTGATTTTGACTTCTCATATCAATATAAAAGAAATGTTAATAGATTGTGAAACCCAATGCCGCTATGAAGAAATGAGATGAAAGAGATGCTTGCTAGTGGATAAGATATTATGATCTTTGAAGTAATTTTTGCTTGGAACTAAAAATTGAGAAGGGTAATTTTCAAGAGCATAATTGTTAGATAGATAATTAGCTTCAAGTACTTGGGAAAGAGGAGAATCAAGTGGACCACAAGAACAACAACATGGAGGTGACTTAGGCATCTTGGGGAGGTATCCAAGTCTTTGTAGTGGCCTAAGGAAAACTAGCCAAGGGAGGATTTTTATTGATCTCCCTCTCGGTGGCTGAATGGGAAGAAATTTCCCTCCTACTACCCATAGGCTACTAGGTTGGCGTAATGAATTACAAGGACCATTCATCACTCTAGAGAGAAACAATCAAGTTAGATGTGTACATAGCAAGGGACCATTCCAGCCACTTTGATGACCATGTTCGAACCAAGGAAGTCATATACGAAAATCTAGGGATCAGATGGGTATTAGGAAGCTTAGATATGGAGTACTATATCCACATAGGTGAGGAACAAATGCGAGACCAAGGTAAAAATAGGTGAGGAAGAGGAAGAGACCAATTTTGTCAAAGGTAAGCATGGGCTCATCAAGTTGGTGAGGGATTCAAGAGAAGAACTCGCTCACCAAGCTTGGAGATAAACTTAATACAGGGGAATAAAATTTGGAGTTACCCAAATAAATACCATACGATGGGGGGTTTTTCAAAACAAAATCAATAAATAGATCATACGATGATATATCGTACAAGTCTAGAATAATCCAATCATATGACTTACTGCCATACAAGTTAGAAAGAGGAAGGTGATCGTATGATTAAGGATTATATGACTCAGGTGCAAAGATATCATATGATATCAAAAGCTAGGAATTGTATGATTAGAGACTATACAACTACATATTGTATGACACAAGAAGCAACCATATGATCTAGGATGAAGAATAGAATTTTATAATAGATAATCGTATGACAAATGATGAGGAATAAAATCTTATGACAAGAGACCACACAATAGGTCAAGTAGAGAAAAATCGTATAAATTTTCTTATGGAAGAACCCCATAAATAGCTAACTAACATGTCAACACGAGAAGCCATATAGGTACAAGTCAATATCATCATACGATGACTTTGATATTTAGATAATACAATTAGTTAGTTTTAAAAAAAACACATCCATGTGTTGAGGTGGAAGTCATCCTTAAGCATGTAGTGAATGGTTATAACCAACTTAAACATGAAGGATTTATAAAAGAGTGCACAAAGTAAATTTAAAATATAAATTAATGTCAGGATGTTCCTGGGATATCTCTACTACATTCCAAGACCTCCATGGGATTATCCTAGGGCTTCTCAGGATGTTATTTCATGTCTTATCCAAGCATAGTTACTTGGCTGGATTGTCTCGAAGATTTCTTCCATGGTAGCCTTCAGTGGTGGATGGCTTTCAATTGGCTTGGTTGAGGATCTAGAGCTATGGATCCTCTCACAGTAGACCTTTCTATATTTTGGCTAGGTATCCCATGCTTCATCGTTGTCCACAGGGAAGGTTTTCTTTATTTCTCTTATGAGTTAGGCTTATGGAAGAGGATCTCACTTTCCTATTTGCCTCTTTTGTTTTTGTGCCTTTCTTGGTCTCTGGGGGACCACATGTTCATTGTCCATAACTGAGTGGATCCCATGTTTATTTCTAGGATGGGCTTTCTAGAGTGGGATCAAGATCTCTTTGCAGATCCATTTTCTATCCTTTTTAGGGATCTCCTTTGGCATCCTTCCCTACTACTTCTTCTTGGTCTTCAAGGTGGACCATATACCTTCTCGCGAAGCTGTGGATGTTGATGTATTTGTATTTCTTCCTAGATGGAATTTTGATGGGGCTAGATGGGCTCTAGGATGGGTGAATTTCTAATGGATGACTTTATTTTACAATCTCCTTTGGTCCTTGGGGGAGGGACCTTATGCTTGTGTGCCAACTACTGAATATGGTCTCCTGATGTGAGTCCCTATGTTGGATTCTCCCTTCCAGTATTGAGGTATCAGGGTGGACATAATCTTCTCATGGCTTCCTACCTTTTGGTTGTGCTATTCACCTTCTTTGCAACAAGATCTCATGACCTATAGAGATATCCTATTGTTGTTAATCCATCTTCCAAGTCCTTGTAAAACTCTTATTTATGGGATTTTATATTTCTTTTAGAGCTAGATTGTCTCCGTTGGGGCTTGGCCCCCTGTTTTTTTTTATTGGTGATATATCCTTCTCAGTTGCTTGGTGGTTTTTCCTAGTCCTGGTAGGAAAACCTTGTTCATTTTGTTTGTCTTGGTAGTTTTATGATTTTTCCCAATATTGGTGGGAAAATCTTGTTCAAATTTCTTCTTGGTAGGAAAAACTTGTTCAATTTTTTGTTCATCTCAACAGTTTTTGGTTTTTCCTAGTCTTGGAGGGAAACCCTATTTCAAATTTTATCTTGGCAATTTGCTGATTTTTTCCAATCTCGACAGGAAAACCTTGTTCAATTTTTTGTTTGTCTTGGTAGTTTGTTCACTTTTCCAAATATCGATGGGAAAACCTTGTTCAATTTTTTGTTTTTTTTTGTAATTTGCTATATTTCCCTTGTCTTGGATGGAAATCCTTTTCAAATTTAGTTTTATTTATTGTTGGTCTTGCAAAGGGTTTCTCCCTGGTTTTGTTGTTATTTTTTTGGCTCCTAAAGCTAGTCTTCTCAAGCTTGTTCCACTTATTTTCTCTTTGTAAAAGGGTCAAGGTCCCTTTCAGAACTCCTTCCTCCAATTGATCAAAATACAAAGGAGAACAATAGAAGGACATAATTGGGATGCATATGAAGTTCATCCATAGTAGAAGAAACTAGGGTTCAAAAAAATACCCTAGTGGCCATTAAAATTTTATAGGAGTATGAAATTTTTTCCAAAAATGAGGAAGATGGGACTTGGGAAGTAAGGGCCTATGTAGGATAAAAAAAAATTGCAAAACAACAATGAAAGAAAATGGGAAATGCCAGGAAAAGAGTAGGCCAAATATTTTTCAATAAACCCTTGTAAAGAAATTGCACAAGAAGGGTACCTACTAACCAAGAACCTCTCAGGGTTTTTACAGAAGGGAAGGGAAGCTAGGGTGTTGACAAATTATACCAGTGAGGTGGGTTGGTTAGCTAGAAAAGTGTCGTACAAAGGTGCAAAGACCAAAGAAAATAAAATTTGCAAGTGCGTGCATGAAGTTGGAAAAACTATTGTAGAGGATTTATGAAGAAAGGTTATCAACAAGGTAAAAAGTCATGTAGGAGTTAGTAAATAAGTGCTAGAACTATTGTACACCATATGGTCAAGCAAGGAGGAATTGTATGATTGTAGCAAGTAGAAACTATATAATTACAAAAAGGAGGAATCATACAATTGCAAGGAGGAATTGTACATTTATAGCAAGGAGGAATCATATGATTACAAGGAGGAACCCTAAAATTACAAAAAGGAGATTATGAGTGGAGGAATCATACGACTACAAGGTGAATCATACAATTACAATTTGAATCATACGATTACACCAAAAATGGAAAATGTATGATTGCATTGGAGAGGATTGAATGCTTGTGAAAAGGAATAAAACCATACAATCAAGAGTAAAAGGAATCGTAGGGTAGTATGATTGATCATAAAAAACCTGGAAAAAATGAATACCATTAAAGTATGAGTGGGGGAAGGGATTTTTATAGCCACATACGGAATATCATTGGATAGAGAATCACATGTTCATCAGGCCCATTGCACTAGAGGGAGTATTGGCCAAGACAAGAAGACCCAATATTTGTGATGCAATCAGAACCATTTTATTACCCACAAAGATAAGGATAGGATTATTGGCCTTGGCATAGACGAGGTTATTATCCAGGGTAAGGACATGGTGGTGTACATGGTGATAGGATTGAAGAGCATAATCAACCCTCTAATGAGTAGTAGATGGAACCTCCTAGAGCACAATAGAGGGTACTTCAAAGTGAAGTTCATAAGGAAAAGATGTTGAAAGAACAAATTTACCACCAAAGTAAAGATAAAAAGAAACAAGTGGAGCTAAAATATATCACCTTCAATCAATATATAGGCAGATTCTATCAAAAATAGTGGCAGGGGAATCCCAACCATAAAGTAAAAGTGACATTGGAGAAAGCAAGATTGAGCATTATTGCACAAGTTCAAGTTGTTGACAAGAACTTCTATCAAGAATACTAGTTGTAGATAGTTTAGTTTCATGAGATGTAGAATAAATGTACTTTTGTCTATATTGGCAATTGACACCTCAAGGTAGAATTTTTGGCAAAGAATTTTTGACCAACATTTAGGCTATTGCAATGTGGAAAAGAAGTAATGAAAGGGCATGTAGAACAAAATAAGTGTCATAGGCTAAGTCATGATTTGACTATGATTAGGCCTAAGGAGGATGCCACCAAGTCCTTTGTCTAGGAGGACAAGGAATCAAGTATATCCAATTGAAAACTAGGGAAATGCAGTGTGTTATGAAGATTGTCAATGCACGACTGTTAGAAGAAGTGAAATCATCTAAAATTCCTATGTGGTTGGTACAATATGTAGAGGGCATCATGGAAGGTGTGTAGTGTGACTAGGAAATATACTTGTCACACAAAATTAAAAAATTATTGACACATTCAACAAAGAACTTCTCCATGATATTACATGTAATTGGACTAATGTTGGATGTAGTATCTCAAGTGAGCATTCCATTTTATGGAGTAACTACTCTAAGGTATTTTTTGAAAGACCAAACTTTAATTTTGAGGTGGGTAAAATCAGTATCAATAAAGAAGCCTACTCCTAAAAAGCTAAAGCCCAAAAAGAATGCAAATAAACCAAAAATAGTTATAATAGAAGAAAGTAAGGCTTTCAAGGAAGAGGTACACCCTAGGTGTAAGAGGAGATAAAGGCTAGATTTGGATAAAGAAAACATGTTGGAGCAACAAGTGCATCAAATAAGTGAGAAGGAAGGACCTCCAAGAAGTTCTATTTGGACAAGGAGGCAAACAGAACAAGAACAAATTTTGGGACCAATTGGGTAGCAACAAGTATTGCCAATAGAACTAGTCAAGAAATTTGGAATAGGATTAGAGGACATAGACATCATGGGCATAGATCTACCAGAAAACATGAAGGAACCTAAAAATAAAACTTATGGGTCACCTTGGTAGATGTAAATTAATTTGAATTGATGGTAGGAGAAAATAAATTATTAGAGGTAAAGACACCACCAAGAGCAGGGGTGGAAGGTCTATAAAATAACAAAGGAGGTAGTGGTTGCACCATAGAAATAGAAACAACAACTACAAATCAAATTTGTAATGAGGTAATAATAGCCAAAAATTAGCTAGTGAAGATAATATACAAGATGAGCACAAGGATGAAAATTGTGATCTAGTGGAAGGGTCATAAGAGCAGAATATGGAGCAACATGATCCATTGGAGGGGTTACAAGCACAAAGTGATGAGCAACAAAAATATTTAAAATATAGACAAAAGAATGCTACAAAACATAATGTTCAACAAAATATGAATTAAGAGCAATTTAATTAGGTAGAGCAATGACAACATTTTAGCCACAAGGAAACAAGCAACATCGATGGGGACACCGGTTAATTTAAATGGGAGGATAGATGTAGGTAATAAATCTACCTATCAGAAGAAGTAAAATTTTGTATAAACATCAAATTGCAAATTTTGTCAAGTTTTGGATGCTTTTTGATGAGTTTTTGTAAAGCAAAATGTAAAATGAAATTTGCATTAAATTAAGTGTAATTAGTATGAAATGCAAATTATATTCAAATAAAATTAGCCAAAATAAGGGAAATATAAATGAGATTCAAATTAATAAAAAATAAATTACAATTTAGAAAAAGTATGTCGAACTATGGGATGACGATTGCAGGGTGGTAGTTTAAATAATGTGTTGTCTCAAGAGCTGCTCAAAATGGCCTGGATAGGCATTATAAGGCCCCCATTCATTTTTGAACTGGTTTTTCAATACATTCATATGATTGCCAAGGTCGTTGGACCTAGTGTATCTTGTATTACATATTGGTATTGCGAGTTATAGTAGCCATTAATGTAATTGTAGCCATTAAACATGTTTTATACTTGCATGTGTTGGTAAATAGAGTATTATGCAGTTATAGTACTATTTGTGTAATTGTAAATTGTGTATGTTTGATAGTCTATAGGTACAAATTATATTACTAGTCGATTTATCAATTTCAAGTTTTGGAGGGTTGTGGATGACATAGGAGTCGTACATAGGATTATGGAAGAATATAATAGTGATTGAAGCACTTTACTAAAACACTTTGTATTTGCTACATGATAGTTTGATCATGGTAGAAACCGTACAATGGTGAGCGGTATGAAGACATAACACTTTGCATGTTATAATTAGGAAATGAACCATTCATAGACTGAACGATTGAGTTAATAATGCATATGCTTGTTGATAATCATACAATGTTGTTAATGATTGTATAGTGTTTTTGATGATCATATAGTATTGTTGATGATCATATAGTGTTGTTGATGATCATGCAATGATAACGTATCTTGAAGGAATGATCATTTCCTATGAGAAATCATATAGGATTTGGATGGATTGTATAATTTCTGAGTAAGTTATTTGGTAAAGTTGAATGTTTGGATCAACTATACATTTTGGATAAGCCATACATTTTGGGGTAATTGTACGATTGGGTAAATGTACAATCGTACATCGTACGAATGGTTTTAGTCATACGATCTAGAGAATGTACAATAGTAAATTGCACATTTGAGATGATGAACAATTTAGTGTTTCATTCCTAAATCTATCGCCACCTCCCCTACTAGGAACACCACCACTCGTGCTATAATAATTATCCATACAATTCCCATGAAGCCAAGAACAAAATCCTTTTGACAAAAGCAATGACTAGTGAATCCACTATTGGAACCCTTCATTCTCAAAGAGAGATAAAAATTGTTGTCAACATGCATCATTTTACATGTAAGACATTCTACCTGGGTTACAAATTTGGTATTACTCCATAAGAAGAATCGAGGAATACACCTGTGTAGATTTTAAAAATATTAATAGAGAATTTGAGAAGGATAATTGTTCCCTCCCTTCCTTATATGAAGTACTACAAATGGGGAATGGCTCTTCGATGATGTTATTCTTGAATGGTTACTCAATATACAATCAAGTAATAGTAGATACCAAGGATAGGATTAAAACAACATTTACTACAAAATGGGGAGTGTTTGCATATAGGAGAATGTCATTTGATTTTATCAATATAGAAGATACTTTCCAAAGAGATATGAACATTGAATTCAAGTACCTCATTGGAAAATGCATCATGATTTACATGGATGACCTCATAGTATTTTCTAAAAAGCATAAAGACCACATGGAAGACTTAAAAAAGGTATTGTAGAGATGTTGAGAGCATGGAATTTCATTAAATCCAAAAAAGAGCATTTTTAGAGTTATATAAGGAATACTCCTAGGGCATGTTATCTTAGAAGCTAGTATTTACATTGACCTAAAAAGAATTGAAGCTATTCAAAAAAAATTCCTACTCAAAAGCAAAAAGGAATTGCAATCATTCAAAAAATTAATTTCATGAGGAAATTTATTTCAGGGTTTGAAAAATAGTCTGGCCTTTGAATGCAATGCTCAAGAAGGATTAAAAAATTATATGGAATGCTCATATATTAATCATTCCTTATTATACTCATTATTTCTACATTTACTTGTTTGCATCAAAATATTTGACTATTGGTGTTTTAACTCAAAGAAAGGAAGTTGGAGACAAAAGATCAATAGATTTCATAAGCTTGCCATTGAAGGATGCTCAAATAATATATTTGATAATTAAAAAATATGTATTTGATCTAATCAAAGCTATGAATAAATTTTAACACTATATCTTGCATAGCAAAGTGTTTGCAACAGTACTATATTCAGTTATAAAAATAATGTTGATGCAGAACAGGTTAGGAGAAAGTAGAGGCAAGTGGGTTTTGATCATGCAAGAGTTTAATTTAGAAATCCAACCAATAAAAATTATTAGAGGATAGGTATTGAGTAAAACATTGACTGAAGTTTACTCTTAAATCTTATATCAACATTATTTTATAGAAGAAATTACCAACAATGAGTGGCATCAGGACATAGTTTATTATTTACTAACAAGAGTATGTCCCGATCATTTAAATTCCACCTAAATAAGAGTTTTGAACCTCAAAAGAATGAGCTTCATGATAAAATTTGGCATCTTGTACCAAAGAACCATGAGGCAATCTACTTAAGATGTATAAATAAATAATAAATTGTTAAAGTCCTTAAATATTTTGATGTTAAATATGGAATATGGCATGGCTTAGGGAATGCCACAACACACCAGATATTGAGATCTAGTTACTACTTCCCCACATATTTAAAAATGCACATGTGAATACCTGGTCATTCCATGTTTAAAAAATCATAGCTCATCAAGAAAGGATTTCTACAATGCCATTACATCCATTGTATAGAATAAATTGGACTTTGTTGGTGTCATCAATCCTCATTAATCACTCAGTCACAAATTCATCCTAACTGCAATAGATTGTGATGTTAGAAATAGTTTATATTCCATCATTTGGGTTATGTAAATGTATCTTCAAAGGTACATACTTAGGACATTAGATTACTTTAGGGGGAAGTTATCTAGTTACTTCATGCAATGTAATAAATGCACAAGTGTCAATGTGCAAGTTGTAAATGTGCAAGGTGTCACTTGTACAACTAGATAGAGTGTTGGCCAAGTATCCTATTTTACCTATATAAGGAAGGCCTCATTGTTAGTATAGAAGCAAGGGGAGTGTCGGTGACACAATAGCTTAGGGATCTTAGTAGGTAGTTCAGTTCTGTGTGGATCACCATCCATTGGTGATGGGTGCAATGTAGTCCAGTAGCTTTATTGATGGAGTGTTCATTTCCTCCATAGCTACATTGTATTCATTTATATATCATTTATGTTTATTGCATATCTCAGTCATCTAGCAGATTTACTTTCTTTCATATTATTCTGCATCTCATGATTGTTATCTCCCTTTGGATATTGTATCAAAAGCTAACAGTGGTATCAGAGCTACGGTAGATCTAGTCTATGTAGGTCTACAAGAAAATCACCATCATTATTGAGCCTGAGTGTTTTGTCAACCTGATGCGCCATTGGACCAATCACTATCAAAAGATCTCAGAAGAATCTAGGTGATAGAATTAGGGAGAGTCACAAGTGAGGACTGAAGGATATCTCAGTCCCAAAAAATATTGAGATTGCATTTGACTAGAGTCTTTCCACAGAGTTATAGGAAAACTCGTGAAGACCAGGACTCAACACTCAATCCACTAGATTGACAGAGCATCTAGTGAAGATCCAGAGATATTTCTAATCCTAAAGTTTCTTTTGTTGTAGATAATTAATTCTTAGAGGATTGGTACTCCTCCTACGATAGAAATCTAGGAGACTCCAACTTCATTGCCCGAAGGTCGGCGTGCCCTCATAGTGTAGAGATTAGTTCCTTGTGCAGGAGAAGAACACTGCGAAAGAAGACTTCTGAAGAAAAGGTATGGTGAAGCTAGGAGACTGAAGATCTCCATTGCAGATTGAAGAATAGGCCATAGAAGCCTTGATACAAAAATGCCATAGTAGCCTTGAAAAAGCCATAGATAAAATACCATAGTAGCCTTGAAGAACAGGCCATAGAATCCTGATACAAAAAGGCCATAGAAGCCTTGATAGAAAAGGCCATAGAAGCCTTGATATCGAAAAGGCCATAGAAGCCTTGACAAACAAATCTTGATATTGAAAAGGCCATAGGAGCCTTGATATTGAAAAAGGCCACAGAAGCCTTGATACTGAAATAGGCCATAGAAGCCTTGATCTTGAAGAAGAATTCGAAAGGAATATCTGATTCAGAAGTAGATTAAGATTTTAGTATTAACATATTTGTTGTAGGGAAAGAAGATTCAGTGAGTTGGGAAACTTCCTACAAGAAAGTTAGGAAGGGTATCTTCTTCAGAATCAATTCAACACCTGAAGCAAAGGAGATCAGGAGAAGATCTCATTGAAGGACTTCTAGACTTGGAAGAAGGACTAGGAGAGTCCTGCTCGAATCCAGAAGCAGCAGAATCAAAGATCCAGGAGTAGATCACATCACCAACACTTCCAGGAGCAGAAGGTTGAAGAGGTCTCAAGTGAAGACCATCAGAAGTTGCAAGATCAAAGACCTTGGGAAGGTCTCATCGAGCATCCAAAAAAAGGCTAGGAAAGCCTTACTAAAGAAATCATCAAAGGAGATCTCACTGGAGAAATCCACTACCAAGGAGAAGCCCCTGATAGTGAAGGACTTGGGACAATTGTTGCCATCCGACAACAAGCCCAAGAGAAGGAGAATTTGGCAAGGAGTGCCAAATTGTAGAAGAAGAATCTAGTGAAAGACCTCAAGATATTCAGAATCTTGAGAGGAAGATCCTTCTTGAAGTTAAAATTTGATAAGAAGACTTGAAGATAGAAGAAGCTCATCAAATCTAGGAGATTTGAAGATTACCTCTCATAGCAAGAAGGCACCACTTCAGAGATAGAGACTTCTCCAAATCTATAGTAGAAGGAGAATATTACAAGAGGAGAACAAGCCACCAAATCCTAGGCTCATAAAAGAAAGTTTGAGACCATCATTTGGTGAAGAAGGGGTTGTTCAAAAATAGTCTACAAAGAGCTGCAAAACCCTACTCGAAGCAACAACTTGGTGATCTTAGACACCAAGATCTACATCCTCTACAGAAGTAGAAGAAGGAGCTACAGAATATTACAAAAAGGTATGCAACTACTGGTGCTAACTAAGTCATTAATTAGACTTCTTATTAGATTCATTAGAGCACCTTATCTGGATTAAAGTTGCATGAAGAAAAGTAGATTACAGTCTTCAAAAGTGCAAATAGAAAGAGGTTCATTTTAAGGTTCATTTGCACATTAATTAGGAGTTGATTAGATTTTAGAATTATATCTATCAACTACCTATCATCTACTTTGGAAATAGAAAAGAAGACTAAGTCCTACAATATTAGTTGTAGTGAATTTGCAGAATAACTTCTAAAGATTCATTTTAGGTTATTCTTGATTAGTTGTAGTAGATTAATTAAAGTGCATTATCTTGAGAGTTAAATTGGAGTGATAAGGTGAAATTATTAGTGCATTAAAAAAGGGTCTATTAGATTTATTATGCACTATTATACTACTCTCAAAAGAAATTAGCTTTTGTGTTCTTGAAGGGCACAAAATCTGATTTGTATCAAGTGTCTAAAGACACTATTGAAGCACTAAAATCTGCAACTTGTAGTGGCCAAAAGAAGCCACCCAAAAAGGTTAGAATCCTCCAAAAACTTGGAGAAGAACCTAAAACAGAAATAGAAGCTTCAATATTGAGACTTGGTGAGTCTCAGATCCAAAGCATTACAAGATTGAATGCAAGAAAAGAAAATGCAGAAAATTGCATAAACTAAAAGCTTCTATCTACTATTATCTAAAGCTTGGATTTAATATAAAAGTGTCCAAGAAAAAAGGGAAGGTGTCTACTCATAAAAGACAACCTCAAAACCCTTGTATTGTAGGAAGAGAAATCTGCCATGAAACCAGAATTTCATATCTGAAATAAGAGTGCAAAAGAAGGAGGTTAATGTACAATCTATAGTACATTTTATTGCACCATTTTAATCTAGTTTTTTACAGCCCAAGAGCAGATTTGGATGTGTCTCCAAAAGGCACAATATCAATAGGAAAAGCATCCAACGTAAGCACTCTTCTTCCCAAGCAATAGGAGCCACTCGAAGGGCTCATCTTGGATGGATGAACCTGCAAAACAAAGCCCACAAGAGGCCATCATCAAAGCTACATAAAAAAGAGTGCACATTCACCGACGGATAACAACGTGATATGGACAACAATGTGAGATGGATAACAATATGAGATGAACAACAAAGTGGGATGAACAACATCTACACTACAAAATAAGGTGTCTACTCCTACCAACATAAGATGAACAACAATACAAATAACATCTAAAAGGTATCTATCTCTACCAAGGAGAAATGAACAACATCTACACTACAAAGATGCACAAGTTTTAATACATTGGAAGCATAGAAGATAAAGGAAAAGGAGCTACTTTCTTGGTGAAGATCATCCACCAAATGAAGCATCAAATTTTCTACTCAAGCTCCATAGCGCCTCATCAATCCACCTACAGAAAACAAGGTTGCTTGCTACTCAAGAAACATAGCAAAGCAAAGGAATGGTAGACTAAAAGACCTAAGGAGTTATAATAATCTCCTTGGAAGGTGTTACAGTGAAGGTCTACATGCAGAGAGTGTGAATGCCACTTGGCATCAATCTTCTAAAGAGCAAGCATTACAAGAACGTTGCCTCTCAAATGCTCAAGCATTCCTTTTTATCAATTAAGAAGCTTCACTCAAGCACTACTAGAAGCTTTGACTCTCAATGCACTAGCATAAGTGGTGACACTTGTTATTCTTCTCAAGTCCCACATGAGTGAGAAAGTATTACAAAGTGACCAGCAAGAAGGAGTTACGAAGAAGGGTGCCCATACGTAACGGACGTGACACGTGTCACCAAGCTTGAGTTTGCTCCTCCAATAAAAGTGCCCAAAGTCCAAATATTACAGTAGGAAGAGAGAGTGAAAATGCAGTCAAAGCCAGTCAAGCACAACATGGAAGGAAGGTAGAAGGAGCATTTAAGTCTCCAGGTCTTTGAAGGTCAAATATTCCATATTCAGCAGCGTATACATTCCAACATTAAAGACGAGCATCTCCATTGATTCCAGCACCCAAGGGAACCTTATCATCACTGTTATATTCAGCCAAAGGGAGCATCGAAGAGTGGGGAGTCTAGCATAAAAAAGGTAAGGGTGAAATCCCACTTTATTATTGCTTTCAACTTTGGAGATATAAGGGTTATAAACTAAGGTATAAAATTTAGTTTAGTGAAAGCAAAGCTATAAGGGATAACTTACCAAATTAAAATAATATTTGCATCTCAACCTAGGAGAAATAAGGAATTCAACTTGGATTAATTTCTTTGATATTTTGCAAATATTATTAATTTTCTAATTTTCCAAATTTGGGAGTGATAAGGGTTACAACATCAAACTAGGTCTTTGGAAATTAGAAATTAAAACCTAAGGGTTATAAAAAGAGGTTATTAAATATTTATTGTTAAAGTTGGAAATTATATTTTACTTGTCTTTAAATTTCTCAAAAAGGACAAAAGGATTCCAACATTAAAACCTCTTCAAAATTGGAAAAGTGCTTAGTTCAATTAGGAGAAATAAGGTGTTAGATAAATTGATTTTTGATTGTACAAAATCAATCATAAAATTGAACTTTATTTTTACAAAAGCACTATATCATACTCCAAAAACACTAGGGAGATATAAGGCAGCCTACAAATCTTAGGTTTGATATTAGGAAGATCTAAATGGCATCTAACAAATTCTTCCTAGCATAATCTCAACTACTCAAGGGTCCTAATTATTTCTCTTGGAAAAATAAAGTGAAAGCAATCTTAGTGTATGAAAAACTTTGGGATGTTGTAAAAGGGAAAACACAGAGGCCTACCACAGGTGAAACTGAAATCCTAAAGTTTGAAGAAAATGATTCAAAAGCTCTTATGATAATAACATTTGCTATCACTGATGAGATTCAACCTTATATCAGTTCAGCTAAAACATCTTCAAATGCATGGACAAGCCTAGAGAAAATATTTGAAGGAAAGAATAAGGTAACTATTCTTCATCTCCAAACTCAACTTCACTCATTGAAAATGAATAGTGGAGAAAGCATAGAACTATTCCTAAGGAAGGTAGCAGATATTAAAGGGAAATTGTTGACCTTAGGAGAAATAATCAAGGATGAACTTCTTACTCAAGTAACCATGAGAGCACTTCTAGACAACTATAAGAATTTGGTCACATATTTACATGTCTTAAGTAAAGATACTTCTTTTGATGACCTGGTCAATATACTTCAAGAATATGAAGTAGAAAACACCTTGAAAGATGAGATGACTAACATTGCATTGGCATCAAAAGATAATCCACAGGGAAATATTGCTACATCAACAAGAGGATGGAAAGCATGGTATTGTTAGATATGCAGAAAGAAGGGCCATAGTACCAACTATTGTAGATACAATCCCAAGAATAGGAACCAAGGAAATCAGATGAATAATGGGAATCAGTTTTGACCATGACAATACCAAAGGAACCCTCATCAACAACAATTTTAGTGACCAACAAATTATCCTCAACTAGAATATCAGAAGAGAAATCAGAGAGGTCACCTGGTTCAGAGGATAGAAGAAATTGAAGAACTGGAAGAACCTACAGAGGATTATGAAGTGAAAGCTCTATCAACAAATGTAACATATTACAAAAATACTGACTATTTGCTTGAACAAGTTACAAAGAATGCAGAGGAAGAATACGAAGCTCAAGAAGAAGAAGAAGATCCATATTGAAGACTAAAAGTCTTCAATACCCAAATAATGTAATACAGGGGTGTTAGAAATAGATTATATTCCATCATTTGGGTTATGTAAATGTATCTTCAAAGGTACATACTTAGGACATTAGATTACTTTAGGGGGAAGTTATCTAGTTACTTCATGCAATGTAATAAATGCACAAGTGTCAATGTGCAAGTTGTAAATGTGCAAGGTGTCACTTGTACAACTAGATAGAGTGTTGGCCAAGTATCCTATTTTACCTATATAAGGAAGGCCTCATTGTTAGTATAGAGAACAAGGGGAGTGTCGGTGACACAATAGCTTAGGGATCTTAGTAGGTAGTATAGTTCTATGTGGATCACCATCCATTGGTGATGGGTGCAATGTAGTCCAGTAGCTTTATTGATGGAGTGTTCATTTCCTCCATAGCTACATTGTATTCATTTATATATCATTTATGTTTATTGCATATCTCAGTCATCTAGCAGATTTACTTTCTTTCATATTATTTTGCATCTCG
Source organism: Wollemia nobilis (assembly GCA_028583015.1). Classification (NCBI taxonomy): domain Eukaryota; kingdom Viridiplantae; phylum Streptophyta; class Pinopsida; order Araucariales; family Araucariaceae; genus Wollemia; species Wollemia nobilis. The sequence goes on from JAQPPZ010001195.1 coordinate 13,341,847, forward strand.
TGATTGTTATCTCCCTTTGGATATTGTATCAAAAGCTAACATATGACACCCATAGGATATAAGCTCAAATGTATAAAAACTACATAATAGAGGTTGTGATTCAATTCCTCAAAGATAACATCATTACCATGTTTGGGATGTTGTATGCTCTAGTATGTGATAATAACCCTATTTTTTATTCCTTACAATCTACTAAATGTACCTATGATAATAAGGTAGATCTAAATTTTTCTTCTAATTACTATCCTTAAGGTAATGGAGTAGAAAAATCAACTAACAAAAACCTTTTAGAAATAATTAAGAAAATTTAACATAAAAATACCAGGGATTGACATAATACAATGAAGTACACATTGTGGTCATATAGGAAAATAATTAAGTATTAATTATGAACATCCCCTTATCATTTAGTTTATGGATAGGATCCTATCTTCCCTAAAAATATCAAGATCCTTAAACTATAATTTATGAAGGATTACATAGAAAATGATGTTAGGATTGAAGCCAATGTTGGAAGTATTACACTATTTGGTACCTTGCAATAATATTGCAAGTACCATGTAAATATTTTAGTCTAGAGTTATGTAAATATTTGAGTCTAAAGGAGGTGTCATGTAAATTCTTAACATATGTGGAGTTATGTAATTATTTGTCCTTTAGTGTGTGGAATCGTTAGAGGTTTTTTATTATGTGGAGTCAATAAAATATATTTCTCTTATGAGAAATATGAATAGCCTTATCTTCCATGAGTTTCAAGAGATGAAGAGTTGAAAGTAGAAATATTAAGAGTTATATGAATGTGAATATTCTCATGTCCCATTTGTATATATTGAAGATAAAGCACTGGAATAGGAGAATCAAATAAGCTTTGTAATAAGTTGTATTTGCATTACTTAAAGTATTTCTCAATAATATTTTTAGTGAGTTATTGTTCATTGTTATTATCATGGATTGAATATATGTAATTGTATGAATATTTTGTCTTGATATATTGTGATATCCTATGAGGAAAGTGTTGAATTGCTAATAGTGGTATCAGAGCCACCATTGTTGAGCAAAGTATTTATGATTTGCAAAAGCATTGTCTAAGTTGGGCAGGAGGAAGTTGGAAGACTAAGTAACCAAGACAAGAATAATAAAAGATGAAGAAGGTCATTGAAGTAAGGTAAAGAGGAGATGATAAGATGTTGAAGATACATCATGAAAGTAGCAGAATATTGGAGAAGATAAAATATCTTAAGAGACAATTGGAAATCAACATTGAGTGGAGCTAAGAAAGCATTTGAGAGTAGGCCAAGGAAGCATTCAAGACCAGGAGCCAAGTAACACCCAGAAGAAGTATAGTGGTATGCATTAGAAACTAAGTCATAATGAAATGTCCAAAGAAATTAGTAGTGTAGAGGTAGAAGATAATCCTAATAAAGCAAGCAAAACATTGGGAGCAATGTCGAATCGTTTAGCTCCAAGTGGAATGAGTAACATCGGGCACATGCACATGAGTAATTTTAGAAAATTTTGGGAGCAATGTAAAATCATTTAGTGTAACAACCCTTCCAAATGCATCAATTTGTTTGCTTACTTTATTTCTTAGAATATGGTACTACTAATGGTTTGGTGAATGTAGGTATAGGTAGAACCTATTGAGGGAATAAGAAAGTGAACTAGACTCCTCCTCATGTTGGTAAGATGAGGGCAGAGGTAAAGGTAAGTAGGGAATATATGATGAGCGGTAGCATATTTGTAGTTTTAGGGCAAAGACCCTAATAGCAATATACCTATCCAACGGTCCATATAGGTGCATACATGTAGTTGCATATAGGGAGCTACGTTTTTCTGTGGAAATAAGTTTTAAAATGCATGCTTCTTGTGTAAATATGAAAAATAAAAGAAAAATAAATATAATGAATTTAAAAAAAAACATATAATAAATATAAATTACTAACAATATAAATATGAAAATTCATATAAGATTATATAAAAAAATTAATAATAACAAAAATATGAGGAACTATGAAAAGTGATTATAAAAATAAATTAACAAGTCGTTATATGTGGATTACTTGGCATCCGGAGAGCCTAGTCATATGCATGAAATTTACCAGGTGTTAAGCATAGATTCTTCATAATCCACTATAAAAATTAATTCGAAGGCTTGAAAGGATCATCTATCTACGTTTTCTTCATCACAGAGTTGTTTGTGAAGGACGTGTAGGAGTTGTTTAGAAGAAGAGGCACTACAATTTTGAGGTAATTACTGAATTTCTACTTGGATGTGTGGATAGTATAATAATTTTATTAAATTCACATTATGTTTAAAACAAAATCATGTATGTTGTGTTCAAATTTGATGTTGAAGTGCTAGTTGTGAAAAAGAAAATTTGAAAAATAATTCGTCTGTACGCATCTCAATTTGCATATTAGAATAGATGCATTCATTTGGTTAGAGGTCGCTCTGAATTTCCTACGCCTATGCCCTCTGGTTATTTGCATCTACGGTCTCCTCCGTTATTGGCACCACCCATGACATAACATTTTTGGTTATCCCCTCAAGAATTGAGGTGTTGTGTAAAAGAATGAATAGACGTCATGTGTTTATATAAAAATTTGGTTACTAAATCCTATGAATCTGCATTCATGCTATTCCGCTCCATGAATTAGGAAATAGACATCATATGTGTCAAATTTAGATCTTTTAGATAATTTTCAACCTACCAAACTTATGTTAAACACTGTGTCTTCTACGTCGAAGGGATATGTTAAGACCGCATAATGTATAATAAAAATAAATTCTGTGGTGGTGAGTCTGGCATTAAATTGCTTTATTTGACTTAGGAGTATATGGATAAAAGCTCTACTCCAATAAATAATTGTCCTTGAAGATTGAATGTATGAAATGATATTTTAATTTTGATAAATAAAAGTAGTAGAAGCATTTTACAATATTGATTGGTATACTTTTTGGATGTGAAAATACAACTGGAATTTGAACCAGTTTACAGAATCTTAGTATTAAAGCACATATAAGTTGAGAATGTTGAAGAAAGTGTAAAGTATATATATTCTTAGGAAAAGTTGTAAATGGAGGATGGCATAAGGTAGGTTGGTCTAAAATGGTTGAAAATTTGTAACATACCCCGTCGGTCGACTATATGACTCTGTAAGATCCAAGACTATCTTACCTTAGAAGGATTTAAAATAGCCTTACTATCATTTTTTAGGAATATGACATAATTTTCAACAATGGTTTGGTGTCTCATTTCATTAAAACTCGTTAAAATGAACTATAATTGAAAAAGAATAAAGTTAAATAAATTTTGACCTATTCAAAGCCCTTAGTAATTTAAGCAGGTTGATGGTGGATGGCTTTGTATTTATTTTATGAGTCTTATCTTTAATATTAAGTGATAGAATTAGATTGGTTGACGTATATGGTTTTACGTCTCCTCAATACAAGATTATTATAGATATTTAAGCAAGCCTTCTAATCCAGAGGATCACTATAAAAACTATTTAAATTGATTTTCTAGACCAGTTGTCTTAAGTTAGGGAAATAATTTAGGGTATAGAAAAGAGAATGGTGTTGCCAACATTTGTTAAAAGTTCAATTAGTTTAGGATAGAATCTACTGTACATCGTTTGTTTTTCTTTCCAATAAAAGCAGATATTAGAGGACTATTTTTAGGATTTCCAACAAAATAATCTTTAGTTTTTTGAGCTTATGTTTCTATGCGTACACGGAAGAGCCATGTATTCGTGTTATTATATAATGCATATTTGATGAAAATCTCTTAATTAAATTCAAAATCAAAATTGGTCATTAATCACTTTACGATATGGTCGACGTCAAAGCGAGAACCAAGTAAAATAGTTTCCCTCCCTCGTTGGTTTATAAGTGGTTTTTACATTTTTCCTTTCCTTCATTTGCATCAGCCTAGAGGAATACAGTTTGGAAAATACGTTTAAAGTTGTATGGTTGGCATTGCTTCCAAGTTTAGTTGATCAGTTGGGAATATGATGTGTGATTTCTTGAAAGCATATCTATGATACAAAATTTAACAAGGATAACCATTAATCCATATTTTATGGTATTATGTTGTCGAAAAGGGTAAAAACTAAGAATTAATGTTATAGTAAACGTGTTCACCATGACGAAATATTGGTTTACTCTGGTGAGTGTGTTGTTGTTCTCGACCTTGGTTAGAAAACTTGTAATTAATGAGATACCCAGATAAAAGCAAATAATGACTAGGTGGTAGTAAAACATATTCTAGGGAATTGTAGTAAAGTAGCTATTGGGAACACAATGATGGTATGATTAGATACGGTTTCCAAGTGGTTGTACATTAAAATTTCATATTGGAAAAGAATATTGTGCATAGTATCCAAACATAAAATAAAAATTATTCAAAGTGTCACGATGTTTAGAATCTGAGATATTTGTATGCGAGAATAGGTGAGCTTAGTGAACCATCATGAATGTCCTTGTTCGTTATTAAATCTAGCCAAGTGTCATCAGTAATAAGACATATGATGGTCGGAGATAGGTAAATTGATCTATAACCTTATTGAGGGTAAAATGTTTTATAAAAAATATGATTGGCTTAATAGTTAAAATAGCCTTTTTATTTAAATATTAAAGTGTATAAATAAAATAACATTAAGGTTTAGCATAAATCCTTAAAACTCCAAATAAATGAACAGATGAATGATGTGGATATTATTAAAGATGAAAGAAATAATTCCATCGTGCATGAGTTGGTTAAAGCGAAATTAAGTATAGCTCAACCTTTATTCATTAGATTGAGGTACAATGTAACTTTTTGATAATTATTAAGTGTTCTGAGTATTGTTTATAGTCAAAGTGGTTTTGAAATATTTATAGACTATGATTTCAATAAAGAATAATGGTAATATTAAATGGTCCTATTCATAGGAAATAGATATTGAAAACTTGCAACAAGAAAAAAATCAATCAAAGGGAATGAAAACTAAAACCTGACACCAATATTTGAACTAAGGAATTGTGTTCGTGAATAATGTCACTAAAATATTAGGTAGAGTTTTTTTAGTATGTTTTTCTTTGTAGCCTAGAAACTATAGGTATACAAATTAAATCAACATTTTTACTATATTCCAAAAACTAAGACCCATTGAGAAGTATTGCCAACTATACCCAACTCCAATGTTTGTGGGAAGGGCAACATCATAGATTGTAATCAGTAGCTTTCAGGTAATTCAACCCAAGGTGAAAAGATCCTATTGCTTTGAAAAAGTGACGAGGAGTGGAATGGGACACAACCTCTATACTAATATGTGATTGGTACATGAGGGTTTCTCATGATCCGAACACAAGTGGGGAATCGTTAGCAAACAATCGATAGTTTCAAGAGAAGTTGAAATCTGGAGCTAAAAGATCTAGTGGGTGTTGGAATGGGACAACACATCGTCACTTATAATTAGGTCTGAGTTACCTGGTCCTAAAACCAGAGAAGTGGTGGACCTTAACTGAAACCTGGGAGAATGGGTATTCAATTAAGCACAAGGTATTCATACACTAAACCATAACATAAAACAAGCACAAGCAAGGGAAGGAATGTTCCAAAACTAATTATGCTATGGACAAGGAAGTATGTGTCCACCCTTTCAGATGAAATGGGATCAGAAATATCAACCCCTTGTCGTGAACATACACCTCTAGAAATGGAGATGAACGTTTTCACATGATGGCACCATTTGTGGGACTTGGCCTGTATTAAACGTTTAAGGGACTGTCTGCAGTAGTCAAATACCTTGAAACGAATATCAAATGCTTGTGTATCAATTAATTATTGGGTGTAGAATTAATTTGTTTCAAAAAAATTAATTGTGATTTTTGTAAACCAGGTGAGTAGACCTGGGTTGTTTCAGTTGGTATTAGAGCTTAGGTTGTGAAAATTTGGGTATATGAAACTAATTTTGCTCTTGTTGCATACAACTAATGGCAAGTTCCTCTAGAAAATTTGTAATGTCACAGCAAGAGACAGTTGCTGAGGGCCCAATAAATGGGATCCTAAGACTCATAAAGGAGTCTGAGAAGGTAGCCAAAGTGTAATCACCTTGAAAAGTTATCCATAAAGAGAAAGAACTTGTGCAAGATAAAACCCCATAAAGAGAGGACAACCTGGCTAAGATGGTGCAGTTTTTGTAAGACCAGATGAATCAGCAGTGTGAGCACATGGAATTCTAGAGGAAGCAGGCTTAGGAGCAATTGAAATAGCAATAGGAACATATGGAAATATAGAGGGTGTAGTTTATGAAACAAGTGGAATAGTAAAAAGCTCAAATGAGTCAACAATAGGAACTCCTTGTTCAACAACATAAACTAATAGAAAACCTGTCTAAAAAAGATCCAGAAGAAAATTTGGAGTGATTGAATGATGGATCATCCCGCAGGAAAGTTGGCAATGAATTGAGAAAGGAATTAAGAAAATTAGATATCAAGAATTTTTTTGGAAAAGGAGATGGTGAAGCAGTGGAATAACGGTTAAATCAAGTTAAAAGTTATAATGTCATTAACAACACTATCTCTTCTAAATCCAAGATGACATGGGTAATAGCTCATTTAACTAGATCTACCATGGATTGGTGGACGACCTACAAAAATAATAAATATGCAGAAGTTGCAGATGTTCCATGGGATACATTTCTAAAAGAATTTAGGGATCGTTTTATAACACAACAATTTTATATTGAAAATTTCAGGGAGTTCACAAATCTGCACGAAGAAAACAAGAATGTTATTGAATATTATCAGATATTTATCCAGTTGCTCAAATATGTTCCTGATTACGATCAAAATGAAGACATGAAGGTGCAAAAATTCTTGATGGGTTTACATCCAAGAATTGGAGATTTGGTAGGCTTAGTTAAGCCAAAATATTTATTTGAGGCTTATGACATCACCCACTTTAAGGAGGATAGCTACAAGAATACAAAAGCATATTACCAAAAGAATGAGATATAGAGAAGAAGCAAGAAAAAGAAGGGATTATGGACCCACAAAAGGAAACAAAGATTCAAACAAGAAGTTCAAGGGTGAATATTGTCATAGACGAGACAATCGATATTGAAATAGATACCAAAATAGGGATCAACCTAAAAGAATAAATAACAGGGGTGATTATAAAGAGCACAAAAATAAAAATACATACCAAACTAGAAATGAATAAAATAGAAAAGATAAGACCCTTCTGTAGTGCTATATTTGTAGAGAAGCCCATTATGATAGCCAGTGTCCACAGAGGGTAGATAAGCAACAACCTGCTAAGGTGACCACACATAGAATGTATGCATCAACCAATGTTAGACCTACAATATACTGAAGTCTTCCCAAGTTTGGAAACCTTGGCTACTAAATAGAATCAAGCCACATGGGAATATTCGGTTGATGACTCTTTTATGTGTTTTAAAAAAAATTATATAGACAAACATTAGGGAACAATTTTGTAAATACATTTTTGGGATACATCATGCATATTTGATGTGATATTACTTAAGACTATATACCATGTGCATATCTGATATTACTATGACTATAGATTGTGTTTTGGTTTATGTTATCATTCATTAATAGAAAGATAAATATTTTGTGTTTTGTGTTGTTAAATATTTTCATGCTATTTTGATATTGTTAGCTCAAAACATAGGGACTATGTTTAATTCTAGAGGGGGAGTATGTAACAACCCTTCCAAACGCATCGATTTGTTTGCTTGCTTTATCTGTTAGAATATGGTACTGCTAATGGTTCGATGAATGCAGGTACAGGTAGAACCTATTGAGGGAACAAGAAAGTGAACCAAACTCTTCCTCCTATTGGCAAGAAGAGGGTAGAGGTAAAGGTAAATTGGGAATACATGATGAGCGGTATGATATTTGCAGTTTTAGGGTAGAGACCCTAATAGCAATATACCTGTCCAACGGTCCATATAGGTGCATACATGTAGTTGCATATAAGGAGCTGTGTTTTTCTATGGAAATAAGTTTTAAAGTGCATGCTTCTTGTGTAAATATGAAAAATAAAAGAAAAATAAATATAATGAATTTAAAAAAACATATAATAAATATAAATTACTAACAAAATAAAGATGAAAATTCATATAAGATTATATAAAAAAATTAATAATAATAAAAATATGAGTAACTATGCAAAATTATTATAAAAATATACTAACAAGTAGTTATATGTGGACATATGCATGAAATTTACTAGGTGTTAAGTGTAGATTCTTCATAATCCACTATAAAAATTAGTCTGAAGGCTTGAAAGGATCATCTATCTACGTTTTCTTCATCGCATAGTTGTTTGTGAAGGACGTGTAGGAGTTGTTTAGAAGAAGAGGTAGTGCAATTTTGAGGTAATTACTGTATTGTTGCTTCGATGTGTGGATAGTATAAAAATCTGATTGAATTTACATTATGTATGAAATAAACTCATGTATGTGGTGTTTAATTTTTATGTTGAAGTGCTAGTTGTGAAAAAAAAAAATTTGGAAAACAATTTGTTTGTATGCATCTCAATTTGCATATTAGAATAGATGCATTCATTTGGTTAGAGGTCGCTCTGAATTTCCTATGCCTATGCCCTCTGGTTATTTGCATCTACGGTCTCCTCCGTTGTTGGTGTCACCCATGATAGAATTTTTTTGGTTATCCCCTCAAGAATTGCAATGTTGTGTAAAAGAATGAATAGATGTCATGTGTTTATACAAAACTCTGGTTACTAAATCCTATAAATCTGCATTCATGTTGTTTTACTTCATGAATTAGGAAATAGACATCATCTGTTTAATATTTATATATTTTAGATAATTTTCAACCTACCAAACTTATGTTAAACATTGCACATTCTACGTCGAAGGGATATGTTAAGACCGCATAGTGTATAACCGAAATTAATTCCACGGTGGTGAGTCTGGCATTAAATTGCTTGATTTGACTTAGGAGTATATGGATAAAATCTCTACTCCAATAAATGATTGTCCTTGAAGATTGAATGTATGAAATGATATTTTAATTTTGATAAATAAAAGTAGCGGAAGTATTTTACAATATTGATATGGTATACTTCTTGGATGTGAAAATACAACTGGAATTTGAATTAGTTTAGAGAATATTAGTATTATAGCACATATGAGTTTAGAATGTTGAAGAAAGTGTAAAATATAATTTATTCTTAGCAAAAGTTGTAAACGGAGGATGGCATAAGGTAGGTTGGTCAAAAATGGTTTAAAATTTGTAACATATCCTGTCGGTCGACTATATGACTCTATAAGACCCAAGACTATCTTACCTTAGAAGGATTTAAAATAGCCTCACTATCATTTTTTAGGAATATGACATAATTTTCAACAATGGTTTGGTGTCTCATTTCATTAAAACTCGTTAAAATGAATTATAATTGAAAAAGAATAAAGTTAAATAAATTTTGACCTATTCAAAGCCCTTACTAATTTAAGCAGGTTGATGGTGGATGGCTTTGTATTTATTTTATGAGTCTTATCTTTAATATTAAGTGATAGACTTAGATTGGTTGACGTATATCTGTTTTACGTCTCCTCCATACAAGATTATTATAGATATTTAAGCAAGCCTTCTAACCCATAGGATCACTATAAAAACTATTTAAATTGACTTTCTAGACCAGTTGTCTTAAGTTAGGGAAATAATTTAGGGTATAGAAAAGAGATTGGTGTTGCCAACATTTGTTAAAAGTTCAATTAGTTTAGGATAGACTCTACTGTACATCGTTTGTTTTTCTTTCCAATAAAAGCAGATATTAGAGGACTATTTTTAGGATTTCCAACAAAATAATCTTTAGTTTTTTGAGCTTATGTTTCTATGCGTATGCGAAAGAGCCATGTATTTGTGTTATTATATAATGCATATTTGATGAAAATATCTTAATTAAATTCAAAATCAAAATTGGTCATTAATCACTCTACGATATGGTCGACGTCAAAGCGAGAACCAAGTAAAATAGTTTCCCTCCCTCGTTGGTTTATAAGTGGTTTTTACATTTTTACTTTCCTTCATTTGCATCAGCCTAGAGGAATACAGTTTGGAAAATATGTTTAAAATTGTATTGTTGGCATTGCTTCCAAGTTTAGTTGATCAGTTGGGAATATGATGTGTTATTTCTTGAAAGCATATCTATGATACAAAATTTAACAAAGATAACCATTAATCCAGATTTTATGGTATTATGTTGTCGGAATGGGTACAAACTAAGAATTAATGTTATAGTAAACATGTTCACCATGATGAAATATTGGTTTACTCTGGTGAGTGTGTTGTTGTTCTCGACCTTGGTTAGCAAACTTGTAATTAATGAGATACCCAGATAAAAGCAAATAATGACTAGGTGGTAGTAAAACATATTCTAGGGAATTGTAGTAAAGTAGCTATTGGGAACACAATGATGGTATGATTAGATATGGTTTCCAAGTGGTTGTACATTAAAATTTCATATTGGAAAAGAATATTGTGCATAGTATCCAAACATAAAATAAAAATTATTCAAAGTGTCACGATGTTTAGAATCTGAGAGGTTTGTATGCGAGAATAGGTGAGCTTAGTGAACCATCACGAATGTCCTTGTTCGTTATTAAATCTAGCCACGTGTCATCAGTAATAAGACATATGATGGTCCGAGGTAGGTAAATTGATCTATAACCTTATTGAGGGTAAAATGTTTTATAAAAAATATGATTGGCTTAATAGTTAAAGTAGCCTTTTTATTTAAATATTAAAGTGTATAAATAAAATAACATTAAGGTTTAGCATAAATCCTTAAAACTCCAAATAAATGAACACATGAATGAGGTGGATATTCTTAAATATGAAAGAAATAATTTCGTCGTGCATGAGCTAGTTAAAGCGAAATTAAGTATAGCTCAACCTTTATTCATTAGATTGAGGTACAATGTAACTTTTTGATAATTATTAAGTGTTCTGAGTATTGTTTATAGTCAAAGTGGTTTTGAAATATTTATAGACTATGATTTCAATAAATAATAATGGTAATATTAAATGGTCATATTCATAGGAAATAGATATTGAAAAGAAAACAATCAATCAAAGGGAATGAAAACTAAAACCTGACACCAATATTTGAACTAAGGAATTGTGTTCGTGAATAATGTCACTAAAATATTATGTAGAGTTTTTTTAGTATGTTTTTCTTTGTAGCCTAGCAACTATAGGTATACAAATTAAATCAACATTTTGACTATATTCCAAAAACTAAGACCCATTGAGAAGTATTGCCAACTATACCCAACTCCAATGTTTGTGGGAAGGGCAACATCGTAGATCGTAATCAGTCACTTTCAGGTAATTCAACCCAAGGTGAGAAGATCCTATTGCTTTGAACAAGTGACGAGGAGTGGAATGAGAAGAAAACTCTAGACTAATATGTGATTGGTACATGAGGGTTTCTCATGATCCGAACACAAGTGGGGAATCATTAGCAAACAATCGATAGTTTCAAGAGAAGTTGAACTTTGGAGCTAAAATATCTAGTGGCTATTGGAATGGGACAACACACCGTCACTTATAATGAGGTCTGAGTTACCTGGTCCTGAAACCAGAGAATTGGTGGACCTTAACTGAAACCTTGGGGAATGGGTATTCAATTAAGCACAAGGTATTCATACACTAAACCATAACATAAAACAAGCACAAGCAAGGGAAGGAATGTTCAAAAACTAATTATGCTATGGACAAGGAAGTATGTGTCCACCCTTTCAGATGAAATGGGATGTGAAATATCAACCCCTTTTCGTGAACATACACCTATGGAAATGAAGATGAATGTGTTCACATGATGGCACCATTTGTGGGACTTGGCTAGTCTCAAACATTTAAGGGACTGTCTGCAGTAGTCAAATACCTTGAAACAAATATCAAATGCTTGTGTATCAATTAATTATTGGGTGTAGAATTAATTTGTTTCAAAAAAAATAATTGTGATTTTTGAAAACCAGGTGAGTAGACCTGGATTGTTTCAGTTGGTATTAGAGCTTAGGTTGTGAAAATTTGGGTATATGAAACTAATTTTGATCTTTTTGCATACAACTAATGGCAAGTTCCTCTAGAAAATCTGTAATGTCACAACAAGAGACAGTTGCTGAGGGCCCAAGAAAGGGGATCCTAAGACTCATAAAGGAGTCTGAGAAGGTAGCCAAAGTGTAAGCACCTTGAAATTTTATCCATAAAGAGAAATAACTTGTGCAAGATAAAACCCCATAAAGAGAGGACAACCTGGCTAAGATGGTGCAGTTTTTACAAGACCAGATGAATCAGCAGTGTGAGCACATGGAATTCTTGAGGAAGCAGGCTCAGGAGCAATTGAATCAGCAATAGGAACATATGGAAATACAGAGGGTGTAGTTTATGGAACAAATGGAATAGTAAAAAGCTCAAATGAGTCAACAACAAGAACTCCTTGTTCAACAACATAAACTAATGGAAAACCTGTCTAAAAAATATCCAGAAGAAAATTTGGAGTGATTGACTGATGGATCATCCCGTAGGCGAGTTGGCAGTGAATTGAGAAAGGAATTAATAAAATTAGATATCAAGAAATTTTTGGGAAAAGGAGATGGTGAAGCAGTGGAATAACGGTTAAATCAAGTTAAAAGTTATAATGTCATTAACAACACTATCTCTTCTAAATCCAGGATGACATGGGCAATAGCTCATTTAACTAGATCTACCATGGATTGGTGGACGACATACAAAAATAATAAGTATGTAGAAGTAGCAGATGTTCCATGGGATACATTTCTAAAAGAATTTAGGGATCGTTTTATAACACAACAATTTTATATTGAAAATTTTAGGGAGTTCACAAATCTGCACGAAGAAAACAAGAATGTTATTGAATATTATCAGATATTTATCCAGTTGCTCAAATATGTTCCTGATTACGATCAAAATGAATACATGAAGGTGCAAAAATTCTTGATGGGTTTACATCCAAGAATTGGAGATTTGGTAGGCTTAGTTAAGCCAAAGATTTATCTGAGGCTTATGACATCGCCCACTTTAAGGAGGATAGCTACAAGAATACAAAAGCATATTACCAAAAGAATGAGATGTAGAGAAGAAGCAATAAAAAGAAGGGATTACAGAACTGCAAAAGGAAACAAAGATTCAAACAAGAAGTTCAGGGGTGAATATTGTCACAGAGGAGACAATCGATATCGAAATAGATACCAAAATAGGGATCAACCTAAAAGAATAAATAACAGGGGTGATTATAAAGAGCACAGAAATAAAAATACATACCAAACTAGAAATGAATAAAATAGAAAAGATAAGACCCTTATGCAGTGCTAAATTTGTAGAGAATCCCATTATGATAGCCAGTGTCCACAGAGGGTAGATAAGCAACAACCTGCTAAGGTGACCACACATAGAATGTATGCATCAACCGATGCTAGACCTGCAGTATACTGAAGTCTACCCAAGTTTTGGAAACCTTGGCTACTAAATAGAATCAAGCCACATGGGAATATGCGGTTGATGACTCTTTTATGTGTTTTAAAAAAAATTATATAGACAAACATTAGGGAACAATTTTGTAAATACATTTTTGGGATACATCATGCATATTTGATGTGATATTACTTAAGACTATATACCATGTGCATATCTGATATTACTATGACTATAGATTATGTTTTGGTTTATGTTATCATTCATTAATAGAAAGATAAATATTTTGTGTTTTGTGTTAAATATTTTCATGCTATTTTGATATTGTTAGCTCAAAACATAGGTACTATGTTTAATTCTAGAGGGGGAGTATTTAACAACCCTTCCAAACGCATCGATTTGTTTGCTTGCTTTATCTGTTAGAATATGGTACTGCTAATGGTTCGATGAATGCAGGTACAGGTAGAACCTATTGAGGGAACAAGAAAGTGAACCAAACTCTTCCTCCTATTGGCAAGAAGAAGGTAGAGGTAAAGGTAAATTGGGAATACATGATGAGCGGTAGAATATTTGCAGTTTTAGGGCAAAGACCCTAATAGCAATATACCTGTCTAATAGCTCATGTAGGTGTATACATGTAGTTGCATATAAGGAGCTATGTTTATCTATGGAAATACGTTTTAAAGTGCATGCTTCTTGTATAAATATGAAAAATAAAAGAAAAACAAATATAATGAATTTAAAAAAACATATAATAAATATAAATTACTAACAAAATAAAGATGAAAATTCATATAAGATTATATAAAAAAATTAATAATAATAAAAATATGAGTAACTATGCAAAATTATTATAAAAATAAATTAACTAGTTATATGTGGACATATGCATGAAATTTACTAGGTGTTAAGCATAGATTCTTCATAATCCACTATAAAAATTAATTCGAAGGCTTGAAAGGATCATCTATCTACGTTTTCTTCATTCTAGAGTTGTTTGTGAAGGACGTGTAGGAGTTGTTCAGAAGAAGAGGCACTACAATTTTGAGGTAATTACTGTATTGTTGCTTGGATGTGTGGATAGTATAACAATCTGATTGAATTTACATTATGTATGAAATAAACTCATGTATGTTGTGTTCAAATTTGATGTTGAAGTTTTAGTTGTGAAAAAAGAAAATTTGGAAAACAATTCATCTGTATGCATCTTAATTTACATATTAGAATAGATGCATTCATTTGGTTAGAGGTCGCTCTAAATTCCCTATGCCTATGCCCTCTAGTTATCTGCATCTATGGTCTCCTCCGTTGTTGGAACCACCCATGATAGAATGTTTTTGGTTATCCCCTCAAGAATTGTAGTGTTGTGTAAAAGAATGAATAGACGTCATGTGTTTATACAAAACTCTGGTTACTAAATCCTATAAATATGCATTCATGTTGTTTTACTTCATGAATTACGAAATAGACGTCGTATGTTTAAGATTTATATCTTTCATATAATTTTCAACCTACCAAACTTATGTTAAACATTGCACCTTCTGCGTCGAAGGGATATGTTAAGACCGCATAGTGTATAACCAAAATTAATTCCACGATGGTGAGTCTGGAATTAAATTGCTTGATTCGACTTAGGAGTATATGGATAAAAGCTCTACTCCAATAAATGATTGTCCTTGAAGATTGAATGTATGAAATGATATTTTAATTTTGATAAATAAAAGTAGCGGAAGTATTTTACAATATTGATATGGTATACTTTTTGGATGTGAAAATACAACTAGAATTTGAATCAGTTTAGAGAATATTAGTATTATAGCACATATGAGTTTAGAATGTTGAAGAAAGTGTAAAATATAATTTATTCTTAGCAAAAGTTGTAAACGGAGGATGGCATAAGGTAGGTTGGTCTAAAATGGTTGAAAATTTGTAACATATCCCGTCGGTCGACTATATGACTTTGTAATACCCAAGACTATGTTACCTTAGAAGGATTTAAAATAGCCTTACTATCATTTTTTAGGAATATGACATAAGTTTCAACAATAGTTTGGTGTCTCATTTCATTAAAACTCGTTAAAATGAATTATAATTGAAAAAGAATAAAGTTAAATAAATTTTGACCTATTCAAAGCCCTTAGTAATTTAAGCAGGTTGATGGTGGATGACTTTGTATTTATTTTAAGAGTCTTATCTTTAATATTAAGTGATAGACTTAGATTAGTTGACGTATATCGATTTTACATCTCCTCCATACAAGATTATTATAGATATTTAAGCAAGCCTTCTAACCCATAGGATCACTATAAAAACTATTTAAATTGACTTCCTAGACCAGTTGTCTTAAGTTAGGGACATAATTTAGGGTATAGAAAAGATATTGGTGTTGCCAACATTTGTTAAAAGTTCAATTAGTTTAGGATAGACTCTACTGTACATCGTTTGTTTTTCTTTCCAATAAAAGCAGATATTAGAGGACTATTTTTAGGATTTCCAACAAAATAATCTTTAGTTTTTTGAGCTTATGTTTCTATGTGTACGCGGAAGAGCCATGTATTCGTGTTATTATATAATGCATATTTGATGAAAATATCTTAATTAAATTCAAAATCAAAATTGGTCATTAATCACTCTACGATATGATCGACGTCAAAGCGATAAACAAGTAAAATAGTTTCCCTCCCTCGTTGGTTTATAAGTGGTTTTTACAGTTTTCCTTTCTTTCATTTGCATCAGCCTAGAGGAATACAGTTTGTAAAATACGTTTAAAGTTGTATGGTTGGCATTGTTTCCAAGTTTAGTTGATCAGTTGGGAATATGATGTGTGATTTCTTGAAAGCATATCTATGATACAAAATTTAACAAAGATAACCATTAATCCATATTCTATGGTATTATGTTGTCGAAAGGGGTACAAACTAAGAATTAATGTTATAGTAAATGTGTTCACCATGATGAAATATTGGTTTACTTTGGTGAGTGTGTTGTTGTTCTCGACCTTGGTTAGCAAACTTGTAATTAATGAGATACCCAGATAAAAGCAAAAAATGACTAGGTGGTAGTAAAAAATATTCTAGGGAATTGTAGTAAAGTAGCTATTGGGAACACAATGATGGTATGATTAGATATGGTTTCCAAGTGGTTGTACATTAAAATTTCATATTGGAAAAGAATATTGTGCATAGTATCCAAACATAAAATAAAAATTATTCAAAGTGTCACGATGTTTAGAATCTGAGAGGTTTGTATGCAAGAATAGGTGAGCTTAGTGAACCATCACGAATGTCCTTGTTCGTTATTAAATCTAGCCATGTGTCATCAGTAATAAGACATATGATGGTCCGAGGTAGGTAAATTGATCTATAACCTTATTGAGGGTAAAATGTTTTATAAAAAATATGATTGGCTTAATAGTTAAAGTAGCCTTTTTATTTAAATATTAAAGTGTATAAATAAAATAACATTAAGGTTAGCATAAATCCTTAAAACTTCAAATAAATGAACACATGAATGAGGTGGATATTCTTAAATATGAAAGAAATAATTCCGTCGTGCATGAGTTGGTTAAAGCGAAATTAAGTATAGCTCAACCTTTATTCATTAGATTGAGGTACAATGTAACTTTTTGATAATTATTAAGTGTTCTGAGTATTGTTTATAGTCAAAGTGGTTTTGAAATATTTATAGACTATGATTTCAATAAATAATAATGGTAATAGTAAATGGTCCTATTCATAGGAAATAGATATTGAAAACTTGCAACAAGAAAACAATCAATCAAAGGGAATGAAAACTAAAACCTGACACCAATATTTGAACTAAGGAATTGTGTTCGTGAATAATGTCACTAAAATATTATGTAGAGTTTTTTTAGTATGTTTTTCTTTGTAGCCTAGAAACTATAGGTATGCAAATTAAATCAACATTTTGACTATACTCCAAAAACTAAGACCCATTGAGAAGTATAGCCAACTATACCCAACTTCAATGTTTGTGGGAAGGGCAACATCGTAGATCATAATCAGTCACTTTCAGGTAATTCAACCCAAGGTGAGAAGATCCTATTGCTTTTAACAAGTGACGAGGAGTGGAATGGGACACAACCTCTAGACTAATATGTGAGTGGTACATGAGGGTTTCTCATGATCCGAACACAAGTTGGGAATCGTTAGCAAAAAATCGATAGTTTCAAGAGAAGTTGAACTCTGGAGCTAAAATATCTAGTGGGTGTTGGAATGGGACAACACACCATCACTTATAATGAGGTCTGAGTTACATGGTCTTGAAACCAAAGAATTGGTGGACCTTAACTGAAACCCAGGAGAATGGGTATTCAATTAAGCACAATGTATTCATACACTAAACCATAACATAAAACAAGCACAAGCAAGGGAAGGAATGTTCCAAAACTAATTATGCTATGGACAAGGAAGTATGTGTCCACCCTTTTAGATGAAATGGGATCTAAAATATCAACCCCTTGTCGTGAACATACACCTCTAGAAATGGAGATGAACGTGTTCACATGATGGCACCATTTGTGGGACTTGGCCAGTCTCAAATGTTTAAGGGACTGTCTGCAGTAGTCAAATACATTGAAAAGCAAATGCTTGTGTATCAATTAATTATTGGGTGTAGAATTAATTTGTTTCAAAAAAATTAATTGTGATTTTTGAAAACTAGGTGAGTAGACCTGGATTGTTTCAGTTGGTATTAGAGCTTAGGTTGTGAAAATTTGGGTATATGAAACTAATTTTGCTCTTGTTGCATACAACTAATGGCAAGTTCCTGTAGAAATATGTAATGTCACAGCAAGAGACAGTTGCTGAGGGCCCAAGAAATGGGATCCTAAGACTCATAAAGGAGTCTGAGAAGGTAGTCAAAGTGTAAGCACCTTGAAAAGTTATCCATAAAGAGAAAGAACTTGTGCAAGATAAAACCCCATAAAGAGAGGACAACCTGGCTAAGATGGTGTAATTTTTGCAAGACCAAATGAATCCGCACTGTGAGCACATGGAATTCTAGAGGAAGCAGGCTCAGGAGCAATTGAATCAGCAATAGGAACATATGGAAATACAGAGGGTGTAGTTTATGGAACAAATGGAATAGTAAAAAGCTCAAATGATAGTCAACAATAGTAACTCCTTGTTCAAAAACGTAAACTAATTGAAAACCTATCTAAAAATATCTAGAAGAAAATTTGGAGTGATTGACTGATGGATCATCCCGCAGGCGAGTTGGCAGTGAATTGAGAAAGGAATTAAGAAAAATAGATATCAAGATTTTTTTTGGAAAAGGAGATGGTGAAGTAGTGGAATAACGGTTAAATCAAGTTAAAAGTTATAATGCCATTAACAACACTATCTCTTCTGAATCCAAGATGACATGGGCAATAACCCATTTAAATAGATCTACCATGGATTGGTGGACGACCTACAAAAATAATAAGTATGTAGAAGTTGCAGATGTTCCATGGGATACATTTCTAAAAGAATTTAGGGATTGTTTTATAACACAACAATTTTATATTGAAAATTTTAGGGAGTTCACAAATCTGCACGAAGAAAACAAGAATGTTATTGAATATTATCATATATTTATCCAGTTGCTCAAATATGTTCCTGATTACAATCAAAATGAAGACATGAAGGTGCAAAAATTCTTGATGGGTTTACATCCAAGAATTGGAGATTTGGTAGGCTTAGTTAAGCCAAAAGATTTATCTGAGGCTTATGACATTGCCCACTTTAAGGAGGATAGCTACAAGAATACAAAAGCATATTACCAAAATACTGAGATATAGAGAAGAAGCAATAAAAAGAAGGAATTACATACCTGCAAAAGGAAACAAATATTCAAACAAGAAGTTCAGGGGTGAATATTGTCATAGATGAGACAATCGATATCGAAATAGATACCAAAATAGGGATCAACCTAAAAGAATAAATAACAGGGGTGATTATAAAGAGCACAGAAATAAAAATACATACCAAACTAGAAATGAATAAAATAGAAAAGATAAGACCCTTCTGCAGTGCTATATTTGTAGAGAAGCCCATTATGATAGCCAGTGTCCACAGAGGGTAGATAAGCAACAACCTGCTAAAGTGACCACACATAGAATGTATGCATCAACCGATGCTAGACCTAAAGTATACTGAAGTCTACCCAAGTTTGGAAACCTTGGCTACTAAATAGAATCAAGCCACATGGGAATATGTGGTTGATGACTCTTTTATGTGTTTTAAAAAAAATTATATAGACAAACATTAGGGAACAATTTTGTAAATACATTTTTGGGATACATCATGCATATTTGATGTGATATTACTTAAGACTATATACCATGTGCATATCTGATATTACTATGACCATAGATTGTGTTTTGGTTTATGTTATCATTCATTAATGGAAAGATAAATATTTTGTGTTTTGTGTTGTTAAATATTTTCATGCTATTTTGATATTGTTAGCTCAAAACATAGGGACTATGTTTAATTCTAGAGGGGGAGTATGTAACAACCCTTCCAAACGCATTGATTTGTTTGCTTGCTTTATCTGTTAGAATATGGTACTGCTAATGGTTCGATGAATGCAGGTACAGGTAGAACCTATTGAGGGAACAAGAAAGTGAACCAAACTCTTCCTCCTATTGGCAAGAAGAGGGTAGAGGTAAAGGTAAATTGGGAATACATGATGAGCAATATGATATTTGCAGTTTTAGGGCAGAGACCCTAATAGCAATATATTTTTCCAGTGGTCCATATAGGTGCATACATGTATTTGCATATAAGGAGTTGTGTTTGTCTATGGAAATAAGTTTTAAAGTGCATGCTTCTTGTGTAAACATGAAAAATAAAAGAAAAATAAATATAATGAATTTAAAAAAACATATAATAAATATAAATTACTAACAAAATAAAGATGAAAATTAATATAAGATTATATAAAAAAATTAATAATAATAAAAATATGAGTAACTATGCAAAATTATTATAAAAATAAATTAACAAGTAGTTATATATGGACATATGCATGAAATTTACTAGGTGTTAAGCGTAGATTCTTCATAATCCACTATAAAAATTAGTCTGAAGGCTTGAAAGGATCATCTATCTACGTTTTCTTCATTCTAGAGTTGTTTGTGAAGGACGTGTAAAAATTGTTCAGAAGAAGAGGCACTGCAATTTTGAGGTAATTACCAAATTGTTGCTTGGATGTGTGGATAGTATAACAATCTGATTGAATTTACATTATGTATGAAATAAACTCATGTATGTTGTGTTCAAATTTGATGTTGAAGTTCTAGTTGTGAAAAAAGAAAATTTGGAAAACAATTCATCTGTACGCATCTTAATTTACATATTAGAATAGATGCATTCATTTGGTTAGAGGTCGCTCTAAATTCCCTATGCCTATTCCCTCTAGTTATCTGCATCTACAATCTCCTTCGTTGTTGTCACCACCCATGATAGAATGTTTGTGGTTATCCCCTCAATAATTGCAGTGTTGTGTAAAAGAATGAATAGACATCATGTGTTTATACAAAACTCTAGTTAGTAAATCCTATAAATCTGCATTCATGTTGTTTTACTTCATGAATTACGAAATAGACATCATCTGTTTAAGATTTATATCTTTCAGATAATTTTCAACCTACCAAACTTATGTTAAACATTGCACCTTCTGCGTCGAAGGTATATGTTAAGACCGCATAGTGTATAACTGAAATTAATTCCACGGTGGTGAGTCTGGCATTAAATTTCTTGACTCAATTTAGGAGTATATGGATAAAAACTCTACTCTAATAAATGATTGTTCCTGAAGACTGAATGTTTGAAAAGATATTTTAATTTTGATAAATAAAAGTAGCGGAAGTATTTTACAATATTGATATGGTATACTTTTTGGATGTGAAAATTCAACTGGAATTTGAATCAGTTTAGAGAATATTAGTATTAAAGCACATATAAGTTGAGAATGTTGAATAAAGTGTAAAGTATATATATTCTTAGGAAAAGTTGTAAACGGAGGATGGCATAAGGTAGGTTGGTCAAAAATGGTTTAAAATTTGTAACTTATCCCGTTGGTCGACTATATGACTCTGTAAGACCCAAGACTATCTTACCTTAGAAGGATTTAAAATAGCCTTACTATCATTTTTTAGGAATATGACATAAGTTTCAACAATGGTTTGGTGTATCATTTCATTAAAACTCGTTAAAATGAATTATAATTGAAAAAGAATAAAGTTAAATAAATTTTGACCTATTCAAAGCCCTTAGTAATTTAAGCAGGTTGATGATGGATGACTTTGTATTTATTTTATGAGTCTTATATTTAATATTAAGTGATAGACTTATATTGGTTGACGTATATCGGTTTTACGTCTCCTCCATACAAGATTATTATAGATATTTAAGCAAGCCTTCTAACCCATACGATCACTATAAAAACTATTTAAATTGACTTTCTAGACCAGTTGTCTTAAGTTAGGGAAATAATTTAGGGTATAGAAAAGAGATTGGTGTTGCCAACATTTGTTAAAAGTTAAATTAGTTTAGGATAGACTTTACTGTACATCGTTTGTTTTTCTTTCCAATAAAAGCAGATATTAGAGGACTATTTTTAGGATTTCCCATAAAATAATCTTTAGTTTTTGAGCTTATGTTTCTATGCGTACGCGAAAGAGCCATGTATTCGTGTTATTATATAATGCATATTTGATGAAAATCTCTTAATTAAATTCAAAATCAAAATTGGTCATTAATCACTCTACGATATGATCAACGTCAAAGCGATAACCAAGTAAAATAGTTTCCCTCCCTCATTGGTTTATAAGTGGTTTTTACATTTTTCCTTTCCTTCATTTGCATCAGCCTAGAGGAATACTATTTGGAAAATACGTTTAAAGTTGTATGGTTTGCATTGCTTCCAAGTTTAGTTGATCAGTTGGGAATATGATATGTGATTTCTTGAAAGCATATTTATGATACAAAATTTAACAAGGATAACCATTAATCCAGATTTTATGGTATTATGTTGTCGAATGGGGTACAAACTAAGAATTAATGTTATAGTAAACGTGTTCACCATGACAAAATATTGGTTTACTCTGGTGAGTGTGTTGTTGTTCTCGACCTTGGT
Source organism: Wollemia nobilis (assembly GCA_028583015.1). Lineage (NCBI taxonomy): Eukaryota > Viridiplantae > Streptophyta > Pinopsida > Araucariales > Araucariaceae > Wollemia > Wollemia nobilis. Next base: position 13,364,474 of record JAQPPZ010001195.1, read on the forward strand.
TAGCAAACTTGTAATTAATGAGATACCCAGATAAAAGCAAATAATGACTAGGTGGTAGTAAAACATATTCTAGGGAATTGTAGTAAAGTAGCTATTTGGAACACAATGATGGTATGATTAGATACGGTTTCCAAGTGGTTGTACATTAAAATTTCATATTGGAAAAGAATATTGTGCATAGTATCCAAACATAAAATAAAAATTATTCAAAGTGTCACGATGTTTAGAATCTGAGAGGTTTGTATGGGAGAATAGGTGAGCTTAGTGAACCATCACGAATGTCACAATTTGGCAGTGAATTGAGAAAGGAATTAAGAAAATTAGATATCAAGCAATTTTTTGGAAAAGGAGATGGTGAAGCAGTGGAATAATGGTTAAATCAAGTTAAAAGTTATAATGCCATTAACAGCACTATCTCTTCTGAATCCAATACGACATGTGCAATAGCTCATTTAACTAGATCTACCATGGATTGGTGGACGACCTACAAAAATAATAAGTATGTAGAAGTTGCAGATGTTCCATGGGATACATTTCTAAAAGAATTTAGGGATCGTTTTATAACACAACAATTTTATATTGAAAATTTTAGGGAGTTCACAAATCTACACCAAGAAAACAAGAATGTTATTGAATATTATCATATATTTATCCAGTTGCTCAAATATGTTCCTGATTACGATCAAAATGAAGACATGAATGTGCAAAAATTCTTGATGGGTTTACATCCAAGAATTGGGTATTTGGTAGGCTTAGTTAAGCCAAAAGATTTATCTGAGGCTTATGACATCACCCACTTTAAGGAGGATAGCTACAAGAATGCAAAAGCATATTACCAAAAGAATGAGATATAGAGAAGAAGCAATAAAAAGAAGGGATTACATACCTGCAAAAGGAAACAAAGATTCAAACAAGAAGTTCAGGGGTGAATATTGTCACAGACGAGACAATCGATATTGAAATAGATACCAAAATAGGGATCAATCTAAAAGAATAAATAACAGGGGTGATTATAAATAGAACAGAAATAAAAATACATACCAAACTAGAAATGAATCAAATATAAAATATAAGACCCTTCTGCAGTGCTATATTTGTAGAGAAGCCCATTATGATAGCCAGTGTCCACAGAGGGTAGATAAGCAACAACCTGCTAAGGTGACCACACATAGAATGTATGAATCAATCGATGCTAGACCTGCAGTATACTGAAGTCTGCCCAAGTTTGGAAACCTTGGCTACTAAATAGAATCAAGCCACATGGGAATATGTGGTTGATGATTCTTTTATGTGTTTTAAAAAAAATTATATAGACAAACATTAGGGAACAATTTTGTAAATACATTTTTGGGATACATCATGCATATTTGATGTGATATTACTTAAGACTATATACCATGTGCATATCTGATATTTCTATGACTATAGATTGTGTTTTGGTTTATGTTATCATTCATTAATAGAAAGATAAATATTTTGTGTTTTGTGTTGTTAAATATTTTCATGCTATTTTGATATTGTTAGCTCAAAACATAGGGACTATGTTTAATTCTAGAGGGGGAGTATGTAACAACCCTTCCAAACGCATCGATTTGTTTGCTTGCTTTATCTATTAGAATATGGTACGACTAATGGTTCGATGAATGCAGGTATAGGTAGAACCTATTGAGGGAACAAGAAAGTGAACCAGACTCTTCCTCATATTGGCAAGAAGAGGGTAGAGGTAAAGGTAAATTGGGAATACATGATGAGCGGTATGATATTTGCAGTTTTAGGGCAGAGACCCTAATAGCAATATATTTGTCCAGCGGTCCATATAGGTCCATACATGTAGTTGCATATAAGGAGTTGTGTTTGTCTATGGAAATAAGTTTTAAAGTGCATGCTTCTTGTGTAAATATGAAAAATAAAAGAAAAATAAATATAATGAATTTAAAAAAACATATAATAAATATAAATTACGAACAAAATAAAGATGAAAATTCATATAAGATTATATAAAAAAATTAATAATAATAAAAATATGAGTAACTATGCAAAATTATTATAAAAATAAATTAACAAGTAGTTATATGTGGACATATGCATGAAATTTACTAGGTGTTAAGCGTAGATTCTTCATAATCCACTATAAAAATTAGTCTAAAGAATTGAAAGGATCATCTATCTACGTTTTCTTCATCGTAGAGTTGTTTGTGAAGGACGTGTAGGAGTTGTTCAGGAGAAGAGGCACTGCAATTTTGAGGTAATTACCGAATTGTTGCTTGGATGTGTGGATAGTATAACAATCTGATTGAATTTACATTATGTATGAAATAAACTCATGTATGTTGTGTTCAAATTTTATGTTGAAGTTCTAGTTGTGAAAAAAGAAAATTTGGAAAACAATTCATCTGTACACATCTTAATTTACATATTAGAATAGATGTATTCATTTGGTTAGAGGTCGCTCTAAATTCCCTATGACTATGCCCTCTAGTTATCTGCATCTACGGTCTCCTCCGTTGTTGTCACCACCCATGATAGAATGTTTTTGCTTATCCCCTCAAGAATTGCAGTGTTGTGTAAAAGAATGAATAGACGTCATGTGTTTATACAAAACTCTAGTTACTAAATCCTATAAATCTACATTCATGTTGTTTTACTTCATGAATTAGGAAATAGACGTCATCTGTTTAAGATTTATATCTTTTAGATAATTTTTAACCTACCAAACTTATGTTAAACATTGCACCTTCTGTGTCTAAGGGATATGTTAGGACCGCATAGTGTATAACCGAAATTAATTCCATGGTGGTGAGTCTGGCATTAAATTGCTTGATTCGACTTAGGAGTATATTGATAAAAGCTCTACTCAAATAAATGATTGTCCTTGAATATTGAATTTATGAAATTATATTTAAAGTAGTGGAAGTATTTTACAATATTTATATGGTATACTTTTTGGATGTGAAAATACAACTGGCATTTGAATCGATTTAGAGAATCTTAGTATTAAAGCACACATAAGTTGAGAATATTGAAGAAAGTGTAAAGTGTATATATATTCTTAGGAAAAGTTGTAAACGGAGGATGGCATAAGGTAGGTTGGTCTAAAATGGTTGAAAATTTATAACATATCCTATCGGTCGACTATATGACTCTGTAAGACCCAAGACTATCTTACCTTAGAAATATTTAAAATAGAGCATTACTACTTTTGTTTAGGAATATGACATAAGTTTCAACAATGGTTTTGTGTCTCATTTCATTAAAACTCGTTAAAATGTGTTATAATTGAATAAAAATAAAGTTAAAAAACTTTCTGACCTATTCAAAGCCCTTAGTAATTTAAGCAGGTTGATGGCTGATAGCTTTGTATTTATTTTATGAGTCTTATCTTTAATATTATGTGATAGACTTATATTGGTTGACGTATATTGGTTTTACGTCTCCTCCATACAAGCTTATCATAGATATTTAAGCAAGCCTTCTAACCTGTAGGATCACTATAAAAAATATGTATATTGACTTTCTCAGCCAGTCATATTAAGTTAGGGAAATAATTTAGGGTATAGAAAAGAGATTGGTGTCACCAATATTTGTTAAAAGTTCAATTAGTTTAGGATAGACTCTACTGTACATCGTTTGTTTTTCTTTCCAATAAATGCAGATGTTAGAGGACTTTTTTAGGATTTCCAACAAAATAATATTTGGTTAAATAAGATCATATTTCTATGCGTACGCGAAAGATCCATGTATTCATGTTATTATATAATGCGTATTTGACAAAAATTTCTTAATTAAATTGAAAATCAAAATTTGTCATTAATCACTCTATGATATAATCGATGTTAAAGAGAGAACCAATTAAAATAGTTTCCCTCCCTCGTTGTTTTATAAGTGGTTTTTACATTTTTTCTTTCCTTCATTTGTGTCTGTTTAAAGGAATACAGTTTGGAAAATACATTTAAAGTTGTATGGTTGACATTGCTTCCAAGTTTAGTTGATCAGTTGGGAATATGATGTGTAATTTCTTGAAAGCATATCTATTATACGAAATTTAACAACGATAACCATTAACCCATAGTTTATGGTATTCTGTTTTTGGAAGGGGTACAAACTAAGAATTAATGTTATAGTAAACGTGTTCACCATGAAAAAATATTGGTTTACTCCGGTGAGTGTGTTGTTATTCCCAACCTTGGTTAGCAAACTTGTAATTAATGAGATACCCAGATAAAATCAAACAATGACTGGGTGGTAGTAAAACATATTCTAGGGAATTGTAGTAAAGTAGTTATTGGGAATGCAATGATGATATGTTTAAATACGGTTGCCAAGTGGTTGTACATTAAAAGTTCATATTGGAAAAGAATCTTGTGCATAGTCTCCAAACATAAAATAAAAATTATTCAAAGTGTCACGATGTTTAGAATCTGAGAGGTTGGTATGCGAGAACAAGTGAGCTTAGTGAACCATCATGAATGTCCTTGTTCATTATTAAATCTAGCCATGCATCATCAGTAATAATACATATGATGGCCTGAGGTAGGTAAATTGATCTATAACCTTATTGAGGGTAAAATGTTGTATATAAAAAAGATGATTGGCTTAATATATTTTTTTTTTGTATTTACATGGTGGAATCGGTAGCCACCACGAATCCGGGCAGGCTATCCAGCTTTTATGGCCGCCACAGTATTCTGCGTTGTTCGCCCAGAAGCCGCCACACTGATCTTCGTGCAGTCCGCCCCTATAACCACCATGCCACAATCATTTTAAACCTTTTACGTCGCTGAGAGCACCAGGAAAGGGACAAGCGTTCAGTCCGACAAGGCCCGAGATTTGAACCTTGGACCTCCGCCCCCTTATGGGGTTTGGATGAACCAATTGGTCTACACCTCGAACCTCCATTGGCTTAATAGTTAAAGTAGCATTTTTATTTAAATATTAAAGTGTATAAATAAAATAACATTAAGGTTTAGCATAAATCCTTAAAACTCCAAATAAATGAACACATGAATGAGGTGGATATGCTTAAATATGAAAGAAATACTTCCACTGTGCATGAGCTGGTTAAAGCGAAATTAAGTATAGCTCAACCTTTATTCCTTAGCTTAAGGTACAATGTAACTTTTTGATAATTATTAAGTGTTATGAGTATTGTTTATAGTCAAAGTGGTTTTGAAATATTTATAGACTATGATTTCAATAAATAATTATGATAATATTAAATGGTCATATTCATAGGAAATAGATATTGAAAACTTGCAACAAGAAAATAATCAATCAAAGGGAATGAAAACTAAAACCTGACACTGATATTTGAACTAAGGAATTGTGTTCGTGAATAATGTCACTAAAATATTAGGTAGAGTTTGTTTAGTATGTTTTGCTTTGTAGCCTAGCAGTTATAGGTCTACAAATAAAATCAACATTTTTACTACATTCCAAACACTAAGACCCATTGAGAAGTATTTCCAACTATACCCAACTCCAATGATTGCGGGAAGGGCAACATCGTAGATCATAATCAGTCACTTTCAGGAAATTCAACCCAGGATGAGAGATCCTATTACTTTGAATAAGTGACGAGGGGTGGAATGGGACACAACCTCTAGACTGATATGTGAGTGGTACGTGAGGTTTTCTCACGATCTGAACACAAGTGGAGAATCGTTAGCAAACAATCGACAGTTTTAAGAGAAGTTTAACTTCGGAGCTAAAACGTCTAGTGGGTGTTGGAATGGGACAACACACCATCACTTGTAGTGAGGTCTGAGTTACCTGGTCTTGAAACCAGAGAAGTGGTGGACCTTAACTAAAATCCATGAGAGTGGGTATTCAATTAAGCACTAGGCATTCATACGCTAAACCATGACATAAAATGAGCACAAGCAAGGGAAGAAATATTCCAAAACCAATTATGCTATGGGCGGGGAAGTATGCGTCCACCCTTTCAGATGAAATAGGCTTTGAAAGGTCAATCCCTCACCATGAACATAGACCTCTGGAAATAGAGACGAACATGTTCACATTATGGCACAATTTGCGACACTTGGCCAATCTCGAACGATTAAGGGATTGTCTACAGTAGTCAAATACCTTAAAATGAATATCAAATGCTTGTGTACCAATTAATTGTTGGGTGTAGAATTAATTTGTTTTAAAAAATTTAATTGTGAGTTTGGACAACCAGGTGAGTAGACCTAGGTTGTTTCATTTAGCTCCAAGTGGAAGGAGTAACAACAGGTGCAGGCACATGAGTAATTTTAGAAATTTTTGGGCAAAGGTATCACCCTAAATCTATTTTTTATTTATCCAACATTGAATATTAACGTTAAGGAGGAGGTTTATTTAAAATATCTTTATTTTTGAAATTGATTAAAAGGAGAATATTAAATAACTGATTAAAAAATGGCATTAATTGGAGGAAGTAAATTATAAGGAGAAAGGAGGAAAATTAATTTATTGGAGGAAGTAAAATTATAAGGAGAAGAGATTAATTAAAAGGAAGAAGTTGAAGAAGAAAGAAATAATTTAAAATAGTTTATTAAAAAAATTAATTGAGGAGAAATTAATTGAAAGGAGAAATATTTGAAGAAAGAATATTGTCCAAAGAGATAGGAAAATTAAATTGAAGAAAAATATAAAAGTTGAAGAAAAAGATTAATTATATTTGAAGAAGAAGAAATTAAAGAAAGGAGAATTATTGTCCATAGTGACAGAAATTAATTATTTGAGAAAAGTTATTGAAAAGAAGAATATTAAAATTTGAATATTGAAGAAAGGGAAAGAATATATTGAGGAAAATATTATTGTTTGAAGAAAAGAAGATTTAAAATATTGAATTTGGGAGTAAAAAGGATTTCAACTACAAAGAAAAAATTATTGAAGGAAGAAGAAATTTTTAAATTAGGGAGATAAAAGGTCTTCTACTTTATAGACACCAGACAAACAAATAAAGAAAGAATTATCATAATTAGAAAACAATTATGAATGCATCAAAAAGGTCTTTTACAAAGTCACATATGCTTAAAGAGGTAAACTTCATAAAGAAATATTTTTGAAAGCAAATAAAATATTGTCACAAACATGCTCTAAGATATAATGAATCACCACAAGAAAATCAAACAGAACCAAAAATTGGGTATGAAGATAATTCTTGGTATATTGATTCAGGAGCTAGTAATCATATGACTGACAACCTATATTGGTTTGATTCTATTCAAGTGAAATAAAGTATACCAATTAAGATTGTTGATGAAAAATCTACCAAGTCCAAGGAACAAACAATGTTACACTTAGTCTACCTTTCTCATAATGTACACTAGATAATGTTCTTTATGTTCTAAGGATAACAAATAATATAATCTTGGTATCACAATTATTGGATAGAGGCTGCAGCAGTGAGTGCGAGTGCAAGCCGAGAGTAAGTGCAGTAGCAAGTGTGAGCGCGATCGAGGAGGGTAGCCAGGAGTGAGCGCAACCAGGAGTAAATGCAACCGAAAGCAAGTGGGAGCACAAGCTGGGAGTGAGGGCAACCGAAGTAGGTGCAAGCACAAGTTAGGAGTGAATGCAGCCACAAGCAAGTGCGAGCATAAGCCAAGAGTGAATATAGCCAGAAACAAGAGTGCGAGTGCAAACCGGTGCGAGTATCGAGTGTGCAACCGAGAGTGAGTGCATCCAAAAGCAAGTGCGAGCGCAAGCTGAGAGTGAGGAGGAAGTGTGAGCAGGAAAGCAAACAATAAAAAGAAAAGTGTGACCAGTCACTTCTTGTTCCAGATCTCAAGAAAATTTAGAGGATTCATTTGAAAAAAACCTAGGTAACATGGAAAGAAAGTCATTTGTGAAAGTCCTTACTGAAAGTATGAATGGCCAAGTTGGAAGTTTGGATGCCCTAGCTAGCAATAAGGGTAAGAGAGAATCTATGGCAAACCCAGTCTGGGTAGCAGATTCTACACCAGAAGTGATTATCAAAGATGAGATGATTGAGCATGATATAATGATTCTTAAAACCAGAGGGTTAATTTGTAAGTTTCATGGATATTGGCCAGGTTTTTCTGAGATTCAAAATTGGATTAAGTGGAAGTGGGGATTGAATTCAAATTACTCCATGAATTTTCTTTCAAAAGGATTTTTCCTCATTATTTTCTCTAGTTCAGAAATAAGGGATAAAATAATGGATGGAGGCCCATGGTTTAGGGGTAAAGATGCATTATACTTAAGACCTTGGAGTGAGAATTTTTTTATGGACACAGAAACTATTAAAAGGCTTCCAGTATGGATTAGGCTTTTTGGACTTCCTTATCAACTCATCAATAAGGAGGTTTTGAAGAGTATTGGTAATACTCTAGGTGAATTCATCCAAGAGGGACCATCTACTAAGGAGAGAAGACATGTTGTATACACTCGAATATGTGTTTCCATGGATATTTCTAAACCTTTACCACAATCGATTAGGATTAAAACTGAATCAAGAGAATGGGATCAACAGGTGGATTATGAAAACATTGCATTTCGATGTCGCAAATGTCATGAAACTGGGCACATGGCAAAATACTACAAAGTAAAAATGGAGGAAGAGATGGAATTTTTTGGGCATGAGGGTAATTTCAATTTGAAACAAGTAGACCATATCATAGGAGAAGCTAGGTCAAATCAAGGATTTTCCACTCCTAAGAAAGTGGCAAGAAAAATCCCTCTACATCATCAAATGGAAAAGGCAATTACAGTTCACTCGAATCAGCCATTAGAAGAAAAAAATGGTATGGAAGATGAGGAAGTACATTGCGCAAGTTCAAATATAGGAGCTCAAGGTGCGAAGGAAGAGGGGAAGGCAAATTTTAATACAAAGGAAAATGGGGAGATGAATCTTAAATCAAATAAGGAGAAGGAGGTCAAGCTTAATCTAGGTAAATCACCTTTACTATCCTCAAGTAGCTTAAAATATTCTCCTTCCAATAAAAATGAAAGTAGTATGGAGTGTGTTCCTTGCACTTTAGGTTTTCAAGAGCAGTATATTAAAGAAAATATTATGGAGGATATCCAAGGAAATTTAGGGTTTTCAGGCCAACATAAGAAAGTGATGACTATGGAGGATCATCTTTGCAGTTTAGAGTTTTTAGGGCAACATAAAGAAGAAAATGCTAATGAGGCTATTCCTTGCACTTTCGGCTCTTTAAGGCAACATAAACCTTTAGAAGATAAGTCTCATTTTGAACAATATGAAAAAATGGAAGAGATTGATGAAGATGAGAGTGTTGGCAAGAATGGAAGAAGGAGAGGAAGGCCATCAAACCATGATCTAAGAGAAAAAGAAACTCAGAAGGATATTGATTTGGGAAGCCAAATAAAAATATCATAGGTGTTAACAAGAAGTGGGGCTAAGCCCACTAACAAAAATAAAAAGTATTGATGATGAAAATGATATCATGGAATATTAGGGGTATGAATAAAACCCCTAAAAAAAGAGTTATTAAGGAATTAATAGGTTGTTATAGCCCTGAGTTTATTTTAATACAAGAAATAAAATTAAGCAGTGAGGAATGTAAGGAGGCTTTTAAGAAGATTTGGAAGACAGGTGATTGTTTAGCAGTTTCTTCTACAGGAGCTTCAAGTGGTATTGCAATAATATGGGATAAATGCAAATGGGATGGAGAACTATTAGAAGCAAAAAGTAATTGGGTTGTTGGATTATTTTGTAAGAAAGAGGAAAACATCAAAGTTGGGGTTATAAATGTATATGCTCCAACTATAGTTACTCCACGTGAAAGATGTTGGAAGGACCTTAGTATATTTTTGTCAAATACAATGATGATTCATTGTGATCTATGGATTCTTGGGGGTGATTTTAATATTATTATATCTCCTTTGGAAAAGAAGGGTGGCATTCTAGGATGGTCTAAATCAATGCAATATTTTTCTTCATTTGTCAATTCAAATGACCTTTGGGATGTTAGTCCCTCAAGCTTTCAATACACATGGGATAACAGACGCATTGGAAAAAATCATATAGCAGAAATACTGGATAGATTCTTGTTATCCAATAATTGGTTGCAAACAAAGTATACAATCTCTTCAGATATTTTATTACGAGAAGGATCAGATCACAAACCCATTCTTTTGACTTGTGAGTCACCTAACAATGGTCATCCAAAGCCATTTCGCTTCCAGTCTATGTGGCTCCAAGACCCTAATTTTTTCTAGATGGTTATGTTATGGTGGGATGAATCAAAATTTGAAGGATCATGTATGTACAGGTTTGTTCAAAAGTTGAAACATGTAAAGGAGCAAATGAAGATATGGAATGTCAAATATTTTGGTAACATTTTTAAAGAAAAAAGAAATTGAATCCAAACTCCAAAATTTACAAGAGATAGTAGAAATTAATGGAATGGACCAGGATTCTTATGTGAAAGAAAAACAATTACTTTTTGATTATCATAATGCATTGAAAAGGAGGAGTCATATTGGTTCCAAAAATCTAGAGAGAAATGGCTCAAGGAAGGAGATAGAAATACAAAGTTTTTTCATGCTACAACAAAAACAAATTTTTATGTTCGTCATATCAAAAATATTATAACTCCAGATGGAAGAAATATTGAGGATGAAGAAGATATAAGGAAGGAAGCAGTAAATTATTTCAAAAATATTTTGTCAGATTCTAGGCAAGATAAGGAGGCACAAGAAAAAATTCTACAAAATATTCCATCAATTATCACTCAGAGACAAAATGAAATCTTGAGGAAGAAGATATCTATGGAGGAGCTCCATGAAGCAGTTTTCTCTTTCCATCCTAACAAGGCACCTAGCCTAGATGGATTTCCTACAATTTTCTTTCAAAATTTTTGGGATTTATTGAAGAGTGATATGTTAGATGCAGTGGAAGAGGCCCAAAAAAGGAAGGCTATAATAAGTGATATCAATGCTACTTTTATTACCTTGGTTCCCAAGAAGGGTGACACAAAATATTTTGATAATTTTCATCCAATAAGCCTTTGTAATATGATTTACAAGATCATTTCAAAAATTATGGCAAACAGGTTGAAGGGCATTCTAGGGTGTATTATCTCAGAGGAACAAGGTGGCTTTGTTCAGGGTAAACAAATTCTTGATGGTATAATTATTGCACAAGAGGCCATACATTCTCTTCATTCCATGAAAAAACCAGGTATGCTTTTGAAATTAGATATGAACAAAGCATATGATAGGGTTTCCTAGAATTTTTTACATGCTATTCTCAGAAAGTTTGGCTTTGATTATAGTTGGTGTGAGTGGATTAAATGTTGTTATAGCACTGCAAAATTTTTTATTTTGATCAATGGTTCTCCTATTGGGTACTTCAAGTCATCTTGTGGACTTCGTCAAGGTGATCCTCTTTCTCCTTATCTATTCATTATTCTAGCAGAAGCATTAGGGAGAGCATTTTCAAAGGTAAAAATGGAAGGAAAAATCAAGGGTATTCAAGTTGCAAAAAATGGTCCCTTTGAATCTCATCTCCAATTTGTTGATGATACTTTTCTTTTGGGTCATCCCTCAGTCAGTGAGGCCATGGAGTTTAAATCAATATTGTCATGTTATGAGAAGGCTATTGGAAAGTTGGTAAATACTTCAAAATCCAAGATTTTTTTCATTAATACTGCCCTAGATTTACAACAAATTATTGTGAATATTTTGGGGTTTAAAATTGAAAATTTTCCATCAATCTACCTAGGTATTCCTTTGTCTGATAAAGGAAATAAAAAGGAGCTTTGGATCTCTTTTTTGGATAGAATGAAAGCTTGCTTGGCAGGTTGGAAAGGTAAGTTCTTAACCATGGCAGGAAGGCTACAACTCATAAAGACTACTTTGCAATCCATTCCTATTTATATGATGTCAGTTTCAAGACTGCCAATAGGTATTGCATCAAAAATTGATAAAATTCAAAGAGAATTTCTATGGAAAGGTTGTGAGGAAAAATTTAGGTTTCCTCTTTGTAAGTGGGAAAGGGTTTGCAGAGGAAAGAATATTGGAGGAGCAAGCTTGCGGAATTGTAAACTTATGAATTTGGCATTAGGAGCAAAGCTTGGGTGGAGATTATTCAGAGATCAAGGAAAGAATTGGGTAAAAATATTACTTCAAAAATATATAGGTTCTCTTGATGCAATGAAATTGTTTAGAAAAAGAACTCTACCCAAAGGATCATCAACATGGAACTTCATATCAGAGAGTTTGCAATTGATAAAGAAACATATTAGATGGTCAATCAATGAGGGGAGTTATGCAAATTTTTGGTCTGATGCTTGGTTGAAGCCTTATCCTCTCATATCAGACTCAAAATGGAAACCATTGGCTCAAGCGTGCCTAGCATGTAAAGGTCCAAAGGTCAAATATTATATTATTATGAACAAAAACTCTAGATCATGGATTTCTTTTAGTGACCTAGTTGAAGGAGAGGAACAAAAAAAAATTGCAGATGAACTTCAAAATATGCTTCTAGAGTTTTATTTGCCAATTTTTACATGAAAATATGAGTTGGTTTGGAACTTATCAAAGGATGGTGGATACTCAGTAAAGTTGGGATATGAGAATTTAGAACAATCAAAATTTCCTTCTCCCAAATATTTTCCTTGGAAGAATGTTTGGTCATTAGAGGCTCTCCCTAAGGCCTCAACATTTCTTTGGTTAGCAGTTCAAAGTAAGATTCTTTCAGGAGAGAGTCTACAAAGAAGAGGATATTATGGACCCTTCAGATGTGCCTTGTGTGAGAAGGATTTAGAAACATCAGACCATTTACTCCTTCATTATCCATTTGCTCACACCATTTGGGGTTACTTTTTAAAAAATATGAAATTATATTGGGTATCTCCATCAACATTGAAAGAGTTGATAAAATGTTGGATAAATTATTTCAAAGCTAAAGCATTATGTATTCTTTGGAGGATTGGCCCTACCATTATTTGTTGGAATTTATGGCTTGAAAGGAATAATAGAATTTTTAATAATAAATATCAAAATCATGCCCAAGTTTGGAACCGTATCAGTGCCTCTCTTGCAGAATGTCTACAAATATGGTGCTCATCATGGGAAGTCTCAATTGCAAAAAAATAAGTGCTAATAATTTGGCTACAGGATTTGAACATACATGGAAGAGTCATCTGTGACAACGAAATTAAAACAAAGGATCTACTTCGATCTATGGTAAAATGGAAATGTCCAAAAATTGGGTTTATCAAAATTAATTTTGATGGTGCTTCTAAAGGAAATCCAGGAAAAGTTGGTGGAGGTGGTGTTTTTAGAAATAGTGAAGGCAAAATTCTCCTCACTTATTCAAAATCATATGGAACTTCAACTAACAACTATGCAGAGGCTAGGGCACTTCTTACTAGGATTAAAATTGCAACAGAAAAAGGATGGAAATATATTTCAATTGAGGGGGACTCACAAATTATCATCAATGCTATTAACAAAAATGGATGTGGAGACTGGATAAAAAATAATATTATTGTTGATGTTCATCATCTATTACTAGAGGCAATCTCCTGGCAGTGTGAGCATATTTATAGAGAAGGAAATCGAGTAGCAGATAAATTAGCGAATTATGGTGTTGATCTACATCCCCATGAAATTCAAATTTTAGAAGACAACTGGCCAAGTGAGATTTTATGTCTTAATAAAAATGATGTCAAGGAGTTGATTGTGGAAACATAGCACTTTGAGAAAGTTGAAGAATATATTTAAGAGAAAAAAAAAAGAAAAATAGTGATAAAAATGTTTGCTACAACAAATGTAATATTCTGGTATTTTGATGGGAGTGGCCCCCAATAGAAGCCACATATAACCTATTCAAAAAAATTATTGGATAGAGGAAGAATAATAGAATTCAAAATCATCAATGGTAGTAAGAAATGTCTTATTAAGAAAAATTTAAGCTCTTGGATACTACAAAAATTGAAGCTTTTGGATACTACAAAAATTGTATATTTACTTTAGATGTGATAGCACTTTGACAAAAACATTTATATAAACTTCTACCAAAAGAACAATATCAAAAAAGATATTTAATTGAACACAAAGTTCTCATAGCAAAAGAACAAGACAATATATCAGCAAAAAGTACTATACTTGACAAGATGATAAAGAAAATGAAAAATGTGTTCATGAGTATACTACAAAAGAAATACACAAATGACCTTCATCAGTATGCTGCTAGGATTGATTCAAACATTGCAAATAGTTATGATGGTTCTAGCATCAAAGATGTTAAGATGGAAAATATTGATTATAACAATAAGGATGTAAGCTATAAAAGTGTTAGATTATATTATTGTGATGACTTGCTTCCTAGTATCAATAATGTCATGAAAGGAAACAATAAGCTTAGATCAATAATAGGGAATTCTAATATTGAAGATAGAAATATGATAGAGTCAGGTTACAATTGCTATCAATGTTGGGACAAAAATAGGGCAAGAGGTAAAAAATAAAAAATGATCAAGAAACTACATCATCATGAAGAGGGATAAGAAGAGGACCAAAGCAAAGGATATTTTTACCAAATAATGTAATACGGGGGGGGGAGGTTGCTAAAAGTATTACATTATTTGGTACCTTGCAAGAATATTGCAAGTACCATGTAAATATTTTAGTTTAGAGTTATGTAAATATTTGAGTCTAAAGTAGGTGTCATGTAAATACTTAACATGTGTGGAGTTATGTAAATAAATTTATTTTAGTTTGTGTAATATTTAGAGGTTTTTTCATATGTGGAGTCAAGTCATATCTTCTATGAGTTTGAGGAGATGAAGAGTTAGTGAAAGTAGAAATATCAAGAGTTGTGTGAATGTGAAGAGTCTCATGTCCAAGTTGTATATATTGAAGATAAATAATTGTAATAGGAGAATCAAATAAGCTTTGCAATACATTGTGTTTGCATTGCTTAAGTAGATGTATTTCTCAATAATTTTTTCAATGAGTTATTGTTAATTGTTATATATAATTGTGTGAATATTTTATCTTGATATATTTTAAGATCTTGTGAGGAAAGTGTCGAATTGTTAATAGCTATATTATTTAATTAAATGTGTTTGGATGAGAAATGGGATGATGCATGTAGCCACAAAATTTTGACACACTTCAAAATTCCCACTTCCTAGTAAAACATGTTGTTTACCCTAACAACATGAAATTTACCCTCAAATACCCCTACCTCGATTTTCATGCCAAGAAAATGGAAATTGATTTAATTTCCCTTTTTTTTGAAAATTTGGGCAAACCCGACGAAATCGGACTTTTTTGACAATTTCGGATGCTCGATTTCATCCAAATCCCACGTGCACCTAATTTAGGTGCTCTGTTGGGATTTTGAACCTAATCTGGGCCAACCCAGATTCCCGATAAATTTGGATCTCCCAAATTTGTCCAAATCAAGCAAAATCCCAAATTGGCCTAACTACTTGGCCTATTTTCGCCTCCCTCCCTGGTTCCTCGACCTGCATCAGGCATTTAAACCCCTAGACCCCCCTAAAAAAACTAATGGTGATAATTTGTAGGAAATATTGGTTGGAGAAGGAGATTTCAGAGCTTTTGTTGTAGGTTACAGTGGAGATTTTGACCTTCAGATCACCATTCCTAGAGCTCTCAGACATGGCGATGCCTACTATAAGTTTAGATCTGGTTTATGCTTAATAGTAATTTGATTTTTGCATTGCTTTTCACAAATTTGGGACATCCAAATTTGTCATAAAAGCCCGATTTTTGACCATTGCTTTTGCAGAACTAGCCATTGGATATTTTTGGGACATCCGAAATCATACATAAAGTCTGAAAACATACATAAAGTCCAAAATCATACCAATTAATGTTGGGGGTAAAATTTTGATTGCAGATTTATCAATTTGAGTCCTAGTTGCACTGTCTACTTTTATTTGCTTTAATTACTCCATTGTATCTCATTATTTTATTGTGCTTACTGCATTTAATCTTATATGTTTTGCATTAGATCCATAGATCCTTTATTTTTCATACGATTTGCTAAAAGAATCAAGGGGATTTGACTATCACAGATCATGATCTATTATGACCTAAGAAGATCCCCCATCCCTAATTTCAAATTTTAGTGTTGCATTATGAAATTGTAGGTTTCTGATATATTCAAATGATCCAAATTTTTCTAACAAATTCAGACATCCGAATTCATATTGTAAACATCCAAATTCATCCTGTAAACACCCAAATTCATATCAAAGCAAACATCTAGACCAGGTAAGGATCTAAACCTATTTTTGATACTTTAGATCTATATTTCTATGTTTGATCGACATTTACATTAAACAAAGAAAAATAGAAAACACCAAAACATAGACTTTATTGCATTTATCATCTTCTATACTAGTCAAAACACAAAACACAAAAATAAAAACTCATGATTAGTATAAAATTCCATATTTTAATTTCTAAAACATTTGCATCTTAGTCAAACTTTACAATGCTTTCTAGATAGACTTGTATGCCATTTGTTCTCAAGGAAAGATAAATTGCATATAGTTAGGTAGAAATTGCATTTGGCCAAACCCTAGGTGTATGCACTTAAAAAGGAATACATCAAACATCCACCTTACCTAGGCATGGAAACCACCACAGAAAGTGTTTCCTGGTGAACCCTCACCCCATTCATCGACAAACACCAAGGAGAGTGCAACTCAAGCACTTCTCATCCGAGGTGTAGATCCATCATTTTCCCTCCCCTTTTAGGCATGGATCCATTAGCCTAGAAGAAAGGGGTGCAAAAATTTTGGGTCTACATTCTTTGGTGAACCCGACGTGAACTACACCATCATTATCAACTTTGTTGTTTTTCCTTTTCATAAAAAAAAAAACAAAAATAAAAATTTCTAAATGGTAGAAAATAGTATTAAAGAGTCTTCATTTATAGACCTTAGAAAAACACTCATAGAGCGAGAGGTTGACCTCTTCTACAAAAATTATCATACAGAACGCCAAGTGGACTTGTGGAAAAACTTTAGTATCATTGAGAATAGATCTGAAGAAATAAGGAAAATTAAAATAATTGATGTTACTAAAGCCCTAGGGCCAGGTTATTACTCTCCCTATTTTGAAATCAAAAGAGGTTGTGAATGTTGGCTCACAAACAAATGAGCTAGTGTTCATTCAAACATCTATCCTTGGGATAACTATCTGGAAGAAGCATTAAATATCCATAAATTCTTAGCATACTTAGAGGACAATGAGGTAACCCTAGAACAAAGAAGAAGATATCACAAAGCACCTAGGGCAGTCCTCTTTTGAGACTATTGTTATGAATTGCAAGTTCAACCTTCTACCTCAGATACTAAGGAACTTACCCTTGTCCACTTCATCCAACTTCTAGTAGATGATTTCTCTTTTGAGGAAGAACACTACATGAGTCCTGAAGATCTAGAGCCCATTAATGACATTCACAAGCTCTTCAAAGAAGATTAAACCATTTAGCATTGTTATCAAAATTCTGTAAATACTTGAGTTAAAGAATAGTAGATTGTTTTTTTTCAAGAACAAAAACAAAAAAAACAATAAAAACAATAAAAACAACAAAAATAACAAAAAAAAACTTTAATTAGCATCGATAGGAAATATGCCTAAAACTCTAAGGAATGGTAAACAAGTGGCAACTGGCTTCGAAGAAGAGTCGGATACTGAAAACCCCAATAGTGAAACTGAAATGGAAGAAATTCCAGAAGAACAAGTAGCCCAAATAGAACAACATGATGAAGATGAAACAATTAAGGTTTTTGACCCTAAAATGGGACCCCAAGGAGACATTCATTTTGAATCTATGGATCACTTTTGTGAATTTTTGAAACATAACCGATCTACTATTACCAACACATTTGAAATAGAAGAACAAGTTAGAAAAGGTGATGTTTTAGTTGAAGATGCCTTAGAACAAGTTTTTCAAATGTGACCAAAATTGGAAACCTATGAAGAGGATACCTCATTACAACATGCCACTCATATTGACCCTTCCTTAGATCCTACCCAAATTATGCATCCCCAAGATACTCATCATCAAACTCAAACATCAATTGCATCACAATGCCAACCTACTTTGGTGGCCAACATAACTACTTCTACTCAAAAACAACCTTCTTCTTCTCAAAATAATACTTTTCTTTCCCAATATTTCAAAAATCGATTTGGTCAAAACTCTACATCTCAAAAGAACAAAAATGTGCAAAATCCTACTTCTTTTCAACAAAATTCCCAACAAAATGCAGCTCCTTATAAACTCAAAAATCCTCCCATTTCAAATCCTATGCATAATAGTATCACCATTCCAACCCCCTATATGGTAGCACAATGTACATATTATCCTCCATATGCCAACATAATAGCACAACATGGAAACAATGAGCAACCACAACATCTTGAAACTATAGTGAAGCAATTAGCTTCACGATTGGATCAAATAGACCCTTATCATCCTACATATAGCTATAAGGAAATGTGTAATCAACCATTGGATCCTTATGTTGTTGCTAAACCATACCCTAAATGCTTCCCCATGCCGGTATTACCAATTTATAAGGGAATTGAAGATCCAATTGAGCATATTCGTATGTTTAGGACAGCTTGTCATGACATTGCATATGATGATATGTTATTGTTAAAAATATTTCCAAAAATTTTAGGAGGTATGGCATTAGAATGGTACTATCAATTGCCAACACATTCCCTAAGAAATTTTGAAGAAACTAGGGAGTTGTTTGTACATCAATTTGGTGCCTATATAGAGAGGCATGTCACAATAAAATATTTGTACAACCTCAAACAAGGAAAAGAAGAGAGCTTCACAGAATTTCTAGCTCGATGGAGGAAACTTTTAGGTAAACTACATTTCGCTTTACCTCCAAGAGAAATGTTAGAAATTTTCATTGGGAATTTACAAGAGCAATTATCCTACGAGTTAGCTATGGCTACCGTAACATCCTTTGATCAAGCTATAGACTTGGAAAGAAGGGTAGAAGAAGCCCTAATCAGAAGGGGATAGTTTAAAAGGAAGTATGAAGACAAGTCATCTAAAAATCAATACAAGAACAAACATGTGGTAGGAGATGGGGTTACAGATAGTAGACCCCCTCCAAATGTTAACACCATAGAAACTACAAAGAAGTTTGTGTTAAAAGCACCCCAAAAACCTCCACAATGAAACTTCACAAGATTAAATCAACCTTTGACGATGGTCTTACCACAATTAGTAGAAAGAGGTTTGATAAAATTTCCAGAGATACGACAACCTGACCCCTCTCAACCTTGGTACAGACCGGACCAACATTGTGATTTCCATCAAGTTGATGGACATCCAACCAACACTTGTAGAATATTAAAACACTTAGTACAAGACTTGATTGACAATGGAAAATTGGGAGTGGAAAATCCTCCACCTAAGGCTAATCCACCAATAGAACCACAAAAGCAATAGGTGCAAAATGCCAATCAAGATCTAGACATCTTCCAAAATCCTTTACCAAACCATGGTAAGGAAGTTGTAAATCAGCTAGATTATAAGATTGTGCCTCATCCAACATGTTATGTGGGAATGATTAGTAGTCACTTACCATCGCAACTCTCACAAACTTCCTTTGTGCCTACTCAATCCATTGTCACAATTGAGCAATTTCGAGGAAGGACAATACAATTCTCATCTTTTGACCATATAGAAAGTGAAACTGAATCTGAGGTAGACATTAGTTCCTTACATTCTAATAGTTCAGAAGATGAATCAGGACCAATTCTACCCATCATAGATTCATTAACTCTGGAGGAACCATTTCCAAGAATGATAACAACCCATCCTTCTTCACAACAACTTCTTCCCATAGAACAAACATCAAATGCTAGATCACAACTTGTTCAAGATGATCCTCCCATTCCCCACCAATCAAGCAACATTGTGGCTACAGTTGGAGCCATTACTAGACAACAAGCTCAAACTCAAAATTCTCAACCTCAATTACCTACAACTCAACCAAATGATGTGGATCAACCATATTTTGTTCTGAAACCACCTTATAAGGGAAATAATGTAATTCGACCTCAACAGAAAGCTCCCTTTGATATTAATGAACAACTAGCTAATACAACAACTAGGATTTCTCTCTTAGATCTTCTTAGAACTTCATCAGTTCATAGAGAAGAATTAATGAACACCTTGAGTCAAATGATGGTGCCTCAGGACATAGAACCAACTATTGTAGTGAATGTTGTAGCTTCTCATGGAATTGATTACATCGATTTTCATGACAAAGATATACCTCCACACAATATGCATAGGGATAATCCCTTATACATAACAACATTAATCGGATATGTAGGTGTTAAGAGAGTATTAATTGACAATGGCTCATCCTTAAATATTTACACCTATGACTTTTTCAAAAGGTTTGGGTTCAGAAATGAAGACTTATGGAGAACTAAAATGATTATAAAAGCTTTTAATGATGAAACCCAAGAGGCTTGTGGTGTGATATCTATCCCATTACAAGTTGGCCCTAGAATTTTGGATACATCTATTTTTGTTGTATCTTGTCCTGCATCATACAACATCCTTCTAGGACACCCTTGGATTAATGCAATGAGGGCAGTTCCCTCTACCTTACATCAATGTGTCAAATTCAAGTTTAAAAATCAATTGGTCACCATCCATGGAGACCCTAGACCTTTCGATATGTGTGCAATGGTGGAACCTATTAATGTTCCATTTTGTCCAGCCTTATCATCATCGATTCCTGTTCCCCCTAAGTCTTCTTCCCCAAAAATTGAACCTTTACCTTCTTCTGACACAACTACACCATCTAAAACTGATAATCCTTCTACCTCATATCCCCTCATAGATGAAGTTTTACCAGATTTATCTACCATATTAGCACCTACAGAACATGCCAATTTTGTTGTACAAGACTCCATTATCTTATCCCAATTACCACCATCCCTGCATACAATAAGTTTACCTCGCAAACGAGGAAACATATATCATGTTGGAAGTTGTACTTTTATTTCTGTAGGATGTTCTCCCGATAAAATCAACATCAAGCAAATGAGCTTTACATTCGATGAGAATAATTTTGCTCAATGTTATTTCTCCAACAGATATATAAAATTGAAACAAATGATGTGTGATATGGGTTACAGAGGTAAAGGTTTGGGTCATTTTGAAAATGGCATACGCGAACCATTTGAGGTTGAGGAATGGCCTGCCCGATGTGGTATAGGCTATATCCCTACAAAATCTCAACCTTTCCCTTTTAATGACGATGATCATCTAATCACCTATGATGAATATTTGGAAAATCAAAAATATTTAATGAATAATAAGAAGAGAAGACAAACTCATTTTTCTTGCAATATGATTTCAATAGTCCATCCAAAAATGATTGCCACTCCAGATGAGTGTATAGAAGGAGATGTCTTTTTTGACATCTCCCTCGAAGAAGTTATGAGGAATAGTTTCTTCTTTGATGGGTCCATCCCATGTATAGCCCATGTCCACACAATAACCACACAAGAAGAGTTAGCCAAATTATCCCTAGAAGAACTTCAAGAAATGGGTGTTTCACCCGCACCTCCTAACTTTGAAAGGGACTTAAATATTTTGGTAGAAGATATCTTAAAAATCAATATTGGAACAAAAATTAATCCTCACATGGTCAAAATTGGAGCTACCTTGAGTAAATAAGAACAAATAAAATACACATAACTTCTTGTGGAATACCCTGATATCTTTGCATGGACGTATGCAGATATGCCTGGCTTAGATCCTTCTATTGTCATGCACCACTTAGTGGTGCATCCTGATGCTAAACCTGTAAAATAGAAACTTAGGAAAATGCATCCTAAAGTAGCCTTGCTAGTTAAAGATGAGTTGCAAAAGTTATTAGATGTTGATTTCATTCAGGCCATAGATTACTCTGATTGGATATCTAACGTCATCCTAGTAACCAAAAAAGAGGCTACTAAAATCAGAGTATGTACTGATTTTAGGGACATCAATGTTGCATGTCCCAAAGATGATTTTCCCCTTCCTAATATGGATCAAATCATTGATTTCATAGTAGGAAGTGGGATGTTATCCCTTATGGATGGATTCTCTAGATATAACCAAATCTGTATAGCACAAGAAGATCAACCCAAAACTACTTTCATTACACCTTGGGGGACTTTCTATTGGAAAGTAATGCCCTTTGGTCTAAAGAATGCAGGAGCAACTTATCAATGAGCTATGACCTACGTGTTCCATGATATGATGTATGATATCTTACATGATTATGTAGATGACATCATAGCTCGATCCATTAAGGAAGAGGATCATATTCTCGACTTGCGATGAGTCTTTAATAGACTTCATGAATACAAAGTCCGCTTAAACCTAGAAAAATGTGTGTTTGGAGTAAAATCAAGTAAATTATTGGGATTTATTGTGTCTATGTGAGGAATAGAGATAGATCCTATCAAAATCAAGGTAATCATCGATATGCCACCACCAAAAACCTTAACAGAACTTAGAAGTTTACAAGGTAAGCTCCAATCTATCCATCATTTCATTGACAAATTGGTGGATAAATGTCAACCCTTTCTTAAGTTACTTAAGAAAGATACTTTTTTCAAATGGGATGAAGAATTCCAAGAAGCCTTTGAAGCTCTTAAGACATATCTTCTTACACCACCAGTACTCGTTCCTCCTAGGCCCGAGTATCCTTTTA
The DNA here is from genome assembly GCA_028583015.1 of Wollemia nobilis. Lineage (NCBI taxonomy): Eukaryota > Viridiplantae > Streptophyta > Pinopsida > Araucariales > Araucariaceae > Wollemia > Wollemia nobilis. The sequence goes on from JAQPPZ010001195.1 coordinate 13,387,195, forward strand.
TTCTATACATTTCTACCTCAGAACTTGCGTTAGGAGCAATGCTAGCACAACATGATGAGGATAAGAAAGAAAGAGCTATTTATTACATAAGTAGAACCTTGATAAGTTATGAAACTCGTTATACTCCTTTAGAAAAACTCTGCTTAGTTGTTGTGTTTTCTACACAGAAATTGTGCCATTATATGCTTAGTCAAAAAACTTTTGTTATAGCAAAATTTGATCCATTAAGATACTTGATGAGTAGACCTTATCTATCAAGGCGTGCAACGAAATGGGTTCTGGCTCTGAGTGAGTTTGATCTAACCTTTATTGGACAAAAATCCATTAAAGGGTAAGTCATAGTTGATCAACTCATCGCTGCCCCGCTTGAATCTACTCATCCTTTAACAATAGAGTTTCCAGATGAATGCCTTAACCTAGAAAGTGAACCTATAGATTCATGGACTCTATTTTTTGATGGAGCCCATTGCATGAGTGGCACAGGTGTAGGCATTATATTAGTGTCTCCACATAAACAAATTATCCCATTATATTTTAAACTCCAATTTTCTTGTACGAATAATACAATAGAGTATGAAGCCTTGATCCTTGGGTTACGAGCAACTTTATCCTTGAATATTAAAACTTTATTAGTTTTTGGAGACTCACAACTCATGGTAAATCAAATAAATAACATTTATCAAACCCGAGATGAGAAACTCTACCCTTATAAAGAGTATGTTTTGAAACTTATATATTTATTTGAGAAAGTTACTATCGAAGCTATCCCTCGTACTAGTAATCATTCTATGGATGCTATGGTAGCAACTGCTTCTCTTATTCCTTTGGAGTTGGATGATGATCATGCTACTATCATCATTCACCAACTTTGGGAACCCGCATCATTAGAATCTTGCCTAGCACCCTTAGATGTTTTCACAATTGAAGAAACATCCTCAGGATCATGGTATGGAGATATCTTCGATTTTCTCCAAAATGGGTCATACCTAGATGGCTTAGATAGGAATCAACGTAGACTATTACGTAAAAGAGTTGTTCATTTCATAATCATCAAAAATAATTTATATAAAAGGTCTTTTGAAGGTATCCTCCTAAGATGTCTTAACCTAGAAGAATCCAAGAAAGCACTAAGTGAAGTGCATGATGGATCTTGTGGAGGTCATTTTAGTGGTGGAGCCATAACTAAAAAGCTCCTACGAATGGGCTATTTTTGGCCCTCCATGGAAAAATATGCCAATGACTATGTGCATCGATGTGACAAATGTTAGTGACATGCAAATTTAGTCCATGCTCCTACCCAAGAGCTTCAAGCTATTTCTTCCCCTTGGCCTTTTTCAAAATGGGGCCTAGACATTATAGGGAAGATTAATCCAATTTCATCAGATGGTCATAAATTTATCATAACAACAACTGAATATTTTACAAAATGGGTAGAAGCCATGCCTTTGGCTTCTTGCATAGGAACCCAAGTCTCTAAATTTATTTTCAATCAAATCATCTATAGATTTGGGATTCCATCCACACTTGTTTCTGATAATGGAACTTGCTTCAAAAATAAAGATATACAAAAACTTTGTGCTAAGTATAAAATCCAACATAGATGGTCTACTCCTTACTATCCACAAGGAAATGGCCAAGCTGAAGCATCCAATAAAAATTTAATTAAAATACTAAAAATATTGGTTAATAAATCAGGATGAGATTGGCATACTCAATTATATCCTACTTTATGGGCTTATCGAACTAGTGTTCGAACCCCTACTGGCGCTTCTCCTTTTGTCTTGGTATATGGCACTGAAGTTGTATTTCCTTTTGAGCTTGAAGTCCCTTCTTTAGGTATTTTACTTCAAGATGCTGAAGTAGGAGATGAATATCATGTTGGACGACTAAGCCAATTGGAATTACTAGATGAAAAGTGCATAAATGCTTTAGAGCACCTTCACTCCTATCAAGATAAACTCAAAATATCATACTCTAAGAAAGTTCATACTCGATCCTTTGAGGTTGGTGATCTAGTTCTTAAAGAAAATCAAAAAAATACAAATGCTCGAACTGATCTTAAAGGAAAATTTCAACCAAATTGGCTAGGTCCATTTATCATCACTGCAAAATTTGGATCAGGTGCATATCGTTTGGCTACCTTAGATGGAAAAGATCTTAAGGAACCAATGAACATTATGCATCTTAAAAGATACTATGCATAAAATCAAAAAGTCTCACCATTGTACATAGTTGTAAATACCTTGTACATACATTTCTTGCATCTACTTCAATCATCTTATTTAAATCATCTTTCACTTAGTTGCATTTATCTATGAATTTATCAAAATAAAATTGTGGTCCAATTGCATACGACATATGGTCACATCCAATTATTATTCTACTTATATTAGACCTATGTTGTCAAAATTCATAAGCAATTTTGGTTTACTTCGGAAGAATTCAAAAATTATCTTGAACCACTCACCAAATATACACTTTAATAAAATCTTGATTCTCAATATTGATTATAAATCTCTCTTGAACCAAAAGCACTACTGTTTCACTAAATAAATTTTGAAGTTTTGGGAATTGATCTTGCCACTTTTTGAACCAAATTACACTTACACATCTAAAAATGATTTTGCACAAGGGAAGATGATGCTACATAGTAGACCTAGCTCCTTAAGCGAAAGGTTTCCCTTGCTATCCTATTATGCGCATGGTCTAGAATGCTGAGAATTGGAAAAAGGACAAGCTCCTCCCTACCCAAATAAAATCCCTTGCTCTTTGTCTAATCTGAGCAAGTATCCCTTAAAAAAAATAAAAAAATATTTTACTACAAAGCAATAAAAATCCCCTTGTTCAAAACAAAAATGAACAAGAATCCCTACTCAAAGAAATCAAAAGAAAAGAAGGGGGTAATGAGCTTGAATCCCTAGAATTCCTCAATTATTTGAACACCATGGGGTGATCCCTATTACAACAATGGGCTGAATGAATCCCGCCTAGCAATAGGGTAGTCTTACGCATGGTGACATGTCTATCACATTAGCGACCTTTTGTACAGACCAATGTCAGCTTGTGGATCAGCTAGCTTTTGGTAGCTTGTATTACATAGTAGTTAAGTCTAACTGAATGCATAAAATCATGGTAAATGAATCCATCATTTGCACACACATTGGTTCTTAAAGTTGGTTTGTATCATTACCTTACTCAAAATTGGTAAATGAACTTCATAAGCACACACATTTGATCCTTGAGAGATTTTGTATCATAATTAAGGTCAAGATGGAAAATGAATACACAAATCACACACTGGTTCTTGATAAATTTGATTTCATCCTAGAAATGACCAAAATTCTCCTTGAAGTTTGATTAGCAAAAGTCACCATTTTCCTCATGGATTTGTATGACTGTTAGCATATGCAATTGGTCTTAAAAATAGTTAATCTTGCATTTTCATACCTATCACTTAGCATAAATGCTTCCATTCTACTATATTGCATGATTGCTTATCATTTACAAAAACTTGCATTTGATCATACATAATCACTTTCTCATGTAGTTGCATATAGACTTCGCGATGATGGCATGAGACAACCCTAATAAAATATCTCTATTTACTTCATACTAGGAATCTTATGCCTAGCGCAAGTCCTCTATCCAAATTTTCATGCTTAATCACTTTTCATTACACTATACTTCTCTTAAGATTAAATCAAAATTAATTTTAAGATCACACACTACTTATCATAAATTACATCACTTTCAATCAACAAATCTCAAACTACTTTTGGATCACAACCCTTTGATGTTAGCAATATAACAAAATCTCACACAGGATCCACTTCATGACCAACGCGAGGGGCAGCCTCCATAAATAGTCATACACAAGCACACATCCTCGAGATCTATTGTTGACTGATCAAAATCATAAGGGTATATTTCCAAAACACTCTCTCTTCAACAAAACAATCCAATCACACTACATTAAAAATATCAATTTCATTAAATCACACTTTACTTTTTCCATATCTTGATTAAGCATGATGAAAGAAAAATTAGCAATCAAACATGACTAAAAGCATGATTATGTAGATCATCAAAAATAAATCATATTTTGCATTACGCATACACATAAACACCAAAATACTAAAAAGAGAACAACAATAATCAAATATATATATCATCAAAAATACATAGGGTACAAAAAGTCGACTGGTATACCACAATCATAAAATAGGCATACTCAATCACTAGGGGGTATACCACAAAATCTAGCTTGGTATATCATCCCCTAGAACCCCTAGAACTCTAGGTATCATCACCTGGAGGTGGTCTAGGCTCCTAAAACTAAGGAGCCATAGACACTGACCTCGAACCTGATCTAGAGTAGCTCAACACCACTAACTCTAGGGGTAGTGGAACCCTCTAACCCTTGAGCATGACCTAAAAGTACAACATCTAATAAAATATCATCCATTGAGATGCTAACATAGCCTCTACCTATACTACCATCAATGCACCCTAAAGTGCACCACTCCCTAAAGACTAGCCTGAAGCCACACTCCTCGACTGGTGTGATTGAGACTGGATCTGATGAGACAATCCATGTCCCTACCTCTGAGCCAACTAGGCCTATGCCTAACTCAATAGAGTCTATGCCTACATGAGTTGTACCTCTAAGGTCTAAATATGACTCACCTGAATATCGATCTAACTCCTCAGACCAACAATATCTAACCTAAGAGTAGCTACCTCTCTCACATTGCTCAACTCCCCAACCTCCATAGCAATGCCCTTCCTAGGTGAGTCATGATGAGAAAATATAGGTACCTCCTACTAAGGTGATAAGATAGTCTACTCAAGTAGAGGTCGATCCTACTGAGAACCTCCTACCCACTATCACTACCCACTCTCTATCCCAATATAGAGAGCCCTCTCCCACTAATAAACCTATGGCTATCACCCTCCTCTCATCCAAGGCCCCTCTCTCTATGGTGGCCTCTATCTCTCCCTCTCCTCCTATCTAGTTGACCATCATCTAGCTACCTCCTGAAATCTCAATACCTCACTCAACTTACCTCTCCCAAGTAATCCTCATAGGGGATGGTGGCATACCACCCAAAAAACCCCCCCCCAACCCCCCCCCCCCCCCCCCCCCACCCGACCACCCCCCCACCCCCCCCCCCCCACCCCAAAAAAAAAAAAAAAACCCCCCCCCCCCCCCCCGCCCAACAACCAAAACCCCCACAAAAAAAAAAAAAAAAAAACCCCCCCAAACACCCCCCCCCCAACCAAAACAACCCCCCCCCCCCCCCCCCCCCCCCCCCCCCCCCCCCCCCCCCCCCTATGAATCCATCACACTCACCTCACATGAGATAGCTCTGCTCTATCATCCTCCCATCCATGGTGCCCTCGCTAAGGTCTCCAAAAATCTATGATATGATCAAGTCATCGACCACCTACCTGGCCTCCTCTAGGCCACTCCTCCTCCCTCAGCCTACTATAGGATCCCAACAAAATACAGTAGGTCATCCATCCTCTACATCCTGATGAGGAAGCCCCATTGGCCTCCTCATGATAATGTGCTCCTAGCACCATACCTGAAGAAAGGAAGTAAGAATCAAGTTGCAACCCTTCTTATACACGACCCTAAACAAGGTCATATATAAGCGACATAGTATGTACGGTCCCTAGGAAAAGTGCATGCTGGTATCTTGCATGTCCGCTACAACCTCTACTAAACCCCATGGTAGGTGTCAACCACTCTGATGGCACACCAACAAGCCTACAACTATCCCTACCAATACCTATGTCAAGAGGGACACTCCCTCTATCATAATCAGTCCATCCATGCTCACCCCACTCTACACAATGGGGAATGATGGGTCTCATATCAGTCATCACATAGCCTAAGCCTAGGATAGGGACTAGTAAACAAAATGGCCCCTGATCAACACTTTGAGGATCCTCCATATATCCTCTAAGGTAGGGGCCATCTCCCCTATAGGTAGCCAAAATGTAGACGATCCTGGATACCACCACTCCACCAAAGTTGTAAGTAGACTGTAGTCTACCTCTATACATGGCATCTCAACCACATGGTTTAGGCCCACTACCATCAGAATATCCTTATCATCTACACTCAAGGCTCTGACATGATCATCAAATCTAGTATACCGCCACTCACGGTTCTTAAGTACCCCTTGCTACAAAAAAAAAACCAAAAATAAAAACAAATTAGTTATTAAATCATAAAAACATCATTAGAACATAAAATAATGAAGCATACATTATAAACTTAGTCCTAATTGATAAATTCAGACTTAAAGTGCAAATTCAGACTTTTCAAAAATGAATTTGGACGTCCGAATTTGCAAATTCAAACTTTTCATGAACAAATTTGGACGTACAAATTCATCGAAAAGCATCCAAATTTGTGAATTCGGACACCTTTTTCAATGAATTCGAATATCCAAATTTTTTGAAAAGGTCCGAATTCATCACTTGAAATCATGCAATGACAGGCCACATCTAAAATCCAAAAAATTCTAAAAATAAACCAAAAATTTCCAAATTGGAGGTGATGAGATCACTTACCCGCATACTCCCACCAGTTCTGTTGTTCCTTGCTCAAACTTTGTCCGCTCGATGTACAATAGTGGCCATTTATTTTTTTTCTCCAGAGCTTAGTTTTCCAGAAAAGTGAAGGTAAAAATGAATTAGGGTTTTACCCTAATTTCTATTTTATATCCCCTTTTTACCCCTTTTTCGCTTCAAATTTTGAGTTTTGCAATAAATTTCAATTTTTTTACAAAACTCGAAGGGGGTACCCTAGATAATAAACATAAAAAGAAAAATTGAATAAATTTTGGTTTTTCGCAGCATAATATCCATTTTCGCTACATCTTTCTTTAACGCATTTATTGTTCATAAATGCGCCAAAGAGGGGGCAAAATGTAGCCGCAGAATTTTGACACACTTCAAAATTCCCACTTCCTAGTAAAACATGTTGTTTACCCTAACAACGTGAAATTTACCCTCAAATACCCCTACCTCGATTTTCGTGCCAAGAAAATGGAAATTGATTTAATTTCCCCTTTTTTTGGAAATTCGGGCAAACCCGATGAAATCAAACTTTTTCGACAATTTTGGACGTTTGATTTTGTCCAAATCCCACGTGCACCTAATTTAGGTGCTCTATTGGGATTTTGAACCTAATCTGGGCCAACCCAGATTCCCGATAAATTTGGATCTCCCGAATTTGTCCAAATCAAGAAAAATCCCAAATTGGCCTAACTACTTGGCCTATTTTTGCCTCCCTCCCTAGTTCCTCGACCTGCATCAGGAATTTAAACCCCTAGACCCCCCTAAACAAACTAATGGTGATAATTTGTAGGAAATCTTGGTTGGAGAAGGAGATTTCAGAGCTTTTGTTGTAGGTTACAATGGATATTTCGACCTTCAGATCACCATTCCCAGAGCTCTCAGACATGGTGATACCTACTGCAAGTTTAGATCTGGTTTATGCTTAATAGTAATTTGATTTTTGCATTGCTTTTCACAAATTCGGGACATCCAAATTTGTCATAAAAGCCCGATTTCTGACCATTGCTTTTGCAGAACTAGCCGTTGGATATTTTTGGGACATCCAAAATCATACATAAAGTCCAAAAACATACATAAAGTCTGAAATCATACCAATTAATGTTGGGGGTAAAATTTTGATTGCAGATTTATCAATTTGAGTCATAGTTGCATTGTGTCCTTTTACTTGCTTTTATTTTTTGGTTAGTAAAATTAAATTAAAAATAGGTTTTAATCAAGGATCCCAAAACCTTATTACAAAATTTCAAAAGACTAAAAGCAAGGCCCCAAGGCAAAAGAAAAGGACACCAAAAACCAGAGGAAATACGTAAAGAAAGTCTTTCAGGATAGGCTAAGGACAACCTCACAGGAAATGCTATAGGATAGCCTTAAAGGAAAATATTAATTTATTTTTTTTGAATATTTACATTGAAGTCTGGGACAGCACCATCCCACCTAGAATAGCCCAAAAAACACACGTGCAAAAGGACCATCTAAGAAGCACGTGGTAAGGAAATTTAAAAAGCCAATTCTACCCAGAAAAATTGAAACAGGGCTATCCCGCCCAATACAATGATTTAAAAAATTTAAATTTGAACTTAAAGTGGGAAAAAAAAATTCCTGCCTAAGGATGCATAGGGTTGCAACAGGAGGATGCAACAGCAGGGACCAACATCCCGAATAGAACTGCAAGAGGAACAACAACCATGGGACTCTAGAGGCCATGAAATCTCATTGCAGTAGGAAAACTACTAAGAAGCTAAGGGAGACAAAGGAAACAACAATGGAAAAAATGTGAGCCAAGGAAAATAGTGGAGATATCCTAGGATACCTCAACAGAGGAACTATGAAGCATGAGCTACCACCTAAAAGCATAAAGCCCCCCTTCAGGACATAAAAAAGCAGCAAGAGATTCACAACAACCTCGAATGCCACCGCCAAGAAGCTTCAGGGAACCAGAAGAGGATGACCCGTAGGAACATAGTAGAAATCAGCACAGAAGCCCCCCTAAGCCACGAAAAGCTGAGACCCACCATAATACCTGTAATTGGAAACCCAAAGAGCAACACCATAGGAATAAGCACAAGGCCCCTTCCAAGCCAAAAGATACTTTGAAGAGTTGCTCATAAAGCCAAAAAACCCTAGCCACAACACACTACACCAAAATAACCTCTGATCCTTATAACCATATAGGACCCTACAAGAAAAATGAAAAGGGTTTTTGAAGGAACTCAGAAAACCCAAAGGATGACCCAAGAAAAACTAGGGACATCCTAGAAAAACCCAGGGATGTCCTAGTTCACAGGTACCAAAAGGAAAACCATGCTTGAATGCATGGAATGGGGAAGACAAGAGAATAAGAGACCTCCCAAACCAAGGAGATCATCTACAACACTAGACAGCCAAGGAGGAGGGCAAAGGGGTTCCAAGGAACTAGAACAGGATCCAGGGACATCCCAAAAAAACCCTAGGGACATCATAGATCACAGGAACCAAAATAAATCCCCACAAAACAACAAGGAAATGGATAGACAAATGGAATAGTGATCTCCCACCCCAAGGAGATCGTCTATAGTGCCTACCAGTCGAGGAGGAAGGGTAAAGTATGTGCCAGGGATCCAAGACAAGGCCCGAGATCTGGGATAGGGCCAAGGATGCACTGCAGGGAAGAGGAGAAGGACTTCCCATGGAAGTCCCCTACTACCCTCTACTCTCTTTCACTTGCTTTTATTACTCCACTGTATCTCATTATTTTTACTATGTTTACTGCATTTAATCTTATATATTTTATATTAGATCCATAGATCCTTTATTTTTCATACGATTTGCTAAAATAATCGATGGGATTTGACTATCATAGATCACAATCTGTTGTGACCTAAGTAGATCCCCCATCCCTAATTTTAAATTTTAGTGTTGCATTATGAAATTGTAGGTTTCTAATATATTCAAATGATTCAAATTTGTCTGACAAATTTATACACTGAATTCATACTGTAAGCATCCGAATTTGTCCTACAACACCTAAATTCATCTGAAAGCAAGCATCCGGACTAGGTAAGGATCTAAACCTATTTTCTCGTACTACAGATTTATATTTCTCTATCTTATATGTATTTTCTTTAAACAAAGAAAAGCAAAAAATATCAAAACATAGACTTTATTGCATTTTTTTATACTAGTCAAAATACAAAACACAAAAAAAAAAACATGTTAGCATAAACTCCATATTTCACTTTCAACCATTGCATCAAAGGCAGATTTACAACACTTTCTAAATATAATTGTATGTCATTTGTTCTCAAGGAAATATAAATTGCATATATCTAGGTAGAAATTGCATTTGGCTAAACCTTAGGTGTATGCACTTAAAAGAATACAACAAACATCCACCTTACCTAGGCATGGAAACCACCACAGAAAGTGTTTCCTGGTGAACCCTCACTAAATTCATCGATAAACACCAAGGAGAGTGCAACACAAGTACTTCTAATTTAAGGTGTAGATCCATCATTTTCCCTCCCCCTTTTAGGGATAGATCCATTAGCCTGGAAGAAAGGGGTGTGAAAATTTTGGTTCTACAAGGCATTACAACATTTCAACAAACACTAGCAACAACCATTTTGGAAAAAAATTGGAGCATTAGTGATGCCAATACTATCATCCCTAGTGCTTTTGATAGTCATGCACCAAGAGAAAAAATAGTTGATAGATAGTACCTTTTAAGCCACCCACTATTAGTGGATCAAATCACCAAGATTTGATTTGTAGCCTCACTAGAAATCCAAAGTCCAAGACTTACCATTTACAATCTTCCTCCATTAATAGCATCTTGATCCCATTTCAATTCTTACCTTCTCCAATAATATCATTTTTGATACAATCCTTTTTCCAATGAGCCATGGTTTCGAATAAATCCAAAACTTGGGATGCTCAATGACTATCATGTTGTAATGTAATAAAATTCTACCAATCATCTAGATTCAAAGATATTCATCTATAAGAATGGCAAGGCTATACCAAAAATATAAGAATATATTTTTAGACACCTAAAACATGTCATGTCGAAGGTGGCTACTCATATGGATATGCTACAAGACCATATGGAAGATCTTGGACAGACTCCAAGATAGAGCAATGGTTCTAACCACTCAATTTGGTCTCCTTGGCCTAATCAGTTTGAACCACAGCTGAGACCTGTGGTCTACAGTCTGAACCACGGTTGAGACCCGTGGTCTATAGTATGAACCACAATTGTCACCTATAGTCTTAACTAAACCTCATTTGGCCTTCATTTGACCCAAATCGGTTTGAACGGCCATTTGTTCTAGAAGAAGTAGGTTAAAGGACAGAAGCTTCTATTCCAACTATCCTAACCACACCTTCTTGATCTTGGCTTCTCCATGAAGCCACCCCTAGCCCTTGGGTAGTCCTATAAGTACCCCTTCGAATTAGGGCAATGATAGAGTGCCTTTTTATAGCGAAGCACTGTTGAAATAATGAGGGAGAGAGTTGGAGATTAGAGCAACGAAGCCCTGTTGAATTGTGGGCTCACTTGAGTGCAATAAGAGAGAGATTTGTTGCTATCACTTTGCCAATCCAAGCATCATGACAAATTGTTCCATGGATACCCTAAGAAGCTAGAATGCCAAGACACACTAATTCAAGAAAACGGAGGTCCTATCGAGCAATTCAACTGCCAAATCTATCAAAGGATACTAAGGCGACCCTTGATCATCAATTTGACAAGGAGGATCAAGTCCATAGCCCTAGAATTGAAGGGCAAAACCATTTGGTTGCTCATCACAGATTTTAGTTGTGGTTTATAGTGCAGATCACTCATCCAAGTTGTAGTTTGCAACAGGTATAAGATCCCCTTACTGTTCTTTTTGCAGTGTGCTTAGCTAGTTTAGATTAATCATTCTAATGGTTTATTTGATAGTTTAGATACTCTGACTGATCGTATTAAATATTTCATTAGGTTTACTTCATTTTAGCAATTAGGTCATAATTAGTTTCTTTTCATGTCTAATGCTTTATTTCATGCAACTGATCCTTCAAATTGATAGATGTACTTATTGTTTACATGTTTCCATTAATATTTATGAGAATTGCATATATTTAGCATAGTTTATCTACTTTCTTGATTTCATTAGTATTATGGCATTTGCATGTATAAATCCTTTAAAGGGCCTCATTATGAGAGGCTGCCTATTTTTTTAATGTTCTTGTGTTGTTTCTTAATCACAGGAAATAGATTTGAAGGAGATTCAACCATCCAATTCCTTTCTCAACGCGAAGAAGAGGGTCAACTCCACCCTAGAGCAATTCATGTCACCCTGAATGGATTGAAACTCACATTTGCCCTTGAGAGGGATTTCACATGCTTTCCTATTGTAATAAGAGTATCAAATTGGTATCCCTAAGAGGGACGTATTTGTAATCGGGATTGGCTCATTTAATGGAATAAAGTGTTCTTATTCTTTCTCATTTTGTTGTCAATTTCATATGCATTTATTTTGTATCTCTTGTTTATATCATGTAGTAGGAAGCATAGGTGTGAGGCCGTTTTTGTGGTCACATAAGGCGATAACGGTGAAATTCCACAATTTAAGCACCTAATTTGACATCTTCTATGTTTTTTGGATTACAGGTGCAAACCGTAGCTTCCAGCTGTGGTCTCATTGTTAGCCCGTGGCTTCAAGACGTGGTCTACAGTCTGAACCGTGCATCAAACTTGTGGTTCATAGCAGACACATCAGACAGTAGGAGTTCAAAGCTAAATTAAATGAGGACCTGAGGTAGGCCCTTTTGCCACATTTTGTCTCTATGTTTTTCTTATGTGTTTTACAGAATAGAAAATTGAAACCTAGATAATTAAGGATAAAAAAGAACATGAAAATGAATTAGGTCCTTAGGGTTTCTTTTTCTAAATTTTGGGTAGGCACTACTAAGAACAGCAGACCTTTGAGTACAGTCCACCCTATATTCCAGTGTGCTAGGTTAAAATTATGTGTTGGTTTACATGCTTGAAGCCCAATTAAAGGCTATATAATCGTAATTGCATTGTCAAAAATCATTTAGGATATATCATGCATTTTTTGAAATGAAACAATAATTTTTGCATATCATGTAGGAAACAATCATTTATGCTATACTATACAAAAGAATAAAATGAACCACACACACCATGTTTCAATTAAACGCTAGTGAGTTGGGAGTGACATCCAACCACTAGTAGGGTCCAACAATGGTGGCAGTTATTTCCATCCGTTGGCCCAACTCCCACGTACCTATTGTTCTAGACCAAGGCCGGGCCCAAGAACCTTTCGTACCCTAGAAAATTTGCATGTATTCTCTTCGGAGGGTATAACACTGACTAGGGGAAAATGGGTGAGGGACTGGTAGGACCGATGCTCCTTGTTTGGGTGTGGAGTTTCATTGCCACACACAGGGAGATTTATGTGGCCTAGATTCACACCTAGGTTGTCGAGCTGCGAGCATACCGGTGAAAGCCAATTTAAACTAAGAATATCATCCAACAAGTTTTATAAAATATGATAAGGAGTTTCTTTACTGATACAATAAATTTGAAACAACATCAAACAGTTTAGGGCTCACTTTTAAAAGTTAATACGAGATAATAACCATTGTATACCTTTTTTGCTTAATAAAAAATAAATCTATACACTAGGTACACCATGGTGGGGACACGGGGTGGTCGACAAAGGTATAAACCTAATGCCAATGACCAAATACCAATAGATTCACAAAAACACATGTCAAATCCTCATCCACATGTGCTTCCTAAACATCGTTTAGTGAGCATTAGAGGAGAAAACTCGACAAGAGGGGAACCTATTGAGCGTACTCTCATTAGAGGAGCTTCAATGCATTCCTCTAGACACATAATAGAGAATGGAGCCTCTCAGCATGAGGGTGTTCCACTCAAAATCCATTATCAAGATTGCATTGCATGCACATCCACAATATCGGCCAAAGATTATGTTATATAGGGGTCCAAGTTGGTACCCCTACATCATAGGTCTACAGGAGGATCCGTGGCTCCACCTTCGGAGTACAAACAGGATCAAGATCTGCCTATTCATGGATATGTAGATAAGGTCATCACTGATCATAGGCCTGTGTAGACTACTACACGTAGTGAACCTTGAAAGATCACTATTGATATGGCTAATGTGGGAGCCAATGGTAGACCACCGCATGAGCGGTGGAGATCTAGACAGTTGGATGGCTTAGGTAGCATCCTTGAGTAGCTAGGCTATAAGCCTTTAGCTCCACCCATGCATGCTCCGAGTGAGCATAGTGGGGGTTCTATTAGGACTATTAGAGAGCATGGAGAGGCTTCCAAGTGCCCTCATGTGACACATCCACCATCCATGCATGGTGGCACAGAGCACAGATCTCAGTAAGATGCCAATATCATATTTACAGACAAATGCAAAAGCATAGTGAATCAGTCATATGGTTATAGAACTCATAAGGTCACTTGCATAGAGCATGCATACTAGAGGCCTGTTATGGCCGATCAACTTGATAGATCACACATACTGGTATCTGAGTAGTGACAAAAACTCCTCCAATATCAATTGGAGGATACTCACCTAGAGAGGCAGTGCATCGAATATGAGAATCTTCAAGCACAAAGGCTCATCAGACAAAGGCTATATGAGCAGTGCATGCGTGAGGAACGCATCCTTTCCCAAAAGGATCACGTAGAGTAAGAATATAGGCTAGCCAGGGCTGGTCTATACACTCAAGTAGAGAATAGAGAGTGCATTTAGAGAAAGGATTTTTCACAAGCCGATGTGCAATAGGAGCGCAGAGACGCTCATACTCATATTAGTGCCCTACAAAGAGAATGACCACCACTATTTGAACAGGAGAGGCAACAACAATATGAGGAAGAAGAGGGAGAAGGAAACAATCAAGAGTATCTTGAAGACTCCCAAGTTGAGGAGGAGGAAGAGAAACATCCTCCACCTCGACAGAGGAATAATGTACCTCCAATACCGCCCTCGCATCAGCTTAGGGAGGAGGACTTTCTATCCTCGCAGGCCTATAAGGCCTTAGCTAAGAAGGTAAAAGCAATTGAGAGGCAAGGCGCGACTCTTCAAAATTTAACATTAAGAAATATTCATAATGAGCCTTTGGATCCCTTGATACCTACTCTAGCATACCCTTAGCATTTTGTTATGTCGATGCTAAACAAATTTAAAGGTGACAAATATGCACAGGAGCATGTCATAGGCTTTTTGGATGCCTATTTCTAAATTGCGAGCAATAATGCCTTGCTTTTGCACACAATCATCATAACCCTCTTAGGCCTAGCCTGAGAGTGGTTCAATCAGAAAAATAGACACAACATTACCAGTTTTGAGCAATTGGTTGATGCTTTCCTTGAATGCTTTTCTTTTGGCATCAAGAAACATGTTAACCTTTTTGATTTGGTTGTGCTAGCTCAGTGCGATGACGAGCCAATTGAACAATAAGAAAAGAGATGGATAATATTGATAAAAAAGTTGCCATTCCCTATTCCTACTATGGAATTGACCCAAATGTTTACCAAGAGTTGTGCCAAGCACATCTCGCTACTATTGCAACTGCAATAGTATCCAATATTCGAGGAAGCTTTGGCGCAATCCAAAGTAATTGAAGATATCAAGTTGCAAGAGAGAAACTTGAAGCTTAAGAACAGGAAAGAGGGGCCTAAGAAGAGCTCCATGAAACATAAGTGAAAGCAGGCCCATGTCAACCAGGTGGTGTTAAACCTCCAAAGAAAGGATAAAGGGCAAAAAAAGCAGAATTATCAGGCCCAACCTCCTCCTATGCAGTATGAAAAGTGCAATAATAACTATAAAGAAAAAATAAAGAACAACATCTGCCTCGCCAATTCATACCTCTAATAGATTCATTGACATCAATATTACATCAGTTATGTGAGGCTAAGGCAATCATATTGCCTGAGGTTAAGCCTGTCAATCCAAATTATCCCAAGTCGAAGGGGTATCAGGATGACTTATTTTGCATTTACCATCGTGCGAAGGGCCATGACATAGAAGTATGTTGGTCCTTCAAGAAAATTATGTAAAACATGATTGAAAAGGGTGAGATTGTAGTACCAAGTAATCCTTTGGTGCCTGACAACCAGAACATGGGGATTTATATAAATTTGTTACCAAACCATGAGGCACTACGCAACAATGTTGGCCATATCAACCAAGTGTGCATCGACCCACCTACCCAGGGGTTCGTAGGCATGGTAAATGTTGTTACCAGACATGGGAGATATGAGCAATTGAATCAACCTCACACTCCCATTAGGATATAAGCCACACCGAATCAGTGGCTAGCTCAAAATATTCCAGGCCCACCAACGATATCGATGGTGATCATACAGAGGAGGTTAGTCCAAAACCTACAGACAAATTCTGCAAAGTTATCTATATATGAACTTATATAGTAGTCCCCTAGGCATAGGGAGACTCTTATGGACATTCTAAGGTCCATCGAAGTATAGTCTCAAGATGTGCAAGAATTTACCAATTTTGTGGGACATGTACAACAGTGTCAGGAGCCCATGATCCAATTTTATGATCATGAAATCAAGATGATTCCCATAGATATGGTTGACCCATCATTGCATATCATCATGTGCATCAATCATTTATCATTTAAGAGGGTCTTGATCAACACTGGTTCGTAAATTAATATAATAACGACCAAGGTATTGAATCATCTAAAGCTACCAAAGTCATATATTATACCCACCACCTTCATGTTGAGAGCGTTTAATGACGCCTTATGCTCTATAGTTGGCACAATCATCCTACATGTTCAGGTAGGCCTAAAGACCATCTCTATGATGTATCATGTGATCGAGGGCACCATGCAATACAAAATCCTACTCGAGAGGTATTGAATTCATGAAATGCATTGCATTTCCTCTATACTAACCAATGTGTAAAATATCTGCATGAGGGACGAGTTCACATAGTGTCGTCAAAAAAAGAACCTTTCAAGTTCGTGAACCTAGTGGATTTGCCTGGGGGTTTCATACTCTTATAAATGCACCTGAACGTTCGGCCTATGTCATCGGTTAAAAATCTAGGAGGCAAACCAACAGTTCATGCTCAACCATCAACATATGTATTACATAGATCTAAGCACACTACTGCTACTTTTCTAAAATTGATTGCATCAATGATGCTTTGGGACAATAGGAATTTCAAGGTGAAAATGGGTGAAAAGGAGAAGAAACACATGCCCGAATCAGTCATCGAGGAGGCTCCCATCCCCATGGAAGTGGAGGAAGCCCAAGACAGTCGAGGAGGTATCTCAACCTGCCTTGCCTGCATCATCAGTAGGGTCATCCGCACCACGGGTGATTGTACATCTTGCCAACACAAGATTAGGTGAGTATATTATGCAGAATGTAACATTTGGACCGATTCTAGAGACTGCACAAGATATGGGCCAACCGCCTACTCATCATTTTCTAGTTGGATCAATGGTACCATTGGGAGAGCCACTTAATCAGACTAACTTCATCTACGCTAGGCTGGATCAGCTTCCAATGTGAAATCCCATGGATGAAGATAGTGATGAACCTTTCATAGTAAATGTTCATTATTTATCCAACCCGGAGTACTCCATGCATATTTTTGAGTTATATCACTAGCATGGGTATATACTTGGTCTATTTGAACAAATACGTAGGACTCTACTTGAGCCACGTTATCAGCTAGCAACTGATAGGTTAGTGTTGGGGTTACAGATGCAAGGACAAGACGATTTGCTCATGGTATCCTTAGATCACTTATACCTTAGTCTGGGGGATAATGTAGAATTCAACCCAAATCACCCTAATCCTTCCAGATTTTGGAGAACTAACCTGATGGTATATGTCATCACTTCTAAGCCACTTGAAGAACATCATGAAGAGCTCTTAGATCAGGATGACACAGAGCAGAACCCTAGAGGCAACCTGGGTCATCAAATTCATAATGCAACCAACAACACAGGTGTGTAGGGGCATGACCCCAGAGTTTTAGGCAATCTCAAGTCAGGAGATCTCTATAGTGATGATGGAGAGAAGTCCACCTCCGAGATAAGCATACCAAGTTATGATGTCGATAGTGAATCCTCAAATAGCGATTAATATGAAGATGAAGCTGATGGGGGCTATCTAAGGCCTTTGTATGCGCATCACCTACTACCTGTAGAGTCGATACATGTTATCGAGGAGATTATTCCCAACATTTATCATTTGGGGGAAGAAGCAGAGCCATTTTTCTCATCAACATCATACATACAAACTTATTATTCTATTTTTTTAGACATGGATGACAGTGACGAGGAAGTGGGATTCATGGGACCATACCTACCAGAGCATCCTCCACCTAAAGGGGCAAATGAAGGACTGTATTATAATAGTGATGAAGAGGAGAAATAGAGAGAGCCTATCTAGGACCTCCTTACCTATGTCACTACAATACACTGTATACAATCGAGGACATGCAAAGATAAATCAATCTTGACCCTCACCTTATGGGAATACCACCGAACTTTAATGTGATTTATCACATATTGTTTCCTTGTCTGCCTACCTACATGGAGCTCCATGATTTGAATGATCCCATATTGCAATCAGTGCATAGATAGGATCCAGTAGTTCGTAGTTCTCATAGAGAGGATCTATTTGTGCCCGTGCCATTAGAGACAAATCTCGAGTATGAGAGCTACATCGATAATGTAGAGGTTTTTCTATGTGGTCCTAGAGATCAATTCCATTCCATCAATATGGTCTCCATTTATTTGACCACCCCACTCCACAATCCAGTAGATCCATCCAAATCGTTTTATCTTAATGTAGATGCTATCGACTGGGATCGTGCTGACTTGTATGTTGAGCTTGAATATTTCTTTCCTAACGAAGAAATGTTACAACTATTTCATTTTGTGCCAAGATGTGCATGTGATGTCTATCATGCTGAAAATGCTTCCAAAATGGAACCTATTAACCCGACTGATGACATATATTTGATTCCTATGTCTCATCATCTTGAGGAGGGATCACACATGTCAGTAGAGGAAACCTTTGATGTGGATATCAGTAACAATCCCACTAATCCAAGGAAGGTTAAATTTAGAGAGAGTCTCACTCTCGATGAGCATGCCACACTCATCCCTCTACTGAAATAGATACCTAATATTTTCACTTGGATGTATAAATATATGCCAGGTATAGAACTAAAATTGGTTACGCATAACCTTTCTCTAGATCTAACGAAGAATTCGGTCAATCAAAAGCTTAGAAATATGCATCCAATAGTAGCCTTAATGGTGAAATATGAGCTACAAAAGTTGTTGGACGTAGAATTTGTAATCTCCATTGACTATTCAGAATGGGTATCCAATATGGTGCTTGTAGGAAAACCTGATGGAAGAATTCGTATTTGTACGGATTTCAGATACCTAAATAAGGCAACACCCAAAGATTCATTTTCATTGCCAAATATTGATGCTCTTGTAGACACAACTGCAGGTCACGAAATGCTCTCCTTAATGGATGGTTTTTTTGGTTACAATAAAATGTGGGTTAAACTCGAATACCAGCATAAAATCACGTTTATAACGTCATGGGGAATGTTTTGCTATAAAGTTATGCAATTTGGCCTTAAAAACATTGATGCCACGTATCAGCAGGCCATGACATACATTTTGCATGACTACATGCATAATATTCTAGAAGATTATATCGATGACTTTTTGGCCAAGTCATTACTGCGAGAAGAGCATGTAGAGGTCTTAAGGAAGGTCTTCGATCGCCTGATAGAGCACAATGTCAGGTTGAATCCTAAGAAGTGCATATTTGGTGTAACTTCTAGTAAACTCTTAGGATTCATCATTTCTAAACGAGGCATCGAAGTCGACCCAGCAAAGGTCAAGGCTATCTTAAAGATGCGTCCTCCCTCCAATATCAAAGAGTTAAGAAGCCTTTAGGGTAAAGTAGCATCGATAAACTGATTCATCGCTTAGTTATCAGATAAATATTGATCCATGAATCGACTACTACATAAGGGGGTCCCATTCAACTGGTACGAGGACTATCGAGCAGCTTTCATTGAAATAAAGCAATACCTAGAGACACTGCCAATGCTAGCTTCACGAAGGCCAGATGTGCCATTTCTACTATATATATCAGTAACTGACTTTGCACTGGGAACCATGTTAGCCCAAAAGAACGTGCAACACAAATAATAGGCCATATATTAAATTAGTCAAACCTTGGTGAGCTATGAGCTCGGGTATGCATATGTGGAGAAACTGTGTTTAGTAGTAGTGTTCGCTACCAAGAAATTATGACACTATATGCTAAGTCATATGACATATGTTATATCCAAACAAAATCCTTTGCAATACATGATGAGTAAGATGTATCACAATACATGTACTGCAAACTGGATCATGTTACGGATAGAATTTGATCTAGAATTCATAAACTAAAAGTCCATTAAGGTATAAGTCATAGCTAATCAGCTGGCTAAGGCATCGTTGTCAAATAGTAGACATCTGACCATTGAGCTTCTAGACGATGCAGTCTTCGTCATATACGAAGCTCCCAAACTCGAATAACCAGAGAATAATTTTTATATGACTATGTTCTTTAACGATTCAAAGTGCGACCAAGGGGGTGGTGTAGGAATAGTGTTTTTCACACCACAAGGAGCTCCAATACCCTTGTCATTTAAATTAGATTTTTCATGCACCAACAACAATGCTGAGTATGAAGCCCTAATGCTAGGCCTCCACATAGTTGTCGCCATGAACATTAAAAGATTAAACATCTTTGGTGACTCCTTGCTCATAGTAAACCAAATTAAGGGACTCTTTCAGTGTCGATGTCACGTACTGAAAGCTTATAAGGATCTTGTTGCTACATATCTAGCTAAATTAGAATGGTATGACATCAATGCAATCCCTCATTCATCAAATAGGTTCGTAGACACCATGGCCTCTTTGGGATCCTTAATATCTCATAATCCATCGATAGATTTCACTACCATCCATGTCAAGATGCTATCACATCCTACAATGGAGTGCGAAGCCTTTGATAATAAAATGTCAATCAACATGATTAGCGTGGAACCAAAATCAGAATGGTTCTGCAGAGTTGAAGAATTTCTAAAGAAGGCACCCTGGGGGGCATTAACCTCTCAGATTTCTATGGGGAGTGGTACTACCATTCACCACAAGGTTGTTTCCTAGTCTACATTTGCAAAAGTAAATACGCAGGGGGAGCAAGTCATATTGGTAGTCAAATTTGAGGCTTGTTAGAGCTGAATGTCGCAAATCCAAGACTTCTTAAAAATTAGTATAATCCTAGAGGGATTGTTGTGTTTCATAAAATGCACATTCAAGAAAAAAATGACTAAATGTCTTGATAGGAGACATCTTGTACCGATGAGGCTATGATGGAGTTCTCCTTCATTGTCTAGAGACCTAAGAGGCATCTTGGGCGATTTCACAAGCTCATGATGGTACGTGCGGTGGCCATTTCAACGGCATGGCCATCATCAAGTGCATCCTTTGAATGGGTTACTATTGGCCCACTATGGAGAAGGAGTGCAATGTGTATGTCAATAAATACATCAAATGTCAGCATCATGCTAATCTTACACACTTGCCATCGCAGGCCTTACAGCCCATCCAAGCGGCTTGGCCATTTTCTCAGTGGGGATTAGATATTATAGGTAAGATCTCTCTTCCATCATCGGGCCAACATACATTTATTATCATGGCTACTGAGTATTTCACAAAGTGGACGAAGACAATACCCTTAACAATGACAACTGGATCTCGTATAGCAGAGTTTATACTGGAGCATATCATAAGTCATTTTGGGATTCCATCCAAAATAATATCATATAATGGAACATCATTTAAGAATAAAATTATGACAGCTTTGATGTCTAAATATAGAATCAAACAAAGTTTTGCAACTCCTTATTATCCACAAGCAAACGGGCAAGATGAGTCCTCAAACAAGACAGTGGTGGCTATATTAAAAAATATGGTCCAAGAAAATAATAAATATTGGCATATCCAGTTGCCCCTTGCATTATGGGCTTACAATACTAGCATTCGGATGCCCACTGGGGCAACATCATTTTCACTAGTATATGGTGTTGAGGCCATTATGCCCTTGGAATTGGAAATTCCAATAGTGCGCGTCACATTGAAAGAGTTCATCGATGATAACACCGCGCAGCAAGCTCGACCGAATCAACTAACATTGCTTGATGAACATCACGTAAATGCCCTTAAGCATCTCTAAATTTATCAGGAGCAACTAAAATGAGCTTACAATATCAAAGTCCACTAGAGAGACTTTGAAGTTGGGGATCTTGTCTTGAAAGAGAACCAACAAAACTCTAATTTGCCACCAGATATGTGAGACAAATTCACGGCTAATTGGCTAGGATCCTATATCATATCTAAAAATATTGGTCCGATACCTATCTCCTAACATCACTAGGAGGTGTTGAAGAGCCTGAAACTTTCAACATCATTCATCTTAAGGTATTTTATGCTTGAGAGCATAGTAAAAGGCTCCGATATTTTTCTTAAAACTGCTCGGTCAACCCCAAAGGCTCCAAGGGTTCCTAAAATCACTTGGTCATGTTAGTAAATGCCCCGAGGGTTTTCTTATAACTGCTCGGTCATCCCAAAAAGGCACCAAGGGTTTCTAACAAACCGCTTGGTCAACCCAAAGGCTCTAAGGGTTTGCTCAAAACCGCTCGGTCGTCCTAAAAAGCTCCAAGCTCTCTTGTGAGTATTTTGGTCAATCAAAAAGCTCCAAAGGCATGAACTCGCCGTTTGGTCAAATATAAAGGATCAAAAATCAACAAAAATTATAAAATCAATAAAATATAAAAAAATTGGTAAAACATAAAATCAAAAAAACATGTGCATTTGCATTATGCATGTTCATTTACACGTGCATCCATTTCATTATTGCATTGCATATAGGAATTCGTCATTCATTGCATTCCGTAGTAGGATGGATTGTGTTTGTCATTTTTACAAATGATGCAATGTTTGTGTTTTAATCATGCACCTTTGCATTTAGCATAATCCGCTACATTCATACACAACACATGTTGCTATGAGATATGTGTGTATACCAAATTTTTCCAGTCACTCAACCATACCTAGTGGGTTTTTTAGACGTCATAGAAAGTTATTTTTGCTTTTATATATGAGGTCATTAGTTGTGATAGTGGTTGACATATCAGGATCCCGTCACTAATTAACACATTTAAAATCTTGCTAAGATAAGGGAGGATGAAAGCTATGAAAGTGGTCCTGGGTATTTAGAGATATGGGTTTTATTACCTGCTTATCTTGCAAATAGTTTGGTCTAGAGTGGTGAACCTTGGCAAAAGGACAAGAATTTTCCCTACTCGTACATCGATACACAGTTTAAATTTCAAACCCAAAGTTCAAAGTTCAAATCTAGAATGATATAGTGAATCAAAAACACTATTGATATCGAGCTAAGACAACACACAACAAAATTCAACGCAAAGCTCGGAAACACATAGACGAATTCCAACAATTTTTCATTAAACAAAGGTCTTCCTTCGAATACACAGCAATTCTCAGCAATTCTATTCCCCACTACCCTAGAGTCCCCCCATTACAATGTATGCACGGCCTTTTCTTATCCTCGGCCGCCACCTCCTTTTCCCATCATTACACTAAGTGCGGGCCTTCTCTAACCACCCGCACGAATGTTCTGCTGCACCTGCAAGATGCTGCCAGGAGCCCCGTGTTATCATGGTCTGGGGTGGCGGAGTGCGCTGTGGCCGCCTGTCAATCCATCCGCCATATCATCATTCATAGGAGTGCGCCAAGTCGCTTGTAATTTGATGCCACGTGTCCCCTTGCCAGAGTCCCTATAACCACTCCATACTCTCGGGCCACCTGTAACTTCACGCCATGTGTCCCTCTGCACTGGTCGCTGCAATCACCGGCTGGTCAATGTCGTGAGCGCTCTGGTCGCGATATTGCAACGTTTTTTCTCCAATACTTTCTCTCTCCTCTTTGGTTGCGATATCGTGAGGTTTTTTGCGTTAGGCTTCTCTCTCCTCCTTGGGACCGCGATTTCGTGACACGTCACGAAATCGCGACATCTAGGCCTTTCTTACTCGCTTTCCTCCTTTGGGCCACGAAACCACGACATGTCATGATTTCGTAACATCTTTGGATTTCGTACTTGATGCTTCGTTTCGGGCCACGAAATCGTGATTTTGCGACCATTTCACGCCTTGAGTCTTTGGCCGAAAGTGTCACGATTTTGCGACCACTGCATTTTAGAACCTTTCCTTTGAAAGTGTCGCAATTTCGTGACGTCTTTGAGCTCTGCCTTCGAAGGTGTTACGATGTCTTTATGCTTTCAAGTCTTGTCTCCCGGAGGTGTCACGATTTCGCGACGTCTTTTAAACTTTGTCTTCGAAGGTGTCACGATTTCGTGACGTCCTTTAAGCTTGCCTTCGAAGGTGTCATGATTTTGCGACCATTCTTGTGCCTTAGAACTTTTTGCCAAAGATGTCCCTGTGCTTTCAAATCTTGCTTCCTGGATGTGTCGCGATTTCACGACCCTTTTGCACTCAAGTGACTTTGCCTCAGAGCTGTCACGATTTTGCGACCAATTGGCGCTCGAACTGTTTTTCTCTGAAACTGTCACGATTTCGCGACCGTTTGGCGCCTTGATCTCTCCGCCCCGGAAATGTCGCGATTTCGCGACCATTTCGCGTCACGGCTACGTTGCCTCAATAATGTCACGATTTCATGACAGTTTTGCACCTTGGCCCTTTTCATCAAAAAGCGTCGCGATATCGCGACAGTTTGGCCCGCTGGCGCCCTTCTTCAAAAAGCGTCACGATTTCACGACAGTTTTGCACCTTGGCCCTTTTCATCAAAAAGCATCACGATATCGTGACAGTTTGGCCCGCTGGCGCCCTTCTTCAAAAAGCGTCGCGATATCGCGATAGTTTGGCCCGCTGGCGCCCTTCTTCAAAAAAAATGTCGCGATATCACAACAGTTTTAGTACTTAAATAAAAATACATTTTGGGTGATGCAAGATTGCAGCTTCGCCACCGGATGCTCTTGCATCAGACACCCGGGGTGAGTTTGAGAAGTGACCTCACTTCTAATCCTTCCGAGGTAGACCCAGGCGGTCAACCTCAGCCTTGGATAACCAAGTCGCGTCTTCAATGGGTCTGCCCTTCCATTTGACCAAGTACTTTGAGTAACTCATGTTCCTAGTACTTCAGCCCTCACGCATATCCAGAACTTCTTCTATCTCGTCCGCAACTGGTATGGCTGCTGGAATGCTCCACAGATCTGGACTGGGTATCTCACTACTTTCTCCTTCATGATACTCGGCCAAATTCGAGATCTTAAACATGGGGGAGATGTTGAGTTCGCTTGGTAACTCCACCTCGTACACATTGCCCGAATCGTGTTTGCCAATGATTTTATATGGTCCAAATTTCTTCATTTTTAGTTTGTTATAAGTCTTGGCAGGAAACCGCTCCTTCCTCAGATGGACCATGATAGAATCTCCTACCTGGAACTCTTTAGATCTGCGCTTTTGATCCGCCCTTGTCTTGTACTGAGCATTCATCTTGGCAATGTGCTTTGTCACTTCCTCATGCACTCCCTTCAGATGTTTGGCAAAATCTTCTGCCTCAGCACTGCATTTCTCCCTTGTATCTATCCTTCTCAACTCTGAGGCATTTCTTGGGCTTCTCCCATAGATGATCTGGAATGGTGACTTATTGGTACTCCAATTGACCGAGCTATTATACGCGAATTCTACTTATGGCAGAACTAGATCCCATCCCTTGGGCTTGTCCCCTACCAAGCATCGCAGTAGGTTGCCCAAAATCCTATTAACCACCTTTGTTTGTCCATATGTTTGGGGGTGGTATGTAGAACTGAACATTAACTCCGTCTTCAGTTTCTTCCACAGGGTCTTCCAGAAATATCCTACAAACTTGGTATCCCTGTCCAACACAATGCTTCTTGGCAGCCCATGCAAGCGTACCACTTCCTTAAAGAACAAACCAGCTACATGGACCGCATCGCTAGTCTTCTGGCACAAGATAAAGTGTGCCATTTTCAAAAATCTATCCACTACCACAAATATGGAATCGTGTCCCCTCTGCGTCCTGGGAAAACCAAGCACAAAATCCATACTAATATCTTCCCACGGTCTTTCAGGTATAGGTAGCGGTTGATACAAACCAGTAGGCTGCCTCACACCCTTTGCCATCTGGCATATCCTGCAACTCTGCACAAACTTTGTCGCATCCTGCTGCAATTACGGCCAGTAGTAGTTTTCACTAACCAGTGAGATGGTCTTGTCACGACCAAAGTGTCCAGCTAAACCCCCGCTGTGCTTTTCTTTAATGAGGTTCTCTCTCATCGAGCTCCTCCAAATGCACAATTGGTTCCCCCTAAACAGCATTCCATCTTGAATTAGGTAATCCAACCATTTGGTCCTATCCAACGCAACAGGCGCAGTGCAGGCTTTCCAAGCTTCTACGAAGTTGGGGTCTGCAGGGTATAAGTTCTTGAGTTCAGCAAACCCTACAACCTCCACTTTCATTTCTATCATCAAACATTGCCTCCTACTCAGTGCATCTGCCACCCTATTGGATCTTCCACTCCGATGCTTCAGCACAAAGGTATAGCTCTACAGGAACTCTACCCATTTTAGGTGCCTCTGATTCAATTTTCCTTGGCTGTTAATATACTGCAGCGCTTGATGGTCGGTATAGAGAACAAACTCTTTCAGCAACAAATAGTGCCTCCATTTATTGAGTTCTTGAACTATGGCATAGAACTCTTGATCATATACCGAATACTTTCTCCTGGCATCATTGAGCTTCTCACTGAAATAAGCTACAGGCCTACCTTCTTGGCTCAATACGGGTCCTATCGCATTACCACTCGCATCGTAGTCCACCTGAAACACCTTATTGAAATCTGGAAGTGCTAATATGGGTTGCTCAGTGACCTTCTTCTTCAGCATATCAAAGCTTTTGTTTGCTCCAACTGTCCACTGGAATTCCTTCTTGTTCCCCTTCATTATCTCTGTAAGAGATGGACAAATACTGCTGAAGTTTCTGATAAATTTTCTGTAGAAACTGGCCAGACCATGAAATGATCTAACCTCGGTCACACTTCTTGGGACAGGCCATTCTAGGATAGCCTTCACCTTTTTGAGGTCCATTTTGAGGCCATTTGCTGATATAACAAATCCCAGGTATACCAGCTCCTTCTTCACGAAGTTGCACTTCTTCAGATTGATCAGTAACTAGTCCTCCCGTAGTTTCTCAAAAACCTTCCTGATGTGCATCAGGTGCTCCTCTAAGGTTTTGCTAAAAATCAGTATATCATCCAAGTAAAAAATAACAAATTTGCCCAAAAATTCCTTTATAACTTCATTCATTAATCTCATAAAGGTACTAGGTGCATTGGTTAATCCAAATGGCATAACCAACCACTCATACAACCCCTCTCTGGTTTTAAAGGTTGTCTTCCACTCATCCCCTTCTCTAATGTGGATCTGATGGTACCCACTTTTCAAGTCAATTTTTGTGAAGTACTCAGCTCCACTCAAGCAGTCCATGATATCATCCATCCTTGGCAGTGGGAACCTGTATTTAATGGTGATCTTGTTGATTGCCCAAGAGTCGGTGCACATTCTCCATTCTCCATCCTTCTTGGGTGCTAGTACTGCTAGTACTGCACATGGAATAAGACTCTCCCTAATCAGACCTTTCTTCAATAGATCCTGAACTTGCTGATTCAACTCTTCAGTTTCCACAGGTGTCATTCGATGTGCAGCCTTGTTTGGCAAGCTCGATCCAGGCACCAAATCTATGTGGTGACTGATCTTCCTAAACCTTCAGGAACATTGTCAGAAATGATATCAGGGAATTCCTCTAACAGTCCCATGACTTCCACTGGAATTTCCTTGCATCCTTCTTCCCTAACCCTGGGGATTATGGCATAGCACATATGATCTAGCTTCAGGCCTTCCAAAAATCTCCTGCCATCAACTAAACAGACTCGTGCACTGCTACATACTTTCTCATCCGCCTCCTTCAGGGGTTTTAACTTATGGCGAACTCCATTCTTTGACAGAGAATATGTGTTGGCTCGACCATCATGGACAGCACTTCGGTCAAACTGCCATGGTCTCCCAAGTAGCAGGTGACATGCATCCATAGGCAAGATGTCACATAAAACCTCATCTCGGTAAGTTCCAATATTGAACTTCACTAGGCATTGTTCACTTACTAACACCCGATGGTCCTTTTGCAACCATGCAATTCGATAAGGGCACGGGTGTTTTCTCCTCTCCAACTGTAGCTTGGCAACCATTTCCTCAGAAACCAAATTTTCAGTGCTTCCATTGTCAATGATGATGTTACAGACCTTGCCTGTGCACTTGCATCTTGTTCAAAATAGGTTGTTCCTCTGGTCTGTCTTTTCTTCTTCATTTAACAAGACTCTTCTGATGACCATTGCTTCTCCTCTTTTTGCTTCCTCTGAGTGCTCAGACTCTACACCTTCGTCTGCTACGGAAGCTCGGGCCTGACCCTCAGGTCTTCAATTTGGCCTCTCTTGATGTTGTGGGTAGTTGTATGCCCTGTGTCCTTCCTCTTCACAGTTGAAGCAGGTTCCTCTAAAGCCACCTCTTCCAAACCCTCGCCCAGACCTACCTCTTCCTCTTGGGTAGTTATTGCTCTGATTGCATGGGCGTTGGTCATCCTCCTCTTTCACTTATTTCTATTTTTGGCTACTGCTAGCTTCACCAATTTTCCCAAAATCTTTGTATCTTCCACCACTGTCTCTTCCACCAGCTCTTCCACCCCTATCCTTCCCTCTCTGCTTACCATCAAACCTCCTATTCAGTTTCTCCTCCACTTTTAATGCAAATTGATATGCATCTTCTACTGTGCTTATTCTAACCATCCCCAGCTCTTCTTGAATGCTGGTTTGCAATCCATTGATGTAACGTGCGACCTTATCCTTATTCGCCTTCAAATGGCCGATTCTGATCGAGATTTGGTGGAACTCTTCAGTATATTCCTTGACAGTCTTACTAGCCTGTCGAAGACTCTGCATTCTTTTTAACAAATCCAACTCATAATCTGCAAGGATGAACTGCCTCTTTAGTTTCTCTACCATCCTATCCCACCTGGTGATCCTTTCCTTTCCCCTCCTGTTCCTTTCCAACTGCACTCCTTTCCACCAGATGCTAGCATGTCCCTTCAGCTTGGTTTTCACGAACCTGATCCGATTTGGATCTGATATCTCTTCGTATTCAAAATACTCCTCCATGTCGTTGATCCAGTCTATCAACTCCTTAGGGTTGAGGTTCCCCGAGTACATGGAGACGTCAAATTTTGGCTTCTTCCCAATCTGGGAGATGGCTCTATACAACCTAGCCTCTGGTGGATCCAAGGCCTCTTCCTCATCGAATGGGGCCTCTTCTTCCCACACTTCATCTTCGCTGGGTTCTTCCCTTCTCGGCTCGACTCCTCTTCTAATTTCCTCTTGTAGGGCCTTAACTTGCCTCTGCAGGGCTCTTAGATCGACCTCCTCCCTTCTTGCTCGCCTGTGTCTCATACCACCATGATCTCTACGTGGAGGCATCCTGCTTCTTCTTCACAACCCACAACCACAGTCCTGGTGCAAACTGCCTCACTGTCGGTGTTTGGTCTGCACACTCAGAACCAACCTGCTCTGATACCACTTGATATCGAGCTAAGACAACACACAACAAAATTCAATGCAAAGCTCGAAAACACATAGACGAATTCTAGCAATTTTTCATTAAACAGAGGTCTTCCTTCAAATACACAGCAATTCTATTCCCCACTACCCTAGAGTCCCCCCATTACAATGTATGCGTGGCCTTTTGTTATCCTCGGCCACCACCTCCTTTTCCCATCATTACACTAAGTGCGGGCCTTCTCTAACCACCCGCACGAATGTTCTACTGCACCTGCAAGATGCTGCCAGGAGCCCCGTGTTATCATGGTCTGGGGTGGCAGAGTGCGCTGCGGCCACCTGTCAATCCATCTGCCATATCATCATTCATAGGAGTGCGCCAAGTCACTTGTAATTTGATGCCACGTGTCCCCTTGCCAGAGTCCCTGTAACCGCTCCATACTCTCGGGCCACCTGTAACTTCATGCCACGTGTCCCTCTACACTGGTCTCTACAATCACCGACTGGTCAATGTCGTGAGCGCTCTGGTCACGATATCGTGACATTTTTGCTCCAATACTTTCTCTCTCCTCTTTGGTTGCGATATCATGACGTTTTTGGCGTTAGGCTTCTCTCTCCTCCTTGGGACCGCGATTTCGTGACACGTCACGAAATCGCGACATCTAGGCCTTTCTTACTCGCTTTCCTCCTTTGGGCCGTGAAACCGTGACATGTCACGATTTCATGACATCTTTGCATTCCGTACTTGCTGCTTCGTTCTAGGCCGCGAAACCGCGACATGTCACGATTTTGCGACCATTTCACGCCCTTGAGTCTTTGGCTCGGAAGTGTCACGATTTTGCGACCACTTTGCGTTTTAGAACCTTTCCTCCGAAAGTGTCATGATTTCGTGACATCTTTGAGCTCTGCCTTCGAAGGTGTTGCGCTGTCTTTATGCTTTCAAGTCTTGTATCCCGGAGGTGTCGCGATTTCGTGACGTCTTTTAAACTTTGTCTTCGAAGGTGTCACGATTTTGCGACCATTCTTGTGCCTAAGAACTTTTTGCCAAAGATGTCCCTGTGCTTTCAAATCTTGCTTCCTGGATGTGTTGCGATTTCATGACCCTTTGGCACTCAAGTGACTTTGCCTCGGAGCTGTCGCGATTTTGCGACCAATTGGTGCTCGAACTGCTTTTCTTCGAAACTGTCACAATTTTGCAACCGTTTGGCACCTTGATCTCTCTGACCCAGAAATGTCGCGATTTCACGACCATTTCGCGTCACGGCTGCGTTGCCTCAAAAATGTCATGATTTCGTGACAGTTTTGCACCTTGGCCTTTTTCATCAAAAAGCGTCGCGATATCGCGATAGTTTGGCCCGCTGGCGCCCTTCTTCAAAAAGCGTCGCGATTTCATGACAGTTTTGCACCTTGGCCCTTTTCATCAAAAAGTGTCGCGATATCACGACAGTTTGGCCCGCTGGCGCCCTTCTTCAAAAAGCGTCGCAATATTGCAACAGCTTGGCCCGCTGGCGCCCTTCTTCAAAAAAAACGTCGCGATATCGCAATAGTTTTAGTACTTAAAGAAAAATACATTTTGGGTGATGCAAGATTGCAGCTTCACCACCGGATGCTCCTGCATCAACTATACAAATCCCTTGCTCAAGAAAAAAGAGAATAAACAGTGATTTTTATCACTCAGAGTAAAACATGAAAAATAGTGATTTTTATCACTACATATGAGCAAAAATCAAAACATGGTGAGAACTTGAATCCCTGGATTGTTCACCATTCAAATCCATAGAATGAACCTTGAGTGCAGAAATGGGTTGAAAGAGTCCCACCTGCTTTTGTAGTAGTAGTTTTATTGGGTGATCCCCAAATGCAGCAATGGCTTGAAAGAGTCCCGACTATTTTTGGAGGGGTAGTCCTGATCAGTTTACGAGATGAGTTAGCTTTAGGTTCTTGGGGTTGTCTAGCAGTATAGTCCAATCAATTCTAAAAAAAGGATGATACGAACATAAGAGAAACCCAATCCCACATATGGGTTGGAAGAGTCCCGATTAACATCTGGGGTATGCCTATGGTCTATCTAAAAATACTCACGTGCACACACAGGGGTAATGAACAATTGGGATATTCATGATGAAAGCCTTGTCCAACAAAAGCCTTGTACAGTTAGTATGTGATGTTTGAAAAGTCTACTAGGGTGTTTGAGTCTCATGGAAAACCTCAAAAGTTTCTCTAATAGCAACAAAATACCAAATACCACAAACCATATAGAATAAAGTCATGCAAATCATCAAACTACAAAGTATCGAATCCATGATACATCATTACATAAAGCACAATCAAGATATAGGATAGATACTGGATGGATATTAAAAATGATATCTAGATGGCCACTAACTATATTGTGCATATTTTTCAAACTTGCAAAAGGAAATATAATGACACATTATATCATTCGCATCATACCGCTTCATATCATTGCATTTCATATATGGGTGATTAATTGATTAAATTCTTGTAATAAATATTTTCAATTACATTCATGATTTTTACACATTTTGTGGTGTCGTCCATTAGATTGTTAAACTCATATCGCATTCATTCCTTATGTTTTAAGTGATTAAAGCATACAGGTTCATTTACATTAGATTACCATCATGTAAATAATGCATTACATACATTGCATCAGCATATCGAGATATCATCATAAATTAAATGCATACAATAAAGAAAAATTAAACATGCATTTATAAAGTAAAGCATTGCATCCATATGCATCCATCATAAAAAGCATATATAAGCATCTAGATCACTGCATACCATCATCATCATAAAATTAAATAGCTATCTAGTGCATTTCATCCATACATCACATTACATAAGCATAACATCAATATAAACATCTGCATCCATATGCATAACATAAACATAAAATCATAAAAATATACAAGTACACATAATGAGCCAAAATGATCAAAATATCATATATATATATATATATATTGTGTGTGTGTGTGTGTGTGTGTGTGTGTGTGTGTGTGTGTCAAAAGAGTATATGGGGGTACATCAACATGCCCACAGGCTACAACTGTGTAGGTCCTTGATCTTACACTCAAAACTGGTATAATAAATATCTCAACAAATATGTACTACAGAGCACCTGAACCCCCAGTCTGAGAGTCACCGCCATCCCTGTGGCTCTTGTGTGACCTAGATCCATGAGTGCTAGAGGAACTATGTGTCCTCTTAGTTCTATGAGTCCTATGGCTTAAGATCACGGATGATTGCCCTGTAGTCTTGGATCTGGTCTGTTGGGACCCTGAAGCATGAGGATCCTTGGGAACCTACCCACCTATCAATCTGATATACCCCTCTAGCTGGGAGATGCGAGTTGCCCTCACATCACATAGATCATTCCCCATATCTATGAGGGAAGTAAGCCACCTAATATCTGTCATGGGGTCACGACCTCCTAGCAGTGTGGATGATGGTGTTGTGGGTGGTGCCATGATAGTATGGGAAGATGAAGGATCTCCCCTCTAATATAGGGCCAAATCCCTCTTCGCCATAGTTGTGCCCTGTCGTACCTCT
The DNA here is from genome assembly GCA_028583015.1 of Wollemia nobilis. NCBI lineage: Eukaryota > Viridiplantae > Streptophyta > Pinopsida > Araucariales > Araucariaceae > Wollemia > Wollemia nobilis. Next base: position 13,420,193 of record JAQPPZ010001195.1, read on the forward strand.
GCTAAATCAAGTGCACTAGTGAGCTCCTAGACCTGCCCCTCTGCCACTATAGCACGTGCTATCATAGACGTGATCTCCTCTCAGGATTGCTATAGCTGCCTCTCCTTGTCAGCTAGCTTCACCTCTAGAGTGGCGATAGAAGTATCCCACTACAACTACTGGGTCTACAGCCTCCCAACCTGAATCTATAGATCAAAAATCTAAGCCAATAGTTGCCCCACCTCACTATCAGGAGGTGCCTCACCCTCCTCTGATCCATTCTCCTCTACCTCTACCTATGGAGCCTCCTTTATGGTGGCCTCTGTGCCCCATCTGTCCTCTATCCGTTGGTGCATATTACGCCCCTATGGATCAGCCTCAATTACATCGTCCACCTAGACGAGGGGCCCAGATCCCTACCACTATAGTAGGGACCACCAAGTGTCATAGGCAGGAGTGGTCCTAGCCCTAGCAATCCCTTACTCTTGAAAGTCGTCAGACGCATCTCCTAATGGTGTCAATTGAATCCAGGGTAGATCCCTCTCCAGTACTAGTCGCTTGTAGATCATGGGTAGCTTTGAGATATCCTGGACCAACCTAAACTATCGCAATACGCGAGAGTAAAATTAATACTCCCTGATCTTGTCCTTACGACCAAGTAGCCACCTATCTCGATGAGCCTAGCATAGTTGCTCGTCAACCTCATCCCATGCAGGTCAATCCATGTATGGACGCCACTCAATGTCAATTGGTCGAAGTGCTGCAAATTCACCAATATAGTTCAATATGTCTCCAGCATGGGACCTGCTTCGAAATCCCTCCTTCTCATGATGCTAGAATGTAGCATAGCACTGGTGTGCGTCATCAATAGAAGTAATAAGAAGGGGCAGCTCCATAGGACACTCGATCCTGATGTGTTGCCAATCCCAGATCTGAAGAAGAAGACTGTAGTTGATCCTAATCCACCTCCAACTAGTGATCTAGTACAGCTCATGGTATAGCTAGCATAATAATGTACTCCCCATGCTAGGAGTAGTGGTCGACGGGTGGAACTTTGAGTAACCCTTTTGACACTAGCCAGAAGGTTCCAGGGTATCCTCGCACCTGAGGAGTCTAGAAGGACAATCTACATGACCAAGTGCATGAAAACTACCTCTCTAATAGATAAAATGCCCTCCTGCTACTAGTGCCCGATATGAATGCCTCCATGGTTGATATTACGTTGAGCCTCCTGGATCCGATCATCAAAGATAGAATCAAAAACACACTTCTTACTCCAAAAGGAGGAGGAGGTGATGGTCTCACCATTAATAGGGATCCTAAATATCCCTTAGACATCCTCTAATGTAATGGTCATCTCACCTATCGGCAAGCGAAATATGTTGGTCTGCACATTCCAACGCCGGGCCAACGCAGTCAGGTAGGCCTGATCTACCTAGATAGTAGGTAGATCCAAAATGTAGCCAAAGTCGATGACTCTAAACCACTACCGCTCTAGGGCAGTCAATAGCCAGTAGAGAGTGTTCAGGATTTTTGGCTCCCTGGATCTAGAGGTAAGCCTCTACAAAGAAACATGGCATAAGGAAAAAAAGCTAACTAAAAACAACCAAAAACAACTAAAAAAATGACCTTAAAAACGTCAAAAAAATTTAAAAATTGCTAAAAATGACAAAACCATGTCAAAAGTGATAAATAAAAATCAAAAAAATTAAAAAGGCATCTCATAAGTACAATAAACAACATTAATTATCAGAAAACCTTATAAAAATAAAAAAATTTAATAAATTTTTCTAAAGTCGCAGAACCGCGGGTCAACCCTGCAGTCCACATGCGATCAAAAATTGACCGTTCGAATTTGAATTCCAACTGCAGCTGATAGTTGCAGTCCCCAATCTGACAATTGGGAACCGAATCTTCCAGCTGCGGTCTAAGATCGAGATCCATTCTGGGTCAGTTCCTAGCCTAGCTAGCAAAAAAATTAAATTCTAAACTAGCCTAATCTAAGGTGAGGTTCATTGCCAACAGTTTAGTAAAAATTGATTTACCCATTAATCAACGAGGTTCATTTTTAAATTAGTAATGAGTGCAAGGACTCGATTTCGAGTTACCTTGCCCGCACCGAGACCTCTACAAGTGGATGATTGTATAGGGTCCGCCATCGGGGTATGAGTGAGATATGAGGTCGAGTTTTAACAGCATTCTGAATCAGGGAATGTTTTTCACCTCTCATAGTTATCCAAGTTACAGTTGCTTTCAATAATGATAATGAAATTTTCAAATGGGAAAGCTATTTATAGGATTTTCCTAATTTTGGCAAATCGCAACTGACACCTGCAATCCTGAAATTGGGGTTTTTCGCCCGCGGGTCATATTTGCAGTTCCCAAATTTGAAATTTTCAATCGTAGACCGTACTCGTGGTTTACAACTGGCATTAAATGCACTAAAATCCCATCGTGGGAAGATCTTAAATGATAAATCAATGACTCAATTTTATAAATTTGGTGATGTTCAAACACCAAGATCAACTAAAAAATTCAAAATTAACAAAAAAATCAAATGCACCTCATATTCAGTCATTTACCCTAATACACTCAATGGTTGTAGTGACTGATGCTCCATGCAATACGGTGAGATGATTAAATAACCATAAGGACATTTGGGGTAAATTTGTCATCGTTGATTTGATATGCTTATTTTCAATCCCAAAGAAGGCCTTCAAGGCTGGACTGCTCCACGAGAATGAGGTGTTTCATGTCATTTCTCTTATGGTGCCATCTTTCAGCAAATCATCGATAAAATTGATTCAACATACATCTAATTGGCATTGTACCATTTTGATTTTCTAAGAAGGCTATTGCAGCCCAACTGCTCCATCGGATAGAAATGTGCAAATACTATTAACAATTGGAATCATACACTGAACTAGGCTTAGCCAAGTTATTAAAATGCTCAATTCTAAGTTTGTGCAAATTATTCATTGTGGTCAAGTGACCTCGTCACTTCATATATTATCATTACCCTCATTGACTCATCACTTGAGGGGGTAGTCATAATATCATAATTATAATCAAAGTCACCAGAATATCCTTGAGATCGTAGATCCCTTGATCTTGTCAAATTGTGTTTGTCTTACAAATCATTGTCAACAACTATCATAAGCTTACCCCTTTGCTTGGGGCAAATAGCAAATATGATTAGTTTGTAACTCTCATCCTTTTGGTTATATAGACCTAACTCCTATTGTAGCACCAAAGCTACTCGAATGTCTGATGATGAGTGTAAACTCTTTCAAATTCAAGCCTTTTACCCAGTTGGAAGCAATGATTCTAGGATGCGCATCCTTTTGCAGGACTTGGGGTATCTAATGTTGATCCAACTAATGATCATCATAGAACCTTCGACATCATTTTAAAAGGTTTATTTTTTCTCAACGTTGTTCGATCTCATAATGCATCTTAAAATGGGCATCTATAGACACCTAAAACGTGTCATGTCAAAAGTGGCTACTCATATGGACATGCTATAAGACCATATGGAAGATCTTGGAGAGACTCTAAGATAGAGCAGTGGTTCTAACCACTCAATTTGGGCTCCTTGGCCTAATCATTCTAAACTATAGTTGAGACCTGTGGTCTATAGTCTGAAATGCAATTGAGACATGTAGTCTATAGTTTGAACCACAACTGTCACCTCCAGTCTTAACTGAAGTTCAGTTGGCCTTCATCCAAGCCAAATTGGTTTGAACGACCATTTGTTCTAGAAGAATGTGGTTAAAGGACAAAAGCTTCCAATCCAACTATCCTAACCACCCTTCTTGATATTGGCTTCTCCATGAAGCCACCTCTAGCCCTTGGGTAGTCCTATAAGTACCCCTTCAAATTAGGGCAATGATAGAGTGCATTTTGATAGCGAAGCACTGTCAAAATAGTGAATGAGAGAGAGAGTTGGAGATTAGAGCAGTGAAGCCCTATCGAATTGTGGAATCACTTGAGTGCACTAAGAGAGAGATTTGTTGGTATCACTTTGCCAACCTAATCATCATGACAAATTGTGCCATGGATGCCCTAAGGAGCTAGAATGCCAAGACACGCTAATTTGGGAAAACGGAGACCCTATAGAGCAATTCAACCGCCAAACCTATTAGAGGACATCGAGGCGACCCTTGATCATCAATTTGACAATGAGGATCAAGTCCATAGCCATAGAATTGGAGGGCAAAACCATTTTGTTGCTCGTCGTAGTTTTCAGTTGTGGTTTACAGTGCAGACCGCTCATCTGAGCTGTTGTTCGTAATAGGTATAAGATCCCCTTACTGTTCTTTTTATAGTGTTTTTAGCTAGTTTAGATTAATCATTCTAATGGTTTATTTGGTAGTTTATAGACTCTTACTAACCATATTAAATATTTCATTAGGTTTACTTCATTTTAGCAAGTAGGACATAATTAGTTTCTTTTCATGTTCTAATGCTTTATTTCATGCAACCGATCCTTCAGATTGATAGATGTACTTATTGTTTACATGTTTCCATCAATCTTTATGAGAATTGCATATGTTTAGCATAGTTTATCTACTTTATTTATTTCATTAGTATTATGGCATTTGCATGTATAAATCCTTTAAAGGGCCTCATCACAAGAGGTTGCCTATTTGTTTAATGTTCTTGTGTTGTTTCTTGATAGCAGAAAATAGATTTGAAGGAGATTCAACCATCCAATTCCTTCCTCAATGTGAAGAAGAGGGCCAACTCCATCCTAGAGCAGTTCGTGTCACCCCAAATGGCTTGAAACTCACCTTTGCCCTTGAGAGGGATTTCACATGCTTTCCTACTGTAATAAGAGTATCAAATTGGTATCCCTAAGAGGGATGTATTTGTAATTGGGATTGGCTCATTTAATGGAATAAAGTGTTCTTATTCTTTCTCATTTTGTTGTCAATTTCGTATGCATTTATTTTATATCTCTTATTTTATATCACATAGTAGGAAGCATAGGTGTGAGGCCTTTTTGGTGGTCACAGAATGTGATCACGATGAAACTCTACAATTTAAGCACCTAATATGACATCTTCTATGGTTTTTGGATTGCAGGTGCAAACCGCAGCTTCCAGCTACGACTTCATTGTTGGCCCGCGGCTTTAAGACGCGGTCTACAGTCTGAACCGTGCATCAGACCTATGGTTCACAATAGAAACATTAGATAGCAGGAGTTCAAAGTTGAATCAAATGAGGACCTGAGGTAGGCCCTTTTGCCACTTTTTATCTCTGTGTTTTGCTTCTGTGTTTTCCAAAATAGAAAATTGAAACCTAGATAATTAAGGATAAAATAACATGAAAATGAATTAGGTCCTTAGGGTTTCTTTTTCTAAATTTTGGATAGGCATTTCTAGGAAAAACTGACCTTTGAGTATAGTCCGCCCTAGAATCCAGCGTGCTAGGTTAAAATTGTGTGTTGGTTTGCATGCTTGAAGCCCAATCAGAGGCTATATCATCGTAATTGCATTACAAAAATCATTTAGGATATAACATACATTTTTTTAAATGAAATGTTTATTTTTGCATATCATGTAGGAAACAATCATTTATGCTATACTATGCATTTTTATTTTATGCAAAAGAATAAAATGAACCACACACACCATGTTTCACTTAAAAACTAGTGAGTTGGGAGTGACATCCAACCACTAGTAGGGTCCAACGACGGTGGTAGTTATTTCCATCCGTTGGCCCAACTTCCACATACCTATTGTTCTATACCAAGGTCAGGCCCAATAACCATTCATACCCTAAAAAAATTTGCATGTATTCTCTTTAGAGGGTATAACGCTGACTGGGGGAAAACGGGTGAGGGATTGGTAGGACCGGTGCTCCTTGTCTGAGTGTGGAGTTTCATTGCCACACACGGGAGATTTACACGGCCTAGATTCACACCCAGGTTGTCGATCTACGAGTGTACCGATGAAAGCCAATTTAAACTGATAATATCATCCAACAAGTTTTACAAAACATGATAAGGAGTTTCTTTACTGATACAAAAAATTTGAAACATCAAACAGTTTAGGACTCACTTTTAAAAGTTAATACGAGATAATCGCCATTGTATACCTTGTTTTCTTAATAAAGAATAAATCTAGACACTAGGTACACCATGGTGGAGACACGGGTGGCTAGCAAAGGTATAATCCTAATGCCAATGACCAAATCTTGACAGATTCACAACAAAACATGTCGAATCCTCATCCACTTACGCTTCTTGAATGTCATTTGATGAATATTAGAGGAGACAACTCGACAAGAGGGGAATCTATTGAGTGTACCCCTATTAGAGGAGCTTATGTGCATTTCTCTAGATATATAATAGAGCATGGAGCCTCTTAGCATGAGGGTGTTCCACTCAAAATCCATTACCAGGATCGCATTATACGTGCATCCACAGGATCGGTCGAAGAGTATGTTATACAGGGGTCCAAGTTGGTACCCCTACATCATAGGTCTGTAGGAGGATCCGTGGCTCCACATTTGGAGTACATATGGGATCGATATCCGTCCATTCAGGGGCATGCAGATAGGGCCACCATTGAGCATAGGCCTATGCAGACTCTCACACATAGTGAACCTTGAAATATCGCTATTGATATGACTAATGTAGGAGTCAAAGGCACAACACCATATGAGCGATGGAGATCTAGACAGTTGGATGGCTTAGGTAGCATCTTTTAGAAGCTAGGCTATAAGCCTTAGGCTCCACCCACACGTGCTTCGAGTGAGTATAGTGGGGGTTCTATTAGGAATGCTAGAGAGAATGGAGAGGCTTCCAAGCACCCTCATGTGACACATCCACCATTCATGCATGGTAGCACAGAGCACAGAACTCAGCAGGATACTAATGTTGTCTTTACACAAAAAGGCAAAAGCATCATGAATCAGTCAAATGGGTACAAAACCCATAAGGTCAATCACACAGAGTATGCATACCAAAGGTCTATTATGGCCAATAAACTTGATAGATCACATACACTGGTATCTGAGCAGGGATGATAGCTCCTCCAAGATCAATTGGAGGATACTCTCCTAGAGAGGTAACGCATCGAAGATGAGAATATTTAGACATAGAGGATCATCATACAAAGGCTATATGAGTAGTGCATGTGTGAGGAATGCATCCTTGCCCAAAAGGAGCACATAGAGCAAGAACATAGGCTAGCTAGGGCTAGTCTATACACTCATGTAGAGAATAGAGAGTGCATTCAAAGAAAGGTTTTTTTACAAATCCCTATGTTCTGGTTGTCAGATTCAAGGCTATAAACTGGCAAGGCTATACCAAAAATGTCAAGGCTATACCAAAGATATTCATCTATAAGAATGGCAAGGCTATACCAAAAATGTTGAAATATATTAAATTATTTGGCACATGCTAATGTACCACCTTGGGTACATCTTTAGAGTAGGAGTGTGTCTTAGATTAGGGTTTGAGTATTTACTTCATCCAATGTAATAAATACACAAGTATTGTTAGAATGTGCAAAGTACTTGATGTAAATGTGAATGTTGTCCATGTGTATATGAGTCCATAGAATAGGAAGATGAAGATTCATAGGTAGATGGAAGGCCAAGAGTCACATCTCATTATATATAGGCCTTTGATAGATAGCAAATTAAAGAAGGTAGATAGCATAAGTGAGATGGTAGATAGCATATGCTAGATACAATGTAGAGCATGTAAGGAATATGGAGAGTTTGAGACCTCCATTTTATATCATTGTACTATTTTTGTGAGCCTTCATTAATGGCAATTTTATGAGTAGTTTCAAATTTTTCTTATAAATTTTACATGTTTAGTATATTGCCATTATCATATATTTAATATTGCATGCTCATTTTATATATTGTGGTTGATTTCTCAGTAAGTATCTAGCATCAAAAGCTAAAAAAAAATATTGTTATAATCTTGTGAAGAATCCTTCAAGCATACAAGCATTCAACCTCTCAAGCTATAAAGTCTCTTCACACAACTAGCAAGCTTCAATCAAGATTCCATAATAAATAGGAAAACAACCTTAGCATCTTAGAGCAACAAGTGTGCTTTGGGGTTGTGGTTTTTTCTCTTACTTACCTTATAATGCTATATTTATTTTTTCTAGCTTTAAAATTTAATCTTATTACATGCTAATTTGATTCAGTCATCATACTTGCATTTATCTTATCATCTCATCTTTTGTTATTTCTAGTTTACACTTTAAACAATCTTCCTATTTTATTGCACTTTACAAAGTCCTAGTACCTTTTGTCAAGGGCCTCACTCATATCTATTGTCAAAAAATTAATTTACTACATTCAATTTTATTTTGTTTCACCTCTAGGAAAAAGCATTGCTAGATTATAGGTCCAATGGCATTATCACTCTCTATTTTTGACATAGTCATAGAGAGAAAAAGCATTTTTATTAAGCAAAAGCATCGATACTATTGCTAATCCAGTTGCACTTCTACCACTAATCGTTCAATCTATGCTTTTGTTATATTATTATCTTTCAACTCTTATCTAAAATAGGGTTTTATGTTGGCCAAGGTAGCCTGATACTCTCTTCTAACTCAGACAAGCCCCTTTACCTTTAATCTACTATTTTTCTATATATTTTGCACATAAGCAAAATTTCCATTAGGATGCAATGGCATTAGCAGTGCTTTTGCAATATTGGCAATACTTTTGCCTCTATGGATGAACCAAGTTTTTCTATTTCAATCTCCTCATTTTTAGAATTTAGGCCTTAGGACTATTTAGGGCCTGTTAAAAAGTAATTTTTGTTTTCTATATTTTTGTTATTTATTAAGGATAAGAGGATAGAAAGGAAACTAATTAATAATTTAGGGAACCAAGTAAATCTCTAATCTTGTTATCATCAAAAGAAAATCACTTGTAGCTTCATTTAGGTGTGTTTGTTGCATATCTCTTAAACCATTGCCTTAAGAAATATAAATCATATTTAATATTATCATCCAACCAAGAATAATTTTAGTTATTAGGCCTTGTTTGTTGTATTTATGTGATACATTTGTAGCTAACTAGGACTAGATTAAGGTTAATGCTTGTTAAGAAAGTCTTAGGAGAAACATAGGTGTTCTCTAACCAATCCAATAAATCCTAGACATTAATCTCACAAATTACCCCTATCATTGAGATGAAAAATGAGAAGGAAGCATCACAAAAATCTCATCCATGATCATATTACCATCCCCTTCATCACATTTTGATAGACCCAACATGAACACCACCATGGTTCCTAAGATCTTATTTGACCAAGCTAAATTTTAATCAAACTTTAATCAAGACCACTAATATTTTTTGTTTATATTATATTACATTAAATCTAGATAATAAGAACATAGCAAATTGTTAGTCCTACTAAGGATCTTCATGATCCTTTGAGTAACTTCCATACAATATACTAGGTTATTTTGGGTATATAGCGAGCCTAAGATGCCATCTATCCATAGAGGATCTCATGTGTACTTATTCTTATTAAGGAGTATATTACAATGGGTTAGTGGGAGTTATAAGGAGGAATAATACAACCAGGTGTTGTAGGTGAGTTGGAGAGGAGAGGGCAATCCTCCAAGGGAGGTCCTAGGTTCGAATCTCCACCCTACCAAAAAGTTGAATTGGGTACCCAAAATCCAATTGATAATGTTGGTGTGGGTAGGGCCGAGCGTGACTCTCGGGTGACTTTGATGGTGTAGAACCTGTTGTTCATGGTCTCTCATACCAAGGCGACCCTACAACGGGTTTTTTTCTTAATAAAATAAAATAAAATAAAATAAGGATGAATACTTTTACCCCTCACATATCATCTTGGTCATATATCCTATAGGTCACTTCCACATATCATTTGTATCCCACATATTGAATTTCTCTCATATATTGGCAATTGTATAGAGAAGAGTCAAGTATATTGGGATATTTTATGTATAGGGGCGACCCTTAGGTATACATGTTAGATTCATTATATCGAAGTAAGGGGATATAAGGTTGCTAAAATATATTTTATGTCTTCTTTAATCATCTTTATAAACTTTAAAACTTAATTAGTATCTCCTTTCCTTCTAAACCTATGGGCAAGAAATATTATCTAACTTGTAACTTTGCTCAACAATTGTCCATTAATCCTAACCCTTTTATGTAAGGTCATGATGACCAAGCCCCCTTTGATAACCTAATATTTGATCAAGAAGAGGAGGTTTCAAAACCTTCATGTTCTCTAATCCTTCTCCATGGCAAGGATGAAAGAGTACTCTTCCAATCCATAGTTCATATGGCTTACTTCTTGCATAAGCTTAGGGAAGTTATAGAGACCTTCTTAGAAAATATCACAAAACCCTAGCCATTTTTTTAATGGAAGGTTCATTCATGGACCATCCCCAACAACCTAACTCAAATCCTTTGCCATTAAATTAACTTGATCCATGCTTTGTGTCTATAAGTGCAAACCTTAATGCATTAAAATATCATTTCATTTATTCAAATCCTCCTATCATCACCACTTCCATGGATTCTAGAAGATAAATCCTCCTAACATATTTGATACATCACTCATATTTTTTTACCCTTGATGAATTATTATAGGTCAATATAAATTCTCATGTATTTCAATAGTCAGATACAAGCTACACTCCTAATTAGAGTGTGTCCTCAAGTGCCCCAATTTCTAATCCTCATGTCGATAATTTGCATTCTAATCTCACAATTAGATGTAGGTATTCATGTAAAACCTCAATCCCATAGTCTCTCATCCTTCATATTCTAATCCTTTCATCTCATGTACCTTGGGAAAAACCACACAATGCTAGCTTCAATATCACATACCTAGGTATACTAACCTACTTCTTATGTCAATTATCAACAAATTACTCCTCTCTCTTAGAACATGCCTTTTGTGTCGTTAAATCATAGTTCATTTGAATTTCAAGCTTTATATTCTCAATTAGAATAATTGAAACAACAAAGCTATCATCTAAGTGTCTTCATCTAGTCATAATTATTTTTATGATGACTTGTGTAACCAACCCCTAGATTTGTTTATAGCTAGTTGACCTTTTTCTCCCAACTTTAAAACTTCTAAGTTTCAAATGTAGGGAAAGAGGATCCGATCAACCACCTTAGGTTGTTTAGAACAAATTCCAACAATATTTCTTATTATGATAAATTGTTATTTAAGATCTTCCCTAAGAGCCTTTGTGACCCTAATTTAGAGTGGTATTACCAAATACCTAGTCATTCCTTAAAAATATTTAGAGACCTTGTTGAAATGCTTGTCAAGCAATTATCCATCTACAATGAGGAAAAGGTTACCATTAGTGATTTGTAAAAACTCAAATAATCCAAAGACAAGAATTTTTTTAACTTCTTAGCAAGATGACAAGCCCTAGTGGGGAGACTCTAGTATGTCCCCCACTTAGAGGCCTACTAGACATATTTATATGTAATCTTAATGAGCAACTAGCCTTAGATAAAACCAATGTATCTACTTTCGAAGATGCAATTGACATGTCTAAGAGAGTAGAAACCATGCTTGTCAAAAGAGGGGAGTTGAAGAAAAAATACAATAAAGAGAAAGATAAGTCTTCCTCTAACCAAAGGGGTAGTACAAAAATAAAAACATTGAAGGCAATGGGGTTATAGAATCACATTATTGCAACAACATTAATACTATTGCAAACCTTTGAAAGCTTATATTAGGCAATTCACAAAAAATAAAAACCAAAAGGGAGGTACTCTTGACTAGACAAACCTCTTTCATCCATCTTGGATAAACTATTGAAATCCAAAATGATAGAGCTTCCATCTATCAAACCTATTGAACTTGGAAGGGAAAAGGCTTTTTGGTTTCATTCCAATGAGTAATGTACCTTCCACAACATAAATGGCCATGAAATTGATAGATGAGTGAACTTTAGGAATGTGATCTAGGACCTAGTCAACGATATTTAAGTTGTTATCAATAACTTTGATCCTCAATCTCGTTCCAATCAATATCTTAGAATTTTTTAAAATTCATTTCCTAATCATAATTAGAATCATAACATAGCAAATAACATTCACTATAGGAATTTCCCACCTCAAAACCAAATAATGGTTAGGGAAATCCATTTTTCTAATCGTATCTCTCACATTTGTGTATAACCAGACAACACAAGCACCCATCATCCAATCAGCCTTCAATACCTCCTTTAATCCTTTGTGCTAAAAGAAATTCTCCCCCCAGGACCTCCATTAATCATTAAATTAGGATTTAAGGATAAGGGTATTTTTTATTTGCTTCATCAACTTGATAATGCCCAAGACAAATCCTATCTTCTCAAGCTTCTTAAGATTTCTTTAGCTCATAGAGATATCTTACTAAAAATTTTGAGTGAACGATATTAATTCTATAGTGGGATCCATTAGGGTTAATCATGTAACCATATAATTCCATGAGGATGATATACCTCACTTCTCTATGGTTAGATATCTCCTCTTATATACCATAGGCCATATTGACAATAAGTTTGTCAAGCAAATTCTAGATGATAATGGTTCTAGTGTCAATGTCTACAACCTAACATTCATTAGTAATTTTGGGATAACCAAACAAGATGGAGAAATATAATTTTTTTATGAAGGCTTTTCACAATGAGGAACATGAGGCTAGTGGAACTATTTCCTTAGGCCTTAGAGTCACACCCCATACAAAACATTATCTTCTATGTCATGTCATGTGACTTAACCTACAACATTCTTCTTGGAAGGTCATGGATGTATGAGATGTGGGCCACCCCCCAACTCTCCATTAGTGCCTTAAATAAAAAAATAGAGGTAAGAATTATCATATTTTAACTAACCTTGAACATTTCACCTACTCTTAGGTGATTGAGGTCACAAACCATAAAGTTTACATTTTTTCTTCTCTCAACTCGTCTCTTGAATCATCACCTTATTTTAATCAATCTTCTATCATATGTTCTTTAAGGTATCTAACTTTAAGTAACTCACCTAATAATGAACTTAAGGATCAAATTTCTAATCCAATAAATATTAATAGTAGCAAACTTGTCCTAGACCTAGCCAAGTTCCATCTATATCCTTAAAGCTTAGGTTTGTCTTTAGTAATAAGGGTAAAATAAAGTACATAAGAATTTGTTCCTTAATTTGTGCTAGTATTGCCTATGATGAGAAAATCCATGGCAATAACTCTTGCCAAGTTGAATGGAAGTATACTTCATTCTTCTTATCAAAATCATATTCCATCCCTTAGCAAATGACTCACAATATGGGATATTGAGCAAAATAACTAGGCCTATATGAGCAAGGTATCAAAGAGCACTTACAGACTAAATCTTGGCTAGGATGTTATGGGATAAGTTATATCCCTAACTATAGTCAAACTTCCCATTTTCTTCTTCCTCTAATAGTGAAGAGGAATTTATTCATCTTTATAGGGAGTCACATGATGATATTATTTTTTAAATGAATTGAATAGGGACAAGGGGGATGATGATGAATTATTGCTTCTTATAGATCCTAGTCTCTCTCAATATATACATTTTTTTAGTGTAAATATCCTAAAACTAGCCTATCCTAAGATAATAGTCAATAAATACAACTATGAAACAAAGGATGTCCTAAATAATCCTACTCAAGATGGTACATCAGACTATCTAATCCAAAACAACCTTTATTTTGGTGGATATTATCCCAAATTGTGAATTTTGGTATCTCATAGCCACTTGACAATAGTCAATAGGCTTATATCCTCTGAATCTAGAGCCTTGGAGTGTTGCTATCTCACCTTAATTTGAATATGCATCTTGTATTTTGATCGATAAAACTATGGACATCAATATTGGGACTCCAAAAGATTCCAAGATTCTTAAGATTGGAAAGTTTTTGACCCTAATTAAGCATAAGAAATACATCAAGATCTTGATGGAATTTAAAGGCATATTTGCTTTGTCCTACAATGATATGCTTACTCTTGACCCTTCCCTAGTTGTTTACCACCTAGTTGTCGCTCTAGTGTAAAACACATAAAATAGAAATTACAAAAGATGCATCTAAAAGTCACATTGTAATTTAAAGAGGATATCCAAAAAATCCTTCATGTTGAATTCATCAAAGCCATCAACTATTTTTAATAGACCTCTAACATTGTTCATGTTTCTAAGAAAATAAGTATTATTAGAGTATACACGAACTTTTCAGACATCAACAAAGCATGTCCCAAGGATGGCTTTCCTCTTCCCAACATCGACATGATCGTCGATTTCACTATAGAAGGTATAATGATATCTTAATAGATATATTCTCAATCTATAACTAGATAAAAATTACTTCGACTAGCCGTAAGGACCAAGCCAAAATAGCCTTCACCAACTTATGGGTATCCATCTACTACCAAGTCATGTCCTTTGGACTAAAAACTATAGAAGTAATCTTTTAGAGAGCCATGAAATATATCTTTTGTGACATGATGCGTAACATCATGGAAGACTATGTCAATGACCTTCATAGTCAATCTTTAAACTAGAAGGATCATTTTTGAGACCTAAGGAACATATTTAGGTCACAACAGGAGTACCAACTATACCTAAAGCCTCAAAAATACATCTTTGGGATTACGTTTGGAAAATTATTGGAATTCATCATAAGCTAACATGGAATCAAAGTTGATACTAACAATATATCAACTGTCATTGATATGCCACCCACTAAAACTCTAACTTAGCTTAGGATTCTCTAGGACAAAATCCAACCCATGCAAAGATTTATCTCCCAACTTTATGATAATTATCAACCATTCAACAAGATTTTAAGGAAGGACGTGGTCCTTAAATGGGACACTAACTATCAAGTAGGCTTTGATGCTCTAAAAACCTACCTTTTGTCTCCTCTTGTCCTTATCCCACCTAATCCCTCTAGGCCCTTATTGTTATCCATAGAAACAACTGACCATGCCTTCGAAGATATGTTAACATAGTACAATGACCAAATAAAGAGTCATTTTCTATATTAGCAGGACTTTGGTCAATTACTAAGTCTAATATACCCCTTTTAAAAATATTTTCCTAGCCATAGTATTTGGTTTCAATAATCTTAGACATCAACTATAGAAGCTTTATCATTATGAGGGTAAATCCCTCACATTATCTCATGTACAAGCCTCATCTCTTAGGCCAAACAACTAAGTGGGTCATTGTGTTTAGTGAATTTGATCTTGAGTGTGTCAACCAAAGTTTGTGAAAGGTCAGGTTATTGTTGACCAACTAGCATCCATACCTTTAGAAACTAGCTATCCATTAGTAGTAGACTTTCTTGATGAGTCAATCATTAGTCTAGAAGTAGACCAGCCTAGATCTTGGATTCTATTATTTGGTGGTGCTAAATGTGTCAAAGGAGTAGGGGTAGGAATAATCTTAGTCACTCCTTGACAATATTTGATCTCGTTGATTGCATTCTTTTTATTTAGATTTAATCTTAGTGGATTGTGACAAAGGTTTTGAATGACAACACATATCTAAGTATATAAAACATGCTTTCACTCCTTAGTAGTTGGTCCCTCTTAGATGAACTTCCATTGAGTATTATCAATATTCTTCAAAACCTTCTTATCACTACCAAGGCTATAACAACTTGTTAGTTCTCTAATAACTCTTTGTTAGGGGTGTTATTAATGCCCATAATATTCCAAGATAACATTTTTTTTATCACTTTTTACTCTTATTTTTGGGGTTAGACTTGTTTCTTGTTAATACTTTTGATATTTGTTTGTGGTTTCCCAAGTTGATATTGTTTTTAGTTTTATTTTATCTTTATTCTTGATTTGAGGGTCTTGCTCTCCTTTTCTATTCCCACCAATACTTTCATCTTCATCAATCTCTTTTATTTTTCCAAATTGTTCATAATAAGACCTATTATGTATAGGTTTATGTTGCCATGGAGAACCCAAAGTGCAAATAATAGACTTGTAAACACTTTCTTCTTTATATGGAACTAGAAAACACTTCTTTTTTTTAAGGCTAAGGAAGCTTTAAAGTGTAAGTACCATCCTCCATAATACTTATTTTCTTAATTTGTCTTAAAAACCCTAAATTTCCATGGATATCCTTTGTACTTTTTTTTTGTGTTTCTCTTGAAACTTTAAAGTGCAAGGGATAAATGTTATACTAATTTCATTTTTATTGCAATAGGGTTATATACATTTATTTATTTAAAGTAGAGTTTTGAAAGGGTTTCCCTTTCCCTTTTACATCAACTTAGTATGTTGGTCTTGTTGAGTGATATTTTTGTCCAATTACAAAAACATACCCACAGTCAGGATTCTATCAGGATATCCTCTCTTGAAAGAAATATTTTAATTTCCCAAGGTTCTGTTTGATGTATTCAATCTGCTTGTAAGCTTATCAATATGTGAAATGTAGAGTTAGTTGGATACCTCATAAATGCACATGACTATTAACAAGGGGCCTGTTTAATTGATCTGATTTGCAAAAATTCAAGTTTGTAAAAACTTTGTTGTTCATGAAAATTGTTAAAATGTGTAGTTAATTATCAAATATTCACTTCAAAATAATAACCTTGAAATTCAATAAATATTTGATTTTAACCTTTGAAATTTATTTTAATCAAATTATCCAAAATTTATAATGTTTGCATTTAATATTATTATTTGGACAATAATTGATTAAAATCAAATGATTATTATAAACTATGCAATGTCGGGACTTCAAATTGAAATAATCATTTGCCTTAATGAAAAGTTAAAATTTGGATTTTCAACTTTACGTGGTGGAGAAGTGATCTTGCATAATACAGAAAAACTAGAGAAGCAAGAAAGAAACCAGAAAAACAAGAGCCCAAGATTTTGTATTCAATACTTTGGAAGAATTTACAAGGATATACAGCATAACAGCCGTTTGCCAACCACCATCTCATTACAATCCATGGGTTTTTATCGAGGTCCCGATCCTCTGTGCTTTCCCCCACTTTCCACGATCTACAATCGCCACTTGGAGCAACTTTCCCAATTTGCATTGATCAGACTCGAGTTGAGGTGCGTGGCTGGCTGCCATACCTCAACGAAATCTTCTTCTCGATCTACTGCTTACTGTTTGTTGCTGTAAATGTGTCTCTAGATCTCATGCGAGAGTGGCCAACATGCCCGTTGAAATCCTTCTTTGAAACTGTTGTTTCACTGCCTCTAACTTGTCATGCACTAAGGGACGTCTTTATGAAACTGGAAGTGCGTGTCTTTCTGTTCGGTCGCGATATCGCGACATGTCACGATATCGTGACCATTTTCCTTCGGCACCTTCTCTCTTCATTTTGGTCGCGATATCGTGACATGTCGCGATATCGCGCCATTTTTCCCATCGGCCTCTGTTCTCCCGTTTCGGTACCGAAATCGTGACATGTCACGATTTTGTGACCATTGCTTCCCCGTGCCTTGGTTCTGCTGCAGTGGCCACAATTTTGCGACATGTCACGATTTCGTGACCTTTGTGTCCCTCGGCCTTGCCTTCTCCGTTTGGGTCGCAATTTCGCAACATGTCGCAAAATCGTGACATGTCACGATTTCACGACCCCTTTGGCTTTCGACTTTGCTTTCTCCGACTTGTCGTGACCCCTTTGGCTCCCGACTTAGCTTCTCCGACTTGGGTCACGATTTCACGACCCTTTGGCTCCCGACTTAGCTTTCTTCGACTTGGGTCGCGATTTTGCGACCCTGTGAAGCACTTGAAAAAAACAACAGCAAAAATAACTTTGTTACTTAGAAAGAAATAACAACAAAAGTTTGGTTGATGCTCGATTGCTTTGCTGTCCTCGGATGCTCCTGCATCAGACACCCGAGGTGGATTGAGAAGTGATCCTCACTTCTATCTTTGGGAGGAAGACCCGGGCGGTCAACCTCTATTTTCGACAACCAAGTTGCATCTTCTACTGGTCCGCCCTTCCACTTGATTAAATACTCAGAATCATCGCTTGTTCCTTATGCTACGCCTTCGCGAGTATCTAATATTTCTTCTATCTCTTCTTTGTTTGGGCTAGATCTCTGGAATGTTCCACAATTCCGTGCTTGGTGCCTCTGTACTATCTCCTTCATGGTATTCTACTAAATCGGATATGTTAAAAATAGGTGAAATGTCAAGTCCACTTGGCAATTCCACTTCATATGCATTGCCTGAATCCCATTTTTGCAGTATTCTACATGGCCCAAAATTCTTCATTTTCAACTTATTATAAGTTTTGGCTGGGAATTTTTCTTTTTTGAGATGCACCATGACTTCATCTCCCACTTTGAACTCCTTGAACCACTTCTTTTGGTCCGCTCTTGCTTTATATTGAGTATTCATTCTTGTAATCTGTTTCTTCACTTCTTCATGCAGGCTTTTCATCTATTTTGCAAATTCCTCTGCCTTTGCACTGCACTTTTCTCCTTTATCTAATTTCCTCAGCTCAGAAACATTTCTTGGACTGTTTCCATATATTATTTGGAATGGAGATTTATTTGTACTCTTGTTGACAGAATTGTTGTATGCAAATTTTTCCTGTGGCAAAACCAAATCCCATCCCTTGGGTTTATCTGCTATCAAGCATCTTAGCAAATTTTCCAGACTTCTATTTACCACCTCTGTCTATCCATCAGTTTGCGGGTGGTATGCAGAACTGAACTTCAGATCTATCTTCAGCTTCTTCCACAATGTTCTCCAAAAATACCCAACAAATTTAGTATCTCTATCAGAAACTATGCTTCTTGGTTGGCCGTGTAGTCTTACTACTTCCTTGAAAAATAACCTTGCAATGTGAACTGCATCACTTGTTTTCTAGCAGGGAATGAAGTGTGCCATCTTGGAGAACCTGTCAACTACCACAAACACAAAGTCATTTCCCCTCTGGGTTCTTGGCAATCCAAGAATAAAATCCATGCTTATGTCCTCCCACGGCCTCTCAGGTACAGGTAATGGTTGGTATAATCCTATGTTTTGCCTTACGCCTTTTTCCATCTGGAATATTCTACAACTTTGCACAAACTTTCTCACATCTTGTTGAAGTTGCAGCCAATAGTAATTTTCATTTACCAGGGCAATGGTCTTATCCCGACAAAAATGCCCAGCCAGTCCTCCGCTGTGCTTTTCCTTGATTAAGTTCTCCCGCATGGAACTCCTTGGAATGCATAATTTACTTCCTTTGAACAGCATTCCATCTTGGATTAGGAAATCCAACCATTTTGTCCTGTACACAGTAAGAGGTGCCAAGCAAGCCGTCCAGGCTGCTACAAAATCAGGATCTTCAGGATAAAGACCCTTCAGCTCTTCGAATCCAACTACTTCCACTGTCATTTCAATCAACAGATTATTCCTTCTGCTTAAAGCATCTGCAACTCTGTTTGATTTCTCGCTCCTGTGCTTTAATACAAAGGTATAGCTTTGGAGAAACTCAACCCATTTCATGTGTTGCTGATTCGATTTTGTCCGGTCGTTGATGTACTGCAATGCCTGATGGTCAGTAAATAGAACAAACTCTTTTGGCAACAAATAATGCCTCCACTTCTTCAAAGCTTGAACTATGGCATAAAATTCTTGGTCATAAACTGAATACTTTTTTTGAGCATCATTGAGCTTTTCACTGAAATAAGCTACAGGTCTGCCTTCTTGGCTCAGTACAGCCCCTATTGCACTGCCACTGGCATCACAGTCTACCTAAAATACTTTGTTAAAGTCTAGAAGTGCCAAAACAGGCTGTTCTGTGACCTTTTTCTTTAATGCATCGAAGCTCCTTTCATCACCTAAGGTCCACTTGAACTCTTTCTTATCCCCTCTCATTATTTCTGTGAGGGGTGCACAAATGTTGTTGAAGTTTCTTATAAACTTCCTGTAAAAGCTGGCTAGACCATGAAATGATCTTACCTCTATTGTGCTTCTTGGGGTAGGCCATTCTATGATAGCCCTCACCTTCTCTGGGTCCATTTTTAGACCTTTCGCTGAGATTAAAAATCCCAAGTATACTAACTCTTTCTTGACAAAATTACACTTTTTTCAGATTTATTAATAACTGCTCCTCCCGTAGCTTTTCAAAAACCCTCCTGGTATGCATCAGGTGTTCCTCCAGGGTTCTGCTGAATATTAATATATCACCTAAATAAACAATGACAAACTTCCCCAAAAACTCCTTCAGTACCTCATTCATCAGTTGCATGAAGGTACTTGGTGCATTGGATAGCCCAAACGGCATGACCAACCACTCATACAGGCCCTCTCTTGTCTTGAAGGTTGTCTTTCACTCATCTCCTTCTCGGATACGGATCTGATGATAACCACTTTTTAGGTCAATCTTCGTGAAGTACTCAAATCCACTCAAACAGTCCATGATATCATCCATTCTTGGCAATGGAAATCTATATTTTATTGTTATCTTGTTGATGGCTCAAGAGTTTGTGCACATTCTCCACTCTCCATCCTTCTTGGGTGCTAGTACTGTAGGTACTGCACACGGGCTAATACTCTCCCTAATCAACCCTTTCTCCAGCAACACCTGGACCTGTCTGTTTAGTTCTTTAGATTCTACAGGTGTCATTCTATGTGCGACCTTATTTGGCAAGCTTGACCCCGGCACCAAATCAATATGGTGACTGATTTTTCTTATCGGGGGTAAACCCTCAGGCACATTATCAGATATGATATCTAGAAATTTCTTTAACAGCTCTTGAACTTCTGTTGGTGCATCTTTGCATTCTGCATCCCTGACTCTAGGGACTAATGCATAACACATATGCTCATGCTTCAAATCATCTAAAAACTTTCTTCCATCAACCAAGCAAATTCTTGCATTGCCACATACCTTTTCTTCCACCTCCTTCAGGGGCTTCAACTTATGACGCATTCCATTCTTGGTCACGGAATAGTTTTTGGCTCGGCCATCATGAACCGCACACCTATCAAACTGCCACGGCCTTCCCAGCAGCAAATGGCACGCATCCATGGGCAGAATGTCGCACAGAACCTCATCACGATAATTTCCAATACTGAACTTTACCAGGAACTGTTCATTGACCAAAACTTTGTGGTCTTTCTGCAACCACGCGATCCGATATGGATGCACGTGTTTCTTTCTCTCTAGTTGTAGCTTTGTAACCATTCCCTCTGAAACTAGGTTATCTGTGCTACCGTTTTCAATGATAATGTTGCAAATCTTACCAGTGCACTTGCACCTTGTGCAAAATAAACTTTTCCTCTAATCTACAGCTCCCTCTTCATTCAGCAGGACTCTCCTTGCAATCATTACTTCTCCTCTCTCAGCTTCTTCTGAATGCTCAGACCCAGCATCTTCATCCATGACTGCTACTCTGGCATTTCCTTTCGGCCTACTATTATTTCTTTCTCACTGCTATGGGCACTCATACTGGTGATGTCCCTCTTCACCACACTGGAAGCAAGTCCCTCGAAATCTCCCTCTTCCTTGACCTCGTCCAGTTCGGCCTCTTCCCCCTCGGTAACCATTATTCTGATTACGGGGGCGGTCTGCATTTTCCCTCCTTTGTTCTTGATTGCTGCTACTTTCTCCATTTTTTTGAGATTCTTCATTTCTTCTTCCACTATTCCTTCTATCGGTCCTTCCGCATCGACCTCTTCCTCTTTGCTTGTTTTCAAACCTCCTATTAAGCTTCTCTTCAACCTTTAAAGCAAATTGGTAGGCATCCTCTATGGTGGTCATCCGGACTAGACTTAGTTCCTCCTGAATGTCGGCTCGTAACCCATTACTGTAATGGGCTACCTTCTCCTTGTTGGCCTCTGAGTGGCCTGTTCTAATCATTATTTTATGAAAATCTTCTGTGTATTCTTTCACAGACTTGCTTGATTGCCTCAATCCTTGCATTTTCTTTAGAAAATTTAGCTCATAATCACTAGGAATGAAGTGCCTCTTTAGCTTTTCTGCCATCCTTTCCCACTTTGTTATTATTTCCTTTACTCTCTTATTTCACTCCAGCTGCACTCCCTTCCACCAAATGCTGGCATGACCCTTCAGTTTGGTCTTTGCGAATCTGACCCTATCAGGATCCTCAACCTCCTCGTACTCGAAGTACTCTTCCAGGTCGTTGATCCAGTCAATCAATTCTTCTGGATCAAGGTTTTTGAAATATGTGGAAACCTCCATTTTTGGCCTCTTCCCAATCTGGGATATGGCCTTGTAAAGTCTGGCCTGAGTAGGATCTACTGCTTCTTCTTCTTCCTCAGGTTGGTCTTCTTCTTCATCATCTTCCTCTTCACTGCCTTCATCTCTTCTTGGCTCCAATCTTCTGCGCATTTCTTCTTACAGAGCTTGCATTTGCCGCTGCAAAGCTCGAACATCTTCTGCTGTTGCAATGCCTCTCCCATCAACAGGATTTATCCTTGGAGGCATTCTGTTCACCTAATATCAAGTCCTCCCACAGGTCCTGGTACAACTGCCTCTCCTTCAGCGATCTACTGCATGCTCAGGAACTACTGTCTCTGATACCACTTGGTGGAGAAGTGATCTTGCATAATATAGAAAAACCAGAGAAGCAAGAAAGAAACCAGAAAAACAAGAGCCCAAGATTTTGTATTCAATACTTTGGAAGAATTTACAAGGATATACAGCATAACAGCCGTTTTCCAACCACCATCTCATTACAATCCATGGGTTTTTATCGAGGTCCCGATCCTCTGTGCTTTCCCCCACTTTCCACGATCTACAATCGCCACTTGGAGCAACTTTCCCAATTTGCATTGATCAGACTCGAGTTGAGGTGCACGACTAGCTGCCATACCTCAACAAAATCTTCTTCTCGATTTGTTGCTTACTGTTTGTTGCTATAAATGCATCTCCAGATCTCATGCGAGAGTGGCCAACATGCCCGTTGAAATCCTTCTTTGAAACTGCTATTTCACTGCCTCTGACTTGTCGCGCACTAAGGGACGTCTTTATGAAACTAGAATTGCGTGTCTTTCTGTTTGGTCGTGATATCGCGACATGTCACGATATCGTGACCATTTTCCTTCGGCACCTTCTCTCTTCGTTTTTGCCGTGATATCGTGACATGTCGCGATATTGCGTCGTTTTTCCCATTGGCCTCTGTTCTCTCGTTTCGGTCACGAAATCGTGACATGTTACGATTTCGTGACCATTGCTTCCCCGCGCCTTGGTTCTGCTGCAGTGGCTACGATTTCACGACCTTTGTGTCCCTCGGCCTCGCCTTCTCCGTTTGGGTCATGATTTCGTGACCCCTTTGGCTTTCGACTTTGCTTTCTTTGACTTGGGTCACGATTTCGTGACCCCTTTGGCTCTCGACTTAGCTTCTCCGACTTGGGTCGCGATTTCGTGACATGTCACGAAATCGTGACATGTCACGATTTCACGACCCTTTGGCTCTCGACTTAGCTTTCTTCGACTTGGGTCACGATTTCGCGACCCTATGAAGCACTTGAAAAAACAACAACAAAAATAACTTTGTTACTTAGAAAGAAATAACAACAAAAGTTTGGTTGATGCTCGATTGCTTTGCTGTCCTCGGATGCTCCTGCATCATTACGCATTTGTTTTTTTTTAGGGTTTTGATATTTTATTCGAAGAATTTAAAAATTGCAAAAGCTAGGGTTAGGAGAAATAAAACAAATTAAATAAATAAAACGAAACAAAAACAATTACTAAAAATTATGAACTTTCACCCTAAATTGATAGAGAAAGTAATCTGAAACTTAACCAAATTAAACAAATATAAATTCACACAACCTATATTAAATTTGGTGCAAAAAAACTATAATATATTGAGATAAAAAAATATTCAATGAAATACTCTTCAGAAAACCTTGAATCTGGCAAATTACAATGGATGAAAATCTTCAATCCAACAACCCAGGAGGAAACTCTTCTTCAACAACGAACCCTGATCTCCAATTCCTCTTGCTTCAAAATGCTTCTGATCCCTTCTTCTTGAATCTCAATGGCTATTTATAATAGTCTTTTCTGTTGTTTAGTTTTATAACTATTTCTGAAACATATTTCATAACTATTCTCTTCAACCCTTGTATTACCTGTGTAATGACATATTCATCATAATATTAAGACAAAGCCAACCTTTATTTTATTTATTATTCATTCTCCTTCGTAACTTTCCTTTTGCCCAAAATTGAGTCAAAATTCAAAGTTCTCATATTTTAATAAAAATTTGCATGCACCTAAATAGGTCAAATGGGTACTCAAAATTGTTGAGATCATCCAAAAATTTATCACGGTTTATGAGATATGATATTTTAAAGTTCACGAGATGTTATAGTAAACTATTTTTTGAGTGAAATTGACATCTAAAATCCTGTAAGTTTGGTACCATTAGAAAGAGGAAATCAATATATTTCTACCAAGTTTTGAATGAGCTCAAACGGAGTTGTCTAGCTCAAGATATGTCCATTTCAATTTTGCATCAATTTTAGGGCAAAAGTGATAAAATTTGAATAACCCTAAAATGAAATTTAATTATTTAAACCTTTGAAAACCTTTGAATCATGCAATTTTATATATTATTTGATTTAAATTAATGCAATTAAGATGCGAATATTCAAAAATATTCAATTCGAATCATGCAACTAAATTCAGGCCTTCAAGATGCAAAGATGTCAACAATTTCAAAATCTCAATGTAATCAAAATTTTAAAAAATCTTGGTGTAAGCAAATTTTCAAAGACCTTGATGTGAGAAAAATTGGATAAAACAAAGAATAAAAAATGCCAAAATTTTGAGTGGGTCCCCAAATTGGGGTATGTTGTGCGATGGCAACAATAGGTCTATATAGCCTATTTAAGGTTGTTGAGATTTAAACCTTGGTGAGGGCTACATCATCTACTTGTCCCAACCACTGAACCAAGGCCCTATTGGCTAAAATTTTGAGTTAGAAACATAGTTTTTTACGAGAGGTCCCGATCCCCTCTTACCAGGGTTTGAACTTGGGTCTCTTGAATGAAAACCCAAAGATATACACTATGGTATTGCTCACAAGACAAGAGAGGATTTAATATTAGTTGAGAAAAATGAAGACAATTATTTGGATTGAACTTAACATATTCTACCTTTTCTATTTCAAAATTTACCTCCACATATTCCTTCATACCTTTAATTATCTATGAATTTATACTTGCAAATACTAATTCTTCATACCTTATATCCTACTTTGTTTCTTCTAGTGGTTGATCTATGTGAGTTATAATGGCCTTAACCATTTGATGATCTCATTCCTTCATCTTGAAGTTTTTATTATGACCAAAACTTCCTATATCCTTTTTCACTTTACAGTCCCTTATCATGTTCTTAGTCTCATAACATTTACAATATCAAAATGCATTGTTCTCATAAACCACTTATTGATCACATTCTCTTGATCCATATTTAATCTAAATGAATTTTGAAAAAGGTTTTAGAATATCCATGGGAACATGTATCTAGGTATATATACATCACGCATTAGCTCATTAGTTTTTGGTCCCTCCTAGATGAACTCCTAGAGTATTACCAATATACTTCAAAAACTCCTTTTTGATAAGTTGAAATAGAAGTACAACAAATCTACCCTACATTGGAATCCTTTTAATAGTTTCTATCTCGATACAAAAATGCTTACTCCATCATCTTACACATGGGGCATCTTCCCCTTAAACCGTTATCACCTACTATTTTATTCGTAATTTCCAAATTGGGAAAATTATGAGGAAAAATCCTTTCAGATGAAAAATCATGAACTAATTTAAATTCAATCCCCACTTCCACTTCATTCAATTTTTGATCTCCAAAAAACCTAGCCAATATCCACAAAACTTACATATAAATCCTATAGGCAGACAAATTGACATGTAATCAATGAATGAAATTTTGTCCTTGTGTAGTTTGTAATCTAATATTTGAAAATATGTATATATGTAATTAAGATGTTCATATTATTTCCATATCAGGTAATTATAAGTGTTTTGTTGAAGTAGTTAGGGTTAGTTATGAGGAACTTGCGAAAGTTGGCAAATACCACCCCATTCCCAAGAAAAGTATAAGTAGACCCCTTACATTTGCTAATACATGAATAATTATATCATCTATCATCTATATGTTTGTATATGAGGGTGTGTGTGCATATTGTTTTCCAAAGTGTATTGTTGATGGTTCATTAGAGTATGGTGTATTGCAAATAGTTGTGTAGGATACATGATGTGTGCACATAGTATCCATTTACAATTGCAAGTTATTCCCATTGTATATTTTGTTTACTTAAGTAGTAATGGAATTGTATTGTAGTGTGTTGTATTCCATTTCTATATTTGAGCATCATTGCTTGTTCAAATTTGGGTCGAGCTTGGTGACATAGACTTGTGATGAGCAAATCACTTAGGAAGATATGTAATGAAAACAATGGAATGATTACAATACGATCAACAAATAACGTACTTTCCCTTAGGAGGAGGGAAGATTAGAGATCACATTAGAAAAGCACATAGACTTGTTTTTTGACGTTAATGAAGGGTCAATGCATGAAGCAAACATGCAAGTGGATATGCAACTAGACGCACAAACAAACATGCATTGAGGATACGTGCAAGGGCTCATGCACGAAGAGTTATGTCATGACAGTGTGTTACATTATGATCGAGAGTTACGTGATGAGTTCCATGATGAAAAAATTGGTGACGTGCAAACTATTGACATATTGAGAGAACTTGTTGGTAAAGAAACATGTTACGACAAATAAATATATGACAACAAAAAAATTGATAATGGAGAAATTTGTGACAATGACCATAATGGGAAAGTTGGTAATGTACAAGTGTTCACACATGAGGGAGAAACCCAAGTGTTTGCACAAGAGGGTGACATGCAAGTGTACATTCACAAAGGTAGACAAGTGCATGATAACATATATAAATGTGATAAAGACTCATGCACATAGGGGTAAGTTCACATAAACAGAGATGTATGTGTAGACAGATAAGCATGTGTAGGCAAAGGCATGCATGCAAGTATGGTAGTCTATATCCATGTCGATGAAGTTGGATGTGACGAAGGTGACAAGTGAGATGGAGCAAAAATCTTGGTTTGGTGAGAAAGGCTAGGTATGGTTGGAGCAAGTTGTGTAATAGAAAGAATGCATGATAAATGTTTGGTTCTTGAGCAATTGCAAGTTAGTGTATCCGATTTTGAATGGAAGGGAAGTTTGACATCAAATCAAATGGAAGGCATGTACAATAGTGTGCAAGATGTGAGTCTAACACTAGAGCAACTATAGGTTGGTGTGCTTGATGGTCAGTGAGATAGGAATTTGAGATCAGAGCAACTATAGATTACCATATTTTATGGTGTACAAGATGAGATTTTGGCACAAGAGCAATTGCAATGGGATGCACCTAATGATATGCAAGAAGATGGTGAGACATGTGTAACCATTGTCAATGTCAAATTATCTTGTCACAACAAAGATAAATTTTGGCATGTCATGTGTGTCCCATGTTTCATAGTGGAGAAACAGAGGACCCAATCAAGCACTGGAAAATCTATTTCATGATGTCTAAAGAAAATGGGTAAAATAATAACATAGATTTGAGGAGGTAATTCCTTGTGATATTTTTTGGAACCACAATAGGCTAGTACATAGTATTCCTAGAGGATGAGTATCAGACTTGGGAGAGTTGCACGAACCATTTGCAAAGAAATTTTGGTTGTTTCACAATGACAATGAGATCATTGCTAAAATTTAAAGAACAAAACAGTGCAAGAAAGAGTTTGTTTATCTCTACAACAAGAGTTTGGGTGGGTTGTTTACCCATATGGAGGAAGATCTTCTAGATGCATTGAATAAGAGGTGGTTTTTGGAAGGACTTCTTCCTATGTACATGAAGAAGATCAAGATGGTCCCTCTACATTATATCAAGAGGCCTTGGAATAGACCATGAACTTGGAAAGTGATTCAAAGATTTCATTAAAATGCTGAAGTCATGTTAATGAGGACGAGAGTGACCCTAAAGATGGAAGTGATTGTAGGCACTAGTTTTGGATCTCACAAGAAGAAAGTGTGAGAAGTAGAAATAAATGCAATATGCATTGTGCAAATAAATTTTAATAAAATATAAATGCAAATGTGATTCAAATGTATGAAAATGAAATGTAAATGTAAGAAAAATGACAATGTAATGCAATTTAATCATGAGTGATAATTTGTAATAAAATTGTAGTGTGCATTAAGGGTTTTATGTGAACATCCAAGGAGGGAGACAATTGGGTGGTGAAGTTTCCTAGAAGTCGTTGTTGGCAACGACTAGGAATCAAGCATAAAAGGACTCCCCTCCTTCATTTGAGACTATGACCATATACAGACTATCATTTATGAGAAATGTACATAGAGCATGTATGCAGATATGTGTATGAGCGGATGTAGAGCATGTTCTAGAAGAGAGACTGTGTGCATTGTATTGTACGAGACTCTATAATGTCGTATAATTGAGTAATGGAAATTTTTCATCTTCTATTCATAATGTGTATTATCTGTGCAGTATGATTACCATTGGTAGTTGGTAGTTGTGTGTTAGAATTTTTGTGTAGGTATCATAATTGTATTCAAACCATGGAATAGAGGATTTGCAATCCAAAATGTTGTACAAGTGGAACTATCGAGGTTGTCATTCCACTAATCTTGAGCACACCATTCTAGTGGATTGTCTATGGTCATTCTAATGGAGATGTGCAATTAGCATAGCAAGAGTTGAACTTGACACTACTAACAAAGTGCACATTGTGTGTTGTTCAAGTCAAAGTGTTATTCTAGTGCTTGTCGTTCAAGCTAAATTATCATTCAAATCATATGCATACAATTGATCAAGGTTGATGTCATTCAAGTGTAGAATGGTTAGCAGAACTACATTGATTATAGTCTTGTTTGACCTCTAAACTTGTCATTCTATTCTCCCATTTTTGAGAAACTCACCACCATGCTACATTTGGCATCATTGGCATTTTAGAATCATAATTAGGTCAAGTTGAAGAATAATTAGCATGCATGAAGTGTGGGGAGGTGAATTATAGATTCATTACCATGAGGACGTGGAATACAAGGTCACCGAGAAACACATATTCTTGTGAGGAGTATGAGCATTGCTCTACAAAAGGGTGTTGAGAAAACCATTGCCAACCATGTACTACATTCTAGAGAGATAGAACTTGAAAATCCAATAGTTGAACATGTGAATTCCTTAAGAGGAGAATCCAAGTAAAACTCACAAGAGGTGGCAAACATTAACAATGGAAGAAGTTCAAGGTAGTACATGATCAAACAAGACAAAGACCATGGAGAACATTTGTGCAAGTGGAAGCTCCAACATGGAGAGAGCATGTGGAGATGAAATTGATTGGTTGGTAACCCGACACAAGAGGGGATGTTTTTCAAAGAGGCATGGAGGACAAGAGTCAAGCACAAGGGAAACCACAAGAGACTGCCTAGGCAAATAGACCAAAATCAATGCATGTATATTCATGGAGGTCATGAAGTGTTGATATCATTCAAAGATTATTTTTTGGTGACAATGCATGAGGTTAGGAAGTCCCAAGTGAAGAAGAACAACCACCCATGGCAAATATGGCATAAGTTGCAACAGTTGTGAGCAAGCAGAAGCACCCATCATTTCTGGGTGATGAAAAGGAAGACCCAAAATGCCATATTGGAACATGTGTAGCCATATGGAAAGAAAACAAAGTTGAAGATAAACAATCATGGATAAGACTATTTCCAATGACATTGCATGGAATCGCAATGGAATGACATCTAAAGAAGACAAAATATCAACACTTTGCCTCATGGGAAGCATTGACGAAGCATTCATCCAAGAATTTAGAAGACTCTAAGATGATATTGAGATCATTGGAGACATTTTTTACCATAAAATAGAAGGATGAAGATGTCAAATCCTATACCAAAATTATAAAGGTGCTCGTTGATAATATGGAGGTTACGCTATAGACGAACTGCAAGGATGATGGTTCCTTAATGGATTGCTACCAAAATACAAGAAGAAGATGAAGGTAATCCTACCAACTACTTGGAGGAGACATATAACAGAGCAATCACATTGGAAAGTGAAGCGAAACAAATGGCAAAAAGGCTTGAGTCACTACATGAAATCTAATTCAAATAATGATTGTGATGATTTACATGTGGTAATCTAGACCATGAGGAAGGACCTGGAAAGGATGGATCAAGACACAAAGGAAGAAAAGAAGAAATAAATACAAGATACTTGATGTTCATATTGTAAAACAAAGGGACATACAAAAGTTACTTGTCCAAAGAATGCCCATTGCAACACTTGTGAAGTGAAAGGACATGCAGTTAGAGACTCTCCATTATAAGGAGTTTGAGGCACCAAATATTGTTGGTGAAACAAGAAAAAAAGGATGAAAAAACTAGCACAAAAAAAAATGGACAAGAAACAAGTTCCAAATATAGAAACAATCATCAAGGTGGACCGCAATAAGGAAATTGACAGCAAGGACAAAGTTGATGGCAATATGATGCATATGGTAGGATGATCATTTAGTGTCAAAGATGCCAAGAGTGGGGGCACTTTGCACATAACTTTGAAAATAATAATACATTGATGTATCATTGGTGTGGACCAAGCAAGAGATAAATTACCTAAAGAAGGCAAGTTCGAGCAACTCATAGAACGTCAATTTTTTTAACATCGAAGAGCATCCAATAAACCATCAACAGAAGGATAATAATGTGCTTGTAGTCATAAGGGGTCAAGCAAAGAAAGCTAACCAATACCTCAACCCTATTGTGGAGAAGGAGAGATGGTAGGAAGCACATGATGCAATTGAAGAAGAAAAAAATACCAGGAAAGAGTAACTTCTCGAAGAGAATATGAAGAAGCTTGAAGAAAAGTTGTCAACGCAGGGCCTGGTAGTGCAAGTACTCAATACGACAATGGAGGTCAAAGTAACAAGTCTACTTAGCACTATATCATAGTTGTATGGGATGGTAGGAGAAATAATGTAGCCAATGAGAGTGATGGAGTTGCAGAGCCAACAAGAACTAACTAAAAAGAGAAGGGATCAATTCATTGGTCCAAATGTGCTAATGATTGTTGGCAAGAAGCTAGCATTAATTCATATTGACTTGCTAGATCATAATTTGACGCACGTGATTGGCGATGGAAGGTCAAGTGTCAATGTTTTTCCCAAGAAGACATGGAGGGAGATTGGAGCACCATTTCTATGGTCTCTAAATTTCAAGTTATATGGTGTATTAGTATGGGATTGAGATGAAATGAGTTTTAACAACTCAAAAACTAAGAATTGCTTACCAAAAGTTTGTCATGGATTTTGTTGTGATAACCATGTAGAAACCAACATATGATGAATTGTTGGGGAGATGATGGTTGTGCATGGCAAAGGTCAATCACAACTGGGAGAAGGATTGACTCACATTCAAGAAGGGGTGGCATAGGTATATGATTAACTTGAAAAATCAATCCATAAGTGAATATCTCGTAACGTACGATGAGTCGAGTAGTTCATCTTTGAAGGAAGACAATGGAAATGAACCAAACAAAGGAGGGGTACATTTGGAAGTATGTATGAAAGATAAAGGGTGATCAGATAGTGGACTTCTCCAATGGTAGATGGAGGAGTATAAATGTTTCTACAAACTTGTCTCTTCATTTAGACAAAGGCAAATAAAGAATACCATGACGAACACAAAGAAAAATAAAGAGAAGAAAGTAATATATGATTAATGCAATTGTTTGGGAATGAAGAAGAATAGTCTATGATAGAACAAGAGGAGTTAGAACTTATTCCTATGGAAATATGGTGCATACGGGTGCATGTATGATTCCTAGACGCGAAAGGAGGCTAAGATCACTTACAGATGCAAAATATACAACGAATGGAATTGACAAGCAAGGAACCACCTAAACATGAACCTCAAAGTGACAACAATGAACAAGAGGAAAGAATTCAACCAACACAATTGATGTCCTATATCAAAGTACACGCTTGGAAACACAACTATTTTATAAGTATGAAATTTGTGAAGGCATAATGTGTAGATGAGGGCACAAATTTCTTAGGTGATTGGAAGGAACATACCAAATCTTGATGTAATAGAAGAAAGGAGGTAATAAGTGTTGAATGAAATGGAGCAATGAAATTAGAGTAAAGATGAAACAACTAAGATGTTGTGGAGGGGTGATTTTGAAACACTGGCATCTCAAGGAGATGGAAGGCACTTGCAAATAGATACCACTAGTATGTTCTCCACAAGCTCCAATAATTCTAGTAGCTCACAGGCAATCAATCTCAACACAAGTAGTGATAGTTCGAGTTCACTTACATGATGATCTAGAAGGAATGCATAGATATTGCAAATAGCTCTTAAAGCAAAATACAATAATCAATAGACCCACTCTAAGGAAGGAATATGAACAAGAAGGTGAGTATATGATACACTAGTAAATTTCATTTAATTAGGTCCAAGAAGTTCACAAGGACTACTAGACATCATCACATTGGTACCAAAAATAGGCAATGTAGGCAATTTGGGAAGGTCATCAAGTCTTCTTGGTTGTCTATGATTGCTCAACCAAGGGAGGAGTTTGGTTGGCCTCCCTCTTGGTAGTTCATGGGGAAGGATCTTCCCTTCGGCTACCCCTAGGCCATGTGATCAATAGGAATGTCCGTAAGAAGCTTTCTTTCTTTGTGTACAAAAAAATAAATACGACATAACCAACAAGTTGTCCCATTAGAGCCGTCTCTTGGTTCACATATAAATTGAATGTCACAATAGATGGCTCACGAATCAAAGAAGAGCGTAGACAAACCTTGGACAACCTGGAGGAAGTAATAGGCAGTCCCAAGTCAAGGAGGCCTGCTTGGAGGGAAGAAATAAAGAACCAAATATTCCTAAGGTTGGATTGTTGCAAAGCAGGCGAAGGTGATGACTAGACAAAGACAAAATAGGTTCCAAGGCGATCCTGCAATGCTAGAGAAAGATGCAAGATTCCCAATTGTACAAAGCAATAGGAGGCTTGTATGGAAATTTTTCATACAAGTGGAGATGGACATACAAATAGGATATATCATACAAATGGAGTGGATCGTTCAAGTAGGTGTCATACAAATGATGGCATGTACAACAAATTACTGTACAACTGACGAATATGCAGAAGCAAGTCGTTCCAATGCAAGGGGTAAGACAATAGATCGAGTAGAATGTCATCGTCGATAGGAAGAGATAGATCCATTGACATATGTGGTGATCAAACTCACAGTTGTAGTGGTCGTACGAAATGTATGACATAATTAGGTTTAAATGGCATGTTTTATTTTTTAAAAATAAAATAAATAAAAATAAAAAATAAAAAAAAGACAAAAATAAAAAGTGTAGCAGTTGCATGTAGAGTGGTGAGATGACGACCAAAAAGCAATTATGTATGGGTAACAACCATTCTTCCAGTATTATAAATAAGGGAAACCAAGGAGACCTAAGTATCTCATTTGCTCTCAACACCGAATGGAGAGGGAGGATGAAGGTTGCATCAAGAAGCATCAATTAGGCAAATGCAATGTAGTGGAGAAGTGCATAGAGCATTGCCAAAGGAGTTGTGTCGACATAGAAGCTACTGATAGATGAAGGAAAGAAAGATTTGCTACTAACGAAGAGTTGTAGAGGAAGTATGGTACCCTAGTAGAATTTTTGCATAGATAAAGAATTGCATAAGTGTAGAAGGATTTTTTTTAAGAGTAACTGCAAGCATACAAATGAGATGAGAGAAGTTATGGACGATGTAGAAGTGGAATGGTATATGTGATAGATAGTGTAGAAGTCATGCAAGTGAGGTTGTCATGTAAGTCATGCAAGGGAGTTTCTAGGTGAATCATGTTGTACAAACAATTAAAAACCCTGTCTTGGAGTCTTATCACACAAGTAAAGATAATGCCTACCATAGAAGTTATAAGCAAATGACTTTGATACAAGTGAATTTAAACACCTACCATAGAATTCAAAAGCAAACGACTATCGTACAAGTGAATATTGAAGGCTACTATACAAGTGAAGACCGAAGGTTGTCATACAAGTGAAAAATACAAACGATTGCCATACAATTCAAAGGGGGTGGGCGTCATACAAGTTAATTTTTTGTTGTACAACTGTAGAAGGCATATGACAAAAACCAAAAAGGCAACAGTTGAAACCTAATAGGAGTGATTTCCAATCAGAGAAGAAGCAAAGGAGGTTGAGCATTCACAAAAGGATGGAGCAGACAAAATAGGAGCAAAGAAGGAATCCACCTGGTTCAAGGATGTGGCTAGAATCTCACATTCATGAAGAAGGCATAAAAAGCAATGCAAGGAGTCTCGTTGAGCATATCCAATAAAGAGAGAAGGAACACAATTATGATGCAAAACAAGGTTGAAGTAGGTAGTGTAGTGGACACTTGTGAGAACAACCTCAAGCTAACACTCCTAAGGAGCAGAGATTTGATGCTTCACGTCAGAAGGGGAAGTAAAGGATGTTGATATCGGTATAGTACATTACATGGCAACAACTAGCAGTGGAATTTTTCACAACTAGTGGAAATCAATTGCAATAGATCACCCATTGGAAGTTGCATTCAAGAATGTAAGTGTAAGTTGTATACTATAGATCCCAAAATTTGAGAAGGAATTCATCCAGAGTTATTTGTTGTAGGTTGCAAACATATATTCACAACAAAAAGCCAATAGAGTGAGGATTGGTGACAAGTGGGTGTAGGTGGTGTGTTCACCTGGAAATTTACAAAGAACGTTAGAATGTTAAGTTATGCATTATTGATCAGGAAAGAGAAATTAGACTACAACTGGTAGAATGAAATAATCCATAACATCACCAATATAATCCCATAGGAAGTAGCAAAGCTAACAGAGCATGGAAACTATGGAGTATAGCAACAACATTTGAATACAATGGAATTGCAGTGTGCCATGGTTGTAATTATGTCCAAGTTGTCAGGAGAACAAATATGTTTGAAGATGTTAGGATCCCCATCCTAACATAACCTCATTATAATTACTAATTATTTATTAATTATTATTCTCATAATGAAACATCATGTCCTTCCATAAGTAACCTTAGAGTAGATATATAGGTTAGATAGATATCTTTGGAAGATCATCGATGATTGAATAATTAAATATATCTTTAAAACCATTGGAGGGACCTCCTTATTAATGCAATACTAATTCTCTTAATTTAGATGTTATTTTATTTATTTATTTATTAAATACTTTGCTAGAACCTTCAGGGTTCTACCATATGGTATCAGAGCGGTTCCTGATCAAATGAAAAACATCATCTGTCTTCTAAACTTCATACCATCTCCATTCCATTACTCCAAGACTATCGTCGACAAAAAAAAGGAATTATCTATGACTAAATAACACCAACCCCATCCTACGCTAGTCTGCTTATCACCACCCTACTCATCAAAGTCACTCACCTCCATACACAACAACGTCGTTTTTAGCCCTCCATGTGATTGAAATCTCGATCCCACGGTGTGGAGAACAACTGTGTAGACAAACCATCACTGGCTACGTCATCACCAACGAAAAATGAAGCCCCAAATCAAAGGACGTAGTAGAATCGTGTAAATAAATTCAAAATTATCGCATGATGTATTTTTTCGGCGAACACTCAGATACCAGCGTCACAAAAAATAAAAATTAAAGCAAATATTAAGGTTAAGAATTGATTCCCGATCATTGGAACCAAATTTTCAACATCGGGATCAAGCGAAACAAGGAAAAAAAATCGAAGGTCCAAAACAAAAAACATGCGTGCCAAAATAATTTCATCAACACCAAAGAAAATCGACAAAGCAATTCGAAATAAACCCAAGGTTTATTTTAAAAAATTTGTTGTCATCAAAGAAACTCCGTCATCGTCGATAAATTGTCGTCACCAGCACACAAACAAGAAATCAACGAAGCAAAACGAAATAACCTAAGGTTGTAAGTAATTTTCGTTGGCATCGATTTAAAATCCGTCATCGTCATTGTAAAAAAAAATTTGTCATCGTGGAAAACAATTCGGTCACCATGCGATCAACTTTACCTATGCAAAAGAAAAGCTTACATTTCATTTTTGGAGAAGTTTTAGTCCCACATCAATGGGACAAGAGAAGCAAAGAAATTTTTATACGCTCATGCGCATATGGAGTATCGTGACTTAGGTCATGCCACCCCCCTCACGCATTTCGTGTGACTCCCATCACTTCCGCTCGCCATGTGCCCTTGTGGTCACCTATTGTTGACATCGTCCTTCCCCATCCATCGTCACCGCCCTTGCCGCTTGCCACCCCCCTTGCTGCTCGTCGCCCTCTGCACTTCATCCTCATTACTGTCCTCACCTTGTGCGTCATCCCTCGTGCTCCACATCGCTTGTCATTGTCCCGTGCTCCTCCTTACCATTGACCCATGCCCTTCCATGCCACTGACTACGTGCTTCCCGCAAATAAAGTAATTTCAAATTCAAAATTACTGACTGTTAAGGTCCAAATAGTTAATAAACCAACTTTTGGTGAAAAATTATCAAATTTTGACAAAAATTAGTTAAATTTTTGAAACAAAATTTAACTTAAATTTATGCACAATTTTTTAAAACTTTCCACTTACCAAATAAGACTTACAATTTTGCAAACCAACCCTAAAATGGCTGATGGCAGGAGACCACATGACATTACCCTCAAGGAATTCATCTAGGAGTTTTGCTAATGTATGGACCAAATTACTAAAAAAAAATTACCAACGCAGGAATTTGACCTAATAAAAGAAGTTGATCCTTGTCAATCCATAATAAGCGAAGATGAGGAAGATGAGTACGAAAGGACCAAAACACCTGATCATAGCTAGGCAAACATTGAGGTCAATATGCAAACAAAAATTGCTACACCCGGAGATGATGAGGTAGACCTACCCGAAGTGACCAATGGAGGCTAGACATACACTCTAGAAAAAATACACACAAGTTTCTCACCACAAATGAGTTCTCATCGTATAAGCAACCTGATTCATAAAGGAGGCAAAAGAGTGAATGCACCTTTATTTTTCCTTCATTCTACACAGGAAGAACCGGCTAATGTAGACGCTCACTGTCATCACGATTCTCCTGAGGACGCTTATACTATTCTTCATGGCAACCCCCCACTAACGCTTCGACCCTCAAGATATCCCTACTTCTAGAAAAGTGACATTAAAATAGTACAAGAACTTGCGCAAATTCTACATGGAAAACAAGGAATAAAGCTCCTCACTTTCAGCTTTAAGTACAAAGCTCCTTTTAATGAAGGTGGCATGTTAGGATCCCCATCCTAACATAACCTCATTATAATTACTAATTATTTATTAATTATTGTTGGGCACTAAATTGACATCAAATTTTACTTGACACTGCAAATATCTATCTTTCAATTCTCTGTCCAGAATTGCACCCAATAGTCACAGGTCAACACTCAACATTGGATGGACCAAAGATAATTTCAATCCAACCTCCAGAGTAGGTTGGTTCCTTGTCAACTTAGTAAGATGTTGACTCAATTAAAGCACAATAAGGGTTTGAAGAATAGGGTTAGAAAATTTTTAGGGTTAGAGAAATATGCATTAATAGTGGACAAATAGGCTAACAACATAGGCATCTATAGCAGAAATCTTTAACAAACTATTTCCAGTGTCCCATCACTAAAGATTAGAAGCACCCAAAACCATAAAATCTTCATACATTAAAGCATAAATAGAGATGTGTAGCAAGAAGCAATTCCAATATCCAATATATTGATAATCCAATTTAGCAAAATAGACCAATAATCAGATTTAGCATAAATAAACTTCCTATCAACATATATCTAACTATAAACAGATTTCAACTACCTTCACAACTAGTAATCCAATAAATTCGAATGAACTAACTGTTATAGCATTGACAGAAATGCAACTCATAGCTTCAAACATCTTAATAGAGAGATAGCAAAGATAACACGCCTTGAGTCAAAAATTAGAGTAATGCTCCTTCCATTAGTTTGCAAAGAATATTTACAATAGGGAAAGCAAACACACTAGAGCCGATCCTGAAAAATAAGGGTTCGACCTCTATTTATAGTTTACAAAATGAAATATTTGAAGGAGACATTACAAAGATTAAAATTTGATAACTCAATAGATGGCTTTGCTGGAATCAACTCATTCACTGGTGGAGTCCGAGAAATTTGCTGGAAAAAATCCGCCATGGCAGCTCGGCTCTGCAACCTGTAATGGCAGTTGAGCTTCAGGTCGTTGGAAACTCGATCTAGACCGTTCAACGTTCTTTACAACCTCATTCTGTCGTTGATTTGTAACCGCTCTAATTCTTGTTCTTGAAAAACTCTCAGACGCTTCGCCTTCCCGCTTCAAACTGATTGTTCTCTAATTCGACAAGAGTCTGCCTTTGTATGCTTCAAATAATGTCAGCAAAATATTTAATGTTGATGCTCTCAATAGACGGCTATGATTTAATCTAAAAAATTCTCTACAAACTGATAGGGAAATAACAAGACGTCATTCCACACTTTTTAAATGTTGACATCATCTTTGGTAGCTTTAGCCAGCGGAATCAAGTTTCGACAAAAATGAACTAAGTTGTGAGCGGAATAGAGTCTACCGTCAATCCGCTACTTCACCTTTTAAAAGTCTTATTTCTTACATGCTCGGCATAAAGTAAAAGCCACAATCTGCACAAAATTAATACTGACATAAGCCTTGACTCAATTGGACTGTGGAATCGCCAATCTGCTATGAAAGCAGTGCAAATAGCCTTTATCGCCATTCCGCACTTTCTACTCCCTTTTTTAATGCCTCCGAGTCAAAAATCGGGAGCCAGGAGTCAAAAATGCTAATCTTCAAAAGAATACTTCAATTAATAATTTCCATATGAAAACTACCCTTTGAAAACTTTTTATGAAAAATCCTAGAGGATAAATGTTCATATTGAGACCATGCTGGAAACACGACTATCTCCTCTACTCCTTCAAAATTGCTTCAAGCTTAAGCAAAAACACAACTATATCCTCCTTTTAAAGCCTCTTCAAAAATTACATGAATGCCTTCACAAAATTTTCATTTTTCTACCTTATATATTAATGTTTTTATTATTGCCTTTTGACAATGTCAGAGTAAAAATAAATCAAACAAATTAAAAAACTTTTGCATGACTACAAAATATACAAAAATAAAAATTCTAAGCTTGTGTCCTTTGTGGATCTGCAAATCTGTTTGGTTCTTCCTCTTCTTGCTGAGCCTCTTCCTCAGCTGATAATCTTGCTCGGCTTCTTCTGTAGGTGATTCTTGTTCTTTATTTTCCCCTTCAGCATCCTTTCCAAACAACTTGACCATCAACTTCAGATTTTGTAGTGCCTATTTCCAAACTATTTTAGAGGGGTTGGAAGTTTCCTTTAGCTGCTTATGAATGTACTCTAGCTCACCAATGTCCTCATAATTTACAACACTTCCTTTGTTTACCAAGTCCTCCATCAAATATCTGAGTCTGGTAAAATCAATAATTATTTGTGAAGCCTGCTCTTGATCAATTGGTTCCTCCAGAGCATCAATCTCAGACTCATCTTGAAGGCTCTCAATAGTACTCTTCTTAATCTCTTCTACTGATAACAAGGTGTTATCTTCCATCCATAGCCCTTTGAAACCATTCTAAATCATTTCCTTATTTATATCCACTACATCCCTGATCATATTCTCAACTTTTTCAAACAATAACCAAGCCTTTTGGAGGGCTTTGTGCTTCTTTACTATAACTCAGGAAGAATACCTAACAGTATTCCATTCTTTATTAGGAATAGGTTTAGCAGTCTGACTGAGCCTGCTATCTACCACCCTATAAATCTGCTCAGATGAAACCACCATAGGTTGAATTTCTCCAGTGAAGCTATCCAGGTCTTCCTGAATATTATTAAGCAGATGACTGGCATCATCCATGTAATCAATAATGGGCTATAGCTCTGAGCATTGTTTTAGAATTTCAAAGAGCAATTATTTTCTCACTTTCTTTAGCCTAGCTTTAGAGAAACCTGAATATTTAGCCTTTTCAATTTGAATTTTTTGCTTCAAACTTTGTATCTCTTTGGTTTGTTCTTCATTTTTCTTCTTTTGTTCGTCCATTTTCTCCTTGAGCTTATTAGCCTCTTGAACTTTGTCCTGCCAGATCCTTGCTTCATTTTTTAGGGTCTTCTCCACTTGTTTCTCATTATCGATGGTCTTCTAAAGATTTTCTATTTTTCTCTCCAACTTGTCTACCTTTTCTTTATATATATCATTTTTTACATAAAAAGTGTCCAAGTGCACTTTTTCCATGACCAATTCATCTTCTGTAGGCAACTGCTCAATATCTTATGTATGTTCCTCTAGACGATAGTCTTGAGTAGTCATATCAGTTTCAGGATTACTCACAAGAGGAATCATGGATCTGAATTTTCTTTTCCTTGAAACTGGATCAACAAAAATGCTTCTCCTCTTCGTTGTCATCCTCTTGGAAGGTTTGGACAGCTTCTCTACCCAGAAATCTTGAATTTTGTGTGTAGCTTTCTTCTCTTTTTGCAAAATTGCTTAGGTAGGATAACTCACAGAAGGAGGAGAAGAGGTTATAAGGTATGAGAGAGTGGAATCAATAGTTAAAAATGGCTTGGTAGAAGTGACTACAGTGGAATCTATGACCACTGCTGCTGTTGCAATTGGCAGACTCATGGAAATTGAAGCACAACTCACAGAAGGGTGAGTGGGTGTGCTTAAAACAGTTTGTTTCTCAGATGATGAAGGTGGTTGCAATGGAAAAGATGGAGTTATGGGAGATGATGAAGAAGGGATTTCATATGATGAAGGAATTTGATGTGACCTTAAATAAGGTGGGTTGACTTGGCCTTTAGTATTAACTGGTGAAATAGGTTGTGAACTATGAGGGGGAGAAGGCACCTTTGTTACAATCTCTTGCTCAAAAAGGGAGGGCGATTTCTTTGGGGAATCCAAAGGAGGAGGAGGAGAAGAGGGTATAAATACCATGCCTTCGCCTACTTATGTATGGTGTTCTATAGCTGCCTCTATGCTCTGTTGATGCACTAATTTTTCTTTTTGTGCAACTAAAACAAGGGTTTCCTTAACAATTTTCTCCTTATCCAACTTTTGTTTCTTAGAAATCTCCTTCTTAGCTCTTTTTGGTGCCCTTTTGGCCTTTCTCATTAAGACTTGCAAGGCTGCAATTTCTTATTTTCTGTGTCTTCCCCAAAACTTCCTTCCTGCAATGGTTCCTCCTATAATTTTTCTTCAGCAATAGGGTTTAGCTCCACTGTTGCTACAATGGTGAAACTTACTAGTGTGAACACAAAATTCTCATCCTTCTCATTCTAGTTAATATCTATCTCTGGGGGTTGTCCACCCAAGGCTAGGCACTTGGACCTACTTGTTGTTTGAATGATAGGTGTGCTAATAGCCCTCTCATCAGAATAATGCATCTTACTCATTAACTATGCCTCTTTTAAAAATTTCTCTATTTGTTCAGT
The DNA here is from genome assembly GCA_028583015.1 of Wollemia nobilis. Classification (NCBI taxonomy): domain Eukaryota; kingdom Viridiplantae; phylum Streptophyta; class Pinopsida; order Araucariales; family Araucariaceae; genus Wollemia; species Wollemia nobilis. Next base: position 13,461,814 of record JAQPPZ010001195.1, read on the forward strand.
TGAAGGCTGAAATGTCTTCAGAACTTCTGTAGCAGTTAATGGAGTGTCAGCTCCTTCTTTTTGAGCTTCTTATTGCAAGGGTGGGGATGGGGAATCTGATCCTTTTTGTGGATTCTTATAGATTAGCACTATATTACTTGGGTCTTTTGCTCTCCAAGTTGTGACATTCTTGTCATTTTTATCAAAAAATTCATTGTCAATTACCAATCCAAACTTGGATTTCTCTTTACCAATTTTGACTCTCATCCTCCACCAGTCCGCTATCTTGGCTTCATTCCATTTATTTTTACTTTCAACACCTCCGATGGCAGACTCTTGCAACTGATTTTCTTCTTTCTTATCTATTTTGTTCTCAACTTCTCTGATAATAGTCTCTTGCAACCGATGTTTTTCATTATGGTCTAGATCAAAATCAACTATCTGCTCATAGAAGTCTAACCATGGAGGAAGTTGATCCATCTTGGCAACATTCCACTCCAAAGGATCATTTTCTTTATTATTTATACCTTGTTCAAAATGAGGCCTAGATTTTTTCTCAAATTTATAAGCCTTTTCTCCATTCAGGGCTATGTTCCTCTTGTGGAATACATCATCCGGGTCATAAATCCATCTCTAGGGAATGTAAAACAGGCCCAACCTATCAAGATATTGGTTGATTTGTTCACCTTATCGCTTCTTGGTAATGGTTATATCATCAACAATGTGGTAGGTCAACAGACACTTTCTCTTCCTTCCAAAGTCATCGTTCATATTAATGAACTTCGCTTGCCTCAAATATTCTAGAGCGAATAATATGTTTGTAACAAAATGAGGCAGCAGAAAACGCTTACCAATGAAGCCATACAGTCTAATGACTATGCCCTATATAAGGATGTACCAATATCCTTCTTCGGCACCTTCTGTTCTTAACAATTTCTTAGCCAGTGGTGGTAGCCTAGGGCATTCCTCATACATTATCTTCAGTGCTGGCCCTAAAAATTCCAAGTTAAATTTATAAAAGGACTCAATGCTCCTCAGATGAGAAGTCCAAAAGTAAACAGGAATAGGGTCTCCTTGGTCATTCTTTTTCCTGATTGGAATCCAGGGCATCATATGCCTCATAGCAGCAAAGAACATCCAAACCAGACTTGAGCAATGCCAAAAAGAGGGTGTGTCAGAACTCCTTTTCATTCTCACTAATTGCTCATGTATTCTTTGAGCAAGGAAAGTTGGTCAGTCAAAGTAGATAAGCCTAATGACCTTCTTTTCTGCACCTCCCTCATACATTCTTTCATTGGAAATACAGTAGCAGTGGCTATTTGGCAATCTATCACAAGTCGATCAGAATCCAAACCCTCCATACAAGCTAGCATGGAATAGAGCTCTGGGTGGACAAACCACTCAATGGAAATTAGGGCTTTGGGCAATCCTTTATTGGGTTTAATTTCCTTGAATTGATTATAGATCCATTTCTGAAAGGCTCACCATCATAAGCTCGATTCTGCAAAGAGTAATATCTGGTTTGGTCAGATGTTTTGAACTCTTTTGGCCTTACAGGTGGTTCTGTTCCTAGGGTGAAAAGCTTGTGATAGGCCTCGATAGTGATACTAAATAGGGTTTTGCCACTAGCGGTTTATACAGCTTTTGCCCTTGGGTCATAAAATTTGATGATGACCGCTATCAACTCCGGACAAGGATGTACTGAATCGCAGATATAAAAATACAAGGATAGAACGACACATTTACCTTAGGGTGGCAAAGCTACTCCTTTCTTGAATCTGTTGTTGATGTTCCTTCTGAGCTTTATTCTCTCTATGAGGACTAGCTCGGTGTCGGCCATGGCTTTCGCTCTGTCGATGTAATGCCCCACTTCCTCTTTTGCTGAGGTCTCAACTCCTTGAGTGTCTTCGAAGGTCATTTTCCCAAGCAATTTTTAAAATGTTTTCTTTGGAATTTGCATACAATGCTTGGCTATCGTTATATTCTTTTTGCTTGGTAAATGCTGCTCTTTGTGGAATGAACGCATTCTATGTTTTTAGCACTTTTAATTTCCCATCCATGCACACCCTCTGCCATTAATGTGATCGCTATGCAAACTTCCTGTTGACACGCTTTTCAAATTAAACTCATTCCTTTTGACAACTTGGAGATGTTATGTTGACTTCTAATTGGCTGAAATTCAAACACTTTTCATGCACTCGTAGCGACGATTTGTCCTTTTTAGGAAGTGGCACGGTGCAAAATTCATTTTACGCTCAATATAGTCGTGAGCTCCGACGGATTAGAAACCTTCGTTATTCCACTACCACCTTAGTCTCTTTAAGCGTGAAATAGACACATGCAGCATTCCGCTGGCTCTTTAGTTCATTTGAGTGTATATTGGAGCTCACTCATCATTCTGCTTCTTAGTACATTTGAGTGCGGAATAGAAAATTGCTGCTCCCTTGGCGATACTTAGCTTATTTTGCAACTTTTTTCCTTTGTTTATATATATATATATATATATATATATATATATATATATATATATATATATATATATATATTTTATATAACATTTCATCAAAACAAAACTTGATATAAAATACAGAAAGAGTATGATACAAAGTATGTACATATGTTATAATGAGTTATATTTCAATAAAAATAGAGTTTAAGGTAAAAACCATTTATCAGAATCGGCTTATGTTTCCCTCCAGATCTTCAAGCTGGAAAACATTGGTCTCTTTAACCTCTGCTATTCTGAAAGGGCCATCCTAGAAGGAGTCAAACTTTTGATGATGTCCTGGTTTAGCTCTTTCAACATTCCACCTGAGTACAGAATCTCCAACCTGAAATTTCTTGAACCTTGCCTTCTTGTCAAACCATGCCTTGATGTCAACCGAATGCTTTTGGAAATCCTTATATGCTTGAGTCCTCTTCTCTTCTAACTATAGCAGATGTTTCAGCCTTGTTTCCATTGGATTTTCTTTAGATTCCTCTTCTGTGTTTATCAGCTTGAGTGCTAGAATATCCAAATGGACATATAACACTACCTCCTTGCCATAAACTAAGGCATAAGGGTGTTAAGAAAAACTCCAATATTTATCACCTGCAAGAGGAAGCACAGTAACAAAAATATAGAACACGAAAACAGTAACACAAGTGACACAAATATTTACATGGAAACCTACAATGTGCAGGAAAAACCACGGGGCAATGGCAACTTATCTTTTATTATTTTCAGTAAAATTTACATTCATGTTTGTCAACGTTTTCAAAAACTATCTCTTCATATGCAAGGGGAAAATCCCCTTTTATAGAGTAGAAAGAAGACTCCAAAATTGTTCATTTTCTCTTCCAATGGAAGCCTCCAAAATATGTTCGTTTCAGCTCCCAAAGACATTTCGTCTTCTGCATTCATATCATCTACCTAGACGTCTACTTGGCTTGATGTCAGGATGGACGTCTACCAGCCTAAACATCTGGTTGCCCAGACGTTAGGCCCAGCCTAAATGTCTGGTAGCCCAGACGTCAGGTCCAGACGTCTGCCAGCCTAGACGTCTAGTAGCCCAGACGTTAGGTCCAGACGTCTGCCAGCCCAAACGTCTGCCAGCCCAGACGTCTAGCAGGTCAAACGTCTGGCCTGTTGCCTAGACGTCTGACCTAGATGTCTAGCAGGTCATACGTCTAGCTGACCTGCTTGTTGCATATTGTCTTCATACCTAGCATTCTCCCACTTGAAGTCATTATTCAGGAATTCTTCTACTCAAAATTTTTTATCCAGTGCTAATTGTTCAATGCTGCCCTTGTTACATTTTTAGCAAGCCCAGAGAAGTTATGCACCATTCAAACTTCTCTACCTTAACCATCTTTGTAAGCATATCTACAAGATTCACTTTAGTGTCAATTTTTTGCAACAAGATCCTACCTTCTTCCACCACATTTTTGATAAAGTGGTACTTGACATCAATGTGTTTCGTGTGATCATGGAATGTTGGATTCTTCACTAGCTGAATAGCACTCTGGCTATCACAATGTAGCGTAATTTTCTCCTGCATTACCTTGAAGTCACCCAAAAATTGCTCTAGCCAAATTACCTCTTTGCTGGTATGAGTTGCTGCAATGTATTATGCTTCAATGGTTGATAAAGCCACAACATACTGCAACTTAGAATCCCAACTCACCGCTCCTCCAGCAAGAGTGAAGGTATATCCTGTAGTGGATTTTCTTCCATCTCTATCTCCACCATAATCAGAATCCACAAACCTATAACTTGCAAATCTGTCGATCCAAAGTAAATGGCAACATCTAAAGTGGCTCTTACATATCTGAATATCCACTTCACCACATTCCAATGCTCCTTACCAGGATTTGCCATGTACCAACTGACTACTCCCACTGCTTGGGCAATATTTGATCTGGTGCTCACCATGGCATACATGAGGCTTCCTACTGTTGATGAATACGGTACATGAGACAAGCTTGTCTTCTCTACTTTCGTTCTAGGACATTGGTTGGAAGACAACTTTAGGTGTGGAATAAGTGGGGTACTAACTGGTTTAGCATTCTGCATATTGAAGCACAGCAGAATCTTTTCCACATATGAATTTTGACTTAACCATATCTTTCTTCCTTTTCTGTCCCTATGTATATTCATCCCTAAAATTTGGTTTGCTACTCCTTAATCCTTCCTTTCAAATTTCCTATCCAACTGAGCCTTAAGATCAATTATTTTCTTCATGTTGGGGTCTACAACCAACATATCATCAACATACAACAGCAAAATAATAAAACTACCATCGTCAAACCTCTTATAGTATGCACAATGGTCAGCTTCACTCCTACTGAAACCTTAGCTCTTCATGGTGTCAAATTTCTTGTACCACATCCTTGGCACCTGTTTCAACCTGTACAGTGATTTATTTAGTCTGCAAACCAAATGTTTTTTGCCTCTTTCTTCATAGCCCTTAGGCTGATCCATATATATCTCTTCCTCGAGATCACCATGCAAGAAAGCAGTCTTTACATCAAGTTGCTCCAGTTCCAAATCCTGTGCAGCTACAAGTGCAAGTAGAACTCTGATAGTAGTCATCTTCACAACTGGAGAGAAAATTTCATTAAAGTCAACACCTAACTTCTGCACATAGCCCTTTGCCACCAAGCGAGCTTTATAGCATTCCAACAGCCCATCGATGTTCTTATTCACTTTGTACACCCACTTGTTTCCAATAGTATTTCTTCCAGGTGGGAGATCCACAAGTTCCCAAGTTTTATTCTTTCGAAGTGCCTCAGTTTCCACCTCCACAAATTTCCTCCACTTTCCTGCATTTTCAAACTCTCTAGCCTCCTGAAATGAACTAGGTTCACCATCATCAGTTAACAAAGCAAAAGAGGACTGATACACATGAATATACCTTTTTGGATACTTTTGTGGATGTGTAGATCTTCTAACCCAATGATATGTCAGTTCTGGCTCTTGTTCTTGTGATCGTTGTGGCTACTCTACTTCCTATTCTACTTGTTTTTCTACATGCTGATCAAAAACTTCAGCATGTTCATCTTCACTAAATTCTACTTCAACAGGTACAACATTAGGATTTTGTTGTACCTCCTTCCTTTGCATGGATTTTTCATCAATAATTACATCTCGGCTAATAATTACCTTGTGGGCAGTAGGATCCCATAGTCTATACCCCTTCACTATATATCCATAGCCGATAAAAACACATTTGCTTGACTTCGAGTCAAGCTTGGACCTTTTTTATTTGGGTACATGGGCAAACGCATCACAACCAAAGGTGCGCAAATGAGAGTAATCAACTAGCTTACAACACCAAACCTCCTCCAGAATCTGTCCATCCAATGCAGCTGTAGATGACCTGTTAATAAGATAAACAGTTGTATTAACAACCTTCGCCCATAACTTTTTCTCCAACATGGCTACGCTAAGCATGCTTCTTGCACGTTCCATGATTGTGTGATTCATCTGCTCAGCCACACCATTTTGTTGTGGAGTGTATGATACAGTCTTCTGGTGCTTAATACCTTCCTACATAATAAATTTATCAAATTCCTTAGAGCAATATTCACCCCCATTATCTGAATTGAGACACAAAATTGACTTGTCCAAACTCTTTTCCACCCGTGCTTTGAACTCCTTAAATTTTTGCAAAGCTTCCGACTTCTTCAGAAAATAAACCCACACTCTCCTAGAATAATCATCTATAAAATTCAAAAAATAGATGGTGCCATTCAAGGACTGAGTGGGGACTGGTCCAAATATATCTGAATGTATAAGTTGCATAAAATAATAACTCTTAACCGAACCCTCTTCTGTTTACCAAAAATACAGTGCTCACATAAGTCTAAATTGCAAGACTTAATCCCATAAAGCATACCTCTGTCATGAATAATTTTTAGGTCTATTTCACTCATATGGCCTAGGCGTTGATGCCATAGCATTACTGCATCCTGAACAGAAGTTGTTGTTGCATGATTTATCATCGTATCACTGCATAAATGGTATAAATTCCCATAATATTATCTCTTTGCTACTACAAGAGCTCCTCTGGTAATCTTGCAGTAGTTGTTGCTGAAAGTGACAGAATACCCTAGCTTATCCATCATTTTGATTGATAGCAAATTCTTCCTCAAATCGGGCACATGTCACACATCACATAACATCCTTTCTCTACCATCATCTAGCCTTATCCTTATATCCCCTCTTCCCACAATTTCTAAAGGATGATCATCACCCAAATAGACCTTTCCACCACAGTATGGCTGATATTTATCAAACCAGTCTTTGTGTGGAGACACGTGGAAGGATGCACCTGAGTCCAAAACCTAGGTATATAAAACCGATCTACTGTTATTGATACCAAAGGCTTCACATGTTGTCGTCTCTTCTGAGTATGTTGCACTGGCTTTAGTTGATGGTTGATTTTGCTTTTTACCATTCTTTAATTGCCAACAGTCCTTGGAGTGTCCTGACTTCCCACAATGCCAACACTTTCCTTTCTGCTTACGTCCTTTAGACTTAGATCTGGACTTCTTTCTACCTTGTTTACTCCCCTCGAACAATCGACCTCTCACAAATAGGACTTCATTGATTGAGAGTTCCAGAGACATTTTTCACCTCAACTCTTCTGCCAACAAAGCGACTACCACATCATCAAATTTCATAGTTCCTTATGATGAATTATTAATGGTCATCACCATATGATCCCAAGTGTTTGGGAGGGAACACAATAGGATGATAGCTCTATATTCATCCTCCATATTCACATTAATTGAAACCATTTTACTGATCAAAGTATTAAACTCATTCAAATGATCTACCACAAATGAACTTTCCTTCATCCTCAAGCTATAAAGCTATTTTTTTAGAAAAACCTTGTTAGTTGTTGATTTTGTTTCATACAACTTTTCAAGCTTTTTCCAAAGGGCTTCCACGGTCTTCTCTTCAGCTACATTGAACAAGACGGAGTCCGCTAGGCAGAGACAAATTATAGAAACCGCCTTCCTGTCAAGCGTTACCCACTCTTCATCTTTCATGTTGCTCAGTTTACTCGCGATCCCTTTCCAGGCTTGAGCTTGGCCATTCTGAACTAGCAAATCTTCCACCTTCATCTTCCATAGAGTGAATTTCCTACCATCAAAATTCTCAATCTCGAACTTGGTTACACCTTTTGTCATTGTTGCAGCTCCCACTCGCATAAAACCTTAGCTCTAATACCAGATGTTAAGAAAAACTCTAGGATTTAGCACCTGCAAGAAGAAGCATAGTAACAAAAATATAGAACGTGGAAATAGTAACACAAGTGACAGAGATTTACGTGGAAACCTGCAATGTGAAGGAAAAACCATGGGGCAATGGCTTCTCTTTTATTATTTTTAGCAAAATTTACATTCACGTTTCTCAATTTTTTCAACAACTAACTCTTCATATGCAATGGGACAAGTCCCTTTTATAGAGAAGAAGGAAGACTCCAAAATTGTTCGTTTTCTCTTCCAACGGAAGCCTCCAAAACTTGTTCATTTTAGCTCCCAAAGACTTTGTCTTTTCCATTCTTGTCGTCTACCTAGACGTCTGCTTGGCTTGGTGTCAAGATGGATGTCTACCAGCCTAGACGTCTGGCTGCCCATACGTCAGGCCCAGACGTCTGCCAGTCTAGACGTCTGGCAGCCCAAACGTCTGCCATCCTAGACGTCTGGCAGCCCAAACGTCTGGCCTAGATGTCTAGCAGAACAGACGTCTGGCCTGTTGCCTAGACATCTGACCCAAACGTCTAGCAGGTCAAACATCTAGTTGACCTGCTTATTGCATATTGTCTTCATACCTAACAAATGGGAGGTTTTTATGGACCTTTTAATAGTAATTATGTCTTCCCATAGAGCTTTCTCTAGCAATAGGTGCCAACTCCTTTTATTACCCTCCAATGATCTCCTCAAAATCCTCAACATATTTTTGTTAGTTGATTCTGCAAGTCCATTTCCTTGGGGGTAGTAGTTTGAAGTATTCTTTATGGTAATGTCATACTTGCTGGAAAACTCAATATATTTTTCTCCTATCAATGTTGGGCCATTATCGCTCACCAAGGCCTCTAGAACACCAAACCTTGAAATCAAGCTTTCCATAAAATTAATCACCACTTCTTGGTCTGATTTCTTTGTAGGAATAGCTTCTACCCATATGGTGAGGTAGTCTGTAGCAATCAAAATGTACTTGTGATCAGCTGAGGAATGTGGATTAATAACTCCTATGAAATCCAAACCCCATTATTGAAAGGGTTCTTCCACTTGAATTGGCTTAAGGAGGAATGATGCATTCCTTGTCCTCCCTACATGCCTCCGGCATTTATCACAGGCTCTGGTCACTTTGAAGGTGCCTGCAAATATGGTAGGCCAGTAATAGCCTACTCTAATAATCTTCAAAGTTGTTACTCTTCCCGAGAAGTGTCCTCCAGATAGTCCTCCCTGGAACTCCTCAATGACCTTTTTTTGTTGATCATCTTTTAAGCACCTAAGGATAACTCCATCAAGATTTATTTTGTACAGACCTTCTGGAAGTAAGACATACTTCAAAGCTTGTAGTCTATATCTTATTCTATGTGATGCATTGAGATCAAGAGGGCATACCCCAGTTTGAAAGTACTTAGTCATCTGATCTACCCAGTCTGATCCACTTGACTGTAATTCTTCAATCTGCTCATCTATTGTGGGCTGACAAGCTGTCACTTCTACTAAAATTGTTGCTTCTGTCAGACCTTGGCATAGGGCTTTGCATCTTACCAGCTTGGTAGGATGGATTTCCACATCATATTCTTGGATCTTAGTAATTCAACCAGCTCTCTTATCTCCTAGCTCACCTTGCAGAATAAAACTTCTTACATCTGGATGAACCACATAAACCAGGGTCTTGCTTTGAACCAAATATTGCCTAAATTTTTTCAATGATTTCATTACAACAAATACTTGTTTCTCAATGAAATTATACTTAACCTGGTATTCATGAAGAGTCTGGCTCCAAAATAATATGGGGTGCTCCTCTCCTTTATTCTTCTGAGTGAGCACCAAGGCATAGCTTTCTTCAGCTCCATAAGAATAAAGAATGAAGTCTTTTCTTAAATCTGGATTTACTAGCACTAGAGCTGTAGTAATGGATTGTTTGATGGTTTCAAAGGCTTGCTTTCTTACCTCAATCCATTTTAAATCTACATATTTCTTTATTACTTCATATATATGCATCACCTTCTGAGCAAATTTAGAGATGAAATTTTTGACAAAGTTTATCTGACCCAAGAAATACTAAAAGGCTTTCTTTTTCACAGGCAGTGGAAGAGCTAGAATGGATTTGATTCTATCTAGATCAATGGCCATACCTTCTTCGGAGACCACATGGCCTAACAAATTTCCCTCATGAACTGCAAAAAATGACTTCTTAGGATTGAGGGAGCTGCCAAATTCTCTACACTTCTGGAAGACTTGTTCTAGGTGTGCCAAGTGGTCTTGCTTGTTGTGGAAAAACACAACCATGTCATCTAAATATATTAGAATGACCTTGTTAATTAGTTCCCCAAAATCATAGTCCATTGCTCTCTTAAATGTGGCCTCCGCATTAGATAGCCCAAAAGATATTATTTGATATGCAAAGGTTCCCCATTTTGTGGTGAAGGTTGTTTTATACTGATCTTCATTCTTCACCCACATTTGGTTATATCCAGAGAAACCATCTAGTAATGAGAATCTTTCTGCCCCTGCCACTATTTGCAAGATTTGATCAATCTGTGGGAGGGGGTAGTGGTCCTTAAGTGACGCGTGATTGAGATTTCTAAAATCTACACACAGGCGGATGCCACCATTCTTCTTCCTGACAGGTACCAAGTTGGCTACCCAGGTTGAATGTTTTATTGGATAAATGATCTTAGCCTTTAGCAACTTCAAAAGTTCTTCGCTCATTATGGCTTCGATCCTAGGATTTATAGGCCTATGTTTCTGCCTGAATGGTTTTGCATTAGGCTCTAGCTCAATGGTGTGTTGGATAACCTTCTTGTCATACACTTTGAGGTCCTCATATGACCAAGCTACAATATCTTGGTACTTTAGGCATAAAGCTTTGATATCCTCCTCTTCCTCTGGAGAACACCGAATTCCAACCTTGAGCTTCTTTTATTTTTCTATTTCAACTTCTTTATAGATTTTCTCATTAACTTCCATGGATCTGATCTTTTTCCTGTCTTCATTGTCAAACAGGCTCTCTAGAGTAACCAAACCTCTAGGTATGTGATTGTTCTTATGTTGAATAACATCCTGTTGATCAATCTCTTCTGTATTTTCCTCTTGAAAAGTAGATAGACAGGCTTCTCTCACCTGAAAATCAATGATTTGTTCACCACTGTCAAAGACCTACCAAAAAACCTGCTTATCTGGTACTACAGGCCTAAAAATCATTTTGATCTCTTTGTCCTTCTTAACTCCTATGTCTGTAGAAGGGTTGAAGTTAGCTCCCCTTATAGCTAAGGAATCTGCCAAGGTATTCTTTCCTCTGGGAACATAATTTATGTTTAGGGCATGAAAAGATTCCATCAAATCCCATACCTTATTTCTATATGCTTTCAGGTAATGGTACTTTCTACTGCACCTTTCCCTTACCTGATTTACTATCAATTCAGAGTCGTCATATATGTTCAATATCTTAATGCCCATGTTTTCATCTTGCATCATTCCAAGGCATAGAGCCTCATATTCTGCATCATTATTAGTTTATGACCATGTTAACCTATAAGTGAAACTCTTTGTCCATCCTGATTGGGACTGTAATATCACACCGACACCATTTCTACATCTGGAACCATCAAAGTGCATGGTCCATATTTCCTTTTCTCTCAAAGATTGATTAGATATAGCAGTAACATTTTTTTGTCTCTGCAAAAATGTTGTATGTGCCCATATTTGTCCCAAACTGGTTGTAATCCTCCCTGAAAGGCAGTTCATCTTCAATTTCCAACTCCTCGAAGTTATCCACTAATTCAAATTCCTCTAGAGGAGTGAGATTGCACATGTCTCCTTCATTTTTTTCAATGTGGTAAGACACTGGCTTCTCAGATGTTATTCTTATCCTCTTTCCTTTGAATGGAATAACCATGCTAGAATAGTCCATATACATGCATCCACCTAAATTTGTAGTGAACTCTCTTGAAAGACATAAGCCAAAATAAGGCTCTAGATCCACCACTACTATTTCTTGTACTATAGTTACCTTGGGTGCTCTATGCAGCCTCATTAAGACATCTTTGATTACTCCCACTATCTTCACAAGTTTCCCATCTAATTGTAGAACTCCATGGCAAGATCTGGTGTATTCCATACTCATCTCCTCACAAACTGCTTTAGGCATAACTATAGTAGATGCCCCTGATTCAATCATAAAATTTCGGACAACCCAACCTTCCATCCTTAAAGAAATGTAAAAAGGGGGAGGTTTATTCTTTAAAACAACAGCGGACATTTTTTCTTTTCAGAGGGTATGCTAAGGATTGTGGTGGCCTGCTTTTCTTGCAGATATTATTTTAAGGAAGCTTTTAGCAGGTCTATTTGGCCAAGAATGAAGAGGGTATTGTATAGACTAGCTTTGGATGGTATCTTCCTCATTTCCTCCACAATTGTAATAAACCCATATCGTTACTCCTTATCCATAGAATTTTTTTTTTTTTGTTCATGTGGCAAAGACCTAATCCATAACCTAGATAGGCATGTTCCATTTTGATTGTATCTTTCAAGGCATATATCTTCAAGAGCTATATAGACTTAATCAGAGTCTCCTTAAGTAGAAGTGATCAGCTTCTACGAAACCTTCATACCCCACTTGATATGAGTATGCTGGCCTAGCGTACTGGTTTCATCCTCTTAAGAGGAAATCACCAAATGGTCCACCCAGACCAGCTGAATGCCTTGAAGATGGTGAACCACACCAATGGTAAACCATCATCGATGTAATAACCATACCTATGGTTATCCATAAATCTGAGCTTCGATCCAATCCATCTAAGAAGGAGTTCTAAGACTACTATGTCACTATTGTGATAAGAATCCATGGAACATCTATCTTTAATCCTTATTATTACACCCTATATTAGGCAATCCCTCTATTTAATTCCTTTTAAACGGGTAATACTAGTCCCATGTGAATTTACTTCTTTAGTGTAGAGAGGAGGATCTATCTTGGTTTGTAAATCAAGGTCAAAGTGTCCTCTTGAGAGTTTCATTCCACAATATGTTTTCAACTAAACCATCTTGAGTGCAATTAATCCATGAAGCAAGATTCATTACATCTTATTCTTAGGTTTGAAGTACTATGATATACTTCCTCTTAAACCGGGTTTTTCAAGAATAAGTATATATAATACATGATTTCAATTATCCCCTTAAGAATTGGTCTTATAGGAAAATACATGGTGTTGCATATGAAAAGATGCATCATTCATCATTATTCCCCAATGTTATATTAAATTAGACAAATGCCTTTAATTTATTGACATATTTAAGTAAGCATACATTCTTCATATAAGATTATTATTTGAGCAACTCTATCTACTAAAATTCATTCATCAATCCTCATTACATTACAAAAGAATGATACAATTGCCTTACATCAAATTATCAACATAATAGAATTTGAACTTATATCTCTAGCATCCATACATATTTAATCAACTGAAAATCATACGTTACAGGGCATAAAAATAAACACCACATTTCAAAAGTACATGCAACATCCACAAAATATAATAAAGCAAACCACAAAATAAAGTGACACCATAATTTATCCTGGGAAACCCTTAGGGGAAAAACCCAGCCTCCAAAATATTCCTTCCTCTTTTCATAAACTTAAATGGCAACTTTTACAATAATAACAGGACATCTACCAACCCTTCTCTTCAAATATAGGTCAAAGTATACAACAATTCCTTTTTGACCTATTGATGTAATTAAGGAATAACCCAATTCCTTCTTCTATGATATCATTATAAAATTCACCATATCATTAAGGAACCACTAGTTCCTAAAACATTTAACCTCTTACATTGTTCATGAAAAGTCATTGGATTATATTTTGAAGATTTCGTATATCAAGGGAGCCCTATGAGTTCCCTCAAGATTGAATTTCCAAATTCATTCTTCATAAATGACACAAAGTCTATGAATTAAAGTCTCATACGTTTAATTCATGATAACCACTCTTTTCCTAAATAATCAAAGATTGTTTTGCATTAAAACAACTCATGGTTATATTTTTTTTTTTACTTCCCATTATTAAGTTTTTACATCAAAAATATAAGTATTCATTCCCAGAGCTAAAGTGTTGCAAGGACCATAATTCAGTCCTCTTATTTTAAAACCTAAATTAACCATTATTACTTTGGTCCAGCTTACTCAATCCCAAGTCTATTCTTCTTCTAACATACACTATAATCCATATTAAAACTTTAATCATTGCTCCTCTAGTTTCAATATAATTCACTATATAACTTTCTTCAAGAGAATTGGGAAGGTAAGGTCTAAGAACTAATTAAATGTACTCTCTAAGGACTCTCAAATACAAGCTTTTATCCTTCCAAAAATATCCCTAGGTTCAAGGATGTCTTACCCGATTCCTATTTTTACTTGGATGGAGTGGGGTCTTACCATATTTTCTTTTAGACATATGATTACGAATATTCAAATCATCTTACGTCGTCTATTTCTTGCTAGAAACCTTTATTACTCCATTCAAAAAAAAAGGGCTAATATATGGATAACACCATGTTTTATGTCCAAAGGCTTCGAATATTTTTAGTTCGATATAAAGCCTACTTCCTAATATCATTCGCTTATACTTCTCCTTCTTCGAGACAAGTTTTGTCACAATAATACCTCTCAGCATGCAGCCATATTGTGGAGGTTAAAAATCTTTACCATCTGCCCTGACTTCTCCCTAAAGTCCTTAACAGTCATGACAAGCCCAATTGACATTGGAACTTACACCATTATTGCTGGCGGTCACATTGAAATACAAAGTTTGGTCCTCTTCCAACGCCACCAAGTCCTTGAGTATTCGTAAGCTGGATTATGTCTCCGTACCTAGAAAGTGTAGGGTTTCGAGATTGGCAGCGATCAGTGAGCTATAAGGGCAGATTTTAGCAAGGCGATTTGGGAAACATTTATACAGTCAATTATCACATTCAGATCGAGGCCAACTTGCCTGTATCAGGGCCACCTCAGATCATCCCCTATGGCACAAGGAAACACGGATTGGGAATTTTGCTAATCGTCTGCGATCCTCAAATAGGAGCGTATCCGACTGCCAACAGGCTAACTAGAGAGTCCCTGTTTTAGTGAGAGGAAAAATCTCTTCGGTACAATTACAGAGCACTTGTATTAGACGAGTCATCGTCGTCAGGGGCGTTCATGGCTGTGAAATTAGTGCACAACTGACAGCGTTATAGCATAGAGTGCGCTCGAATTTAAGCCTAATTAGATAAATTAGATAAATTAGACCAGCTTGCACAAATCTCAGAGAGAAAATACCTAATTCGAAATGCCATAAGAGCAGTTGCTAGTGGATCTGGATGTGCCCAATATGGGAGTGTTTCGCCATATGCCAAAATTGTTCTTCAGAGGGGAAAAGTTTTATCTTTGATTCCATGGAGTAGGTTTCTGATTCAATCTATTATTAAGTCTTTATCCCACCAAACCACAGTATGGTCTCAAGGGCAGGCATCGACAACGACCAGAATCCTAACCCCAAAATATGTTTCTAGGTTTAACCATATCTTAGTTCACAGGTAGATTAGCGAGGTTTTCTTGAATCTACTATAGTGGCTAGTACTACTGGGGTTACCCAACTTCTCATTAAAATACCACATTCGATAACATGAATATAGAGTGCACAATATCTACCCTTCTGCACTAAGGAAAAGATAGCCATCATTCGACTATCGCTGGCCCCATTCGTGGATTGCTAAAGGAAACTATCCGCTATATTCATAGGAGGGTGCTCTAATTATCGACATAGTTATTTATTACAAGTCTCCTTCCGATCGGGTCATAAGCTCACCTTTAATTGATCAGTCAGACCGACACTAGGGCCTTTAACTTAGTGTCTTACTATAAGAACCGAACTTAGTTTGCATATAAGATTAAAATATTTATCCACTAAATGCATTGTTTATATTTAGTCTGATAAGTCTAAGAATGAGGTTCAAGCTAATAAGCTTTTAACAAGGAGTAATTAATACAACATAAAACTAGAAATTTTATGCGAAGCATATCAAGAAATCTCTAACTTTGAGCACTCGAGAAGTTATAAACATTCCTCCTTGAATTCCCTTGTCTTTCTTATAAGCCTTCCCGAGCTTATCCTTGATTACCCTCCATCCTAAAAACTCTCTCAAGCCTTTTAGAGCCTTCTGGTTTCTGATCCACCAAAGGTGGAGAGCATACTCCCTAGGCCTCTCAAGGCTTCTTCCCTCCAAAATTGCTCCTTGCTATAACTAGAACATATTTCAAGTCTTCTGGTTTCTGATTCACCCCTTTGATGAAGAGCATACTCCCTGGACCATTAAGACTCCTAGAACCTAGATAGCCTTTTCCTCCCATAATGACTTCTATTTATAGGGAAATCCCCCACTCATGGGCCAAATAGTGGCCACATTATAATAATATTAGAAATATGTTTTGGTCCCATTATGACTTCATCATGTCCTTCAAGGGTTCTCTAGGGATGAGGTGAGTGACAAAGTTCATATTATTGAGGCATAAGATAGTACAAGGGTGGAACTATTTTTGATAAGCTAGGAGATCTTTCTCCTAACTCCCACCAATATCAGGTATCCACATGAGTACTTCTCAAAAGGTAGGATGACCCTTAAGTTATTTAAAAATTCCTTAGTCCTTTTTAGGTCCCATCCACCTTGGGTCCACTAAATCTACTCATAATTTATTATATGGTCTTAATTTTGTAAAAGATAATTTCTCAAATTTATCTTTTACCAAACCTCATAAATAACCCATAAATTAATTAATATTTCTTATCCCTTATAAAATTCTTTTATTAGAATTTTTGTAGGATTCTTTAGGGTCATGCCCCTTCTATTAGGCATTAATTGATCCCCCAAGATCAATTAATATTCTTTAAATAAGGTAGGAGGGTAACGGGTCATGACAACAATGTTGTATACAGATTTAGCCAAGGTGGGTCTCTCACCATATTTTCTTTTATACTGTTGAGTGGCCTCAATTCTCTACCTTTTAGTAATGGAAGGGAATCTAAGCCTCTCTTGGGCTTCATCCTTAGACCTCATTCTATCTCCCTCAGTTTCTTTCTCAAGTCTCTTGGTAAGACTGTTTTCTTTTTCTTTGGCCTGGGGAATAGGGAAAGTATCACCGCTTTTGGGAGGTGGGTCACTCTTCCTTTGAGAAGGAACCTGAAATTGACCCATCTTCTGTGGATCTACTTACAATGTTTGCTTGCCTGACCTTGTCATGACAGCAATAGGGCCATCCTCATCAATATCTTTTCCAACCATGATTTGGTCAGGTTGCCAAAGCATATTCACTCTTCCTTTTTTATTTCTTTCTACTTGTTCCATGGCTTGTTGTACATGGTGTTGGTACATAACACAAGATTGTGAATCATGAGGATCATTACACACCAAGCACCAGACATTCACCAGGCTTGTCTCTGAAGAACATTTGGGCTCTTCATATGCTGCATTTACTATGACTCTGGTATTATTGCTAGGGCCAGGTATTTGATCTTTATTCACATAAGGAAATATCCTTTGTTGAGACCTCTCCATCTCTCTCTTCTCCATTGAATTCATATTGTTGCTAAGAGTTTTCAAAGTATTTTGTATATCAAGGATGACAGAAAATTCTTGAGGAGTCTGAGAAGGAAGTGGAGGGAAAGGAGTCGCAGCAGATGGTGCTTTTGGCTGAGGAATGGGAGTCATCTATGGGAATAGGGATGACAAAGGAAGGGGGTCCATATAACATGGAATAGTAGTTTGACTTTGGACATTTGTGGTCTCCAAATTGTAAGGAAGCATAGCTTTTGGAGGTAATCTCCACACATAAATAAGGATATTTTTTGCATGAACAGTTGCATTATAGACCTATGGAAAGGTCTCTACTCCAAATTGTTGGGTTTGCAGGCCTAGCTATGATCCAAGAGCTCTGATATAATACATGTAAGCAAGGCTTGCAATTGGTCTAGCTGTAGGGGGAATTCTCTTCCAGGTTCTGCTAAACCTCATATTAAAATCTGAAACAGTTTATTGCTGATGTTTCTGCATAGACGTGAACTGATTAAGGAGGGAGAAAGGATCAACAGATTCATTAAATTCTTTCACAAAGGGCTCAGCCAACGCTACCCACGAGTTAATGGTATTGTCCTCAAGGGTTCTGAACCAATGCAAAATTGTTTCTTTAAAAGACAGGGCTAGAATCCTAACAATAACATCTTCATTCTTTATATTGTGGATTGCTGCCAGATTTAAAATATCTTGGCAATGCTCATATGCAGTTTTTCCATATCCATCGTAGGTGGGAATGGCCTTAGACACAGTTTGAAGAATGTCATGCATATGAGCTAGTCTAGGGGGGCAGTTGTGTTCCAGCTGGGGTACTTCTGCAAGGGCTGGTTTGGGACTGCATTTTGTGCCATGTTTCTAGGTGTAGCTCCTGTTGGAGGTCCTGTTGGATTAACTACAGGATTGATTGTAGGATTCTCCTCGGGAGGATTTTCTTTTGAATGAAAATCTTGGTTTAAATTTCTTATAACAATAGACCCTCTATAAGGCAACTCGTAGTAGAAAAAGGAGTCAAGGTTATTCCTCTTGAATGACCTAGTATACATGAAAAACTATGGTCTATAGGGATAACTTTTTTCTGGGTTAACAGACCAGAGAGTTGCCAGGTGAATTTTCTAATCTCCTCTTAGCAAGATCAAGACAATTCACCAAATCTTGATTCCTTCGGGTAGAGATAAAACAATAAATCATATGATGGGTTTTAGTGTTTCTTGCAAACAGGTCCCACCGGGCGTACCAAAAACAATTGGGCACTGAATTGACATCAAGTTTTACTTGACACTGCAACTGTCTATCTTCCAATTCTCTGTCCAGGCTTGCACCCGATAGTCACATCTCAGCACTCAACATTGGATGGACCAAAGATAATTTCAATCCAACCTCCAGTAGGTTTGGTTCCTTGTCAACTTAGTAAGATGTTGACTCAATTAAAGCACAATAAGGGTTTGAAGAATAGGGTTAGAAAAGGTTTAGGGTTAGAGAAATGTGCATTAATAGTGGACGGATAGGCTAACAACATAGGCATCTACAACAAAAACCTTTAACAAACTATTTCCAGTGTCCCATCACTCAAGATTAGCAACACCCAAAACCATGAAATCTTCATACATTAAAGCATAAACAGAGATGTGTTCCAAGAAGCAATTCCAATATCCAATATACTGATAATCCAATTTAGCATAATAAACCAATAATCAGATTTAGCAAAAATATTCTTATCAACACAAATCTAACTATGAACAGATTTCAACTACCTTCACAACTAGTAATCCAATAAACTGGAATGAACTAACCATTACAGCATTGACAAAAATGCAATTCACAACTTCGAACCTCTTAATCGAAAGATAGCAAAGATAACACGCCTTGAGTCAAAAATCAGAGTAATGCTCCTTCCATTAGTTTGCAAAGAATATTACAGTAGGGCAAGAAAACACACTAGAGTCGACCCTGAAAAATGAGGGTTTGACCTCTATTTCTAGTTTACAAAATGAAATATTTGAAGGAGACATTACAAAGATTAAAATTTGACAACTCAACAGATGGCTTTTCTGGCATCAACTCATTCGCTGGTGGAGTCCGAAAAATCCGCTGGAAAAAATCCGCCATGGCAGCTCGGCTCTGCAACCTGCTGGTCCAGTAATGGCAGTTGAGCTTCAAGTCGTTGGAAACTCGATTTGGACCGTTCAACGTTCTTTACAACCTCATTCCGCCGCAGATCTGTAACCACTCTGGTTCTTGTTCTTGAAAAACCCTCGGACACTTCACCTTCCCACTTCAAACTGATTGTTCTCTGATCCGACAAGAGTCCGCATTTGTATGCTTCAAATAATGTCAGCAAAATCTCCGTCGTTGATGCTCTCAATAGATGGCTATGATTTAATCTCAAAAATGCTCTACAAATTGGCGGGGAAAGAACAAGACGTCATTCCGTACTTTTTAAACGTTGACATCAGCTTTGGTAGCTTTAGCCAACGAAACGAGTTCCGACGAAAAATGAACTAAGTTGCGAGTGGAAGAGGAAATCACCAAATGGTCCACCCAGACCAGCTGAATGCCTTGAAGATGGTGAACCACACCAATGGTAAACCATCATCGATGTAATAACCATACCTATGGTTATCCATAAATCTGAGCTTCGATCCAATCCATCTAAGAAGGAGTTCTAAGACTACTATGTCACTATTGTGATAAGAATCCATGGAACATCTATCTTTAATCCTTATTATTACACCCTATATTAGGCAATCCCTCTATTTAATTCCTTTTAAACGGGTAATACTAGTCCCATGTGAATTTACTTCTTTAGTGTAGAGAGGAGGATCTATCTTGGTTTGTAAATCAAGGTCAAAGTGTCCTCTTGAGAGTTTCATTCCACAATATGTTTTCAACTAAACCATCTTGAGTGCAATTAATCCATGAAGCAAGATTCATTACATATTATTCTTAGGTTTGAAGTAATATGATATACTTCCTCTTAAACCGGGTTTTTCAAGAATAAGTATATATAGTACATGAATCCAATTATCCCCTTAAGAATTGGTCTTATGGGAAAATACAGGGTGTTGCATATGAAAAGATGCATCATTCATCATTATTCCCCAATGTTATATTAAATTAGACAAATGCCTTTAATTTATTGACATATTTAAGTAAGCATACATTCTTCATATAAGATTATTATTTGAGCAACTCTATCTACTAAAATTCATTCATCAATCCTCATTACATTACAAAAGAATGATACAATTGCCTTACATCAAATTATCAACATAATAGAATTTGAACTTATATCTCTAGCATCCATACATATTTAATCAACTGAAAATCATACGTTACAGGGCATAAAAATAAACACCACATTTCAAAAGTACATGCAACATCCACAAAATATAATAAAGCAAACCACAAAATAAAGTGACACCATAATTTATCCTGGGAAACCCTTAGGGGAAAAACCCAGCCTCCAAAATATTCCTTCCTCTTTTCATAAACTTAAATGGCAACTTTTACAATAATAACAGGACATCTACCAACCCTTCTCTTCAAATATAGGTCAAAGTATACAACAATTCCTTTTTGACCTATTGATGTAATTAAGGAATAACCCAATTCCTTCTTCTATGATATCATTATAAAATTCACCATATCATTAAGGAACCACTAGTTCCTAAAACATTTAACCTCTTACATTGTTCATGAAAAGTCATTGGATTATATTTTGAAGATTTCGTATATCAAGGGAGCCCTATGAGTTCCCTCAAGATTGAATTTCCAAATTCATTCTTCATAAATGACACAAAGTCTATGAATTAAAGTCTCATACGTTTAATTCATGATAACCACTCTTTTCCTAAATAATCAAAGATTGTTTTGCATTAAAACAACTCATGGTTATATTTTTTTTTTTACTTCCCATTATTAAGTTTTTACATCAAAAATATAAGTATTCATTCCCAGAGCTAAAGTGTTGCAAGGACCATAATTCAGTCCTCTTATTTTAAAACCTAAATTAACCATTATTACTTTGGTCCAGCTTACTCAATCCCAAGTCTATTCTTCTTCTAACATACACTATAATCCATATTAAAACTTTAATCATTGCTCCTCTAGTTTCAATATAATTCACTATATAACTTTCTTCAAGAGAATTGGGAAGGTAAGGTCTAAGAACTAATTAAATGTACTCTCTAAGGACTCTCAAATACAAGCTTTTATCCTTCCAAAAATATCCCTAGTTTAAGGATGTCTTACCCGATTCCTATTTTTACTTGGATGGAGTGGGGTCTTACCATATTTTCTTTTAGACATATGATTACGAATATTCAAATCATCTTACGTCGTCTATTTCTTGCTAGAAACCTTTATTACTCCATTCAAAAAAAAAAAGGGCTAATATATGGATAACACCATGTTTTATGTCCAAAGGCTTCGAATATTTTTAGTTCGATATAAAGCCTACTTCCTAATATCATTCGCTTATACTTCTCCTTCTTCGAGACAAGTTTTGTCACAATAATACCTCTCAGCATGCAGCCATATTGTGGAGGTTAAAAATCTTTACCATCTGCCCTGACTTCTCCCTAAAGTCCTTAACAGTCATGACAAGCCCAATTGACATTGGAACTTACACCATTATTGCTGGCGGTCACATTGAAATACAAAGTTTGGTCCTCTTCCAACGCCACCAAGTCCTTGAGTATTCGTAAGCTGGATTATGTCTCCGTACCTAGAAAGTGTAGGGTTTCGAGATTGGCAGCGATCAGTGAGCTATAAGGGCAGATTTTGGCAAGGCGATTTGGGAAACATTTATACAGTCAATTATCACATTCAGATCGAGGCCAACTTGCCTGTATCAGGGCCACCTCAGATCATCCCCTATGGCACAAGGAAACACGGATTGGGAATTTTGCTAATCGTCTGCGATCCTCAAATAGGAGCGTATCCGACTGCCAACAGGCTAACTAGAGAGTCCCTGTTTTAGTGAGAGGAAAAATCTCTTCGGTACAATTACAGAGCACTTGTATTAGACGAGTCATCGTCGTCAGGGGCGTTCATGGCTGTGAAATTAGTGCACAATCGACGAGCGTTATAGCATAGAATATGCTCAAATTCAAGCATAATTAGATAAATTAGACCAGCCTGCACAAATCTCAAAGAAAATACCTAATTCGAAATGCCATAAGAGCGAGTTGCTAGTGGATCCGGATGTGCCCAATATGGCAGTGTTTTGTCATATGCCAAAATTATTCTTTAGAGGGAAAAAGTTTTATATTTTATTCCATGGAGTAGGTTTATGATTCAATAAATTATTAATTTTTTATCCCACCAAACCATCATATGGTCTCAAGGGTAAGCATCGACAGTAACTAGAATACTAACCCCAAAATATATTTCTAGGTTTAACCATAACTCAGTTCACATGTATCATAATTAGCGAGGTTTCCTTGAATCTACTATAGCGGCTAGTACTAATTGGGTTACCCGACTTCTCATTAAAATACCACATTCGATAACTTGAATATAGAGTGCACAATATCTACCCTTCTGCACTAAGGAAAAGATAGCCATCATTCGACTATCGCTGGCCCCATTCGTGGATTGCTAAAGGAAGCTATCCGCTGTATTTATAGGAGGGTGCTCTAATTATCGACATAACTATTTATTACAAGTCTCCTTCCGATCGGGTCATAATCTCACCTTTAATTGATCGATCGGACCGACACTAGGGCCTTTAACTTAGTGTCTTACTATAAGAACCGAACTTAGTTTGCATATAAGATTAAAATATTTATCCACTAATGCATTGTTTATATTTAGTCTGATAAGTCTAAGAATGAGGTTCAAGCTAATAAGCTTTTAACAAGGAGTAATTAATACAACATAAAACTAGAAATTTTATGCGAAGCATATCAAGAAATCTCTAACTTTGAGCACTCGAGAAGTTATAAACATTCCTCCTTGAATTCCCTTGTCTTTCTTATAAGCCTTCCCGAGCTTATCCTTGATTACCCTCCATCCTAAAAACTCTCTCAAGCCTTTTAGAGCCTTCTGGTTTCTGATCCACCAAAGGTGGAGAGCATACTCCCTAGGCCTCTCAAGGCTTCTTCCCTCCAAAATTGCTCCTTGCTATAACTAGAACATATTTCAAGTCTTACGGTTTCTGATTCACCCCATGGATGAAGAGCATACTCCCTAGACCATTAAGACTCCTAGAACCTAGATAGCCATTTCCTCCCAAAATGACTTCTATTTATAGGGAAATTCCCCACTCATGGGCCAAATAGTGGCCACATTATAATAATATTAGAAATATGCTTTGGCCCCATTATGACTTCATCATGTCCTTCAAGGGTTCTCTAGGGATGAGGTGAGTGACAAAGTTCATACTATTGAGGCATAAGATAGTTACAAGGGTGGAACTATTTTTGATAAGCTAGGAGATCCTTCTCCTAACTCCCACCAATATCAGGTATCCACATGAGTACTTCCCAAAATGTAGGATGACCCTTAAGTTATTTAAAAATTCCTTCGTCCCTTTTTAGGTCCCATCCACCTTGGGTCCACTAAATCTACTCATAATTTATTATATGGTCTTAATTTTGTAAAAGATAATTTCTCAAATTTATCTTTTACCAAACCTCATAAATAACCCATAAATTAATTAATATTTCTTATCCCTTATAAAATTCTTTTATTAGAATTTTTGTAGGATTCTTTAGGGTCATGCCCCTTCTATTAGGCATTAATTGATCCCCCAAGATCAATTAATATTCTTTAAATAAGGTAGGAGGGTAACGGGTCATGACAACAATGTTGTATTCAGATTTAGCCAAGGTGGGTCTCTCACCATATTTTCTTTTATACTGTTGAGTGGCCTCAATTCTCTACCTTTTAGTAATGGAAGGGAATCTAAGCCTCTCTTGGGCTTCATCCTTAGACCTCATTCTATCTCCCTCAGTTTCTTTCTCAAGTCTCTTGGTAAGACTGTTTTCTTTTTCTTTGGCCTGGGGAATAGGGAAAGTATCACCGCTTTTGGGAGGTGGGTCACTCTTCCTTTGAGAAGGAACTTGAAATTGACCCATCTTCTGTGGATCTACTTACAATGTTTGCTTGCCTGACCTTGTCATGACAGCAATAGGGCCATCCTCATCAATATCTTTTCCAACCATGATTTGGTCAGGTTGCCAAAGCATATTCACTCTTCCTTTTTTATTTCTTTCTACTTGTTCCATGGCTTGTTGTACATGGTGTTGGTACATAACACAAGATTGTGAATCATGAGGATCATTACACACCAAGCACCAGACATTCACCGAGACTTGTCTCCGAAGAACATTTGGGCTCTTCATATGTTGCATTTACTCTGACTCTAATACTATTGCTAGGACCAGGTATTTGATCTTTATTCACATAAGGAAATATCCTTTGTTGAGACCTCTCCATCTCTCTCTTCTCCATTGAATTCATATTGTTGCTAAGAGTTTTCAAAGTATTTTGTATATCAAGGATGACAGAAAATTCTTGAGGAGTCTGAGAAGGAAGTGGAGGGAAAGGAGTCGCAGCAGATGGTGCTTTTGGCTGAGGAATGGGAGTCATCTATGGGAATAGGGATGACAAAGGAAGGGGGTCCATATAACATGGAATAGTAGTTTGACTTTGGACATTTGTGGTCTCCAAATTGTAAGGAAGCATAGCTTTTGGAGGTAATCTCCACACATAAATAAGGATATTTTTTGCATGAACAGTTGCATTATAGACCTATGGAAAGGTCTCTACTCCAAATTGTTGGGTTTGTAGGCCTAGCTCTGATCCAAGAGCTCTGATATAATACATGTAAGCAAGGCTTGCAATTGGTCTAGCTGTAGGGGGAATTCTCTTCCAGGTTCTGCTAAACCTCATATTAAAATCTGAAACAGTTTATTGCTGATGTTTCTGCATAGACGTGAACTGATTAAGGAGGGAGAAAGGATCAACAGATTCATTAAATTCTTTCACAAAGGGCTCAGCCAACGCTACCCACGAGTTAATGGTATTGTCCTCAAGGGTTCTGAACCAATGCAAAATTGTTTCTTTAAAAGACAGGGCTAGAATCCTAACAATAACATCTTCATTCTTTATATTGTGGATTGCTGCCAGATTTAAAATATCTTGGCAATGCTCATATGCAGTTTTTCCATATCCATCGTAGGTGGGAATGGCCTTAGACACAATTTGAAGAATGTCATGCATATGAGCTAGTCTAGGGGGGCAGTTGTGTTCCAGCTGGGGTACTTCTGCAAGGGCTGGTTTGGGACTGCATTTTGTGCCATGTTTCTAGGTGTAGCTCCTGTTGGAGGTCCTGTTGGATTAACTACAGGATTGATTGTAGGATTCTCCTCGGGAGGATTTTCTTTTGAATGAAAATCTTGGTTTAAATTTCTTATAACAATAGACCCTCTATAAGGCAACTCGTAGTAGAAAAAGGAGTCAAGGTTATTCCTCTTGAATGACCTAGTATACATGAAAAACTATGGT
Source organism: Wollemia nobilis (assembly GCA_028583015.1). Lineage (NCBI taxonomy): Eukaryota > Viridiplantae > Streptophyta > Pinopsida > Araucariales > Araucariaceae > Wollemia > Wollemia nobilis. Next base: position 13,487,646 of record JAQPPZ010001195.1, read on the forward strand.
CTATAGGGATAACTTTTTTCTGGGTTAACAGACCAGAGAGTTGCCAGGTGAATTTTCTAATCTCCTCTTAGCAAGATCAAGACAATTCACCAAATCTTGATTCCTTCGGGTAGAGATAAAACAATAAATCATATGATGGGTTTTAGTGTTTCTTGCAAACTAGTCCCACCAGGCGTGCCAAAAACTATTGGGCACTGAATTGACATCAAGTTTTACTTGACACTCGTAATCGTCTATCTTCCAATTCTCTGTCCAGGCTTGCACCCGATAGTCACATCTCAGCACTCAACATTGGATGGACCAAAGATAATTTCAATCCAACCTCCAGAGTAGGTTGGTTCCTTGTCAACTTAGTAAGATGTTGACTCAATTAAAGCACAATAAGGGTTTGAAGAATAGGGTTAGAAAAGGTTTAGGGTTAGAGAAATGTGCATTAATAGTGGACGGATAGGCTAACAACATAGGCATCTACAACAAAAACCTTTAACAAACTATTTCCAGTGTCCCATCACTCAAGATTAGCAACACCCAAAACCATGCAATCTTCATACATTAAAGCATAAACAGAGATGTGTTCCAAGAAGCAATTCCAATATCCAATATACTGATAATCCAATTTAGCATAATAAACCAATAATCAGATTTAGCAAAAATATTCTTATCAACACAAATCTAACTATGAACAGATTTCAACTACCTTCACAACTAGTAATCCAATAAACTGGAATGAACTAACCATTACAGCATTGACAAAAATGCAATTCACAACTTCGAACCTCTTAATCGAAAGATAGCAAAGATAACACGCCTTGAGTCAAAAATCAGAGTAATGCTCCTTCCATTAGTTTGCAAAGAATATTATAGTAGGGCAAGAAAACACACTAGAGCCGACCCTGAAAAATGAGGGTTTGACCTCTATTTCTAGTTTACAAAATGAAATATTTGAAGGAGACATTACAAAGATTAAAATTTGACAACTCAACAGATGGCTTTTCTGGCATCAACTCATTCGCTGGTGGAGTCCGGAAAATCCGCTGGAAAAAATCCGCCATGGCAGCTCGGCTCTGCAACCTGCTGGTCCAGTAATGGCAGTTGAGCTTCAAGTCGTTGGAAACTCGATTTGGACCGTTCAACGTTCTTTACAACCTCATTCCGCCGCAGATCTGTAACCACTCTGGTTCTTGTTCTTGAAAAACCCTCGGACACTTCACCTTCCCACTTCAAACTGATTGTTCTCTGATCCGACAAGAGTCCGCATTTGTATGCTTCAAATAATGTCAGCAAAATCTCCGTCGTTGATGCTCTCAATAGATGGCTATGATTTAATCTCAAAAATGCTCTACAAATTGGCGGGGAAAGAACAAGACGTCATTCCGTACTTTTTAAACGTTGACATCAGCTTTGGTAGCTTTAGCCAACGAAACGAGTTCCGACGAAAAATGAACTAAGTTGCGAGTGGAATAGAGTCCATCGTCAATCCGCTACTTCGCCTTTTAAAGGTCTTCTTTCTTACATCCTCGGCATAAAGTAAAAGCCGCAATCCACACAAAATTAATGCTGACATCATCCTTGACTCAATTGGACTGCAAAATTGCCAATCCGCTACGAAAGCAGTGCAAATAGCCTTTATCGCCATTCCGCACTTTCTACTCCCTTTTTTAATGCCTTCGACCTTCTGACGTCATTCTGCTCCAAAATACTCTTGGAACTCAGCGAAATCGAGCTTGTCGACACTTAGTCACTGGAATGCGCAAAACAAAAAGGAATTGCCATTTCGCACTTTTTATCGCACTGACGTCATCTTTGCTCAAAAATTTTGCGAAATCTAGCCTCGCCTGGAATCGGCTACCAAATACACTGGGCACCGAGCGGAATGAAAATTTAGCTCGTTGTGGCGAAAAAACTAAGTGTTGAGCGGATTTGAGAACTCTTATCGCAAATCCGCTCCAAAATACTCTATGTCCTCAGCGGAATAGAGATTTCATGCCTTAGATTAATTTTCAATTTTTTTATAAGGATGTGGTCATTTTGGGCCTACAATTATTATTCTCATAATGAAACATCATGTCCTTCCATAAGTAACCTTAGAGTAGATATATAGGTTAGATAGATATCTTCGGAAGATCATCGATGATTGAATAATAGAATATATATTTAAAACCATTGGAGGGACCCCCTTATCAATGCAACAGTGATTCTCTTAATTTAGATGTTATTTTATTTATTTATTTATTAAATATTTTGCTAGAACCTTCAGGGTTCTACCATTTGGTATCAGAGCGGTTCCTGATCAAAGGGAAAACATCATCTGTCGTCTAAACTTCATACCATCTCCATTCCATTGCTCCAAGACTTGTCGGAAAAAAAAGGAATTCTCTACGACTAAATAACACCAACTCCACCCTACGCCAGTGTGCTTATAACCACCCTGCTCATCAACGCTGCTCACCTCCATACACAGCGACGTCGTTTTTAGCCCTCCCTGTGATCGAAAGCTCGATCCCGCGGCGTGAAGAACAACTATGTAGACAAACCATCACTGGCTACGTCATTGTCGATGAAAAATGAAGCCCCAAATCAAAGGAAATCGTGTAAATAAATTTGAAATGATCGCACGACATCTTTTGCTAGCGAACACTCAGAAACCAGCGTCACAAAAAATAAAAATTAAAGCGAAGACTAAGGTTAAGAATTGATTCCCGAACGCTGGTGCCAAAATTTTCGACGTCGAGATCAAGCGAAACAAGGGAAAAAAATTCGAAGGTCCCAAACAAATAAACATGCGTGCTAAAATAATTTCGTCAACACCAAAGAAAACCAGCGAAGCAATTTGAAATAAACCTAAGGTTTATTTTTAATTTTGTCGTCAAAGAAACTCCGTCACCGTCAAGAAATTGCCATCACCGACACGCAAACAGGAAACCGATGAAGCAAAACAAAATAACCTAAGGTTGTAAGTAATTTCCGTTGTCGTCGATTTAAAATTCATCGCCGTCACCGCAAAATAAAATTCTATCACCATGGAAAACAATTCGGTCATCGTGCGATCAACTTTACCTGAGCAAAAGAAAAGCTTACACTTCATTTTTTGGGAAGTTTTAGTCCCACATCAACGGGACAAGAGAAGCAAAGAAATTTTTATACGCTCATGCGCATAGGGAGTATCGTGACTTAGGCCACGCCACCCCCTCACGCATTTCGCGTGACTCCCGTCACTTTCGCTCTCCACGTGCCCTTGTGGTCGCCTACTGTTGACACCGCCCTTGCTCATCCACCATCACCGCCCTTGCCACTTGCCACCCCCCTTGTTGCTCGTCGCCCTCTGCACTTCCCCCTCGTGACTCTCCTCGCCTTGTGCGTCGTCCCTCGTGCTCCACACCGCTTGTCATTGTCTTGTGCTCCTTACCACTGACCCGCGCCCCTCTTCACAGCTGACCCACGCCCTTCCACGCCGCTGACTACGCGCTTCTTGCCAAGAAACTAATTTCAAATTCAAAAATTCAAAATTACTGACCGTTAAGGTCCAAACAATTGATAAACCAACTTTTGACGAAAAATTGTCAAATTTTGACAAAAATTACATAATTTTTTGCAAAAAAATTTAACTAAATTTTTGCAAAATTTTTCAAAACTTAATTCCACTTACCAAAGAAGACTTGCATTTTGCAAACCAACCCTAAAATGGTTGATGGTAGGAGATCACAGGACATTACCTTCAAGGAATTCATCCAGGAGTTTCGCCAATGGATGGACCAAATTACTAAACATTTTTTACCAAGGCAGGAATTTGACCTAATAAAGGAAGTTGATCCTTGTCAATCCATAATGAGCGAAGATGAGGAAGATGAGCAAGAAAGGACCGACACACCTGATCATAGCCAGGAAAACATTGAGGTCAATATGCAAACAAAAATCGCTACACCCGAAGATGATGAAGTAGACCTACCCGAAGTGACCAATGGAGGCCATACATACACTCCACAAAAACTAAACACAAGTTTCTCACCACAAATGACTTCTCATCGTATAAGAAACCTGATTCAAAAAGGAGGCAAAAGAGTGAATGCACCTTTATTTTCCCTTCATTCTACACAGGAAGACCCGACTAAAGTAGACGCTCACCGTCATCACGATTCTCCTAAGGATGCTTCTACTATTCTTCATGGCAACCCCCCACTAACGCTTCGACCCTCAAGATATCCCTACCTCCGGAAAAGTGACATTAAAATAGTACAAGAACTTGCGCAAATTCTACTTGGAAAACAAGGGACAAAGATCCTCACTTTGGGCTTTGAGGACAAAGCTCCTTTTAAGGAGGGTGGCATGTTAGGATCCCCATCCTAACATAACCTCATTATAATTACTAATTATTTATTAATTATTATTCTCATGATGAAACATCATGTCCTTCAATAAGTAACCTTAGAGTAGATAGATATCTTCGAAAGATCATCGATGATTGAATAATAAAATATATCTTTAAAACCATTGGAGGGACCCCCTTATCAATGCAACAACGATTCTCTTAATTTAGATGTTATTTTATTTATTTATTTATTTATTAAATGCTTTGCTATAACCTTTAGGGTTCTACCAAAAGATGCCTACCTAGCTCATACCATATGTGCAAAGAATCATGGAAAGAGTTGTGTATGACTAGACATTGTATTTGTCACAAAGCATTAAGAATTTCTAAATGCGGTATTCTAAGAACTTTTTAATGGTGTTTCACGCTATTGCACTGTTAATGAATGTTGTGGCACCAGAAAAGTTGCATTTTCGTAGAATGAATCCTCCAAGGGAGATAACAGGAGCCAACAATCTTGAGGTGGATCAATGTGATGCCACTTACAAAGGCAAATACTCCAATGAGAACAAAGAAAATATTGAAGAGGAAGGACCTACCAAATGATGAAGTAAGGATTCAGATGATGATGAACAACAAACAATATAACAAGAAAAGAGGCACAAGAGGTTGGAACAATAGGAGAAGACCTGTGAAGAAGTTGCAATGAGAGAGCAATAATCTATGGAAAAGACTTCACAAGGAGAAGAAAGAACTGGTAGCAGGCATAGGAATTAGCAAGAGATGTGGATGTTGATAGAGAAATACAGGATGTAGTGGATACAGTTTTGGTATAAACAGTTGGAGAAGGGATAATTGATTCACCTAATAATTTTACATAATTTCAACATCAAATAGATCCTTGTGTATCACGTCCATTGAGAGAGGAGGTATAGTTTGGGACCACATCCACAACAAATGAGTAGGAAAGGGAAGAGACAATGCCAACAAAATTAATGGAGAAAGGGAAGCAACTCGCAAGAAAATTAAAAGTCATTCAGAGAGGAGGTAACAACTAGAGAATGAAATAGTTGGTTGAACAAAGAACTATATTGCATAGCAGTTAGCAAGGCAACAAAGAAAAACATCAATATAAGAGGTGATGGTGAAGGAGACAGATAGGAGATCTCACTGAGGAAAATTAGTGGTCAAAAACCAAAGGAGACAAATGAACAATTTATGACTTAAGTGTCAAATTTCAGATAGTCATCAACCTTAGGAGACCATGTGGATGAACAAGTTGATGTATTTTTTGAAAAGATGACGAAGGTTTTTAAAGAGCAAGAGTGGAATTCAGGCTTGGTTGTGTTGGACAATGGAAAAAGTGGCAACTCGTGGTATTAGAGGAGTTAGACAAATTAATACAATGGGTTCAATATGACAAGAGGACAAAGAAGCTTGTTAAAATCCATCAGAAGCAACCATGAGGAATGGATGTTGGTAATGTACATAATATGGTTAGAGTAAAAGAATTGCTAGCAAGAACGAGGACAATATATAGGCAACCAACCAAAATTTATATTGATGAAGCAGATTTGATGCCTTGTCTAGAAGATGGAGCAGGTGTGGAGTATAGAAAGATCACACCTAAGTTGGTTAAGATGTATGCAAGAATTAATTTCTTGGCATACTGGATTGAGTGGTTAGCTACAAGATTACAGAAGATCCACCAATCACAGGAAGGACAAGCTAACCAATACAAGAAAAGGAAAAAGGCAAAAGAGGAGGCTGAGGCAGAACTAGTTGCTTTGAAGTAAAAGGTTGAGGAGAATAATAGGACTCAAGAGGAACAAAGTGAATAATTACATAGCTAAAATCCGAGTATTCAATCAAAGAACAAATGGTGGAAGCAAAGAATAAGGAGTTGAAGCACAAAGAATAACTGATTGCAGAAAGAGATTAGCTGCTCGCAAAAGTAGTTGAGAAAGCAAGGAAAGAATCCAAAGATGCCTTTGCAAAGAGAAAGAAAGAACTCTTGGCAAAATTGGCTAAGATGGCACAAAGGGACAATCATTATGGTATAGGAGATAGATACCACAATTACGCCAAGAGACTTAAGGATGACAAAGAGGCATTAAAGTTTCAAATCATGAAGATGGGAGGAGTACCTGTTTTGACACCTCAAGAACAACAACCAAGTCCCCAAGAGCAGACATAGACGTCACAGTGGACCTCACAAGAAGAAAGTGTCAAAAGCAAGAATAAGTCGTCAATGTGGGTCTCACAAGAAGAAAGTGTCAACAGCAAGAATAAATGTAATATGCACTAAGTATAAATAAATTGTAATGAATTGTAAATGCAAATGTGAGTCAAATGCAAGTGAAATGACAATGTAATGCAATTTAATCATGAGTTTGATAAATTGCAATAAAACTATAGTGTGCATTAAGGTTGTTATGTGAACGTCCAAAGAGGGAGATTGTTGAGTGGTGACATGTTTGGGAAGCCATTGTTGGCAACGACTAGGACTAAACCATAAAAGGACCCCCTCCTTTATTTGAGATTATAACCATGTAGGGACAATGATCTATGGGTAATGTACGTAGAGCATGTGCTAGGAGAAAGACTGTGTGCATTCTATTGTTGTACAAGACTCTATAATGCCACACAATTGAGTAATGCAAATGATTCATCTTCTATCCATGGTGTGTATGATCTATGTACAATATGATTGCCATTGGTAGTTGGTAGGTGTTGGGTTTTGTGTGCAAATATCATTGTTGTAGTCAAAGCGTGAAATAGGGAATTTGTAGTCTAGAATGTCATACAAGTGGAACTGCTAAAGTTGTCATTCTAGTGGTGTTGAGCATATTGTTCTAGTGGATTTTTTGTGGCCATTCCAATGGAGATGTCATGCAATTACCATAGCAGGAGTTGAACCTAATGTTGTCGACAAAGTGTATGTTGTGTGTCATTCGAGTGCTTGCCATTCAAGTACTTTATCGTTCAATTTGAATTGTCATTCAAATCATATTGTCGTGCAATTGATCAAGGTTGGTGTTGTTCAAGTGCAAAATAGTTAGTAGAACTATATTGACTATAGTCTTGTTTGGCTTCTAAACATGTCATTCTATTCCTCCATTGTTGGGAAACTCACCATTGTGCTACAATGATTATGACATTGAAAGTGACTCTGATGATGAGTGAAACCAAGTGTAGTTTGGAGAATGAGGGTAGTGCATCATCCAAGTGTTGGTGGTGAGAGAAAAGCAATGACTTTGAAGATGAGTGTGATGCACAGGACACATGTAAAGACATGAAATCATTTGTATAGGTATATGCAACCCAAAGGGAGATTGCACAAAGGGGGGTTTCCATTGGTGGTGTTTTGTGACAACTGCTAGATGTAGAAAGGGATTTTACATATTCACAACAGTTCCATTTCCACTTAAATAGTCTACAGATCTGAAAGCATTGTAGTATAGCAATAATAATGCGTAGAAAACCTGCAACAGCATTAATAACAGCAACAATAACAGCAATGGTAGATAACAGTAATTACAACAGTTTTTATATTAATAATGGCATGAGTGATACAACATTACAGTTTCAGCAATACAATCTACAACCAGCATATTCTTCATGACTGTACACAGGACTGGACTGCACTAATCCATCAATCTGCATGACTGCCCTGCAATACCTCTTCTACGTATCAACCATTCAACCCTAGGCTGAACATCCTTCATGGCTGCATATAATACTGGACTGTATTCTGCACATAGGCATCATCCCTCATTGGACTGTATAATAATTAGTTATATTGGCCACTGCATGATGTGTGAATCATGGCTCCTCAGCCATTAATTTGTACAAAAAATAGACAATACACTTGTGACATGTAACACAACCATTCCCTTGACCATCTCCCTTCCCCTAGGACTTTGGGGTTTGCGTCCCCATGCTTTCTCCTTCCTCCAAAGAGGGGTCTTGGTGGAACATAGCATAACAACCACCAATGCTTAGCAGTATATAAGGTTCTGGTAGACTCGAACTGATAATCTTTGGGGATAATATAATTAAGTTTTATATTCTCGTTTTAAGAAAACTACTCATCTTAGCTGTTAAAAAAATTATAATGAAAGGTCCTAGAGATTCAGAAATTGTCCCAATTACTATAAATATATATATATATATGAAGGAAGAGCATAGTTCATTTCATGTTTTCACTTATAACATATGCATCTTTTCCTAAATCTCAGTTATGTAAAAATAAATTAACCTAAAAAAACAACACTCAAACATCTCACGAGGTCCTTATTCTGAAAATAAGTGTTGTGTGGCCACATATAATGACAAGCTTGTGGCCAGAAGCTGTTTTGTCACATCACCAATTCCTGGCTAATTGATTTTTGATCACGTGAATGATATGTTGCATGTGTTGTTGGGGTCCATAGATGAAAGGGACTAATGGATCAGTTCTGTGCTCCTTAGGAAGAGCGATCTATAACAGCAAGTTTATTTTACTTCACTATCACTTTATTGAAAGAAACGCCATGGTTTTCAAGCCCCGATATCATCTTTTTTGTTTTGGTCTTGCTCAATGGCACTGCCTTCATTGTATTAATAAGGCATACAAAAATTTATTTACAACAATGCCTCTAGTGCTTATCAATCAAAGCCATTCGCTTCTTCTGGTAGTCAAAGACAATAGTAAAATGGGTAAGCAATTTCATGCAAAGAATGCCAGATGTATACTCAGAAAGTGGCAACTGAGTTGAATCATCAGATAAATAAATAGCTTGAACCTGTTCAAAGCAGTATCCAGCAATTTCTAGTTTGTCGATTACTGCAGTTTGAACCTGCAACAAGTAAAGGCACACAAATCAGACACACACACACACACACAGAAGTTTGATTTCAGTAGCAACCATATTACTTGTTAACGTGCTAAGGGATGAAAACTATATCAAAATAAATACCATATGTCCTCCTCCTCTTGTGTTTATTCCTTTTATGGTAGCAAAGCCATCAGTTTGCGAGTTTGTATATTTTTCTGCTTTTGGATGGAAGATGACATCTATTCCACCTGCTCCAGTATCAAGAAGTAGAATTAAATCCTTTCCGTTTATCCTAGCATGTATATTTGGTAGATTGTGAAGGAAGATGAGACTCTGCAAAATACCAGCTGGAAATTGTAAGCTGCAGAAGTAATTGTGAAATATGACATCATGAGTGTTCAGATAATACACCTGCAACCTTTCTTGAGCAAAACTATAGGATAATCAAAGCACTTCAAAGATGATAGAATAATACAAATGGATACCAATATGACTTGTAACTAAACAGACCTCCCATTTTGGAAGCTCCTTGCACTTCTCTTCATACTGACAATGATCAAACAATAAAATCTGTCCTTCTTTACATGATATCTGTAATTGCCCATTAAATCAGGTAATATCCAAAAATTCTATTTAAAGAGGATGAAGTTCCAACTTACAGAACATTCATATAAAATACACCAAACATACAAAAAGAAGTAATATAGTACTTAAAATTGAGTGGGAATCAATTAATAATATAGACAAGTTACACTACAAATGAAAGAATAGACATGATAATCAAACAAAATACTACACTCATGGTATCCTCCTTGGAAGTTCACAAGGAAATGCTGGCAAGTCCCATGGGGACTTAAAGAGCATAATGTTATGCCTAAACACGACCAGGAAGCATGATTGTTTGAGATTATGGCAGGGTTTAGTGTATATCCAACACGCATCACTTCCAGTTGTATGGATTGCAGACATTGGCATAGCGGTCCTACTTTATTTTCTTGCTCTAATGTACCTTGAGTATTAGGCCTTGGATTTGACAGATAGTTCTTCGCAAGTGACTACATCAAATTAGTGAAATTTCATCTCCGAAATTTCATTGTAAATTCAGTTCTCATATTTTGCAGTTATGGCTTCGAGAAATCATTTGTTAAAGTCAAATTTGTTGTGCTTTCCTAATCATTGATTTGTGCATGTTCATGATATTTATTCGATGCTGTGTTGCAGGAAGTGCCCTTTTAAGTTTACAGAGATACAGCATACAGATCAAAGGCCACTTAAAAAAATTGAAAACCAGAGTCCTGCTTTTAATTAACATCGCATGAGCCTATTCTGAGTGGTAAATATAAAAACTACTTCCTCAAAAGCATTTCTTTTATCAGACTAGTGAGAACTTTCATCTACATGCTTTTGAGTAGGCACCTGCTATGGCATATTACCTTGGCTTTTGCAGGTTGGAAGATACCTTTAATAGTATATTAAATACAGAAAATAAATTATATAATACTGACTGACTATCAAAAGGTCTTCGGACATGTAACCAGAAGCTCATTGGTTTACCATTCTTTCCTCTTTCTTTGGTTATTCTTCTTCTCATCCATATCACTTGGTTCCAAATATGACTGTCAATATAAAGAGTTTGCTAGTTGCAGTATGATCAATTTTGAGGTATTCATAGCATGTGCAGATATTCTCCCATGGTTGCATGACTCACAAGCAGAAAGGAAGGCTTGGAATGACTATGCACAATCTTGTTCACCAGTAGGTGTGACTAGAGAGTTGGATGGAGATGATAGTTTGTATTCACACTTGCAGCTTGCAATGTTTGGAATGTGGGGTCAGAACAAAGGAGCGAAAAATTTCAGAGGTTTTTAGAAAAGGTCAGTTCAATTTGGAATTATACTAATAATTAAAAATTTAATACGTATGAAACTACAATAATTATGATTAGTAACACACAAAGATATATTAGGAAAATATTATTACTATTTTTAATTAATTTTTTTAGATTTTTTTTTTTTTTTTTCCCTAATGTTCATTTTGCCACATTAAAAAATAGAAAAAAAGTAGGCCTGGACCAAATCATACCAGATGAGACCTTACAATAAGTTTGGATCAGACCAAACCTGTGCCAGGTTCAGCCAAACCATATAAGTATGACTGTGTTGTGTGTATCGCAAGCAATGGACTGTCTAGAATTATATCAAGAACCATTATATCTCTGCAGCATCTAATGGCAATGCCATGCATTGAAAGTCATTAAATATTTGACCATATTTGTCATAGGTTTCATATGATGGGAAGACATGTACTGAAAAATAGAAAACCAGAAGAAAGCATGATTGCAGTCAAAAGGATTTGAAATAGTGATTGCCATGCATAATCATGCACTTGTGGTTTCCTTGCTTTCCAGTTTTGCTAGTAACTAGCAGTTGGTGGATAAAATTATAAATGAAATGAAACAACTTATCACAAATGACCAAAGTAGGTCAACAGCACTTGGGACAATAAAAAGTATGAGGGTGGAAAACAAACCATCAAGAAGAAAGAAAACAATAGAGAGAATGAGAGAACAGCTACTATAAAGAACCACTTCGATGGACATACTAGAGTGCATTAGGTTTGAAATCAACCCCTTCCCATGGAACAAACGGAACAAAACCAAGGAGAGAATCTAGGTATTCTACGGCCAGAAATGTTGATCATTCTGTTCACTAGTATGAAGCAGCCTTAATGGAGAATCATGGACAGGTCAGACATACGAAGATCCTTATGGATACACAACCAAATGCAAGAAAAGCATGAACTACCGAGGTAGGGCTCCTGTACAATTTTTAGTAGCTCAAGAAGGAAGACAGAGGAACTTTGTTTGTTTATCAAGAAAAAGTATGAAGATGGATCAAGTACAAAGAGCACATACATTAAAACAATCTCCTCGAATAGAATGGTATCGAATCAAGAGTCAATTATATTACTGGCCAGTAGAAACTCAACTGTAATGCATCTCGTGTGAATAAAAGCAAAATAATTTGTATGATTTTTCTTTGAAAATGGAGGAACAACATTCAAACTAGTGCGGACACAGATACTTGTACGGTTGTACCTATATATCTCCATGCAGTGAATTGAAAACAGCTATGATAGAGTGATTTGGACCTGGAAATGAGGAAAATTAAATCTTTTGAAAAATAGATTTATACAATACAAGGGCAGTCAAGTATAGCTACAACATGAAAATCTTAATGGCTAGTTTGTCTAATATACCTGTGTAATATCAAGTTATTCATTATTTAAAGCCTCAATCTTCATATTTGAACTGCAGTTCTATTGGTTGATGCAAGGACTTAGAATTCAAGACCATAGAAATAATTTCAGGCCAAGAAACAATCAAGGCCATAAAAGTAATGCAAGAACTAGATAGATAATAAACTTCAGCAACAAGGAGAACAGAAGATGGCATTAGACATATGTAAAAGACACAAAATGGGTAATCTCTCCACAGTTATGTTCAAGTCCTTTCAAAATTTTGATTAGTCTAGTTTGCATTAGAGGCAAAATGTAGCTGTTCTTGATACAAGTTGATCAGAGCTGCCCCCATAATTGTCAAGAACATTTTCTAGTATACAAGTATAGGAGGGCAAACTACGTGCATATGAAACTGAACTGAAGGATGTACATGAGACAAAACAGTTTTCCACTTATACCCCAAATGGTCTCATCTCATCTCTGTAGTGGTTGGAAGGAGTTTAATCCAGTAAAAAGAAGCATACACGTTACTCATGGGCATGACTGGATGCACTGGTTTCATATTACATTGCTTTGAGCAAGGAAAAGGAATAAAATCATACAGATATGGGAATGATTTTTCTCTGGCATCATATATAAAGGAAATTACTAATATGGTGTTTCCCTTCACAAATGATAATGAAACATGAACTCCACATGAGGAAGTGGCATCTCTATGTGGGTAGGCAGAACTGCCTCTTTGCCATACACGAGCGCGTAGGGGGATGTCTTGATAGACTTCTTGAACGATATGCGATCCGCCCACAACGCCCGATTCAGGAGTAGGTGCCACGTCCTCTTGTTTCTCTCTACTGTTTTTTTAACAATCTTCAGTAGATTTTTGTTGGTGGACTCGGCCAGGCCATTCCCCTGCGGGTAGTAGTTCGAGGACATCTTGTGATAGATGTCGTATTTGCTGGGGAACTCCATGAGTACAGCGCCTGCGAACCTCGGACCATTGTCTGTAACTATTGCCTCCGGGACCCCGAAACGGGTGATGAGGCTCTCGAGGAACCCAATGACCGTTTCTTGGTCCGCGTGCTTAGTGGGGATCGCCTCTGCCCACCGAGTGAAATAATCGGTGGCTGTAAGGATGAACTTATGTCCTGCTGCAGAGTTAGGCGTGATGGCCTCGATGAAGTCTAGACCCCACTGCTGAAACGGAGTCTCGGCTTGAATTGACTGGAGGGGCAAGGGTGCCTTTCTGTTCTGTCGGCGAACCTCGGCATTTTTCACATTTAATACGGACCGCATGTGCGTCTGTGAAGAGAGTGGGCCAATAATACCCAGCTCTGATAATTTTTAAGGCCGTAGGCCTCCCAGAATGATGTCCCCCAGGCATCCGGGATGGAATTCTCCGAGGACCCTCGGTTTATCTATTTCTCTGACGCATCGCAACAGGATGCCATCAATGTTTTTGAAATACAGCCCCTCGGGGCGCAGTACATATCTCAAGGCGTTTAGCCTAAACCTCCTTCTTTGTGAGGCATTGAGATGATCTGGACATCTCCCTGTGCTAAAATACCGCACCAGGTCATTTGTCCAATCACTTTCCTCTGATAAGGAGTTGGCAAGGTTAGTTTATGCTATCGGATCTTCCCAGCAGGCAGAGATTTCAGCTGCAACGCTTCGGGCCAGCTCTTGGCACAAGGCTCGGCCTATGATCAACTTCGTTGGCCATACCTCGATGACAAATTCTTGGATTTTGGCTATCCATCCTGCCCTCTTGTGACCTGGCTCCCCTTGTACGATGAAATTCCTGACGTCCGGATGTATCACGAAGACAGTTATCCGACTCTGGGAGACGAAGTGCCTGAACTTCCTAAGGGATTTCATGACTGCGTGCACCTGCCGCTCAATAAAATTATACTTTTCTTCATGTGGCTGAATTACCTGGCTTAAGAACGCTATGGGGCGTTCCTCGCCATCATCTCCCTTCTGAGTCAGGACTGCGGCGTAACTCTCGGGCTCTCCCACCGCGTACAGGATGAAATCCTTGGAATAATCTGGATTTATCAACACCGGAGCTTGCGCGATTCTGGCCTTGATCTCTTCGAAGGCCTGCTTTCTTTCGTCAGTCCACAAGAATTCGGCATTCTTTTTTAGGAGTTCGGCCATGGGATTAATTACTTGTGCGATGTCCGATATGAACTTCCTCACAAAGTTGATTTGGCCGAAGAATGATTGTAACCCCTTCTTGTCGATTGGGATGGGTAAGCGGAGAAGGGCTTCTGCTCTGTCAGGATCCACTGCAAGGCCTTTCTCAGAAATGACATGTCCTAGCAGCTTACCTTTACCGCGAAGACTGACTTCTTCAGGTTGATGGAAATGTCGAATTCACGACATCTCTCAAATATTTGCCGCAAGTGGGAAGCATGGTCCTCTCTCTTGTGAGAAAATGACAATGACCTTGTTGAGCAGCTCCCGGAACACCAAGTCCATGGCTCTTTGGAACGTAGCGTCGGCATTAGACAGGCCGCTGATATGCAAACGTTCCCCACTTGGTGGTGAACGTTGTCTTGTGCTGATCTTCGTCCTTTACCCATATTTGGTTGTATCCAGAGAATCCGTCCAAGAGAGAGAACCTCAATGCTCCAGCAATGATGTGGAGGATCTGATCAATTTGGGGAAGCGGCTAATGGTCCTTCAGTGAAGCTTGATTGAGGTTTCTGAAATCCACACAGAGGCGGATGTCTCCATTCTTTTTCCTCATAGGGACCAAATTCGCGACGCAAGATGAGTGCTTGATGGGGTAGATGATTTTGGCCTCCAGCATCTTCAAGAGCTCTGCTTTCATCATTGCTTCAATTTTTGGGTTCACTGCCTTTTGCTTCTGCCGGAAAGGTCTTGTATTATCTTCCAGCTCTATGGTATGCTGGATCATCTCTCTATCATACCCCTTCAAGTCTTGGTAGCACCAGGCCACAATATCAGGGAACTCTCCGCATAAAGATCTGATCTGCTCCAGTTCCTTTTCAGTGCAGTCCGTCCCGACCTTGATTGTTTTTCCAGGTTCCAGTTCCAGGTCCACGTACTGCTTTGGGTCTACTTTGATTCTGTGAGATATTGCCCTATCGTTCTGATCAAAGAGACTCTCTAGGGTAATCAGTCCTTTTGGGACATGATTGTTTTTTAACTGTATCAACCCCTCGTACTGCTCGTCATCAGGGTCTCTACCTTCTATAGTACTTGCTTCGTTAATCAAAAAAGTGACGATATCCTTGTCACAGTCAAACACCTGCCAATGGGTGTCTTTATCAGGCACAGAAGGCCTGTAGATGGTACTGAAGCGGCCGGCTTACGGACGGTGTCATCGGCCGGAACATACACGGCTCCAACAGACGCCAGAATGTCAGTGTGTTTATTCTTCTCACGTGATATGGCTTTGACATTCAAAGAGTCGAATGACTCCATTAGGTCCCAGACACGGTTACGGTACGCCTTGAGGTAATGCTTCTTGGAGGCGCACTTGTTCGTAATCTGGTTGCACACCACCTCTGCCTTTCTCAAACCCAAGCATAGAGCTTCATACTCCGCTGCGTTATTAGTATAGCTCCAAGCCAGCCTGTAAGTGTAGTCCTTCTGGATTCCGAACGGGGAAACCAGAAGTACACCCGCACCAACGCCATTTTTGCATCGGGTGCCGTCAAAGAACTACTTCCATAGCTTTTCTGGTGCGGGTCCAACCTCTTTGCTTGATGACTGGTCAAGTCTTTCAAGTTGGGTGACGGAGTAACAGCCTTGCTCGGTCTCAATCATGGCGTTGAAGTCCAGCAAGGAGAACTCATCCTCTACTTGTAACAGCTCAAGGGCCTCTTCTGTCATATCAACCACTACCAGTTCTTCAGTTGTCAGCTGAACCATGCCGTTCTATGGCTCTTCTCCGGGTATCTTCTCTACTAGAAATGTGGAAGGCTTTTCATTATAGATCTTTAGTCTCCTTCCTTTGAAGGGCACTTCCATATGTGAGTAATCCAGAGACAGATATCCACCCAGCTTTGCAGTGAACTCCCTAGAGAGGCACATGCCGAAGTAGGGTTCCAAGTCACCCACAACGACTTCCTGTATGACCACTATGTCGAGGGCTTTATGCAGTCGGATCGGGATATCCTTGATGACACCAACTGTCTTAACCGGGGTGTCGTCTAGCTGTAGCACACCTTGGCTGCTCCTTGTATATTCCATACCGATCTCTTCGTAGATGGCTCTCGGCATGACAGTCGTGGAAGCACCAGAATCCACCATGCAGTTGTGTACTATGTAGCCTTCCATCCGTAATGACAGATAGAAAGGAGGTGGCCTGTTTTTCCCGATGGCAGAAACTGTCAGGGGCTGAGCTAACACAGCAAGCTGCGTCGGCTTTCCGTCTTTTATGCTTTTCAAGGATTCCTGCGACGAGATCAACTTGCCCGGGGAGCGGAAGAGCCTCGTACATACTTATCTTCGCAGGGGTCCTCTTTAGTTCATCAACTATACTGTAGGTTGAAGTGCAGGCTCCCTCTATTTCTTTCGCAGGCTCATACTTGGTCCGGTATTGCTGCGTGGCTTCGACTCTCTGTCTCTTCATCAGTGATGGATATCTCAGCTTCTCTTGAGCTTGTTCTTTTGTTTCGGTTGGAGGCTGAGCTGCGGGGGCTTTCACCACGGGAGCCTTGAGCGTAGGAAACCTTTCTTTGGTTGCAGGAGGCCACAGTGACTTGTCAGGTGGTAGCCCAGCAGGCTGCGCCTTCTCCCTTCTGGCGTATACCTTCAACGGCTTTGCTTGGGCCGCGGCAACCTCAATGGGCTTTCTGCCTTCCTTGGTCAGAAGCAACGCAGGATCTTCTTCTGGGATAGCAAAGTTGCCTTCATCATCCAGGATCATGTATGCTTCATCCTGTATGGCGCTGCCAGCCAGGGTCTAAAGATAATGCTGATGCAGCGTGCAACCCTCTTTTGAGTGTGGGTCGTTGCACGTAGAGCACCAGTTAACCTGGCCAGAAGTGCCAGGGTGATCCTCATTGGCAGCATTCCTTGCCGGGGGGTGTCTTTGAGCTTGTGCGGCTTGGTCTTTTGTTAGCGCCGGAGGAGGATATGGTCTCCTTGGAAGGAACTCCATCTGGGCTTGCTTCTTCTTCATTATCGTCATATCATTGGACATAGTATGATACCTGAGAGGCAGAGCCCGTACCTCTTGGAGGATTTTATTTTGAATATCATTATCTGCAGGCGCCAACCGGGCCGTCGGAGGTATTGCAGCTAATGGCGGGGGTGCAGAATACGCCGCGTAATGAGGGGGAGCTAGGAGTGCGGGATACTGCGGAGGCGGAGGTGGTGGATTAGGATAATAGATCTGAGGCGGGCCGTGGGGGTTTATAACCGGTGCTGGATTCCATGGCTGCTGGGGGGGCTGACTTGACGATGATGGCATCACACCAGAGGCCGATGGATACTGGGACTGAGGAAAATCAGGATAAATGGGGGGTTGCACTCTATGTGGAAGTCTGCCTATGGAGATTATATCTAATTCTGCTTGTTGGGCAGCTTCGTATAGGGCAGGGAAGGTATCGACTCGGGCTATCTTAAGGAGTAGACAGATATCCGAATTGAAAGACCTCAAGTAATAGTGTGCCGCTTGACCCGCCGAAGGTCGCAGTTCGCGAAGTACTCTTTTCCAAGACCTCGCAAACCTTATGTTGAATTCTGATACCTCCTCTTGTGGGTGACGTTGGATACTCTGAAACTGATGCAATAATGAAGAGGGGTCGGCAGACTCATTGCATCCTTTTACAAGTCTGCCTGCCAACTGAGGCCACCCTGTGATAGATCCTTCTGGCAAGGATCTCCACCAATAGAGAAGCTTCCCCCTCAGGGAAAGAGCCAGTAGACGGGTCTTGACACTCTCATTTGTAATAGAGTGTAGCGCAGCCAAGGCTAGGATGTCTTGGATGTGTTCATATGTCGTTTTGCCATAGCCATCATAAGTAGGGATGGCCTTCAAGGCAGCGAGGGGTACAGCCTCTTGTCCGACTAGGGCCAAGGGCCCCATGGAGTCAACCGCTGGGAAGAGGTCGTCATCATTTTGCTGGGCAGCCATGTCTTCTTCCCCTCCGGTCGTGTACTCGGTATCGGTGTCGTCCGAAGATGTAGATTGCTCTTCAACTTCGGCCTCTTCGATTTCGGTATCGGATTCGTCTATGCGAGCTTGGTAGTCAGCCAGCCTTACGCGCTCTCCTGGAGCGTTGATGTCAATTTCGTAGAGATCAAGCTGGTTTCCCGAATTCCTTGCTCTCCACCTTCTTGTATGCATGAAGGCACTTGGACCGGTCTCACGGACTCAGAGAATATTCGGGTACTTGCAGAGTCGCCGGTGTTCGATTTAACAACAATGAAGCGAACACCGATGCTTCGATTCTGTCTTGGGTGGGAAACTTTCGGGTCCCACCAGGCGTGCCAGAGAAACTGTTGGTTACGAATCTGCCACTAGGATAGGATTTAGTGCAATGCGCCCTAGATTTGCCTAGCAGATTGAAAGGCCGGAAGTAAGGAATGCCTTCCGTGCCAATCTTCGGAGAAGGCCGGCTTCCTATATGTTTTCTCAAATGGTTTTAAGCTCAGAGTGCAGGAAAGAAATTAGAAATGCGGAAAGAAATATAAACGTGATTTGCATTGGGTGGGGAGGATAAGCAGCACAGCAACTATCAATCACCACTACTAATAGCAACTAGATACAGAATACATTACAGAAACTACAAATGTCATTCATTCTATGTATCCTTTAATTATGCATTCCAGGAATACTTAATCATCAAATACCGATATCCAAATAGCAGAATAACAGTAAGCAATAACATAAGCAACATGAGGCAGAAATGCTAAATAAAGGCAGCATAAAGAACAAGAACAGTCAATAGAGCCAAGTGTATCTTGTATTCAGAAGCAAACGTACAGCTACAATGGTTCCCTAGCAGTATATCCCCCTTCCACCCCTTTACAATGATATGGTGCAGCTATTTATAGCGCAATTTCCCCCCGATTACAACTCCGGGCACAGGATCCCAGACACGACAATAGCTGACAAAGCTGACAAAAGCGGCAAAAGAGGCTGCCGATGTTGACCTCTGCGAGATAGGGACTGTACTTGCAACAAGGTCCACATGAAAACTTGGCAGCTACGTGGCAGTGCGGTTGATGAAACTTTGAGTCAGCTTGAATGCGGGTAGCTGCGGTAGATGAAACTTTGAGTCAGCTTAAATGAGGGTAGCTGCGGTATAATAATTCGGCTCACGCCTGCCCTTTCCCTGTCACATCTCCGTCTCGAATCCCGAGGCTGGACACTTGTCAAAATCTGATAAGGGACGAATCTGCCTTGAAAGGCAGTCTCTCTTTCATGTCCGACTTTGCCCGGAATTGGAGCGCAATTAAACAGCGCAAGGGGGAATCAGCGCAGTTGGGGAGGCCTCCGTGCCTTAGACAGTTTTTGGGCTGCTTGAAACATCCTGCCCAAGTGTGCACAAGTTAGAGGGCGCAGCCCGACTTCGCTGCGAAGTCGGGTTGCGCACTCAACACTTGGCTAATTTTGCTTACCGCTCAGACTGCGCACCGAAATGAGAGCGCACCCCGACTTCGCTGCGAAGTCGGGTTGCGCTCTGGCACTTAGCCAATTTTCGGGATCCGCTGCTTCCCAAGTGCGCACAGAAATGAGAGCGCACCCCGACTTCGCAGCGAAGTCGGGTTGCGCTCTTGCACTTGGCCAAATTTCGGTCATTTTTCGCACTTCGCATCCCCGAGTGCGCTCAAACTTAAGGGCGCACCCCGACTTCGCTGCGAAGTCGGGTTGCGCTCTTAGACTTAGAAATTTTTAGGGACCTTTTGCTCTTTTTTGGGAAATTGACCGAAGAAAGTACAATAGGAAAAAGGGGAAATGACAGGAATGAAGCTGACAGAAGGGGAGAAAGGGGATAGTGGAGAAAGGGAAAGGAGGAGGGAAGGGGGAGCAGCATACTTACAATAAAAATGAGGACATGGCACCCCGTGCAAAATGTGGCAACAGGTACGGTCGGCTATTATCAGAGATTCATAAAAAAGTAGTTGCAAGTGTCCTACCCATTGGATGTACTTACATGCAAGAATGTTCCTTTTAAGTGGACAAAGATGTAGAAATGAAATTTAACATACACACAATTCCATTCTACTTGAATAATGCTACATATTTGCAATCATTGTAGTATAGCAATAATATTGCACAAAACCTGCAACAGCAATAATAATGCACAAAACTTGCAACAGCAATAATAACAGCAGCAATAACAGCAATAGAAGCAGCAATGGCAATAGCAGCAACAATGGTAGATAACGGTAAAAACAGGCAGTTTTATATTAACAATGGCATTTATAATACAACATTACAATCTGCAACCTGCAAACCCTAGGCAGAATATTCTCCATGGCTGCATACAAGACCTGACTGCATTACGCACATAGGCATCAACTCTCACACGTACCAATGTTGTTCCATTAATCCATCAACCTGCATGACTGCCTTCAATGCCCTGGCTGAATGAATGAATGAACCCTTCAATCCATGAACCACTTCTATGCATGAACAACTTGAATGAATGAGGGGAGGGCTTATTTATACACCAAAAAGTAGTTATGCCCTCCAACTACCTCATAACTCCCTTCAAATTACATTTCATATGCATTTGCTCTTGCATTTACTTGACATTTCCCACTACAGGACAAAATAGTTTATAACTTGTAATTTAGCCGACATAATTGACTTACATCACTTTATTATTACGTACAATATTAAATTGCACTTTATAACATAATTAAATATATGCACGCACATTTTGTCAAACACTTTGCGTACACTTACAAAATAACACATAATACCAAAACTGATTCAGCAAATAAAGACATCAATTTGCCTGTCTACATCTATCCCCTCCTCTAAATTGGTCGGTGTCCTCGACGACACGAGCTAAACACTAGGAATAGAAGTACTCAACAATGTAACATATTTTTTTATCGCGTTCCTTCCGCTTTATCCTATTCCATACATCTTTGGCAATAGACTTCACTCGAGACTGCTCGCAACACCTTATTCACTGCTTTGACTTCCTATCAACCTCTGATAGACATCTTCCTTGTTGGATTGTACTTCTGACGGCAACTCCTCTGACTGCACTGCCTCAGACGCCAATATTTCTGATGACAATCCTTGACGGCTGAGTCTCTGACGGATTAGGCTAGACAGATTGAGAAACCTGACGGGTACAAACTTAGATGGGTTGTCAATCGGCATGTATGATCTAGACGGGTTGGACAGTAGACATCTAGGACGAGGTAGACATATAGGATAGACGGGTAGACGTCTAGGACAGACGGGTCAAATGTCTAGACGGGTAGACGTTTAAGACAGACTGGCTAGACGTCTGGACGAGGAGACGTCTAGGACAGACGGCTAGAGGTCTGGACAGGGAGACGTCTAGGACAAACGGCTAGATGTTTGGACGTCTGGACGGGGAGACGTCTAGGACAAACGACTAGCCGTTTGGACGGGTAGACGTCTAAGACAAACGGGCTAGCCGTCTGGACGGGTAGACCTCTAGGACAGACGGCTAGACGTCTGGACGGGTAGACCTCTAGGACAGACGGCTAGACGTCTGGACAGGGAGACATTTAGGACAGACGGGCTAGACGTCTGGACGGGTAGACGTCTAAGACAGACAGGCTAGACGTCTGTACGGGGAGATGTCTAGGACAGACGTCTAGACGTCTGGACAAGTAGACATCTAGGACAGACGGGCTAGACGTTTGGACGGATAGATGTCTAGGACAGACGACTAGACGTCTAGACGAGTAAACTTCCTCAGACAGGTAATATGCCAGACGTGTAGGTTCCTCAGATGGGTATCCTTCAGACGGCTCCTGCTCAGATGGTTGCACCTTAGACAACTCCTGCTCAAACGTCTTCACCTACGACATCTCCTCCTCTCATTCATCTGACCAATATTTTGACAAAGCCTTGTCATCTAGCTTCCTTCCTGACTGCACTCTGTCGTCTGGTCTTCTTGCAAAAAGTCTCCATCATCAATGGAAATCAGATTTACTTGCTCAATTTTAACCATCTCAAACAGGTTCACTTCCTCCAATGCAATTGGCTTCACAACCTCTGCTTCCTGGCAAGGGCTATAACTCTCCTCTACGGTACTTTGACAAGTCATTTTCTTACTTTCCTCTGCGCAGTTATTCTCATATGCATTAACATGATGCCCATTCATCGATGAGGTTTTTGCATCACTTTCCCAAGTCAAGGCATAATCCAAAGCCTCTTGGTATGATCTTGGAGGAAATGTCTTCATCTTCCTTTGATACATAGGGAGAAGTCCATCTATGAACCACATACTCTTTGATTCCTCTGAGTGGTCTTTCTCCACATGGTCAAACAACCTACTCAACCTTCGATTGTAAGAACGAACAGACTCCTCTCCTTGTATGCTATAATTTTCGTTAGTATCGTATGATCGAAATTCTTCCACAAATGCATCACGCAATGCTTCCCATGTCTAGTACTTGTCCGCAAGGAATTTTATGTACCAATCCATTGCAAATCCACGAAATGTTGCAGGAAACCACCTCCTCCAATCTACTTCATTGTTCTGCCCAATCGCTTTCCACACCATGCGGCAAATTCTCCAATGCCTAATCGGGTCTTCCTTCCCTTCTCCTGTGAAAAGTGGACACTTTAGTTTCCTTGCTTTGGTGGCTACGTTAGCCATTGGTTACTTGACCGATTCCTACTGGCTGATCTGTTATGCTACTCCTCGTTGGATCTTTTTATCCTAGGTACCTTATTCTCACCAAACAGTCATCTCTCGACTTCCTATGCATTGTCACTCCGCAACCTCCTTTGCTGGAATGTTGGTTGTGGCCCTTGTCTTTCTTCCTGACACCTTGTGCGTTGTTGCTCCGATGCCTGACTCCTATCCTTTGCACTCCTCTGCAACCTTCCTGTCGCTTGTTCAGGTGTTACCATCCACTCACCATGTCCTCGCACAGTTTCTGCATCGTCTTCCCTTACGTCAATGTTTTCCTTGACTCTTGGTGGTCCTTGTACTCGTTCCTATCAACAATGTTTCCCATATTTCTTGCTTGGATCTTGGATTATCGTCTTCCAAACCGCTAACTGGTCTACCAATTTTGTTGCTGCAAACATCTAGACTACAGACGACTAGAGTGCTTCTGCATATGTCTAGACTGCAGACGGCTAGACTGCTTCTGCAGACGTCTAGACTGCAGATATCTAGACTGTTTCAGGTGTGCGAATCCTCGATCTGCAAAATCTTCACTTGCATTTTTGCATCCCGTTGGTGTGCACGTCCCTTTAGACAGCCCTTCATCTGCATCAACAAACAAATCCGATGTGTCTTCACCTACGTCTGTGGTTGCACTCCATTGTTTTCGTTGTGCATCTCCCCAAGGGTTTTACTTCTCAGAACTCCATGTCACCAAATTGGACCCAACTTCGATCAAGCAATGGCACCAAAATGTAGAAATGAAATTTAACATGCTTACACACAATTCCATTCTACTTAAATAATTCTACAGATTTGCAGTCATTGTAGTATAGCAATAATAATGCACAAAACCTACAACAACAATAATAACAGCAGCAATAACAGCAATAGAAGCAGCAATGGCAATAGCAGCAGCAATGGTAGATAACAGTAAATACAAGCAGTTTTATATTAACAATGGCATTTATAATACAGCATTACAGTTTCAGCATTACAATCTGCAGCCTGCAACCCTAGGCAGAATATTCTCCATGGTTGCATACAAGACTGGACTGCATCATGCCCTACGCACATATGCATCAACTCTCACACGTACCAATGTTGTTCCATTAATCCATCAACCTGCATGACTGCCTTCAATGCCCTGGCTGAATGAATGAACCCTTCAATCCATGAACCACTTCTATGCATGAACAACTTGAATGAATGAGGGGAGGGTTTATTTATACACCCAAAAAGTAGTTATGCCCTCCAACTACCTCATAACTTCCCTCAAATTACATTTCATATGCATTTGCTCTTGCATTTACTTGACATTTCCCACTACAGGACAAAATAGTTTATAACTTGTAATTTAGCCGACATAATTGACTTACATCACTTTATTATTACGTACAATATTAAATTGCACTTTATAACATTATTAAATGTATGCACACACATTTTGTCAAACACTTTGCGTACAATTACAAAATAACACATAATACCAAAACTAATTCAGCAAATAAAGACATCAATTTGCCTGTCTACAGAAGAAACATCAAAAGGCCTTTGAAGGGCTAAAGGCAATGTTGGTGTGCATACCCATTCAGGTATTTCCAACTTAGGATAAGGAATTTCACGTCCACGTTGACGCATCAAACTTTGCGATTGGATGCGCATTAGCCTATGAGGGGTAGTTTGGGCTTGATCAACCCATTTATTTTGCAAGTCGGTTGTTGTCGAGAGCAGAAAAGAATTACAGCACCATGGAAAGGGAAGATTTGGGGATGGTATATGCAGTACAAAACTTTAGGCATTCTCTGCTTCCCAATCCCTTTGCTTTCTATGTTGACCACGAAGCGTTGTTGTATTTGATCAATAAACCGATGATATATAGGCGAGTGAGCAAGTGGCTCATCATATTGCAAGAATTTGTGTTCCACGTGGTGGCCAAACCCAGAAAGAAGCACGTGATAGTGGATCAACTGTCAAGGATTCGCTCGCGAGAACCTGTTGGAGGAGGTATACCAAATGAATTCCTTGATGCCTAATTGTTCATGGTGAATGCGGTACCGGTGTGGTACAAATACATTGGAGAATATTTTTCAAAAGAGGAGTTGCCAAAGGAGATGACAATAGCAGAGAAGTGTAATATTATAATGAAATCGGTACTATTTCAACTAATCGTAGGATTGCTATACAAAAACGGACTGGATTGGATCTTGCAAAGATGAGTGATGGAAGAAGAGGTCAATATGGCATTAAAGGAAGCACACGAAGGACTGGGTGGAGGACATATGGGACTTGTTGTCAATTTTGCCACATTTTGTCTAAGGGGTAAAATTTTGAACTGCCGCTGTAATATTTTTCGTGTTTTCTCCTCTAACCACAGCTTTCTCCGGCGAAAACTCTTCTCTAGCATTCTCATGGCGCTGAGGCGCAACTAGAAACCCTGTTTCGCCTGTTTTTCGGGCACAATCCAAGTTCTGAGCAGTTTTGCTCGAAAAAGCATAAGTCCAGAATCAGCTTCGCCCAAAGAAGGGGCCGAACCTCGGTTTCGCTCAGCTTCGGGGCGAAGGACAGCTTCGAGCGGAAGGCCACTTTGGAGGTTCAAGAAATTTCTAAGGCAAGTCAGCCTCGACTTTGCCAAAACTGATAGCAAAGCCCAGCTTCGGGCCTCCCCAAGAGCGAAATACAGCGTACGTAGGGGAAAAGATTTTCTAAGTCAAACTTGCCTCGACTTCGCCCCGAGTTCCAGCAAAGCTCAACTTCGGGCCAAATTTCCAGCGAACCTTGTCTCAAGCGAAGATGCACTTCGAGGTTAATGAAGAACATCTAAGGCATTCATCTCGACTTCGCCTAGGAAGCCAGCGAAGCCCCGCTTCGGGCGACATTTCTAGCGAACTCCAGTCTCCGGCGAAAAGGCATTTTCAGACTAAAATCGGCTAAGGCAAAGAAGTCAAGGGAGACAAGCTCGTCTTCGCCCCGAGTTCCAGTGAAGCCCAGCTTCGGGGGCTGTCTTCAGCGAAGCTCCAATCACCAGCGCACTTCGGGCAAGAAATTTCTAAGGCAAGGTCTAGCTGATCTTCGCTCCCCCATTCAGTGAAACCTCGTTTCGGGTCATACCTTCAACAAAGCTCCACTTCGAGCCTAACCGGAGCGAACTACAGCTGATAAAAGTCCATTTTGGACTTAAACAAAAACTGCAGGCCAAAGCTCAACCCCCCCAGCTCAGGCGAACCTTCCAGCTTCGGGCATCAATCCCAGCCAAGTTGAGATTCGGGCTCAATTCAAGCGAACCTCGGCTAGCACATGTCTAAAACGGAACATTACGCCTCGGGCCCGATTTCTAGAGAACTCCAGCAAGAGTGTTTTTTAAACGCTAAGGCAGCAACAAGAGAGCATTTCTAGTGGAGAGGAAGGTAGATGGGCATTTAATGCGCATTGATGGCGCACGAGTTCAGGTCTCCGGCCTATCCCATCAAGATGGTGTTGTCAGGCCCCAAAAAAGTCTTTGAAGGCAAGATTCACCAACCATATTAATGAGACATGCTGTCCCAGCTGTGTAATCTGTCCGGAGCCGCTGCAAACACGAGTGAACCGAATTCCATGGATACTCTGCCATCTGCCAGGGGTCAAATCTCAGCTGCCCCAGCGGTTTTAGGGCTTTGGCATCAATGATTACGGGGTTCAATTCCTCTATAAAAGCCACTCAATGTAATGTAATCTGGGGGGAACGTTTTTCTAAAGAGGAGTTGTACTTAAATTCTGCATCAATACTAAGTCTCCTGGTTCTGATTCTGGACTCTTTTTCTGTGTATGATGCCTTCTATTATTATTTCTGTTAATTTTGTTTCTTTATATGCATGCTATAATTCTGCAATCTGGATTTAAGTGTGTGATAAAGAACGAAACCTGGAATTATTGAAGGATACATATCAGAGAATGTTTAGGTGTTAGTTTCTGTTAATTTCATAGTATTAACCCGAAGAGGGGAAGAAGGCGTTCGAAGAAATCAAGGCCCGGATTTCCCAAGCACCTATGTTGGTCAACCCTGACTACTCTAAAGACTTCATCCTTTATGCAGTTAGGGATCCTGAGAGCTATGCAACAGTCCTAACCCAGAAAGGAGAAGATGGTGAGGAGCGCCCTATCGCATTCTTGAGCCAGGTGATCTAGCCGCATGAAGAAAGGTACAACTTTATTGAAAGGCAAGTACATGCGATGATGAGGTCCCTGAAAAAATTCCGACACTTCGTCTCCCAAAGCAAGACAACAATGTATGTTGTTCACCCAGACATAAGGAATTTTATCATTCAAGGAGAGATGGGCAATAAGAGGGTTGGTTGGGTTACTAAAATCCAGGAGTTCGACATTGAGGTCCGACCCACCAAGCTGATCCGCGACCGGGCATTATGCCAGGAACTCGCAAAAATCGCTGCTACAAAAGTAGCGGCCTGCCAGTGGGAAGACCCAGTGTCAAAGGGCAACTTCACCAATCAATTTGCGAATGGCGGTGACTGGACAGATGACTTGATACAGTACTTCAACACCGGGAGATGCCCAAACCGTCTCAACGCCTCGCAGAGGAGGAGGTTCAGGCTCCAAGCCCGCAGGTATGTATTGCGCCCAGAGGGGTTGTTTTTCAGGAACATTGACGAGGTTCTCCTAAGATGTGTTAGGGAAACCGAAAAAGAGGAAATCCTCGATGAATTCCATTCTGGAATGTCAGGGGGCCACTTGGCAAGAAGGCCAACGGCCTTAAAAATAATCAGATTGGGCTATTATTGGCGCACAATTTTTGCTGATGCATTCTCAGTTAGCCGAAGGTGTGACACATGCCAGAGGTATGCCGACCGGAACAAAAATGCCCCTTTACCCCTGAACCCAATCCAAGTCAAAGCACCTTTCCAGCAATGGGGCTTAGACTTTATCGGGGTAATATCGCCAAAATCTTCAGCGGGGCACAAGTATATAGTCACTGCCACGGACTACTTCACTCGATGGGTTGAGGCAATCTCGACCAAGCATGCTGACCAGGAGGTAGTCATTACCTTCTTGGAGAAGTTGATTACCCGCTTCGAGGTTCCAGGCGCGATCGTGACAGATAATGGCCCTTCCTTTATAGGTGCCAAACTCAGTGAGTTCGCCAGTATGGAATCTACTAAAGGCCTCTTCCAACTACTATCCGCAGGGGAATGCCTGGCAGAATCTACAAACAAGAACTTGCTAAAGATTCTAAAGAGGACCCTAGAGAGCAACAAGCGGACATGGCATCTACTTTTGGACCAAGAACTATGGGCGGATCGCACTTCCATTAAGAAGTCCATTAAAACGTCATCGTATTCATTGGCATATGGGAAAGAGGCAGTTCTGCCTACACATGTTGAGATGTCAGCACTATGGATGCTGGATGACGAAAGGGAAGATCTCGACCACATGGACGCTAGACTGGCCCAATTGCTGCAACTGGAGGAAGACAGGGAGAAAGCTTACGAAGCTTTCATGAAGCATATTGAGACCACTTAGAACTGGTTTGAAAAAAGAGCCACCGCCCGTGTCTTTCAGGTTGGAGACTTAGTGCTGAAGTGGGATGCATGGAAAGAGAAACCAGGGAATCATGACAAGTTCGATGCCTTCTAGGAAGACCCGTTCCATATTTCCCGTGTCAACCAGGCGAACTCCTTCAACCTGCAGGACATGGAGGGTCGTACTTTGCCCATACCTGTCAGCGGCCTTCACCTGAAGGTCTATCACCAGTGAGAAGTATCAGAAGGTTTTGCCTGTGTACATAAGTTTATTTTCGCTGTTATGTTCAAGTTCGAATGTATATAAGTTTTCTGCTTTAAGTGTGAAGTTTTTTGGTGCGCCCTGCCCTCCTCTTTGCCCGGCCTCCTGACGGCCCATCCCGGACCCAAGTACAGCTAATGCCCATGGTGAAGCGGTGGGGAGGGCGTTAGTTATTTCCCAGCAGGAGAGAGCATTTTTGGGTGAAATTATTAAGCAAGGCTTGGCTTTGCTTAGATTTTAGAGCGAAGCTAGAGTTCGCCCTCTTCAGGGGCGAAACCTAGCTCCCTCGGAGCAAGAGCAAGGGACTCTAAAAAAAAAAATATATATATATATATATATATATATATATATTCATCTTTTGGACGTCAAGAAGGGCTAAGGATCGCTTCGCTAGCAGCCGAAGAAGAGATTCGCTAAAGCTCCACCCCGAAGATGCGCTTTGCTCTTCTAAGGGATGAAAAGGGGGTATCGCCCATTCTCGAGGCGAGAACGAAGTTCGGCTAAGTGTTGGAGCGAGATGGAGTTTCGCCGTACTTGGAGCGAAGCTCAGCTTCGGAGGTTCGCACGGCACGCTCCGGAGAGGAAAAAGGGGATCCCCTCGCCCTTATAAAAAAGATTCTATCTTTTGGACCTCGAAAGGAGCTAAAGTTCGCTTGACCAACGGACGAAAATCAGATTCGCTGAAGCTTCACCCCAAAAATGAGCTTCACTCGTTGTAGGAGCGAAAAGGAGAATGTCACACTTTCAAAAGTAGCTGAGCTTCGCCCGTTTCTAAGGCGAAGCCGAGGTTCGGCCAGGTTTTAAAGCGAAAGGCAGGTCCGATCCGTGCTTGGAGCAAATCGCAGGTTTGGAGGTTTGAGCGCAACATAAAAAGTGTTAACTCCGGAAAGGGGAGCGCGAAGCTCCACTTCGGGTGCGAAGCTCCACTAAGTGAGCTTTCACTCGAATTATGAGCGAACTACCTCCCCCATGAGCCGTCGCGCGCAATGAGCATTGGGACACGCAAAAAAACGGCGGAGCCTATTTAAACCTCAAGGCACGCGTTTTAAATAAAGTTGACAGTGCGCATCCCAAAGCAGGTGGTTACAGTAAAAGGCAACGCCTCGGAACCAGAAACAGAGAATTCATGTTTCCAAGGAGGATTGCGCACCACGGAAGCTTCCGACCTCGATAGAAGTGCACGGCTACCAATGGAGAATGCTTGTTTCCACCCACTTCCAGCCTCGGGCATTTACTCTAAGTGTGCGCCATTAATGGGGTGGTTCGCGCCCAGAGCCATAAAAGAAACAGCGCTCCAGATAGCTCGGCCATTTGATTTTCTGAAGTTTACCCTGTGCTGTGCCATAAGCCCTAGGCAAAAGAATCCGCTCGTAATTTCCAGTGCACCCATACGTTTCCTCGATTCACAATGGGAAAGAAGCATACTGATAAGAAGGCAAAGGCACCCAGGGGCAGAAGTTCGGAGAAACCAGAGAGCGATAAGAAACGTAGGCCATAGGGTGAGAAGAAGCAGAGGCCAGAGAATGCAGAAGAGCAACCAGGAGAAGAGTCGAAGGAAGAAGAAATTCTCCCACCCATTGATAAATTGGGAAAAATGAGAAATGGTGTCCTCTCCAAGAGCATCGAGCAATTGCGACAGACTATTGACGAGAAGCGGACGAAGGTTTCCCCTGAAAGCAAGAGGACTGTGGTTCTTATGCACTCCTGTGCACAATTGCCTGGAACTGGTGTGTGCTATCGCCAGATACTATAACCCACTGACCAGGCAAGTTCGGGACGCCCAGGGGAACAAGTTATTTTCAACCTTCTTAGACAGCATCCAGAACACCTTTGCTCTTGGGCGACTACCACTCAAGAATTACACCATCAAAACAATCAACACCGGCGAGCAGACCAACAGGTACTAGCCTACTCCACAGATGCGGCTGTTCATGGAGTCCCACCTGAGGAAGCCATTACCGTCCAACCAGTGGCCGGAGATGCCCATGTCTCTCAGACATTTCAAAAACCCGGACATCTACTCAATGCTAGCATGGGTGCTTGGGCTCTCCACCGATGTAGCAATGTACCTGTATCAGGTCGCCCTTGCAGAATGCATCTCACACGGCGAGTTCTACGCTCCCGACGCCATGTGGCCAAGGACGAAGCCCGTGTTCTTTGACTGGGTAGACTGGGTGGCGCGCAGCCTGCATACTCAACTGATCAACCTAAGAAAGGGGGGCGACCTGTCTTTCAGGCCCTGTTCATTCCTGGCCTGGCTGTTTTTCTATCACATGCCTGATAAATTCACCTTTATCCCCACCAGTTGCACCGACAAGGAGGGGAAAACATTGCCAGCATATCAGTGGACTCCGGTTTTGTCGAAGGTGTCTTACTACGTTTTCGATCAAGCGTTCCTTGGCCCTGCCCTGGAACTTATCTATGGCTCTTGTCCCCACGTTCCCCGAGCAATGAGAGATGATATGGTACAACGCAAGTTGGGTGAAACTTTCCAGCTCACGCAAGGCTTCGTCATCAAAATCTTTGGATTCACTGGTAGACCCTTTCTGCTACGATACTACACTACAGAGTATTTGTTTGCTCTAGAGATCGCTCGACAGAGCGACTACGTGGATCATGCCTACGGCCATGGGAGGAAATGGGAGCACACATGTGATTTCCCTTTCAAATGGGGCGACATTGAAGTCAATACCACCGGGCAGAATGAGTTCCTCGCAGCAACACTCAAAGACTTTGGCCTGATCGAACTCCCCTAGTGGTGGAAGTACGACCCCTTGAACATATTCAGAGATTTCCTTGGGATGAAAAGCTTCCACGTCTGCCCCCGCCCGGAGACCATGGAGTAGCGCAACAAGCTGTCAGAGCGCGACCTCGAATGGCATATAGAAAGGATGCCATCTCTCCTGCCATGGCACGATTTTTATCACGTAGAGGCAGAATACAACCCATCGCAAAACCCAGCGCACGATCCTAACTCCAAATTCTTCAAAAAGATGGAAAGCAAATTGAAGGGTTTGCGTTGGTCCGAAGAAAAGATTGCGAACTGGTGGATCATGAGGGTCCACAACAGAAAAGATACATTTGATAAAACCCTCGTAGGTGACAACCAATTCTCCTCAATCTTTGACGAAAATTGCGACACTTGGCAGTCGGTTCTATTCATGAACCTTATGCCTCGAAGCACTCAGAGCTCCGAAAGAGAAGAAGAAAAATCAAAGCAACAGAAGCAGCCGGCCGAGCAAGGTGCAGGATCCGGCCATGCTGTAGAGGAAAGCGCGCAGCAGTCAGCTAAGGAGCAGGATAGGCCATTGAAAAGGCCAGCTGACAAAGCACAGGCACCACCCCCTAAGGCAAAAAAGCCTCGGATCGTAATAACTCGCTCTTCTGTCAAAGCCCTTCGGAGAATCCTGTCAACACAAGTGCGGGCGCATCTGTCCCTGCCGTTGCACCACAGGAGTTAGAAATTGTCAATGTGGAGGTAGACACTCCAACCGAGGAAGAAGGGAGGGCAAGCTAGAGCCCCGTAACACAACTACTTACCACGACGGCTCTCACCACGGAGCACGCAGGTACGCGCTCTCTTTTCTCTCCCCCTTCTAAACCTTTGACCGCAGTATCTACTGTTGAAACCCTAGTATTTGCCGTACCCTTGGGCAGTGAATCTATGTCTACCATTCCCCTTGTAGTCTCCCATCCATTGATTGAAGAAATTCAACCTCTCAATTCTCCCCGGCTCGTCCACCAAGCGTTTGGTCCATACGCCTTGGCTCCCAATGCATTCGAAGTCTCTGCGTCACTCAAACCAGGCGCTACTGGCCAAGGGACTTCATCGTCCCCCAATCCCTCATCTGCAGTAAAAACCCTAGTCGGGAACCCACCGCAAAACCCTAATATTCCTCCCACTACCATCCAGACCTCAGCACCCCCAATAGTCATCGAAGTTCCGATCTCCACCATCCCTGATCTATCCTCAAAAGCCCTTCCTCAGCAAGATCTGTTTCTTTTCACGCCCATGTTTGGAGAGATGGAACCTTTGGAGGAAGAGTTGGATATGCTGGAAGAACGTCCCCTAGTAGAGAGCCTAGTCGAGGTGCGGCAGAGCCCCTCCAAGTGGATCAAGGATGTAAAAAAGAGGAAAGCGCAGGCCCCTGCTGGAATTGAAAAGCGTGCCATTTTCAACCCTCAAAAGATGGAGCTACATAAGATAAAGAAGGTCCCAAAAGTCCAGAAACCCTTGGAGGAGATGATGCCCTCGGACTACACTTATCAGCGCACCATCAAGGACCTGAAAACAGTTGATGTGGCAAATGAAATAGGGGCCATCCAGGTCAAGGTGGGCATAGTCTACCTGCACCACGAGCATATCAGAGAGCGCTGCTTCGCAGCGGAAAACAAAAACGTGAAGATGGAGGAAACCCTGGCGCGAATGCAGGCCCAACTGGAGGACTCGAAGACCGAATCAAAGCAGCTGCGGCAGCGAGTAGCAGTTTTGGAGCAGGAAGCGATTGAACATAAGAATGTTGTTGAGCGCCATCTCAAGGCACATGAAGAGGCAGAGGACAAGGTGAAAAGGTTGGAGGCGCAGGTCCAAGAAATGCAGCAGCAACTTGAAGAGAGAGAAGTGCATATGGAGGTCTTCACCACATACCGAGTGAAGGAGGTTCGCGCCCATTTGTTGAAAAAGTTCTGAACTGAAGCCTCAAGAGCCTTGTCTGTCCTCATGTTTATTTGGGAGGCCAAGCAAGCAGCTGCCCAGGGCAAGCCTGTTGTAGAGGAAGTTGAGCATGATGCGGAGCGCTGGCTCAATCTGGCAATAGAGGTCGAAACTTATGAGCGCATGGACCTTCAGGTTCCCCCAATGACCCGGACTGCAAGAAAATGGGCCGTTGCAAGATCTACTCTTCATGCCTTCTTCGCTAAATCGAACAAAGTGAGAAAGGCCAGGAGGTTGTTAGACGCCTTTGAGCAGGAAAAGAACACCTCCCTGGCATCATTTCAAACCCTCACACAGCTCGACTTCCCCAGCTTTACAGATGATGACGGAATCTTTCTATCCAGGGATGAGCTAAAGCCAGCGTGGGACGTTTTTGAAGGAGATACTGCTGAGATTGACTATTGGGCAGATCCCATCCTGGAAACGCAAGTGATTCAATTGATATCCAGGTTCTTTCGGATTGAGACCTGCCTAACCAATCTGAGCCAGAAGGTCGTCATGCCGATATGCACCAAATCGAAAGTTTCAAGCGTCTGGTGAAATAGCTCCATGATCGTGAGCCGTTCCAGGAGGGAGCCTGGGCTCAGGTTCAAGCCATCTACAAGCGCATTCATGAACGTCTTGCCTCCCCGACGCCCAACCAAGAGCCAGAAAAGGAAGAGGAAGGCGAAGATTAGGGGCATAACGAAGAGGAGGAAGAGGAAGGAGAGAGACTGGAAGAACCCTTAGTCAGCAATAGGGAATCAAAAGAGGAGACAGACGATGACTCCGCGCCCAAGGGATAAAGGCCTGGGGTCCTTGCATTGAGGCGAGCTCAATACCCCGCGAGCCGCCAGGAATGTTGTCAATTTTGCCACATTTTGTCTAAGGGGTAAAATTTTGAACTGTCGTTGTAATATTTTTCCTATTTTCTCCTCTAACCACAACTCTCTCCGGCGAAAACTCTACTCTAGCATTCTCATTGCACTGAGGCGCTACTAGAAACCCTATTTCGCCCGTTTTTCAAGCACAATCCAAGTTCTGAGCAGTTTTGCTCAAAAAAGCAGAAGTCCAGAATCATCTTCGCCCAAAGAAGGGGCCGAACCTCGATTTCCCTCAGCTTCGGGGCGAAGGACAGCTTTGAGCGTAAGGCCACTTTGGAGGTTCAAGAAATTTCTAAGGGAAGTCGACCTCGACTTCGCCCAAACTGACAACGAAGCCCAGCTTCAGGCCTCCCCAAGAGCAAAATAAAGCGTGGGCAGGGGAAAAGATTTTCTAAGTCAAACTTGTCTCGACTTCGCCCCGAGTTCCAATAAAGCTCAACTTCGGGCCCGATTTCCAGCGAACCTCGTCTCAAGCGAAGATGCACTTCGGGGTTAATGAAAAACGTCTAAGGCATTCACCTCGACTTCGCCCAGGAAGCCAGCGAAGCCCCGCTTCGGGCGACATTTCCAGCGAACTCCAGTCTCTGGGAAAAGGCATTTTCAAACTAAAATCGGCTAAGGCAAAGAAGTCAAGGGAGACAAGCTCATCTTCGCACCGATTTCAGCGAAGCGCAGCTTCGAGGTCTATCTTCAGTGAAGCTCCAATCACCAGCGCACTTCGGGCAAGAAATTTCTAAGGCAAGGTCTAGCTGATCTTCGCTCCCCCGTTCAGTGAAACCCCGTTTCGAGTCATACCTCCAATGAAGCTCCACTTCGAGCCTAACCGGAGCGAACTACAGCTGATAAAAGTCCATTTTGGACTTAAGCAAAAACTGCAGGCCGAAGCTCAACCCCCCCAGCTCAGGCGAACCTTCCGGCTTCGGGCATCAATCCCAGCGAAGTTGAGGTTCGGGCTCAATTCAAGCGAACCTCGGCTAGCACGTGTCAAAAACGCAACATTACGCCTCGGGCCCGATTTCTAGTGAACTCCAGCAAGAGTGTTTTTTAAACGCTAAGGCAGCAATAGGAGAGAGCATTTCTAATGGAGAAGAAGGTAGATGGGCATTTAATGGGCATCCATGGCGCACGAGTTCAGGTCT
This sequence comes from Wollemia nobilis, assembly GCA_028583015.1. Lineage (NCBI taxonomy): Eukaryota > Viridiplantae > Streptophyta > Pinopsida > Araucariales > Araucariaceae > Wollemia > Wollemia nobilis. The sequence continues at coordinate 13,523,323 of JAQPPZ010001195.1, forward strand.
CCGGCCTATCCCATCAAGACGGCGTTGTCAGGCCCCAAAAAAGTCTCTGAAGGCAAGATTCACCAACCATATTAATGAGACATGCTGTCCCAGCTGTGTAATCTGTCCGGAGCCACTACAAACACGAGTGAGCCGAATTCCATGGATACTCTACCATCTGCCAAGGGTCAAATCTCAGCTACCCCAACAGTTTTAGGGTTTTGGCATTAATGATTACGGGGTTGAATTCCTCTATAAAAGCCACTCAATGTAATGTAATCGGGGGGAACGTTTTGCTAAAGAGCTGCTGTACTTAAATTCTGCATCAATACTAAGTCTCCTGGTTCTGATTCTGGACTCTTTTTCTGTGTATGATGCCTTCTATTATTATTTCTGTTAATTCTGTTTCTTTATATGCATGTTGTAATTCTGCAATCTGGATTTAAGTGTGTGATAAAGAACGAAACCTGGAATTATTGAAGGATACATATCAGAGAATGTTTCAGTGTTAGTTTCTGTTATATTCATAGTATTGATTGCTGCTGATTTAAGTAGAAGTTAGTAATTGTGCTGCTTGTTCTTCCCCTTGGAACTATCCGGCCTGTGGCCATATTTCCCTATTTCTTTCAGTTATTTATTCCTTTTAGCAATTTCCCAATTCCTTTCCAGTTCCCTAATCTGAAACCCCAGTGTAGTGTAGTAAAGGAGCCAGCCTTCTCTGGAGATTGGCACGGAAGGCATTTCTTCCTTCCGGCCTTTCAAGGTGTTGGGCTGGTCTAGGGCACATAGATAAACCAAACCCTTTCCCGTGGCAGATTCGTAACCAACAGGACCAGATGTCGTAGCAAGAAAGATGTTATTGGCAGGATTATGGGGGCTTATTGTATATCATGATGCCAAGGAGTATGTGAAAGCATGTGATATCTGCCAACGGGCGAGGAAGCCGCTAAAGAGCGATTTTATGTCATAACACCCTTCTCAACTGGTCTAGACTTTGTTGGACCATTAAAGATAAGCAAGCAAAGGAAATGCCGATATATTGTTGTAGTAACCGAGTACTTGACAGAATGGGTAGAGAGACAAGCTCTACCAAACAATTCTGCAAGGAGTACAACCTATTTCTTGTGTGAGCAAGTAATTAAAAGATTTAGAATTCCTTTGCAGTTGACAAGTGACAAGGGAGGACACTTTGTCAACGAGATTATACAAAACTTTACCATAGAGTTCATGATCTTTCATTCCTTGTCTACTCCATACTATCCAAGAGCAAACGAGCAGGTGGAAGCAACGAATAAAGTCTTGGTATCAATCATATATGATGTGGAGTGGAAGGAGTTGATTGGGAAGAGAGATTGCTAACAGTCCTATCGGCATACAAGACGACCTTCAGGCCAATGACAAACCATATGCCATTTCAGTTGATGTACGGGCAGGAAGCCGTAGTGCCAATAGAATTCTTAGTAGCTAGATTGAAGGTGGCAGTAGAGAACCATTTGGACAACTAGGCGAGCGTAGAGGAGAGACTCGTGGCACTGGTACAACTGGATGACAAGCAAATAATGGCTTAATAGACAACTAAGATTGCCCAATGGCGAAGCAAAAGTGGCACGACAAGCACTTGAGAAAGTTGAAGTTGAAGACAGGTGACTTGGTGTTGTAGTTTAAATGGCAAACAAGAGATCAAGAAAGGGAAGTTGAAGAACCTATGGCTTCGGCCCTTCCAAGTGGTTGAGGTAATGGATAACAATGCAATATGGTTGCAAAAGTTGGACGAGACACCATATCCCAAGACAGTTAATGGTTCAAAGTTGAAACCATACAAAGCGAAAGCAAAAGTAAATATGGTTGGTTTCGGATCATCGGAGGATGAGACCGTAGGGAGACTAATTGAGGCACCGCAACAATCTTCAGATAGATTTGAAGGGATTCGGTTCTAGGAACAAGGGGAACCAAGTGAGACTGTGTAGAATCACGGTCCAAATCAAGCAGAAAACGGAATAAATGCCATGCGGTGAGCAGACCAACAAGTACCAGCCTACTCCACAGATGCGGTTGTTCATGGAGTCCCAACTGAGGAAGCTAGTACCGTCCAACCAGTGGCCGGAAATGCCCATGTCCTTCAAACATTTCAAAAACCCGGACATCTACTCAATGCTAGCATGGGTGCTTGGGCTCTCCACCGATGTAGCAGTGTACCCATATCAGGTCGCCCTTGCAAAATGCATCTCACACGGCGAGTTCTTCGCTCCCGATGCCATGTGGCCAAGGATGAAGCCCGTGTTCTTTGACTAGGTAGACTGGGTGGCGCGCAACCTGCATACTCAACTGATCGACCTGAGAAAGGGGGGCGACTTGTCTTTCACGCCCTGTTCATTCCTGGCCTGGCTGTTTTTCTATCACATGCATGATAAATTCACCTTTATCCCCACCAGTTGCATCGACAAGGAGGGGAAAACATTGCCAGTATATCAGTGGACTCCGATTCTATCGAAGGTGTCTTACTACGTTTTCGATCAAGCATTCCTTGGCCCTGCCCTGGAACTTATCTATGGCTCTTGTCCCCGCATTCCCCGAGCAATGAGAGATGATATGGTGCAACGCAAGCTGGGTGACACTTTCCAGCTCACACAAGGCTTCGTCATCAAAATCTTTGGATTCACTGGTAGACCCTTTCTGCTACGATACTACACTACAGAGTATTTGTTTGCTCTAGAGATCGCTTGGCAGAGCGACTACGTGGATGATGCCTACGGCCATGGGAGGAAATGGGAGCACAAATGTGATTTCCCTTTCAAATGGGGCGACATTGAAGTCAATACCACCGGGCAGAACGAGTTCCTCGCAGCAACACTCAAATACTTTGGCCTGATTGAACTCACCCAGCGGTGGAAGTACGACCCCTTGTACATATTCAGAGATTTCCTTGGGATGAAAAGCTTCCATGTCTGCCCCCTCCCGGAGATCATGGAGTAGCGCAAAAATCTGTCGGGGCCCGACCTCAAATGGCATATAGAAAGGATGCAATCTCTCCCGCCATGGCACGATTTTTATCACGTAGAGGCAGAATACAACCCATCGCAAAACCCAACGCACGATCCTAACTCCAAATTCTTCAGAAAGATGGAAAGCAGATTGAAGGGTTTGCGTTGGTCCGAAGAAAAGATTGTGAACTGGTAGATCATGAGGGTCCACAATAGAAAAGAGACATCTGATAAAACCCTCGTGGGTGACAACCAATTCTCCTCAATTGCGACAGTTGACAGCCGGTTCTATTCATGAACCTTGTGCCTCGAAGCACTCAGAGCTCCGAAAGAGAAGAAGAAAAATCAAAGCAACAGAAGCAGCCGGCCGAGCAAGGTGCAGGATCCGGCCATGCTGTAGAGGAAAGCGCGCAGCAGTCAGCTAAGGAGCAGGATAGGCCATTGAAAAGACCAGCTGATGAAGCACAGGCACCACCCCCTAAGGCAAAAAAGCCTCGGATCGTAATAACTCGCTCTTCTGTCAAGGCCCCTTCGGAGAAGCCTGTCAACACAAGTGCGGGCGCATCTGCCCCTGCCGTTGCACCACAGGAGTTAGAAATTGTCAATGTGGAGGTAGACACTCCAACCGAGGAAGAAGGGAGGGCAAGCTAGAGCCCCGTAACACAACTATTTACCACGACGGCTCTCACCACGGAGCACGCAGGTACGCGCTCTCTTTTCTCTCCCCCTTCTAAACCTTTGACCGCAGTACCTTCTACTGTTGAAACCCTAGTATTTGCCCTACCCTTGGGCAGTGAATCTATGTCTACCATTCCCCTTGTAGTCTCCCATCCATTGATTGAAGAAATTCAACCTCTCAATTCTCCCCGGCTCGTCCACCAAGCGTTTGGTCCATACGCCTTGGCTCCCAATGCATTCGAAGTCTCTGCGTCACTCAAACTAGGCGCTACTGGCCAAGGCCCTTCGTCGTCCCCAATCCCTCATCTGCAGTAAAAACCCTAGTCGGGAACCCACCGCCAAACCCTAATATTCCTCCCACTACCATCCAGACCTCAGCACCCCCAATAGTCACCGAAGTTCCGATCTCCACCATCCCTGATCTATCCTCAAAAGCCCTTCCTCAGCAAGATTTGTTTCTTTTCACACCCATGTTTGGAGAGATGGAACCTTGGAGGAAGAGCTGGATATGTTGGAAGAACGTCCCCTAGTAGAGAGCCTAGTCCAGGCGCGGCAGAGCTCCTCGAAGTGGATCAAGGATGTAAAAAAGAGGAAAGCGCAGGCCCCTGCTGGAATTGAAAAGCGCGCCATTTTCAACCCTCGAAAGATGGAGCTACATAAGATAAAGAAGGTCCCAAAAGTCCAGAAACCCTTGGAGGAGATGATGCCCTCGGACTACACCTATCAGCATACCATCAAAGACTTGAAGACAGTTGATGTGGCGAACGAAATGGGGGCCATCCAGGTCAATGTGGGCACAGTCTACCTGCACCACGAGCTTATCAGAGAGCGTTGCTTCGCAGCGGAAAACGAAAACGTGAAGATGGAGGAAACCCTGGCACGAATGTAGGCCCAGCTGGAGGACTCGAAGAACGAATCAAAGCAGCTGCGGCAGCGAGTGGCAGTTTTGGAACAGGAAGCAATTGAACATAAGAATGTTGTTGAGCGCCATCTCAAGGCACATGAAGAGGCAGAGGTCAAGGTGAAAAGGTTGGAGGCGCAGATCCAAGAAATGCAACAGCAACTTGAAGAGAGAGAAGTGCAGATGGAGATCTTCACCAGATACCGAGTGAAGGAGGTTCGCGCCCATTTGTTGAAAAAATTCTGAACTGAAGCCTCAAGAGCCTTGTCTATCCTCATGTTTATCTGGGAGGCCAAGCAAGCAACTGCCCAGGGCAAGCCTATTGTAGAGGAAGTTGAGCATGATGCGGAGCGCTGGCTCAATCTGGCAATAGAGGTCGAAACTTATGAGCGCATGGACCTTCAGGTTCCCCCAATGACCCGGACTACAGCAGAATGGGCTGTTGCAAGATCTACTCTTCATGGTCTAAAAGTAAATATGGTTGGTTTCGGATCATCGGAGGATGAGACCGTAGGGAGACTAATTGAGGCACCGCAACAATCTTCAGATAGCTTTGAAGGGATTCGGTTCTAGGAACGGGGGGGAACCAAGTGAGACTATGTACAATCACGGTGCAAATCAAGCAGAAAACGGAATAAATCTAGGTTGGTTGTTTGGGAAAGAAGGTGGAGAGCAACCTATCATTGAACAAAGTGTTGGAGCCGAGACCAACCAAATGGAGAAGAATATAGGTTCACATAAGATTCTTGGACATTGAAGAAGAGAGAAGACTCCAATCACTTACAAATGCAGATTTGCAAAGGACAGAGTTTGTAGCAAGAAAATGGCCCGATAACGAACCTCGGAGAGAGAGAAGTGAATATGAGGACATGGCTCCACTAGCGTAGATTGGTCTCATGCAGTTGAGGATGAGTAGGAAGACGCAGAGGTTATAGGAGGAATATGAGACTCCACGACGATATAACGCAAGAATGAGGGAACAAATTGTTCAAGAACTAGATGAGACGATGCAAAGGCTCAATGAAAGAGAAACCCACAGGCAGGATGAGCTAAACGATCTTGAACAACAAAGGTTGATGAGAGAACAAGAAGCATATGGATTGTGAAGAGATATCTATGAAGTACATTCGTCCCAGGAAGGGGAAGGTAGGTGATCAAAAAGTAGTAGCTTATTCTTCACAAGTTCAAGTACTCCTCTATGAGCTCATATGCAATTAATATAAATAGTAATAGCAGTAGCAGTTCATGTAATGTCCCCTTTTCTGGGCAGTCAGTGTGCAGAGCAGATTAGCCTATACATGAGCTCCCGTAGGCTAAATCGGATGTAGGGGAGCCTTTGGAGATATTAGAATCTTTGACAAAACCCAGAGAGATCTTGATTGATTGTCGTTTGGGCTCGTTCGGAGGTCGTTTGACGGGATTTCTATTTTTAGCAGTAGCCGTTTTTAGGGTTTCGGTCAACGAGTCAACTGCAGGATTACACTTCGGCGAATTGGGTATCCGAAGCTGTTCACGCTTTTTCATTCTGACAAGCGGAGGTCCAATATTTTAATGGCCGAATTTAATTTCATTAAGTGACATTATTTTAATATTTATAAAGTTTGTACTTTATATTATTAAGGGTCACTTATAACGTTGTAAAAAGGGGCCACTTTATAAATTAACTTTAAGTGGTTGAACCTAGTGCACAAGGGGGCCTGTTGAGGTAAGAGAAAATTAGAAATTAAATTATTTTGTGTGGACAATCCTAATTTTGCCCTAATTTGGGAGAACCCTAAAAGGAAAGATTAAAAAGGCTTTTGGGAGATCATTTTGGATTATGCGGAGATTATTTTTTCTTCCTTCCCTCTGGGTTTTGGATAACTCTCTAGCAGAGACATTGCAAAGCTTTTGGAGCTTGTGAGAGTCGGTAACCTCTTACAGGGACATTGTCTTCGAGGTTGAAATATTACCCTCAAGCCAATCAACGGTATTTCCATACAAGGAATACATTCGGACTTCATTATTTAGTCTTCTGGAGTTGGGGTTTCCACACAGGGACACAGAGCTTTATACAAGGGAATATCTGGAGCGGGGACACCACACAGAGTTCCAATCTGAAGGGCTGAGCTTTCATATTTATCTATACAGAGATCAGATCAGCTAGGGTTTACAGAGGTGTTTATTTTATTGTATTGAATTAATGTTTCCAGAATTGAAATCATTGTAATTGTTGTGCCCTAGTTCAATATTTGAAATAAAAAAAACAAAATACCTCTATATTTCTGGATTGTCTGTGTTTTCACACAAATTGTATCAGCAAAATAAAAAAGATTGAAAATTAGACAGGGGGAGGGTCATTACAGTGGTATCAGAGCTCAGTTTATTCTGCCAGCCTGTTTGGGTTCATATCTGGTGTGTTTTCTCATAACTTCTTCAGCTGAGAGTTGGTTAGTCCAGTATGAAGATGGAGCCACTCGGTGATTGGAATAAGTTTCAGCGTGAGTTTTGGCAGTGTTAGAGAGAGTTGCAAAAATCCATCAATCAGTTGGCTTCTATGATGACAGATTCTCCACCTACAATTCCTCCTTGGGTAAAGATGGAGCCTACAGTCACTGAATTACTTTATCAGTTCCAGCAGGAGTGGAAGGCTCATGATGATGGTTTTCGTGCCCTAATGACTTGTGAAGATTACATTGATTCATGTAAGAGGCAACAACCAAATGGAGATGAAAAAATGAAACTTCTTGAGAATATGAACAAAGAATCCAAACACAATGATGATGAAGCTAAAGATTCAAAGACTACTGCTGAAGAAGAAATCAAATCAGAAGATTGTGTTGAAGAAGAATTCATTTCTCATGAGATAGAGCATGTGGATAAGGGAGTTCAGGATAGTCACACCTTCCTTGATTTGAAGGACAAATTTTTTAGTAAGGTAATTCCTCATGACGAGACACTTGAAGATCAAGGCAGCCTTATAGACACTGCTGAAATGGAAACTCAGGTTGAGGTGGATGAGCTCACTCTTGAGATTAGCACAGTTAGAGATTCCTTGACAGGTGTTTAGATGCAGTTACATGAAACAAAAAGGGAACTTGCTGCTATCATAAATTTCAGAGATCAAGAGAACAAGGAAAGAGCAAAGGAGATTGAACAAGTAATTAAAGAACTGGATAGCATATGGGAGGACTTCAAATTAGTTCAGTCAGAGAATACTATTATGGATCAGCAGGTCGATTGGGATGAGCATAAGGATAATAACAGTTTTCAGTGGGTCGACAATCCATTATTTAAAATGGATCATGAGACATCTTTTGATAACCCACTTTTTGAGATGCATCATGATCATGGTGGCATGGTGAGGGATCTTGTGGACACACCACAAAGAGAGGAGATTAATAATGAACCAGCAGCTGATGTGATGGAGAGGCCTTGTGTTGTACCAACATATATTTCTACATCTTCCATAGTTAACATTCATATGATGTATGGTATGATGCAGCTCCAATATGACAAAGCCTTTGGGAAGATGAATTTCTACACCCAGGATCGCATGTTTATATTTCTGAGCATCGAGGATGATGGAAGGTGCGTGCCTTGGGAGATGGTTGACAAAAAAAATGGAAGGTATGTTGCTGCTCCTCTTTTAATCAACCAACATATATATACATTTGTGGTCATACAAATGGATTGGAGAGAAATCATGAGCGGAAATGGGAAACTTGTTGAGTTGATGACTTTTTGGAGGGCTTCTTCAGTTTGGGACATGGCCAAGCTTTGCTTTTTAGCTGTTATGTTTCAGATTTGCAGCGAACATGTGTCTCATGCTAACTCAATCCAGTTTGGGATGAATTTTTGGGATTCCAGAATATGTCATTGCAGTCACTCTTTGTTTCTAAATGATACATCTTGTAATGATGCTCCCATGCTTGTTGTTGATTGGGGGCAATGGTTATTTCGGGGTAGCTGTTTGGGCAATGAAAGACCAAGTGTTTACAGAGTATTTTCAGATTTTGATAGTAGGTGCATTAATGGAATGGTTATCTTCAGATTTAGCATTGCTATCCACTACATTATCAGCCACTTGATGGAGATTGATTTGCATCTCAATTGGGTCGTCATGGTGAGATTTGCTGAGTATCTTGATTCCCTATTGAGTAGCGATCACTACAATCTAGTTATGATGATGGACGCTATCTTTTCAGAGGATGCTTTGTTGGTTGTAGTTGATTTTGGGACATGGGATCACCCAATTTACGTCAGGTGGACAAGCGTTGAATTGAGATTGTTAGATGGTGATAATGAAGACAGTTTCAGAGTTGTTCTTGCAATTGCCTATGATGGATATTTCACAGATATTACTTGGCGTGAGATATTTCATTCCAGCTTAGACAAGTATTTTATTTTCAGGCTGGAGAATGATCATATTATGGTGCTGCAATTTAGCCTTGAGTTAATTGTGCACAGTGGATTTCCAGATATGATCAGAATGGCGCAGCGTCAACGTGGTGGTTTCTTTTTTAGGATGTTATGGGATCCAGGGATTTGATGGACCTCAGCCAGGATGCAGACTCTTCACTGGAGTATGTATGCATATTGCTTGAGGACAAGCAATCTTTGGGAAGGGCGGACTGTAATGTCCCCTTTTCTAGGCGATCGGTGTGCGGAGCAGATTAGCCTATACATGAGCTCCCGTAGGCTAAATCGGATGTAGGGGAGCCTTTGGAGATATCAGAATCTTTGACAGAACCCAGAGAGCTCTTGATTGACTGTCGTTTGGGCTCGTTCGGAGGTCGTTTGACGGGATTTCTATTTTTAGCAATAGTCGATTTTAGGGTTTCGGTCAACGGGTCAACTGCAATATTACACTTCGGCGAATTAGGTATCCAGAACTGTTCACATTTTTTCATTCTGACAAGCGAAGGTCCAGTATTTTAATGGCCAAAGTTAATTTCATTAAGTGACATTATTTTAATATTTATAAAGTTTGTACTTTATATTATTAAGGGTCACTTATAACGTTGTAAAAAGGGGCCACTTTATAAAATAACTTTAAGTGGTTGAACCTAGTGCACAAGGGGGCCTGTTGAGGAAAAATAAGAGAAAATTAGAAATTAAATTATTTTGTGTGCACAACCCTAATTTTGCCCTAATTTGGGAGAACCCTAAAAGGAAAGATTAAAAAGGCTTTTGGGAGATCATTTTGGATTATGCAGGGATTATTTTTTCTTCCTTCCCTCTGGGTTTTGGAGAACTCTCTAGCAGAGACATTGCAGAGATTCTAGAGCTTGTGAGAGTTGGTAACCTCTTACAGGGACATTGACTTCGGGGTTGAAAGATTACCCTCAGGCCAATCAGCGGTATTTCCATACAAGGAATACATTCGGACTTCATTATTCAGTCTTCCGGAGTTGGGGTTTCCACACGGGGACACAGAGCTTTATACAAGGGAATATCCGGAGCGGGGACACCACACGAGTTCCAATCCGAAGGGCTGAGCCTTCATATTTATCTATACGAGAGATCAGATCAGCTAGGGTTTACAGAGGTATTTATTTTATTGTATTGAATTAATGTTTTCAGAATTGAAATCATTGTAATTTTTGTGCCCTAGTTCAGTATTTGAAATAAAAAAACAAAATACCTCTATATTTCTGGATTGTCTGTGTTTTCACAGAAATTGTATCAACAAAATAAAAAAGATTGAAAATTAGACCAGGGGAGGGTCATTACAGTTCGAGCTCACCTTTGACGAGGAAATCCAAGAGGAACTTGACAAGAGCTCAACCGGTTCCCCAAGTAGAAGAGAGAAGGGACACCAAGATGACTTCAAGCAGGTAATACAGATCAGAAGAAGATTGGAAAATACAACAATATCTCTTGCTAAAGGAAAAGGTGAACCTAGTAGTTCGCAAGGATTACTAGGTACCCCAATAGTTGTACCACAAGGAGGTAACTTAGGCAACTTGGGGAGATAGTCAGGTCTTCTCGGTGGCCTAAGGTTACCAGGCCAAGGGAGGAGTTTGGTTGGCCTCCCTCCTAGTGGCTTGAGGGGAAGAAATTTCCCTCCCGCTACCCCTAGGCCGTAGGGTCAACAAGATGGGCCGCAAGGACCATTCTTTGATCAAGCACAAAACAACCAACCTTTGTGTGATCATGAAGTGGGCCCATCAAGACCACCTCATGGCCCACATCAAAACTAAAGGCACCATAATAGGCGGCTGAGGACTTGAACAAACCTAGGACAACCAAAGGATGGGAATAGGTAGTCTTACATTATGGAGGTTTACCTAATGGAAGGAATTATGGTAAGGGAGCCATCACAAGGAAGACAACAAAGACAGAATAGGACTTTGGGGGAATGGAACATGATAAGACGAGAAAGAATTTGGCAAAATAGGGAAAAGTTAAGAAGAATGGGCTATCCCATAGGTCCAGTCAGGTAGACAAGTATTAACCAAACAAGGCAAGTGCCAAGGTACTATCGACAAGTCGATAGAGCGGTAGAGTGTCATCAATAGGCTGATAGGACGACAGGGCCTAGTCTGTAGGTCGATAGGACGACAGGTTGCAGTTTGTAGGCCAACAAGACGGAAGAAGGCCATCAGCAGGATGATAGGGTGATAGAGTGTCATCAGGAATATCATCAAACGACAACACATCGTCAAGTAGAGGGCCAGGAAGTAATACACCGTTTGGAGGGGACCAAAACTAAAGATTGTCATCAAGAGGGGTAGACAACAAGTAACTGCAATCATGAGACAAAACAAGAGGGAAATCACAATCAAAGGGACGAAGCAAGCGTTTCATCGACAAAGGACACGATAGAAATTCAAGTCTTCGTCGTTGTATGGATCATATGCAAGAGATGACACGTGGCAATCGTCACATTGTAAAGTATGTAAATAGAAACTTTAAAAGTATAAAAATAATAAAAATATAAAAAGCAGAAAATGAAAAAAAAATAAAGGGCGAGCGGGAAAAACACTGTCACTCGCATGCTGGGTGGTGAGGTGGCAATCATCCCATAAGTCGAAGGGACGAAGTGGCAGTTAAATAACAGTTATGCATTGGTGGCAATTGATTATAAATAGAGGCAAGTTGGGGAGGAAAATCACATTGGCAATCGCTTAGTCTGTAGAAAGGAGGACATAGAAGAAACAACACCATAGTGCAAGAGGAAGTCGCGGAAGAGGATGACAATGCCAAGGTAGAAGATTGTTGGCATTGCTAAGGTAGAGGAAATTTAGAAGTAGACGAGGGTCTCCAAATGAAGGAAGCAATCGACCTGACAAGGATAAAGGTGCTTATGCATCAAGGCGAGGGAAGACAAAAACCATACGAAATGATGAGAGGGCCATACATAATGGAGAAAACGGCTAAAATTTGAAATTATCCTCGTATTAGTTAGCGCACAAAAGGGTAACCACTATCTAAAGAAGTTGTAGTCAAAAGAGTTATTGTCCAAAGACCAGTCAAAGGAGCTACCGTTTGACAGCATTGTCCAAGGTAGAGTCAAAGGATTTTTTGTCTGAAAGTGCAGTTTGAGGTAGAGTCAAAGGAGTTGTCATCTAAAGTGTCATTTGAGGTAGAGAGTCAAAGGAGCTGCGATTTGATGACGCAGTGGAAAGGAGGCCTTCTCTAAAGGATTGTAGCAAGGGAAGAATGCAATTTGAGACAAGTAAGGACGGACGAGCATCATCTAGAACCCAAGTACTACCGTTTGGAGACACGTGTCAACTAAGCTGCAGTCAAAGACAATGTTGTCTAAAGCACATTGTCCAAGAAGCGCAAATAGAGGAAGCATCGTCGGAAGGATTGTAGCCAAAGAAGTGGGTTGTCCGAGAAACTACTGCCTGAGAAGTGTGTTGTCTGAAAAACTGTCTGGCTAGGGGGAGCAAAGATTGCCAAGATGCAAAAGTTGAATATTCCCAAAAGGATTTGACAAGCGGAGCAACAGAGAAAAGCTCCACCTGATTAGTGTTAGAAGGACGAACAAGGCATATCACAAGGCACACTCATAGGCCAATGACAGACTGACTCTGATACTTGAAGAGGCAACAAACAACAATCACAACAAAGAGCAGGTGCTAGCATTCCAAAAGAAAGGGAAAGGGATGCTAGACACCAAGAAATGGAGAAAAGTAAAGATAATGAGAAGGTACCTCTAAAAGAAATCACTTGAGTACACTTGACGGGAGAATACTAACGAACATGGTCGAAAAAGGCTCTAAAGAAGCATTCGTTGCGCACTAGGTTGCAAAATGCAAGAGTAAACTTCATTTTGCAAGTTGCAAATTTTGATAAAGAATTCTTTAAGGATTATTTGCTAATAATGTTAGAGGCATATGATCCGCAACTGAATGCCAATAATGTGCAAGTGGGTGACAGGGAGCTGATGGTTGTCTTTTCAGCAGGCAACTTCAGGAGGACATTTGGCTTGCCAAATCAAGGAATACCAGTGATAAAGAATTCAATGGATTCCAATTGAAGTAGACAATTGATCTAGGAAGTGATGGGCCTCACCCCAAAAGAAGTGCAGAAATTAATGTCGCATGGGAATCGTGAAGTTAAGCAATAGCAACTAAGTGAAGAACTACAATGCACCATGAACGTCATAAAGGCAAAATTGTCTGGAGAGTAGAGAACCTCAAAGATACCCATATGGCTCATATCGTATATGCAAGGGGTAATTGCTAGTGAATCCTATGACTGGGCATCCTACCTCTCATACCGCATTAAGACTTTCTTGATGCGGAGTACGAAGAATTTTTCAATGGTATTTCATGCCATTGGCTTGCTACTAAATGCTACAACACAAGCAAGGGTGCAGATTCCAGGATTGGATCCTCCTAGAGAGTTATCGGAGTTGGCACCAACAGTGCTAAGGTGGATGGATGCAAAACCACAGACGAAGGGAGGCACTCCGACAAAAATATCTAGAACGAAGAAGATATTAAGAATCTACTAGACGACTTAACTAGTGGATATTCGCCGGAGGATACACCACTGTCGAGACAAAAGTCAGGCCAAAAGCAGAACAAGTGCAAGAGGTTGGTAGTGGAAGAACGACCTCAACCCCCACCGCAAGCCATAGTGGAGGTAGTTGGCAAAATGGAGCAAGCTATGGAAGAAAGGCAGCAACAAGGAGCAATGCAACAAGAGGTTGGGCAAGAAGCTACAGTTGAACAACAACCTAAGATGCAGGCTCAACAGGAATTGGAGCTTCCAGAAATAGTGCCCATGGACAAGGAGGTCCAGGCAGCAGTGGATGCAATAGGAGATGTGCTAGTTGGAGCAACTGAATTTTTGGCAGAGTCTTAGCAACTTCATCCAAGTGCATCACCTCCAATGCAAGGGGAGTCGCACTTTGAGATTACATCCATAGTAGAAGAGGAAGGGCAAGAAAACAAACTAAGCCAGCTAAGACACCAAAGAAAGGGAAAGAGTCAGCACAGGAGGACATAGTACCTGTACCTATACAGCCACGATCAAACTCAGATGATAGTGAGCTCTCAAGAAGAAACATGTTGTTTAGGAGAGGAAGCAGCCAAAAGAAGGAACAGTTGGCTACTACAGCAAAAAAACAAGTAATGGAGGGTAAAGCAGCTAAGAAAGCCATCAATTTGTTAGGGCAAAGAGAAAATAATGTGGGAGGAACAACCACAAATAATGGCATGGATGATGATCTATGTGAGCATGTGTTGATAGAGGTGTCGAACTTCAAGCAACCACCAGGGTTGGGAGAGGACATTGATGCACAAGTACTTGTTTGCAAAAGATATCCAAAGTCATTGACATATTGAAATTAGAATGTGAAGTGGGTAGTGTAGGATAGTGGAGAAAGTGGCAGCTAATATAGAGAACAATTTGGGCAAGTCAGTAAATTGGTTCCATGATCAGGAATGGATAATGGAACTTGCTAGCATTCATCAAATCTACCCTCGGGAGTTGGAGACTGGCAATGTCAGAATTAAGGTTGGGGTACAAGAATTGCTAGAAGGAACCCAGACACTGTACAGAAGGCCAGCCAATATTTACATAAATGAAAGTCGTAGTGTACTTTGCCCACCAAATAAAACAAATGTGCAGTATGTGGAATTGGCACTAGAGTTAGTATCGACCTATGCCAAGATCAATTTTTTGGTATACTTGGTATGATGGTTAGCTACAAGTATCAAAAAGTTTTACAGTGTAGGTGAAAAGAAAGCTAACTAATTGCAGGCAATAGAAGCTAAACTTCGACAGGCGAGTGAGGAAGCCGAAGTAGAACTAGTCAAGCTAAAACAACAACTTGAGGAAAAGACTAAGGAGGTTGAGGAGAAGAATAAGGAGGTCGAAGAAAAGACCAAAGCCAATGAGGAATAGGACACAGTAATAGCACAACTGAAATCCGAGTGCTCAATCAAAGAGCAGTTGTTGGAAGCCAAGACAAAGGAGCTGGAGCACAAAGATCAATTGATTGCGGAAAGAGATGAGCAGCTTGCAACAATGACGCGGGGAACTACAAATGAAGCCTTTGCAAAAAGGGAGGAGGAGCTCTTGACGAAGTTGGCAGCAATGGAACAAAAAGCCAACCATTATGGTCTAGAATGGGCCAAGTACTTCAATTATGCCAAGAGACTCAAGGATGAGGAGGCATTGAAGCTACAACTTGCAGAACTGGGAAAAGTACCAATTCCACAGCCTCAACAAGCTAGTTCAACCCCACCGGAGCAGAGAAGGAGGTTGACGAGGACGTCGACCAATTTAAAGGAGAGGACAGATGTAGGCACTAGTTCTGGACATAAGTAGAAATAGAAGTGAAATTGTCTACAGCTAAGCGTGGTCCAAACGAAATGTAATGCAAATGATGTATTTAGCCACCATAATTAATCACCATAATATTTGATATATTGCAGAGTTGGCGTTATGTCCTAGGTACATAAGCAAGGGGGAAGTATTTATGTGCAACGTGTCTTGGAAACCATTGCCACCAACGGCCAAGACTGCACTATAAGAAACTCCTCCCCCCCCCCCCCCCTTCATTGTTGAGATCTATCAATCCATAAGTGCATAGAGAGATATGCATAGGTAAGATACAAGATATATCTTTGTATGTTGTGAGAAGCCATTGCTATTGCCAGAGCATATTGCAAGTCTGAATGTTGTAATCTATAAACACCATTTTGGCAGATCATCAACACAAAATCATTCTCCATTCATGTGTTGGACATCTCTGTTGATATCACTTTACTAGATTATTGGTTATGCATTGTCAAGGTAGTTGGTTGCAAGTTTCAAATGCAGTCAGATCTGTTACTTGCAAGTCACAATCAAGGAGTGCATATGCCATCAGACAACACCGACGATCATTGTTGTGGAGAGTAATCGTCCTGTTAGAGTGCATTCACCATCTAGGAACGTTGTTGTCTGAAGATCATACCATCATGCCATCACGTGGGTTCCATCATGCCACCATGTCAATGTCATCTAGAGGATGTCGTCTAGAGGATGCCATCTAGAGAGTGCCATCTAGAGGATGTCTGGAGGATGTTGTCTAGAGGATGTCATCTAGGAGTGTCATCATGTTGATTGAGAGTTGAAGTCCAATCTGTCCTCTTGTGTATGTTGTCGTCTGAGTAGATAATGATGATGACTTTATCCCAAAGCTCTAACTGCAGACGTGTTGGCTGTTCAACTCTGTCACTATGTCATCGTTGGGAAACCTCACCGCTTTGCTACAATCATGGTGGGAGAACCACATGATTGGGCTACTTTCTTGTTAGACCGTATTCAGAGTTTATGACGTGGTATATAAGGAAATTTTCAATGATCTTCCACGCCAGTGCTTTGATTTTGGATGCAATATCGCAGGAGAAGCTTCAGTTTCTAGGATTGAACGTTGCTAAAACTATTCTAAAGCGTGCACCCACAATTTTTAAATGGATACATGTGGTACCATTGATGAGGGTTACTACTCCGGGAAAGAAGCAAAGTGCCTCAAATAAGAGAAAGGCACAAGAAGCATAAGGTGATGAGACAAATGTTGTAGCTGAAGGAAGAGAGGAATCCGATGGAGTTGATATGCAGTTGCCAAATGCTGAGGAGATGGTCAAAAGGAGAAAAGGTGAAGAAGGTTGGAGCAGTAGTGGCAACAAATGGGAGCGCAACTGCAACAACAGCCCTGGCATCAATGGCAACAACAACAATAGCAGCTAGAGATTTAAAGACCCCCACAACAGGCCATAGCAAGGGAGACAGATGGCAGCAATGTTTAGAAGGTGGTGGAGGTTCAACAGAGTAAGAAGCATGGAATGTTGTAGGAGTCAGTGCAAAGGGAAGCTCCAACACAACCAAAAAGTCAAGATGTGCAAGGAGGTACTGTAGGTACCATGGCAGGTACCAGAGGAGTGGCGTAAAGTAAAACTACCACGAATGGACAGCAGCTAGAGTCGCAAGAACCTGTTGTGCAAGATGTGCACTGTCTACAGAAGGAAACACAATAGTCTAAGGCAAGATAGGAAACAATAATAGTTCTAGATGTAGATGAGGAAGTTCACTCTAAAGTTGACGCAGTGGGAGCATCACCACCAATGGATGAAGCACTGAGAGGAGATTTTGTTGGTGATGCTCTGGTATAGGCAGACCATGTTGATACACCTAAAATTTATAACACAACACCATTAAGACAATATGCAAATGCTATGGATCGATATGAATCACCTCCGTTGGGTGAGTGAACACCAATGGTGTTCACATGTACAACAACACAAGCTACAACACCAATTTCAGTTGTGTTGGAGGAGAGAGAGAAGGGGTAAAAACTACATCAAAGTACAGTTGGTGGCACAAGGGCCAAAGTAGCCAACCATCTAAGGAAGAAATTGAGAGAAAAAAGGAGATAATGGAAATAACGGAGAAAATTGTTGATGCAGGAGAAAAGCTTGAGGAAGAGAAAGCAACCAAACAAAATATCAATTTGACAAGTCACGGTGGGAAGATGTGGAGGAGACTACCACTGAAGATGACACATACATGGAACTGGTGAAGGAGACAAGTGAGCATTTCATCATCGAAGTGCCAAATTTAAGGAGCCCACTAGTTCTTGGGAAAAGTATCAATGAACAGGTTGACACATTCTTTGAGAAGTTGACTAGATTGTTTGATAGAGTTCACAGTGAGTTCAGAGTTGGATGTGTTGGAGACTAGAGACTATGGCAATTGAGAATGGAGAATTAGTTGAGCAAACTGGTGCATTGGGTTCATGACAATGAGCGTATGAAAAAGTTTGTAGAACTCTACCAAATGCAGCCATGGGAGCTAGGAGCTGATAGTAGTACTATCAATTGGATGCTAGGAATCAAGAATCTGCCAAAAGGAATTCAAGTACTCTATCAACATCCAGCACAAGTATATGCTGATGAAGGAAAATATGGCGCCGTATCCTGAACTTCCAGGTGTCAAATATGTGAAGTTTGCACCTGAGTTGGTAAAGTCATATGCCAAAATGAACTTTTTGGCATATCTCATTCAATGGTTAGCAGTAGGATTAGAGACATTCTAGAAAACAGTTTGTAACCTGAAGCTAAAGGAGGAAGAGTTGGCTAACCAAGTGCAGAGGGTAGAAGGACGATTTCAGCAAGTGCAAAAGGTTGCCAAAGCAAATCTAGCTGAGTTGAGGAAAGAGATGAAGGCTATGAGGCAAGTGCATGAAAAGCAGGATGAGATGATTGGTCAATTGAAGTCACAGTGTGCAGTGAGGGAGCAAACTCTAGAAGCAAAGATGTAGGAGATTGCTCACTGGGATCAACTAACTGCTAACTGTAATGAGCAACTGGCAGTAGCTACGAGGAAGGAAGTTGAATCAACAAGAAGGGAGGTGGAATTGAAGGCTAGGCTGGCTGAATTCGAGCAGAAGTCACATCATTATGGTTTCCAATTTGCTCATTACCAGGCCTATGCAGAGGGGTTGAAGGGAGAAACTGAAGCCTTAAAGCTGCAGATCCAACAGCTTGAAGGAGTACCTGTTCTGTCGCCTCAACCTCAAAAGAGCCAAAGTCCCCAAGAGCAATGACAATCATCAACAAGGACGTCGACCAATTTAGAGGGGAGAGCAGATGTAGGCACTAGTTATGACATGCCACCTTAGTAGAGAAAACAGACAAGTCAAAAATAGAAATAAGTGTGTTGGAAGTCAAAGTACGCGCACAACGTAATTCTGATGTCACAGTTTTTGTTGTGTAATTTGAATAAAGTCACACATTGTAATAATGCATGTAATAATGAGTTGAGTTATGTGTGAACATAGTCATGTAAGGGTAGTTATCACCCAGTTAGGAGATGAGGTGTTGGGGTGGTAGTTGCTTGTAACTACCGACCCCATAGATTAAATAGTACCCCCCCTCATTCCTTTGAAGGATACACACATACACACGGTAGATGGTAGATGTGAGAGGTAATGATTATTGTAGACACATCAACACATGCACAAGAGAGTAGATACATTCACACAGGCATTTTATTGTGTACGCCCGAAGGAAAAATTATGCAAAGGATATGTAAGATAATATCGTACGTATTTCACTTTACAAGCTATTGTTAATGCAAGGTCTACTCGTTCATTCATCGTTTATTAGTCTTTGCGTGTTCTTTGTATGCATTGTTACTAATGATTACTATAGTAGAGTAGATTCAATTTGTTAGTTGTATTATTTCCAAGTCTGTCACATAGGTCGTACAATGAAGGTGGCAAGCCGTCCAGTGAAATTGCCTGGCCGTACAGTGGAGAGCCTAGGCCATCAAGACTCAAGACAGGCCATCTAGTGAATGTTAGCAGTCTGGAAAAGGGCAGGCCATCCTATTTGCAAACTGAGCCATTTGAAGCAGTGAACAAGGTAGTCAAAGGCAAGAATATGATGCAAGCTGTACAGCCTCATCATTACAAACTTGATTATTGGATCTGTCAATCCAAATTGTTCCTCCAAGGGTGGAATTCCACCACCATGCTACAAAGCAATTTACGAATTTAAGTAAAAATAACAAAATTGTTGTTCCCTGGAAGATAGCAGGAATTTAAGATCCAAACATTTACAGGAAAGCTTTTGTGCCCCGGCATTGTATGTAATCATATAATAGATGTATCGCATTAATATGATAATCATGAGTTAAACGTTTCATCTAGCATATTAGTAAGTACAACAACCAAGTAATAAGTGAGGAATCTATTTTTAGCATGGCTCTTGATCTATACATGGCCATGTCAATTCTGGCATGAGAGAACCAGATAATTGAGAGGCTGATTTTGTTCGTGAATCAAAACTAAAAGGTTGAGCAAAGCTTAGGCTACAGCCATATGTTTCTGCCAAATGTTTTATGTACACCATCATTATAATGAAAAATTGTAGTTTCTTCCATACCTTTGTGTCATTCTCTATGCTTTTTAACAAGTGTCTGTAACCTTTTGAATTGGATCAAATCAAAGGGAGTACATTTTTAAATTAACAGGACCTGACCAAAAGTATCGTGTCTTAACATGCATTCCTTTTAGATATTAAGAAAAATAGACCTATTCTCTATAAATCTACAAATACAAATTCATGTAATATAATCAGTCTATTACACATACCTCTACAGTAGAATTATAGAATACATCAAACCCACAAACTCCAACAACTGATTCAACGCCAACTACAAGATTCTCAATGCCAACCTACAAAAATGTGATTCAATTAAGAAGATATATGGAAAAGAACAACATAGTTCTATAGTGAACATTAGTGTTAAAATGAGTAAAATGATTTGACTGAACATATAATTAAATCCACCTTAACTGATCATTAAATTAAATCCATCTTAATTTTATTTTCTCTCAGGTACTTTTGCCAATCTCAGATGCTCAATGTTCAACCCCCTCAGCCTCTTTGGAACAATCAACCAACAACTTTTTTCACTATATGAATTATTTAAATAAATATTGAATATTTCATAGAAGTAAGCTGATCAAATACTTTTGAATTCTTTAGCCAAGAATTACGTTCAAATTGATAATGCACCTTAAGTACGTGTGGATGTAAAGATAATCATAACTAGTAACCTTTTGAGGAGTTATCTCTCATGAGCCCCAATGAAAACAGACCACCATACAAGAGAAGGAATAAAATAGTGTCAACTCTAACTTCACTTACTTATAACCATTTCATCTTGTTATCAAGAGACACATACTGTAAAAAATGACAAAGAAACAGTAAGAAATGAGGAAGTTGAATGCATTGAAAAGGTAAGATTCTTTTGTATTTGGGATGTTATGGACAAATTGCTTTTGAAAATGCATTATCTTCACCAAATTTAAATTTTTACAAACCATGCTACAATAAAGACACATTCTCATTTTTCAATAGAATATTTGGAGTTATTCAACAGGCAATAAGAGCTTTGATTGTTTTTAAGTTAAATAAGGTTCAACATAACTCACTTGTTGACAGGTTCATTTTACATCGTTTATGAGCTAAATTACCAATTATAATTAGTTTTCAGGACTTATCTTTAAAAGAGAAAAGTTTGGGATATATTAAGCATTTTGAAAAAGCAAATCATTGAAAACGGAATCAAGGATTTAAGGTGACAGGAATGCCAAAACAAGTAAATGTTGGTGTTGTTAAATGTTGAGGTAGGAGATCAAGACAACAAGCCCTTAAAAATGCATAAACTATTTATTTGAATACAATGTTCCATATCAAACAATTGTGACCAATCTCTGTCTAACCAGGCGTTAATTTGTATTTAACTGTGTATCCCCTTGTCCATAAAGCCATTCATATTTGTTGTTGTTAGGATGTATATTTTAGATTTTACAGTATTAAAGGAGTTTTCTTAATTCTTAAAGAAGAAAAAAGCTACATTTGTTAAAATATTATTTTTCAACATATAACTATTACATTTTAAGCACTTCATCATTCAATGGAATACCACTTGCAAAGTTGTATTTTCCCAAATTAATTCTGCTAAATGTTATGCTCCCGTCTTGGCAGATTTTGATTTTGTGGCAGTTTCATTTTGCGGATGAAATTTTTAGATGTTGGTCTTTATATAGATCTATTTTAACATGATAAGGATGCAAAACTTCAACCCATATGTTACATTAGTCAACCTCTGACATAAGGCAAAAATAAATATTCTACTATAGAAAAAAAAAACTCGGGATTGGGCCTGGGGTTACCTCTAGAGGAACCAACAAAATTCAACTTTTTGAAGTCCAGTGGAAGAACTTCCCAACTCAAATTGGACGAATCCACATGGTCCATACTAATGCCATTATCAGAGGGGTGAATCTTCTCCCACCAAACAGTAATCAGCTTGTTCCAGGTCAAGAGTTTCTGGACTTTGGTTTAAAGTGTACACTTGCTAAATTGATAGGTTATTGCGTCCACTTTGACATGAACTTTCTCTGTAGGTAAATTTTGATCTTGAATAATTGTAGCATTTTTTTTCCTTCCATAGGTGCCAAATGATCAGTCTTGAGATCACCTTCCATAGAACCTCTAAATAGCTGCTCCTTTTTTGTCATGCCAAAAAGGCATCAACCAGCTTCTCTGACCATGCCCAGATAAATGCAAACTTCTGAGTAAAGAATCCCAGACCCTTAAAGCAAAAGGACAGTGCAGCAGTATATGTGTAGCTGATTCAGAGGCCAGATAGAAGAAACAATGGTGGGATGGTCAAACCATCACTGTGCTTCAATTTATCACACATCAAGATGCCTTCAATATAGATCATCCAAGCCAAAGCATTTGCTTTAGAAAGCCCATAACAATACCAAATACTTGTTGGCAATTTTGGCACCTTGCCACATTGGGAATTTTGCTGGAGTATTTTGGATGCAATATTTTGATGAAGTTTTTTATTGTATATGGCGGCTTTTATTTCAGGAATAATTTCATATGTTCCTTATATGTTTACACATGTGTTCTTTTTGCATTGGTGTTATAAGAGTTTTCTAAACTTCATTCGGAATTTAAGTTCACCTCGCTAATGAATGTACCAAAAATGTTCAAACTGTTGGGGCATGGATTCAAATTCATTCGGAATTTAAGTTCGCCACCATTTGGCCTTGTTTCCATGTCGTGTAGGGGCATGGATTCAACAAGGTTCAAACTGTTGTATGAGGCAACGTATACGTTGCCTAGAAGCATGAGTATGCCGACTGGGGCAAGAAGAAAGCAGTTAGGGTAATTTCCAATGACATTTGAATGGTTTAGCTAGTTGTAAGCCATAAAGAGGGCGTTGTCTAGAACAACACTTAGTCACTTCAAGCAAATCAAGTGTCTGCTATTCTCCCAAATACACCATTTATGGTAAACAAGTTGTCGCTCAACAAACATAAACTATTCCAACAAATGAGGTGGGTCATTCAGATTTGCCTTCATAGTCTAAGTGGTTGCCCTTAGAGGAAAGGGGTGAGCTATATGATTCAAGTAGTCATCTAGCCCTAGGAATTTGTCATCAGGGTGTAAGAGTAAGTCATCAAAGCCCAACAAAACATTGTCCAAACTAGAATTTTCGTCACGGACAAAGCATCTACTATCAATAAAGAGAACATTGCCATTTGAGCAAAGGACATTGTTTGAGCAGTGCAAGACACTGTTTGGGCAGAAGAGGGCACCATCTAGGTAGAGGAGGAGGATACCCGAGGTATAGAAGACCTCACGTCAGCCTATGTCTAGGCCATTTAGGGACTTATCGATGTCTTTTGAGACAAGCACCAAGACAATGGAAGCGACCCTAGCCATCTAGGCCTGACCACCAAACCATCTCAAGGGTGTCGTTTGGCCCTACCCAACAAGCCATCTAGAGGATGTCATCTAGGCCTACCCACCAAGCTATCTTGAGGGTATCGTTTGGCCCTACCCACCACCCCGTTTGGGGGATGTCATTTGGGCCTACCCAACAAGTCATCTAAGTCATCTAAGAAGTCTTCACAAAGCCCACCAAGCAAGTCATTTAGGGTAGAGTAGGGATGTTTTCGAGACAAAGGAGGTCATTTGGACCAACAAGGAGGTCATCTCGACAAAGGAGGAGGTTAGTTGAGGTGCAAACAATCACCATGTCATCTATGATTATGTAAGTTTTGCCATCTAAAAGTGTGTAGTTCAAGGCACCAAATTATTGTTAAGGGAAAAACTCGGCCCAAACGGTAAACCTTTGTGGGTATGTGTGAAGGATGTGCGATGATGGGCATTGCCCATCATATTTGGGATGTGGCTGCTTGCATGTAACAATTTGTGATGGGAGAACAATGTTTTATTGGTAGCAAGCTACAATGCAGCTAGTTGTGGAAGATGTATGAAACTGAACAAAGTGAAAGAAATGTGACGAGATTCACGTATTGTGTTCAATACTTCTACCCGAGTTTTCAGTTGGTTTGTATACGGGCAGATTGAAAAGTCTAAATGAGGAGATAGATATAGGTAGACGATCTGACACATGAATGAATGTGACATCTGCATGAATGCACGTGTATGAACAAATGAGAATACGAATATATGTGCCACTTTGGTGATGTGTTATTGATGTGTAAATAGAGTTATTGTAAGTTTTTTCATATAGTATTGTTGTAAGTGTACATGTCTAGAAGTATTTGTAATATATATTACATAATGTAATGTTACGATACATTTTAATTTTTTGATGTAAACAGGTAGTTCGGTAGTTACGCAGTTGCCAACTGCTCATCAGTCCTATAACACCTATATTTACACATTTGTGTGGTCAGAGGATGCCAATGATGAGAGAGGGAGTTGTTCGCAAAATTATGAAGTTGGTCGATGCTGCTCAAGTCAAATCTGTGTGTGTTGTGTGCTTGACTGAACCATGATATATTAAGATAACTACATTGCAAAGGATACACACAGTGTGTGCAGTATATCCATACGTATCTGTAAATTCTATCCATTGTGTACCTTTGTTTATTTAAATATAATAGAATTATATTGTAGTGAGTCGTATTCTATTTCTATAGGCAAAGAATTAAATACAACCATTTGCACCTATTGCAGTAGGCTTCCAGGCAGTTATTATTTTGTTTTTTCCTTATCACTATAATTGTATGACATAGTAACAACAAAAACTTAAAGCCTATATAAAAATAGTTTGAATTTTGAATCATGAACCATGATGTATTTTTTACATACTATCTACCACTAGTAAAGAGAAATTCAATGATTATCTCCTTATTTGTGTGTTGCTAGAAGTCAAAAAAATACACACTCAAATGAATAATCACTACTGCAACAAAACTTATGTGAAAAAGCCATTCGAAGTAAAGTTATAAATATAAACAAAATCTTATATAAATTTTTAATACACTAAGTTACCATCACAACGAATACACACCTGCACAAACAGTGGCGATTTAATTGTCAAAGGACCAAGTTGAAAACTTCTTCCACAGCAAAATTGACTTTTCACCTATGATCAGTTCTTGTAAGAAGATGCATGAACAAAATAACATTAACAACAAGACAATTAATGTAAACCTATCTCTATGATTTCAAAAAAGCATTGAGAATAAAGTCTGTGATATAAATAACTTAAAGTCACTAAAATCAGTCCATGTCATATTTCTACAAGAGTAAGCAATAACGAAATGTAAGATGCTACATCAGTTCACAAGCAGCCACTGAAAGGCACACTTCAAAAAGCCAATTTACAATGCTTTGGAAATGATTGTTAGAAACTAAATTGCATTGATTTGCAAAGAATTGGTACAAGTACATCGAAAATCAAAGGAATCATTACTAATAAGATGTTTCCATACCTGTCAAACTTATATCTTGACTTGGAAAATGCTTCTTAACAAGTGTAATACGGTCAATCTTAATCTTTATGTATAAGAAATTAAACATTATATTTATTAAAATGGCAGCCACAACATTTTGGTCATGACCCTTCATTGACCCATGTCCATTTTATATATTTACAAAGTTCCTAGTGCTTTCACAATGTACTCGAAACTTTTACATAATGCAATACAGTTCTTTTCCTCAACGTTGAGGATACAATAAAATGCAACATAGCACTGGACCCGACATTCCCATACTTGGGGCCAGTTTCGTAGATTGACACAATTTCAGCATTCCATTGTTTCATTAAAAAGCAAACTTAAATTTACAGCATAGATGTATGTCGTTAAATTCATGTATGAAGGATCTAGAACACAACCCAATTGAAGAAGCATTCAATTTGTAGGATAAGGCTTTATAAGATTCAAAACCCTGAAAAAATTGACAAGCAAACCCACAAATTATATCCCACATGGATGTGACAATAGCTACAATACATCCCTTGATAATCCAGATGTGAATCCTTTTTTTTTCATTCGAGGTTGTCAAAATACTAATTGTGATATGAGAACACAAAGAGATGGCTAGAATGTATATGTTGTACACTGTGTTGTGTATAAAATGAGCACAAGAGAACACTCTAGAAGAAGCTTCTAGACCAGAGAGTTGCATACTGGAAGCTTCTTTGAGAATAAAGAGAGAAACTTATACAAGATTTACAAAAGGACATGCAAAGAATATACAATTATTAAATGCATCTACAATTACATGTACTTACTACATACAATTCAATATGACAACTCATGTAATTATTTCTCATCATTTGCTCTTAGCATAGAGGAACTTGCCCCCAATTTTTGCTTTAGATGTGGAAATTGCTGCTCAAATGTTGAGTGGGATATCCAATAAGCTTGAGTTGGCAATAAGCCTCTACAACCAAGAGATAGCTGATTGCACTACTGGTGGATGTGCCGACATCAAAAGAGGTATTGTCATCCAAAAGGAGGACAAATATATGGAATCATCTCCTTAGGATGAGAGATAACAACATTGTCCCTTACGTGTTGTGGTTCATGAAGTTTAAGCATGATGTCCAAGGAGTTAGTAGAACAAGCCACGCTGCACTAGAATGTTTGTAAACCTAGCGATAAGTGGACAAGGTGCTAATATGATGTTGGAATAATCCTTGTACTAGGCTCCCAAATGTAATCTTAAATAGAGTACCTAAGTAGACAATGAATCTTAAATAGAATACCTAAGTAGACAATAAGAGGTCAAATCCCTTGGGAAGACTAAATCAAAGGTCTTGATCATAAGAGTCCTAAGAGTGTAGGATCTACTAAGGGTAAAAAGTGAGGACCCGTGAGATGATATGGTTGTGAGGGGCCTAAAGGATGGGATCTAACAAAGGGTAAAATATTGCGGGCCCTTGAGATCACTTCATCTAAAGGCCGCAATCTCTAGGTTAAAGCTTGAATGGAGTAGATCTATTAGAGGGTAAGACGTAAAAGCCCTCAAAGAGACTAAATAGGGCCTTGACTGTAAAGGGCCTGCATATATAGACCCACTTTGAGTAAAATATGGGGACCCTTTAGATGACTAGATCTAGAGGCCATAGTCACTAGGCTCTCATTTCAAATGATATGATCACATAGAGACGGTCAAAACAATACACGTTGTAAACTCATTGTATTATGTACATGTGTACAAATAAATGTTCTAAAAAGAAAACCTTGTAACAAAAAAACAATGTGTATAAACTTCTAGTGCAGCACGGCTTTTTCTAGGGCTTTATAAACACTTTTTTTCTTTTTTTTCTTTTTAAAGAAAATGAGAAGGTAGCTTCTAGAGAATTCACATAAAGATATATCCAAGAAATGTGCAAAGGATATACAATTACTAAATACACCTAAAATTATTAAATACAATTAAATATGATAGTCCATGTGATCATTTCTCATGCAAGGCTTTAGAATGTGTTTCAAGATTTGTAATTTTGTAAAATCCTTCAAAAAGTGCTTTGATGTGAAGCATAGCCTTGGACAACTGGATTACTATTGAACATGGAAATCAGCAAGTGCAATTTGCACCCATGATCACAGTTCAACAAATGGATGGGGAGGTTTCTACTCTCCCCAACCTCCGAATCTCGGGTCGGTTCCCTTCTACCTTCTATCTAATGCTGAAAATAAATAAAGAAAATTGATCTAAAACATGCAAAAACCAATAAGCAAACTGATGCAAAAAACAAATCTAATCTACTTTTGTTTAAGGGTGAGAAAAATAAAATGCAAAATACGATCGAGGCCGTAGCGAGGTTTAAGGTTGGTGCAATCAGCAACTCCAGCAGATACCAAATAACTTCACTGTGATCAAATCTCCAAAGTAATCATCCATATCACAAAGAAAAATGACTAATAGAGGGAAAAAGAGTGGTGCTACTAGTTCCATGCATCCATAAGTTAAAGGTTAAACACAATAATTTATGAATATCGACCATAATCCTTTATTTCATTGATCTCTAGAGAGTAGCTCTGGTATGCTAGGCAACCAAAAGACCCTTACAATGAGCATTCAACTCTTATTTATACTTGAATTTGTAGCCATAAAATGGACTACATACAATGTACCCCGATGATAATTACAAGGTGATTACATCATCCTTATCTTGTTTACTAAAAATAGACTCGAAATGAAGTGCCCTGGTTGTTGGTTGCTCCAATGAGCAGGTCACTTTGGTGAGCAAGGCACTCCAATGAATGAGTTGCTATAACAAGCAAGGCGCTCTGGTGAGTGGGGCGCTTCGGAAAGGAGGCACTCTATGAAGTGGAAAATGCTCAAAGCAAAGCATCTATGAAGTCCCAGCTTGGTCCCTTCATATCTTTCATATTGATTGCATGACAGAACTTGTTCTAGAAGCAATAGTAGTAGTCATCTGGTGACTTGGGGGGACATCAATCCTAATTGATGGGAGATCCTAGATGGTGACTTATCCATTGAGCAACAGAGTCTTCTACTAGATTTCACATGTCCTACTTACTTTGGTTAAACCAACATCTGTAGGATTTCCCAATCCGTGTTGAAAGGAATCAAAGAATTATTCAGTGAATCAATTTCATCAAATAGTTCCTCATATGTATCTCTCTAAAGATCCTCTGCTTTCGTTGCCATCTTCCTTATCTCTTGGTATAGTTCTTCAAGCTTGCTTATAATCAATTGCACGTCATCTAACTAAACGTCCTTTTCTTTTCGTCCTTCAATGATCCTGGTAAGTTGCTCTGTCATGAGTATATCAAGGTCTAGTTGTCCCATTCCAATCACCTAGTTGATCTTCTTTTGTGCCTCACCGATCACCTCTTGTAACTTGGCAAGGTTCTCTTCACAACTCTCCAACTTGTTTATGTTGTGAGTGATGATTTTAACCTACCCAATGAAGATAGTTTTATCTGTCAAACCTTGTTGTTTCACTTTCTGAACAACCATATTTTGAACCTATTGCATTATTTCATTGTGTCCCTTGCTTCCAATTGTATCCTGGTCTATTCTATAGTTGGGGCCACTTGGTCTATCAGCTCCTCACACTCCTTAAAGTAAGAGAAATATCCCTTGGCACATTGAATGTCTCTATTGATTTCATCCCAAAGGAATCTCACTCGCTTGGGTGTTGATGCTTTTGACTTCAACTCTACTATGTAGGAGCTAGTTCTAACGTACCACCTCAAGTCAAGAAATAAATAAGTTAGAAATAAAATATGCATGGATGTCATATACACATATAATAAGTTTTGTAATTTTGGATAAAAGTTGTACGTTGGAATAATGCATGTATTAATGACTTAAGTGGAGATATGTACGAAGTGAGTCATGCAAAAATAGTTAACACTAGTTTGTCTTGTAGTTAGGAGGTGAGGTGTTAGGGGTGGTAGTTGTTTGTAACTACCATCCCCAAGTTTAAATAGGACCCCCTCATTCATTGGAAGGGGTACAAACACACACAAGGGTGAAGGTACGAGAAGAGACAGAGGGGACTTACAAAAACAGAGGAGATATACTTGCATTGTGTATGCCAAGAGGGATAGTGTGCATTGGAGATATTCTACACAAGATCAGATACTGTAATTGTAGAAGATGTCCTACACATTTCACCGTACAGGTTATCACTAATGCAATATTTTTTCATACTCATTCATCAATTGCTATTGTCATTATGTATTCTTTGCATGTACTACTAATGATGATTGTTGCAATAGATTAGATTCAATCTGATATTTGTATTCTTTCCCAGTTTCATCGTACAGGGTTGTCTAGGTAATTGACAGGTCGTCCAACCTAGTGCTAAGCCGTACAAAGCAGTTGTCAAGTTGTATGAGGAAATTGATGGGCCGTACAGTGAAGATTCTAGGCCGTCAAGACAAAAGGCAAGCCATCCAACTAGTGCTAGACGTCTGGAAAAGGGCAAGCCATCTTATTCTCAGACTGGGTTGTAAGAATCTGAGAGTAAAGTAGTTAGAGGTAAGGATGTTATGTAGGTCGTACAGCCTCATTATTACAAGCTTGAACATTGAATTTGTCAATCCAACTTGTTCCTCCAAAGGTGGAATACCACCATCGTGCTACATTTGGTGTCATTGTCGTTTGAAGTTTGAACCAAAGTTTATGGGTAGACCCAAAACGCCATATCAAAACATGTGAAACGATATGGAAAGCCAATGGCGTAGATGAAGGATCATGGTTACGATTGTTTTCGACCACATTGCATGGAATACCAATGGATTACCCTTCACAACATGGGATGAGTTGAAGACTGAATTCAATAAAGAATTCAGATTGCTTAGAGATGATACAGAGATCATTGGAGAGATCTACTCAACGAAGCAAAAGAAAGATGAAAACATCAAGTCATACAATCACCAATTGAAGGAACTCATCGATAAAAAGGTAGCGATAAACTATAAAAACAATGGTTTCTGGATGGATTGCTACTACAGTACAAGAAGAAAATGAAGGTAGTTCCACCAACTACCTATCAAGAAACATTTGATAGAGCGATGAATTTGAAAAGTGAAATGAAGAAAACCGCAATAGTTGGAGGAAGGGCAATCCATGATTGAGATGATGATTCAAACAAGGATCAAGAGGAATCAAGTGCGACAATCCAGGCCACAAGAAAGGACCTAGAACGCATGATTAATGATGTGAAGGCAAAGAAGAAAAAGGACATATGGTGTTCATTGCAAATCAGAAGGATACACCAATGTCAACTATCTGATGAAAGCATTCTGCAATATTTGTTAAGTTGTGGGGCATGTTGTTGTCGATTGTCCATTTAACCTCAAAAGCGCAAGACACCGTACGTTAACGGTGCAAAAGGAGAGCAAGGAAGAGAAACCGACCACTTGAAATAATGAACAAGGATCAAGTGGCAAATACAAGAGCAACTACCAAGGAAGAAGGCAACCACAACAAGGAAATCGATCCACAGCAGGAGAGGATCAATTGCAGTATAATTCAAACGAGAGGCCAATCATTCAATGTCGAAGATGTCGAGAGTAGGGACACTTTGCACACAATTGCCAAAATAGCCCAACAACAGGAGGCGGTGGAAACAACAATGCAATGATGTGTCAATGGTGTGTATTGGGCATTCACAAGGAGGTGAATTTCCCCAAAAGAGAAAGTAGAAGCAACTCCTAAAATGTCAATCTTATTGATCTTGAGGAACCTTCACAGGACTAGCAAAAAAGGAAAAACACATGCTAGTAGTAAAACAGGCATAGGAGAAGAAATCATAACAGTACCCAAACCCTGCTCGAGAAAAGAAGAGATGGTAGGAAGCACGTGTTCAAATTGAAGAAAAAATGGAGAAGACCAATCAGGAGAGACTGCTCCAGGAGAAGAAATTGAAGAAACCCATCGCAATTAAAGAAAAGGATATAGTAACGAACCATTTGGCACAAACTATAGACTATATGGCACAGACCAATATGCATAGAAATGAAGGGAGTACTGACTGTAAAAAAAGTAAAGATTTTTGATCAAATGTTCATCATGGATCTTGTGGTGATTGCTATGCAAAAACCAGCCTATGATGTGTTGTTAAGATACGGGTGGCTACGCATAGCAAAGGTGAACCACAACTGGGAGAAGGACCGGTTGATTCAAGGAAGGCCAACACAAGTACATGATCAATTTGAAGAATCATTCCATAAGTGAAGAATTGGCGACAACCGATGAGTCCGAGAATTCATCATTAGAGGATGAGAACGGACGATAACCAAACAAAGGTGTGCTGGAATTGGAAGAATGCACAAAGGATAAGGAGTGCTCTAACTATGGACTCCTCCATTGGCAAATGGAGGATTATGAAGTCTTCCATCCAAACTATGTGTATTAATACAGACAAAGAAGATCGAGATGAACCAGTACGGAGTGTATATGAGATCGGAGAATGCAGCCAAAATGCAAAGTCTACGGCCAAAGTTGATGAGAAGTGGACTTTTCCATCAAATTTTACATAGTATAGTGTTGTCGATGCATTGATTGATGAAAAACCAGCATATCCAATTAATGTAGAGAAAGTGGTAAACAAACCTAACACCATATAGTATGAAGGACCAAATATGGTGCAGGTAAACCTCGGTGAAAAAGATAAAGAAAAGATGATCCATTGCGGGGATGACTAAAATCAAGTCTTGAAAGCACCAGCTTTCAAAAAATTCATGCAGTATAAGGATATCTTCGCATGGACATATAACGATTTGAAGCAACTTGAATTGTGTGTGCATCGATTCCATTGGTTTCCGGCGCACAACCAATGCAAATAAGAACCTATAGAATGAATCCAAAGTATGCAGCCTTAGTCAATGTAGAAATTGAAAAGATGTTGGATGCTGGAATCATTTTTAAGGTGACTATGAGTGAGTGGGTGTCACCAATTGTGATTAGTTTGAAAAAAGAGAGTAATCAAATCCACATCTGTGTTGATTTCAAGAGTTTGAAAGTCGTAACTATTAAGAATCCCTTTCCAATTCCTTTCACTAATTCAATTTTGGAAGAGGTTGCAAGACATGAGATCCATTCATTTTTGGATTCTCGAGTTATAATCAAATTAGTATAGCCAAAGAGGACAGGTTGAAGACTACTTTGTAGAAACGAAATTTAGCATACATACAATTCCATTTCCACTTAATAAATCTACAAATCTGCAGCAATTAATAATAACAATACATAGGCAACATACAATAACAACAACAATGGCAGATGATCAATGAATGAGCAGATTTATATTATCAGCAATGCACTCTCCTTTTGATGCCAACAATCATTTACAGCCAATAGCAACCAGCCATCACAACCATCAATACACACATACGTGAAAGCCAACTCCACCTTCATCGGCATACATCTCAAATGAATGACGTATGGGTCCTATTTATACAACTCGAAATTAGTTGCACCCTCCAACTACTCAACACCTCATCATTTTCCTAAATTACATTTGACTTGCATTTGACTTGCATTAGCTTACATTTACATTTCATTTCATAAGTCACGTTATGACTTGTCCGCACGTGACTTAACATTGCACATTATCATATTATTACATTACTACTTTATAACTTTATTAAATATATATACACACATTTTGACAAACACTTTGCATAGGAACTATAAATTAACACAAAATACCAAAACTTATTCATTAAACGCAAACATATCAATTTGCCTGCCTACATCTATCCCCTCCTCTAAACTGGTCGGCGTCCTCGATGACACATGAGCTAAACACTAGGGATAGAAGCACTGAACAACGTACTGGAATTTCTTGTCGCACTCCTTCCGCTTTCTCCTATTCCATACATCTTTTGCAACAAACTTCACTTCAAACTACTGCTCACAACACATTGTTTTTTGATTGCTCACTCCACTTTCTACAATCAATCACATCATCAACTTCATCAACATGAGCAACATGACCAACATGACGAACATGACAAGCAATGCCTATCGCCACCTGTGTCAAGGGTCAAGGTGGCGAGAGCCCCCTTATAGGCACACTTTGGTAGCCTTGGCTCAACCCACTCAAATAGCGTTCCCTTGGCTCCACATTATTGTTCTCTTGCTTCAACTAGTTGTTGCTTAGCCTCTGACAAACATCTCTCTCCTTGTATGTCAACTCTTTGAATGGCAAATCATTGTATGACAGGTCACTCTACGATACCGCCTTGTACGGTAGGCATGTGTACAACATCTATTTGTACAACACCTGTTTGAACAGCAGGTCCTTGCATGGCATCACTTGTACGACATCCTCTTTGTATGGCAGGTCTTTATACGACACCTCTTTGAACGACAGGTATTTATATGGCACTTACTTGAACAATACTTCCTTGTATGACAGGTCTTCTTGTATGGCGACTTCACTTGTATGACAAGCACTTGAACAACATGCAGTTGAACAAGAGGGACTTGTATGGCATGTACTATCTATGACAAGACTCACTTGTACGGCATATACATGTACGAAAAAACTCAATTGTATGGCATGCAGTTGAACAACAAGGACTTATACGGCATACACTTATATGACAAGACTCACTCATACGACACTCCTTGTCAACACCATTTGTATGAAACTCCTCATCAACAATGTTTGTCAACAGTATGTCATCACTCACCAACTTGTACGACACTTCCTTGGACGTTATTTCCCCATACGACACTTGCTCAAACGAAACTTCCTCGAGCGGTATCACTTGTACAATGCCATACATCAGTATCACTTATATGGCATCTTCCAATTGTACGGCAAACTCCATGACACCCAATTTATATGACAATGCTTCATCAAACAACACTTCATTTGTATGGCAATCTACCGTACACACTTTGCCTTGGATAGAGCTCTACCATACTTTGTTCACTTGTATGGCAGTCTGTCATTCTTCCTTGTCTGCATCAACCAGTTTTGCAACTTCTTCCTGCACAACCTTGACTACTTACTAGATTTCTACCTCCTCCACCTCCTCAATTCCAATCAAGCTCATCAAGTTCTCCTCCTAAATCAGGTTCACCTTTGTTGCTTCCTGGCAAGGGTTGTAACTTTTCTCTAACTCTTTGAAATCTGTATGCATCACTGATTTATCCTAACTCACAGCATTTTGACAATCACGTACAAAGTGCCTCCCCAATTGGCATCGCCGACACTGTACAATGGTTCTACCTTCAATATCATACTATATTCAAGGTTTTTTATTTCTCCAACGGTTGTCACAAATCGCATTACTAGCAGCATCCCTCCTTCATACGATCTCCCTTTGTGTTGCATATTATTGTAGCAATAAAGCATTCTCTAATTCACAACGTTGACTACTTACTAGATTTATGCCTCCTCCATTGAAATCAATTTCACCTCCTCAATTCCAATCAAACTCATCAAGTTCTCCTCCTCAATCAGGTTCACCTTTACTGTTTCTTGGCAAGGGTTGTAACTTTTCTCTGACTCTACGAAATCCGTATGCATCACTAGTTTATCCTAACTCACAGCACTTTGACAATCACGTACGAAGTGCCTCCCCAATTGGCATTGCCAACATTGTATAATGTTCTGCCTTCAATATCATATTGTATTCTAGGTCTTTTATTTCTCCAACGGTTGTCACAAATCGCATTACTAGCACCATCCCTCCTTCGTACGATCTCCCTTTGTGTTGCATATTATTGTAGCAATGATCTTGCATTCTCTAAGTCACATCCATCATCGTTCTTCTTTATGGAGTCACTTCCTTCCCTGACTTCCCAACAACATTTGGACGAGGAACTACTCTCCTACCCAAAATCATCACTCTCACTATCTAGGTTATTCTCCATATCAGAATCACTTTCATCCTCAAGGTCACTCTCCTCTACATTAACATGACACCAGCACTTTAGTGATGTTTTTGCATCACTTTCCCAAATCAAGGCATATTCCAAAGCCTCTTGGTATGATCTCGGAGGGAACATTGTGATCTTCTTCCAATATGTAGGAAGAAGTCCGTCTATGAACCATCTCCTCTTCAATGCATTTGATGGGTCTTCCTCCAAATGGTTAAACAACCCACTCAACTTCCAATTGTATGAACAAACAGACTCATTCTCACCTTGTTTCATTCTATAAATTTCAGCAATGACCACATCGTCATTGTCGTACAACTGAAATTCTTGCACAAATGCATCGCGCATCTCTTCCCATGTTTGGTACTTGTCCTCTGGTAATTTCATATACCAATATACTGTGAATCCACTAAATGTCGCAGGGATTAACCACCTCCAGTTTGCCTCATTTTGCCTAGTCGCTCTCCACATCGGGAGGCAGATTCGGCAATGCCTAAGTAGGTCTTTTGTTGTTTCTCCATGAAACAGTGGACACTTACACAATAAACCCAAACTGACCTTTAGTTTGATAGGTTGGCTTTTCATTGGCAGCATTTGTTTGAATCTCTCTCCCTTACGCACATCACCCTACAATTGCTCTTCCATTGTACTCTCGTTCTTCTCACTAGACAACATTCCAACCTGCAATTGCTCCGATGTCAAACTCTCGTCCCACTCACCATCGAGCACACCAATCTGTAGTTTCCCTAGTGCTGGTGTAATGAACCTCTTTTATCATACCATATATCTTTCAACAATATATCAAAATATTCAACATGCATTTACAAATAAATTAATTGCACAATAAATTGCTCAATAAAATAGAGATTGATTATACCCTTGAGGTAGGGGAATATCATACAATGCTCCTTTTGGAAGGAAGCCACTCCACAAGATCTCTAGCTCCACGAGCCAAGACTTCTCCAAGAATATATCATAGATTTTAGATACCTTTTACAATGGGGGTGCATCTCTCTTTATACAAGAGTGTGATGGTTCACCTTCCATGAGTTACAAGATCACCCATGTGGAGGTTCACCTTCTATGAGTTACAAAGTGCATGACAATATTCCTTGCGGTTACATATGACAATATTCCCCCAACGGTTACAAATATGATTCTATGACATACCTATTTCTATTTTGACATGTGGCCTTCCTTACTCAATAATTAATTTATGGCTCATACCATTATACAATACAATATTAAATACCTATCTTGGTACCTAACATTCCATCCCCCTTACAAATGTTTCATCCTCGAAACATTAGAAGAGGCTAAATAATATGATCTTTTGAGCCATGCTGAATAATGGTACCAATCTCGATCATCCATCCATCCAAGTGGAACTATGATTGGTGGTGGTCTTCTTTGATGCCAATGCCATGTGTTGAAAGCATAAATTTCA
This sequence comes from Wollemia nobilis, assembly GCA_028583015.1. Taxonomy (NCBI): domain Eukaryota; kingdom Viridiplantae; phylum Streptophyta; class Pinopsida; order Araucariales; family Araucariaceae; genus Wollemia; species Wollemia nobilis. Next base: position 13,559,986 of record JAQPPZ010001195.1, read on the forward strand.
TCTTTTTTCATCCATACCTGCTTGCATTTAAGACTTGTAGCATACCCAAAGTTTTGGCTCCTTGGGTTCCTTATATGTCCCTCATTGTTCTTATGTGGCCTCAAGCCCTGTCGCCATGATTGTTGCCTCTCATGGTGGTGTGGATGGCGATATACTCCAACCTTAGCCTGATGTTCAAACTGTTTTTTGACTCTTCCTTCTTGCTTTTTGTATTTGTTTTATCCCTTTCTTTTACTTCTTCCTTGATCTCCTGTTGAGATTCTATTTCATATTCTTTTGCTTGTTCTTCACTATGTTCCTTTGTAATAGACATAGTAGTCAGACTCTTTTGGACTCCCGAGTACTCGGCCGAGTCCGAGTTCGAGTGGGCTCAGCCGAGCCGAGCCCACTCCTCCTTTTTTTTCTGGACTCCACCAAGTCCGGCCGAGTCCTGGGCCGAGTCCGAGTCCAACACGAACTCTCGAGTCCCGACATCGGGACTCGGCTGGCCCAAAAAAAATGGAAGTTAAAAAAAAAAAAAATTACGTCCAGGGCGGTTAACTGTTGATGATGCTCCACGACTTAAGCATCCACGTTGGCCAATGCGCAATCACGAACAAGACGCTGAAATCTTTGTTTATTATATTATTGAGAGAATGTGCAATTTTGCTTCTCAAACCTTCAGAATGCTTATTTCTCAATTATAATTTATTTTAATACAAATATATCTTTCGCCGATGGATACATCATCCACGTCTTGTTTGGGAATGAGAACCGCTTCAAAATGCACGTATGCATGTCCTGTGGGATGTGGCGATTCGGGCGGAGAATGGCATGATTTTTGGAGGCGTTCGATCAAGGAAGGCTTGAGGCCGCCAGTGCTGAGACCTCTTCTAGAAAGTTCGTCGCGCAGTTCTAGCACCTTCATTTTCTTCCATTCTTTTCTCTCCTTCAAAGCACCCTCTCCGTCGCCATTGCAGCCAATACATACCACCACGCGGCAATGGAAAAAAAAATTTAAAACGATAATTTTTTTCGCTCTGAAACCCTCGACCGCCAATGAAACAATTGCTACGCACGAAGCTCCCCCAGAATAATGAATGTCACTTCTACCTTGAATTTTGGTAAGCAGTTTTCAAAAACGGCTTCCCATTCTAAAACCGGAAAAGTGGCTAGGATTAAATATTAGCTTTATTAATATTTGAAGAAATTTTTTTCAATTGTTTTTCTCAGGAACCCTTTAATAAAAGTAAAGTTAATAGATCCCAACCAACCATCAAGGAAATCGAATCTAGACAACCCACCGATTATAATTAACCATGGTATTTGAATATTTTATTTATTAAACATGGTGGACTAAGTTAGGGTGATTCCGTCATACAATACAGTAAAGTTTATTATTATTTAATGTTTGGGTTTTTCATTTTTTCTTTTTTCCGAGTTTTTATCGAGTCTTGCCAAGTTTTTTTGCCGAGTCCCGAGTCCGACTCCCGAGTCGAACTTTCCGAGTCCGAGTCGAGTCCGAGTTTTGCTACTATGGTAATAGATACCTGTTTGTCCTTACATTGAGAAATATCCTGTAATGTTATCTTCTTCTTTCGGTACCATAATTTCATGAATTTCTTTTGCACATTAATGTTAATAGTACCCAAAGAATGCAACCAAGGATAACCAAGAACAATATTTGCATCATTCATCTCAATAGCATGAAAATTTGAATGTAAAACATATTTATCCATGGTGAGTTTTAAATCTTCAAAAATTTGAACATTGTCTCCCTCAATTTGTATGTCTTTGATTTTATTTGCTTGAACTTGCAACCTTTTAGTCAAAGACATGTTGATAAAATTATATTTGCTGCTAGGGTTAATGGAAACAATAATTTTTTGATTTTGAATGCACCCATGAACTTGCAAAATAGAATTTTTACATTCAAACAAATCTCTTTTACCATTGTTTGGCCCTGACACAAAAGATGTAGTTTCTTTAGCTTGCACATTATGATCCTTTTCCTTTAATCCCCATTTGCTTAAAAATGCAACTTCAAATTCTTTTTGTGTAAATGTATCATTATGAGCAAAGTCCTCCTCATACCAAGAGCGAGCTTTCCCTTGCAAGGAAATCCAAATCTTAAATCTCCAAAAACATTGAGAAGAATATAAAGATTTAAAATTTTCCCACCATTCCCTAGCATCAATATCATCTTCTCCACTGAATATTGACAAATCCATTTTTTTTTAAAGTAGCTAGGGTTTGAATAACCGGAACTCAAAAATTAAAATTTCTGAAATCTCATCTATTTCTCTCTTCAAACAAGTAAATTTGCAGATTTTCTTCAAAACAAAACAAACGGCAACTGATTTGCTTACTCGGATTGAAAGTTATGAATTTTTTCATTTTTTTTTTTTTTGCTCAATAAAATAGATATTGATTATACCCTTGAGGTAGGGGAACACCATACAATGCTCCTTTTGGAAGGAAGCCACTCCAAAAGATCTCTAGCTCCATGAGCCAAGACTTCTCCAAGAATATATCATAGATACCTTTTACAATGGGGGTGCATCTCTCTTTATACAAGAGTGTGATGGTTCACCTTCCATGAGTTACAAGATCACCTATGTGGAGGTTCACCTTCTATGAGTTACAAATTGCATGACAATATTCCTTACGGTTACATATGACAATATTCCCTCAACGGTTACAAATATGATTCTATGACATACCTATTTCTATTTTGACATGTGGCCTTCCTTACTCAATAATTAATTTATGGCTCATACCATTATACAATACAATATTAAATACCTATCTTGGTACCTAACAGCTGGACTCTCGTCTCACACACTGTTGGACACATAATCTACCATTTGCACCGATGTCGGACTCCCATCCTCACCATCATGCACCACAACTTGCAACTATTCTAGCTCCAAACACTCTTTGTGGGTATGCAATTCCTCAGGGACACCTTCCATCAACTTCGGTTGAACCTGGTTTGTACGGCCCTTCAGCCTGTATGTACGGATGCTTGCACTTCTACGGCATCTACCGTCCAACAAATGCATTATGGCTTGTACAGCATTGTTGTATAACTGTCTTGTACAGCACTGTTGTACAACTGTCTTGTACAGCAAGGTCTATTTGTAACACAAATTCTATTTGTACGGCAGACTCCTAGAACAACAACTCCTGGGATGGCACCTCCATTCATATAGCAGGCTTTGTTTGTACGACGCATACCAGTTGAACGACAACTCAACAATGCATTTGAACGACAGTCACTTGAACAATGCCTATTATTTGTACGATGTATTTCATTTGTCATTTTGTTATACAAACCCTATAGTCTGCCATTCTCTTCCCTTCTACGTGTTTGTCGTACACGTCCCATTGTACGGCCCTTCATCAGCATCAACAAATAAATCTGCTTCTCCATCTGCATCTTTGGAGTCATTGGCTGCATTCCATCGCTGTCGTTGGGCTCCTTCCCAAGGGATTTGCTTCTCACAACTCCATGTCTCGAGGTTTGACCCAATGTCATAGAGGCAACAGTGCCAAATTGCAGAAACGAAATTTAAGATACATTCAATTCCATTCCACTTAATAAATCTACAAATCTGCAACAATTAATAATAACAATACACAAGCAACATACAATAACAACAGCAATGGTAGATAATCAATGAATGAGCAGATTTTTATTATCAGCATACGTGACAGCCGACTCCACCACCATCAGCATACATCTTGAATGAATGAGGCAAGGGTCATATTTATACAACTAGAAATTAGTTGCACCCTCCAACTACCCGACACCTCATCATTTTCCTAAATTACATTTGACTTGCATTAGCTTACATTTACATTTCATTTCATAAGTCACTTTATGACTTGTCCATACCTGACTTAACATTGCACATTATCATATTATTACATTATTACTTTATAACTTTATTAAATATATGTACGCACATTTTGTCAAACACTTTGCGTATGAACTATAAATTAACACAAAATACCAAAACTTTTTCATTAAACGCAAACATATTCATTTGCCTGCCTACATACTTTTTTAGTCGAGAATGGCATCTATGCACATAATCGAATATCTTTCGGTTTATGCAATGGCCCTGCCACTTTTCAAAGGATAATTTTGTACATTTTTGAACAAATGTCCACAGGCAAATTCAAAGTATTCCTGGACGATTGGTCGTTGTATAGGAGAAAGCATGAACAATTGAAGGCATTAGAAGAATGCATGACATTGTGTATAAATGCAAGGTTGTCCTTGAACCCAAAAAAGTGCAAATTGTTGGTGCCATATAGGAAGTTGCTTGGACATGTTGTGTGAAAAGAAGGTTTGAAGAGCAATCCTGACAAAATACAAGTTGTGATGAGCATGGAGGATCCATACAACATGAGTTTGTTGAAGTCCTTTTTGGGAAATGTTGTGTAATATCAACGTTTCATCAAAAATTTTGCATAGTCTCGAACCCTCTAAACATATTGACGTGTAAGAATGTTCCGTCCATTTTGATGTTTCCAGATTGCAATAAGTTTCGCATCCATGTCGATGCATCCAATTTTGCAATTGGAAGAGGGTTGGCACAACAAGGGCAGTATGGATTGGATCAACCCATATACTTCTCTAGTTGGTTATTGTCTCGTGCAGAAAACTACAGCATTATGGAGAGGGAAGCTTTGGGAATGGTGTATGTGATACAAAAGTTCAGACATTACCTACTCGTCCATCCCTTTGCTTTCTATGTAGATCATTAGGTTTTGTATTTATCAACAAGCCATCTATTCATAGGCAAGTTAGCAGGTGGCTCATCACATTGCAAGAATTCATGTTTCAAGTGGTAGTCAGACCTAGGAAGAAGCACGTGTTAGTGGATCAGTTGTCAAGAATTCGCTCAAAAGAACCTAAAGGAGTGTCAGATGAATTTCCAGACGCTCATTTGTTTTTAATCATTGCACTACCATCATAGTACAAGTACATGGATGAATACTTGTCGATGGGGAAGCTGCCATAGGACTTGATGGCATCCAAGAAGAAGATAATCGTAAAATTAGCACCTTTTCAATTGATAGCTAGATTGCTATACAAAATCAGACCAGATGGAGTGTTGCGGAGATGTGTAATGGATAAGAAGTGAATACAGTGCTAAAGGAAGCTCATGAAGAGATGGCAAGAGGGCATCTGGGACCAGATGCGACTACAAGGAAGGTGCTTCTGGCAAGGCTATGGTGGCCTACCCTCTATCGTGATGCTAAGGAGTTTGTGACTGCATGTGATACGTGCCAAAGAGCTAGGAAGCCATTGAAGAAAGACTTCATGCCATTCCACCTGTCACAGCCGCAAAAATTATTTGAAAGATGGGGTCTGGATTTTGTTGGACCACTGAAGACCACCAAAAGACAATGTAGATACATTGTGGTAGCAACAGAATACTTGACAAAGTGGGTCGTGGCGAGAGCTTTGTCTGATAATTCCGCAAAGAGTATTGCATGTTTCTTGTACAAGCAAGTGATCACAAGATTCGGCATACCTCTTTAGTTGACAAGTGATCGTGGGGGACACTTTGTCAATGAAATAATTTAGAAGTTGACCACAGAATTTAAGAACTTGCATTCGCTGTCTAGTCCGTATTATTAACTTCAATAATGTATAAGACGTGTGCAATTGAAAACGCTGATTGGGAGGAGAAATTTCCAGTAGTTTTGTGGCGTACAGAACTATATTCAAGCCAACGACGAACCACACTCTGTTTCAACTGATGTATGGTCAGGAAGCAGTTCTGCCAGTGGAGTTTCAAATTTGGCCGTATTGTATGAGTTGATTTTCACCGTAAACCATTTTTAACTTATTTTTGCAAACTGAAAACAGAAGTGATTCTTTTTAAATAGAAAACCAATCAAAAAAAAGAGAAAAAATATTTAGTTGCTAAGTAACAAACATCTAATAAAAAAAATGTTTGTTACTTAGCAAGCAGCTAGGTTTAGCTTAAATCAATACCCAAATTTGCAAGCATGCCATTGCAGTCAACTGGAACACAAAGTAATCAAACACAATGAAAAGTGAAATGTAGAAGGAAATCAAATGCACTGGCAAGAGCAAAATGAATGCAGGCCCACAAACAAGTCTTACTGTCTTGGCTTCTCACTCTAAGAGGAATAATTTTGCCAGTTGGTTAACATGGCCACCAACAATTGAATTTAGAACACACAGAGAGCACAAATGTGTAAAGGCAAAGTGTGCAGATTCATGGAGGCAGACTGTCTCATCTCTAGAAGAGTGTACACTAGATTGGAGATGATGTAGATTCCCAGGGCCAGACAAATCACAGTCATCTCATGATTCTTTTTTTTCTCTCTTGTGTGTATATACATATAAATGCAATTTTTCTTGTAGTTTTATATACATTTGATTATATATATTTTTCCAAACTGAACCAAACTATTTTCAAAATCTAAGAACTTTCAAACTTTTTCTCCCCTCCATTCGGACCAATCATTGTAGCTATGCCCAAGCTTGCTTGGAGAAGATTTCAATGGCTTATGACAAGTGTAAAGTTTTTTTGGTGCATTTATTTTATTTCTCTAATGCCCTAGGCTGAATATGAATCTCCTTTTTCGACGTTTGGGCTGAGTAAGCATTTTGGATACTGTCAAAATAGGTTGCATGGATGTTTGAGTCCATAAACTTGCTTTAAAGCCCTCTACTAATGCACGATTGAACAGCTGAGTATTCTTACGTTTTTCACTGTATTTCACTGATTTGAATTTCATTGAAAAATCTCTCCATGCTTGCTTGGTTGTTAATCTCTTTTGTAAATTTGCCTGAATCTTGCTTTTTGCCATTGGTGGTAATTTTTTAGATTTTGCCTGGCATTAGATTTAGCTGTCTTGGAAAATCCTTCATGTGCTTTGTCTTTGTTTTGCTGGGAAAGGACTAAGTTGTACCTCCTCGTTGGACAACTTCAGCACATTTTGACATGAAACATAGGACCCTAGATACACAATTTAGTCTTTATCAATAATTTAGAATCACCCAATTTTGTTTTGATCACACATTATTTGTTCTTTTTTACAACCATGTTAGTTAGAAACCATTTGCCTGTGTGAGAATTTGGCTTGGCTCACCATAGATTTTATATCTAGCTGAAGAGTAAGTTAAAAGTGTGTGGGGCTTCATTCCTTTTAATAAATTGACTTCACATTTCATCCATAGTTTTTCATTTTTTTCCATTTCTTTCTATTTTCACTTGATGACATGACACATAACATACAGAAGAACTCATGCAGACATGTGCAGGGGTAAATACATGCATGAATGACAGTACATGGAGAATGACTTGGACAGAATTTTTTTTAAACAGTTAACAGTCACATTAACAAAATATGAAGTAAAATGGCAACAAAACCAAATTATCTTAGATTTACTCGTTTTGTAGGTGCTTGGAGAACATGAACATAATAGCATGAATAATGCCAACAAGAATATCAATTAGCATACCATGAACATGCATAGTGAACATCACATCAACATACAACATATATAGGGAAGTGGAATATATTTATTATAATCAACATGGTGTACATCTCTAAAATATCATGCCCAACTCATGTAGTGATATAGCATTGGATTCCAGGTTGCGTATCTTTGGGCCATCACAAGAAAACCATAGATACTGCATAGATGAAAAAGGGTGTGTTGGTTGATCACAAAGGTTCCAACGACAACCACCATGTAACCCAAATCAAAAATGAAAAATGTAGCACATCATCACAACAAATCCATCTCATATGCTGAAACGGCATTATATGTTACAATGAACTATATGTAATCGCAAATGTGTGCGTATATGTAAGGATCATCAAGAATAAGTCCTTATGATAGCTAAATAAAATATAAAAGCTAATTTGGTAATCATTCTAGGGTGTTTGACCTCTTTGCAATCATGCACTACTAATGAAACTTCTATGTTCATTTTATATGGCTTATTATTTATTTTACTTTTTTTGCTAGGAAAGGCAAATAGACTTGTGGACAATCTCATATGGTTGATAAATAAAATATAAAAGCTAATTTGATAATCATTCTTTGGTGTTGGACCTCTTTATGGTCATGCATTACCAAAGAAACCTCTTCATTCATTTTATAATGAGTGTTATTTATTTTACTCTTTTTTGCCAAAAGAGTAAATGGACTTGCCAAGAATCCTCACCTGACCATCAAAGCCTGATATAAACACTTCTCCAAAAGACTTCATGCTGAGTTGCTTTGCCTGTATCAAAGAATGAGTTTATAATTTGGTGTCAAATAATTGTTGATACCCATATGAAAAGGTGGAAGATGAGAGTGCCCACCACTAAGAAAATGCAAGCCATATGTAGGGAGCTAGAATGACCAAACAGTTCATAAAACTAAAAGCTTAAAAAATGGTATCCATTGAATGATCCCAAGATGAACAAAAAAACATTTTTAAGGGACGTCTAAAAATAAAAATATTTTAAATAAAATCAAGAATTCCATTCAAACAAGCATTTAAGAGAAAATCAGTACACTTTAATTCCCTGTTCCCAAATAGAAACTCATCATAACATGTTCTATAATCAAAACTAATCAACCAAATACATAGCATTGACTTAGTTTAAGCAATATCCATTTCATGGATTTTTATGCTCCAAGTAGTAACACAGGAAAAAATATATTTTGGCTCAATCTTTCTCATATGTTTTGGCTAGTTATTTCACTTCAAAATACATGAAGAAATAGTCCATTAACAATCTCTTTGGCCATCAAAAAGTAAGATTAAATCTCTTCTATATGTATCATGAACAACATCATAAATGTCAAAGCTGAATGTCATAAACCATATAATGGTATAAAGTTAAGCAAAGTTAAGAAAGCTAGGAAGGAACAAATTAGGTAAAGAAAGAGTGGAGAATGAATACTATTCTAAATTATTAGAAGAAATAAACTAAATATAAATAGAAAGAACGTTAAGTAAGAGTGAAAATATTTACAATGTGAGAGATTAGTTTATCGGTTGAGGACTTGACTTAAGCTCCTTACCAACTGTAACACCCCCCGCCCTAACCATACTCCCAAAAAAAGGAGCAGCTGGGAAGACTTAGATGAAGCATGCTTAGGACAAATGGGACTCCACTACACACAAGCTGATCTTTGAAGAAAGCTCCCTTGGTAGATCAACTTTTACATGCACTTAAAGTCTTGGACCGCAACAAAAAAGAACCCATCTCATTTCCCACTAAAAGGCGGCCAAAGGACAGAGCACTAGAGCAATATTCTTAAAACAGGCCCAAAAGTGTTGTGTAAGACAGTGGAATTCTATCCACAAAGGCAATTTATGTTGTGAGGTCTATTCAGGATTGAAGTTCTCTTCCCATTGCTGAACATAAGCAAGGGCACCTCCAACCATCCAATCTGCATTGCGGTAGATTTCCTGAACAGCATATTTTGAGTCCACAGTAACAAATATCTGCCCTTGTATAAAATCATATGAAGATTGGATTCTTTACCCATGTGTTTCCCAATTTTCACCATACCACTTGTAAATATCCTTTTTAAGGAGCATTCCTCGCAACATATTGAGGATAGCTCCACATTTTTTGAGGTACTCCAAAACCTTATAAATTTTAAATTAGAGAAATTGTGTCAAATTTCCCAAGCTAGAATTGATATATGTTGTTTAAGTAGCAAATCGTTTTTTTGCAGTCAATAAGAATTTTAATTCAGATAGAGATTTTACGTGATGTGCTTGACCATCCACTTCTCGAATCCTCTTCGAGCAAAGTGGACGTTGAGTAGTTTTCCTTTGTTGTCATATTGAGGAGAAGGGCAAGCTATGGATTTAGGCTACGGCCCTTTGCACTTGATAGCTTGTTTCTTTAAGTAAAAAGGCTTCTTTTCTCGAGTTATTTCTTGTCATTGGCATTGCAATGCCAAGCATCTACGTGCTTGTTCTGAAACCCCTTGAACACCAGTCATTTTGAAAACCTTGATTTTTCCGTCTTTGAGATCCACTACTAAAAGATATTATTAGTCATGACGGTGAGATATACGGTTGATAACCCATTGAGCCTTGCTTGTTTAGCTTCAGCCTCTACCATCAACAATTTATTTGTTCGGCTCATTATTTCATCAATATCCACTTCCACAGCTGTTTGCTGACAGATTCTAGAATTATCTCCATAACACTGTGATCCATATGAGGTCTCATAAGAAGAAAGGGTCTATTGCCTCAAATATAAGTATACTCTTAGTGGAGAACAAAATTTAGGCGGCAATTAGAGCTAAGAGATCCCTTAGCAATGGCCAGAAACTGTGTCAAGAAAGACAAGAATGTATCAGAAAATGGCTCAAAACTAAAGGCACGGAAAAACAAATATCAGATTGAAGATGGATTTGATACAGATCTAAGATGAATCTGAGATACATCTACCAAACCTGAGACAGATCTGTCAAATCTGAGACGTATCTACCAAAATATAAGATACATTTGAGACAAATCTAAAATAAGTTTGTCTGACCTTTTTGCATATTTGGGACAAAAAAAAAGTTCAGACTGGCTACAGATATGGCCAAACCGTTTTCTGACGTTACCAATAAGGATATTGGCTTTGGATATTAGCAATGAGATAAATACAATCTTCAAATTCAGTATTTCTAAGCCATATTCATAATGGCTGTAAAGATATGCACACACAAGCAATTCAAAAGCAATGAGAAATAGTGTGCAGCAATAGTATAACATGCCCAATGATGATTATGAGGTGATGATGGAACTGGCAGAGAGAAACATCCTCAAGCAACAACAACATTAAATAGCCATATGGGAAGGAATATAAACCTGCCAAAAAAATTGATAAGAAAATTGGGAGCTCCGTCCTAGAAACAAAGCAAAAGCATCCTGAATTTGGTTCCCTCTTCATTACATACTTTCACCATAGCTTAAAATTGGAATAACGAAGACAGACAGGCCTATTCATATAAGAAATAAAAGATTGTGTCAGCTACTAAAGCAGAACATAAGATTTGTATTGCTAGATGAGTCAAAATTCCCTCTCACTGGGCACATTTATCTATGGATTAAGGCATACATCACATTTGCATGTAATGTAATTCCATAGATTTAACGACACATATTAAGCATTGCAACAGCTGTCTTTGATCTATGACAAAGTAAATTCTTAAAAGCTGCTTCCTCCAAACACAGATGCAACTCTATTGCAACAATCAACCTTCATCTATGACAGAAGGAAAAACGCAATACATGTTTTCTCCAAATAAATATGCAACTTAACAACATTCAATGTTAACTTTATTTTTTAGACAAAATTTTCCAACATGGAAAACAATTTGCTGATAGAGAAGAATATGGTATAAAACGTATAGCATTATCTTTCAACCATGTTTCAATTACATTTTGAATACAAGATTCTAACTGTAAGTGTCAAGGGACTTTACAAGAGAGTATACTTACGTAACAAGATATCTAATTCATCATATCCGATATGCTGTAAAGCATCAATAGTGTGCAATCACTAACAATTATTTCAAGAAAAGAAATTTGAAATAGATAGAAAAGAAACTTCTAATACCGTTAAGAAATGTGAATAAAACTGTAAGAACAAACTAGATGGGATATGCATAAACCTGTTTAGGACAAATTGACAGACCACTGGCACCCGTATCCAAGATAAAATATCTGTTGCCAGCAAAAGCAAATGAATTTAGGCGTTTCATCCAAGATCTAGAACATACAAAAAAAAGTAATTTATTAAGTGTAAGACTGAAAGTTTTTGTAAAAGATGCTTCCTTTAGAGGCAAGAACAATGTTAACAGTAAAAATCTAGAAACAATAAAAACTGAAAATCGGTTGCATGTCTTATAGTTGTTGATCAATATATAAGTAAACGATGATGCATTTACTGTCAAGATTTCACTGATAAAAGTTTAGATTTGTGTGCAAGATCCATCAACCTGTCACAGTCATAACATTTATCAGTAACTATTAAGGAGTCCAAGAACTGTTATTGCATTAGAACCTAGTTCTGCAAGGCTTCAACTCACTTTGGACGAAGTTCATCCTTAAATTTCAAGTGGTCTTGTAGAGGCAAATACAAAAAGAAAAGAATAACTCAGAAATTCTAGGTTATATCCCTTTGAAAGCATGCTATATTAAAGATTGAAATTTCATACATGCGCTGAGTCTCCAAGGAGATTTTCACTTTTGATGGATCTAATTTGTACATGCTGCATAAACATTTTAACTAAAATGTGAAAAGGACTTAGCAACAAAATATTTCTATTATAAGAAAAAATATATACTGCTAATGGCCATAAATGATTGCCTACTTGGTGTTCAATCCACATACAAAGTATAACGAAGTTTGCCCCCAAGAAAATTTACAGTATTAGTGTCACAGGATTTTGCACATGATCTGCAATCATATGCGAATATACCAGTGTATAAACTAAAATTTGCAAAGCATTATCATGTTTGTCCATGTAACTTTTTGTAATGATTTGGAAAGAAGGTTTAATTTTCATAAAAGAATATAGGCCCAAAACTTGAGGAGGAGTGTTAATAATTTGGAAGGAAAGTTTCAGGCTACAACCTACAATACACTCAAAAATTGTGCAGTTCTCTTCACAGAGTTATCTAGCAATGCCCTTGCCTCTACCCACTTCGTAAAGTATTCAGTTGCAACCACAATGTACCTGCACCTCCTTTTTCTGGTCTTCAAATGTCTGACAATATTAAGAGCCCACCATTCAAACGAATCTATGGCTGAGATGGATGCAATGGTATGAAGTCCCTCCACAATGGCTTCCTAGCTCGTTGGCATGTATCTCACACTGTCACAAACTCCTTTGTGTCACTATAAAGTATGGGCCGTCATAGCCATGCCAGAAGCACCTCCTCGCAGTTGCATCTAGCCCAATGTGTCCTATTTCCAACCTTTCATGAGCATCCTTCAATGCTGCGTTCATCTCCTTGTTCATTATGCACCTTCGCAGAATCCCGTCTTGTTCGATCTTATATAGCAATCCAGAAATCAATTGAAATAGTCCTAACTTGATTATCATTTTTTTAGCTGTAAACAACTCCTTCGACAACTCACCCGTTGACAAGTGTTCTCCCACGTACTTGTAGCATGATGGCAGCGCAATGATTGAAAACAAATGAGAATCTGGCAATTCATCAAACACTCCTCCCTCCACACATTTTCTTGAGTAAATCCTTCACAGTTGATCTTCTATCAAGTGTTTATTCCCTGGTTTGACCACCACCTGAAACACAAACTCCTGTAATGTAACAATCCACCTGCTAACTCACCCGTGAATGGTTGGTTTATTGATCAAGTACAACAACACTTGATGATCAACATGGAAAGCAAAAGGATTTGCAAGCAGATAATGTCTGAACTTTTGCACCACATACACCATCCCTAGTGCTTCCTGCTCCATCATGTTGTAATTCTTCTCTACCCTAGACAACAATCGACTTGAAAAAGATATGGGATGATCTAGCCCATACTACCCCTACTGTGCAAGTCCACAACCAACTACAAAATTGGACACATCTACTTGGACATGTAATTCCTTCTCTCGGTTTGGAAACACCAAAATGGGCGGGCAAATTAGTTTCACCTTCAACTCCTCAAAGCCATTTTGGTGTTCCTTCGTCCACGTGAAGGGAACACCTTTGCGCGTCCATGTATCCAAAGGGTGTGACATTTGTGCAAAGTTCTTGATGAAATACCAATAATACCCTGCATGCCCCAAATACGACTTCAATGAGCTCACATCGTACGGCTCCTCCATGTTCATCATAACGCAAATCTTGTCGAGGTCGGTCTTCAATCCCTCCTTGCACACCACATAACCCCGCAACTTCTTGTATGGCACCATTAACTTGCATTTCTTTGCGTTCAATAATAGTCATGCATTTATGCATAGCCTCATGCACTCCTCCAATGCCTTCAAATGCTCAACCTTCTTCCCGTATTAAGACCAATCATTGAGGAACACTTTCAACTTGCCTATAGACATTTGCTCAAAATTATACAAAATTATCCTCAGGAATGTGGTAAGGGCATTGCATAAATCGAAGGGCATTTGATTGTATGCATAAATGTCATTTTCAACAACGAATGTGGTCTTCAGGAGATCCTCCTTAACAATACTAATTTGATTGTAGCTCAAAAATCCATCCAAAAATGAACAGATTTCATGCCTTGCTACCTTCTCCAAGATTGAATCAGTAAATGGGATACAAAAGGGTTCCTTGATTGTTACCACGTTCAAGCTCAAAAAACCACACAGATGCAAATCCAATTGCTCTCCTTCTTCAAGCTAATGACAAGAGGTGACACCCCTTCGCTCACCATTACCTTGAAGATTATTCTTGCATCCAACATATGCTCAATCTCCACATTGACCAAGGTTGTGTACTTTGGGTTCATCTTGTATGGCCTTCTTATAGGTTACATGCCTAGAATCAACAGACTCTGATGCACACACAACTCAAGTGAAATCCCTTGCAAATCCTTGTATGCCCATGCGAAGACCTCCTTGCACTGCATGAAAATTTTAAAGTTGTCGCTTTTAAAATTGGGTCCCGCTTGTCCCCACAATGGATCATCTTTTCTTCCTCACCTTCGCCAAGGTTCACCTACACCATCTTCAATCCTTCGTACCTTATGATGTCAAGTTCTTCCGCCACTCTTGCCACATCAAAGGAATCTACCGAATTTTTATCAATCTATGCATCGCCGACACTATACTCCACAAAATTTGGTGGGAAAAACAACTTCTCTTCTTCTTCGATTTTTCTAGCCAGTTTCGCAGTTCAACTACTCTCGCCAACTTCTTATACACTACAAAGTCCATCCTCCTAGTTTTTATCTTGCTTATGCACACACAACTTGGATAGAAAACTTCATAGTCTTCAATCTTCTAGAGTAGTAGTCCATTGTTTGAGTTCCTTTCATCTTCCATGCACTCTTCCAACTCCAGCACACCTTCATTTTATCCTCATCCACCCATTCGATCTTCAACTAACGACGAATTGTCAACTTCACCAAATGTCATCAACTCCTCACTAATGGCTTGGTTCTTCAAATTGATCACATATTTATGTTGGCCCTTCTTAAACGGAAAGTTATCTATTAGGAACCTTCAGATAAAAATAAGCATAATCCACAATAGCAATGCAGGAATTAACGGAACTGCAAAAATGAAATAACAAAAGTGCTTAAGAAAATTGCAACTTATATTACTCAAGAAGAACAAAAATTGCAAGCCTCTTCAAGAGGGCAACCTCCTCGGAAGCAGAGCTTCAATACACTATGAAATACGAGATGGTTCATTCTTTTCCACCCTTGTCTTATATAGACTCTTCTTTACAATAAAGTAATTGTTACATCATTATAATAACTCCTACTTACAATAAAGTAATTGTTACATCATTCTCCTACTTACATCATTACTAACATCCACTTATAATAAAAGTAGTGGTTACATCATAACGGGCCCATACACACTAGGCACCCAAGGTGCAACATTACATAATGACGGTTATGTTAGGATAGAATCATAAATTCTAACATGTCCTCCCCCTTCAAGAAGCGTTGTCCTCAAAGCTTGAGGTGAGGAGACTGTTGTTAGAGTTGATAGAGCGGCTCCCAGGTTATTCTTTTGGCTGCAATCCCTGCCATTGTATTAAAACATTAGTGAGTGTACAGTTGCAAAGTTTGTGCATCTAGCGGTCTAGAACACTCTCGAGATCCAAGATGACTAAGCCTTCTTCATCCAACTGGGGTAGTGTTGAGTGAACCTGTGTTTGGCTCCCAATGACCTTTTTTAAAGATGAGACATAGAAAACTGGATGTATGGAGGAGGCCGACAACTCAAGATTGTAGTCAACAAGGCCCATCCATTATACCTATATAGTCCATAGAATTTCATTGCTAGCTTTTGATGACCATGGAGTTTCAATAATAATTGTTTGTATGACTGTGAGCGTAGGACCACCATGTCCCCAACATTAAAATTGCACTCCAACAAATGTAGATCCACTTGTCGCACAAATGATTCTATGCCATAGCCAAACTATCCTTGAGACGTTGGAGAAGTTGTGCATGCTCCCTGAGAGTGGAATCCACTGCTTAGACCTTGGAACTATAGGGAATGTATGATAGAAGTGATGGCAAAGGGTGTCCATAATTTCTTCATATGGTGTCATCTTGGTGGCGGAGTGATATGTAGTATTATACCAACATTAAGCCAACGGAAGCCATTTGCCCATTGAGTTGGTTGCTCATATTCAAGGCAATGGAGGTAGATTTTCAAGCACTTGCTAACAATTTTCATTTGTCCATATCTCTAGGGATGGTATGTCGAGCCCATCTTGATTTGTGTGCCATGCAATTTGAATAGTTCCTACCAAAAAAGACTAGTGCATGTGGGATCACAGTTAGAAACGATGGATTGTGGAATGCCATGAAGGTGGAAAATGAAATCAAGTATTATTTGTGCAATTCTTGAAGCCTTGTAGGGGTGGGCTACAGGGCAGAAATGAGCATACTTTGAGAGACGATCCACCACCACAGGAATTATTGTTTTGCCTCTTGGGGAGCCCTTCAATAAATTCCATGGAAATGTTTGTCCGAAAATTCTCTAGAAAATGAAGAGGTTGGAGTGTGCCTGGTGTGCAAATAGTTTCCCCCTTCATATGGTGACAAGTATCACATTCTACCACAAAAGTCTAAATATCCCTTTTCATCCTTGCCCATGAAAATGTGCATTTAGCCAGTTGCAAGCTTACTACAGTAGTAAGGGCTTTGGCCTCTCTTTGAGAGGTCCAAGGTTCAAACCCCACTCGGTATGAGGGGACCAGGACCCATCATAAAAACCTATGTAAACTCATTGAAAAAAAAATTAATTAGATATTACATTTCAAGGTAGAGGTAGTAGACCGACTGGTTCTCTGTTGAGTGTTTGCTAGCTTGAGGTCGGCGGTTCCAATCCCAAGCCCCTCCAGGTCCCCCTCACTAGAGTAAATACTTATCGAGATGAGCCAGGTGGGAAAAAAACCCTGTATTTCAAAAAAAAAAAAGATTTATTGTTTGAACTCGCCTTATTTGAGCAATTGGCCTCTTTGTGGTTCCTTGGTCCACACCACCTACACATTTGGTTAGCATTGCTACCACCATTATTGCTTGTATTCTGAGGCTTGGGGCAATTCTTCGCAAAGTGACCCCACTCTTGGCAATTCCAACACTAGATTATTGGTCTTCCTTCAGAGTCATATTGCAATCGACTTTGTCCTCCTTGTCTTCCACCTCGGCGGTTGTTCCTGTATCCGCCACTTGTTGCACCTTGTCCATTCCTTGAAGTATCTGGTTGTTCTCCTTGCTGAACTGTCAAGGTCTGGTGTCTTGCTCCCTTCAAGTTAAATGGGCAATCCGCTACTGGGTGTCCTACGATATCACATATGTTGCAATACGCGTTCTTTGGGCAATTGATATTTGTATGTCCTTTCGTTTTACAATCGGAACACCAAATATCCTTTCTATCTTTCCATCCTTCTCCTTTGACTTCTCTTATGATTTTATCGAATTCCTTCCGAAAGGAGTGTATTGCACTTTGAACTTTATCCTCTCCATCACTATCGGAGTCCTCGCGCCTTGGCTGTCCTCCGATCCCTGCAGCTGTTTGCTTGGCTTCACTTTCAAAGTTCTTTGCTTTCTCAAGGGCTTCTGCATATGTCGAAGCTGCTACTACCTTCATTTTCTTGCGGTATTTATGTAATAAGCCATCCAAAAACCAGCGTTTTACCATCCCATCAGCAGGTGGCATCTCCATTTTGTCTGTTAACTGCTTCAATCTTCTGTTGTAACTTTTAACATCCTCATATGGTTTTTTCTTTGTTGCGAAGATCTCAGTAATTATCTCCGTATCGTCTCTCAATGGTCAGAATTCCTCTATAAATGCTTCTTTCAGGGTGGTCCACTGTGTGAATGGTTGTGTATTTTGTCGTTTCAAATACCAATCCATGGCCATTCCTCGCAAGGTGGCCGGAAACAACTGCAACCACTCCGTATCTTGCGTTACCCCATTTGATCCCCAAATGGTTATGCAAGTTCCTATATGACGTGTCGGGTCTTCTTTTCCTTCCCCGATGAAGGGTGGGCATTTCTGTTTGCCCGCTCGGTTAGCAGTGTTCGCCATTGGGACTATTCCACTAGGCAGTCTTCTTGGTGGTGATCTGGGTGGAGTTCTATCTGACTCCCTATCTGTTGTTGATGGTGCGAAATTTGGATCAAATAGCCTTCTTCCTGAGCCTCTACTTCGCGACCTCCTTCGCGAGTAAACGAGATGTGGTTCTGGTCTTCCTCCCCACGAACCTACACGTGGTTGTTGCGGTACAAAGTCTCCTTCTGTATCCGCCGACCAACTCCTCTCCGCTGGTTCAAGTGTTACCGTCCACTCCTCGTCTCTTCGTCTTAGTGGTATCGCACTCCTTCCTCTTGCACCTTGTGTCATTCACCTCTTTGCCTTATCACATATGCCTCTTGACCCAAAATTTGATTTAGGCAACGGCGCCAAATGTAGACAGGGGTGAGTACTTTCCCGGGATGAGGGAATGACAAGAACTTAGGAAGGATTGATTGTCTTTACTATAAAACTTGGCATAGTACTTATTCTTGGACGAGTAAACTTCGGTAGACATCTAGAACAGTAGACGTCTAGGACAAGCAGGTAGGCGTCTAGATAGTAGACACCTGTTCGTCTAGACAGTAGACCTCTAAGTCAACAGGGGAGACGTCTAGACAGTAGACGTCTAGGACAACAGGGCAGACGTCTAGACAGTAGACATCTAGGACAACAGGGCAGACGTCTAGGACAACAGGTTAGACGTTTAGACAGTAGACGTCTAGGATGGCATGTTAGACATCTAGACAGTAGACGTCTAGGGCAACAAAGTAGACGTCTAGATAGTAGACATCTAGGACGACAGGTTAGACGGCTGGATAGTAGACGTCAAAGGCAACCAGGTAGACGTCTAGACAGTAGACATCTAAGGTAAGCAAGGCAGACGGGTAGACGTCTCAATAGGTCTAGACGGATAGGCCTAGACGTCTAGCAGACAGGTTTAGACGGGTAGGCCTAGACGTCTGCAGTTCGGGCATTCATCCTTCAGTCTGCAACTTCTCCTGCTCGTTGGTTCTTGCAACTGCACAAACACAACACAACACAATCTGGTGATGCTCTATCTCGTACCAAGCACTGATCAATACCTGCAACACAATAAGATGCTCACGAAGTATTCACACATGACACATGCATTCCAGAATAACGTTTGTTGCACAACAAATCTGCATTTATGGACAAGTATGGATATCTTACAAAATGAAATAGGGGGGTATTTATAGGTAAGTCCAGGTGGTTACTGCAACCAACCTGGCTCAACCGTCCCAACTTCCCTATTGTTAACACTTAACACTGTTGTTTAAAGCGTAACAACCTGTCTTAGACGTCTAACTCAGCCAGTCTAGACGTCTTAACTAATCCAGACGTCTAACAAATGACGGCTGCGTTTGTCCTTTTGTGCAATTAAACTAATCAATCGTATTCATTAGATCGGCTGATTTTACATTGCAAAACATTACATTAAATGACTCATACATTATCAAAATTGTTGTACATAGTCAAAATTGCAATTCTTTAGTAGACATTCTGTCAAACAGTTCGGGAATTATTTCTACTTCGAACTGCTGTCTACACTTATATAGTCTATAGAATTTCATTGCTAGCTTTTGACGATCGTGGAGTTTCAATAATAATTGTTTGTATGACTGTGAGCGGAGGAACACCATGTCCGCAACTTTAAAATTGCGCTCCAACAGATGTAGATCCACTTGTCGCCGCATATGATTCTATGCCATAGCCAAACTATCCTTGAGATGTTGGAGAAGTTGTGCATGCTCCCTGAGAGTGGAATCCACTGCTTAGACCTTGGAACGATAGGGAATGTATGATAGAAATGATGGCAAAGGGTGTCCATAATTCCTTCATATGGTATCATCTTGGTGGCGGAGTGATATGTAGTATTATACCACCATTAAGCCAACGGAAGCCATTTGCCAATTGAGTTGGTTGCTCAGATTCAAGGCAACGGAGGTAGGTTTCCAAGCACTTGCTAACAATTCCCATTTGTTTATATCTCTGGGGATGGTATGTCGAGCCCATCTTGAGTTGTGTGCCCTACAGTTTGAATAGTTCCTGCCAAAAATGACTAGTGAATTTGGGATCACAGTTAGAAACGACGGATTGTGGCATGCCATGAAGGTGGAAAATGAAATCAAGGATTATTTGTGCAATTCTTGAAGCCTTGTAGGGGTGGGCTATAGGACAGAAATGAGCATACTTTGAAAGACAATCCACCACCACAGGAATAATTGTTTTGCCTCTTGGAGAGCCCTTCAATAAAGTCCATGGAAATGTTTGTCCAAATAATCTCTAGAAAAGGAAGAGGTTGGAGTATGCCTGGTGTGCACATAGTTTCCCACTTCATATGGTGACAAGTATCACATTCTACCACAAAAGTCTGAATATCCCTTTTCATCCTTGCCCATGAAAATGTGCATTTAGCCAGTTGCAAGCTTACTACAGTGGTAAGGGCTTTGGCCTCTCTTTGAGAGGTCCAAGGTTCAAACCCCATTCAGTATGAGGGGACCGGGACCCCTCATAAAAACCTGTGTAAACTCATTAAAAAAAAAAAAAAAATAGATATTCCATTTCAAGGTAGAGGTAGTAGACCGACCGGTTCTCTGTTGAGTGTTTGCTAGCTTGAGGTCAGCGGTTCCAATCCCATGTCCCTCCAGGTCATCCTCACTAAAGTAAATACTTATCGGGACGGTTCAGGTGGAAAAAAACCCCTGTATTTAAAAAAAAAAAAAAAGATTGATTGTTTGTCCCCAAGGGCTAGGTGGATTGGTAAGTTCTGGTGCTTACCGACAAGAGACATAGGTTCAAACCCTGGGGGCATGCCTGTTTGCAAGGGTAGTAGTCTTACCTAAATCCGCTGAGTGCGCGCCAGCCCGACGATGGGAGTACCAATCCTGAGCACCCAATGGTCCTTTTCACATCGGTTTATAAAACAACGAGGTGGAATAGGTGTTGTTGGGGGCAACCCCAGGATTTGAACCCTTCTTGGTAGTAGAAAAGGACTGCGGATGTAACCAACTCCCCTATGTTTTTAAAAAGTGCGTTTAACTCGCTCATAAGTATTTAAGAACCCGGATTGTCCTGCAGTCGAGGAAGCATGCATTTCTTGTAGTATAGATTTGCAAAGTGGCGAATTTGATGGAATAACAAGGCGGCCTCAGTATCTTAGATGTTGCCCATCCCATGTATATCCTAGCCGAGAGTTAGGATCATGTTGAAGTTGTTGAAATTAAGGTTTGCAAGGTAGAATCTTAGGTCACCTCTTCTTGAAATTGGTGGATCCTTGGCGAAAATGGAGTTGAGATGGCACACAACATATCTGGTCCTCATGTTAGCAAGATAATGCATCAACAACTACATTTCCTTGCCCTTCTTATAAATTATTTCATAGTTGTACCCTGCCAATTTGGTGACTAATTTTTGTTGTTCAGGCTTGGAGACATGCTGCTCAATAAAGTATTTTAGACTGTGGTCTGTTTTGATTGAAAAATGTTGACCAATAAGGTAAGGCCTCTAGTGGTTGACACCATGTAATATTGCCATCATCTCCTTCACATAGGTCGATTTGCCCAATTTTTTGCCTCACAATGCCTTACTCTTGAAAGCAATGGCTGCCCTTCTTGCATAAGCGTTGCACCAATCCTGTTGGAGAATATTACATTATTTGGTACATGCTAATGTACCTCCATGGTACCTTTATGGTACAAATATAAATATATAATAGATTAGGGTTTGAGTCTATAGTTTAGATGCGCGATTTATATTTCCCCTTTATGTGTGTGTCTATGTGCCGGAGATGCACAAGTGTCATGTAAGTGTAATGTGCAAGATGTGCGCAAGTGTCATGTATGTAAGTGTAATGTGCAAGATGTGCGCAAGTGTCATGTATGTAAGTGTGCAAATATGTAATGTGAGGATGTGCACAAGTGTCGTGTATTAGGAGTGCATGTAGGAGAGTAAAAGTCATGTAGAAGTGTGCAAGTGTCATAGAGTTAAGTATGCATGTAAGAAGAGAGTGAAGAGTCTTGTATACAAGTGGCAAGATGAGAAGCCAAAGGACAAGAATAGGAAAGGTTGCAACTCCCGGATATGTGAGGAGTGCAATAGTCAAGTATTGAAGAGTCATATTTCTATGTCTATATTATGGAGACAAAGCTCCATACAATGTAAGTGGGAAAACGGTCTGTAACAATCACCATAACAAGCATTGATAATAAAGCTTGTATACAAATTTTGAGCAATATTATTGTAAGTATATTTCATGCTTGTACATGAATGATTTTGGCTATTTACATTCATATTTGATATATTATTGTAAGTATATTTCATGCTTGTACATGAATGATTTTGGCTATTTACATTCATATTTGATATTATAGTGAATGTTATTATATTTATATTGGCCAGTTTATATATTTGATTGCTCATATATTTAATTCTACTCTTGATTATTGATATTGAGACCTAAGATATTGTGGCTTAATTATATTGGGACCTGAGATAGTTTGGCTTAAAAGCCAACAATGGTATCAAAGCTACTGCTTAACTCTATCCATTTTTTATAGAGTTATATTTCAGAGCCACCATAATATTGGAGTCTATCCACTTTAAAAGCAGTGAAGACTTGGACTCTATTTTAAAGGTCTAATTGAGTAGATATTGAGGGGACAGATAAAAGTCACCTTGATTTGGATGCTAGGGTCTATCCACTTGGTTCAAAGAAAACTAGTGAAGACAAGGACTCAACCATAATAGATTAAGGGCCAACTCAAAAGAAAGTTGGACGTGAGGGGACATTCAAAGTCACCCTAATAATAGTTGGATTCTATAGAAAAGAGGAGAATCGCATTGTTCTGAGGTTAGACCTAAGACACTAGAGATAGAGAAGCGTCATAGCTTCCAAAGAATAGAGGAGCGTCATAGCTTCCAAAGAATAGAGAAGCATCAAAGCTTCCAAGGAATAGAGGAGCATCAAAGCTTCCAATAGAAAAGAGACGCATCAAAGCTTCCAATAGAAAAGAGACGCATCAAAGCTTCCAAAGAAAAGAAGAAATATAGATAAGCAATATATGCTTCCATAGATTAGAGAAGAAGAAAAAATACAGAGAAGCGAAGATCACAAGCCTCCAAAGATAAAAATATAGATGCATAAAGATTTAGAATTTCTAGTCAATCAGAGATATAGACCAGAAGGATCAGGCTGACTGGAAACTCTTCATAGCATTTCAGTCTTGGCCTTGAATCATTTGAAGTGATTTTTTACGAGCTTCTAAGAGCATCATCTTATAGCAAATCAGAGTGTTGTCTAAACATAAAAGCAAGCAAGGAACATAAGCGTTGTCAAACGTAACAGCAAGCAGGGAACACAACCGCTATAACAGCGCTGTCTACAAATAACAGCAAGCATGGAACACAACCGCTATCAGAGCGCTGTCTAGACGTAACAGCAAGCAGGGAACACAACCGCTATAACAGCGTTGTCTGCAAATAACAGCAAGCACGGAACACAAGCGCTATCAGAGCGCTGTCTAGACGCAACAACAAGCAGGAAACATAAGTGCTATCGAGAGACATAGAGGATAGCAGCAAAGTGCCATCGGGACAAAACGGCAAGCAGCGCTATCAATGCGCTATCATACTGTGGTAACTTGAGCGTAATACAAGCGCTACCAAGCATCTGAGCAACAGACGTACGACAAAGCACCTGAGCATCATCATCCAGAGTGCTACCTTATAGCAGACGAGTATCTACGTGCCATATTCCAAAGCCCTTCTTCAAGACAGACGAACACCTGAGCATCATTGTCTAGAAAGCTATAACAGAGCAGACGAGCGCCTTCGTCCAGAGAAACCTAAATCCGAATGCCTTAGCTGAAGCATGCAGAATGAAATAGAATGTTGAAATGTTGCATAGAGCAAGCAGGCAGAAAGATAGCTGGCTAGCTGGAAGGTCAGCAGTAACGTTTGAGCATTACATTTGGTGAAGCGATATTAAAGGACACTGCAGTAGGTAGATTTCCGAATTAGCGCATCATAAGGGAAGGTAAGATAAAAATACCTTTATATAGTTTTTTAATTATAATTGAGGAGAAGTTTTGGAAAGATTAGAAAGATTAAAAATTAAGTGGGAGTTATAAGGTTGTCTACATTATTTGAATTTTTGAAAATTTTAATATTTATTAAATTCTAGAGTGATAAGGTTTTCTACTTCAAATAGGATTTAAGTTTTTGAATTTGAAATTTGGTTTTTAAGATTTGGTTTTTGAAATTTGAAGAGTTACTATATTTTGAAGATTTGAAATTTGAAGAAATATGGTTTAAAGTTTAAAAGTTTTTTAAGATTTAAAATTTTGGGAAAATTTGAAATTTGAAGTTTTTTGAAAATTTGCAAATTTAATTTAGTAGGGAGTTAAAAGATTGCTACTTCAAAGGTTTAAAAAAGATTTTGAAAATTGTAAAATTTGCAAATTTATTGTTTGAGTGGTTATTTGAAGTTTTGAAATTTCAAGCTATTTTTAACTTTGGAGTAATAAGGATTTCAACTTCAAAGGAATTGAATCATTGAATTACAAACTTTGATTATTATGGAAGAAAATATGAAGTCCATAATCAGAAAGAAAAGACTAGAAGTTATAAAGTCTGGCATTGGTAAATTGATTGAAAAATCTAAGGGCAAGCTAGATATGGCAATACAATTCATCTATAGAGAAGCAATGAATGAAAGTTTTGAGACATTTGAATATTATTTACATTCAAAGCTTGTTGAAGCAATTGATAATTCAAAAGATGATATTTCAATACCTATTGATATAGGTAGTATAATGTATATAGCAATACTTTCACTTGAACTTCATAAGGATGAAAATCAAAAGAGTTGATTGAAACTCTAAAAAGAAAAATAGTGATTGATCATACAAGTGATTCAAGTGAATCATCTCTAAAAACAGTGTTTCATTCTTCATGCAATACTGACATTCCAAGCACATCTAATTCAGAAAATTATTATGATGCTCTAAGTGAATGTTCAAAAGTTACAGGACAATATCAAGATTGCAGGAAAGTAGAAATAAAAGAAGCACATGAATCAAAAATCAAAGATGAAGAAGAAATTCAAGCCATTCATGAACAAGAATTAGAAGTGCATAGCAAAGAAGCATATGAACTAAAGGTTGAAGAACCAAAGAATGAAGATGAAGGACAATTCAGAGCAGAAATCAAGAAAGAAGATGAAGGACAACTCAGAGCAGATATCAAGAATGAAGCTGAAAATGAATCTCAAACTAAGGTTCATGGGCAATGCAAGCTAACATGAAGATAAAGATTGAAGACTAAATTCTTCAATAACCAAATAATGTAATATAGGGGGGTGTTGGAGAATATTACATTATTTGGTACATGCTAATGTACCTCCATGGTACCTTTATGGTACAAATGTAAATATGTAATAGATTAGGGTTTGAATCTATAGTTTAGATGAGTGATTTATATTTCCCCTTTATGTGTGTGTCTATGTGCAGGATATGCACAAGTCTCATGTAAGAGTATGTAAGTGTGCAAATTGTAATGTGAGGATATGCACAAGTGTCATGTATGTAAGTGTGCAAATTGTAATGTGAGGATATGCACAAGTGTCATGTATGTAAGTGTGCAAATTGTAATGTGAGGATATGCACAAGTGTCTTGTATTACAAATGCATGTAGGAGAGTAAGAGTCATGTAGAAGTGTGCAAGTGTCATAGAGTTAAGTATGCATGTAAGAAGAGAGTGAAGAGTCTTGTATACAAGTGGCAAGATGAGAAGCCAAAGGACAAGAATAGGAAATATTGCAACTCCCGGATATGTGAGGAGTGCAATAGTCAAGTATTGAAGAGTCACATTTCTATGTCTATATTATGGAGACAAAGCTCCATACAATGTAAGTGGGAAAACGGTTTGTAACAATCACCATAACAAGCATTGATAATAAAGCTTGTATACAAATTTTGAGCAATATTATTGTAAGTATATTTCATGCTTGTACATGAATGATTTTGGCCATTTACATTCATATTTGATATTATAGTGAATGTTATTATATTTGTATTGGCCAGTTAATATATTTGATTGCTCATATATTTAATTCTACTCTTGATTATTGATATTGAGACCTAAGCTATTGTGGCTTAATTATATTGGGACCTGAGATAGTGTGGCTTAAAAGCCAACAAATTCCACTTCCTGAAGCATCACTTTCAACCACAAAAGGCTTTAGAAAAATCAGCCATCGCTAGCATGGGAGTTGATAGCATAGCTTGTTTGAGGCACAAGAAGGCACATTCAGTTGATTCTAACCATATAAATGAGTTTTTCCTCAGCATCGTTGTCAAGGGGGATGCAATCTTTCCATAATCACAGACAAATTTTCTATAGTAGTCGATGAGGCCTAGGAAACCTCGAAGACCTTTTAGACTGTGTGGCTTGGGCCATTCTCATTTGACAACTATCTTTTTTGGATCCACCTTGACCCCTTCCCCTAAAACTATGGCCGAGGTACGCCACTTCCTACATTCCAAATGAACATTTGGACTATTTCGCACACAATTGATTATCAACTAGGAGTTGCGAGGTCTGGTCCAAATGTTGCAAATGTTCCTCCCATCTATGACTATAAATTAGGATAACGTCGAAGAACCAAAATGAATTTGTACAAAAAGGGTTTAAAGATTGCATTCATGAGACTCTGAAAGGTTGAAGGTGTGTTGGTAAGATTGAAAGGCATGACAAGGAATTCATAATGGCCTTCATGAGTCCAAAATGTTGTCTTTGGAATATCTTCTTCCCTTAACCTTATATGATAATATCCTGAACACAGATCCAAATTAAAGAAGAAGCGAGCACCATGGAGCTCATCTAGCAACTCATCAATGACTAGAATGAGGAATTTGTCTTTGACAATAATTTTGTTGAGTTCAGGGAAATCCATGCATAACTGGCAAGACCCATCCATCTTACAAACCAACAGTATTGGAGACGAATATGGGCCGACATTGGGCCGAATGACCCTTGTTGCTAATAACTCCTACACCATCTTTTCAATTTCAATCTTTTGCACATATGGGCAGCTGTAGGGATGAATGTTGGGTGGTACACTTCCCGAGACGAGCTAGATAGCATGATCATGGGTGTGTTATGGTGGTAACCCGTAGGTTTTTGCAAACACATGCTTATCCAAAATTTCCTATAATTTAGTCAGCTGAACTGTTTCATTAGTAGTCGGGGTTTGAAGTGCAAACAACTATGCCACCACTCCTGGAGACAATTTCTTCAAAACTTTTTCCATTCAATGGGATTTGATGAGTTGGGTAGGACCTGTGGGAATCCCACGGAGAGTGTATTGCTTCCCCAGCTTAGTAAATTTCATCCAAAGCTCAAAAAAGTTCCATACTATCGGGCCCTATGTATGAAACCACTGAGTTCCCAACACAATGTCACATCCTCCCAAGGGAAGGGCAAACATGTCAGCCCTGAGGTTGTGTTCGCCCATTTGCACCTTTACGTTTCTACATTTTCCCTTGCACGATAGGGTTCCCCCATTAGCCACCATGACTTCAAAAGAATTGCACGAGTATATGTAACAGTTTGCCTTTTTGGCTACCCGCGGATCAATAAAATTGTGGGTACTACCTGAATCAATAAGGATAATAAGTCGTTGTCCCTTAAAATGCCCTACCACTTTCATGGTCTGGGGAGTGGAGATCCCAGCTAAAGCATGTAATGAGATCTCAAGCGGTTGGTCCTTTGTCGATTCCGACTCTTCAAGTTGCTCTTCTTCTTTATGTCCTCTTCTTCTTGTGATTCACTGGTGGAAGCTTTGATCGCATCAAGTAAATACAGTTTTTGTTGTACACGCTTGTGGCCTAGAGAATATTTATCATCACAATTGTAACATAATCCCTATGCCCTCCGTGCATCCATTGCTTCTCCGGTAAAGCATTTCATTGGAGGTTGTTTGTTGACTGTGTTTGACAAAGTTTGGGATGGAAGTGGTGTACAAGCTTGTGGAGGTTTGAAGGTACGCCTTTGTGCTGTGAATTTATCTTCAACCAACTTGGCCAAACCTACTGCTGCCATCATTCTTGTTGGCTTGAACATTTTTACTTCAACACGGACTTCCTTTAATACACTAATGAAACAGCTTTGGAAAAACTGTACACTCAATCCCCTTTTGCAGTTTGCCAGCTTTTCAAACTGTGCTTGATATTCACGAATGGTTGTTGTTTGTTTTAACTTGGTGAGGGCTTTAGTAAAATCCTCATACTCATTGGGTCCAAATCGAATGAGTAATTATGTTTCAAATTTAGCCCAGGTAAGATTTAGATGCATATTCTCCAACAATTAGTACCACCAAATTGCTTCGTGCTCAAGGTTGAAGGATGCCCTTGTGAGCCTTTTATCATGGGGAATAACATGTAGAGCAAAATATTGTTCAGCCCTATACAACCAACTAGTTGGGTCCTTGCCATCAAATTTGGGAAAGTCTAGCTTGGGAATTCTATGATTTGTATTATTGGGCAAGGTATTTCGTGCTCTTCCCTTGGAACTACCTTCTTGACTCCCTATTGGCCTATCTAATGTGTAGTATTTGGCATCTAGGCCTGCTATATGACTCTCAATATCATCTAATCTATCCAATTTATCTAGTTTGGATATTAGCAAACGGAATGTTTGCCGCTAATCTTCACCCAATCTCTCTATCTCTTGCGCAGATTTGGTACCTCCAGCCATTTTTAAGCACCTTGGGATCTTCGAAATAGTGTATGGTTGTTATATATTAACATGATCAACTCGAGTTGCAAGCTTATTGCAATGGTAAGGGCTTTGGCCTCTCTTTGAGAGGTCCAAGGTTCAAACCCCACTCGGTATGAGGGGACCAAGACCCCTCATACAAACCTGTGTAAACTCATTGAAAAAAAATGATCAACTCGAAGAGAGGATTGGACTATAGCACAAAATGGCAAATTTGGCGTCTCCAAAAAATTGTATTGGTATTCTATATCAAAACAATCAGCTCAAAAAGAGGATTCGAATGGACTATACCACAAAATGACAAATTTTCGCTGTTTTGGACCTTTTGGAGGGTCTGCTACCAACCAACTGCTCTAACTGTCAGGCTAGGTATTTTATGCACTTATCAAACTCGCACTAACTACTCTGATAACTAACTGCTCTGACAACTAACTATTCTGATATATTCCCTATATTGTCAACTATATATTCTCTGTCCTATCACACTTGATATTCCAAACCCCGTCAATCTGTGATGGGAATAGTCTTCTCTACAGTATGCTCAAATCTGATTTTGGTTTTGGCTGGGAAGGGACTGAAAACAAATTCAATAGGGACATTCTAAGTTAAGGTGTGTCTGGTTTCATGGACTTTTTGATATACAATCTTTGGTCGTGATCACTGCCTGAACTAAATTTTTCTCCTCGTCAACATTTTGGGAGCCTTCACTCGACCCACTGAAACAGCTTCCCCTCAGCTCCGATTCACTTCTCTCGTACTCTAGATGACTACTTGTCAGCCTCTGACAAACATTCCTCTCTATGGAAAATGCTTCTGACGGCAGGTTTTTAGACAATAACACCTCTGACAGCAACATCTCAAACGGCAGCTCCTATGACGACATCTCAGATGGCAGCACTTGTGATGGCAACACCTTTGATGGCAACATGTCTAACGGCAACACCTCTGATGGCAATACCTCTAACGGCAACATGTTTGATGGCAATACCTCTAACATGTCTGACGGCAATACCTCTAACGGCAACATGTCTAACGACAATACCTCTGACACCAGCACCTCTGACAGTAGTACCTCAAACGGTGGTATTTATGATGGCACCTTAGACAACAACTCCTTAGACGACATTTCATCAGATGGCAGCTCCCCAAACGGCACTTTCTCCTCTCGTATGACTGCGATCTTTGGTCATCCTAGCTTCATCCGTTTGAACATCCTCCTGACAACGCTCTTTCTGATGATACCCTACAGTCTAGCCTCCCTGCTGACTACACTCTACCAACAGACCAACCTCCTAACGACACTCTGCAACTCGTTCCTACACAATTTCAATGACTTGCGAGATTTTTGCTTCTTCAATTGAGATCAAATTCACTTGCTCAATTCGAATCAAGCTCATCAAGTTCACCACTTCAAGCAGGTTCACTTCCTCAAATGCAATTGGCTTCACCACCTCTGCTTCTTGGCAAAGGCTATAACTCTTCTCCAACTCTTCAAAGTCTGAATGAATCCAAGGTTTGTCTCACTTTGCAGTACTTTCACAGTCACATGCAAAGTGCCCCCACAATTGGCATTGCCAACATTGCATAATGGGTCTACCCTCACTATCATATTGAATTCTTCGTTTGTGAGTTCTCCGACGGTTGTCACAGATTGCTCACCAATGGCATCCCTCCTTTGTACAATCTCCCTTGGTGTTGCATATACCTGTAACGATGATCTTGCACTCTCTAAGTCATACTCGTCCTTGGAATCATCGTTCGTCTCTTCGGAGTCACTTCCTTGATTTCTCGACCCCAACCCTTTAACAATGAACTATTCTCCTGCCCAAAATCATCACTCATAGTGTCTAAGTCATTCTCAATATCATAATCACTTTCATCCTCAAAATCACTCCCATCTATATTAACATGACGCCCATACTTTGGTGATGTTTTGCATCACTTTCCCAAATCAAGGCGTATTTTAGAGCCTCTTGATATGACGTTGGAGGGACCATCCTCATCTTCTTCTGATACATAGGAAGAACCATTTCCTCTTCAATGCGTTTGAATGGTCTTCCTCCAAATGGTTAAACAGCTCACTCAACTTGCAATTGTATGCACGAATAGATTCGTTCTCACCTTGTTTCATTCTAGACCGCATCATCATTGTCAAACAAGCGAAATTCTTGCATAAATGCATCGTGCAACTCTTCCCATGTCTGGTACTTGTCCTATAGGAATTTCACGTACAAATCCATTGCGAATCCACAAAATGTCACAAGAAATAACCACCTCTAATCTGTTTCATTATTTTGCCCAATTGCTCTCCACATCATGCAACAAATTTGCCAATGCCTAACTGGGTCTTTTGTTGCTTCTCCATTAATTAGTGGACATTTACATGATATGCCCAAATTGGCCTTCAGTACCACAAGTTAACTTAACCTCGACAATGGTTGTTTACGTATTGCTCCCTTACACAAAGCATTAGGCGCACCACCTTACAATTGCTCTTTTATTGTACCCCTATTCTTCTCACTTGGCAACGTTCCAACCTGCAGTTTCTCCAATGTTGGACTCTCATCCCACTCACCAATCTGAAATTCCCTAGTGCCAGACTTTCGTCTCGCGCACTGTTGGACAAGTTATCTGTCATTCGCACCAATGTCGAAGTCTTGTCCTACTCACCATCGTGTACCACAACTTGCAATTGTTTCCACGCCAAATATTCTTTGTTGGCATACAACTCATCATGGACACCTTCTATCAACTCTTGTTGTACCGGGCTTCTACCATTTGTCCCCTCATTTGGACGATAATCTCTTTGAACAGCGAGTCTTGGAACGACACCTTTTGAGATGGCAGAATTTCTCCTGACTACAGCTCCAAACGGCAATCCTTCTCTGACTACGGCTCTAGACAATAGTCTTCCTTCAGACAATAGCCCTAGACGGCAATCTCCCTTCGGACTGTAGATTGTGCTCCCTTTGACCATAGATGGCACTTCCTTCAAACTACAGACAGCGCTCCCACTGATTGCAAAAGACACTTCCTTCAAACTGCAGACGACACTCCGTCTAACTGCAGATGGCGCTCCCTCTAACTGCTAACTGCACTTCTGTCATACTGCAGACGACGCTCCCTCTTTCTACAGACTACAATTTCTTTAGGCAACAGACTACACTCCCTTTGACTACAGATGGTTATTTCTTCAAATGGCACTATGCTCCTTTTGACTACAAATGACAATTTCTTCAAATGGCAGACTACACTCCCTTTGATTGCAGACAACAATTTCTTCAAACAGCAGACTACGCTCCCTTCGACTGCAGACAATGATTTCTTCAGACAGCAAACTGTGCTTCCTTTGATTGTAGACAACGATTTCTTCAAACAGTAGACTGTGCTCCCTTTGACTACAGACAACGATTTCTTCAAACAGTAGACCGTGTTCCTCTTAATTGTAGACAACGGTTTCTTTAAATGGTAGACTGCGCTCCTTTTGGGTGCAGACGACGGTTTCTTTGGATGACAAACTGTATTTTCATTAAGACGGCAGACTACAATTACACTAACTGCAAATTCTCCGTATGTAGTTCCCCCAACTGTAGATTCTCTGTCTGCAATTCTTCCATCTACAGATTCTCCTACATTTGGATGACAGTCCATCCTTCCTCTCATCTGCACTCCTGTTGTGCACGTTCCGTTAGACGACCCTTTGTCTGTGTCAACAAACAAATCTACTACATCTTCACCTACTTCTTTGGTTGTATTCCATTGCTATTGTTGCACATATTCCCTAGGGTTTTGCTGCTCACAACTCTATGTCACCAGGTTGGACCCAATTTTATACAGGAAACGGTGTTAGATGTAGCATAGCAATGAGGATTCCCAGGGATGAGGGAATGACAATTCTTAGACCAAGGAATTGCAATATTTGGGAGAAGACTTTGTCCAAGACGGCATCATAGCGTGACAGCAATTCTAGCTTCAGTCGACAGGTTAGTCTTCATATGGTGGCACAGCTTAGATGGCAGTCATCTAACGACAATTCACGACAACATTTAAGCCAACAATGAATCACACGCCATTCCACTTGATGTACAAGCAGGAGGCAATAGTGTCAGTGGAATTGCTGGTACCTAGTTTGAGCGTAGCGATAGAGAACCATTTTGGAGACCAAGAGAGCCTAGAGAAGAGGCTTGTGGCACTAATTCAATTGGAAGAGAAATGAGTTATGGCACAGTGGGCAATAGAAGTGGCCCAA
The DNA here is from genome assembly GCA_028583015.1 of Wollemia nobilis. Classification (NCBI taxonomy): domain Eukaryota; kingdom Viridiplantae; phylum Streptophyta; class Pinopsida; order Araucariales; family Araucariaceae; genus Wollemia; species Wollemia nobilis. The sequence continues at coordinate 13,593,270 of JAQPPZ010001195.1, forward strand.
CAAAGAAGAAAGTTGTGGCACGATAAGCACCTGAGGAATATGGAATTGAAACCAGGTGACTTAGTGTTAAGATATAATGGCAAACGGGAGATCAAGCCAGGAAAGTTGAAAACATTATGGCTTGGACCCTTCCAAGTGGTAGAAATAATGGAAAATGGCACAGTTAAATTGAAGAAACTGGATGGGACTATGATTCCCAAGACAGTAAATGAATCAAGATTGAAACCTTATAGAGTGAAAGAACAATGTTTGTTTCTTCAACATGACGAGGCAATAAGACAGGAAGGAATGTGCGAAAGAGCAAGTCAGCAAAGAGCATCTCGTACACAAGGGGAGTCAAGCCAAACTAATGAGGAACGCCAGGATGTAGAAGATGATATGGGACTAAGAAGGCTATTTGCAAAGGAACAAGAAGTGCAACCAATAATAGAGCAGCAGGAATTAGTACCTTACCCGAATGAACGGAGAAGAGTAAGGGTGCATGTACGATTCCTAGATAGAACTGAAGAATATGAGCAATATATGTCGATTCCCAAAAATAGAAGAAGAATGGGGAATGAGGAGTTGGTAGAATTAAGTCCATTGGCTCAAATTGGGTTCTTACAACAAAGAATGCAAAATGAAACACAAAAGTTGCAAGAAGAATATGAAACTTCATGCAGATACAATGCAAGGATGAGGGCACAAATTATCCAGGAATTGGATGATACAATGCAAAGGCTGAATGAACGAGAAGTTAGAAGGTGACGAGCAAGAAAATGAACTTGAACAACAAAGAATAGTTGAAGAAATATCAAGGCAAGAGGAAAGGTAACAAGAGAAACCCGAATATCCTATGCAATATCAACTAAGCACGGAAGAAGTTGTCGAGATATTGTGGAGAGATGTAATGGAAGCATCAACATCTTCGAAAGACGAAGGAAGGAATTGGGTGATGGATACAAATAGTGATACCCTTCCTCCAATCGATATTGAAAGAGATAGGAAGATATAGAGAACCAACAATCCGGCCTAAAGCACGAAGGCGTCTTGAGGAAGACAGACAAGTGAGAAGACAATTAGATAAGGACAAAAGACAAAGCAAATTTTTAGAGGAAGAACCTATAAGGATTCAGGAGGAAGAAGGATCTAGTGTACTGCGAGAACAAGATAGAGGCCACTTAGGCTACACGAGGAGAGAATCAAGTCTTCTTGATGGTCTAAGGATGCCTAGCCAAAGAAGGGGTTTGATTGGTCTCCCTCTCGATGGCTCGAGGGGAAGAAATTTCCCTCCTGCTACCCTTAGGCTGCAAGATCGATTTGGTGGGCCGCAAGGACCATTTGTTGATCCAGCACAAAACAATCAACTTGTAAGTGAACATAAGGTTGGGCCATTAGGACCACCTCGAGGGCCACGACAGAGCCGAAGGCGTCATCATAAACGACAGAGAAACCAAACAGGTCTCGGACAACGTGGAGTTGGGAGAAGGTTGTCCCAAGATAGAAAAATTCGCCCGATAATGAGAGGAAAGGCCATGGCACTATTGCGTGGTAGAGGAAAGTATCAACAAAGAAATGTGGAAGAACAAGTCTGCGTAAGGCAAGAACGAGTTCAACAAGTTTGAGGGATCAAAATGTTAACTTGATCACTAAGTCCGGAAGGGGACTTAGTTCAAAGAAACTTAAGCAAAGGTCGTATAGATAAAAGCAGTAGACTATTGTACGACAGGGCGCCCTAAAAGTCAGAGACAAGAAGAGGATTGTACGACAGGGTATCGTACAAGTCGGACACAAAAGGAAGAAGATTGTATAGCAAGACACCATACAGACTCAATTCAGGAAGAGGACTATACGGCAAGGCGTCATACAAATCGAGAACAATAAGATAGTACAACAAGGAACCGTACAACTGAGCAACCTGACGCTAACCGTACAGACTGTATGACGGAAGAATCAAGAAGACAGCAGAATTAAGAGCAAAATAACACATCAACAGAGGACATCATACAAGTGCAAGTCTGCGTGGTCGTACAACTTGTACGACAACCTTAAGACGTTGAAGGGACAAAGCATTGTAAATATGTAAATAGATTTATAAATCAAAATCAAAATAAAAAATAAAAAACGTTGAAATCAAAAATAAAAAATGCATGGGGGTGACGTGGCGGCCCACAGGGCAATTATAACTACTCCCGCCCAAACTTAACTTATAAATAGGGGAGGGTGGGGGATAAATGAAAATCAAAACTCTGAAGCGTATGCGAGCAAGAGAAATTCCGCTAAGGAGAAGATGTCAGAGGAAGTGAAGTTGCAGACTGGAAGTGAAACCACAATAGAGTGCCAAGGAAAAGAAATTGCAGTAGAGCATCGAAAAGTGCCCTAACTACTTAACAAGGAAATATTTTTGCAAATGTACGAATAGTCGTACAAAAACCAGATAAAAGACAAAGAAACAAAGCTAGGGCAGAGGAGCCTGTGCAGTGAACGGCAGATTGAAAACCTAGACGAACGAAGGGAACGCCATACAAAGTTCAGGAAAAGACAACTCAAGTTTTTTTCAAACCCCCATATTGAATTACGCATGGAAGGATAACCTTATTAGAAGAAATTCGGACAAAGTTGAAGTCTAGGGTTTCTAAGGGTTTACACAAAGAAAAGGCAGAGGAAGTTGTCGTACACACAAACGAGTCGAGGTAGATGACGACTCAATAAGGAAGTTCTTGTACTAGCGCGTCGAGAAGGAAGGACTGCAAGAGAAACACCTGCAAATGGAGGGAGAAATTGTTGTACAAAGTTGAAGAATATTGTTGTGGAACTCATCATACGAACGCAAAAGGGTTGTCGTACGACCAAAGAAAGGTTGTATGAACACAAGAAGGTTCTCATACGAGCATAGGAGTCGTCATATAAGTGCAAAGGACTGACCTTACGAAAGACAACAAGTGATTGTACAATCACTATCACCGTACAACAGAGAACAAGGAGGAACCGTTGTACAAGTGCAAAGGACTAACCATACGAAAGATAGCAAAGTGACTATACATTCATTATCAACGTATAACAGAGAACAAGGAGGTATGACAAACGAAGCATGAGCGGGAGAATTAGTTTCCAAGAACAGTGGGCAAAGATACAAGTAGAGAAGAACAAACACTCACTTGGCCTACTACACAGACGAGAACACCGAGGGAGGAAGAGGAGACCAAACTCGGTGGAAAGCAAGGACCAGCAAAATATACAAGAGGACAAAGACATAGTCACGAAATGGAGGAGACTCGGTCCCAAAGAAAGCATGGAGAGTCACCAAAAAAAGGAAAGGCAAGATAACCCACCAAATCATTCGCTGAAAATTGCATTGACAGAAGCAGGAGTGAGCTGCATTGCACAAGTTCCAATGTTTGACAAAGACTTCTTCAAGGATTATTTGTTGTAGATGCTCGATTCCTATGACTCAAAATAGAATGTGAGCATAGTGAAGATTGGAGATCGAGAAGTTAGTCATGTTCTCAACAATAATTTCCGGCGAATGTTTGGAATGCCGAAACAAGGAATACCAGTGAGGAACATCCGAATGCAAAGGAGTGGAACAAAAAAAATCCACAAAGTCACAGCTATTACTCCTACAAAAGTAGGCAAGACTTTTGGTGATCGAAATCATGGGATTAAACAAAGTCAGTTAAAGAATGAAGAGTTTCCACGTGCAATGCACATTATGATGTCCAAACTGTCAAGAGAAACAAGATCGTCGAAAATGCCTATATGGCTAGTTCAATATGTACAAGGCATTGTAAAAGGAGTATAGTATGATTAGCATCATATTTATCATATCGCATTAGGAATTTCCTAAGGCAACAAACTAAGAATTTTTCGATGGCATTCCATGCCATTGGAATAATGTTGAATGCAATTTCTTTTGCTAAGATGGAATTTTTAGGACTAATTGCTCCAAAAAAGTTGTCAGAAGATGAACCCACAATACTTAGATGGACGAATGCAGTACCGATGACTGTTAGCATAGGTAACATATTGTTATCTTTTATTACATTATATGTGGGGGTGGTTCCTTTTCCAAACTAATTTGTTTCCAACCTGAATTGGTTGATCAACTACCTTCGGAGGTTGCAGGAACTAATTACATTGTACTATTTATTTCCCTACATTTGAATGAAATCAGTTAATCTTGCATATTCCAATATGGTATCAGAGTGTTTTTCGATTTCTTGGGCAAGGTGATACGTTTTATTTTGGGCAAGGTGATACGTTTTATTTTGGGCAAGGTGGTTCAACCACTCCAATATTCAAATGGCACTCCAAGATTGAAGAATCTGCAGAAACGCTCCACGATCTCTACGATCAAAGCATCTGCAGAGACGGATAAACTTCTGTTGCTATCATCGAGTTTTGGTTGAGAGACACGGAGATTTGTAGTCAGTTTCGCTGACGTAAACAACCTGTACGCGTTTGGAGGTGCAAGAGAGAAAAATTGTCCCAGAAGCAACACATGTGACCATACAGCAATCGTGAGACACATCTGATAGCAACGTGAAGACCTGCAGACCGATTTCAACCCGATTGGATATTTTTGATGCACGTTTCCTCCCATCTGACGCACACTAATTTGCTTGAAAGCGTTGATTTCGGGGTCCGATTGGTGGTTTGAAGCACCCAAGGGTTTCTGACTGCTGACGCCAGTCTCTGACAAAGCAATGTACGGCGAACGTTTAAGGTTTGCACTTCTAAAGTTTTAAAAATAAATTAATTAAAACTTTAGCATAGAGACATTTGACATGTGAGGTGTGTTGCTGCCCGACGGCAGTTTCAAAGCAACTTTATTTTTTTTTTAAGTTGTTCTCATCCGCAACGAACTAAAAGGCACATTGTGCCATCAAAGTCTCATCCGCCAATGTGGCGGAGTTGGTCATCCGCCAGTTGCTAGGGCGCTCGGGAAGGAGGCGCAGGTTCAAATCACGCACCCACAAACTTTTGCAAGCAAAGTTTAAAAGGTATTTTTTTTAATAATACCTTATGTTCTTTTGTTTTTGCACTTCAAAGAGCATGAAAGGTGGCAATTTTTTTCAAAACAAGTGAAAGTTTTTTGGAGGGATAAGAAACTAGTAATTGTTTTTCTTTTCAAAGACCACATTTTGTTTTGTTGCCACTAAAACCAAGAAAGAAAAACCTAGTGCATTTTTTTTAACCTAGAGCATTTTTTTGTGCCATGGAGGGATAAGTGAATATTTGCACTTAGTTTTCTTTTGAAAATTGAAAGGGTATATCAAAAATTTTCACCCTTGTTTATTTTGCAATAAAAAGGGGGGATCAAAGCATTTTTCTCTTGCAAAATTCTAAGACAAAGGGAGGGAAAATTGTGGATTTGAATATCATTTTTTGCAAACCAAAACCTCAAATATTTTGCAAAAATCATTGTAACAAAGATGCATTTTCGGTGGAAACCGACATCTTAAACAAAATTGGCATTGTAAATAGGTGCATTTTCGGTGGGAACCGACACCTATAGTTAAAATTTGTGGGCACTTGTGATTGTTTATTGCATTTAAATTTCCTTTTTTTTTGCATTTCAATCATAAGTTAAAATATACAAAGCAAAGAAAAGACCCCAAATTTTACACCTATTTGTGCAATTTATTGCACCGCAGTGTTCGGTATATATGGTACCTCTGGCCCACACTTACAGGTAATGTTGTCGTGCTTTGGGCTACTGTATCTAACGCCTAACATAGCTGCAACAACGACGTCTGAGCTATTGTTCTCTATAAATCATCGGGGAGAAATAAGGAAAGCCAGTTTTGATATTCACTCCATTTTATACCCTAATTCATTCTGATTGTTTGGCTTAAACTCCTCCAACTCATCATCCTTTTTCGAAAGGGTTTTGAGGTAGGTGCCATCAATTTGATTGAATTCCCTTTCACGTACTCTTTGTAAGTATATAGAAAGGGGGACCATTTGGTGATATAAGGAACCTTCACAATGGCCACTGTTCACAAATATCTGTCAGATTCATAGTTGCTCAAAGGTTCTAATTTTGCACCATGGAAAACAAAGATGAGAGCTATCCTTCAAGTTGAAGATTTGTGGGATGTAGTGACTGGCACTACAAAACGTCCTACAACAACAGGGCCAGATCAAGAGGCATTTGATAAGAAGGATAGAAGGTGTCTCATGTTTATCCTGCTTGCTACTACAGATGAGGTACAACCTCATATTTGTGATGCAAAAACTGGTAAAGAAGCTTGGGATGCTTTGATTACCATTTATGAAGGGAAGAATCAATCCACTATTCTTAACCTTCAATCTCAACTACATACACTCAATATGAAATCTGGTGAGACAGTTGAACTGTTCCTATGCAGAGTGGCAGAATTGAAAGCCAAATTGAATGCTATGGGAGAAGCAGTGGCAGATACTCTCTTGACTTCAGTCATTTTGAGAGCTTTGCCAGAATCCTACAAGGTGTTGATCACATCTCTACAAGTGTCTGGTAGACAAGTTACTTTTGTGGAGTTGGTAAATTTGCTTCAAACTGAGGAGGCAAATCAGCTTCAAAGAGATGAAGTGCCAGATAATGCACTTTACTCAAAACAAGGGGGAAAGAAGCAAGGTAACTTTCAGAAGGGAGGATCTTCATCCAAAGGAAAAGGGAAACAACCTCAATAGAAAGAAAAGAAATATTGCAAAATCTGTGATATGGATAACCATGACACCAACAGGTGTTGGTTTAAGAATAAACAACCCAATGACCAAGATCACAAGAAAAAGGGAAAGGGGAAATACAAACCACAGAAGAAGAATAAGCAACCCAAGGGACATGTTGCTTATGAGGAATCAGACTCAGACTCTGAGAGAGCACACAAGGTGCTCATGACCCACACATCTTCTCAGCAGAAGGATCCTGTGTGGTATATTGATTCCGGTGCCAGCAAACACATGACTGGTGATAGATCGTGGTTTGAGACTTTTGAGGCAAAGGAAGGCAAACCAGTGACAATTGTTGATGATAAGACCTACCGAGTCCAGGGTGAAGGAGATGTTTCAATCACTCTTCCAGATGGAAATTGTTAGATTGAGAAAGTTCTCTATGTTCCTGGATTGGCAAACAATTTGTTGTCAGTCCCTCAGATCTTGGATAAAAACATGGATGTTGTTTTCAGAGTTGAGGATGGTAGGAAGAGATGCTTCATCACCAGAAAGGGAAAGCATGTAGCAACAGGTTCATACAAGCATGGCTTGTTTATCTTAGATGTCATTTCTACGCCTCATGTTGCCATGGCGGCAAACACAAAGGAGGCCACTTCTCTTTGGCACAAGAGATATGGGCATCTGAGTTCAGGATATTTGCTCGAGTTGAGTAAATATGAGATGGTGAAAGGTCTTCCCAACCTTTCATCCACATTGCCAGTTTGCTCGGATTGCTTAGCAAGGAAGCAACACCGAGTACCATTTGAGGTGAGCTCTTCACGAGCTAAGAAACCTTTGGAGTTGGTACACACCGATCTATGCGGTCCTATGCCAAACAATTATGGTGGAAAGAGGTATTTTCAGTTGTTTGTTGATGATTACTCATGGAAGATGTGGGTTTTCTTTTTACAATTGAAATCAGAGGCATTTTTGTACTTTCAGCAGTTCAAGAAGAGTGTTGAGAAGGAGTCAGGATGTTCCATCAAGACCCTCCGCTCAGATCGAGGGGGGAATATACCTCCAAAGAATTTTCATCATTTCTGAATTCACATGGGATTAAGAGACAACTGACAACAACCTATACTCCATAACAAAATGGAGTTGCTGAGAGGAGGAACCATTCCATCATGGAAATGGTTCATTGTATGCTTAAGGGGGCACATCTTGAGCAACAGTATTGGGCAGAAGCAGTGAATACAACAACGTACCTCCTGAATAGAGCACCCACAAAAGCTCTACAGGGCATGACTCCACAAGAAGCATGGAGTGGTAGGAAACCCTCCATTTCTCATCTAAGGGTTTTTGGGTGTAAGGCATTCATGCACATTCCAAAACAGAAGAGAAAGAAGTTAGATGAGAAAACCTTGCAGTGTATTTTTCTTGGTTATGATGAGCATTCAAAGGGATATCGATTGATAGATCCTAAGACCAAGAAAACACACACCAGTAGAGACATGGTATTTGATGAAGCTTTCACATCAGATAACACATCTACAACTGTATACCTGGATGAAGAGGAGCCTAAGAAAGAGACTCCACCCCCATAAAACAAGGTTCCAAAATGGTATACTAGCACATTGAGAGATTCAAAGTTGACTTCACTTCCAGATCTAACTCTAGATCGACCTTGTACACGCAGCATGACTCAACAGATGAGAGCAGAGGCATCAACTTCAGAGGTTGATGAGCTTTGCCAACAGTTTGATGAACTATTTGTAGATGCAGAGGAAGACAGAGAAGCAGATATGGATGATGAAAGGGTTTATATGTCTGCATTGGATGAGAATGAACCCACAACAGTTCAAGATGCACTTAGTGAGCCTCAGTGGAAGGCTGCTATGGATGTTGAACATACATCTCTCATGAAAAATAACACATGGAAGCTAGTTGATCTGCCTTCAAGAAAGAAGCCCATTGGCTGCAAATGGGTGTTCAAAGTGAAGTATAAGGCAGATGGAACTATTGATAAGCATAAGGCCCGTCTTGTTGCAAAGGGCTATGCTCAGAAAGAAGGCATAGATTATGAAGAGACTTTTGCACCCACGGCAAGAATGACTACCATTCGAGTACTTTGTGCTATGGCAGCTCAGTTCGGGTGGAAGTTACATCAGATGGATGTCAAAAGTGCCTTCTTGAATGGTGACTTGCAAGAAGAAGTGTACATGACCCAACCAGAAGGATTTGTGGTTGAAGGCCAAGAGCAGAAAGTTTGCAAGTTGGTCAAATCCTTGTATGGGTTAAAACAAGCTCCACGAGCTTGGTACATCAAAATAGATAGTCACCTATTGCAGCATGGATTCAAAAGAAGTCCTTCAGATGCTAATCTCTATATCAAGAACAATGGTTCTGACATAGTGATTTTAGTACTCTATGTGGATGATCTGATCATCACTGGCAGTTCAGAGAACATGATAGATGCAGTGAAAGATGACTTGAAACAATCATTTGAGATGACAGATCTAGGACTTCTTCACTATTGTCTTGGTTTAGAAGTGGCTCAGAAAAAGAATCATATCAGAGTGACACAAAAGAAGTATGCCAAGACATTGATTGAAAAATATCGCATGACTGATTGCAAGCCAAAAGCAACTCCAATGGAACCAGGGCTTCAGTTATCGCGATATGATACTTCTCCACAGGTAGATGGTACTCTCTATCGCCAGCTGATTGGGAGTCTCATATATCTGACAAACACCAGGCCAGATCTCAGTTTTGTTGTGGGTTATCTTTCAAGGTTCATGCAGGAACCTAAGGTGAGTCATTGGAAAGCAGCAAAACGGGTTCTTCATTATGTCCGTGGTAGTACAGACTATGGCCTGGAGTACAAGAAGAATGACAATTTCTTCTTACAGGGATACACGGACTCAGACTATGTCGGATCCATTGATGATCGAAAATCAACTTCTGGATACATTTTCCATCTTGGATCTGGACCTGTCTCTTGGCACAGTAAGAAGCAGCAGGTGGTTGCTTTATCTTCTACAGAGGCAGAATATCGCGCAGCACGTGGAGCAGTCTGCGAGGTGATATGGTTGAGTCGCATTCTTTCAAGTATGGGTCTTCCAAAGAATCTTCCAATTCACTTGTTTTGCGACAATCAAGGTGTTTTGAAGCTTGTCAAGAATCCAATATTTCATGAACGTACCAAACACATTGACACTCAATGTCATTTCATTCGAGATGAAGTTCCAAAGCACAACATACAGCTCCAGTACATTCCCACTGATGAACAAGTTGCAGATATTTTCACTAAGGCACTTGCACGTGTCAAATTTGAATTGTTTCGCAACCATCTTTGTATTTCAAAATAATGTAATAAGGGGGGATGTTAGCATAGGTAACATATTGTTATCTTTTATTACATTATATGTGGGGGTGGTTCCTTTTCCAAACTAATTTGTTTCCAACCTGAATTGGTTGATCAACTACCTTCGGAGGTTGCAAGAACTAATTAAATTGTACTATTTATTTCCCTACGTTTAAATGAAATCAGTTAATCTTGCGGATTCCAATAATGACTAAGTCTACTCGAGTTAAAGTAAGAACCAAAAGAATGCTACGAAGATTGGACTTGATTGAAGATGACAGTGAGGAGTCAAAAGAAGAGTTGACACCACGACAAAAGAAAAAGCATAGAAGGCTAGAACCCAAATTGCAATAGGAAACTAAGGAATTACCCCAAAAACAACAAATGGAGGAGTTGCCTCAAGAGCAACAAGTAGAAAAAAGAAGGGCAGCAAAACAGTCCTATAAGGACAAGGAGACAGAGAGAACAAGAAAGATTGATGATGCAGGAACAACCTATAGTTGAGACTGTGCAGCAGGAAGAAGGGTTGGCACAATTGAGGCAAGAAATAATTGAGGTGGTTGAGGAAGAAATGAATACAACAAGCAATATGGAGGAAGAATTGCCAGGACTTGTTGATTGGATGCAACAACTAGATCCTAATGAGTCACCACCTATGCCAGATGTTAAGCAGTTCGAGTTTTCGATGGCAGCCCAAGACCTATTGGAAGATATAGAGGTGCCTCAAGAAGCTAAAGAACCAATGCGGGGCAAGGAGGTTGAAATTGCAAAAGAGCCTTATAAAAAGAAGAAATATAAAGTTAATGAGAGAGGCGGTAGCAGCCAGAGATTAGCCAGTATGGAAAACCAGCTTGAGCCACAAGAACTATAGAACAACCTCTTTAGTGGGAGGAAAATAGAGAAGAACCAAATATAGAACAAGAGGAAGAGGAAGGGACACCTCAAGTACCATGCAAACATTTCATTATTGAAGTGCCTAGTTTCGGATTGTCAGTTGAAGGAGCTCAAACAGATGATCAAGTTGATGAATTCTTCAAGAAGATGATGTAGGTTTTTGATTCTGCAAGACTACAGTTTAGGATGGGCTGTGTAGGACAGCTGAGGCAATGGTGGTCCATGGTTTATAATGAAATGGAGAAAGCAGTACAATGGGCTCAAGATGATGAAAGGAGGAAGAAGCTCTCTGAAATCTGTGAAAAAGAACCATGGGAAACGTAGGCTGGAGGAGTGACAAAAATGATTGGAGTAAAGGAGATACCCGAAGAGACGTAAACCAATTGCAAGGTACCATGAAGGGTGTATATAGATGCAAGTACCTTGGAACCTTGTCCAATAGATACGATGGAAGTGGAATACGGGAAGATTCCACCGGAGTTGGCACCTTTGTACAGAAAATTATAATTTTTTGACACATTGGATTGATTGGTTAACAGTGGGGTTGGAAAAGATGCACCAATCCAAGGAAGAACAAGTTAACCAACATAAGGAAGAAATGTAGAAATTGAGGGAAGCAAAAGTAGAAGTTGTTGGCCTAAAGCAAAGCTTTGAAGAGCAAATAAAAGCAAAGGAGGAGGAACTTGCTGCAACAAAAAGAGATATGGATAAGTGTAATGAGATGATTATAGACTTGAGAGCAGAGCTAGCAGTAAGAGCACAAGTGCATGAAGCTCGTGAGAAGGAGCTAGAGCACAAAGATCAACTGATTGCTGAGAGGGATGAACAGCTGGCTATTGCAGCCAGAGTTGAAGCTGAATTAAGGCAGAGGATACAGAAGAGTGCTACCGAGAGGGAAAAGGAGTTAGTGGCAAAATTGGCATAGATGGAGAAGAAAGCCAACCACTATGGGTTGGAGTTTGTTTGTTATAATAACTATGCACAAAAATCGAAGGATGATCGAGCAGCCCTAAGACTTCAAATAACAGAAATGGGTGGAGCACATGTAGTCAGTTCTCAACATAAGCAGTCGAGTTCTCAAGAGCACCAACAAGCGTCCGCGAGGACACAGACTGGTTTAAAGGGGAGGATAGATGTAGGCAGCAAAACAGCTTCCCAAAAAAGAAAAAGTAGAAAATGTATATAAAGTTTTGTATTAGACTTTTTGCATGAAATTGTAATGAAATGCATATAAAATGCATATGAAATGTAAATGAAATGACATGAGATGTAATGTAAATGCAATTTGATAAATTGCAAATAGACTTTAGGAAATAAAAGTTAATATTTGCATGAGTTGAATATGTCTGATTCAGAGTGGTAGTTAGGGTGCGCTATCCTAAGAACCGCTTGCAACGGCCAGGGTAGACATTAAAAAGGAACCCCTCTCTTTCATTTGGATCATCATGAGGATTAGTATTGCAGACGGACATGCATGTGAGAGGTATAGAGAGATACGTAGAGAAAAAGCATTGATAGTAGTGTTGTCCATGTCATTATGCAGACTGGTTGTGTGAGTATGGAGAAGCAACCCTGCATATTGTAATTGCAGTCTATTCCTGCTGTTTACAGCAGCTCCTTAAATCACAATACAATTCTGGCATTCGCAGATTATTGCAGTTTGTTATTGTTGTTTCTATAATGTCTGTTGATGATACTTGCATGTGGTATTTCTTGAGCATTGCTTATAGTTGCAGACTGTAGCATCGTGAGATAGTTAGCATACTGCAGTAGTTGTTGTAAGTTACATTGATTGCAAAGAGAAGACTGCAAGAAGATTGTTGCAGTTACGTTGGTTGCAAACCGTACAAAGATCAAGTTGTACAAGGAATTGATCATACAAAGACAAACTGTACAAGTTGTGCTGTAGTCTCCAAGATTTTTTTGTTGCTTGGCAAAGATTGTGGCATTGTACATGTGATTACCGTACAAGTTGTTGCCGTACAAGGCAATTGATTGTCAAGAGTTACAACGTCATTTGCAGGTGACCTTCTTGTATTGTGTCGTACAAGACTGCATTGTACAAGTGAGACCGCACCGTCTAAGGGTAATGATGTCATACGATCGTGATGACAATCTTATGGCTGCAGGTCTGATTGGTTCCTAAATCCGTTATCCCACCATTCCATTGTTGGGAATATCACCATTCGTGCTAAACTCCACACCTCTAGGCATTCTCCTCCAAATTTTTGTTGTCATTATTGTCACACTTGCTCAAACGTGTATTGTGTTGTGTGATCCTCTTTGTCATGCCCCACATTGGCGCGTCCTCAACCACTTGCATAAAGTCTTTGTCGGCTTGATTCATGTTTTCTTGTGTGTCATTCACTTGTGTGGCTTCCTCCATTGTCAAGAGCATCTCCCACTGGTCACTTTGACTTCTCCCTTCTATTTCAAGCAGGGTTCCACGGGGACTCGTCCCCCCTGTCCCCTTTGTCCTCGATACGAGGTATGGCATCGGAGACGTTTCCCCACGCTGTCCCCAAAACGCCAAGGGCCATCCCCAAGGACACTTGGACTATCCCTAGGGACGCCCCGAGCATCCCCAAAGACGCCCAACCATCCCCCATGGTTGGGCGTCTCAAACTAACATTAAATAATAAAAAAAAAGTTAGTTTATTAAAATAATATAATATAATATAATTTTGAAATATAAAATAATTAGTGATGTTTATTAAAGTTAGTGATGTCCTTCTTAAGTATATTTTATTTTATTTATAAATTTTATTTTTATATAAAATAATATAATTAAATTTTGAAATATATTATAAAATATAAATTTACGTCATAAAATTTAAATTATTCTAGACTGGTGTATTATTTTAAATTTATTATAAAATATTATTTTAAAATTTATAATACAATATACACGGTGTATTATTAATTTATTTATTATATAAAATATACCTTAACAAAACATAGTGTATTATTTAAATTTTATTTTTATATACCATAGCCATTTTTCATTTTTGTTGTGTAAATTATTTTAAATTTCTAAAAAATTTAATACTATTATATTTGTCGTCCCCTAAAATCGGCTTACCGTCTCCCGCCGTCCTCGAAACCCGTCCCCCAACCTCGTGGAACCTTGATTTCAAGGCTTCCCTCCTCCCGAGGGGACTACACATGCTCCAACTCAAGCAACAAAACTCCAACATCGCTCTCCTCTGCATGTTCTTGTTACGTTTGTGGCTACACCTCCAAGTTGGCAAGTTGTTCATCATGCTTTTCAATGTCGACAAGTTGTTCATCATGCTCTTGTTGTGCCTACTCGTTCTCGTCCATCACTTGTCGCTCAATTCTCTGACTTCTTCATGTTGGCTCTTCTCTTGTCTATCTGCATTCATGCCTACCATGTCCTCATGCCGGATTATCTGCCATTCATGTTCTCTCCTCTTCAAATGTCACAACGGTCATAGATTCAAACTCAATGCAACAACGGCGCCAAATGTACTATGGTGAGCATATTTCCAATTAAAGGAACACGAAAAAGTAAATGACAAGCAATTGCTAACAACAATTATTAATCATACATGCACAAAGCAAGATTAGAGTCAAGATATCACATGAAACTTCACATTGTAAGATATATTCAGAGTATGAACAGCAATACACAATGATATTCAGCAATGTTTGCATCAACATACATGCAACATCCACAAAACTATCATCTGCAGCATACATCAGACATATCTTCACACGTCTATTATCAACATGTAGGAGGCCTATAAAAAAGGAATCCGGTAGGGGAGGTAGTTGCACCACTGCGCAACTACCTCATACCCACCCTCCAACTGACAACTAATGACCCATTACACGACAATGATAACTCCCTGACAAGCAAATATATGTGCATGCATAATGACTTGCCATGCAACACAATATGGTGACATTTTACAAACACTTAGCGCGCAAACTACATTATTTACAGCATGACAAGAAGAATTATACAATCAATTGCATACTCATGTCCATACACACGCTCCTAGACACAAGGTGGGTGGTGCTTGGGATGGCATCACATCAAAATTGGCCACTACAATAAATAGATGACAAAAAGTCCTTGTCTAGGAAAGAAAACAAACCACAAACCCAATAAGACTTGAGTACCCTGTCATATGTCTTAGAAGGCTGTTGAACAGCTCTCAATCTTTGGTGACATCTCAGAAAACTGTCTAGAAATCCTCAATCTTCATCCGTTCTGTTAAATCGTAAATAACAAGGACTAGAGCCACAAAACCCAGCCCTAGCTGGGGCTAGGCGGCCAAGCACAAGCACAAGATTACCTCAGCATTTTGCAGGAAGCCAAAACTTGTGTCTTATCTTCAACATGAAACACCTATGGTCTTCAGAATTCATATATTATATTCATCTACATTGAATATTGCGATACACATGATGAAAGAGGCATTGTTTGTATTAGTCATAAACTGCATTGTATACAAATTCTTTGATGTGCTGTGGGTCTGAAACATACAAGAATTGATCCCTTTCAATATAGGAACCAGAAAGAACAAACAGTTCAGTGACAACATTTAGGACAATCTTTCTACACACAACCAAACTCAATTAACTCAAAAATAAAAATAATGTGTGGACATGCAGTACATTTCCTTTTATTCCTTTCTAACATGTGACTTAAGCAAATGTAGATAAGCACAAAGATTTTGTCTTCAGAAATGATCTATGAGCTTCAGATCATGCACATGAATATAATAGGATTGATAATATTGCTTACCCAATATCTTTGCCATCAATCAATGGTTGAACAAGTATCTGTCCACTTGTCGCACAAACCATCTACATTCATGACAACAAATACGATAAGAGTCATTTTCCTTTTATACAAATCATCATTCATAAATGGCGAAAGAACAATAATCTTTTTCTTTTTGTGCTGAATACCTTATCATTATGATTAGAGTCATTTTCCTTTTATACAAGGCAGCATTCATAAATTGCGAAAGAACAATAACCTTTTTCTTTTTGTGCCGAATACCTTATCATAAAAATATCGATCCAAGGTAAACGGGCAAAAGTTAAGATGTGGCAAACATCTCATAAAAATTTGCAAAGACAAGTCTCATAAGATTAGAAAACAGAGTTTTAATAATACAATATGGGCAAGATCATGTCGCAATGCATGCACTTATAAACGATGTTGTTACATGCTTTTATAATGATCTTCCATGAAGTATGACATGCATTTATTGATTTGGGAAAATCATCAGAAGTGCACTTGAAAATCAATTTCAACTAGCTGTGACCTCTTCAAAATGATTCAAAGAGTTAAATGCAAGAGTTCCAAAAAATATACTCACTCCTTTTTTTATAAACGTCCTCTATTAAGATTGCAACAAGCATTGCATATGAACAGTTTCATGAATAAGTTAAACCGTCAGTTATTGGCTGAACGCTTTATGACTTGAAAGATGTATTTTAAAAAAGAAAAAAGGAATTTTCTGCTTTGTTTTTGCCTTGATCTATTATTCTGACATCCATTTTCCATATTGGACACCTATTTTGTAAATATTTCTATTAGAAGTATCTATTGATTTTAAAATGCCCATGATCCTATATGATAAATTTGAATGCTCATTGTTCATCATTAAGTAACAATAAGGAGTGACATCACATCACCAGAGGCCAATAATGCATCAAAAGAGTACTTTAAGCCTAAATGTTCAGAAAAATATGAATATAACAACCAAAAACTAGGCCATAATAGCAACAATGTCAGCATGGTCATCATGCAGATCTTTCTTAACTTGATGTTATTTTGTGTCAAAAGCAGTACAAACATTGGTATTGTTTTTGTGGTCTTCTTTCTTTTTAAAGTAGGTCACACATCAAAGGAAAGATTCTATTCATTCTTGTATGCAGGAGATATAAGTCATTTAGTGACACTGGCGACTCTTTTAATACTGCAAATGCCAAAATATTTTAAAAAGGAAAGTCTAAACTTCCAAAAAGAAAAACAAGAACAAGAAAATGAGAGTGGATGAAAGCATGGGATTGCAAATCAACGTATCTTGTTTTGAAGCACCTGGAAGAGTCTAATTTTCTTTCATTGGACAAAATATGGAGAGAAAGTGTTAACTTGCAGATTCATTAGTGTTATTTTTCAGTGAAAAGTCATACAGGAATAGTAGTCAATATAGACATTATAATACAAAGAATTACAATATACTTACATTTGGGATGGGTTCAACTTTAGAACTTCTGATTTCAATCCAAGGCAAATATCCTTTTACTGATATCAAAGCATACCAGATCCAACAATTGTGATGATTGGAGACAAGCATTCACAAATAATTAATCATAAACTTATATAATATTAAACATAGATTTTTTGGTAGATCTATCCCCCGACAAAAACTGGCGAAGACTACAGGCTGACATATGCAAAATATTGTGACATATAATTGGAGATGTTAAATGGTATTTGTGTTGATATAAAATCTGTTGGATCCAACTCCTTGAAAACATGCATGTGAGTTAGGCATACAATTCAATTTCATAAATATATAAAGCACAAGGTAATTGTTCTCGCTGCTCATCACACTCCACATTAATGTCCCATTGAATGTTCAAGGGAAATCGTGTTCATCAGTAAGCAAAAACAAATGACACCAGTTGATTTGTGAGAAGTAGTTATGGTTGCTCCTTAACTGATCCCTAATTACTGACAAACATTTAAAACCTTTGATACCCACTTTCCCTTTGAACTTGGTCAATCAAATTAAATCAATGTCAAAAACCAACATGTGAGGGTAAGAAGCATTAGATATGAACATCAAGAGCAAGAAAATTATTGAATCCCCAATTGTTCCTGCAAGGGAATTTCGTGATTGCAAACATTATTCACACGAATGACCATAAATGACAACTTGTAGAAAAGGAATACAACACTGCACTCACACCATAAATTCCATTACTAATATTTAAACAAAAATATACAATGGGAATAACTTACGGATACAAATGGATACACTGCACTCACAGCATGTATCCTGCATAACTATTTGCAATACAATATGGTCTGAACACCATATCTCAACAAACAACACCAACAACCATACCCTGCCCAACAACCTACACCAAAGAACCACTCTACTACCAACAAGGTAGATGCATACATATAAGTACGACGAGACCGGTAGGCGGTTGGAAACCATCCAACTACCACCGAACTATCTATGTACTTGAAAAAATTAAATACCCCATTATATTACAATGTATATAATACAAACACATTCTGCCACATACACACACAACATTATGTGACAAACACACACATATGACAACTTTATTTATACATCATCAACTCATGCACATGCATTCATGGTCACATGAGTTTGTATGCTCATACATGGTATTGATACAGACATGCATTCGTGCAAACATGTCAAATCATCTGTCTACAGTAGTGATCTCCTCCTTCCCTCAGGCTTCAACTGCAAGTTGAATTGATGTCCAAAAGGCTTTTGAAAGATTCCAAACCAATTCATTGTGTCACATAAAAATAGGTGGTTTTCTGCATTTCGCGGACATATTTCTGGATTTCGCGGGCGGATTTCTGCATCTCATGGACAGATTTCTGCATTTCACGGACGGATTTTTGCATCTCGCAGACAGTTTTCTGTATGTTGCGGGCGGATTTCTGCATTTCACAGGCGGATTTCTGCATTTTGCGGGCGGATTTCTGCAGTTCAGTTCAAGCCCACAGCAAAGCATGACTGCATACTAGCACGGGCGTCGGCTTATAGTGGATGCGCCCTAGCGCGGGCATGTTTGCAGCCCAGCATGCTCTGGTTATGGGGATTCTTGAAGGAGAAATTAAGGAGAGGCGAGCTTCTCCTCATAAATCTGCCCAACACCTCCACACAACAATTTCATACCAACGTTTGTCTAAACAAATAGATTCCATCCAAAAACAGCTCGATACACAAGCTAGCTTTATACTCTCCTTCCAAGACCAAGTGAAAGATGGCAGCCACATTATTACAGACCTCTAGATTAAGCTTCAGGATCAGCAAGCCAATGTTATTCAATTGCAAACTACACATACCGAACACCCTCCTCCAGATTCTGCAAATTCTCACTTTGAAACTTTAAAATTTCGAGATGAACAGGCTGTCCTTCTGGCTGAACAGGAACGCCTCAAGGAAGTGTCAATTGCTCAGAGCCAAAAATTAGCCAACCAACAATCTTGGGTTCATGTGGTCGCCTGAAAGAAGAACCCCCCTCCCATAGTTGAGTTTGTTGTTTAGGCTAAATTTGAAGAAGAAAGGATCCGTAATGCTAAAGCTCTCAAGCTCAAGGTTCGTGGAGTGCCCAAACCTACTAATTTGCTTCAAGTTGGCAATGCCTTCGTTCACAACACTCTTGAGTTAACAAACCTCACTCTTGAGAAAGCATGGGTCTCTCCCGATTCCACGTTGGTCAAACGCTTCAAGAGTTTGGAAGAGCATATGAGTGCGTTGAGGGCCAAACGGAAATTATTTAATCTCCAAGACAAGATCTACCTTGATGAGGACCTTACGTGACTCTAGATTGATGAACTGAAGAAAGCCAGGGAACTGGTAGCCGCAGCTAGAAAAGCCAACAAATGGGTAGTTATCCATAATTTGTGTGCAGTGATCAAGGACTCCCCCCCACCAGGGTGGTCCAAACCTTTGCCTATGAAATGACTTCGCCGGCCACGAAGAGAGGTGACAAATAAGCTAGTTATAGCTTGTTGAAACTGTAATGGTATGATATGGTCTGCCCCAAGGTCCCTTTTTGATGTGATCAACGAACATGACATCATTCTCATTTGTGAGACACAGAATCCTGAGCGGGCCCTACCGGCTATTTCTGGTTACTTCTGGTGGTCCAGTTTCCGGCAACTCGATCAACGTTCTAGGGGGGGTTCGAGGCTCAGGTGGTGTTGCTACTCTCGTCAAGGATAGGCTTCAGGGTTCGATATCCCTGGTCTCGACTGATCCCACACCAAATTTTTATGTATTAAGATCCATTGTCACCCACCTCTTCGGGATATCTACATTGCCACCTGTTACTTTCCCCCCACCACGTCCAATTTTGCTATTCACAGGGATGGGGATCCTTTCCAGGACCTATATGAGGACATTACTAGATACTCGGCTTCAGGAGAGGTGCTTTTGCTAGGAGACTTCAATGCTCGGACCAAACCTATGCAGGTTTCTCTTCACGACCTCACAACAAATGAGATGCAGACTCGGGAATTGGATCCCGATGACCTTGGTTTTGCTCGCACCTCCATCGACACTCATATTACGGCTTACGGTAAGCATCTTCTTGAGTTGGGTGAATCCAACGAGTTAGTTCTTCTCAACGGCATATCTTGTTTTCCAGATTCCAGTGGGTTTACTTGTTTTCCTCACAGTGGTGGTGCCAGTGTCATGGACTATGTTATTTCTTCTACCACCCTCATCCTATTCATTTCCCGGTTCAATGTTTCTGATAACCCTCCCTCCCTTACTGATCATTCGGTTCTTTCTGTTACGTTTTCCGTTGTTTCCCTTCCTATTATTCCTCCACCTCCCCCCCCCCTACTCCAGCCCCTAGAGTCTTTATAGACTTTGACTATTATTATTCCTTTACACACATGGACCAGTTGTATCAAGTTCTCCCCATGATATCTTCTCTCCCCAATGTTGCCGATCATTCTGCTTCCTTAGTCTAAGCTATTTGGAAGGCAGCTTTGGACTCGTGCCCCCACACCATTTGTCCCCCCCCTCGCCCTCATCCCCCTAGTCATTGCCCCATGAACATCTGGTACGATGAGGAATGTAAGTCTGCCCACCGAAGGTTGAAATATGTCATTCGGAATCCTTCCCAACTCTATACCATTTCTCACAAAGATTACAAGATGCTTCTTCAAAAGAAGAAGTGCCTCTTCCTCTCTTGGCATAGACTTGATCTTATTCACTCCCTTCAGCAGTCTCCTAAATCCTTCTGGCGCCTTATCCTCCCCCGTGATCAAATTACTCATGAGATCAATCTTTCCTCTTGGACCACTCATGCCTCATCCCTCTGTACCATCCCAAATCAACCTCCCATTACTATTCTCTCGCCCCCTTCTTCGTGCCACCTCTTTTCTACTTGACTTGTCAAGGAGGCTATTATGAAACTTTGTATGAGCAAAGAAACAAATTTAAATGGGCTACAAGCGGAATTCCTAAAGCATGGCATTGACCCTCTTGTTAGGCCCCTCAATGATCTCTTTAATCTCTCTGTTTGTTCTGGTTTTCCTGACTCTTGGATTCAGCATATCATTCACCCCATCCATAATGCAGGTGATCCCCATGAACCCAATAATTACAGGACTATCATGATTGGGCATATCTTTGCCAGCCTCTATGCCATAGCATTGGATGTGCTTCTCTCCCGAAAGTTGGAGGAGGAGGGTCACAGGACTATTGGCCAAGCTGGTTTTCAGAAAGATCACCAAACCACAGATCACATTCTAGTCCTCAAGGCTATTATTGAGGAGGCGTGTTCCAAGTCCTCAAAGGTTTATTGTTGCTTTTTAGACTTCAAGAAAGCTTTCGATACGGTGCCTCGGCATTTACTTCTCGAGAGACTTCGGTCCGTTGGCATCTCTGGGCAGCTTTTGACATCGGTTTCACAATTATATGATACTGTGAAGGGTCGGTTTTGCTCCCCTTAGGGGCTTTCCCCGACACTTTTTGGGATCTTCATCGACGAGCTTGAGACTTTTATTAGGGAGAATGCTCACGCAAAGGATGGTTGCCTTCTCCACTATGTGCTGATTTCTATTCTCCTCTTTGCTGATGACGTTCTTTTGGCCTCATCCCCTAAGGGGCTTCAGTGTCCTCTGGATACACTGGCTGCTTTTTGTGACTCGAGACAGTTGACAGTGAATCTTGCTAAGACCAAAGTTATGGTGTTCAATACTACCAAAGAGGATCTATCCCATCTTTGCTTCTTTTTCCAAGGTCGGGAGGTTGAGATCGCCACCTCACGTGTATACTTGGGGGTTCTCTTCACTAGTCCTACTTTTGGTATGAAACCCGCCGCCCAGGCCTAGGTGTGTAAGGGGTATGCAACTCTACCTTTGCTACAGAGGAATTGTTTCAAAGCACATTTTCAGGATATACCTGTGAAGATGAGGATCTTTGACGCCTTGATCAAGCCAACTATTACTTATGGGTCAGTGGTTTGGGATCCTAGTCTTGGCCCGACTGAGTGGTCTTGAGTTGAACGGGTACAAACACTCTTTCTTCGACAACTCATTCATTGCAAGGGCACAATCCCCTACTCTATTATTCTAGCAGAGTTTGGGGCCTCTCCTCTCCAGCTTGAGATTATTTTCTTGATTATCGGTTATCTTCACAGGATCCGTACTTTAGGATATAACCCTGCAGGCTAGAATCGGTACCCTTACCTCGCCCTTCACTCCTCGATGGAACTATCTCTAAGTTCTTGGGGAGGCTGGAGGAGCTAGTATTTTCAAGTCTTTGCCCTCCTGGTTAGCATTCAGATACGGATAGATAGGCTCCCCCCTTATTCCTTGGGTGTTTTCCCCCCCTCTCGGCATAGTAAGGAGAAGATGCTCCACGAGATCCGGAAGGATGTTAGTCTCCAGTACACTAGATGCACATGGATATCTCTTGTTGCCCCTTTCCCCCAAGTTGTCTTTCTACCATGAGCATTTCTTACAAATTCAAGAGGGCAGAATAGTTCCTCCACAATACCTTTAGCAACACACAATGCATAGTCTTCGAATCTCGATTGGGCAACTCAGGGTGTGTTCTCACCAACTCCGGATTGAGTCAGATAACCATCTTCCGACAGAGGAGCGGGTTTGCTTGTTTTGCTCCTTGGGTTAAGCTGAAACCCTACACTTTATTTTTTGTTGTCCCATTTATTACGAGATCTGAGGCAGATTCCATTGCCTTTTCAAGGACAAACTCTCGATTTGTTTCTACCTTTTTCAGGTACCCAAACCAACGGTGTCTCGCACTATTTCTTAGGGATATAACTCAGTTTCGTCAACATAAAAGCTCTTCTCCAAATGGATCTCATCCCCCTCAACATCGGCTCATCACATCATACTCCACCAGCTCCAACGGACTAGGTGACACCAGACGAAACCGCCCCACATCATCCAGTTCAAATGGAGGTAGGGTCACTAGACAGTGCACCCTTAGTTTGTTGGGATCTCGAACTAACAATGGACAGAGACAGATAGTGGACTTCTTCAACTCTGATACTTCGGCCTTGACTGTTAGGAGAGATTAGTTTCAGGGGGGGTTTGGAGCTTGCCCCTCCTGGGCTTCTCCCTCCCTCCTCCCTCTCTCTCTTTGTTCTTCTTGTCGTGCACTCCACTCTTCTAGACTGTAGCCCTTCCCCCCTCTTCTCTCCCTTCTTTTTCTCCCCCTTTCTCTTTGGCCTGATTATCAAGTTACGTCTTATTTTTTTCTTAGATCTTTTCTTTGTTAGGCTTTTTAGCCTGCTAGATGGCAGTCATGATTGTCCTTCTTATAGTCCCTTGGGCCTTTTTTGGCCCACCACGGACATTAATAATATTTCATTTCATTTCCTCATGAATCTTAACAAGTTCAAATGGTAAGCTTCACTTTCCTGTCAGTAAGGAGAAACAAGGTATGCCAATAGAACTCTTTTAGTGTGTTAATCAGGTTCTGCACTGTCTCTCTCATTGTGCAAGTCAAATTCTTTGGATAGCCAATCAAATCAAAATTCATTCTTGCTTCCTTTTTTGTTGTTATTTCATAGTAGCACTGCATTCTGAATCACTAAAAAACAAATCCTTTTAAACCTGATATAACAGTTGAACGTGCCAAAAAACCTTGTGCAAGTAAAAAAAATCATAAAATAATTTCTGATTCAAGACAGCAACCAGAAAAGCATGAAACCTGTTAGACCCCTCTTCAAATTCTTCAGACAATCTCCAAATATTGGCACAAATTCCAAAGCCAAAGCTGACGTCAAGCTAATAATATCAATCTTGCCAAATATCACACTTGGTTACTCACACAACGCTGATGCCAAATTCTACAAACTTCTCTTCACATTTGTATAAGGATGATGTCACTTGTATGATCTTTGCTCCTCAGAAAGTGCCTATTGAAATTGTGAATGACTTTCATTCTTTCCTATCCACAATGCAGGCAATTTTTTATGTCACCCTTTATGCTACAGATACCATTCTAGGCCAAAATTCTAAAACTTGTGGTATACAAAAATCTTGTACAATCTTTGCCCTCAATTTCAGCACAAAATTTGATTGATAACATCCCTCTGTTTGCTTACATCAATCCCATGCCCTACAATTTTTTTAGAAAAAGCAAAAATCTACCTCATGTAGGCAGGCAAATTGACATGTCTGCATAATCAATGAATAAGTGCGTTGGAAGTCAAGTACATGCACATTAAGAGTTTTGATATAGTTTTGATATATTTGATGTTATAAAGTTGTGATGTAATATTGTATGTGACAATGTGTAATGTTAAGTGAAGTATTAGTTATGTACGGATAAGTCATTAGTCTTTAGTGGTCATGCACTTTGTCTTGTAGTTGGACATGAAATGTAAATGTAAGTCAAATGTAATTTAAGAAAATGATGAGGTGCCGGGTAGTTAGTATTTTGGAGGATGCAACTACCTCCTTAGTTGTATAAATAAAACCCCTCCGTCATTCATTTGTGTGGTTGGCATGGTATTGAGGTTGGTAGCATACATTGGCATGGCATGTGGTAGTAGAAGTTGGGTGTAACTAGACATGTATTTGTGAGACACTTGTGTCGAGCCATCTGAATGTTGTGCCAACAATCTGAATGTTGTGCCAAGCAGTCTGAACTGTTGTGTTGGGCCGTCTGATATATGTTGTGTGCGTAGTGTATGTATTGTAATTGTAAGTTATTCGCATTGTATATTTCATTCATTTAAGTGGTAATGGAATTGTGTTGCAGTATGTTGTATTCCATTTCTACACCTCAAAATTTGTCAATCCCAAAAAATATTTGGTTCTCATATTTGAGGAAATAATTTAAACATATACAATTGTTTCAGTACATGAAATTCTCCTTAAGAAAATTTGGGCTCATAACTCTAAAAATTTGCTGAGAAACACCAGTGTAAACAATTTTAGAAACACCATTAAAGACAAGCTTAGAAATGTGCTTGGAGACAAGATTAGAATGATTTCGAAAACTACAAATTCAATCTCTCTTCTCTACTAAAAACATCTTCCTCCAAATCCTACCTCACTCATAATCAATTCTAACTCTGATGTTAGACGAGAAAGCAAGAGCTATATCCTCTAAAATCTTAATAGTAGTTGGGATTTATTGGTTGCCCCCACCTAAGTCTCCTTTTTAATTTCTATGTCATTTATTTTTCCCAACTTCTCATTTTCTCCTCGTAACCTATTGTTCTCTAAGACATCATTGAGTCTATTATTAGGCTTTGAACTTTCTTGTTTTACAACTTTATGACTTATGAATTGGAGCCCCTAGTTGACTTCTGCATTCTAAACTTGCCATATTGTTTTTCCATTTTAATTTAAAATGAGGGGCCATTCTTTAGAATTCATCTAGCGAAAATGTTTACCATGCAATTGTT
Source organism: Wollemia nobilis (assembly GCA_028583015.1). Lineage (NCBI taxonomy): Eukaryota > Viridiplantae > Streptophyta > Pinopsida > Araucariales > Araucariaceae > Wollemia > Wollemia nobilis. The sequence goes on from JAQPPZ010001195.1 coordinate 13,618,822, forward strand.
CACACTAGCATTGTGAAATCTCTCTCATCCAGTATGTTGCAATCCATCATATTCTTCCTATCACTTGTTAAACTCCGGGTTTTTGTTTAGGCAACGGCGCCAAATGTAGACAGGGGTGAGTACATTCCCGGGATGGGGTGATGACAATCAGGATCAGGGCCCAAACAAAGGGTATATTAGTGGATCAGTCAATGTCCTCACTCTGCTAACTGACGGATGAGTCTAGACGTCAGGAGTCAAGAGGCCAGACGGCCAAGCTTAGACGTCGGATTGGCTGGTCTAGACGTTTGGTTGCTAGACGTCAGGTCAGCTGGCCTAGACGTCTAATTGCTAGACGTCAGGTCGGCTGGTCTAGACGTTTGGTTACTGCCAGACGTTTGGGTTCATTTCAGACGTCAGGACTGGGGGCTGACGGCTAGCCGTCTGGTGGCTGCCAGACGTCAGGGCTAGACGTCAAACGCCTAGCTCTCGTCCTGTCCAGAAACCTGCAAAATACTCTTGCTCCCTGGTTCAGTACCTGCAATCAGCAATCTTCAGAGGCAAACCTGCAATAGCAACTTAGCACACAATCACCTGCAATACTTCCATTAATGGTTTCCAACATGCAACTCACAACACCTCTATCCAGTCACCATAGACGCAGAATATAGAACAGCATAACAGCATCTGTATTACGTATAATGAACAGCATATAGCTCTTACAGCATGGATAGGATAGATACAATGTTTGAAGAGGGGGGTTTAAATAGGTGGAGACAAGTAGTTCCCCAACCAATTCCAAACCGTCCTCAACCGTTTCCTTAACACAATCCTTAACTTGCATTTAGACGTCAACTACTTGTTAACCTTAACAACACCTAACTAGACGTCTAATTAACCCGTCTAGTGCTTAACAAGCATGACGGTTGTTTTTGTCATGTGGTGCCATATGCATTTACATTCATTTTTGACTCTATTGGCTGTATTTTTCAGAAATCAAGACATAAGTCTAAACAAAATGCTTATATACATTGCAAAATTGGTGATGGATGTGCCAACCGATCCTAGGGTCTAGAACTCCTGTCTACAGATTAATCATTAGTTGTTAGTTGTTTGTAGTTTGTCTTGTAGTTGGAAATGAAATGTAAATGCATGACAAATATAATGTGAGTTGGTAAGATGTCAGGCTGGTAGTTGGGAATATCTACTTCCCCATGAGTTTAAATAGACCCCCTTATTTATTTCAATGGGTACATACACATTACACACACCGGGAGAGATTGTAAACACAAGGCATAGATGTTGTACATACAATAGATGTTGGAGAGTGCATCCATATAGGCATAGTTGTACAACATAGATGTATCCTTGTTAATATTAATACATCATTCAGCCATTGCTATTGTGTATATATATTGCATGTGATTGTATCTGAATGCTATTGTTGTACATAGATGTTCCAAACGATTTCTATAGAGATTTTACCGTATTTCATCTGTATAGGGTTGTCAAGATCTGATCCAAGTCTTCCCATGCAAGCTTGGGTCGTCTAACCAGAAGGGCAAGCTGATTGACTGTTGTGCCAGACCATATGAACTACAAACTGGCCCGTCCAACTATTGTGTTGCGCAGAGCCATCGGAGAGATTGTGTTGCAGGCCGTCTAGACTGCATGTTGATGATTTGTTTGGTCAACCTACTCTATCATTCATAATTGTTCCTCCAACTGCAGAATACCATCATTGTGCTACATTTGACATCGTTGTTATTTGAAGTTTGGACCAATAACCACATGGAGTTTGGAGACAGGAGAAGTGGATGACAGATAACATAACGCGAGGACATGGGAGACGTGGACATGGAAGGATGATCAAACAGCCAACAAGACAGAGCTTGCAGATCGCACAACAGCAAGAACAAGAATGTTGACATATGGATCATGAGGACGACTTACATGTTGGCAAGGAAGACTTGCATGATGGTGGAGTAATGACAGAGTTCGCTGGAAAGGAGGTACAAGTGCCAAAAGTTGAGCAAGTTTGGAACCGTTAGGAGGGAAGTTCGAACGAAGAACGTGGAAGGTGGCAAATGTTGTTTTTAACAATAGAAGACAACACATAAATGGAGGCATAGCGTGCAAACAAGGATCGAACCAAGAACGTTTGCGCAAGTGGTGAAGAACGCGCAAACATGGATCGTGCATAGGAAGAGGCGGAGCAACTGGTGATGCCAGCACAAATGCAGTGAAGAGTGCCTAGAGATCCGGAGGACGGGAGCCAAGCAAAAGGGCAACCACGAGAGATTGTGCTCGAGAGACCAAAACCAACACTCATGTATTTGCAAAGGATATCACAGAGTGTAGGTGCACAAGGAAGCGACCAAAGATTGTTTGTTGAAGACCAGTCCTCAACAGAAGGTTTGTTGACAGGAGGCGAACAACCATCCATGGCAAACATTGTTGCAGTAGCAGGCAAGCATAAGCACCCGAACTTTACGAGGGACGGGGAAAAAAAACCTCAAACACCATATCGGAACATGTGAAACAATATGGGCTGATTGATGAAGATACATGGCCGAAATTATTCCCAACAGCATTGTAGCATGGCGGTGGTATTCTACACTTGGAGGAACAATTATGAATGACAGGTTAACTACTTAGCAACTCTTCAAGATGCATCCTAGACGGCCTGCATCCACTCCACTTCGATAGCCCTACGCAACACAAGTTACAGGGCACAGTCTGAGGTTCATATGGCCTGGCACAGTTCCTTAGACAACTTGGTACTTGCCCAAATGGCTCAACACTTGCCCAAACGGCTTGCCTTCAAGTCTAATGGCTCGGGCTTTGCATGGTACGGCCTAGCACTAGCCTCGATGACCCTATATGAACAGAGTATGGCAAATAGAATATAATAGAATAGATTTTGGACTTTGTATCTATTGCAGTAATGATCAATGTAGACACATGCAAATAACACAGAACAATGGTTGAATGTTGAATAGATATTAACAAGATATTGCATTACATATGAGCTTGTACGATCACACAACGTACGGCTTTGCCCATCAGCATACTACTCTCAAAATATACAATGTCTACTCCTATGCAGAACTATCATGTGCATATTGTACTCCTTGGCAATATCTTCAATGTACAAAGGTACTCTCCCGGGCATGTATAGAATCTACCCATGTACACGCTCAATTGAATGAGGGGGTCTATTTAAACTAGGGAGAAGGCAGTTATTGGCAACTACAGACCCTGACACCTCATTATCCTCGCATTACATTTGTCTTGCATTTCATTTTATTTCCTCTCCTAACTATAAGACAAACTACATAACAATTCACTTATTTGCACATCACTACTAGTTATTTCATCATAACATTATTACAAATTGTAGCACAGCGGTGAGGTTTCCCAACAATGAGATAGTGGCAGAGTTTAAGGGCCAACATGTTTGCAGTCAACACTTCGGGACAAAGTCATCATCATCATCTACTTAGACAACAACATACAGACGATGGCATATTGGGCTTCAGTTCTCAATCAGTATGAAGGCATTCCTAGACGACACTAGCAAGTCAGCATCAACATGGCGGCATGACGACACCCATGTGACGGCATGACAACATGATCTCCAGACAACAACTTCTCCAAACGGCAATTGCACCCCAACAAAACGACAACTATCCTTAGCAACGATCATCAATGTCGTCTAACAACATCTGCACTCCTTGACTGCAACTTGCAACAAGTAAATCCGACTGCATCTCCCAACCTGCAACCAACTACCTTGACAATGCACAACTAATAATCTAGTAAATTACTATCAACACATAGACATCCAACACATGAATGGAGAATGGATTGCATTGATAATCTACCAAAATGGTGTTTACAGATTACAACATTGATACTCAAACTCGCAACATGCTCTGTCAATAACAATGGCTTCTCACAACATAACAAATATCTCTCTCATATCCTGCATATGCATTTATGACCAATACATCTACATACCTATGATAATCCTCTACAATGAAGGGGGGTTCTTTTTATAGTGCAGTCTTGGACGTTGTTTGGCAATGGTTTCCAAGACACATTGCACATAACTAACTCCCCTCTTCCTATGTGCCTAACACATAATGCCAACTTTACAATATATAAAATAATTTTTCACTTAACTATGACGACTATTACATGCCTTTCATTTCAATTACATTTACATTTCCTTAGCATTTCATTTGGACGACTTAGTGCATAAATTGAAACACTTAGACATTTCTACAGACAATTTCACTGTTGTTTCTACTTATGTCCAAAACCATTGCCTACACACGCAATATTACAACATTACAATTTTATTCAACTTATGACAAATCTTTATCATATGCATACTTGACTTCCACGCATATGTTTTATTTCTAGCTTTTCTTTTGTTGATGTGGCAAGTCAAAACTAGAGCCTACATCTGCCCTCCCTCTAGATTGGTCAACATCCTAGTCAACGACTATTGCTACTCCTAGGGACTATGGCTTTGTTGAGGTTGAGGCGATCGAACACGTACTCCTCCCAACTCATGGGTTTGCAACTTCAAGGCTTCATTCTCTCTCTTGAGTCTATTAGCATAGGCCTAGTAACAAGCCAACTAGAATCCATAGTGATGCAACTTCTACTCAACTTCTACCAGCCTAGCATTCAATTTAGCCTCCCTCTTTACTGCTTCGGCTTCCTTCCTTGCAGCTACTATCAGTTGCTAATCCCGTTCAGCGATCAATTGATCTTTATAAGCAAGCTCTTTCATCTTTACTTCTAGAGTTTGCTCCCTCACCACACATTTAGACTTCAGTTGTCCCATCAATGGGTCTATTGTTCTTGCGTCTACCTCATACTCTATGTCCTTCCTCAACTCTACTAGTTCTGCTTTGGCATCCTGTTGCACTTGTTGAAGTTGTCCTTCCACCATCTATACTTGGTTACCTTGTTCTTCCTCCTTCAATTTCAAGCTACAAGCCATTTGCTGAAATGTCTCTAACCTTGCTGCTAACCACCGAATCAAGTATGCTAAGAAATTCATTCTTGCATACGACTTCACCAACTTAGGTGCCAACTTCACATACTTGACACATAGAAGTTCAGGATAATGGGCCAAGTTTCCTTCATCAACATATACATGCGATGGATATCGATGGAGTATTGGAGTTCCTTCTGGCAAAACTCTGATCTCCGGCATCGAATCAACACTACTACTATCAACTCCTAGCTCCCATGGCTACATCTAATAGATTTCTGCAAACTTCTTCATGCGCTCATCATCCTGAGCCCAATTCACAAGTTTGCTCAACACTACTTCCATTTTGAGCTGCCATAGTTGCTAGTCTCCAACACATCCTACATGGAACTCACTCCGAACTCTATCGAACAACCCACTCACCTTCTCAAAAAATGTATCAACCTGTTCATTGATTGTTTCCCCATGCACTAGTGGTCTCCTCAAATTTGGCGCTTCTATGATGAAATGCTCATTTGTTTCTTCATCTTCTATTTCCATGTCCATATCATCCTTGATGGTTGTCTCCTCAACATCCTCCCCACCATGACCTATTAGATTGATCTTTTGTTGAATCTCTTATCTTACCACCTTCTCCATCAACATTCTTCCTAGTTGTGTCCACCATCTCCTTGCCCTTCTCGGATTCTTTTTTCGATGATTAACTACTCTGACGTTCTTGCCATGACCTATATTCTGATGCAAGTTGCTTTCCTTTCTCCCTACTCTCCTCCGATACAGATGAATTTGATGTTGTAGATGTCAGCTCAATCAGTGGTCCTTCATCCAATGGAAGTGATTTACATTTGTCTAGTGCATTTGCATACTACCTTAGTGATGTTGTATTGTAACTCTTCGATGTATCCACACTATTTACATATATTGAAACATCACCAACAAGGTCTCCTACTACCGGTACTTCGTCCAATGGTGGCAATGCTTCCATTACATCCACTACAGTTTGAACATCCTTGTCCACAACTACAATCACCATTCTCCTATGCCTACTATTACATAGTTCTTCCTTCCAACAATTGCGATGCTCCTTCCACATACTGAACATTCTATGCAATAGGTACATCTGTTGTCCACCAATGATAGCCTTACTCGAAGCCACTCTGGTACTCGCAATGCCGCCTTTAGTGCCTCCTCGCACAGTTTGGCTTCCCGATTGTGCTGGAATTTCCCCTTCCAGTGCATCTCTTGACGTTCTATGCACTTGGGTTTGTTGACCTGCCACTACCTTCTGCATATTGCCATCAACTACCCTCCTTTCCATAGCCTATTGTGGAGATCCTAAAGAGAACATCTTGGCACCTTGGCTCAGTGACTGTTGTTATTGCAGTTGTGCTCCCATCTACTGCCACTGCTACTCCAATTGTCTCTGCTTCTTTAGCCCAATCATATTGTTCTCCGACAATGATTCCTTCTATGTAGGGTATGAGACAAGTGGGCATCTCATCTAGACATTATCACATTCATCGTACACAACTCATCTGACTTAAGATATTGCATCTTCAATCCATGGCTACCATGCTTTGTCAGTTTAGCCACTTCTTATGGACTGAGATTGGTGACCTTATCAACAAAAATCCGCAACTTGTAGGGCTCCACTCCCTTCATTTTCATCAGTCTTGTGAAAATTGGTAAGCCAAATATTCTCCAAAAATTGTTCGAGGAAAATGACACCCATACTTCCTTGTCACCAATCATGATTCAACTACGATTTCGCTCAACATCATATGTTTGTAGCAATTCTAATAGGTACGGCTTGAAAAAATCTGTCAAAGCCAGCAACCTATCGAGTAAATTGTACTACATTTTGCAATGGGGTTTTTAGCAGGTTCTCCATCAGATGCTCCAACCTCCATGTTCTGCAAAACTCTCCCATTGGTGTTGTCCAGGTAACCCCTTCCAAGGGGATCTACATCCTCTCCTTCCCCTTATTCTTTATTTGACGTGAAGTTGTTGACTCCTTGCCATGTCCTTGGCATTCATTAGAGTGTCGGTTCATGATCTCGACCTTGACTCCACTCCATATTTCCACATTCTCCCTCGTTTAGCATCCATTCCGCGTGCTCTCTCTACCACGCACATGGTGAACTAGGCCTCTCTTGAAGCCAATTCCGACACTTCCCCCATGGGTACGAGGTCCTGCTTGCAACATAGCTTCAAGTGGAAACCTCCTCTGCAGTTCCATCTATTCGCTTTGTTGGCTTTTTAGTCAAATTCAATCACAAGTCCCAATATCCGGGATCTTGAGTAGACTCAAATATTAGAGAAATTAATATAAATGGCCAATATCAATGAACATAACATTCATGAAAATAACAATAATATGGATTAAATGGACAATATCAATAACAATATGCATAAGCAAACTTACAATATAATTGCTCAAAATATTGCATACAAGCTTCAATATTCTCTGATGAGTCTTCTATTACAATGAACTTCATTCAATACAATCTTCCATGCCAATATTTGTCTCCATAATATAACCTTAGAAAGGTGACTCTTGAATACTTTGTCTATTGCTCTCCTCACATATCCGGGAGATGCATCCTTTCCTATTCCACACATAAGACAAACCTCTCATACCTCTTGGATTTACATCTTGACACTTGTATACATGACTCTTGAAACTCTATTTACTTGCACACTTTACTCTTTGACACTTTGCACTCTCCTACACACTCCACACTTGCACACTTTATTACATAACACTTGCACATTTACTCATGACACTTGTTCACATCCTACACATAGATACATACTTTCGGGAAATAAAAATCACACACTTAAACTATTGACTCACACCCTATTCTAATATTTACAATTGTACCTTTTCAATGGGGGTACATTAGCATGTACCAAATAATGTAATATTCTCCAACACTATTTGCTCTGAAAATCATGGCCTTCTTTGCATTCCTATAGTCAATATTCTTGGCTTTGAATTTCGCCAATTTCCAACAACTACCCCAACTGTTTCAATTGTCTTCCTGATGACTTGTCTTCCTGTTGAAGCTCCACATGAGGCGTTACTCCACTTCATTTTCCACACCTCCAATCAATCTTTGGCATACAACCTTGATTGTCTATACACCTCAGCCTTTGAAAACCTACCTCCAAATAGTACGGTCTTGGACTACCTCCTACCAGATGAACAAGCCTTAGACGGTCCAACCTCAGACAACCCGGCTGCAGACGGTCTGGTCTCAAACGGCTCTATCCTTAATGGCCCGACTTTGGACAACTCTTTATATGCAATCTCCCTACGTCCATACGACAGTGTCTACAACTTCTTGGACGGCACATACACTTGCTTTCAACTCTGTTTTTCCTCCTCCATCGGTAGTCCATATGGCGCATACGGTCTAATACGATTTAGGAAAAAAATATTTGTAACAATTAAGCATTTTCTCCTTTGCATAATCTAATCTCCATCTCTTCTTCTATCCTCCTTTATTGCAATCTCCCGCTGCAACCCTTGTACTTGCAAAAAAGAAATAATCTTTATCGGCGTTAGGGAGAGATTTCCAATAGAAATCCTCTATGGCACTTCTTGACAGTTTCGAATTTTTTAAGTCTGGCCGTTCACTTCTAGAATGCAGCATTCTTCCTTAGGGTAGTCTCCCTTCGTACTACAGCTCCTGTCTGCTCCTTTGTCTATGCAATATCTTCTGCCTAGGGCGTTCTCCTCCGTACAGTATCCAACTTCCTCTTCTTGCAACATTCGGCTCTCGCTCCTTGCAGCTTCTCTTCAATGTTGTGTGTCAGAATGCTTCATGGCTAACTCTCAGCACTTATTTATAAGATGGAGCTGGTAGGGGGACAGCTATCCTACATGCGACAAGTGCCTCTCAACAACCACTTTGCCACCTTTAACCGCCTTACATGTAACTAGACGTTGTGCTCTTTTCATCTTTTCCACCTTATCTTCCCCACCTTATGAATATCCAATTTGCACTTTGTTTTTATCAGCTTACACATGTTTATTTTGCACTTTATTCCTTTTACGGCCATAATTCCCTTTTTTCTTTGTCGTGTGCATACGGCTCAGGTGGCCAGATGACTTACCTGACTGACCTATCTGTGTGTCTACTTATGTTTGATGCCTCATCTGCCCGACCGACCTTGATTGTTGACCCTGAAGGCCCTATTTGAGTGGTTGCTGCCTTGGTCTAACAGTCTGCTCCGGACAACCTGGGTGCCTTGAATACTCACCACCTCATTCTCACTACCTCCACCGTCGCCAGCTTTGTGACTATCATCTATGATCTGGTTTGACTCCTTCATTTTGCCTATCAGTTGGCACTCCTATAGTATTTTGGGTGGCCCGACCTCTTTGCCTTCCATTTCGCCTTCACCGAACAGCCCTAGTACTATTGTTGCTTGAAGTGGTCTCCCTTTCCTACCTCCCGAACAGCCTTCAACAGATCCATACGGCTTGGCCCTTAGTTGAGACAATTCAAGAGTTGTTCAATTCCTCCTCTTATCTCCTAGATGGCCAAGGGGTGGCCCAGATGGCCCACCCTGCTGGTTGTACAACCTAGGGCCAATCCCTTCGCCTGACAGATCTAGACGGCATGGGGATCCTGATGACCCTCCCAAACTGCCTGAATTGCCTAGTTCATAAGCACACCTTGGGTCATCTGATAGTCTTTGCAGACTACTTCGACTTCCCAAGGAACCATTCAAGTTTGGCGGATCATGACTTCTCCAACTCATTCGCCTACCTGCCTTGAAGGCATTCTGTCTCTAAGTTACTTGTTGTTCCTTCCCATTGCCTATAGGTTGGGTAACTTGTTATGTTCGTGGTGTTCTCCTTCTTACTCTTCTTCTAAGTTCAAAGCCTTAGTTGTCACTACTCAAATCCTCTTCATCACTACTTGAACTTGTCAAGGATACACTACTCGACTCGTCTTAAGTTCCTAACTTCTCTTCCTTTTCTTGGCAACGGTACTTCATGTATATCTCTCCATTTTTTTTCACTTGCTACAGATGTACTTGTTGAATTGGTAGTTTGTCTCCAGATACTCAAATTTCTATGCACATCCATCAACAACTCCCAACACTTGTCTACTACACACCTTTGGGGGTCTTCTCTGGACATCTCCCGTCTTTGAAAAAACTTCTACCCATCGCTTGGATATCCGGTCGCATCCTCAGCAACTCTCGTGCATGCTGTCTCCTTAAGTCTGCAATTTGATTATTGAGTTGCTCACTTTGCTCACAAAAATTTTGTGTTTCTTATCTCATTCTCTGTTGTGCACAACCAATCGCTGCAAGCAAACTCATTCCTTCATACTTATTGCCCTCACTCTGAGGTTCCTATTCTAGTGGTTCCCCTTGCCCAACATATACCACCACCATTTGCTATATATATTCTCCGCATTCAGTGATCTCGGTCATTCCTCTTCTTCTACATCTAGGAACCTGACATGTACCCATATTCTAAGCTCCGTAGACTGAGGCTACAATTTCTCTTGTTAAATCACGGGCTGCATATTCACTTCCTGCCAACTTGCATTCTCCTCTTCATACAACCATGCTAGTTGCTCCGCAAGTTCATTTTTTGAGTCACTGTCATCTACTACACAATCTTAGGATGGCTCGAGTCCCCAACCTCCTGAATCAAGATTCCTTGAAAGGATCCCGAGGACTAACTCGATGCCACTGTCAGCCTACTTGTACTTGTTCCTTTGTTTGCTGGTTTCGAAATTTACTATGTTAACTTGTTCTTGCATCCTATACAGCTTCAACTTTAAACCATTAACTGTTTCAGGGTACAACGTCCTATCTAGTTTCTACAATCTGACTATGTCATTGATCATCACTTTGTCTACTTAGAAGGGTCCCATCCATAAAGTCTTCAACTTTCCTAGCTTGATTTCTCTCTTGCCATTATACTTCAAGACTAAGTCACCTAGCTTCAAATCCATCTTCCTCAGGTGCTTGTCATGCCACAACTTTCTACAACGTTGGGCAACCTCCATGGCCCACTAAGCCATTACTCTCTTCTTTTCCAACTTAATGAGTACCATTATCCTCTCCTCTAGGATCTCTAGCTCATCTACGCAATTTTGTACCACCACTCTCAGACTCAATACCAAAAATTCCACTGGCACAACTGCTTCTTGATCGTACATCAACTAGAATGGAATATGATTCGTCGTTGGCTTAAATGTTTTCTTGTATGCCCACCAGACTGTTGGCAATCTCTCCTCCCAATTAGCATCTTCAATTCCACGTCTTATACATTATTGAGACTAAGACCTTATTCATTGCTTCCACTTTCCCTTTTGCTCTAGGGTAATACAGACTAGACAGGAAATGCAAGATCTTAAACTCTATGGTCAACTTCTGAATAATATCTTTGACGAAGTGCCCTCCACGATCACTTATCAATCGAAGAGGTATGCTGAATCTTGTAATCACCTGCTCATACAAGAAATACACAATGCTCTTTGCAGAATTTTCAGGCAACACCCTTGCCTCAACCCACTTTGTCAAATATTCGGTATCTACCACAATGTATCTACATCTTCTTTTGTTGGTCTTCAATGGTCCAACAAAATCGAGAACCCGTCTCTTGAACAACTCCTGCAGCTATGACGGGTGCAATAGCATGAGTCCCTCCTCAACGGCTTCCCAGTTCTTTGGCACATAGCGCATGTGATTACAAACTCCTTCACACCGCGACAGAGGGCAAGCCATCACAGCCTTGCCAGAAGCACCTTCCTCACAGCTACATCTGGTCCCATATGCCACAAGCATTCACCCACATACTTGTACCACGACAGTAATTCAGTATTTGAAAACAAATAAGCGGCGAGAAATTCATCTGACACTCCTCCCTCTGCAAGCTCTCTTGAGCGAATCTTTAACAACTAATCTACTATGACATACTTCTTCCCTTGTCTACCACTCAAAACACAAACTTCTATAACGTGACGAGCCACCTGCTAACTCGTCCGTGAATAGTCAGCTTGTTGATCAAATACAACAATGCCTGATGATCCACATAGAAAGCAAAGGGATTGGTGAGCAGATAATGTCTAAACTTTTGCACCGCATACACCATTCCCAAAGCTTCCCACTTTGTAGTGTTGTAATTTTTCTACGCAAGGCACAACCGACCAGAAAAATATATGGACTGATCCAACCCATATTGCCCCTCCTAGGCCAAACCACATGCAATTGCAAAATTGGATGCATCAACATGGACATGAAACTCCTCCCAATCTAGAAATACTCGAATAGGTGCGTAAACCAACTTTGCCTTCAGCTACTCGAAGGCCTTTTGATGCTCCTTCATCAATCTAAAAGGAACATTCTTCTGCGTCAACACATTCAAAGGGTGTGAAACTTGCGCAAAGTTTGATGAAGCATCAATAAAACCGACATGTCCCAAAAAGGACTTCAACGAACTCGCATCATATGGCTCCTCCATGCTCATCGCAACTCCTATCTTGTCAAGAGCGGTATTCAAACCCTCTTTACACACATGTTCAAGTAATTCCGACGATACCAATAACTTGCACTTTTTCAGATTCAGGGATAGTTGAGCATTCATACACAACCGCATGCATTCCTCCAAAGCCTTCAAATGCTCGTCCTTCTACCCATACAACAACCAATCGTCCAAGAACACTTTGAACTTGATCGTTGACATCTGTTCAAAAATATGCAGAATTATTCGCAAGAATGTAGCAAGGGCATTGTACAAATCGAAAGGCATTCGATTATATGCATAAATGCCATTCTCCACTACAAAAGTAGTCTTCAACATATCTTCCTCAGCAATACTAAGTTGATTGTAGCCTCAAAATCAATCCAAAAGTGAATAGATCTCGTGTCCTGCTACCCCTCCAAAATTGAATCAGTAAATGGTATCAGGAAGGGATGTTTCATAGTCACTACATTCAAACTCCAGAAATCAACACATGCAGATCTAATTGCTTTCTTTCTTTGAGCTGATCACAATCGGTGACACCCACTCACTATCACCTTGAAAATTATCCCAACATCCAATATCTTCTCAATTTCTGCATTGCTTAAGACCGTGTACTTTGGGTCCATTTTGTACAGCCTTCTTCTCACCGGCTGCGCACTAGGAACCAATGGAATCCGATGCACACACAGTTCTTGTGGAATCCCTTTCAAATTCTTATAAGCCATTTATAATTACATTGTATAATTAATGAGTCATATAGTTGGAAATGAAATGAAATGAAAATGTATGACAAATGTAACGTAAAAGGTGATGAGGTGTCAGGTAGGTATTTGGAGGAGTAACTGCCTCCCAAAATTATAAATAGGACCCCTCATTCATTTGAGCAGGTACACACATTCACACGCATAGGTATATGCTGGAGAGAATGTGTAGGAGAGTACGAAGGAGATAATTGTATTGCATATGAACATGTATTCTTGTTGATGATACCATTCAGCCATTGTCATGCAAATTGTGTAATCTTTGTGCATGTGTTGTATTTGATTGTCATTGTTGTAAATATATGGTCCAAACTGTTTCCACTTATTTTTTATTGCTTCAGATAACTATATTGAGCCATCTAGATCTTGGACACAGGTCATCCCATGCAAGGCTAAGGCCGTCTAACTAAGAGGTAAGCCGTTTGGATTATGATTAAGGTCATCTGGACTGCAAACAAGGCCGTCTGATTTGTTGTGTTGTGCAGGGTTGTCAAGGGTTAACTACGTTGCAAGTCGTCTGGAGTGAGACCTGAGACCTTCTGAGTGTTACTCAGACTGCATGTTGATGAGTTGTTTTGCAAATACATTGTCATTCCTTCTCTGTTCCTTCAACTACGAAATACCACCACTGTGCTACATGTCCAATTTTGGCGTAACATGTAAGTGTCCCACATTTCATGATGGTGGAATAAAGGACCCAGTCAAACATTGACAAATTTGCTTTACAATGCGAAAGGCCAATGGGCAAATGAATGAAGCAGATTGGAGGTGATTAATTCCTATAATATTACATGGAATCGTAGTGCACTCGTACATGGAATTGTTAGAGAATAAGTAGCAGACCTGAGAGAAGTTGCACAAATACCTTCGTGAAGGATTTTAAATTGATGCGTAATGATGGTGAGGTCGTTTCAGAAATCCATAGAATAAAGCAAAGTCTATTCAGTCCTGCAACCGAAGGTTGAATGAGTTGGTCACCCATTTGGAGTAGAATCATCAGATACTTTGAAGAAAAGGTGATTTGTGCAGGGTCTTCTTCTATAATATAGGAAGAATATCAGGGTGGCCCCTTCAACTTCATATCAAGAGGCCTTTGAACAGACCATGAACTTAGAAAGTGATGTAAAAATGTCATTCAAATGTTGGGAGGCAGACAGTGATGAAAACAACTGTGAAGATGGGAATGACTCTGAAGATGAGGGTAATGACTCTAAAGACAAGTGTGACAACCTCAAGAATAAGAGAAATTTAGAGGATGATTCAATAATATCATCCAAAGGTTGGGGTCAAGAAGTCAACAGCTAGAGTGACAAGAGTGAAGATGGGAGAAACAAGAGCAATGACTCCAAGAATAAGTGTGACAGATAGAACACGCAGAGCAATGTAAAATCATCCATACAGGTGTATGCAGCACATAGAGACATTGTTCCAATGAGAGATGCCATCAATGGCGCATTTCACGACAGCTACCAAAGCAATGGGAGATGTAGAATTGAGTATGACACTCAAGGTAGACCCAGTGTACAGTGCCATATATGTCATCTCTAGAGGCATTTCGGATGAGGCTGCCGGACAGATACGAGTAGAGAGGAACCAATGATGTGAACAGTTTGAGAACATTGCAAGAGTCAAAGCCCCAGATATGAAGGAGAAGGCACTATTAACTTGATTATAGTCAAAGAGGTAAAGCATGTCATCGTGGACCTGGGGCAAGTTGTACAGACATCAATGCCACTAAAGATAAAACCAAAGGCATCTACCTCCAACCTAGACATAGAAGTGGAAACCTTGGGAAACCTTGCTATTTTTCCTTTGCAAATGGACACAAACATGGTTGAAGCCAGTAACCTGTCTAAAGGAGTAAGTAAGCAAGAGCACAGTTAGATGATGGAGGATGCTATCCTAATGGAGACAGCCTTCAAAGACTAAGTTCCCATGCAAAAGTAACAGGCCCAATTACACCCCCAACACCTGCTCTCTCCAAGTTTCCTTTTGCCACTCTACTGCAATGCAGTTTTAGTTGAAGAAAGAATATAATCATAGTCGATAAATCAATCCATAAATGCAAATTCACATGAAAAATCTATTTTCAACAAAAGATAAAATTACTGACAGCTATACAAAGTTACTACTCATTATTATTTTCTAACTTCTGGTGATAAAAGACAGTGGAAACAGGTTTTATATAAAACTCTCTACCATGACCTATTAGTAGATTTTATGAATTAACCAAAAACAGAGCTGAAAATTTCCACTTGCTGAGTTAAATGACATATGTTGCACCCCTTTACAAAACTGTAAAGAGATCAGAAAAAGGGATCATCTTAATCATTAAAAATTTGAAAAGTTAGCATCAAATGGCATGGCCTCAACCAGTTAAATTTCTCGACATTCAAGGAGGAGACCCAGGTTCAAATCTGGTCAAGTGAAGCACAAATGCCAAGCTGTCATAATATCACAATGTGGTCATGGTTTAATAGGGGTGGAACCCATCTCAATCCCGTATAACCAATTTTAAAAATTAAAATTAAAATTAACTGATAAGTTAGCTGCAGTTTCATAAAACATAAGCCACAGTGATATACTTTTGTTCTAAAAGAATCAAACACTAACAAAGATATAAAACAATTAAAACCTTCAATATCATGCTGTCCAGGGAAGGGACCTTTGGATCTCTTGCTGGGTCAGTGTAGCAGTATATCCTACAGTCACATTCATAATGCCACCTCCAATGGAAAGCCAGAATTCCTATTAAAAAAACTGAACAACAAAACAAAGTATTTTCCAGACATATATGAAACAATGTCATTCTGTAGGAGGCTTCTCTATATTCATATATGTTCAAAGAGAGTGCCAATTGATGTTTAGAAGTTCAACTCATGCATGTTGTGTATACAGAGCAGCAATGGCAATCTTGCATTTGTGTGTGTGTGCATGCGTGCATATGAGATAGAGTATGGGAAATACATACCTCTACATGAGGAGGCCAAGCAATATCGAAATATGCCTGAGGATAGTACTTATTATACCGTGGAATCAGCGATGTTTTAGGAAATAAATAGAGGTCACTCGCACTATTCACTGTTGAATAGCTTACAGAATAAAAATTTCTTCCTCCTTCGGCAGGGTAATGCACACATGAATGTGGAAATTTGTAATTGAAACCAAACTGCATAAGTGGGAATATTCATCAGTCATAAGAACATACCATAAGAATGACTTTATTGATTATAGGACAACTTCTAGATTTATATTAAACCATACAAGAAGTGCTTTTGAACACAACTTTAAGCTCGCTTATCATTGCTGAAAACATTGAGCATTATAGATCTAAATTTATAGCATGACACTGAACATCTAGAATACAAAATGTCTGCAAGCATAAAGACAATCAAATGGTATGCAAGTCATGAAAATCAAGAATGAGCAAGGAAGAAAAGCCTGTCAAACAGTCAAAGATTCTTGATCCAAACATTAGAAATGCATATGGGAACAGTTAGCATTGCTACAATATCTAGATGTTGTAGAGCAATTACACTGTACAGAAGAGGTAAATTTGATGAACTCCAAACTAGCAGAAATCCTCTGAGGATCCACATACCAAAGGAGATGAACAGGACTTTCCAGCTCTCTCCGACATTCTTGATCACAAAAGAGCCTATACTGCATTTTACACAAGTTGCTGATATGCTGATTCCTATGGTATATGCAGATGATACTATGCACATTGGGAAAGAAAAACAAATACCCCTAAGAAAGAAAGAAAATGTATCAATGCCCATGAATGACCAAAGGAGGTCAATGAAGCTCAAAAGGGGCATGTTGTTGCTATAGTGTTGTTAGAATAGCATGGAGAAAGCCAAAAGGAGTGCTCCCAAATTAAGAGAGGCCAGACATGATCTCATCCTATGGCCCATGTAACTGTACACAAAAAACTAATTATAAATCTACAATGAGTTCCTTTGTGTTTGACTCAAAAAGGTATCCCCTTGGGATGGCAACAACAATCTCTACACCAGCAGGAAATTTTGTGAGAGCTCCTACTCCTAGACCTGAAAGATAGCACAAGCAAAATGAAGTATAGACATGATAATGCTTCTATTTGAGTTAGCCCCATTTTGTGACAAACTCTTGATGTTTTCTACTAAGTATAGTTTAAATAGTGTGGAACAAGGGACTCTAGTGTCATGTGCATCATGTACAAAAGTGAAGTCCTAGTGTAATCTTAGAGAAAGTCATCATTTGATTAGTAAGGAATCATAATAAGCCATAATTATAATCAGTCTGGTGGTTGCTGAGCAATTGCTCTCAAGTGTTGAAACATTTATTGTTGTAGAAAACTTTATGGAGGCCATGCTACGTATTCAAATTTGATTTCAAGATAAAATAAGATAATTTATTAATGTCCACATATAGCCAAAGCTATGTTGTAGAAAACTCCTAAGGTACCCACGTTTCCCATTTCCAGAACTTGGAAACACCTCGTAAACTTCTAGAAACTCATCATTGAATTCCCACGTTTCTGGAAATTTGTAAGAGACATTTCCAATGTTTCTAAAGGTGTTTCAAATATTTCTTGGGCATTTTGAACCAAAAGAAAAGTCCATGTTTGAGGGTTCTAGGCAGTGGTATGGGTTTCATCAGGCCCACATGGGACACATATTAATTAAAAATCAAGTTAAAATTAATATAACAAAAAAATAGGAGGCCAAAGGGAACAAAATTAGTGTTAACTTGAATAATGATAGGTTGAGATCATCTTGAACAAGTGGCATGCTTTTCAGCAACAAAGAGGAATTCAAGCACATAAAGGTTCAATAACTTTGTGAAGAAAGGTTGGGCTCAAAAAAAGGAGAGGATCTAGTTCTTTTCATATTCTAATTTTTGTCTTGTATTTCACCAAAAAAAAAAAAAAAGTACACGAGAGCTAACAAAAGATTGGGGTGTAAATCCTAAAAGACCTCAAGTATTTCCATGGCTGCACCTAATCTCGAGGAAAATGAAAGTCCTTCTAATACGCCTGCTGTGAAAGCCACAAAAGTTGGCTTTCTATCA
The DNA here is from genome assembly GCA_028583015.1 of Wollemia nobilis. Taxonomy (NCBI): domain Eukaryota; kingdom Viridiplantae; phylum Streptophyta; class Pinopsida; order Araucariales; family Araucariaceae; genus Wollemia; species Wollemia nobilis. Next base: position 13,637,132 of record JAQPPZ010001195.1, read on the forward strand.
GTTTTGGTGCAGATTTTGATGACTTTAAAGTTTAAACATTAAGAACTAGATTTCTAGTGTATTCCATGTCATTTAGTTTTGCATGTGGAGCCTTATCTATAGAAATTGACCTTTAACATGAGGCATTGTGCTGTATATGAGATTTAATAAATAAATGTGTTTTTCATCCATTTGTGAGCTCCTTAATTCAATTTTGTATATATATTTTTAAAATATCTATTTCTTATTATTTTTAATTAGAAGTTTCTGTGTTTCTAAAGGCTTTGAAGATTCACATTTCCTAAGGCGTTTTCATTTTGGAAACTATGTCCGTTTCCAAGTTTCGTGCCAGTTAAGGCCAAAGTAGGCGACATTAAAGAATATTCAAGAGGTTATCATCTCGTCATATTGGAGATGATCCCATCCCATCATATTGAAACATGCTTTGATGACCTATTCCATGAACCTCTAGTACTTATATCAATAATGTGTTATTAAATGATTCATGCATCTGATATTCAGGGAACTCTTTATTCATTCTTAATTACACCGTATTTTATAATTTGGATGTGGCTGGCCCTGTGTATGATAAATACATTAGTGTAAGCCACCATATGTCATAAAATATAGTTGGAGGTATAATTGATTCCTTCTGGACGGTTGTGTATGTTAGTAAAACAGATTTCTCTTTCACCTTGAATGTCCTCTATATAATGCATTCCCCTTATGTCTCCTTTTTGTCTTCCAGTAGTCCTGATAGAAATCAATTAAGAGTTTTACTTCATAATATTATTATATTTCATATGAATTGGCCTCACTGCTTGGTAAATATGTGAACAATTCTGTTAAATTGTTAGCACTAGCTGATATTATGAGAATGTTCCTGCCATTATGGTCGGTTCTGAATAGCTCACTTCACAAAGGGCTAACAATTCAATATACTATTTAACTCTTCTGAATGTGATATGTGCAACTATTCAAAGTGTTTTTTTTTTTTTTAATATAATTTGAAAAACATACTTGCATGTTCATATATCATATGCAACCTTAGGTGGCCCTTAAGAGTAGGACTCCAGAATAGGATAGTCTTTGAATAAGATAATAAGCTGGGATCTCCATGTTTCCCTGTCACCATCTGAAGGGGCCTTGGTGGAACATAGGTCAAAACATTTGAATTCACAAGAACACAAGGACTTGTATAGCATGTAAGTACAATAACTCTTGCAAGCATAATTTACTACAAACTAAAAAATTAAATGGCAATGGTCTCTTCATCAAGATGGTCACTATGGTTCTGTAAATATTGATACCAAAGGAGTATTACGTGAATATGAAAGGTTTTACTTCAAACAATAAAGAACTGCCATAAATCCTGGGGATTACACATTAAATGCTCAGAAGACTTTAAATTGCATGAACGGTTTGGAAACACACATTTGACACAGGCTTGTGGACAAGAATACTTAAGTGCATGCCGGAAATAGAAAGGTTTCTTTTTCATGAGCTTTTCAGTTATCCACTTCCAAACAAGGGAACTAAACCAAATTCAAAGTTATTAACATAATGTATTGCTAAAAGGAATTTCAAATGATTGTTTTTGTCCATGCCCCAATGAACAAGATTATCAGGAGAAATGATAATTGAAATATTACAAGAATCTTTCTCACATGAGATCATTTCCTTCATTTCAATAAATGTAACCAGAATCTTTAATCTGATTTGTATTGTTGCAATTATGAAAGAAAAACAGGCACTTCTCTGATAAACTTGGTGTCAGAGACCTTCAACGAATTCTATTTTTTACTTGACAGTCAAACAAGGGAGTAAGGCAGTTGCCATCCAGCATTTAAACCTCTAGACTATCACTACTGTTTACTGCATGGTTGGTTCTCATAGTCAAGGTAACTACCCACATCCTTTAGTACAACACAAACCGTGCATGCATATCGTTATGCCATAATACAGCTTAAAGAATGTCTTCACATGTCTACAACCATCAACTGCAATTAAGTCTTCATGAAATACTTCCACAATATATAAAATGACCACAACTATCTGATGTTAGTTAACAGGTCCTTGCTGCTTTGACAAGGTATAAAATTATAAATCCACTGTAAATGAGAATACTATACTTACAGAACCAGAAATCCAATCTCTGTATTCCCATTTATCAATCTTCCCAAGAATATTAGTCTCCATTGACAGAGGTAGCCACTGGCATGCATCAACTGTGACACGAGCCACAACCTGTAATATCATTGAAAAAAATTGTTGACAATTTCATTTCATCTATAATTTCTCACATACTATTAATTATTGAATAATGGCAGCAGAAATTATACTACTAAAGGAAGTTCAAATATCACAGCCTGCAACACGTACACTCAGAGATCTCAGAAAAATGATGCTAGACAAGAATTCCAAATCATAGAGTATCAGAAAAATAATGCAACTCACCCACTCCACTCCAATCATAATGTTCCATTCTTCCTTTCTTGGACTTTACATATGAAACATCACCCACTCCAAGCATAATGTTCCATTCTTGGACTTTTCCCAAATGCAGCCTGAGTTTATATTTATAACTATTGGGAGGTAAATAACCCAAACTTATTGCTCGCATTTTTCGGTTCTCAAGTAGCCCCAATTCTTGGTTTTTTAGGTCTACTTTATAATTGTGATTGAACAAATATAGCCTTCTCAAGCTGTACTCCCAACTGCATGACTTCCATTTCATGATTCCACTTTGGATTTCATCATTTTTTCAGATTTTTCCAAGACTATAATTTCATTTTAGGGCGACACGGTCACTTATTGAGTTTTACAGGACATTTTCCTTGGAGAATGGTTTGTGGTTTATTGTTTAGTTTACAAAAAAAATGTCCTTGGACCATAATATCTTGACAACTCCAAGAAGCATAGGAAGTTTGCCATATATCTAAACTTTCTAAAGCATTCAAAAATGGGATCTTTACTAAGCAATCTTGGATCTTAAGCTTCAATAGAGTACAAACTTTAGTTTCGTTGAAGAAATATAATTTCAACTTCTATTAAAAGAATAAATGTATTTGAGTTACCTAGCTTGTTCAGCAAAAAGTTGCAACAAGCATACTTACATAGAATGAAAGATTATGTAATGGGCAACTGATTTGGGACTCATTCTGCCAACTCTCAAAATCTAACCTAGCCAGTTGTGTAGAGAAAAATTATGGCAGGAAAGCCAACTTTTGAAACTAAGTTTGCCTGAAAAATGATGATGAAACATTTGGTATTTACTTCATGACTAGGAGACATCAAATTTATGTGGCATTGCAAATAGAGCACCAAGAATTTTTATTCTAATCACATTGCCAAGTCATATGCACCTTCAATCATAACTTTGAGGTTTCCATATGGCATATATATATTAGGCTTGCAGTTTGTGTATTTGGGTTGTAATCATATGCTGAGGTTGTAGGCAGGCAAATTGACATATCTGCATAGTTAATGAATAAAGTTTTGTCATTTTGTAGTTTATACACTAAATGTTTTAAGGAAATGAGCATACGTGCAATTCGGATGCTAATGTAATTCAGATGTACATGTAATTCAAATGTCATGTAATTACAATGTCGGGTAATTAGAAGTGTTGTGTTGGGGTAGTTAGGGTTAGGTACGAGGAAGTTGTGGAAGTTGGCAACTACCTCCCCCTTCCCAAGAAAAGTATAAGTAGACCCCTTACATTTCCCGAATACATGATGATCTTTCATCCATCTACCTGTTTGTATCTGGCAGTGTGTATGCATGTTGTTGTCTGAAGTATGTTGTTGATGGTACATCAGGGTATGGTGTATTGCAGATGATTGTAAGTTATTCCCATTGTATATTTTGTTTATCTAAGTGGTAATGGAATTGTATTGCAATGTCCTGTATTCCATTTCTACAGAGGTTGTAATAAAGATCATAGATTAAAATAGTCAAAATTTATAGCAATTTTGAATAAAACATATGGCAATTATACCCTAATGTTGGAAATATGCCATATGGTTGTACAAAATAGTTAATATCATTCCAAGTTATAGTACATAATCAAGGTTGCTTCTAATTAATTGTAAGTTTAGTCTGGTGACTATCATGACAGTGGAAAATCAACTTAGGGATTGTGGCTGCATCAAAATTCCTATGGGATGCATAAGAAGGAAAAATATGAAGTCTATATGCCAGAAAAGTAAAACACTAAAAAATAGACAGGGTATCTAGAAGGCACTCTCTTTGTGGAACATGTGTTTTAGTTTGCTCAATTTCTCTTTTACAGAAAATTGTTTCTGAAAGGACATGAGAGGCCATCTAGGATTAAAGAAAATTGGCATAGATCTCCATCTAAGTATTTTGATGTATTAAAATGGCTGATTGCTCAAACAGTACTGTAGATAAGAAAATGTGAATTGCCATATATTATTTGTATAAACAAGCAAATTGCAGTATGTTAAGCACATAAAGTAAAAGTTAGGTATCATCGATACCAATGTTATGAATGCAATTAATGTGACTACTGAGATATGGAAACATGTAAAAGTGGTGAAGCCTGTAAAATCTCCAAAAAGCAACAAATCAGGCAGAAAATAAAAGAAAGCTATAGAAAGAGTATTATGAGTGACTGGAATGATGGTATGTTGCTTCATTATATTTCATGTTAAGTCAATGAAACATACACCCTTAAAAGCGTCTATAAGTATTATCCTTGTGACAGACTCTAAACATGTTCAAAGGACTGTATTGAATAGTTTTTCATTGCAATAACACAAAAACAACCTTTTAATAATATGAAATATCAGCCAATTTGCAGCAAATAAATCAAGTAATTAACTGTGCACCAGCTGCTGACTTTGCATGCAGCCTCCTACAGCCACTAGCCCTTGGGTCCGAGCTCCCATGGCCAATATAAGATCACTGATTGAGTTTCAATAAAGCAATATTTGTGAAAGACTCAAAAAAAAAAATCACTCAGGGTGCTCAGCTTTCTGAAAGGGTCTGAATAAAAATCTGCTCATGCCTATACAGTAGTTCTGAACTACAATTTCCCTAAATCACAGTTTCCTTTCTTATATTTTTGCTTGTTTATCATTTCTTTCTCACCTTTGGGCTTCTTGGCCAAATATCATGTTTTTGGCTTGTAGAAAGTTCTCTTTAATATAGTGTTCCTCTAGCTATACAGCATCACCTCACTCTTATCACATCATAGCTTATTTGTTAGTTGCTCGCAGCTCACATATCATTTAATGTTTTTTAGGCCTTGCTTTCAGGCATAGGACACCAGCTGATGTTTTCAGATGCACATGCCATACACACCCCCACCCACCCCACCCCACCCCTCCCCCAACTAACATTGATTTTTTCTAATCATCCATGAACATTAGTACTCTCTCACTTTTAAATCCTCCATGACCATCAGCACTCTCTGGCTCTTTTTACTCTCTTTCCTTTTTGTCTCCTGTGGACACAATGGTGTCAAGAGGGTAAAATTTCTTACAGAACATCAAAAGATAAAATAATTCAAAAATTAGTTATCCAGATTCCAAATAACATCAGGGGATCACCTTCTTATCTTTTAAATGAATGACCAAAACCACATCACCAATCTGTTGTCTCAATGCTTCAAAAGAATTCTCTCCTTCTATTTGAATATCCAATTGATCTTGTCCCTTATTTGTAAGCCAAAACCCTGTTCGAACAAATACAGCCAACTGACCAATCTGCACCCTCACACACATAAAATAGAAATCAGAATATGAAATGCTTGGCATTATGTTTACGAGAAAAATGGCTGGTTACTGATGCAGGTCATGAGTAGTATATTTCATACAAAATACCATAAAGATAACTTGAAAGAAAGCTCACAATATCATATTTAACACTTTTTTCTTTAATTGGTACAGGCTAAGAGTTTTTTGAAGTGTATTGCATGATGACCAATTTCCCAAATTCTATTATGTATTTTTCAAATTGAGTACCAAATGCCACAGATATGGATTCTTTTGACATCTACATCATCCTTACGTTGCTTTGCACCTATAGACTAGGCCAAAGGAATTATGAACTAAACTCTCCAAACTCATAATTGTCTTTTACAAATTTAAAGAATCTTATAAGCTTTCGCTTATTTAGAACTATAAAGAGAAAAACAAAATTAAAAACACAGAATAGTTCCCTAAAACAGAATCACTTTCTTGTATTTTATCTCCATTTCTCTTAAGAATTTTGAAGAATTAAATGCTGTTGCAAAGTATCTTCCTGGTTTTATTTTTACTCAAAAGGATGGACACTAAATCTTCTAGATGGTGCATATTTCTTTTGAAACAAATTTCATGCATATTAATAATAGACAAGTAACAGAAAATACAACCATGTGACACAACAGGAGAGATGCCTCATTGACTAATTTTACTGGTATAAATTTTATTTTAAGATTCCCTTCTACTATGGTTTGTTTTTATGGGTCATTCTACAAATACGTAAACCAACAACAAAATACAAGGCTATAAGCTAAGCAAATTCCACACAAATCAAATAAGCAAAAGACAATTGGTCTGACATGAGTCAAGACAATCACCAAATTCATCGAGTGGGCAGACATCTCTTCGTATTCATTGCAATAAAACATCACTAATTTTGGACTCCAAACAACTTCATTTTCATCACCCAACCAAATTAGAATACCAAAATGAAAAGGATGCATGCAGCTAACTTTATAACATATATTCATTTCGTTTTATCGTCCATTACATCTGCTAATGCAGACCATTAGTATGCACCTAGAATAAATCCATGAGCAACAGTATCCAACTAATATGGTTTTTCAACTTGTCATGGGCAATGTCTGATTTCTTCCAGGATTAATAGTAAACAATAATATTAAGTCAAAGAACCCCACAAGTAGAATTCTCAACAAACTACATTTATGTAAACATTTAGTCACAGCTAAGTAAATAAGTTTCCATACCTTACTGCCTTAATTAAAGCTAAAAACTGATGCAGTCCTAAAGTCAAAATGATGCTATAAAATAGTTAACAATGTAATATCAGGTCAAATCACATTAGCAAGTTAAACTGCAGAAAATCTCCCCTTCATATTCTTCGACACAGTCAAGGAAAGCAGTGCAAATAGTCAACTCATTTTGAAGATTAATGCTTCTGAAAAGTCAATATGCATGCCAAAACTAGTCAATGTTGTTAGGAGCTGAAGTCACTATCCAGAAGTTTTAGTCAGCAAACCTTACGCAGCAGAGGCTGCTGCTAGACGTCTAGTCCAAACGTCTAGGCAGCAGACGTCTGGGCTGCTAGACGTCTAGGCCAGACGTCTGGGCAGCAGACCTCTAGGCCAGACGTCTGGGCTGCTAGACATCTAGGCCAGACGTCTGGGCTGCTAAACATCTAGGCCAGACGTCTGGATGCAGAAGACGAACAGTTTCAGACGCTTTTCCTTGGGAGTGGAAACGAATAATTTTTTTGGAGGCTTCCTTGGGGAGAGGAAACGAACAATTTTGGTGTCTTCTTTTTCTGCTCTATAAAAGGGGAATGATCCCTTGCATGTGCACGGGGTTTGAGAATGTAAAGTTTGCTGAAATCAATAAAAAGAAGAAGTTGCCATTGCCCCGTGGTTTTCCTGCACATTGCAGGTTTCCACGTAAAATCTCTATGTTACTTGTGTTGTTGTTTTGTTCTCTGTCATTGTGGTTTCCACTTGCAAGTATAAAATCTGAAGTTTTCCTAACATCTGGTATCAGAGCCTAAGGTTTTGTGTGAGTGGGAGCTGCAACAATGACAGGAGGTGTAACCAAATTTGAGATTAAGAAATTTGATGGCAGGAACTTCGCTCTATGGAAGATGAAGGTGGAGGATTTGTTGGTTCAAAATGACCAAGCTCTAGCCTTGAAATGGGTCGCGAGTAAACCAAGCAGCATGAAAGATGAGGAGCGGGCAACGCTGGACAAGAAGGCGGTCTCTACAATCCGTCTCTGCCTAGCAGACTCTGTCTTGTTCAATGTAGCTGAAGAGAAGACTACGGAAACCCTTTGGCAAAAGCTTGAAAAGTTGTATCAGACAAAATCAGCAACAAATAAGATTTTTCTGAAAAAGCAGCTTTATAGCTTGAGGATGAAGGAAAGTTCATCCATGGCAAATCGTTTGAATGAGTTTAATACTCTTATCAGTAAACTGGTTTCAGTTAATGTGAAGATAGAGGATGAGGATAGAGCTATCACCCTACTTTGTTCCCTCCCGAAAACCTGGGATCATATGGTGATGACCATCAGTAATGTATCATCAGGAGCTCTAACATTTGATAATGTGGTAGCCGCTTTATTGGCAGAAGAGTTGAGGCGAAAAACGTCTCTGGAACCCTCAATCAATGAAGCCCTATCTGTGAGAGATCGATCTTTCGAGAGAAGTAAACAAGGTAGATCATAGTCCAGATCTAAGTCTAAAGGACGCAAGCAGAAAGGGAAGTGTTGGCATTGTGGGAAGCCAGGACACTCAAAGAAGGACTGTTGGCAATTAAAAAATGGTGAAAAGCAAAATCAACCATCAGTTGAGGCCAGTACAACAGATTCAGGAGAGACGACAACATGTGAAGCTTTTTGTATCGATAACAGCAGATCTGTTTTATAAACCTGGGTTTTGGACTCGAGTGCATCTTTCCACATGTCTCCCCACAGAGACTAGTTTGACAAATATCAACCATACTATGGTGGAATGGTCTACTTGGGTGATGATCATCCTTTAGAAATTGTGGGAAGAGGGGACATAAGGATCAGGCTGGACGATGGTAGAGAAAGGATGTTATGCGATGTGCGACATGTGCCAGATTTGCGGAATAATTTGCTCTCAATCAAGATGATGGATAAGCTAGGGTATTTTGTCACTTTTGGTAACAACTACTGCAAAATTACCAGAGGAGCTCTTGTAGTAGCAAAGGGAGAATCTTATGGGACCCTATATTGTTTATGCGGTGATACGGTGACAAACCATGCAGCAACAACAACTTCTGTTCAGGATGCAGTAATGCTATGGCATCAACACCTAGGCCATATGAGTGAAAAAGGTCTGAAAATTCTGCATGACAGAGGTATGCTTTCCGGGATTAAGTCTTGCAATTTAGACTTGTGTGAACACTGTATTTTTGGTAAACAAAAGAGGGTTCGATTTACTGCAAGCCCTGGTAGGAGTTCTGATTTTCTGCAACTTATACATTCGGATATATTTAGACCAGTCCCCACTCAGTCCTTAAATGGTGCCATATGTAGAAATAAAATTTAACTTGCTACACACAATTCCATTTCCGCTTAAATAATTCTACAGATCTGCAGTTATTGTAGTATAGCAATAATAATGCATTGAAAACCTGCAACAACAATAATAACAGCAATAGAAGCAATAACAGCAGCAATGGTAGAATTATTTAAGTGGAAATGAAATTGTGTAGCAAGTAGAATTTCATTTCTACATTCTGCATCGTTGCTTGATCGAAGTTGGGTCCACTTTGGTGACATGAAGTTTTGAGAAGTAAAACCCTTGGGGAGATGCACAACGAAAACAATGGAGTGCAACCAAAGACGTAGGTGAAGACGCACCAGATTTTTTGTTTTTTTTGGTGATGCAAATGAAGGGCTATCAAAAGGGACGTGCACACCAACGGGATGCAAAAATGCAAGTGAAGATTTTGCAAATAGAGGATTCGCAGACGCCTGCAGCACTAGCCTAGCCGTCTGCAAAAGCAGTCCAACCGTCTGCAGTCTGGACGTCTGCAATCTAGACTTTTGCAGTCTAGACGTCTGCAACAACAGAATAGGTAGACCAGTTATTTGTTTGGAAGACGATAATCCAAGAGCAGAGTAAGAAAGAGGGCAAACATTGTTGATAGGAACGAAAGAAGGGGTACAAGAAACACCAAGAGTCAAGGAAAGCATTGATGTTGATGCAGAATTGTGCGAGGATATGTTGAGTGGATGGTAACACCTGAACAAGCGGCAGGAAGGTTGCAGAGGAGTGCAGAGGACGGGAGTTAGGCACCGGAGCAACAGCGCGTGAGGTCTCAGGAAGGAAGACCAGGGCCACAACCAACATTCCAACGAAGGAGGTCGCGGAGTAAGGACGCACAGGAAGTCGAGAGATGATTGTTTGGTGAGAATAAGGTACCTAGACTAAAAACATCCAACGAGGAGCAACATAGTAGGAACCCCACCAATGCATAACGTAGCCACCAAAGCCTTATTAAAGTGTCCACTTTTCACAGGAGAAGGGAAGGAAGACCCGATTAGGCATTGGAGAATTTGCCGCATGGTGTGGAAAGCGATTGGGCAAAACAATGAAGCATATTGGAGGAGGTGGTTTCCTGCAACATTTAGTGGATTTGCAATGGGTTGGTACCTAAAATTCCTAACAGACAAGTACAAGACATGGGAAGAGTTGCGTGATGCATTTGTGGAAGAATTTCGATCATATGATACTGACGAAAATTATAACATTCAAGGAGAGGAGTTTGTTCGTTATTACAATCGAAGGTTTAGTAGGTTGTTTGACCATGTGGAGAAAGACCACTCAGAGGAATCAAAGAGTATGTGGTTCATAGATGGACTTCTCCCTGTGTATGAAAGGAAGATGAATACAATTCCTCCAAGATCATACCAAGAGGCTTTGGATTATGCCTTGTTGACTTGGAAAAGTGATGCAAAAACCTCACCGATGAATAAGACTCGGACGACTAGAGAATGCAGTCAGATGGTGGCGGAGGAGACGTCTGAGGTGCAGCCATCTGAGAAGGAGACGTCTGAGGTGTAGCGGTCTAAGGAGGAGACGTCTAAAGTGCAGCCGTCTGAGGTGCAGTCATCTGAGAAGGAGACGTCTGAGGTGCAACCGTCTGAGAAGGAGCGTCTGAGGTGCCGACGTTTGAGAAGAAGCCGTCTGAAAAAGAACCGTCTGGAGGCTACATGCCTGAAACCTACCCGTCTGGCAAGTACCCGTCTGGTGCTTATGCGTCTGAGGAAATTAGACGTCTGGCAAATTACCCGTCTAAGAACGTTTACCTGTCCCAGACGTCTAGCCATCAAACGTCTGGCCGTCTGTCCCAGACGTCTAGCCGTCCAGTCCAGATGTCTAGTCGTCCATCCCAGATGTCTAGCCGTCTGACCCAGACGTCTGCACGTCTGACCTAGACTTCTGCCCGTCTGACCCAAACGTCTGCCCATCCGTCTAGTCGTCCATCCCAGACATCTGGCCGTCTAACCCAGACGTCTAGCAACCCATCCAGACGTCTAGCCCATCTGTCTGCAACGTCTACACTGACCCGTCTAGACCTGTGTGCAACCCGTCTGAGACGTCTACCTGTGTGCAACCCGTCCGAGACGTCTATCCGTCTGAGCCGTCTAACCTGTTGTCCTAGACATCTAGACGTACCTGTCAGACTTCTTGATCCGTCTAGTCTAATCCATCAGAGACTAAGCCGTCAGGGGTTGTCATCAGAAATATTGTCGTCTGAGGCAGTGCAGTCAGAGCAGTTGTCGTCAAAAGTACAATCCAACAAGGGAGATGCTTGTCAAAGGTTGATAAGCAGTCAGTTGGATCAAGAAAGCAATGAATTAGAGCTGAGAGGAAGCAGTTTCAATAGATTGAGTGAAGACTTCCAGAATGTTGAAGAGAAAAATGAGGTTTGGACAGTGATTAAACAATATGTTGGTTTATTTATCAATATTAATTTATTAATTATGTAATTAATTAATAGTTTTATTAAGTCATAGAGATGAAACTATTAATTAATATGAAAGACTTTTGTCTTATTAATATTGATTAAATAATATGCTAGTTTATTTATCAACATTTTTTTTTAAAGGGTTATATGGGATTGAAACGAGCCCCACCCATATTACATCATCACCACATAGTGGTATTACAACAAAGCTTGGATATTATCCATGTATCGTTTGGCAAGATTCGAACCTAGGTCTCCTCTTTGAAATGTTGAGGAATCTAACCAGTTGAGCTAATACCATTTGATTATCAATATTAATTTATTAATTATGTAATTAATTAATAGTTTTATTTTTTTCCAATGTGTTATATGGGGGTTCAAACTGTGGCGTGGGTGAGTGTGTGAGGGGGTGGGTATGTGTTCATCAAAAACAAAAATGTGTTATATGGGATTGAAACGAGCCCCACCCATATTACATCATCACCACATAGTGGTATTACAACAAAGCTTGAATATTATCCATGTATCGTTTGGCAAGATTCGAACCTAGGTCTCCTTGAAATGTTGAGGAATATAACCAGTTGAACTAATGCCACTTGATTTCAATGAGTTTACACAGGTTTTTATGAGGGGTCTCGGTCCCCTCATACTGAGTGGAATTTGAACCTTAGACCTCTCAAAGAGAGGCCAAAGCCCTTACCACTGCAGTAAGCTTGCACCTTATTTAATAGTTTTATTAAGTCATAGGGATGAAACTATTAATTAATATTGAAGACTTTTGTCTTATTAATATTGATTAAATAATGTGTTTGTTTATTTATCAATATTAATTTATTAATTATGTAATTAATTAATAGTTTTATTAAGTCATAGGGTTAAAACTATTAATTAATATTAAAAGAAGATTGAAGACATTTGTCTTATTAATATTGATCAAATAATGTGTTGTTTAATAATCAATACTAATTTGAAGCAAGCCAAAAAATATTCTAGAGGGGGACGTTTTTCGCAGGACTGCCCAAAATGCCAAACTTGTTTTGTCCATATTTCACACATCCGAACTCGGATTGAGCTGAAATTTTGATAGTAGATGCCTGAGAAACCCTGGAATGTCTCCACCAATTTTCAGATAATTTGGAGTAACACAAATCCTAGTGCATCCCTATGTGTGAACGAGATTTTTGGCAAACGACTGTGCAAGGGTTTCATCTGGGTTGAGTGCAAGCAGCTCCAGAGGTTGGTTTTCGGGGCCTTCGGGCCCTAGCAGCCATTATATTTGTGGTTTCTGCTCAAGAGTTTAGCAGGATATGTTGCAGGGGATCCAATATAGGTTAGAAATCTGTCTTTCAACAAATCTTCATGCTGGGAACTTGATTGAAAACGGCTTCCAATTTGTTGCACAAAAGAAAAGTGAATATCATACCTTTCCACGGCGTCTAGGGCATGGATTAAAAAGATCACGAAACAAGTTTCAAGCAGCTGATCAAAAAATGGCTCAGATCTCAAGTGAATATGGTGCTAAGGTGCACCCACAAAATAAATCCACTGTGGAAACCCCTGTCAAGGGTAAGAATTTCCAAGACTCAACCCCAAAAATGCCAAACTTGTTTTGTCCATATTTCACTCATCCGGACTCGAATTGAGCTGAAATTTTGATAGTAGATGCCTGAGAAACCCTAGAATGTCTCCACCAATTTTCAGATAATTTGGAGTAACACAAATCCTAGCGCATCCCTATGTGTGAACGAGATTTTTGGCAAACGACTGTGCAAGGGTTTCATCTGGGTTGAGTGCAAGCAGCTCCAGAGGTTGGTTTTCGGGGCCTTCGGGCCCTAGCAGCCAATATATGTGTGGTTTCTGCTCAAGAGTTTAGCAGGGTGCACCCACAAAATAAATCCACCGTGGAAACCCCTGTCAAGGGTAAGAATTTCCAAGACTCAGCCCCAAAAATGAATTTTAGGGATGCCCTCCATGGTGGACAACCTCAGCCTAATGCTAATATTAATCTTAGGGCTTCCCGTAAACCTCTAAGAATGCCTAAGATGGATCCTAGGAAAACGGAGTCAGGATGTCTTAAAGCAGCTGATGGAACTCCTATTGTTAAGCTTGATATGGTTAACATTCAGACTGGCATTGAAGAACTGGAACAAAGAGGACTAATTTGTCGTTTCGCAGGTTTTCGTCTGAGCCTATCTGCTTTCAAAGTCTGGGCTGCAAAAATTTGGAAAACTAAAGGTGAGTTACAAATCTCTATTTATCCAAATGGTTATTTTCTTGTTTTATTTGCTAATAATGAAGATAGAGAGAAAACATTTCAAGGGGGAACCTGGTTCTTTGGAATGGCAGGGCTTTTCATGAAGCCCTGGCATACTAAATTTAAAGTCGAAGAAGAGATGCCTTCTACAGGTCCCGTGTGGGTTAGACTCTTTGGCCTCCCAATTGAATTCTAGAATCCAACTGTTTTTTCTTCAATTGGAAACTCTTTAGGAACTTTTATGATGATTGTTGATTGTACTCAAAAATTTGAACATATTATTTATGCTCGGATTTGTGTTTTAATGGATTTTGACAAACCCCTACCTAAAAAGATCACATTAAAATTTGGGGAGGACACTTGGGAGCAAGTAGTGGACTATGAGAACATTCCTTTTCGTTGTAGAAATTGCCATGAATATGGTCATTTGACTAGTGTTTGCCCAAATAAAATTCCAGATCAAAAGAAAGAAGATATAAAGTCAGCAGGTTTCCAAATGCCTAAGAAGAAGAACACTCGAAAAAACTAGTTATGAAGGATCAATCTAAGTTATCTGCTAATATGTTTGAAATTCTTTCCACAAATGATGTCCCAAGTGAGGAAGAGGAAATAATGGAAACAGAAATCTTAGAAACACAATTTAAAGATGAAGGGAAGAACTCAGAGACAAACCAACAAATCAAAGGTTTTCAACAGAAAAAAAGGGAGAAAATATACACAAGAAAAACAATCTTTTACATGTTAAAACTTCAAATAATACAGGTTCCAATATAGACTCTGTTGAACCTTCTGGTAACACTTTGGCTGTGTACATGCATTCTTCAAGGTTAGAAGCCATCTCAGATTCAATTGGAGTAATTCAAGAAACCAGGAAAAAAAAACTGAAGATGGATTCTAATCAAAAGGCAGGTCGCAAGACCAATCAACAACATATGGTAAAAGAAGGTGAAAATCTTGTAGAGGAAGGTAAGATTAATACCCTTCCCAACTTTTTTAGCCCTGGTATTAATGAAGATCATCACTTGGAATATTAGAGGACTCAAAGGGAGTCTTTCAAAACAAAATGAAATTAGAAGAATGATTCAGATAAATCATCCACATCTTGTTTTCCTTCAAAAAACAAAGATGTCAATAGAGGAAATGGAATCAATTGCTAGTAAAATTTGGCCAGCTGGAAAAGTGGTTTCCCTCAATTCCCAGGGGACTTCTGGTGGCATTGCTTGCCTTTGGGACCCAAAAGAGGTAATTATTCACCATAGGGTTGGAAGTTGGGGTCTTTTGGCTACAGCTATTCAAAGTAGACATTCCAACCAAATTATGCTCTGCATTACTGTTGATGATCCAACTACTTTGGAGGAAAAAAGAAGACAGTGGAAGGATATAACTTATATTATCTCTCATTTTCCTGAAGCTTGGATCTTGATCGGAGGAGATTTCAATACCATCCTCTCTTTGGATGAGAAAATGGGGGAAATAGAAATTTGGACAGAAGCACTGACCTCATGAGCGAATATATTGCAAACCTCCATCTTGTGGACATCCAACCAGATAATGGCCTTATGACTTGGTCTAAAAGAAGGCAAGGCTTAGCTTGTATAATGGAGAGATTGGATAGGTTCTTGCTCTCTGAAAATTTCTTAATCCATGGTCACATTCATAAAGTGAAGACTCTTAACAATGTTGGTTCGGATCACTGGCCAGTCATGGTGGAAATGTGGAAAACCAATGTGAGTTTCTCTCCTTTTCGATTTCAATTAATGTGGCTTAGAGACAGTTCCTTTAGACCTCGTGTGCAACAATGGTGGAAGGAAGGTAAACCTAGGTATGGGACTAAGATGTTCTGTTTTTCCAAAAGATTGCAATATATTAAATCCAAAATCAAGACTTGGAACTGGAAGGAGTTTGGGGATATTCATAAAAAAAACATGAAGTTATTGCTCAGCTTGAAAATTTGAATAAGAAAATCCATTTAGCTGGCCTCACAGAGGGTAGAAGTGCAGATAAAATTAAGCTCAAAACTCAGTTTGAGGAATGGGAAAATAGAGAAGAACTCTTATGGAAGCAAAAATCTAGAATTCAATGGCTCAAAGAAGGAGATTGAAACACAAATTTCTTCCATAAATCTCTTCTAGCTCGAAGATCTCACAACTTTATTTCTTCCTTGAAATCAGATTCTGGAGATGTTGTCTACACTTGGGATGGCATGAACTCTATTGTTGTCAATTACTTTTCCAATATTTTTGCTGCTACTCCTCTTGACTCGGCTTCTCAACAAAATGTTCTTCAAACAATCCCTTCTCTTATCACTTCTGAGGATAACTCTATTTTGACTGATCCTGTTACTATCAATGAGCTTCAACAGGTAGTTTTTAGAAGGCAAAAAGGGAAAACCCCATGTCCTGATGGTTTTCCCATTGAGTTCTACCAAGAGTTCTAGGATATCCTTCATGCTGATTTATTAGAGGTGGTGGAAGAAGCCAAGAAAGCCAAAGAAATTTTGAAGGTTATCAATAAAACTTATATTACTCTTGTTCCAAAAGCTCAAGAGGCTGATCATATCTCAGCTTTTAGACCTATTACTTTATGTAATGTTCTTCTCAAAATCATTACTAAGATCATGGCAGAAAGGTTAAAGCCTCTTTTGCATAAGATTATTTCCCCTGAACAAGGGGGTTATGTGGAAGGGCGTCAAATAGTGGATGAGATAGTTCTTGCTCAGGAAGCCATCCATTCCATGGATATGCAAAAATCTCCTTCCATATTCATTCGGTTAGACTTATCCAAAGCTTATGACAAAGTGGATTGGCACTTCCTTATCAAAGTTTTGAGGCAATTTGGTTTCTCTCAGGATTGGATGGATTGGATTATGGGATGTATCTATTCAGTTTCCTACTTAGTTCTTATCAATGGCAGGCCTTCTCAGTTGTTCCCAGCTTCCCGAGGTATTAGGCAAGGTGACCCCCTATCCCCTTATTTATTCATCATTCTTGCTGAATGCTTAGGTAGGACTATAACCAAAAAGAGAGAAAACAAAACCCTTGAGGAAGTTACCATTGCTCATGGAGCTAGACCCATCTCTCATCTTCAATTTGTTGATGACTCTACTCTTTTAGGTAAAGCTACAGTTAAGGAAGCTTCTAATATTAAGCAAATCATTAGCTGTTTTTCTAAGGCTAACGGGCAATTGATCAATGAAGACAAATATAAAGTCATTTTCTTTCACTGCTTTGCCAGACAGGAATCCATGGTCTTGGATAAATTAAGATATAAGAAGACCTCCCTTCCGATCACTTATTTAGGTATTCCCATCAATATTAGAAGACAGGAAAAAGAAAGATTGGAATTGGTTGTTGGACAAAGTAAAGAAGAAAATTGGAAAGTGGACCAATAGGTGGCTTTCTTCTGGGGGTAGAATCACCTTGGTAAAATCAGTCCTTCAAGCTATTCCTATTTATGTTTCTACCGTGTTGAATATCCCAAAGGCTGTTCTTCGAGAACTGGATCAAATCAGTCATTGGTTCCTCTGGAGTGGTACTAAGGAGAAAAGAAAATGGGCCTTGGTGAAATGGGACACTTTATGTCTTCCTAAGAATGAAGGGGGGTTAGGATTCCGGTCTGCTATTAATAACAACAAAGCTTTAGCTGCTAAATTATATTGGAGGATTTTGCATAACCCCAATGCTCTTTGGGCCAAAAATCTTCGTGCTAAATATGCTGAGAACAAAATTCCTGAAGACCTTGTTTGCTATCAATTGCTTTCCAAAGATTCTCCCATTTTAGCAATTCTTAAGATTGGTGAGGATTTGATAAAGAAAAAATTATTTTGGATCATTCATAATGGTCAACAGGCAAATTTCTGGATAGATTCTTGGGATGGGTACAAGCCTTTGATAACTCAGTTTCCCGATTGGAGGCCTTGGATCGAGGAGCTTCACCGAGCTAACTGGATAAAGGTGGCTAATTACTGTCGGTACCATACTGGTAATTCAGAGGTTGGTAGATATTGGATCCCTATTGAGGACTGGCCTATTCAAATCCCAGAAAGGCAAAGACAAGATATCCAATGCATCCTTCATATGAGATCTCTCTCTTAGTCCCATGATAAAGATTATTTTGGATGGAACAACACTACTAAGGGTGAGTATTCAGTTGCTCAAGGTTATTTGGCCTTATGCCATAATAATCCCAACCAATCATCTAACATCTTTTCTCAGTTGTGGGCTCAAAAGCTCTGGCCTAAGGTGAGGTTCTTTACTTGGCTTTTATTGAATCGCAGGGTGCTTACTAGGGAGCATCTTATGAAGCGTGGTTTTTATGGCCCTTTTAGATGTGAAATGTATGGAGAGAATGTGGAAACTCTCAGCCATCTTTTTATTGAGTGTACTTTAGCCTCTGAGCTATGGAGGAGAATGGCCACTTTACTTGGCTTACAGTGGTCCAATTTTTTTATTTTTGAACAACTTTGGAGGGATTGGCCTAAACAAGAGGGTGTTGATCATTTTATTAGGCAGTTAGTTTGGATGGGTTTTACCATTCTTCTTTGGAATATCTGGAATGAAAGGAACAACCGAATTTTTAATCAAGAAAGGAAGGATATTCACTATATCTGGCAAAAGACCATTGCCAACTTAGTTGAATCAGTCCAATAGCTCCTTAATCACCCCCAAAACTCCCAACAAAGATGGGATCAAGCGATGCAAAGATTGAAGATTAACTCTTCTAAGGGCAACTAGCTTAAAAAGAATGTGAGTAATTGCAAGATGGATAGAACAAGGAATTGGAAACCTCCTCCTAAGGATTTTGGAAAAGTCAATACTGATGGAGCCTCTAGAGGGAACCCTGGAAAAGCTAGTGCGGAAGGAATTGGTACACTTTCAGATGGCTCCCTGGTTTTTACTTTTGCTGAGAATTTGGGTATCCAATAACCTTGCTAAGGGGTATGGTATCCTTAGAGGCCTTCAAGAAGCTACTAAGGTCGGATGGGAAAAGGTGCTAGTTGAGTCTGACTCTCAACTCATGATTAATCTTTTGAAGACTCCTTCTAAGAATCATAAGGTTGATTGGAGAATAAAAAGAAAGTATTGATAAGATTCAGTTAATCCAGATGGGATTTTTGAAAGTTGCTTACAATCATGTGGTCAGAAATCAGAACAAGAGTGTTGATGCTTTAGCTAATTGGGCTTTGGACAAAGGTGATCTTACTTGCTACGGCCACCCTCCTAGATGGTGGGCTTCGCAAATAAGGGAAGCTCTTCTTTCTATCATTTCTTTGGATGGCTCTAGTTCTGGAGGTACCTAGTTTCTTCTTGCTTTATTTTTGCTTCTCTTTGATTTGGTCAGGGTATTTTAGTTCCCTAGCTCAAACTAATCTTTCTTTTGTTTCCTTTGTTGATTCTTGCCTTAAAATTCTTTTGGTCTAGAAAGGTCATTGTTGTGTTCTTTTTTTCTTTTTTCTTTTTTCTTTTTTTGTTTAGTTTTTTGAGGTGTGTGTGTGTGTGTGTTTTTGTTTTGTTTTGTTTTTGTGTTTTTTGTATTGTTTTTTGTTGTTCTTGTGTTTTTGTTGTTTTGTGTTTTTTGTTGTTGTTCTTGTGTTTTTGTTTTTGTTGTTCTTGCTCTTGTGTTTCTGTATGTTTGTGTTAATTGGTGTTGTTGTGTTTTGGTGTGTGAGTGTTTTCTATGTTTTTGTTTTTGTTTTTGTTTTTGTTTTGTTTTTGTTTTGTTGTTTCTTGTTGGTTTTTTTTTTGTTTTTTTAGGTTTTGGTTGTTTTTGTTTTTCATGTTTTTGTTGGTTGTGTCTTTGTAGCGTTTTGTTGTTTTTTGTTATGTTTGTGTTTTGTTATGTTGTTCTTATGTTTTTTCTGTGTGGTTCGTGTTGTGTTTTTTTTTTTAAATCTTTTGTGTGTTTGTGTTTGTGTGTTCTTGTTTTTTGTTGTTTCAGGTTTGCTTCTTGAGTATGTCAAAGGTGGTAGGCCAGGTGCGAGCCCTGGGCGATTTTGGCGGAAGAGATACCCCTGCCTCCTTGGGTCTTACCCGAAAGTGGCATCCCTTCTAGGGTGTTTTCCACAAAAAAAAAATAATAATCAATATTAATTTATGAAAAATAAGGATATTTGGTCTATTAGATGAGTAATAAATCCATGTTATAAGGCAGTTGTGAGATTTAATAATGGAAATATTGTGTTGGGAAATAATTCTATCAAGGAATTATTATTTACTATTAAGTGATGAATAGTAAATCAATTCAAGAGGATAGATGTGGCTTGTGTAGCAAAAAAACCATAATTGAGAGAGAAGTATGGGCTTCTCTTGTTTTTGACTAATAAGCATTACGCCATAATAATCCTACATAGATGCTAGTATGTAGGGTTAGGGGATAAGCGTCACCTTTAAGTGATATGGGCCTTAAAGGGTAACCCCACGCCGTGGTCAAGTTGTTTTCTTACAGGGTAGTGTAAGGAAATGGGGGGACCACTTATGGCGTCTTTTCTAGCGGTGAGGTTAGAAGAGTGAACCCCCACATCGGAAGAATGATTTGAAGTCTATTATGGAACTAAGATCTTGCATTGTGGTTGAATGATTTTATTTGCATGATGCATGTTCTTGCATTGTGGTTGGATGATTTTATTTGCATGATGCATGTTAGGCTTGCATATTCATTCAAAGAGTTGTCCTGATCCCTATATTTATGATCAAAAGCACGATGGAGAAAAGACCTATCAAGTAGAAGACTTTGAAAAAGAACATGAGATTTGTGACCATTATGTATTAATGTATTGAATTGTAATATTGTATTTGAAGATGAGAAATACTTGAGAGGTATCATGTGTAGAAGTTATGCTACTTAATGATTATGATGAAGGAATGGATATCCTTGTAAACATTCTTGTTGTAATTGTCATGAATTTTGTTCAAAGGATGAAAGATGAATTATTGCTTCCTTGTATGTTACATTTCTTTGGGAAATAAATTGTTGATAGCAAGATAGATAGATTTGTATTTATTGAAGAAGATGATGAAAATATTGGGTCTTCTTAGTGAGTTAACTTGTTTCTAGTAGAAAAAGAAAAAAAAAATTAGCTCTTTCCTTTGGGTCGAGAATGTGGGTCGTTACATGGAGGGTGCAACTAATTTTGGTTGTATAAATAAGTCCCTCCCCTCATTCATTCATTGATAGATGGGCATAGGTACGTGTGAGAGAAGGTTGGTGCGTATGTGTGTATGGTATGACGTAGTGTAGTTATGTATGCAATCATGAAGGGTATTCTACATAGGGTTTGCAGACTATAATGTTGTAACCTATATACCATTGTTAATACAAATCTGCTCATTTATTTGTCATTTGCTATTGTTGTTGTTGTTGTTTCTGTATATTGTTATTGCTAAATGGTTGCAGATATGTACATTTATTTAAGTAGAAATGGAATCGTGTGTATGTATGTTAAATTTCATTTCTACAACAGGTGCAATGGCATGAAGTCCCTCCTTAGCAACTTCCCAACTCTCTGGCATGTATCGCATGCAGTCACAAACTCCTTCACATCACAATAGAGGGAGGGCCACCACAGCCCTACCAAAAGCACCTTTATTATGGTCACATCTGGCCCCATATGCCCTCCTACCATCCCTTCATGAGCTTCCTTCAACGTTGAATTCACTTCCTCGTCCATTACACATCTCCATAGTACTCCATTAGGTCCGATTTTGTAAAATAAACCAGCTATTAACCGAAATGGTGTTGATTTGATGATCTTTTTCTCTGTTGTCGTCAACTCATAAGCTAACCCATCAACAAGTATTCACCAATGTACTTGTACCACGATAGCAGCATAATGCTTGAGAATAAGTGAGCATCTGGAAATTCATTTGATAATCCTCCCTCTACAAGCTCTCTTAAGCGAATTCTCAACAATTGATCTGCCATTACATGCTTCCTTCCTGGTCTCAATACCACTCAAAACACTAATTCTTGCAACATGACGAGCCACCTACTAACTCATCCATGAATAGTTAGCTTGTTGATCAAGTATAGCAATTCCTGACAATCCACATAGAAAGCAAAAGGATTGGCAACAAGGTAATGTCTGAATTTTTGCACTGCACACACCATCCCCAAAGCTTCCCACTCTATAGTGTTGCAATTCTTCTCTACTCACAACAACAGACTATTGAAATATATTGTCTGGTCCAACCCATACTACCCCTCCTGGGCTATGCTGCATCCAATCGCAAAATTGGACGCATCCACGTGGACATGGAACTCTTTTCCCAATATGGAAACACCTAATTGGGTGCGCAAACTAACTTCGCCTTTAGCTCCTCAAAGGCCTTCTGGTGCTCCTACATTCACCTAAAAGTAGCACTTTTGCACGTCAATACATCCAGAGGGTGTGAAACTTGTGCAAAGTTTTTGACACGTTAGTACCTGACATGCCCTAAAAAGGACTTCAACAAACTCACGTCGTATGGCTCTTCCATGCTCATTGTGACTCGTATTTTGTCGGTATTGGTCTTCAAACCCTCTTTACACACCACATGGCCTAGCAACTTCCCATATGGCATTAGCAACTTGCACTTCTTTGGATTTAAGGATAGTCGAGCATTCATACACTATCGCATACACTCCAATGCTTTTAAATGTTAATCCTTTCTTCCATACAATGACCAATCATCCAAGAATACTTTGAACTTACCTATTGACACTTGCTCAAAGATATACAAAATTATCCTTTGAAATGTGGTAGGGGCATTGCACAAACTAAAAGGGGCATTATAACAAACTAAAAGGCATCTTGTTATATGCATAAATCCCATTCTAAACTATGAAAGTGGTCTTCAATCTATCTTCTTCGGCTATACTGATTTGATTGTAGCTTGAGAATCCATCCAAAAATGAATAGATCTCATGTCTAGCTACTTCCTCCAAGATCCAACCAATAAACAGTATTGGGAAAGGATCCTTGATGGTCATTGATTTCAAACTTCAAAAATCCACAAAAATGTGGATCAGGTTATTCTCCTTCAAGTTGATGACGATTAGTGACACCCACTCACTCACCGTCAACTTGAATTTTATTCCTGTTGGTTACGAATCTGCCATGAGGAAAGGATTTGGTATAATGCGCCCAGATTCGCCCACCAAATTGAAAGGCCAAAAGGAAGGAATGCCTTCCGTGCCAATCTTCGGAGAAGGCCGGCTTCCTGTGGGTTTTTTTAGTGTTTTAGCTAAAAGTGCAGGGAAAGAGATAAAGTGCGGAAAGAGATCCAAATGTGATTGGAGTTGGGTGGGGGGAATAAGCAGCATGGCAATGATCAATCACCACTACTAACAACAGTCCTATACAGAACACATAATGAAACTACAGCTATCATGCATCCTATGTATCCTTTATCTATGCATTCCAGGAATACTTAATCATCAAATACTGGAATCTAGAGTTCAGTATAACAGTAAGCAATGAAATAAGAAACATGAGGCAGAAATGACGAGGAAAGGCGGCATAAAAGATGATGACAGTAAGCAGAGCCAAGTATGTGTCTTGCATTCAGAAGCAAACGTATAGCTACAATGGTTCCCTAGCAGTATATTCCCCTTCCACCCAACTCCAATCACATTTGGATCTCTTTTCGCACTTTATCTCTTTCCCTGCACTTTTAGCTAAAACACTAAAAAAACCCACACGAAGATGGCCTTCTCCGGAGATTGGCACGGAAGGCATTCCTTCCTTCCGGCCTTTCAATCTGGTGGGCGAATCTAGGGCGCATTATACCAAATCCTTTCCTCATGGCAAATTCGTAACCAACAGTTTCTCTGGCACGCCCGGTGGGACATGGAAGTTTCCCACCCCAAAACAGAATCGAAGCATTGGTGTTCGCTTCATTGCTGTTAAAATCAGAACACCTGGCGACTCTGCAAGTACCTGAATACTCTCTGAGTCCGTGAAGACCGGTCCGAACGCCTTCATGCAAACGAGAAGGTGGAGAGCAAGGAATCCGGGAAACCAACCTGACCTTTACGAAATCGATATTGCCGCTCCAGGAGAGCGCGTCAGGCTAGCTGATCATCAAGCTCGCATAGAAGAGCTCCGAGCCCGAAATCGAAGAGGCCGAGGCTGAAGAGCAATCTACATCCTCGGACGGTACCGATACCGAGTACACTACCGGAGGAGAAGAAGACATGGCTGCCCAGCAGAATGATGATGATCTCTTCCCGGCGGTAGACTCTACGGGGCCTTTGGCCCTAGTCGGACAACAAGCTGTGCCCCTCGCTGCCTTAAAGTCCATCCCTACATACGATGGCTACGACAAGACGGCGTACGAACACATCCAGGACATTCTGGCCCTGGCTGCGCTACATTCCATTACAGACGAGAGTGTGAAGACCCGTCTGCTGGCCCTTTCCCTAAGGGGAAAGCTTCTCTACTGGTGGAGATCACTGCCAGAGGGATCTATCACGGGGTGGCGCCAGCTGGCTGGCAGACTCGTAAAAGGATGCAACGAGTCTGCTGATCCCTCTTCTTTGTTACATCAGTTCCAAAGCATCCAACGACACCCCCAAGAGGAGGTGTCGGACTTCAACATCAGGTTTGCGAGGTCTTGGAAACGAGTACCTCGCGAACTTCGACCTTCAGCAGGTCAGGTTGCGCACTACTACCTGAGGTCTTTCAACTCAGACATTTGCTTGTCGTCGAAGATAGCCCGAGTCGACTCATTCCTTGCCCTCTACGAGGCTGCCCAACAAGCTGAAATGGACATAATCTCCATAGGCAAACTCCCGCATAGGGTACAGCCACCCATTTACCCTGACTTTCCTCAATCCCAGTACCCATCGGCTTCTGGTGTGATGTCGTCGACTTCAGGACAGCAACCCCAACAGCAATGGAATCCGGCGCCGGTCGTAAATCCCTACGGCCCGCCACAAATACATTATCCTAACCCGCCTCCTCCTCCTCCGCATTATCCAACACTCCCAGCTCCCCCTCAGTATGCGCAGTATTCTGCACCTCCTCCATTGGCTGCATTACCTCCGCCAGCTCAGCTGCCGCCTCCGGACAATGATATTCAGAACAAAATCCTCCAGGAGGTACGGGCTCTGGCCTCTGGATATCACACCATGTCCAACGACATGACTATATTGAAGAAGAAACAGGCCCAGATGGACCTTGTTCCAAGGAGGCCATACCCTCCTCCGGCACTGACAAAAGATCAAGCCGCAGAACGGCGAGATCAGAGGCGCCCTCCTGCAAGAAATGCTGCCATCGAGGACCAACTTGGCACTTCTGACCAGGTTAACTGGTGCACCACATGCAACGACCCGCATTCGGAAGAAGATTGCACACTGCACCAGCATTACCTCCAGACTCTGGCGGGCAGCGCCATAGAGGACGAAGAACTTTACATGATCCTGGACGATGAAGGCAACTTCGCCGTCCCAGAGGAAGATCTGGTGTTGCCCCCTGCCAAAGAAGACAGAAAGCTTGTTGAAGTTGCCCAAGCAAAGCCATTGAAGGTATACGCCAGGAGAGAAAAGGCGCAACCTGCTGGGCTGCCACCTGACAAGAGGCTGTGGCCTCACACGGCCAAGGAAAAATTGCCTGCAGCCAAGCCTCCCGCAGCGAAAGCTCCCGCAGCTCAGCCTCCAGCTGAGACCAAAGAACAAGCTCAGGAGAAGCTGAGATACCCGTCTCTGACAAAGAGACAGAGAGTCGAAGCCACGCAGCAATACCGCACCAAGTATGAGCCTGCAAAAGAAACGGAGGGAGCTAGCACTTCAGGCTACAACATAGTGGATGAGCTAAAGAGGACCCCCGCAAGGATAAGCATGTATGATGCTCTTCTGCTCCCAGGGCAAGTTGATCTGTTGCAGGAATCTTTGAAGAGCATGAAATATGGCAAGCAGATACAACCTGCTGTTCTGGTTCAACCCCTGACAGTCTCCGCCACTGGGAAGAACAGACCACCTCCCTTCTATCTGTCATTACGGATGCAAGGGTATATCGTACACAACTGTATGGTGGATTCTGGTGCCTCCACGACTGTTATGCCAAGAGCCGTCTGCGACGAAATCGGGATGGAATATACAAGGAGCAGCCAAGGTGTGCTGCAACTAGACGACACCCCTGTCAAGACAGTCGGTGTCATTAAAGATATCCCGATCCGGTTGCACAAAGCTCTTGACATAGTGGTCATTCAAGAAGTCGTGGTTGTCGACTTGGAACCCTACTTCGGCATGTGTCTCTCCAGGGAGTTCACTGCGAAGCTGGGTGGGTATCTGTCTCTGGATTACTCGCATATGGAAGTGCCCTTCAAAGGAAGGAGACTAAAGATCTACAACGAGAAGCCTTCCACATTTCTAGTGGAGAAGATACCCGGAGAAGAGTCGCAGGACTGCATGGTTCAGCTGACAGAGGAAGAACTGGTGGTGGTAGACATGACAGAGCAAGCTCTTGAGCTGTTGCAAACGGAGGATGAGTTCTCCTTGCTGGATTTCAACGCCATGATCGAGACTGAGCAAGGCTGCTACACCGTCATTCAGCCTGAGAGGCTTGACCAGTCAACCAAGAAAGAAGTAGGACCTGCACCAGAAAAGCTATGGCAGCTCTTCTTTGATGGCGCCCGATGCAAAAATGGCGCCGGTGCAAGCGTACTCTTGGTTTCCCCGACCGGGATCCAGAAGGACTACACCTACAGGCTGGCTTGGAGCTGTACCAACAACGCGGCGGAGTACGAAGCCCTGTGCTTGGGTTTGAGAAAAGCGGAGAGACTGGGGATAAAGCATCTGCAGATCTTTGGCGACTCAGAGCTGGTGTGCAACCAGATTACGAACAAGTGCGCCTCCAAGAAGCATTATCTCAAGGCGTACCGTAATCGGGTCTGGGACCTGATGGAGTCATTCGACTCATTGAATGTCAAAGCCATATCACGTGAGAAAAACAAGCACGCTGACATTCTGGCGTCTGTTGGAGCCAGGTACGTTCCGGCTGATGACACTGTCCAGAAGCCGAAGCCGGTTCGTACCATCTACAGGCCTTTTGTGCCTGATAAAGACACCCACTGGCAGGTGTTTGACTGTGACGAGGAGATCGTCACTTTTTTGGTTACCGAAGCATGTACAATCGAAGGTAGAGACCCTGATGACGAGCAATATGAGGGGTTGATACAGCTAAAGAATAATCATGTCCCGAAAGGACTGATTACACTAGAAAGTCTCTTTGATCAGAATGACAGAGCGATATCACACAGGATCAAAGTAGACCCCAAGCAGTACGTCGACCTGGAGCTTGAACCTGGAAAGACAATCAAGGTCGGAACGGACTGCACCGAAGAGGAACTCGAACAGATCAGATCATTGTGCGGAGAGTTCCCCGATATAGTAGCCTGGTGCTACCAGGACTTGAAGGGGTATGACAGACAGATAATCCAGCATACCATTGAGCTAGAAGATGGTGCGAAACCATTCCGGCAGAAGCAGAGGGTTGTAAACCCGAAGATTGAAGCCATGATGAAAGCCGAGCTCCTGAAAATGCTGGAAGCCAAGATAATCTACCCCATCAAGCATTCATCCTGGGTTGCGAACTTGGTCCCCGTGAGGAAGAAGAACGGAGACATTCGTCTCTGCGTAGATTTCAGAAATCTAAATCAGGCCTCACTAAAGGACCATTACCCGCTTCCCCAAATCGATCAGATCCTCCACATAGTTGTCGGAGCGCAAAGATTCTCCCTCTTAGACGGATTTTCTGGGTACAACCAGATCTGGGTCAAAGATGAGGACCAGCATAAGACAACGTTCACCACCAAATGGGGAACGTTCGCCTATCAACGCATGCCCTTCGGCTTGTCCAATGCTGGCGCCACGTTCCAGAGAGCCATGGACCTGGCCTTCCGAGAGCTGCTTAACAAGATCATTGTCATCTACTTGGATGACATGACTGTATTCTCTCACAGACGAGAGGACCATGCTTCCCACCTGCGGCAGATATTTGAGAGATGTCGTGAATTCGGCATTTCCATTAACCCAAAGAAATCAGTCTTCGCGGTAAGAGAAGGTAAGCTGCTGGGACATGTCATCTCCGAGAAAGGCCTTGCAGTGGATCCTGACAGAGCCGAAGCCCTCCTCCGCTTGCCCGCCCCAGTCGACAAGAAGGGGCTACAGTCCTTCTTCGGCCAGATCAACTTCGTAAGGAAGTTCATACCGGACTTCGCACAAGTGATCAAACCCATGGCCGAACTGCTGAAAAAGAATGCCGAATTCCTATGGACTGACGAGAGGAGGCAGGCCTTCGAGGAGATCAAGGCCAGAATTGCACAAGCTCCGGTGTTGATAAACCCGGATTATTCCAAGGACTTCATCCTGTACGTGGTGGGAGAACCCGAGAGTTACGCCGCAGTCCTGACTCAGAAGGGAGATGATGGCGAAGAGCGCCCCATAGCGTTCTTAAGCCAGGTGATTCAGCCGCACGAGGAAAAGTACAATTTTATTGAGCGGCAGGTTCACGCAGTCATGAAGTCTCTCCGAAAGTTCAGGCACTTCGTCTCCCAGAGCCGGACAACTGTCTTCGTGATACACCCGGACGTCCGGAACTTCATCATACAAGGGGAACCGGGTCACAAGAGAGCAGGATGGATTGCCAAGATCCAGGAGTTCGACATCGAGGTACGGCCAACAAAGCTGATCAGAGGCCGAGCCTTGTGCCAGGAGCTGGCCCGAAGCACTGCAACGAAAATATCTGCCTGTAAGTGGGAAGATCCGACAACAACCACCAACCTAGCCAACTCCTTATCAGAGGAAAGTGACCGGACAGATGACCTGGTGAGGTATTTCTGCACCGGGAGATGTCCAGATCACTTCAATGCCTCACAAAGAAGGAGGTTTCGGCTAAATGCCTTGAGATACACTCTTCGCCCCGAGGGGCTCTACTTCAAGAACATTGACGGCATCCTGTTGCGGTGCGTCAAGAAAACCGACCAACCTAGGGTCCTTGGAGAATTTCACTCCGGGATGCCTGGAGGACACCATTCTGGAAGGCCTACGGCCTTGAAAATCATCAGAGCTGGGTACTATTGGCCCACTCTCTTCACAGACGCACATGCGGTCTGTGTAAAATGTGATAAATGCCAGAGATTTGCTGGCAGAAACAGAAAAGCACCTCTGCCCCTCCAACCAATTCAGGCCGAGACTCCGTTTCAGCAATGGGGTCTGGACTTCATCGGGGTCATTACGCCTAACTCTGCAGCGGGGCACAAGTTTATTCTTACCGCCATCGATTACTTCACTAGGTGGGCAGAGGCGATCCCCACGAAGAATGCGGACCAAGAAACGGTCATTGGGTTCCTCGAGAGCCTTATCACCCGTTTCGGGGTCCCAGAGTCAATAGTGACGGACAACGGTCCGGGGTTCGCAGGCGCTGTACTCACGGAGTACACCAGCAAGTACGGCATCTATCACAAGATGTCTTCTAACTACTACCCGCAGGGGAACGGCCTGGCCGAGTCCACCAACAAGAATCTACTGAAAATCGTCAGAAGGACAGTAGAGAAGAACAAGAGGACTTGGCACCTACTCCTGAATCGGGCGTTGTGGGCGGATAGAATATCCTTCAAGAAGTCTATCAAGACATCCCCCTATGCGCTCGTGTATGGCAAGGAGGCAGTCCTGCCAACCCACATAGAAATTCCCGCACTCTGGATGTTGGATGAAGAGAGAGGCAACGGGGATCCAGTGGACGCCAGACTGTGCCAGCTGCTGCAGTTAGAGGAAGAAAGAGAAAAAGCATACCAGGCCTTCACTAAACACGCTGAAGCGACCCAAGGCTGGTTTGCAAAAGGCACCACCGCCCGAGTTTTCAAAATCGGGGACCTGGTGCTGAAGTGGGACTCACTGAAGGCAAAGCCGGGCAATCACGGCAAATTTGACGCCCTCTGGGAGGGTCCCTATCAGATTGCCCGGGTGAACCAATTTAATGCATTCATGCTCCGGGACATGGAGGGACAACTTCTCCCCATTCCCGTCAACGGGTTCCACCTCAAAATTTATCACCGCTGAAGGCACCCAATGGGTCCTTCCTTGTACAGTTTTCTTTTCTGCATTTTAGTTTTTCAGAATGTATATATTTATTTCAGCATTTCAGTTTTCTATTTTCAAGAGCCCAAGTAGAACTTAAAGCAAACCCCGACTTCGCAGCGAAGTCGGGTATCGCTCCTTGGATCGTGCGAAGTTTGAGAGAAAGCAACCGACAAAAGGGGCAAGAATTTGACTAAGTGTTGGTGCGCAACCCGACTTCGCAGCGAAGTCGGGGTGCGCACCGTCTTGGGAGCGCAGTTGGGAAAAGCAGGGCTAAAAATGGCTAAGTGTCAAAATCAGATTGCGCAAGCAAATCTGAGCGAAGTCGGATTGCGCCCATTTTTCGGGCGAAGTCCGACTGCGCAGCAAAATCTGGCCGAAGTCGGAGTGCGCCCGTTTTTCGGGCGAAGTCCGAGTGCGCCCCCATTTTCGGGCGCACCTTAAGTGACCTGTCGCGGGAAACAAGGGAAAAGGGTAAAATCTTTCTAAGTGTGGGCCCAGACGGCGCAGTACGGCACAGTGCGAAGTTGGGTCCTGGGCCAGAAATTCTTCCTCAAAAGGTGTGCCCAGGCGGCGGCTATGACGTCATCAAAGGCACGAAGTCCAAAAAAGTTTTAATGGTTGCGCAACTTTCAAAAACGATGTCATTAAGAAAGCAAGGCGCGTTTGGACCAACTGCAACTAGGGTGCGCTTTTCAAGATTAAACCCATGCACAGCCGCCAAAGTATTATAACGCTTCCACCAACTTCAAGTTAACCACCTTAACCCCTGCCCTGGCGCCATTAATGCTGAAATCCTTGCCTAGAAAAAGGGCCCTGGCATACTCAGAAAATTCAGATTGTCGAGCTGACTCCGAGACTGCAAAGCGCAGAACTGAGAAATCAGAAGCCGTAATTCTCTGTCGCTGCCAATTCTAACAGAGAAAATGGACAAGGGGAAAGCGCCAGTGCAGGCGCAATCCAGCGACGAAGGGCGCGAAGCTGAGGAACAGACTGAATCAAGCGCTCATGAGAGCGAAGTGTCGCAGGAGCAGAAAAAGAAAACCCGGACGAAGAGAAGTCGAGGGCAAATTCCACCGCCGCCCGTCAATCACCTAGCCGGGTACAAAGATGGCGAATTTTCTATCAGCCTCACCAAGCTGCGGCCGAATATAGCAAAGTGGGCAGACAAGGTTTCGCCCTCACACCATGTCGGGGCTGCGTATAAATCGAACCTATACTGGTTCTTATGCCCTCCTACTCACCAGTGCCCGGAGCTGATTGAATCAATCGTAGAATATTACAAGCCAGCTGCCCGGCAAGTCTGCGACAACAAGGGAAGAGTGTTGTTCACACTCTTCAGGGAGAGCGTCCAGCCAACGTTCGCCCCAGGGCTTCAGTACGAACCCGGCGCGATTGTCAGAAGGATTAATCTGGATGAACAGACGGGCAGATTCACGCAGACTAAGCGGATGAGAGAATTCCTCAACTCAGAGCTAAAGACTCCGCTGGCAGCCGGACAGTGGCCGACAGGCCCCATACCCCTGGACAGGTTCGAGAACAAATACATATACATCATCCTGGCATGGGTACTCGGCTGTGATTCTGACAAAGTGGTACGCCCGTACCAGCTGGCGCTGGCAGAATGTATCCTGCATGGGGAGTTTTACGACTCCACGGCGCAAAAGAGTGGGAAGCGCCCCATTTTCTTCGATTGGGCAGATTGGCTGGCGTACGCCATTCATTCAAACCTAGTCAGGCTGCAGCAAAAGCAGACAACGGATTTCCGGTTTTGCTCCTTCCTCGCATGGCTGTGCCTGTACCACATGCACTACCGGATGAGAGTTCCTGACTTGAAGAAGGTGAACGAAAAAGGAGAGTCGCTGCCCGTGTACGAATGGACCGAGATCCTGTACAGAAAAGGGTCATTCTATGAGTTTAATTTTAAATTTTTGTGCATGGTCCTGGGGTTGTTCAATCGTAAGGCATCCCGCCCGCCGGAAGTCATGACAAGCTATCTGAGGAAGCACAAGTACGGGGATACCTTCCGGCTGACGCAGGGCATCGTGGTCAAAATCTACGGATTCAAGGGGAAGTCGTTCCTGCTGCCCTACTTCTGCACTGACCACCAGTTCGGGATGGAGATTGCGCGACAGATGGACTATGTCGAAGAAGAGTTCGGCCAGGGCAAAAAGAAAGGCCATATCTTTCAGTATCCTATTACCTGGGCGAATACCCGAGTGCACGAGATCGGACAACACGTCTACCTCGAACGGGAACTCATCGACATGGGTCTGATAATGCTTCCTCAGCGCTGGAAATACGACCCGATTGGGGTCAGAGGCAAATTCGCGCACATCTGCCCCCGAGCAGAGATTATGCAGGAAAGGGGCAACAGAACAGGCGCAGACCTGGAATGGCACATCGAGCAGATGCAATCATGGCCTCCATGGCATGATTTTTACTGCGAAGAGGTGACGTATGACCCAGAGCGAAACCCGGATCACCGGTTAGATTCTGCGGGCTTCAAAAAATTCCTCGCCAAGGTGGCGCCCCTCAACTGGCAAAAGGACAAAATCGTTGAATGCTGGAAGATGAGATGCCGCACGCAGCACGACAAATCCAACCGGAAAACGCTGGCCGTTGATGATGAGTTTTCGGCCCTATATGATCAATACGCTGACACGTGGCGGCCTTTCGAATTTCGAAATTGCGTTCCCCGAGGCGCAAGGAAAAGATATACAAGGAGGTCCCCCTCCCAGCAATTGCCTACTTCCGCAACTTCCAGCGCAACGCCGACAAGCAGTCAAGCGGGCCCAATGCAGCCTCCAGCTCCTGAAGCATTACCCGAAAGGGCGCAAGGGTCAGAGAGGTCAACTCCTGAGGTGGCCCCCCAAGCAGAAAAAGCGCCAGCACAGCCAGCTAGCAGACCGGCCACGGCAGGCATCCTCCCAGCTAGACCCAGGTACAAATTTACCGTGGGGACATCGCTGCCTGCAGCCCCAACATCCTCTCCGTCCTTTGAAACAGCCGCAGTGCCGGAAGAAAAGAAGAAGAGGAGTGAAAAGGCCAAACGGCCTAAAGAATCCGTACAGCAGTCGGCCGCAGCGCAGACAGGGACAGCTACGCCAGAAATCGTCTCTTTGGACAGCCCTGAAGCAGAAGCAGACACTTGGGCTGCAGACGTCCTCCAAACAGCGGCTCAGGCGGAGCCCGCAGGTACGTCCACTTCTCCGCTCCCCAAAGTCCCAGTCGGCCCTGCCATAACGCCGTCCCCCATCGCATCAGGGCAAGCCGTAGTTGCATCTTCATCTTCCCAGACTGTCCAAACATCCCACAACCCCCATTCCTTCGACCAGTTCGCCCAGGACCCTAACGCCTTCCAGTCCCTCAGCCAAACCCTGGAACCCTCGCTCGCGGCCAGTGTTGAAGCTGCACATACATCGCCGCGCCGCTCACCTCATCTGTTCAAAACCCCGCCAACGCCGTCCACTCAGCCGCTCGCTTCCCCTAGGACCCGGTCGCCCTTAAAAGCGGCCACTCCTTCTGGAATACCTCCCGCTCGTTGCTGTTTGCAGGGAAAATGCCGCAACAGGACCAGATGCTGGAAGACCTCGACTTCATGCAGATCGCAGATGACCAGCCTCTGGCAGCAAGAGCCGCAGGGGGTTCCGCCTCTTTCCTTCAGGGCGTCAAGCGCAGAAGGGCCGAGGAAATAGCTGCCCCAGTGAAGCGCACCAAGTACGACTTGGACAGGAGAGTGCTCAGAACTGAGAAGCTGATTCCAAAAGTAAAGAAGCCTCTCCGGGAGATGACCGAGGAGGACTATGAGCACCAAGTCAAGGAGAAGAGCTTTGATGACATAAACGAGGAGCATGAAATCAACGGCATTCGTCGTAGAACACATAATCTCCTTGTCAAGCGACTTGAGAATCAGGAGGCGTTGTTTCAGCTGTAGAATACTTCAAGGCAGCTGGAGGAAGATCTGGCTAGGGCCACCGCGCAGCTGGGGTCTGCACAGCAGGAGATTGATGAACTGAAAGCCCAGCTGGCCGCCTCTCAGCAGGAGGCCGCAGCGCAAAAACAGACAGCCGAACAGCTGTCAGAGGAGAAAAGGGCAGCACTGGAGCAGGTCTCCCAGCTCCAGGATTCATTGAAACAGGCTCAGTCGCAGCTAGAGGAGAAAACATCACAGACGGCGGCCTTTTCAAAGAATAAGGTTAAGGAGATGCGGGCTGGTCTGCTGCAGGGATGTAGGCCCAACGTTGTCAGATCTATATCGGTCCTGGATTTCGCATCCAGGATCCAAGAAGTATCTGCCCAGGGAAAGCCTGTGGTAGAGGAGGCCGAACACCAAGCGAGGCAATGGCTGGACTTGGCTATGAAACTTGAGGAGTATGAGCGCAAAGGCCTCCGATTTCCCCCAATGTCCCTGGAGCAGGTGAAACTGAATTGGTTGTCGTTCGAGGCAGACACAGCAGAAATCGATAGCTGGACGGAGCCTGTCCAGGAAGCTCAGGTCACCCAGATGGTGTCAAGGTACTGCAAAATCAATACCTCCCTCAAAGAGTTGGGAGAAAGATACGACACCATCGACCTGCATGCGGTTGTTGTTTTCAGCGCAGCGCTGAAAGAGGTCAGCGACCTAGGGCCCTTCCAAGCAGCAATCTGGGACCAAGCCAAGGCTGCATACGATCGCATCCGCGAGCGGGAGGCCGACAGTGAAGAACATTCAGGTTCAGGAGGAGAAACAGAAGGGGCAACTGCCGAAAGTGAACCTGAAGAAGAACAGTTGCCCGGGAAGAAGCCGTCAGAGCAGCGGAAGGCAGGGGAAGGAAGTTCCTCTGCGCCCAAAGGATGAAGGCCTGGTTCTTTGCGTCGAGGCGAGCTCGACACCCCGCGAGCCGCCAGGAATGTTGTCACATTTTGCACGGGGTGCCATGTTTTCAAAAATTGTAAGTATGCTGCTCTTCCTTCCCTCCTCCTCTTTCTTCCCTTTCTCCATTTTTCCCTTCTCCCCTTTCCTGCAGTTTCATTCCTCCCTTTTCCCTTGTACTCCCCCTCAGTCAAATTCCCAAAACAGAGCAAGTATTCCCTGAAAAATTCTAAGTGTCAGGGCGCAACCCGACTTCGCAGCGAAGTCGGGGTGCGCCCTCAAGTTGGAGCGCACTAGGGGATGCGAAGTGCGAAGACAGGCTGAAAAGAAGCAGAATTTGGCTAAGTGTGAGAGCGCAACCCGACTTCGCAGCGAAGTCGGGGTGCGCTCTTCTTCCTGTGCGCACTTGGGAAGCAGTGATTGCAGAATTTGGCTAAGTGTTGGAGCGCAACCCGACTTCGCAGCGAAGTCGGGGTGCGCTCCCCTTTTTGTGCGCAGTCCGAACAGCGGTCGAAACAACCAAGTGCCGGTGCGCAACCCGACTTCGCAGCGAAGTCGGGCTGCGCCCTCTGACCGGTGCGCAGTTGGGCAGCATTCATCAAACAAGCCCAAAAATTGGCTAAGGCACGGAGGCCTCCCCAACTGCGCTGTTTCCCACCTGCGCTACCCGATGGCGCTCTGATCCCGAGCGAAGTTGGATAAACTGCCTTTCAAGGCAGACATGTGTCACTCATCAGAATTCGACAAGTGTCCAGCCTCGGGATTCGAGCCGAGATGTGACGGGATAAAGGACAAGCATGGACCGCATTACCTACGCCAGCTGCCTCCATTTAAGCTGATGTAAAGTTCCATCTACCACAGCTACCCGCATTCCTGCTGACTAGAAGTTTCACCCGACGTGCTGCCACGTAGCTGTACAGCTTTCACGGAGACCTTGCTGCAAGTACAGTCCTCGCCGACAGGAGTCAGCATCAGCAGCTCTTCTGCCGCTTTTGTCAGCTATTGTCCGGTCTGGGACTTTGTGCCCGTAATTGTAATCGGGGGAACTTGGGCTATAAATAGCCACACCATTTCATTGTAAATGGGTGGAAGGGGAATATACTCCTAGGGAACCATTGTAGCTATACGTTTGTTGCTGAATGCAAGACACATACTTGGCTTTGCTTACTGTCATCATCTTGTATGCTGCCTCTCCTTGTCATTTCTGCCTCATGTTTCTTATTTCATTGCTTACTGTTATACTGAACTCTGGATTCCAGTATTTGATGATTAAGTATTCCTGGAATGCATAGATAGAGGATACATAGGATGCATGATAGCTGTAGTTTCATTATGTGTTCTGTATAGGACTGTTGTTAGTAGTGGTGATTGATCGTTGTCGTGCTGCTTATTCCCCCCACCCAACTCCAATCACATTTGGATCTCTTTCCGCACTTTATCTCTTTCCCTGCACTCTTAGCTAAAACACTAAAAAACCCACAGGAAGCCGGCCTTCTCCGGAGATTGGCACGGAAGGCATTCCTTCCTTTCGGCCTTTCAATCTGGTGGGCGAATCTGGGGCGCATTATACCAAATCCTTTCCTCATGGCAGATTCGTAACCAACAATTCCTACATCCAACATTGTTATGAAACTTTATTCTCATTAAAAAAAATCATTCACCAATGTGCAAAAATATCAAATCATTCATCCACAAATTATATTCCACAAAGATAATCCACACAATGAGACACAGATATAGATAATACCCTTATGGTAAGGCAACACCATCAATACTCCTTAAGGAAGGAATAATTCCACTAGATCTCCCAAGATGAGAGCACCACTTAGAGAAGGCAAGTCTCATAAGCCACTACGTGGACAGAGATGATTACAAGAGAATACTCAATATGAATGATCAAGCTTACAATGAAAATATCCCTTCTTTACATACCCATCTTCTAATGCTACTTTGGGGAGCCAACTATTGAACCCTCATCTCACTCATTATTAAAATATAATCAACCTTGCATTATGTGTGAACCATGCCAACTATCCATAATACCCCTATGCAATCTTCTATCATAGGTACCATAGCATTACACCCTCCTTACAAATAATTCATCCTCCAAACATGAGAAGAAACTACATAACATGATCTTCTAAGCTATGTTGACAACTGGTACCAATCTTGATCATCCATCCATCCAAGTGAAATCTTGATTGGTGGTGGTCTTTGATGATGCCAAGCTGCCATTGTGCCACATCCACTTGAATAGCCAACGTGGAGAACCATAAAACGGCATGAAGCAACATCTTCCTCCTTGGAGGCAAGAATGTTCCCCACACTTTGCAAAAGGTAAAATATCAGTAGTGATGCATCCAACATGCTCAAATAGAGATAGAGGAGACTCAAACCTATAACATGCAGCCACCAGATGCCTTATTACCATCCCACATGTCAAAACACCATAGGCTCACTACGCCCTCCACTTGTGCAATGAAACAAGAAAAAACTGCCATGCATGGCAAGACTCGAACTCCAATTCCATGCATTGCAAAAGACCCGACATGGATGAGAAAGGTCTATACCACAAGACAAAGACATGAGTAGCTTGGATTGGCCAAAGCCTTTAATGAAACTTGTGCCTTTAATTAGAAGACACCCATGCCTTCAAACCAGCAACAAGAAGTCCTTTGCAGTAGATAAGGCCAGAAAAGAATTTGAAATTTTGAATTTTGCCCTCCAAAAATCGCAATATTTGGTCTTGATGGCCATGGAAACACATTGTTCCTCCTTTGTCCCTTACATCACGACTAACTCATGAAGCAATAGAAGATAGTTCACCCTTGTGATTAGAAGAAGGAATAGAGGCTCTAAATAAATCCTCTACACAACCAAGTGATGTTGCTCCATAGTCGCTTTGATACTCTGTTGGAATGTCACAATGATTTACTGAAACAAATGAAAACAAAACATTACTCAAATATCATAGCAAAAAGAAATAGAGAACAAAAAGAAAGAGCAATTACATGCGAAGATGAGAGGACGTCCTTATGCACCCATCACTGATGATCAAGATAAATATCAAAAGAGGTGTTTAAATTCCTCTAAAATTACATAATTAATTACATAACAATGAACTAACATAACATTAAGGTTAGGGTATGATAAGGTTAATCTTACAAAGTTAAACCATAGCCCTATATGCTTAAGACATAAAACCTCATTAAAACACTACACAATGTTAGTCCATAGGCGTACACAAGTACAAGTAGTCTACAATACAAGTTCTATGAAGAGATTGAAATTTGCCCAAACTACATTCTAATTGTGGACGACTACAATCCACAATGTAATAATCCACACAATGAGAGAGAGAGAGAGAGAGAGATAATACCCTTAAGGTACAACAACACCAATAATACTCCTTAAGGAAGGAATAACTCCATAAGATCTCCCAAGATGAGAGGGCCACTCTATGGGCAAAGACGATTACAAAGCAATACTTAATGTGATCGATGATTGACATGACCCCTTCTTTATATACCCATCATCTAATGCTACTTTGGGAAAGGTATAACCCTAACCCTAGTTGACTCCTAAACCCTTAACCAACTCATTATTATAATATAATACGCCAATACAATAAACCTTGGGTTATGTGTGGCCCATGCCAACTATCCATGACACTCATGTACAAACCAATATCATATCCTTAGATACCTATCCCAACATACCATACAATTCCACCCCCCTTAAAAATGTTTTGTCCCTAAAACATGAGAAGAAACCAAATGATATGATCTTTTAACATTGCTAACAATTGGTACCAATCGTGATCATCCATCCATCCATCCATCCAAGTGAAATCTTGATTGGTGATTGTCTTTCTTCTATGATGCCATGCTTTTGTTGTGCCAGTCTAATATCCATTAGTGTTGCTCTGGTTCCATGTGTTCTTTGTGCCCCTCTAATATCCATAATAAATGCTCCTTTGGTTCTATGCTACCGCTACACCACTTTGGTATCCATAATGATCTTCAAATCTTCAAAAATCTGAACATTCTCCTCCTCCATCTATATGTCCTTAATATTCTTTGTTTGAACTTGCAACCTCTTAGCCAAATCAACATTGTTGAAATTATACCTGCTACTAGGGTTTATGGAAATAATAACCTTTTCCTTCTAAATGCATTTATGAACCTCTAAAATAAAAATTTTAGATGGAAACATCTATGTGTTGAAGGGGCCTATTTGCCACATTGCCTAAGTGAAAAGCCAATGTCATCAAGAAAAAGAGAAGGAAGAGAGGAGTTGTCTAGGTCTTGGAGGGTCCCACTCATCATGCTAAGTCAAACTACCATGTTGCCCATCATATGCCCCTTGTAGTGTGTGTCGTCTCACTTGCAATGGAATAAAGACATTAACTAAAACATGTCATTGAAAAGAGGAAGTAAATAAGAAGTCTTGTCTCGAAAGGGAGCCAAGGTATCATCACATAAAAGAAGGTTGTCAAGTAGAAAGAGAAATAAGAAGATCTTGTCTGTTGGGGGTCGTCCATCATGTGTTTCATAAACAATATGTGTCATCTACCAAAGAGCCCATGTTGTCTAACAACTAGACCATTTTGACTAACAAGTTCACATTGTTTGGTGAAGGGACCATGTTTTCAAATAAGGGAAGGGTGCCATTTATCTCAATGATGTGTTAGGTATTTTACAAGCCTAACATAGGTCCCGACTAGCATGTTGTCCAAGTTTACAAGTGTGTCGTCTAGGATTTGGAGGAAGTGATTCCAAGGGTGTCATAGAACATGCCATCCACCATCATTCTAACAAGGGCGCCCATTTGGGAGAGGCTGTTCGCAAGAGTCATCCAAGGGAGTCATTAAAGACATGCCCTTCATGGGTGTTGTCCAAGGCATGTCGTCCAAAGATCACATCCATGGCAATGTCATCAAGTGAGTGTCTTTTGAAGATTGTCCTCAACAAGACCCACCAAAGGGTCAACAACAACCACTACCAAAAACAAAAACCAATAGAAGATTGATGACATTGTAAGACATCTAAAGGCCGCTAAACTAACTAAAAATGTTTGGTGGCTCCTAGGGTGCTAAGGCTTTGTCCCTCGACTCTGCCCTGCATTGTGATAGTGGACACATGAAGGGTGCTACTCCTCAATCTTGCAATTGGGCTTTCACCCCCTTAACCCCCAACATAGACATCTAGGGGCAAGTCATTGACCCCAACCACAAGAAGAAGAGATTTAAAAGGTTGGAAAGGAGAACCGCATGGGCTGAACCACCATGCAAAGTGCTACACAATTTGGATCAGTCTGCTATTTACCAATTGACAATGGAGGTTTGCTAAGTTAGGTTTTATTGTTATGTTATGATTTGATGTGTTTGGAATAAAATATCTAATAACATGAGAGGTGCAATTGATTTTGTTATGGTGGAGGGATGGTCTAATTGTTTTCTATGTGGATAATTTGATTCCATCCTTATGCAAAAGGATAATTTGTTCTTGTGATAAGATCCTAAATTGTGATTTTCTTTGCTGATGGGTTCATCAAACACACCTTTTCTAAACATTAACTAGAACTGACTAATAACAGACAAATGAGGATATTAGAAAAACCCATACGTTAGAATGTAGCTTGTAAATTAAGAATATCTGATAAATTAAGAACATGAATGGCATTGGAGTTTAAGACAGCAAAAGGGTGCTACATTTACTTGCATAGTCTTAGTTTAGAGTCATGTTTGCATACCCGAAGACTAAGCCCAGAAATGGCCATTGGAGATTTTAAAGTTTTGGAAACAGAGACAACAACTAATTGAAAAGAAGAGAACCATGGCTAGCAAACCTCTAAATCGTCAAGCTCCCTTTCAGTTACACGACCAGCGAAATCTGCATGCCAAGGACTGTGTTTTCCATCAAAGCCACATTCAAAGGTCAATTCTTCGCCGTCATACTTCTCATAATACCGCCCATCCATGCACCAACACAAAGTCCATGCCCCTTCCATTCCAAATAGACGTTGATTTCCTGCGAAATCAAGAGAACCATGCTCATACAGGCTTAGTCTATAAGTCCTGAGAGCCCTGAATACAGGCTACAAATCAAACTGAATGAGATTTTATTCCCCTTCCTGACGTAATTGGTGTTCAATTATCGGAAACTTTAATTACAAGGGGCAGTGC
The DNA here is from genome assembly GCA_028583015.1 of Wollemia nobilis. Lineage (NCBI taxonomy): Eukaryota > Viridiplantae > Streptophyta > Pinopsida > Araucariales > Araucariaceae > Wollemia > Wollemia nobilis. Next base: position 13,678,185 of record JAQPPZ010001195.1, read on the forward strand.
TGAGCGGGGGTATTTTTTATGGCCCATTTTTTGCCGATTAACTAATATTCAATCAAATTTTAAGATTTTCAATTCTCCAACGGACAAAATTTTCAAAATATAATTGTGAGTTTCCTTACATATTATCAAATAAGGCATATTCTTAGTATCGTTTGACATGAAAAGCCTCGACTATATCTCTTCAAATTTTCCCTGTTATGGGGTTTTAGAATACATGGAAGAAAAATTTTGCATTGTTGATTGATCCTTAGGCTATACTGAGTGTTACAAAAAACAATAAATATTTGAAACAACAAATGAAGCTGAAATTTCACTGTAACCATAAACCAAACGACCCTTAGAGAGCCCTAGAAATTTATTTATGGATCAAGCAATCGATGGAATCCTAAGCTTCTTCACAAAAACTAACCTGAGACTGTAAAATGCTGGGTAGCATTGGAACGATAGACTCCCGTGGCGTGAGATACCTTGTGAAGGCATTCTCGTACCAAGGCTATATTTGTATCTCCTCCTGTGGCTTGTTTGCATACTACTTTCGAACCAAATCCAAGTTTAGCGGGCCTTTCGAATGTGTGATAGTTATGCTTGGGCCGAGGTTGGAAGCTTCGGTGTGAGGCAAATCCCTTCCAATGCCGAAAAATAGGAATGGGAATCACACACGTACCAGTGGCCATTTACTTATGTACCCTCAACCAGCCACCCGCAACAGTGATATCCCTGAAGCTTCAGCTATATTATATATGAACATAACACCTGGTTGATTTCAGAATTATTGATATTTTGCTGATTGCAATGGAATAGAGTGGTTCCAATTTAGCTTTCCGTTTTTTTAAATTTAATTTTACAATCGAACAGAACCTTGATCTCATCACAAGGGGAACTACTTGACCTTGTGGTTAAAAAAAGATCATTTACTGTTTAATGTAAAGATTTGGGTTTTGGTTTTTTAGAAGGTCAAGGTTTAAATCATGGAGAGTGTGTAAGGCGATGTGGAGTGAGGGTCAAGGTCCAAACCATGGAGAGTGTGTAAAGGGGATATGGAGCGTGTGAGGGGATGTGTGAATGGTTGTGTGTTTGGCATCTATTGATAAGTTCAGCTCTCCTCTTTATGAGAGGTCATGGTTGGGTTGGGGATGCCTAACCTTGAGTGTCGATAAGTTCAGTTCTCTCTCTTATGAGAGGTCATTGATGGTTGGGATAGGTCATGGTTGGGTTGGGGATGCCTAACCTTGAGTGTCGATAAGTTCAGTTCTCTCTCTTATGAGAGGTCATGGATGGTTGGGATAGGGATGCCCAACCTTGAGTATCGATAAGTTCAGTTCTTTCCCTTATGAGAGGTCATGGATGGTTGGGATGGAGATGCTCAGCAACCTTGAGTGTAGGTCTTAAGGGTTTCTCACATTAACCTGATAAAAAAAAATTATGAATAATTATTTATTTGTCGCTTATGTAGTGCATTGGTTTCAGGGACATGGTTTCAAAATTAATAAATGGGAGGTTTAATATTCGAACCACCTTTGTGCATTTTCGTTGTGTAGTTGGTTTTTGAGGCATGACCTCGAAATGAAGTGCATTGGTTTCAGGACATGGCTTCAAAATTAATAAATTAGAGGTTTAATGTTTAAACTACCTTTGTGCATTTTCGTTGTGTAGTTGGTAATGAAGTGCATTGGTTTCAAGGACATGGTTTCAAAATTAATAAATGGGAGGTTTAATGTTTGAATCACCTTTTATGCATTTTTGTTGTGATCTTCGAGGCATGGCTTCTGAACAAGAGGTCCAATGTTCAAACTAGCCCGATAATGTTTTTATGGGCATATAAAAAATCCACTATGACACCTTAGGGTATTTCCTTTCTAACGAAGACTAAGCTCATAAATGACCATTGGAGATTTTAAAGTTTTGGTCTAGCAACAGGCCCCCAAGGTTGAAATAGTAGATTTCCTTTCTAACACAAAGATTTTTGGTCTCAAGGGAACAGCGCAACGGTTTGGGCTCTAACCTCTTTTTGGGAGGTCCAAGGTTGAAACCACCACCACATGTATGTTATATCAACCCTATTAATAAACTTAGCTCTCAATCTTATGAGAAACCATAGCCGGATAGAAATACTTAATGGTAAGTGTTGATTGTAAAGGTTTCTCATTGATCAAAAAATAATTATTTGTCCACTTCAACCTATACAACTTCAGACACTTTAGGAGTGGATTGTCGAAATAAGATGATATAAATACTGATCACAATTAATTCAACTCAAAACAATATTAAAAGTACGATGATATAATACTTTAGGTTTTTCAAGGAAGAGGTTAAGGTTTATGTATAATTGCTAAGTTTGTTATAATATTACATAGTCACTATGTAATATGGGTAGGGTTGCTTTCAAAAATATATATAATATTAAAGAGTTTATAAAGTTGAACTAAAAAATTAATTTCATTTATTTAAATATTTAATTGGAAAATAATAATATTATATTGAAAAGTTTATAAATTTTAGTTTGAATTGAAACAATAGTGTTTTGTTATAAAAAGAATAGTTTCAATCCCAAAGGAGACAGCGCAACGGTTCGGGCCTTGGTTCTTCTTCGGGAGGTCCAAGGTTCAAACCGCGGTATGGGTGAGTGTGTGAGGGAGTGGGTGTATTGGTTGTGTGTTAAATTCCCTATTGATAAGTATAGCTCTCAGTTTTACAAGGGGCCATGGTTGGGAGGAGATTGTTTAGCCTTGTGCATTGGTCGTAGGGATTTTTCACACTAACCAAATTAAAAATATATATAGTTTCAAATTTTAGGGAATACAAGATAAAAAATATAATACATAAGTAAAATTATAATCGCTTGTTAAAGAGAGTGAACGTGAGTCGAGAGTAAGTGCAAGCTAGAAAGTAGGAATTGTAAGCAAGGATCAAGTGCAAAACAAAGAGTAAGTAGAAAGCCTAAACAAGTAGGAAGCAAAGTGCGATCAAGGAGCGAGCGCTACTTCTTGTTCCAAATCTTAGGAAAAACTCAAAATCTAAAGGATTCATATGAAGAAAATCTAGATAACATGGTATGAAATTCATTTTCAAAAATCCATGCCCTAGTTAGTGATAAGAGGAAGATTGAATCCATGGAAAACCCTATCCAAGTAGCATATACTATACAAGAAGTGATTATCAAGGATGAGATGATCAAGCATGATATAATGGTTCTTAAAACCATACGGTTAGTATGTAATTTCCATGGATATTAGCCAAGTTTTTCTAGGATTCAAAATTAGATCAAGTGGAAATGGGGATTCAATTCAAATTACTCCATGACTTTTCTTCCAAAGGGATATTTTCTCGTTATCTTCTCCAATTCAAAAATATGGGATAAAATAATGGATGGAGGCCCTTGGTTTAGGGGAAAAGATACATTATATTTAAGACCATGGGGTGAGAATTTTTTTTGTAGAGACAAAGACCATTAAAAGGCTTCCAGTGTAGATTAGGCTTTTTGGAATTCCTTATCAACACATAAAAAAGGAGGTTTTGAAGAACATTGGTAATACACTAGGTGAATTCATCCATAAGGGACCAACTACTAAGGAGAGAAGGCATGTTGTATACACTCGAAATATGTGTTTTCATGGATATTTCAAAACCATTACCATGCTTCATTAGGATTAAATCTAAATCAAGAGAATGGGATCAATAAGTAGATTATGAAAACATTGTATTCCATTGTCGTAAATGTCATGAAACTGGACACATCGCAAGAGATTAGAAAGTGAAAAATATGAAGGAAGAGATGAGAAATATTGAACATGAGGTAAACTTGAATATAAAACAAGGAGATCATATCACAGGAAAAGTTGGGTAAAATCAAAGATTTTCCACTCTTAATAAAGTAACAAGAAAAACCCCTTTGCATCATCAAATGACAAATGCCATTATAGTTCACTTGAATCAACCATTAGAAGAAAAAATGACACAAGGGATGAAGAAGTACAATGAGCAAGTTTAAATATAGGAGTTAAAGATGCAAAGAAAGATGGGGAAGCAAATTTTAAAGCAAATGAGGTGAAGGAGGTCAAGGTTAATCTAAGTAAATCATCTTCATTTTTCTCAAGTAGCATAAAATATTATTCTTGCAATAAACATAATAGTAGTATTGATTGTAGTTGTTGCACTTTAGGGTTTCAAGAGCAACACAATAAATAAATAAACATATGGAGGATGTCCAAGGAAATTTTGGGTTTTCAAGGCAATATAAGAAACTAATGACTATGAAGGATTATCCGTGCACTTTAGGATTTTGAAGACAACATAAAGAAGAAAGTGTTTATGGGATATTCTTTTCATTTTAGATTTTTTAGGGCAACATAAATATTTAGAAGATAAGTATCATTATGAACATTATAGAAAAATAGAAGAGATTGATGAAGATGAGAGTGTTGGTGAGAATGAAAAAAAGGAGAGGAAGGGCATCAACACATGAACAAAGAGAAAAGGAAACTCAAAGAGATTGATTTGGGAATCCAAATAAAAAATCATAGTTGTTAATAAGAAGTGGGGTTAAGCCCTTAATAAAAATAAAAAACGATGATAATGAAAATGATATCATGGAATACTAGGGGAATGAATAAGACTCCTTAAAAAATTATTAAGGAAGTAATAGGTTGTTATAGTCATGAGTTTATTTTAATACAAGAAATAAAATTAAATAGTGAGGAATGTAAGGATGCTTTTAAAAAATGTAGAAGATGGGTGATTGTCTAGCAATTTCTTCTATCGGAGCTTCAGGCGGTATTACAATAATATAAGATAGGTGCAAATGGGATGGGCAATAGTTAGAAGAAAAAAGTAATTAGGTTACTAGACTATTTTGCAGGTTAGAGGAAAACATCAAAGTTGGAGTTATAAATGTATATGCTTCAACTATAGTTACTCCTCGTGAAAGATGTTGGAAGGACCTTAGCATATTTTTGTCAAACACAATGATAATCCATAATTGTGATCTATGAATTATTGGGGGTGATTTCAAAAAATTTCTATCTCCTTTGGAAAATAAGAGTGGTACTCTATAATGGTCTAAATCAATGCAAGATTTTGTTTCATTTGTCAATTCAAATGGTCTTTGGGATGTTAGTCCTTCAAATTTTCAACATTCATGGGATAATAGATGTATTGGGTAAACTTGTATAGTAGAAACATCGGATAGATTATTATTATCCAACATATGGTTGTAGAGTATATAGTATCTTTAGATATTTTATTGTGATCAAGATTTGATCACAAATCCATTATTTTGACTTGTGATTCACCCAATAATGGTCATCCAAAGTCATTTTTCTTCTAATATATATGGCTTGAAGACCTCGATTTCTTTCAGATGGTTATGTAATGGTGGGATGAAGCAAATTTTGAAGGATCGTATATGTAAAAGTTTTTTCAAAAGATCAAATATTTAAAGGAGCAAATAAATATTTGGAATGCCAAATTAAAGAAATTGAATCCAATCTCAAAAATTTACAAGATATCGTAGAAACTAATGGAATAGATCACGATTCTTCTATGAAAAAAATACAATTACTTATTGATTATCATAATGCATTGAAAAATGAGGGGTCAATTTGATTCCAAATATCTAGGGAGAAGTGGCTCAAGGAAGGAGATAGAAATACAATTTTTTCATGATACAACAAAAATAAAGTTTACTTTTTGTCAAACAAATATTTTAACTCCATATGGAAGAAATATTGAGGAAGAAGAAGATATAAGGAAGGAAGGAATTAATTATTTCAACAATTTTTTTCTAATATTGGACAAGATAAGGAGGCATGAGATAAGCTTTTGCAAAAAATTCCATCAATTATCACATAGGGACAAAATGAAGGTTTTATGAAGAAGATATCTATGGAGGAACTACACAAAGTAGTTTTATGTTTCCATCCTAACAAGGTACCTAGCCCTTATGTATTTCCTGCAATTTTCTTTCAAAAAATTTAAGATTTATTGAAGAGTGATATGTTATTTGTGGTTGAAGATGCCTAGAAAAATAAGGATATAATAAGTGAGATCAATACCACTTTTCTTATGTTGGTTCCCAAGAAAGGTAAGGCAAAAATATTTTGATATTTTTTGTTCAATAATCCATTGCTTCACCTCTCACTTCATTGCCTTACTTCATCAAATAAAATGCTACCATACCCATGGCGCACCTGCACCACATGGTCAGCCTATGTGTGATGCACAACATTGAAGAGCATAACATAGCTCTAATATTGTTGGTAACCTCCTTTAGAAGGAAAGCTAGAGAATGGTACATAAGCCTTCCTCCAAATACAGTCGAGAGTTAGGACAAATTTGTTGATTTATTAGTAGATAAATTTGAGAAGTATGATGGAGCATCTCTCCTAGACTAGCTAAGGACCATCAAAAGAGCACCCACAGAGACAATAAATAACTTCAATACCCAATTTTATAAAACCTAGTATAGGATCCTCGATGAGATTTGACCTTCGTCGAGTATAGAATGCATATATTATTTGAAGGCTTTTAATTTTGAAATTGCTATGATGGTTAAGTATAGGGGAGAAAATCCATTGATGAACTATTCAAGCTGAGAGTGATCCCATTCAAATAGGAAGGTTGGATCCTAGACCCCTTATGCCCCTCTTTTTGAGCATTCAACCTCCATATCAGCTTACTCCAATCATCTGATCTACTATAGTCGTAAACCCAATTTCAGTCGTGTCTCCTTTCCCTACTCTTGAATATCCTAGTACAATTCCATACTCTTTTGAGCTAGATGAAATGAAAAATTTGCTCAAGACAATCTCTAACGAGGTCATAGCCCTCAAGAGACAACATAATGCTCAAAAATTTCAATATCAATATCAAAACAATCTCAAAACTCCATCCTAACAAAATAATTAGGGATATAGGCATCCTCCAAATGGTTATCAAAATCTCAATTTCCACACTAACAAGAATACATAACCATAAATCTCAAATCAACAGATTGCACCTTTATAGGCTCTATTGTACCTTTATAGACTTCCCTGAACCTTGTTAGGCATATAGTGGCCACACAAAATAATTATGTGGATAATACAATTGTTTGGCATTCCCCAGACATATATCCTTTCAATGCTTACCCTAAAGGAAACCAAGAACACACCATGCAAGCATTTATAAATGAAGTTGTGTATGCTTGACCGTCTACTTCTTGTGTCATAGCAGATTCATATATATAGACTCAATCTCCTCAAGCCTCATCCCAAAGCTCTTTTCTAGGTACAAGTACCACCCTTCCTGAATAAACCTTGGTAACTTAGTACAAGGAAGAAGTATATATTATATCCGATGGAGGTAGAATTTCAATGCCTACTAGGCCATAATTCCAATTGGAGTATATGAAAAAGACCAAGGGGAAATCATTAGAGGAGCAAGGACAGACTAAGCCAAAAGGTCTTAATGCATAAAATAAACCACTAGAACCTAAGAAGAATGTCTTCCCTATGACTGCAATCCAAAGTATGTAGAATACGCCTATGAATGCTAAAGAAAAACCCTTGAAGTCTCTAGGCAATGAGAGTTAACCCCTATACAAGTTACTACTCCCCAACCACCTACAACAAAAAGATCCCAACCATAATGGGCTTCGGGCTCTACTTAAAGGGTTGACTCTCCATAATAATTTAATGTCGTAGACCATATAAAGAAGTCTACTATAGCTATGCCTCTCTAGGATGTTCTCTCTATGCCACAACAGATGAAACGTCTAGGAGCACTAGAATGGCAAAGAGTGTTAGGTAAACAAAAAGCACCTACAATCCTTCAAGTGTCTAGCCCTAAAATAAGCAAAACCAAACCAATGTTGTTCTACTTGAACCTAAATTGATTCATAATTGTTTGATATATTTTGAGTCAAGCACTTCAATCATACCTAGAAGGGTGGAAGACACATTGGGATTAGTCTATGAACCTGTTAACTAAGGAGTAGTCCATCTAGATGGAACCCTTGTCCAAATATTTGGGTTGGTAAAAAAATTTCTCTAACATTACAAGCATGCCCAAATATGACCGTCCATCAGGACAACAATTATTGAGATTTCAACCTCTTTTGGCATCTGTTTATCAAGAGATTTCACTACCAAGATAGGGGGATACATGTCCTTGGATTGGACACATATGCTACTCAAAACTCAATATGGAACTAAGCTAAATATTTTGTCATAACCTATCCATATTCACCATGTGGAGCATGTGCCTACGATCAAGCTAGACGTTAAGCAGACTTGGGTCACACTGAAAGAATAATCTGGGTCAGAAGCATCTATTGATGAAGTTGCTTTTTTATGCCTAACAATCAAATGGATCACTAGGTTGTTGATATTTGGAATTCAGATCCTTATAAGGTCTTTTAACAAATAGGTGTGGGGACCTTCCATATTTAAGAAGAAAAACTTCTTGACCCACAAATCATGAGGATAGAAGAGGACTCCACTGGCTTGTGGAAGTTGTACTTCAATGGTGCCAAAAATAAAAAGGGAATTATAGTTGGTGTTTGTCTTATTTCACCAAAAGGAACAAAGATATTGCAAGCATATAGATTGTAGTTTAATTGCTCAAACAACGTTGTTGAATATGAGGCCTTAGTGCTTGGTCTCCAATTTACAAAGAAAAGAGATATTAAGTTGTTGCAAGTCTATGGAGATGCTAAGTTATTAGTAAAATAGGTAAGATCTTAGTGTTTACCAAAAAAATAGATTGCTAAATTCTCATAGGCATAGGGTCTGGGATCTAAATGAAGCATTCGATGTCATAAACTTCAAGGTCCTTCCAAGGACTCACAATATTAACATTGATTGAATGGCATCAGATCAAAGTTTGACCCGATGAGCGACCTAATTCAAAATAAGCAACCTGTGAAGCTAATAGCTAGGTCGATCATTCCTAATAATGAAGCACATTGGAAAATGTTTAAAAGTGATGAGCACATTGTTTGCTTTATTCAAGAAGTGGATGAATTTACAAAATAATTGACCTTCAAAATTGAAGAGTCATATGAATATTAGATTATCCAATTAAGGACCAATATGCTTTCAAAGGGACTGGTGAAATTGAAATTCTTTTTCAACTTGGATGATTTATTCAAAGGAAGAAAGGAATCATTGTTGAAAAGGAATATTATCAAGAAATAGAAGTTCCCCAGGATAAATGTTGAAAATAGGAAAAGTGGTTGCCCAAGCAAAGAAGTCCCTAATCCACCTATGTCAAGAATACAATGAAGTGATGGCATGGACGTATGAGGACCTGAAGAGTTACAATAAAAAGGTTATTCAACACACAATTTAGCTATATCCTAAGACCAAGGTCATAAAGCAAAAATAGAGATCGGTTAATCCCAAAATTAGACCTCTTATGAGACAAGAATTATGCAAGCCGATTAAATAAAAAATCATATATCCCCTCGAGCATACCACATGGGTCTCCAACTTGGTACCTATGAGGAAGAAGAAAAGAGAAATCAAATTGTGTGTTGACTTCAAAGATCTAAATAAATCCTTGTTAAAATATCATTACACCTTGCCTTCCATGGATCAAATTCTATAAACTATTGCAAGCTCAGAAATATTTTCTCTGCTAGATGGATTCTTTGGCTTTAATTGTATTTGGGTAAGAGATGCAGATCAATATAAAACAACCTTTACTACTAAGTGGAGAACCTTTGTCTATCAACAAATGCCTTTTGGGTTGTCTAATATTGGAGCCACATTTCAAAGAACTATGGACATTGGCTTTAAAGACCTCATCAATGATATAATATTGATCTACTTAGATGAACTCACCATCTTCTCTAAGTTGAAGGAGGATCACTTTGTGCAATTAGAAAGGGTATTTAAGTGATGTCAAGAATTTAGAGTTTATCTTAATCTCAAGAAATGTGTCTTATGTGTACGTTAAGGTAAATTATTAAATCATATTATATCAAATAAGGTTATTGTTATAGATCATGATAGAGTCAAGGCTATCACCATCGTTTCATTACCATAGCATAGAAATACCCTGCAATCCTTCTTTGGTCATGCATTTTGTCAAGATATTCATCCTAGCTTTTGTAGCCATTGTTAGACCAACGACCCTCATTCTAAATAAGGACCAACTATTCAAGTGGATAGAGAAAGAGAAGAAGACCTTTAAAGAAATAAAAAAGGCTATTGTAAAGGCTCTGGTGCTAGTGAATCCAAATTTTGATAAATAATTCATCATCTATGTGTATGATGGATAACTCAACATTGTGTTCTTGTTTATATAGAAGGATGACGATCAACATGAGAACCCAATTACCTTCTTTAGAAAACTTTAAAAGGATATGAGAAGAAATACAACTTTGTTGAAAAGCAAGTGTATGCTCTAATTTGAGCCTTGAATAAATTCAAATATTTGGCCTCAAACAATAAGATCATTTCTTATGTCATCCACTAAAGAATTAAATAATTTATAATGGGTGGCAAAATTAATGAAAAAAGGCTAGATGGATCACTAAGATCTTAGAATATGATATTGAAATTAAGCCCAAAAAGTTGATCAAAGGGAGAGCATTGTGCTAGAGGTTGGTTGAAGATGTAGCTAAGAAAGAAGTTGGCATAGACACATACTTGATCAATTCAGATGGTGAGGAGCTAGACTGGGTAGATTAGAGAATCAAATTTATGCAAATAATAAAATATCCACTTATCCTAGACAAGGCTCAAATGAGAGCACTTTGTTTGCAAAACATCCATTATCTACTTACGAAGGATGCTCTATTTTGAAGGAACTTTGATGGAATTCTCCTAAGGTGTGTAAAAGGAGCGGACTCATCCCCTCCAATAATTCCACCAAGGATTCTTAGGAGGACATTTTTCAACTCAAACAACTACCACAAAGATCATGAAGTTTGGATATTATTGGCCAAGCCTATTTGCATATGCACATCAATGGGTGAGAAGATGTGACAAATGTAAATTCTTTATTAGAATGAAGAAGAATGCACCTATACCCCTAAAGCCCATAATAATTTATGAACCATATTCCTAATGGGATTTGGACTTCATCAAAATGATCAACCTGCCATCAACAAAGGTCATAAATGGATCCTTATTACTATAGATTATTGCACCAACAGGTAGAGGTAGTCCCACTAAGAGAGGCTACTAAGAAGGTGATCGTAGAGCTTCTAGAAAAAATAATCACCAGGTGTGGTATCCCAAATATAGTCATCACAAATAATGCAAAGGCATTTATGGGGGCCAAAATTACTCACTTCACCTTTCAGTATGGTATCTATTTGAAGGCCTCTTCAAATTACTACCCATAAGGTAATATTCTGACAGAATCCATAAACAACAACCTAGTGCGAATCTCAAAAAGGATTGGTTCCAAAAATCAACTACAATGACACCTCTATCTTAGGAGAGCCTTATGGGAAAATCACATCACTCCAAATAAATCTTTAAGATATTCTCCTTATACTCTGGTCTATGACAAAGAGGCTAAATTGTTGGTATCTATAGAGTTATTTGCACTCTAGTTGTTGCACCTATTAAAGCTTAAAGAGAATTATGACATGACTATAAGGATGGGATAATCACTCAAGCTTGAAAAAATAAGGAAAGGAACCAGAGAGCAGATGTGAAGACATCAAGGAGTGGTTCAAAGATGGTTTGACAAGAAAGTTATCCTTCATAGCTTCAAGGTTGGTGATTTGATACTAAAATAGGATGAAGACAAAAGAAAGGAAGGTCAGTACACAAAGTTTGATGTCATTTTGAGTGAGACTTATATCATATCTACCTATAAGAAGCAAAATACATTTTAACTCTATACAATCAATGGTGATGCTCTATCGATCCTTTCAATGAGATTTATTTGAAAAGCTACCTTTAAGTTCTAAAAATGAAATTATTATAATATATATCTTTGTTTTTATTTTGTTTCTTTTGCAAGTTCTAACCCTCAAATGATTGGCAGAGTCCCTAAGTTGTAGAGAAATTAAGGATAGGAGAGTATTCAATTAATAAAAAGTAATTTTTTGAGAAGTTAGGAGGTTGAAGAACACTTCTAGAACCATGTGAACCATTGAATTATCCTCATCAAGCGGTGAGCATTGACCCTAGGAGAAACAAACAAAGGAGGATATTCGAATCCTTGAAAAGATTCAAGGCCTACACAATGGAAGAATTTTGCCATTGATCCTAAGAAATGTGGCAATCCGAGTGGCCCACAAAAGTTTGAAGAAAGTGTTGGAGCATTTGGGTTGCAAAACTTTGTAGACCATCCAATTACATATCATGGATCTACGCTATTTTGAGGAGGCTTCAACAAAGGTTAAGGAAAAAAAACTCAGTGGACCATGTAATCTAAGATTAAAAACCCATGTCATTTTTGGTTGTATCTAATGAAGAAAGATTGCGCAAATCTATATGAATCATCTGATCATAGATCAATGATCCACATTATTTTGGAAGACTCCAATAAGAATTAACAAGGCAAAGTTTTGTTGATCTTCCAATCTCAGTGATCTATGACTTGCTTTGTTTTAATATCCTTCTAATAGATATTGGTGATCCAAAAATCTATGGACCATCCAATATAAGATTAACGACCCATGCAATTTCATGAAGCTCCTAACAAAAATTGATCTCAATTTTTTTGTTTACTATTCAATCTCAACAATCAACGACCAATGCTAGTTCAACTAAGGAAGGCTCGTTGGGGGCTTCAACTTAGTGAGCACCATCCAACTTGGAAAATCTATAATGAGTAATATTTTAAAGAGAGCAAAAGCCTCAAATTCCTCCAATGCCATGAGAACCATTTATCATGCTAAATTAACGACTAGAGCTAGTTATGAATAAAAGAAACTTGAGTAGTATGGGTCAAAGAAGGCACATTCAATGAACCACAAAAGTTTGATAGGTATATTAGTACAACCAGATGATAAAATTATGCAGATCATACAATTTTAGAAATCAATGGTCCATGTTATTTTAAGGAAGCTCTGATGGAACTCAACCAACCAAAACTTTTGCTAACCATCCGATCTCAACAATCTACGAACAATTTTATTTCAAGGGAGATTCGATGGAAGGTAGAAAGCCAAAAATATGTGGAATATTTGATCTTTGCAATCAAAATCCCATATAATTTTCTAAAACTTTAGGATGACAAAAGAAGTCCTACTCAATTAAACCATGGGTGCGCTATCAATCGTTGTTCCTGAGCCAATTGAATATCTACACAAATCCTAGAGATTTCAAAAGAGATGTTGAGCCAGTCTTGCACACACTACCTAATTAATTCAAATCTATAGATATCACTAGTCATTGAGGAGCAATCAATATAAACTATTTCTCAAATAAGTGTAGATCGTTCAATGAAAGCAATCAATGGAAAATATTCAAATGAAGGGTAGTTCCTTGGGACAATGCTAACCCTCTAATTGGTTAATTAAGAAACTTCATAGATCGTAGTCATAAAGAGGAGGTTGTTTATCTCCCCTCTAATATTCCTTAGTAAAAAAATGTATTCCAATGCATGATTTTAATGTCTCAATTGTGATGACAACCTCTACACCGACCTTATACAAAAGAAAATAAATCACGTATAAGGCTGAAGAACACAAACTTATACTGAGAGAGGGGGTGAACAATATAAGACCACATTTTACTTTTATTTCCAAATGATAATAGCAATAATATCAATGTTATCAATTGCAATATCAATAACAGTAATCAAAGCAATGCACAAATAATCATACACATGAGAGACACAAATTTAACGTGGTTCACCCAATGTGGGTTACGTCCACGAAGAAAATATTTCTTCTAAATCTTATCAAAAAATATCTTGGTAATCAATTTTCTATTACAATGTTTATGAACCTCTGTACAAAGGATATCTCAATCCCCAATACTCTAGTTTATGGATCTCTCTCCATAGGAGAACTCTATCCTCTTTGATCTGGTTTGTGGATCTCTCTCCATAGGAGAACTCTATCCCCTCTTGCTCTGGTTTGTGGATCTCTCTCCACAGGAGAACTCTATCCCCTTTGCTCTAGTTTATGGATATCTTTCCACAGGAGAACTATATCCCCTTTGATCTAGTTTGTGGATCTCTCTCCATAGGAGAACTCTATTCCCTTTGCTCTGGTTTGTGGATCTCTCTCCACATGATAACTCTATCTCCTTTGCTCTAGTCTACTCCAAATCTTGCTCACAACTTTGCTCAAATCTCTGCTCTAGTCTACTTCAAGCCTTCACACAAGGCTTGCTCAAATCAACAACCAAACCTGCTCTCAATACTATCCTAAATCTGCTTCAAGTCTTCTAACAAGACTTGCTCAAATCTACCTCAATGCTTCTTCAAGTCTTCTCACAAGACTTGTTCAAATCTGCCTCAATGCTGCTTCAAGTCTTCTCACAAGACTTGCTCAAATATGCCTCAATGCTGCTTCAAGTCTTCTCACAAGACTTGTTCAAATCTGCCTCAATGTTGCTTCAAGTATTCTCACAAGACTTGCTCATATCTGCCTCAATGCTGCTTCAATTCTTCTCACGTGACTTGTCAAATCTACCCCAGTGCTGCTTCAAGTCTTCTCACAAAACTTGCTCAAATCTGCCTCAAACACATGCTCAAATATGCTCTAGCATATGCTTAAATCACATTCATTAATTTTGTCACTTCCACATGTCATACATCAAAACAGATCTCTACCTCTTGCAATTTCCTCTTCAAACCAAACAAGACTGGTGTAGATTTGCTTCACAAAACTGATCTAAATTTCTTGCAAATTTCATCTCCAAGATCAAACACAATAATGCACAAATTCCTTTCACAAGATTGATCTCAAACACTTCCACAATTGCTTTCAATGTCTCTCAAACGAATGTCCAAGATGTTTCACAAAGAAGCACAAACTTGGTCTCAACCTTAACACAATTGTTTCCTCTTTTATTCAACAATGAAGCACAAATCATGTAGCACAACTTGATGACAAACCCTATCTCAAATATTTCCAACAATGCATACCCATAAACCCTTTTAACTCCACCTTAAAATTACTTCCTCAAAGCACAACCACCTAGAAAGAGTTAAACTACCATACCTCAAAATGCTTGATGAAGATGTGCCTTCATGGACCTGTCTCAAAATATTCTAGCTTTCTTATTCCACTTCAAGACTGGTTAGTAAATCATTAAATTTCTTCTCAAAGCATCTCCATTAAAATCCTTTCTTTGAAATATAACTCTTCACAAAATAAAAATATCCTTTTATTCTTCTTTATGCAATATGCTTAAACACAATAGCCTTCTACCTTATTACTCATTTCTTTTAGCATGTGAGAAGCAACTCCCTTTCTTTCAAATTAAGAACCTTATTACTCCTACTTGAATGCAAGATAATCAACAATAAAAAGTATTACCTCAGATTATACTCTCTATATTCCATTTGTTTCTAAGTCCCCTTGTTGTCTTCTCTTGATCACGAGAATGTCTACATTTCAACAATGGGCACTGTCTAGATTCAAATGCATAGTCTTCTGCTTTGTTGTGTTCCACATGAGCTCTATGGTCGTTGGTTTACCCAGTTGTTGATGTCACATAGAGTCTGCACTATTTATGATATCCTTATCTTCTGTCAACGCTTTCAAATTCTCCTTCACTTGCAGTTCCAAATGTTTCAAAATGAATGTTCGATGCCTATCGTCGTATGCGCTCCAATATACTTACACAAGGCACTTCATAACTATTCTACACTGTGTTTGCTATATCAAAACAAACCATACTACCATCCTTCGTTCAACCCTTTGTAACAACGCTAAAATTTTTGATTTGGTACCGCACGATTTCAGATGTTTCTCAGTTTCATCAATGTGCACATTCTTTATCTTAGGAATTCCACTATCAAAGCATGTTCGTATTTAACTACCTTAATGAATCTATAAATTGTGCCTTCTTTCTACCTTTAAATTGCGCATTTAAATCTTAATTTTTTGCCTTAATGAAGTGCACAATATGTCTACAATTTTAATCTCTTTCTACCTTTAAATGGCATATCCGATCTGTCTCTTCTCTGCCTTAGCTGCATTCTTGACAGATTTGCAATTCCTCCTTCAGATGGTGCACTCGACTCATATCTTCTCTACCCTAATGATATCCTCCACTAATATGCAATTCCTCATTTGGATGGTGCACTTGATTCATCTCTTCTCTGCCCTAACGACATCCTCCATTGATCTCCAATTCCTCCCTCAAATGGCATAATTGATTCGTCTCTTATCTGCCTTGTCTCTTCTTCAATAAAGTTCTCGAGCAAATATCCGAAATCTCAAGTCCCTTCCATATCTCAAAGTAAATAAATCAACCTTAATATATACCTTTTCTTGCCTTTGGTATATTGACGTCGACGCTCCATTATGTGAATTTTATGACCATTGGACTTATATAGACATTGGCCCATAAACTTTAATATAAGCCTTTGCATGGTCGGTGATTGAGAATATAAACCTTTGATAATATTTTAAATTTAAATATTTAAATTTAAATTATTTAAATATGTAATTTAAATTAATTAAATCCTTCTTGGAATATATCTGCCTTATGAACTTTTGACATCAACCCGTTGACATTAATCCTTTGATGGTATTTGTCTTGAAGATAAATCTCAACCTTTTCTCCTTTGACATCAATGACAACCAATGTACTCAAAATTTCCAACAAAGGCAAATCCAATGATAAGAGGAGAATGAATTTGCCTCAAAACATATGACAATATCCTCAAGGCAACTCTACAATATGGAGAATAAATTCAAATAAGGCAAGAATTAATGATAAAGAAGGTGGTTACCATCTCCCACCTACTTTATAAAAATAATGATCATAAATTCATGGCACTCAAATTAATATAGGCATATATTTGAATCCTTAAGGGAAAACATCCTTAAAAAATAGGGCCTTGCATTCATTCCTTCATCTTATTGAATCCTATAGTAAATCCTTTACCACATTTAATTTTGTGGTATGAGTCATGCCAAGAAAATCTAATTTTGATAGAGAAACTAGAGTGGTCACAACTGAACCAATTGAATCTTCCAAAAAGTGCCAGGCATGATGCAACATTAGATCCTGGTTATTGGAAATAAAAGAATGTGAGCTAAAGGAACTATTATTGAAATCACTAGGACTCACCTTTTGAAGGTAAGGCTCATTAATAATTGTGAGCTGGTGGTTGCAACAAGAAAACCTGACTTGCTCTATATGTTGTAGCAGTACTTTTTTTGTGGTCATTAATTGGCATCCCCTATTTGCTCCCTCTTCCCTCCATCATCTAGGAGGGAATTTTGAATTTTGTATAAATGCTATAAATAATTGTATCTAGTTTAAAAAAAGATAGTTGGAATTGTTGTGTCTCGCATCTTACCTGTGGTAGTTCTCTCTCCCTTTTTAATTTTGTTTCTTAGTCTGGACTTGAGCCTTAGGCTAGCTGCATGTACAGGTCGTCGAGCCTCCTTTGATCATATATAAATACATGTGTATGTGATTAAATTTGTGTTAATTTTTGTTGTCATGTATGCTTCATGTGTTACTTCATCTCACTAAGTTTGTGAATGGAAATTACATTCATTCGACACATCGCCACCCTTAGATAGGCTAGGAAGGTTTTCATTTTCTATAATTTACATTTCTTGTTATTTAATATTTTGTTCTCTTCCTTTTTCCTAGAGAAACCCGGTAGAATAGGATAGAGTAGGAGAGATGAGTGCCAAAGACTACATTAAAACAAGGAGTTGACCTTAGTAAAAAATCTTGGAGGTTGTTTAGAGGGTTGTGTCCTACACTCCTCAAACTTCTTGGGACTGATGCTCTGCACAAGTTATAGGGTACCAAACACACCCACTTGAAGAGATCCACAATCGTAAGGGGTCGTGATACCTAAGGCGTAAGGATAATTTCAAGCTCACAACAATTTAAATTGGTATGCTCGGTGGGACCCAAACTATAAAAAATATATCCTCTAATCTGATGGCAGCATGTGGTTATGGTGAAAACCATGATTATCAAATTTTAGAAGCATACAAAAATTCACCTAGTGACTCTACTGCTCAAAATAAGAACCCTACAAATTATGCCATTTTTGGATGAGGTCACCATGGGAACCTCTTCCTATCTAAGAAATCACCTCCTAGTGACTTCGTTGCATAAAGAATAAGAAAAACCCCAAACAAGGCAACTAAGGGTAGACTTGAAATTTCATGAAAGCAAGGCTTCTACTAGATCAGTGATAAGAGCAAACCCCCAATTGCTCCTCCTCCCTCTAAACCTTGTTAACTGATGGAGAAATCAATAACAAAACATGGCTTCCCTAGTTAATCCAAATCAAAGGTAGATCTTGACTTGGGATAATAGAGGCCCCCTATAGCCACCAATGACATCGACTACCTAGAATCAAGCCCCAACCTCCTTGGTTAAGTCCTTATCGTATTTTACTAAAGAGGATGAGGTAACTCCAAAAAATAATCTCTAACACATGGTCAGTCTATACATACTTTACAATGTTGAAGAAGAGGATACCACCTTTAGACTATTTATGGATTCTCTCAAAGGAAAACCAAGAGATTGGTATGTATCTCTCATCCCTAACTCCATAATTGATTAAAATTAGCTTGCAAACCAACTTGTTAATCATTTCAAGGAGAAGACAAATATGGTGTCACTATTAAAGTAGTTGGCAACCATAAAGAGGGCCCCTATGGAATCCACATATGATTTCAATGCCATATTCCAAAAGTCTTGGCATAAAATTCTAGAAGAAATTCAACCTATACTAGGTATGGCTTTCATATACTATCTTAAAGCAATTAATTTTGAGATAACCATGTTGGTAAAAACTAAGGAAGGCAATTCATTACCACCAACTTATAGGATAGCCACTCAAGCTAAAATAGATCTCATTTAGATTGAGAGGTTGATCCCTAGGCCACATATACCTCTTTTTTTGGATATCCATCCACCATACCAGTCTCCTTTAGCTATTCAACCAACTACTTTTCAATCGACCTCTATTTTTGATCAGTCTCCTTCATTAACAAGTCCATCTATCACAACCACTACCCCCTAGCCTAGCAATCCCAAAAAATGGAAAGAATACAAAACATTACGAGGGACATGAACAGTGAAATTATATCCCTCAAGTGGCAATGAAACTTTTAGAGGTTTGACTATCAAAACTGTCCTCGCCCCCTTTCTCTTATGGAAATCAAGGATATCGTCCCCCATAAAATGGATACTAGAGATATCCTTGTCCTCCCAATAGAGATTCCAATCCTTGCCAAGATATTGGAAGACAAATAGTACATGTCCATGTCCCTATACAACTAGATCCCCTAAATTTGGTAAGAGACATGATTCCTACCCAAAAAAATTATATAGGAGATCCCTATGGTTGTCCATATTACTACTCAAATACCTATTATTTGGACTATGGGTGCTCTAGCAGGCAACATGTCCAATACCTTTGCCCATGTATCAAAATGATGTTATCCAAGCATTGGGCCCAACCACACAAAGCTTGTCAACAAATATTTCTTTAGTTAGAAAACTAGAGCACCAAAATATACCTTAGTGACATAAGATGAGAAATAAGTCTATGCCACCCATGGACGAGCAAACACTCCACTAGACAATCAGGCTCAATTCCAACCTAGTGTCCTTACAAGGAACAAAAGGAGACCAAAAATTGAGTCATCAAAATCCTTCAACATGATGGAACTTTTAAGGAAGCACACCATACCCATATCATTGTGGGATATCCTAATGATACCAAAGCAAATGAAAAAGTTGAAAGAGTCTTTAAAAATTCAAGGGATCCCTAGAGAATCAAAAGGATAGGACTCCCGTAGAAGGATAGCTCATGTATCCAAGAAAGAGAGAAGGTGGAAAATAAGAGCCATCATCTAAAAATGGTAGGTCTCATAAAAGATTCAAATAAATTAAATAATGGTAGGGTTGACGAGTTATGGGACCCAAGCCTAGTGTAATAAAACCAATGAGGATAAGCACCTCCTTTATACAAGATGAAAAATCAATCCTCCAAAAAATCATTATGAAAGAAGAAGAACCAACCAGACTCTAGAAGTTGTACTTCAATGGATGAAGGTAAAGATCTGGGGTAGGAGCACGTGTGTGCCTTATCTCACTATAAGGGAAGAAAACCCTCCAAGATTTTTGACTACAATTTAAGTGCTCAGATAATATGGTGGAATATGAAGCCCTAGCACATGGCCTTTCATTAGCTTCTATAATTTTTTTGGAAATACAAATATTCAAGGATACTGAACACATTGTTAGACAAGTAAGGTCCCTATGCACAATCAAAAACTAGCTAATGAGGTCTTATCAAAACCATATTTGGGATCTATTAGAGGACTTCAATGCTTTCAATATATTCGTAATTCCTTAGAACTAGAATATGGATGCAAATTGAATGATAGTTATAGGAGAATAATTCAATCTTGCTAAAAATTTATGGGACAACCATCCGAATATCAAGATCATTATTAGGTTGAAAATCCCATACAATGAGGTTTCATGGAAGGTATTTGAAGATGAAGAGCACATATTTCATTTTATTCAATAGGAAGTTGAATTTTCTAAAAGAAAAACACCAAAAATATGAGAGGCATACGAGGATCAAATTATCTAGCTTAGTGGCACTAAGATACCTAAGGGGGTTGTAACCCTAGAATCTCTCTTCACCCCCAATGATAACTACAAGAATAAGAAAGGTGTCACTATAGAAAAAGGTGATTATCAAGAGGTAGAAATCAAAATAAAAAATTCCTACGACTAGCAAAATTTGCCTCATGGTATGGAAAGAAAAACTAATTGACCTGTGTCAAAAATATACATGAGTGATGTCTTGGTGCTATAAATATTTGAAAGGATACAATAAAGGAATTACACAATATACCATATAACTCGGCCTAGAAACCAAGCCTAAGAGGCAAAAGCAAAGACCTATGAACCCTAATATAGAACCATTCATGAAATAATAGCTTGTCAAACTTTTGGAAGCAAAGATTATCTACCTGCTAAAGCATACCATGTGGGTATCCAATATAGTTCTAGTTATGAAAATAATGAGGAAATACAATTATATGTTGAATTCAAAGACCTTAATCGATAATCGCTCAAAGTTCGTTACCTACTACCCTCCATGGACCATATTCTACAAACAATAGTAGGATCAGAGAGATTTTCTCTTCTAGATGGTTTTTTTGGCTATAATCAGGTTTGGGTGAGAGAGGAGGATAGGCATAAGACAACAATCACCACCAAGCAGGGTACTTTTTCTTATTAGTGAATGCCTTTCAACCTATCAAATGCTAGAGAAACATTCCAAACGACTATGGGTATCACATTTTATGATCTTCTCAACAAATCATCCTTGTTTACCTTAACAACCTCAAAATCTTCTCCAAGAGGAAGGAAGACCATTTGGAGCACCTAGAAAAGATATTCAAACATTGTCAGGAATTCAGTGTCTACCTAAACCCAAAGAAACGTATCTTTTGTGCCCCACAAGGAAATATCCGAGGACATGTGGTATCCAAAGAAAGAATAGCTATAGACCTTGACATGGGAAAAGCCATTTTAGAGATGTCTTTACCCAAACATAAGAAAGACATCTAATCCTTAAGCAATTTAATTTTGTTTGAAGATTTATACTTGACTTTGCCTCCATTATCAGGCCTATCACCAAGATGTTGAAAAATAGGTAATCTTTTTAATGGATCAAAGAAGGGAAGCAACCCTTTAAAAGAATTAAACAATCCATCGCAGAAGCTTTTGTATCGACTAATCTAGATTTTAATAAATATTTCACTCTCTACACTTATGGGGGAGAATGGTTGTTACTTAGAAGGATGATAAAGGTGATGAGCATCCTATAGGGCGAAATACACAATTTTGCTAAATCCTGTCCAAACCAAAGAGGAAGCTCATATTTTGAGCGGGTCATGATAAGGCGAAAGTTTTCACCGTGAAGATATGCTCTGCCCCTGGCAAAAATCCCGCCCAAACCATGGTGACAGATTCTAGCAAAAATATAAAAGTGAAGTGTCGATGTTGCCCACCCAATTGGGATGGAATTTTGTAAGAACACGAAGGGCGGCTTCACCCTAATTATCTCATCCCAACATGGGTGGAAGATTGAAAGGAATCGTAAGGGTGGAGTTACACGGAGATGTTTGTCCTAGGTAGGGCGACCATTTTGAAGATCCTTGGGGGTAAAAGGAGTCCAAAATTTTTTCTCGAATGAAATAACAAAAATAGAACATGAGTTATAACCCACAAGAGAGTATAAAAATATCCTGCCCAAGGTTAAGCTGCAATTAAAAGAGGTGAAGGTCAAGTGGAGCCGATGCTAGCCTAGATCTTGGAGCCTAGCCCTAAGGCACTATCACTTGTATTTAATGTCGGTCTTTAGACACTGTAGTATACCTGTTGAAGCCCCATGTTGAAGCTCAAGGAAAGACTTCCTCGCAAATATAATGTAGTCAAAGGGGGGCATATTTTAGGCAGAGTTAATGATCCGCCTCCACAACCAGCGCCATAAATGAAGCAAGTGCAATCACGTCAACCAAACCAGAGCAAGGTAGAGGGGATAAAATTAATAGAGAACGTTTGAAGTCGTATCAGTTTCCTTGAAAGGCCTAGTCAAACATAATGGGAGGTCAGAGAAATCATACCCCACCACCTGGAGGGTACGATGTGCTTTAATGAATTCACCCAACATAAGAGAGAAGCCAAATATTTTGGCTATAAAATATGAAATGTAACCCATTATGGGGGTCAACTCTAAGCTATTACAATTTGTATGTAAGACTAGGAATTTATTAATACAAAAAAGACATTGCCTGGCCTTCAGATAATTCTGCTGACATGTATGTATTTTTCATGTTTGTGCTTTTCTGCTAAAACTGGTGAATGAGTTAGCTATTATTTTGTTATCTAGATTTTGGTAGTTCATTTATCAGCTCTGGAATTTACAAACATAGTGCTAAACATAAATGATAATAGTTGGAATGTATTAACTAGTCTATTAAATGATTGTATGTGTGAGTGTACCTCCCGTTGTTATCTGTATATATATTGATGCGGTTTATCCTTCCACTTTAACTCACTATCATTTCCTTTCATTCACTTTGTTCTTTGTTTTATATAAATTTTGTTAATCCTCTTTGAAGCTGTAAGACACCGACCTTCTCCAGAGATTGGCTATTGGGTTACATTGCCCTTTGGCTTTTCAATGTTGGTCTAATCCGTAAGGCACACAATCCTTCCATTAGGTGCAGTTTATCGACCAATAGTTTTTGATACACCCAGTAGGACACAAGTCTCACATTTTAGCAAGTGTAGAGTTAGGTGATTCTCTATCTTGTTTAGCTATTCAATAATAACCTGTCGACTCTATTGAAATATTAACCCAAAAAGCCTTGCAATCGAAATGTTTCATGATTACAAGGCATAAGTTTAGTCTATCTAAGAAACCCGTCGAATTCTTTGAACTAAATTTCTTAAGGCAGTGGTTCTTGATCTCTCCTAAACCTATTTCATTCTGCACACCTTTGAAGGATCAACCTTATCTTGATTCGAATATTTAAAAGTCAGATACCCCGACTAGAGTCATGGCCCAAAATCAAAACCAGAACCAAAATCTAGGATATCCCACCTAGAACAACATAGGTCCCCTCAACCTCACTAACCAAAATACTATTCCTCCTGTTGCCCTGAAAGCATTACCTACCTATGATGGCACCGGAAAGACGTCATTTGAACACTACCAAGATGCAGTGGTCCTCACTATCGTTCATAGTATTGCTGATGAGGATGTTATGATTAAATTGTTGGTTATCTCATTGAAGGGTAAGATGCTATACTGGTATAGAACCCTTCCTAATGGAAGTATCACTTCATGGGCTGATCTAGTAGGAAGGTTGGTTATCAAGTTCAACAAACAGGTCAACCCCTTCTCTTCACTCACACAGTTCACCACCATCCAAAAACATCCCCAGGAAGAAATAAGTGATTTTAATATTATATTCACTCATTCCTGGCATAGAATCCCCGACGGTCTTAGGCCCACTGATGAACAGGCTATTTATTATTATCTAAAAGCCTTTAACCCCGATTTAATCTTTATGATAAGGTAAACTAATGTCCTAAATTTTCCACAAATATTCAAAGAAGCAAAGAAAGACAAAAAACTCCTGATAGCTGTGGGGCAAATTCCTCCAAATCCAGCTATACCTTATTTTTCTAAACTACCCCATAGCTAGATGTAATTAGTGCCCTCAATGCTACCCTACCCAATGAATCCTCCTCTAGTGAGTGCACCATAATGGCACATTGTTTTGGTGCCACCTGCTCTTCTAGCAATACCCATATTGCCTACTCTCCCATCTCCTCCTGCAACACCGACACTCCCCGCTCTAGATCCTCAAATGACCATTCTATTGGACCTGTAAAACTCTATAAAAATTCTAAACATGGATATCCAAAACTCTGTTAAGACCCTCAATAACGAGATAACTCATATCAAGAGAAGGGAGGTAAAATGGAATTTTCAACCTAGAATATTCCCATATGTATCTCATGATCAAGCTGCATCTACCAACAAACTCGAAAGAACAAGCACTATCCTAACAAATGAGGAAGGAGAGCCCTCCTCTGCTGCTACCTAGATAGATTATTGGTGCTCAATGTGTAATGATCCTCATGCAAAAAACACATGTATGATGCACCAACACTACGTGTAGAAGCTAGTGATGGAAAGAATAAAGTGGGCACAGAAGGGTCACATCAATATAGTACGAGAATGTGAACACAACTACATGCTGGTATTATATGACCAAATCTCTGTGCTCACCAGGTCCAAAAAGAAATCAATGTTGGTGGCCCCCGAGGACCTGCACCCCCTAAAAACACCCAGTGATAGAAGAGAAAAGGAATAGGTTGGGAGAAAGAGCCCTCAAATAGCTCCTACCCAAAACTACCTGTGAAAAAGAGGGAGAATATACCCAATGTGGGTCAGCATAATGCAGTGCAAACACAAGAGGAGGCTAGAGACATATTGAAATATCCTTACTTAACCAAGAGGTAATGAATAGAAGCCACTCAAGAATACCAAAGCAGGTACAAAGGATACCAGAAGGACAAGGAGAAGTAGCCCGCCACTCCTAGTTTCAATATAGTCGAGGAATTAAAGAAGACCCCTTCCAAGGTTAGTATTTTTGATGCCCTGATGATATTTGGACAAATTGATTTGATCCAAGCGACACTACAACAAATAAAGTCCCAAAATAAATCATCCCCTGATCAAGAAATGGATCAGGACCTCCCTATCATGGGGGCAGGTAAAAATAGCCCCTCCCCTTTCTATTTGTCCCTGAGATGGAGGGATGGGTCGTACACAATTTCATGATAGACTCGAGAGCTACTATAACGGTGATGCCTAAAGCGGTATGTGATGTTATGGGCATGGAATATACAATAAGTTGATCTAGAGTCTTGTAGTTGGATGGCACTCCAGTCAAAACTGTAGGAGTGATCAAAGATGTCCCTATGGTGTTGCACAGACTGCCTTAGGTTACTGTAATACATGAGATTGTAGTGGTGGATCTGGAACCATACTTTGGAATGTGTCTTTCCAGGTAATTCACTGCTAATATGGGAGGGTACCTGTCATTGGATTACTCCCACATGGAGATTCCTTTCAAAGGTAGAAGAGTAGAAATTATCTCGAAGAAGCCTTCTTCATTTCATATAGAAAGGCTTGAGGAAGAACACCGACAAGAGAAAATAGTGGATATCATTACTGAAGGTGAGGACCTGATGGAAGAAGTCCTAGAGGAACTGCAAACTAAAGATCAATTTTCTCTAAGATATTTTAATGCTATGATAGAGACAGGGATTGGTACTTATACCATCAAAAAACCAGATGACAAGAAATTAAGGAAGAGTCCCACTCAGGGATCAAACCAGATGTGGAAGTTGTACTTCGATGGGACCAGATGCAAGAATAGGATAGGAGTGGTGTTGGTTACACCAACAGGAGATCAAAATTTTTTTTCTTACAGGCTAACCTGGAGTTACACCAATTATGCAGCAAAATATGAAGCATTGTGCCTAGGATTAAGAAAGGCTTAAAAATTGGGGGTTAAGCATTTGCAAAGATTTGGTGATTCTAAAATGGTAGTTAACTAGGTCACTAAAAAATGTCTAAGCAAACAACACTATCTTAGGGTATACTAGAATCGAGTCTGGGATTTGTTGGAATATTTTGAGTCCCTGAATATCAAAGCTATTTCTAGGGACCAGAATACTCATGCTAACACCCTGGAGGTTATAAGTGCTAATTATTGTCCCCTAAAATCTAAGGTAGTGAGGTTGATATACCGACCCTCGGTACCAGATAAGGATATTTTTTGGCAAGTGTTTGAGAATGATGAACAAATAGAGGATTTCATGGTCCAAGAAATGAACTATACCGCTAAACATGCAAAATACGAAGATCAAGAAGAAGAAGAGGGTTTCTTGCAGTTAAAAAATAATCATATCCCAAAAGGAATAATCACATTGGAAAGCCTTTTTGACACTAACGATCGTCCAGTGAGCCACATGATCAAAATTGATGATGGAGAATCTAAAGAAATCCCAATAGCCCTAAGAAAATATTTGAAGGTCAGTACAGAATGCTCCGAAGAAGAGTTAAATGTGATTCAAGAGTTGTGCAGAAGATATGATGATATTATAGCCAAGACATACGATGACCTAAAATTTTATGATAGAAACACCATTCAACATACCATTGAGCTAGAGCCTGGATCAAATCCAGTTAGATAGAAGTAAAGACCAGTCAACCTGAAGATTGAAGTGTTAATGAAGCATGAGCTTCTAAAGTTGCTTAATGCCAAAATAATATATCCCATTAAAAATTCAACTTGGATGGCAAACCTGGTTCCAATAAGGAAAAATAATGGAGATATCAGATTATGTGTTGATTTTCCCAACCTGAATAAGGTATCCCTAAAATATCAATATCTCCTACCTCAGATTGATCAAATACTACATATTGTAGCAGGGGCAGAGAGGTTCTCCCTACTAGATGACTTCTCAGGCTTCAATCAGATATGGGTCTGAGATGAATACCAATACAAGACAACCTTTACCACAAAATGGGGAACTTTTACCTATGAGCGCATGCCATTTGGGCTTTCAAATGCAGGAGCTACCTTCCAAAGAGCGATGGATGTAGCATTCGAAGAACTGGTCAACAAGGTGATTGTCATCTATCTAGATGACATGACAATGTTCTCGCATAAGAAAGAGTAGCATATTGAGCACTTAGCTCAACTTTTTAAGAAATATAGGGAATTTGGGATATCATTGAACCCCAAAAATTCGATGTTCGCTATTCAAAGGGGCAAGTTTTTAGGGAATGTCATGTCAAAATAAGGGCTTGCTATTGATCCTGATAGGGTGAAAGCCATTCTAGAGCTGCCCGTGCCAATGAAAAAGAAAGGGCTTCAATTATTTTTTGATCAAATCAACTTCTTGCAAAAATTCATTTTTGACTTTGCCTAGATAGTCAAACCAATAACTTAGATGCTAAAAAGAATGTAGAGTTTGAATGGACGAAATATCAGTGAGAAGCTTTTATAAGAATAAAAGAAACAATCTCAAGCACCCCAATTTTAATCAATCCAGACTATTCTAAATATTTCATCCTATATGCGTTTGGGGTGGAGGAAAGCTATGCTATAGTACTCACTTAAAAGGGAGAGGATGACAATGAAATACCAATTGCTTTCCTCATTCAAACTTTACAACAACATGAAGAGAAATATAATTTCATTGAAAGACAAGTATATGCCATCATGAAATCTCTCAAAAAATTTAGACATTTTTTATCTCAAAGAAAAATCTTGGTATACGTTGTCCATCTAGATGTCAAAAGCTTCATCATACGAGGAGAACTGGGTGAGGGAAGGGATGGTTGGATGTCAAAAATTTAGGAGTTTGATGTAGAAATAAAATTGATAAAACTAGTAAGGGGCAGGGCCCTTTGCCAACATTTAGCTCATTCTATGGCTAAGAATTCGAGTATGATTATGGAAGAGGACCGCCCTACCAAATATGGAGATGGCCAACAAACTATTATAACATGGATTGATAAGCTCATCCATTACTTTGAATTCTAGGAATACCTAAAAGGATTGACAACCTCCCAAAGGAGAAGGTACATACTCCAGTCAAGAAACTACTTAATGGTTGGTGACACCCTCTACCGACGAGGTTTCAATGGCGTGCTTCTCAGATGCATATCACCAGGCAAGACTGATGAAATCTTGAAGGAATTCCATGGTGGATTCTTGAGAGGAAATTATTCATGGCAAACCATAGCTTCTAAAGTCTTAAGGGCTAGATTGTACTGGCCTATGGTGTTCTATGATGCATTCAAATAGGCTCAATCCTGTGAAAAATGTTAGATATTTGCTAGAAAAGCTAAACATGTGACTCTTCCCCTATGGCCAGTATTAGCAGAAGAACCATTTTAGCAATGAGGACTAGATTTTATTAGTGAAATTAATCCAAACTCAGCGCTGGGTCATAAGTATGTGCTCATGGCCACTGATTACTTCACAAAATAGATCGAAGCAGAAGCTACCAAACATGTTGATCAATAGATGATGGTGAGCTTCTTGGAGAGGTTGATAACCAGGTTTGGCATTCCTTCCACCATTGTATCTGATAATGGTACTCATTTTATAGGAGCCAAGACCTTAGAGTTTGCCAAAAAATATGGAATCTATTGGAATGCATCTTCAAATTATTATCCACAGGGAAATGGTTTGGTTGAATCTACCAACAAGAATCTTTTGAAGATAATCAAATGCAATATAGAATATAATCCCAAGACATGGCACCTCCTTCTTGATCAAGCATTATGGGCAGATCATATCACTCCTAGGAAGGCTCTTAAGACATCTCCTTAGGCACTGATGTATGGAAGGGAGGCAATCATTTCGATCAATATAAAACTCTGCCCTAAAATTCATCAACAAGGTGGAGGTGGAGGATATTCCTGCCATAGAGAAAATGTTAGCCCAACTCATCTAGCTGGAGGAAAAATGAAATACAACATATAATAACCTATGCCATCATCAAGATGTTGTCAAGCGCTGGTTTGATAAAAAAACTATGCCTAGAGAATTTTGTGACGGATATCTAGTCCTAAAATGAGATGTCAAATGTGTAAAACCAGAGGCCCATGATAAATTTAAATCATTTTGGTCATGACCTTATCTCATCTAGAGCTACAAACACTCAAATGCGTACCAGATACAAGATCTAGAAGGGAATTTGCTACCCATTCTTGTGAATGGTCAGTATCTTAAAAATTATGCTTAATCCTTCCTAACACCAAAATGTATATATGTAAATACCCTTTCCTGCTTTATGTTTTGTTTCTTGTAAAGAGGTTTTAAATAGTCTATCAAATTTTGGCTCAAGTCCACATGTAGTCTCTGAGATCATCATCTTGGTCGAGTTTCAACCACTTTAGAAGATTACCAGTTCTAGCAGATAAGAAGAAGGTGTCAATTGCTAAAGAACTCAAGCATGGCAAAAAATGGTGGAAGAACCTAGTAACCCACCAAGATAAAAAAACCTGCCCACTTTGGGCGGAGAAGAGAGGGAACTTAGAACCAAGGGGATGCCCTTGTTGAAAATTAGGTGGATAGTCCAAAGCATGAAACCTTACCTCAAAATGTCTCGATTCCCGCCATAAAAAACTCACATTCGATGATGTGGGAGACAACTGTATACATCTAAAATGACGTTCATGCCGATCAATGACCTGAACCACTCCCACATGTTTCAACTAGAGGTAGGAATTATTAATACAAAATCATGGGAAAAAATTATCATCATAATGCTCTAAGTGGGAGACTCGGATCGCCATTCGAATATAGATGTCAGACCACATCCCAAGGATGCCAAAAAAATAACAGTTGAAAGAAAAGTAAGGCTAATGGTTGGTGCACATCCCAATGTAGACATTCAAAACACTACAAAGAAAGGTACACTTCTCTAGGAGGGTAAGCGACTGACATACCCAGTATATCCCTACCCCTAATCATCCCTTACCAATGAGGAAGCATTAAAATACGACATAATATACAAGGAAAGCAAATATATAAGTAGTTGGTTTGTGTTGCTCTGACAGGACGAAGTGACAAGTGCCTCCATTTCATTGGTCACAGACTCAACCCTAGAAAATTTTAAAGATTGACAATCATCAGAAGGAGTTCATCCCAAGATATTTGCTTCATTTTTGGTGAAATACCTCCAACAATATTGTCACCGCCTTGCACACAACCCTAGTCACATGCTATAAATGACTAGAGAAAGAAGCCAACGAGTTTCTCTTGGCCTCGTCTAAAGTCCTGATAAGAAAATAAGACATGGCGGAAGCAACAATACTCATCCTAAAATCTGTGAAGTCTTGATAGTTTTTGCCTTTGATAATTTTATAGTAATTAAAGAAAGTCCATTAAAATGGGAAAAATGAATACAAAGAAAATGTTGGAAGACTCATACGAAGGCCTCAAAGACACTGAGATAATAGTCAAATGTAAATGCAGGATTACAAGGGAAGCCTTGGTAGCCCTAGTAGCGAATCTGTCCAACCACAAGCCAATGGCGGTGGCTTGGAGGAGTCATCTTACCCCCTTTATACCCTTTCCTATTTACCCCTACCTCGAGTTGGCACACGCAGTAGCGTCACATTATAACCCTACAAATGACAGAGTTCGATATGCATAGGGTTGTGTAATATTTATTATTAGTGTTGATACTATTCGGGAGATATTTTGTCCAGAGAGTGCTATGCTTCAGGATCCTTGGGGAAGCATTGGACATAGAGTAATTGGGGTGAACAAGGAAGAGCAACGAGTGCAGTTTCTCAATGATAGCCCTAAGCAGTGGGTAATAAAAGATTTCGAAGGGCTACCAAAGGGTTATGAGGTCAAATCCTGGCCATTGACAGATGTCAAAGAAGAATACCTGTCTATTTTATCTCTCTTGGATGCCATGCTAGGTCTTTCCTCAAATGAAGAGGTCTACCTATATAAATTGGTAATGGGTCACGACATCTCTTGGTCCACAAATTTTAGATTCGATCGAGTGGGGTTTTTAGATCAAAACATTCGAAACCAATTGGTTGAGTATCAAGGAGGAATGAGTAAGGAATTCCAATATGTATCTCATCTAACCTGGTTGATCTTTCGTCACATGCCTCATGATAGACATTTTGTGAAGATTCAGGAAAGGAATGATAGAGGAGAGGTACACCTGCCTGTTGAGTGGACCCATGTTATTAGGAAAAGTAATTCATATATAGAATTTAACAAATAATTTCTAGGACCTGATATTTTATATATTAACCAATATTATCCACACCTATCCCAAAAAGTTGTGAATTTTCTTCAAACCAATTCTCAGGAAATTGGAGACTATTATTTTATGCAGGAGGGTACTTGCGTCAGGCTGTATGGATTCTTTGATTTTCCCTACTTACTACACTTCTATGTCATGAAATGTATTTTTAGTATGGAGATATATCGATAAATTTGCTATGTTGAAGCAATATGGGGAAATGGGACTAATAAGAAGGTGATTTTCTTACGGACCATAGTTTTTGATCCAATTCTCCTGCCCAAGAAGAACTGGACTCATTTTCACCAACTGGACTAAAGGTTGTCAGTTATCGGACTTCCTTAAGTGTCGCCTAGGTGGCACTATGATCCTAACCTTATTCTGCAAAAAATATTTATAGATAATAACAAACCAAGGTAGTTAAGGTATCATGAGAATGAAGGCAACAAGATAGTTTTGAAATACATAAACCTGTCGAAAGATCAAGTTTCCCCCTTCACCAGATTTAGCATGCACAATCGATCGGTGTGGAGGGTGGACTATCCATACCAAAAAGTATTTAATCCAAATAAAGACCCTTCTCAACTGATAAGAGGGGCACTATTTTAGGAAATCATGAACAAAAAGGACTAGTCAGAGCACAAAATTTGAATAACGGTGGATTATGCGCTGCAAGCGGGATGATACCGAAGAAGCATATCCAAGGGGTCTAATGTGGATTTTTTTGCTAAATACAATACTAATTATGAGCCCCTGAAGAAGAAGGATAATGAGGTAGAAGACCTGAATCCCAAGGTTTCAAAGGAGGATCCCCAAGACCCAAGGCTCAACCAAGAAGACTCAGAAGAAGATGATGAGGAGCAAGAAACCCAAAGTGATTTCCAGGCACCAGCCACCTCATTAGGGGGAAATATGAGTGAGAGAAGGGCACCACATGTAGGCCCTTTACTAGAAGCCAGGGTGACTAGATCATCTAGTGGGGCGCATCCAGAGAAAGCTCAGACGTATGTATCTCAAAAGGTCCAATACAACAAAAATTAGAAAAATGCACTAAGCCCTGACCGATATCAACAACGACATGTGGTAACCCTAAATATACCAAATATGGAAGGAATTATGGCCTCGAGCTAGGTCCAAATATGACCTTAGGAGAAATCCTAAAGGCCGCTTAAGAACAAATCATAGTAGAGGAGGTGGTCTCACGAACACCCCCCCCAGAAAACTCATTTACCACAGTTGATTGAAGATTCCCCCATCACTTCCCAATTTCCATATGCTAAAATAATACCCACTATAGATCATATGATTCATATTTATCCTGAACACTTGTCCCTTGAGGAATCGCAAAGATGTCCACTGCCTCTGCCAACCAATACACATTGCAGATATTACCCAAAAAGGAACCCTTGTCTAGCACTCCTCAGCGCCAACCAGAGCAAGAACATCCCAATAAGCTATCCCCTTCCATTATCTATCTACTGTGCTCCTTCCAAGACTGCACCTTAGCCCTATGTATAGTAACCCCATTGCCATATTTTTTGACTAATCCAGTTGTTGTGCAGGTAACAGAAGCGGATTTACTAGAGGCATACTCTATGTTAAAAAACACTCAGGAGAACCAGAAGAGGTGGGAGGACCAGCAATAGGAGGTGTTCAGAGAGGAGCGCATATCGGTGGCCCCTTCAATGCGCATGGAGCTGGAGCCTGTTGATGGGATGCTTCATGAGGTGGTAGCTATACCAAAAGTTAGCAAAGCCCTTATCGAAATGGAACGGGAGGATTGGGATTTACAAGTAACGTCTAAGGATGTTACAAGAATACCAAAAGCACAAACCCTCAGGAACATGCATGTATAGGTTGATATCCTATTTTGGTAGAGTAGCAAAGAGGAGAGAGATTTGAAACAGGCCAAGAAGAGGATTATCAACTTTGAGGAGCAATTGAAACAAAAGAAGGTAGGATAGAGAGATTTAGAGCATCAAGTGCAACAATTACAAGAAGGATTGAATAAGGTCACCTCAGAAAATGTTGCAAGAAAAGGATGCGAAGATTAAGGTATGGAAAGCAAAGTTTTAGACCGCTCAAGAATTAGCTAGCAAGTAAGAGGTCTAGGTCCAAACTAGGTAACAACAATTTCAAAATGCCATGGATGAGACTATGGACGAGATTGAAAAAGAAAAGAATATGCCTCATGGAACAGTGATCACCAAGTCTTGGATAGGTGTCAAACTATTTTATTTAGACAAGACAAGGGATGATATGATCAAGGTACTCCCCACTTTCATAGAAAGGCTTATTGACGTAATGTCAATCTAAAAATGGATAGAGGAGGAAGCATCAAAGAAAGGACAAGTGGTCCATGGCATGGGATCCCAGGCCTTCGCTATTAAGACAATGTTCAAGTGAGCAAATCCCACCTTGATGAATCTCTCAGAATAAGAGAAGGATCACATCAAGTGTCACATGGATCAAGTGCTCTCTATCATAGACCTTTACTATGAGAGCAGAGAAAGTCAAATGATATTCAAAAGGGAGGTGGAGAGAATGAATGGCACAAATGTAGAACTAAAGGAGCTTGGCTCACTAGAATTCTAGGAGAGTAATAAGCAATTCTTCATAGTGAGGGTTTTAAATGATCAATTTAAGCACTAAAGCAGGATCACAAAGATATCAATGCTCTCAATGAACCTGTGGAAGTCAACAAAATGATGGACATCATCTTGAAGTTCCCATATCTCAGTGCCAAAGTAGAATAAGTGGCTGAACAATATGCGAACCTCCCTTATAGAAATCTGAGTTGGTTGGAGGACATTGATGATTTTTGAAGATTGCATCCCTTCCCCCGACTGTCGAATGGGAATGCATATGTGATGATTTGAAAATCCAACCTCTCGTAAAGTTAGCAACACAAGTTGAGTCTTCTAAAGGATAAGAAAGGCAGCGAGGTGACTTTGCCGCTGCAAGCGAATTCTAGGTAGGATCAAAGGGTCCCAATGGGCCAAGTTCATTTTGTAAATTTTGAGTTTTGATTGACTCTACATCCCAATGGATCAAAGTTAGGGTCATTTTTGTTTGGATTTTGGCTTAATTCTCAGTCGAAGGTCTGGGTTCACTACCTTTTGCAAGATAAAGGGCCCTTGAGGTCACCAAGAATGTAGGGTGGAATACGCAATTTTGCTAAATGTCGCCCAAACCAAAGAGGAAGCTCATATTTTGAGCGGGCCATGATAAGGTGGAAGTTTTCACCATGAAGATATGCTCTGCCCCTGGAAAAAACCTCGCTCGAACCATGGCAAAATATTTTGGCAAAAAGATAAAAGTGAAGTGTCGATGTTGCCTACCCAATTGGGGTAGAATTTTGTAAGAACACGAAGGATGGCTTCATCCTAATTGTCTCACCCCAACATGGATGGAAGGTTGAAAGGAATCGTAAGGGCAGAGTTACACAGAGACGTCCATCCTAGGTAGGGCGACCATTTTGAAGATCCTTGGGGGCAAAAGGAGTCCAAAAATTCTACCCGGATGGAATAACAAAAGTGGAAGACGATCTGTAACCCACAAGAGAGTATCGAAATATCCCACCTGAGGTTAAGATATGATTAAAAGGGGTGAATTTCAAGTGGAGCTGATGCTAGCATAGATCTCAAAGCCTAGCCCTAAGGCATTGTCACTTGTATTTAATGTCGATCATCAGACACAACAATATACTTGTTGAAGCCCCATGTTGAAGCTTAAGGATAGACTTCCTCGTCAATATAATGCAGTCAAAGAGGGGCATATTGTAAGCAAAGTTAACGATCTACCTCCACAACCAACACCATAAATGAAGTAGGTACAATTGTGTCATCCAAACCAGAGCAAGGAAGAGGGGATAAAATTAATAGATAACATTCGAAGTTGTATCGGGTTCCTTGAAAGGCCTAGTCAAACACAGTAGGAGGTCAGAGAAATCATACCCCACCGCTTGGAGGGTACGATGTGCTTTAATGAATTCACCCAATGTAAGAGAGAAGCCATATATTTTGGCTATAAAAGATGAAATGTAACCCATTATGGGGGTCGACTCTAAGCTATTATAATTTGTATGTAAGACTTGGAATTCATTAATAAAAACAAGACATTGCTTGATCTTTAAATCATTCTACTCACATGTATGTATTTTTCATGTTTGTGCTTTTTTGCTAAAACTGGTAAATGAGTTAGCTGTTATTCTGTTATCTAGATTCTGGCAGTTCATTTATCAACTTTAGAATTTACAAACATAGTGCTAAGCATAAATGATAGTAGTTGGAATGTATTAACTGGTCTATTAAATGATTGTATGCATGAGTGTACTTCCCATTGCTATCTGCATATATCTTTATGCGGCTTATCTGCCCACTTTAACTCACTATCATTCCCTTTCATTTACTTTGTTCTTTGTTTTATTTAAATTCTATTAATCCCCTTTGAAGTTGTAAGGAACCGACCTTCTCTGGATATTGGCTATTGGGTTACATCACCCTTTGGCCTTTCAATGTTGGTCTAATCCACAAGGTACACAATCCTTCCATTAGGTGCAGTTTATCGACCAATAAATACCATAGCTTTCTTTAGCCAGGCACTTAAGGACTACGAAAAGTGCTACAATTTCATCAACAAGAGAGTTTATTATTTTATGTGAAGCTTAAAAATATTTAGGCATACGATATTCAATAATAAAATCATAGCAAATGTTATACACTCTAGTGTCAAGCACTATATCATGAATAGGAAGACAAGTGATAAGAGAGTCGAATGGATCACCCATGTCCTTGAGTATGATATTAATATCAAATCCACCAAGTTGATTAAAGGTAGAGCACTATTCCAAAGGTTGGCCCAAGAAGCATAAGAGTTAGAAAGAGGAGAGGAAGAATGCCTAGTCATTTTTGAATAGGGTGCGGATTAGGTCTAAGATCATGTCAACTACATGTTGTATAATTGGTACCCACCGATTTTGAGCCAATTTCAAAGGAGGGCATATAGGCTATATAACACACTTATACACTCATTGAAGGGAAGAACAAGTGTAAATTCTTCATTGGGAAAAACTAGAACATTTCATTACCTCTCAAACCTATTTTTTCTAATGAACCTTTCTTACAATGAGGGCTAGATTTCATAGGGGCAATTAATCTACCTTCCAATGAAGGACACATATGGATTCTCGCTACCATGAAGTACTTTACAAGATGGATAGAGGCAATCCCACTCAAGCAGGCCACCAAAAAAGTCATTATCAACTTCTTGTAGGAGATCATCACCCAGTTTGAAATACTATATACTATTATAACATATAATGCATTGGTATTCATTAGGAGTTTTAAAAGCATCTTCTAATTACTACCCATAGGGTAATGGTCTAGCAAAATACTCAAATAAAAATATATTAAGAATTTTGAAAAGGATAGGGACAACCAACTAAATTTTGTGGCACCAACATGTTCGATAAGCACTATGGGTAGATAGGATAACCCCTAAGAAAGGGATTGCTTGTTTTCCTTTCTCCCTGGTCTATGGTTGAGAAGCCTAGTTACCCATATCCATTGAGCTACCAACCCTTCAACTTCTCCATTATCTTGAGCTTCAAGAACACGATGCTATATCCTTGAGAGTAGGGAACTTGTTAAGGCTAGAAGAACAGAGAGAAAATACTAGATCCCACCTAGAAAAACATCAAGGAGAGGTAAAAAATATTTTGATAAAAGAGCCATCGTATAACAATTTCAAATTTATGATTTGGTACTTAAATGGGATGAAGACTAGAATAAACCAAGGAAGCACACCAAGTTCAACACCATGTGGAGTAGACCTTATGTTAGAGAGAGAGAGAGATAACGAAGATGGAGGCAGTAATAATTTTTTTTAAAATATTGAAGATATTACAAGATACACCAGTGAACAAGTCTAAAATAGATATTTATCCCATAAATTCTCCCAAATAGGGGCATTAGTTATAAATAATGGGAACCAACTATCTACCCAAACCACAACGGCTATAGTGACTATAGTAGTCGTCGATGTGGCAATCATCGCTACTAGAACCCACCATCACCTAAGCAACAAATTTCAAAACAAGTATATCACCATTAACTGACACACTATTCAAGAAGTCTCTTGGAAAATAAGGGAGGCCTCGTCCACATCTCATCCAATAGGGAGGGGGCATACACACAAAATAGATGGATGACCATAAAAGCTTATAAAACCCCCAAATTTTTCAAGGGCCATGCAATGAAAGGGTTTGTAATAGCCAATAGGTTTGTTAGATCCACTAAGGGAGATAAAACAAAGGGTATTTTATAAGGATCATGGAGGTGATGAAGAAGGCTACCCCTATCGAAACACCAGGTTGAATACCAAAAGAGGAGGCACGTGAAGAAGCCATTTTTCTTATAAATAAAGTAGAGAAGGTGATCGACCCCAAGACTTACATGAATACTAGGATTTTGAGGGAAGAAACTTTATAGAGTACTAAGATATCCCAACTAGGACTTTCTCTACTAGAATATGGACATCTTATTTGGCCTAATATATGGTACCTCAAGTGCATTAGTGCTCAAAATTTGTACAATCATGTGCTGCCAGGTTTGATGCTTGATAGGTGATGGTTCATGGGAAGGATGGGCACTTCCAAATTTTTATTTTTTTAGAAGCCATACAAAGTATGCTTATGGTACTCCAAGGGTTGAAATCGACCCTATTGTAACTAGTCAAGTTTTTAGGAAATGTTCCAATCTGTTGAAGGCTCTAAATGAGGAGATCCTTAATGAGCACCAACTAAGTGAGGTACCCCACATTCCAATGTCTTGGACCCCATTTAAGGACAATGCAAAAGATACCTTATGAATGACGACATTAATTTTTGGAAACAATTAATATAAATATATAATTTCAAAGGAGTTAGGGGTTATTTTTAACCCTAAGGTACACCACTTATGAAAGAGACTTGATCCTAGATTCTAGCACCTATCTGTTTTAGTGGATATGCGATGGGCTAGAGTATTTTAATGATATAGTGGTTTTCAAGTACTTATTATACCTAATGCATCTAGTCATGGCTCATAACCCATGATTATACCAAGGCCATGACCTAAAAAGACTAGAAGAAGATGGTCAAAGGCACCCTATGTTGCTTTTTATAAGAGCTCTTTTTCGAAAATCCTCCTACGACACCTTCATGAATAGGTTCATGATATCATCCCTATGTGCCTTAAAATGAGTAAAACCACCACGTATCCCAAAGGAGTGCTCATAAAATAAATAATATGACTACAAAGGATATTATTTTTTCTTGGAAAACCATACTATTATTTGCATCTTCAACTTCACCAAGCTAGTACATCGATATGTACGAAAAAGAGTATTTTCTTTAGAGATGTTTTGATAGCTAGACATTGTGGACACCACTTATAGGGTGGGATAATTATTACAAGGTCTTGGTTAAATTGGGAGATATTAACCATCTAAAAAGGATGATCACCCCCTTCCTAGAAGAAAACCTCAAAAGCCTAGAGCTCGAGGTCTTGAACGACCCATGGGCTTATGACCCGAATGGCATTTTTCAAGAATGGCTATCCAAAATCATGAATGCAAATAAGTTAATTCCCCCAAAGATGTACAAGGATGGAATTCTACTAGAACCCTAAAGAAAGTGGCTACACATTGCTCCAAAAGATTTTTTTTTTAAACTACCTTTTGGAACTTGAGCCCTGGTTTGACCTAGTTTAAGATGGAAAACCTAAAGGTATGGTGGATCCAAAAAGCAATATGATGTTAAGATTCAAAAATTATGGATTTATAGGTAGATGATGAGAAATAATCTCCATGCTAGGGGAAAACCTAAAAGATGAAAAATTCAATGAGTTATATGATGAGGTGAATGCATCTGAAAGCGACAATGACATGGAAGGGATTGAACAAGAGATATACCCTCAACAAGTGAGATAACAAAATGGCTCACTAATTAGAATCCTAAATCATTTACAATCACCACTAGAAACATAGGTGCCTGCTGCAAAGTCTCCTTTCTCTATCAATCTAGGTGAAGTTGCCACAACTCACCAAGCTCAGTCCTCAAGCAATACAACTAG
The DNA here is from genome assembly GCA_028583015.1 of Wollemia nobilis. Taxonomy (NCBI): domain Eukaryota; kingdom Viridiplantae; phylum Streptophyta; class Pinopsida; order Araucariales; family Araucariaceae; genus Wollemia; species Wollemia nobilis. Next base: position 13,717,816 of record JAQPPZ010001195.1, read on the forward strand.
GAAAAAGAAAGACAATAAGTCCAAAAAGAGGCAAAGGTATTCCCTTAATAATAAGAAGGTGGATAAGAAAAAGAAGAGTAAGTCCCCTATCGAGGAGCTCCCCATTTTGAAAGAAGATCCCCAAGGAAATCCTTGAAACTTATTGAAAGGAGGGAGAACTTGTTGAAGGTATCCCTAGAGCAAGATGCATCCCCTAAACTAGTCTATCAAAAAATACCCATTTGTTTAGTTATCCAAGTGCTTCCTTGCGAGCCTCCCTCTTACCATCTCACCTATTTCATCGACCCCCATCACTCCACCCGTGTCTTAAAATATCCCTTTTCTATAGTCTGCCATAACCTACACTCCACCATCAAATGTCATGACCTACTCCACCATGGTGTCCCTAGTAGGTCTTCCATCCCTTTTCCTTTTCATAAAATTCTTGCCATTACCCACTGAAAACCTATTGCAATTTGCTTCCCCTATCCTCTATCGAGGAGCTCATTTCTTGTTTACAATAAGACACCATTCAGGATCAATAATAGTTAAACCAAGAAGCAAAATGACAAGCCTCCCAACCTATTGCTTTGTAGAAGAGGACCACCTTACTACTTCAAGGGGAAGGGATATGATTGCTTAGCTTTAAACTAACAATATCAAAGGCATTAGGAGAAATATGAACCCAATATTACTGAATTAAGCTTTGAAGATGCACTGCCAGAGGAGTCCTTCAAACTTTCCAAAAAATAATCAAGATGATAACCCACAAATAGATTTTGGAGGTCAAAATGCTTGCTAAAAAAGAGAAAGAGTTAGAGGAAGACAGATAGATGTTTAATAACTCCCAAGCCAATGTGAAGACACTCAAAGCTAAATTGGTATGTCTCTATGCTAAATTCCAAGAAAAAGAGACCAGGTTGGAGGAGCAAAAGACACGAGTGAAGGCAGAAGTAGAGCCCCAATGGAGTGGTACCATTCATAGAGATAATCAAAGTTACTTGGAAAGGGGTCATACAAGAAGCACAAAGTCATCTTTCAATAACAGATAATATCTAATCCATCTCTTATCTATGTGCAAAAGCTTGAGAGAAGCTTGAAAGATTTGAAGAAACTATTGGTCCCCTATTTTGTGAGGCCCAATCCTTCTTGGCCATCCTAGCTTGAGTGGACCATTGATGGTGGGAATTGGTGGGACTCATAGATAAGGATTTCATAATCCAAAGAGTCACAACATTCCTAGCTTCCCAACAAGTGGACAAATCAAAACCTTGACCTGGAAGGTAGTAGAATAGAAGGGGAATAATTATGTATTGGTAGCAGCTAGACTCCCAACTCTCTTTGGACTAAATGATAATTTTATATTAGAAGAAGAGTATTGACATTGTCTCAGCCAACTATATAATACTAAAGCTCTCTAGGACCTCTTCATAGAAGAAAAGATGAATGTGATGATGAAGCTTGCTCTCCCACTAGATGCTCTCCTTCAAAAGGCCTAGTGAGAATACATGCCACATATCTTTGAGAGGCTGTGTGAACTCCAAAAGAGCTATTGATACCATAATTGGTCTAAGGCCCCTATAAATAAGGATTGGAAGGAAGTACTTACTATAATCAATAAGATTCAGGCATGACTCTATGTCCAATGAGAAAGGCTACTTGGATTTGGTGTTCTCCCTTCAACTAGTCGAAGGTTCCCTAGAAGCTACAAGAACTATAGTCAATCCTTTACTACATTTAATTTTATGACATAAGTCATGCCAAGAAAATCTAATTTTGATAGAGAAACCAAAGGAGTAGCTGGAATTGGACCAATCAAATCTCCCATAAAGCACCAGGCGTGAGGCGACACTAAATCCTGGTTATCAAAAGCAAAAGACAACGAGTTGAAGGAACTACTATCAAAATCATTGACTTGTATTTCAAATGTGGAGCTCATTAATAATTGCAAGCTAGCAACTACAACAAGTGAACTTGACCCCCTTTGTATGTTATAGTAGTACTTTTGCTATGATCATTAATTGGCATCCCTTGTTTGCTTCCTCTTCTCTCCATCATCTAGGAGGGAATTTTGAATTTTGTACAAATGCTATAATTACTAAAAAAGGGGAGTTGGAATTGTTATTGTGTCTTGCATATTACCTATGCCAATTCTCTCTCCCTTTTTCATTTTATTTCTCAATTTGGACTCAAGCCTTGGGCTAGCTATATGTACAGGTTGTTGAGCCTCCTTTGATCATATATAAATACATGCATATGTGAATAAATTTATGTTGAATTTCAATGTCATGTTTGGTTCATGTGTTCATTCATCCCATTGATTTTATGAATGGAAATTGCATTATTTTGGTCATGTTATCCATAGATAGGCTAGGTAGATTTTAATTTTATGTAATTTACATTTCCTATTATAAACTATTTTCTTTCTCTTCCCTTTTCCTAGAGAAACCTGATAGAAAAGGATAGAGTAGGAGAGATGAGTGCCAAATACTACATTAAAACAAGGAGCCAACCTAGGTAAAATTTTTTGGAGGTCATCCATAGGGGCCACATCTCATGCTCTTCTAAATTCCCAAGAATAACGCCTTGCACGAGTTGCAGGGCACCAGATGCACCCACTTGAAGAGATCCTCAACCGTAGGGGGTCATGGTGCCTAGGGCATACGAGTTGTTTTAGGCCCCCAACATATCCTAAGTTTTCAAGAGTCCTCAGAATGTAGAGAAGCATTATTAAGCACAAATTACAAAGTCAATCTTAGAGAAAGATGGGTGCAAAAGAGTTCTAAGCAATTATCGACAACCATGGTGAATAAGAGGACCTCTAGTAATTTAACAATAACTAAAGCATGCTCTTCCATTGATTCCCAAGTAGAAGGAGCTCCTTACTTTATGGTCTAGGAGGCATCAACTTAGACCTCAAATATTAAATCATTGAAGGACCTAACCATGAGATTCATGGATCCCAATATTTAAAAAAGAACCAAAAGTTTAAGAGGGTGCATTGCAAAGGTATAAATCTAACCAACCTATAGCCTTTAGGGCTAAAATTTGGAGTAGTTTCTTTGCACAATATATGGTGCTCAAGGTGCACGACTGTTATGAATTAGTTTTTGCATGTGCAATGTTCTATGATGCCCAGACCAGAGAGGTCAAATCCCATGATGAAAGCTTCAAGGTGGATATCACCCCATACATTATTCAACAAATGTTGCTTGTGCAACATAAGGAATAGAAAATAGCCATCGTGGATGCCATCCAATTCTTTCAAGAGATTCAAAACAAAGAGAAATTGAGTTTCCTAGGTGTCGTATACAATATTCACTTTGCCTTATTGTTAGAGTTCCCTATGAGTTGTAAAATGTTTGATGACAATACAAGGGATGCTCTAAGCATGTTGGTCTTCCTCTTCATCCTTGAAGATGATAAATCTATGATGATTTCTTGGTTATTATTTTCATGATGATGTAGACTCCTAGAAATGAAAGGGTGGTCTTTGATTTTAGCGAGATTATCACTAAGAAAATTTATGAAGGGCTAAGCCAGTTTTTAGCCACCCAAATATTCATATATTATTCATTTTTAGCCCACCTCATTTTGTACCAAAACCTTAGGTGATTTTTTATTTTGAATTTAAGGTGATCGGATGATAGAGTCCTTAAGCAGACTATCTCGTTTTGGATGGAGGTCCTATATAGGAAGTCTTCATATTATTATTTTATTGAATTTTTTTAGCTCAAGCCATTTCAAGTCTAAGCATATCAACCCTGAGCACCTCTCAAAGTATTACGACTTGTTTTTGCAAAAAAGGTAGTGAGGAGATTGGTCTTTTGCAAATGATGCTACCCTTTTTAGGTTGTATAGTTTCAATTTGTCTATCTTCTTGCTCCTCATGTTCATCTTGATCATAGTTTTTGCATCGAAGGTACTCAGGAAGCTGGACTTAATTGATAAGACATTCAAGAGGAGATCTAAAATAAGCTTTTACAAGCCTCCTCTTAGCCTAGGTGGGGTGACCTTGATGAGGAGAAAATCCTCTACTAAGGAAGAAATGGTAAAATTTTGTGTGGAACACCCATTTGAGAAATATGATGTGGATTCTCTGGAAGCAAAGATTTCCACTTTGCACCAGTTACCTATTAAAGAAAATAAAATTGTGCTTAGCAAGGAAGATTATCTAGAAGCCAAAAAAATATATGATTTGGTGTAATTTGACATTGAAATGATAAAAACTATGACAAAAAGGAATGACATGATTTTTCTTGAGATAATTTTACTTCATGCTTAATTATTTGTTCAATAGATGGATCAATCCATTGAGATTTAAATTTATGAGCATTAAAAATAGAAGAGATTCTTGGAATTGTAATTTTTGTATTTTTAATGTTTACCACTAAACACTGGTGACTAACTGTGTATGGTCCCAATGAGTTCATGAATGGACTTCCTAATCCAATATCATATCTAGAATCTTTGATCTAGATAAAATATGTAAGTATTACCTTATTCTCAATATGCACTAGAGTTCTTATGGCAAAATATTTCAAACCTCTATTACCATTCATTGTAGACACTTGGTACTCTTTGCTTGATGTTAACCATTTATCAACCACTTTTTCATGAGCAAAATTGATGTTTGAACCAATGCCTATAAAAGATACATATTTAACAAAACATTCATGACCATATTTTGCAACCTGAACTAGAATTAAATTTAGATATTGAGAATTAACAACTTTATTAATTTGGACATGAACCTTTTTAGATCCTATTGGATATTTTGTAAATGATTTTTGATTTGTAGATTCTAAATTACTAAAATTATTTTTGAAAGGTGTTAGAGCATGGGGATCCTTGAGGGGATCATACTCAACCTTTTTAGGGATTACTGGTTGGTCCTCAATATATGAATAATATGTCTCACCATCATCTATTTCTATTTTAGTTATTCCAACATCTGATTCCTCTACAATATTTTTACCTTTATGATTCCACCTATAATCTACATATGCATATTCTAATTTATTCTCTAATATTGAAAATTCATTATCAGAACAATCTTCAAGAAAAGGCATGGACCATTATGAACTACATGGTGATATAGAGTTGAACATAAACATGGTATTTTATCCAATTCTTCATTGGAGTCATCATCAAAAGATATTTTATCTTTTTCATCTTCAAGTTCAAATTCATCATCAATAACATACAAAGGAAGATGATTTTTTATTTATTCAAAATTTTTAATTGTTTCAATTAATGACCATTTTGCATTGATATTTTCATCCATAAATAAAAATCATATATATTTTGGAGCTTTTGTAGGGCAATTAGATGCATAGTGGCCCTTATTTTTGCAAGAAAAGCAACAAACATCTTTTACTAATTTATTTTGTCGTTTGCCCTTATTTTTGTGAAGTACATATATGGCTTGAACCTACCCTATTTCATTTTTTTGAACCTGTACTTTTTCCTAGGTTTAGCAAATTGGCTTCCAAATTTATGGGCTCCTTCAACTCCTGAATAATATCTATTTGATAATTTTGGAACCTTTTGTTGAGCTTTATTCATAAAAAAAATTCTTCTAATTTCATGTTTGACCATTTCAATTAGGTCAAAAAAGTACAAAGTATTGAGATCAATGGATTTATCCAAAATTTTATCCAATACTAATTGGCCAATACTTTTAGGGATGGAGGATAAAAATTGGATTTTAACCATATTTTCTTTGTGCAAATTTAGTTGGTATACCTTCTTCATATACTTTGTGCAAAAGTCTTCAAATTGTAAAATATATCCTAATTTCATACGAGCCAAAAGTAGTCTTTCTTTTGTTTATTTTCTAAATCAGTGCAAAATTTTGTCATTATAGCAATTTTTAATTCTTATATACCTACCTGGTATACTTGGTACTTTGCTTATGAGGAAGCATTTACCCACTAGTGAAATACATTCACTACTATGTTCCTTGTTGCTATTTCAATAGTTGTAGTGTGATTCCATTCATGCATTTGTTACAAAGACAGATAATGATTAGCCTAAATATTGATGGTGTCAATGGGATTTGACTCACCATATAAATTTAACACCACTACTTCTTTAGTAGATATTGGCACCAAGTTTTTTTGTTAGGCAACTACCCCTTTTTTGAATTGTGTCCTAAAAATTTTGGACCGAATTAAGCCTTCTGTTGACTTTCCCTTTCATTTAGATAATTATTTTGCAAAGGGGTTAAACCCTTATGGCAATAATGACAATGGTTTTGTATTTGGGGGAAGACTATATTATAATTTATTTGCTTCTTTCTGCTTCTTATGTTTTTTGTTAGTTTGCTTGTTTTGATAATCTACTAATGTATAAAGATTATCATTAATGACTTTTAAATATACTGCTAATGCATCTAATTTATCATACATTTTGTCTATATGGGCCTTTGCATGCTATGTCCAATTATTTATGTAATTCGTCTATTTAATATGTTATGATTGGCCATTGGTAGAGATGGCAAAGTGTTCAAGGAAACATGAGAGATTTGCTCTAGTCTATGATGGTTGTTCTTTTTATAATGTTGTATAAAATGCCTTTTTGGATAGCCACTTGCCTCCATTATTAAAAACAATTCCCCGATTGTTGCTATTCTATGGAGTTTGATGAACTAGAAGCAATTGTTATTTCCCATTATCTTCAATTGAGGTTGTACCTCAATTTGGGGATTAGGATTAGTGGTCCTAATAAAAATACTTTACATGCCCTACGACAAAGTTGTAGTTTGAATATCCTTGTTAGGAATACCATTGGTACTTGGTCTACTAGGTGTCACAAGAGGCGGTGATCTCGGGATTGCAGGATCAGTGACCAAATCAACTGTCCCAATATAGAATGCAGTTCTTCTTGGTACAAGACTATTTTTTTTCATAGGGATTTCATCAAACTTTACATTATATAGGTATTTGTATATATATTAAAAACCAACAATATATTCTTTTATGCTTACATGTCTACCTATTTCCAATATAGTCTTTGATCCTACTAGTCATTGAACTCCACATTTGATTTTTGTAGGCAAAACATAGTATTTAGGATTGTGAGAACAAAACTTGCATCTATAGTGCAGTAAACTAAACCTGGAATTAGATCTACCCCATTTAATTCCAAGAAAAGGATAAGAGCATTTTTGATGTGTTTGCCATCAAGGGATAATTTAAAATTAGGCTGGACTATACAAATCCCATCCTCATACAACTTGCCTTTAATTTGGGTAATGATAACATTGTCCTAGTTAGTGTGGCAAACATCTACCAGTGCAGTAAGGTATTCTTCTCCTATGCCATGATTAAATTAGGGGTGTACAATAATGTCTAGTTGTGCGATGTGAACATTAAAGAATCCTAATTGCTTTAATTTTTAACCTCTTTTTATAAAATAAATGGGAGAAAAATAGGTCTAATACCGACCCCTTCAACTTACAAATTTAATTCAAATTGTCTAATGGTATTTTTTTATTGAAATTGCTGCCAAATTTTTTATTAGCCAAAATATTAAGAGAACAAATACAATATAAAGACAGACTGTGGTCTGGGTGCCTACATCCAGACTGAATTATCCAATGGTATTAAGCATTTAGACCCTAAAATTAATTTATTTGTATAGATAAAGTTTTAAAAATGGGGGGATATTCATAATGTTCATCTTTTGAAACAAAACTCTCCATTTCAAAACTAAAATTATGCAAGGGCAAAATAGTGGTACCCAAATTTATAGCTAAAACGAAATTGGTGTAAACTAAAGTAGATGTTGTTGTAGAAGATATTGAATTGCTTCATGAAAATTCCATTGACGAGATCAATCCAAACCAAGATAAGAAACAAGGCTTTAATACCAAATTAAAAGAATGGCAGCAAAAAACTATCGATAAAACTGAGTTAGTAGACTGCAATCTGGCGAGAGCCTATCATCTATACCAAAATGATAGGATGTTTATGGATTTTCTTTGAAGATAAGTGAAATGCAACCTAGCAAGAGGTTGTCTCTTCATATATACTTTATGCAAACTCAAATTATTAACATAACTGCACTACGATAGGGTCTTTCTATAGGCTTCTATTAGTTTTCAAAACATAAAAGAAATTACATAAAATTCCATAATGTTCTTAAGAGGGCCGCATGCACGCACACACACGTGCACACACACACATGCACACACGCGCACACACATATATATGTATGTATGCACACACACATATATATATATATATATATATATATATATATATATATATATATATACATATATGTATACATATGTATGTATATAATATAACAATTATGAATCCCACCAACTTGGTATTATCAATTCCTATGATTATATACTATTGTTAAAACACTGTGTGTGCGTGTGTTATAACAATAATATATAGTAATAGGAATTGATAATACCAAGTTGGTGGGATTCATATTTTATAGGTTTAACAAATCAATAAAGTAATTTAAATCATAGCAAAAAGTATTGGATGAAGAATGGTAAGCATTGGGTTTGAGGACTTGTATCTATAACAAGAGAGAGTTTAGAAGTACTGTCTCAACATTGGTTTACTGTATTACTAAGTATGGATTCTATTTGAGTGATCCAAGGTAAGAGGTAATTTTTATTTAGTTCCATACTTTCATCAAATACTTACAAGGGGAAATTGAAAAGCTAAGAATCTAATGCATGTAGTTCAAGCAACCATTAATGTAGTAAGGAAATCAAAGATGGAGATAAATGCAAGGGATAAAGGATTATGTAAAAAGGTAATGGTGACAATACCAAAGCTTCATTTTAGTAAGAATATACTAAATGAGAATATAAAATACCTAGCAACAAGGGGATTTACATGTAGATTTTTGAGCATTGAATTAAGTTTAAGCTATTTCTATGATTGGGCAAAGTGGATACAAAGGATAAGAGCTAAGTAAAATTTTGCATCTACATATGTGATTAATTTATTATGATTTAAAAAAAACAAAGGGTATAGAAGATATATATAAGGAGATCTAGAGTTTTGTAGAAACCTAGATCTTTCATAAAATATTAGCATATTAGCTTTAAACCTTACAAGGAAATCCCATCATTAACCCTAATGTGTATAAAATTATTTGCCCTTCCTATGAGTTTTGAAATGAATAGGTTTGTCATAAAATTTGAAAAATTTCTAAGAGAGCATATCAAAACCTTAAGGATTACAATGGAAGGGTGACTTTCTACATATGTAAGAATATGTGTAATGCTCAATCTGGATAGAACTTTACCAAATACGTTATCATTTGAAACAAAGGGTATGGAATGAAATAAATATATTCAATATGAATGTATCCCCTTTAGATGTTCTTCCTATCATAAATATGGATGTTGGATGAGGGATTTCAAAGATAACGAGAAAAGATATGAAAAAAGTAAAATAATAATAATAAAGATGATAAAGAACAGTTTCAAGAATTGAAAGTGAAAAAAAAATTCAAAAGCAAACAAATCCTACACAAGGTTCACAACAACATTAATTAATATTGAAGACAATGTGGATATAAGTGACGTAAGAAGAGCAAATGCAACAATTTGATAAATAGTTTTCTACGATAGGAAAAAATAGGTAAGAACAAAAGTTTACAGTGACAAGAATAAATATACAAAAGGGTCAAATCAATCCCACAAGAAACAAAAATTAAAATTATAACTTTTAAAAATACATTGAAAACTTACGAGAGGATACAAATCCAGCATTTTAGTTTAGGATGTTTTTGAGGACGAGGTTTTCCACTTAGTAAGTGAATCAAATGCCTTGATCAAGGATGGAAACAAAAGACACTGATCCTAGAAGAAAACATATAAATGATGGCAAGTTATTGAAACATAATTAGACAACGTATTCAGATGGAATTTGTAATTCAAATTAAAATAAAATTGTAAGACACATAAACTGTAATATAATTTAGAAGGAAACCCAAGCAAAAATAATTTCTAGATCCTAGATGTAATAAGAAATTTTAATTAAGAAAATTGAACAAAATTCATTCCTATGAGAAACAAAATAAAGTGCATAACCTAACATATAGGAAGAATGCAAATGTTTTTCTACAAGAAACAACTTGATGAAAATACATGAAGTGGAGAACTTACCAATAATAATTAGAAGCACCTTCAAAGATTTTTAGTTTGATGTGGAAGGACAATCATGTACTTTGGCTAACTTATGGAATTTTAGAAAATAATTGAAGGTTTTCTTAGGGTGATGGCATCCAATTAAATTTCCATAGAGGCAAGGAATCATATCTTACTTCCCAAAATTTAGTTTGACCTTATAGGATTAGGGTGTTAATTATATCATTATTGGGGTGACTTTAACTCTATATTAAGAATATTATAGGATGAGGGGGTAGGCAACATGAGTAGAAGGAAGATATTTTCTTCGAGGATTTTGTATATAGTTAAGCCTTATGGTACATTTTCCTACACAAGGGTTGGTTTACTTGGAGTAATAGCAATACAGGTAAGGAAGAAAGTAGAGCAAGAATGAGAGAATAGGTTGTATTAGAAAGGACTCAAATGGTAAAATTATGAGTTATAAATGATGGAGGATTGGACCATATTTTAATTTATATTAATGTTGAAGTAGAAGAAAAGCCTAGATGGAGATCCTTTATGTTGGAGAAGATTTAGTTGGATCATGTATTATTCTATGAGTTCGTAGAATATTTTTGGCTAACATACAAACCTAGACAAAGCTTTCTAATATTTCAATTTATTGTAAAATTAAAGTATATTAAAAATAAGTGAGGTCTTAGAACCAATAAGTTTTTAAGAATAGTTTCAAGGAAAACAAAAAACTATAATATAGAATGATAATCCTTTGGAATTACATCTTCTCTTTAGGTGAAGGGAACAAATAATAAAAGGGAAGCATATTCTACAAGAATAATTGGATATATATGGAAGTGTGAAGGTGTTTTGGGAGCATATAAAGAATTAGGTAGTTTAAAGAAGGAGATCACATGCAATTCTAATTGTTTTTTCAATCCACTATGGTAAGAAGGAAATGGAACAATAAAAAATATAATAACCCTAGGGGGAAGTATCTTGGAGTTCACAAAATAGATAGATAAGAAGTTGTGGAAATTTTTAAGAATTTATTATATGAAGAGGATATTGATAGGAAACCAATTCAAGATGTAGCGCCATAGACAATCCATCAAATTATTAGAAGACACTATAATGAATTACAAACAACCCCAATATCAAATGAGAAAATAAAGGGGTTGTATTCAATTTAAAAATATATGGTTCTTTAAGTTTGGATGGATTACTCGTAAATTTATTCCAATAGTTCTGGTATTTGCTAGATGAAGAAATGTGGTAATTGGTGAATGAAACCCATGCATCATGAAAAAGTGTTAAAGAAGATATATTCTACCTTTATATCACTCATTCCTAAGGATGGGGGAAACTCCTTTGATGGTTTTTGACCTACTTCATTATGTAACATAGTTTATAAGGTTATACCTCTATTAAGGTTATTTTTAATCAACTTAGATCCTTTATTTCTAAGTTTATCTTAGGAACAAAATGATTTTTTGAAGGGAAGGAATATTTCAAATTAAATTGTTCATATTCATGAACTCTAAACAAAATAATGGGCTTCCTCCTAATTGAATATTTATAATGCATATTATAGAGTTTGTTGGGGATTTTAATGGGATATTAGATAATTTTGGTCTTGATCAATTTTTTTGTGTATAGATCAAAATGTATTACCTATCTTATAACTTCTTAGTTCCAATTAGCAGGGATCTTGAGGGATTATTTTTTGCCTTTATAGTCCTTTTAATAGGGGACCCTATTTCTCCATATTTATTCCTCCTCATAGTATAAGCACTAAGGAGAAGTATTGAGAAGGCAAGAGTAGTAGGCATGGTTGACATTTTGAAGGTTTTCAACAAAGGGGATGTTCTCTCTCATTCCTTGGAGAGTTTGCAAAGAAGATGATATCATGATCATATCACATGTACCTTGTGTGAGAAGGATCTAGAAACATTAAACTATTCACTTCTTCATTGTTCCTTTACTTGCACAATTTGGGGCCACTTTTTCAAAAATATGAGAATACATTGGGGAGCTCCATCAACTTTGAGAGATTTGATAGAATTTTAGGTTAATTATTTCAAAACTAAAACACTATGCATTTTGTGGAGGATTGGTCCTACCTTTAATTTGGGAATTTATGGCTTGAAAGGAATAATAACATTTTTAAATCAAATTTCATTTTTTTCAATGGTTTATATGGGCTTAAAATAGGCCCAGTCATATTACATTGTGACCACCTAGTGGTATTATAACAACTTGGCAATTATGCATGTATTTATTGGTAAGATTCAAACCTCAAACTCCTTGAAAGTTAAGGAATCTGACTAGTTGAACTAATGCTATTTAATAAAATCAAATATTAAAATTATGCTCAAATTGTCAATCCTACTATTACCTTGCTTGTAGAATGTTTATTGACATACTTTTCAACATGGGAAGACCCAAGTGCATTAAAAGAGGTACTAGCCTCTTGGTTACAAATTTTAAATATACATATATGGACCATATGTGGCAATGAAGTTAATACAAAGGATTTGCTTCAATCTATGGTAAAATGGAAATATCCGAAAGTTGGATTTTTTGCAAAATTTATTATAATGGTGCTTCTAAAGGCAATTTGAAAAAATCTTGTAGAGGTGTTTTTTTTTTAAATAATGAAGGCAAAATTCTCTTCACTTACTCAAAATCACATAAAAATTTAATACACAATTATGTAGAGGCTATGGCATTTCTCATAAGGATTAAAATTGCTATTGAAAAAATGGAAAAAATTTCAACTAAGGGGGATTCACAAATTCTTTTTATTGCTATCAATAAATGGATGTGGGGTTGAACAAAAATAATATTATTTTTGATGTCCATCAACAATTGCTGAATAAAATATCTTAGAAATGTCAGCATATCTATAGGGAAGGAAACTTGATATCATATAATTTAGCCAATCATCATATTGATCTTTGTCTTGGAAAATTTTAAATTTTAGAAGTGTTGATCTATAGGGCTAATTTCTTTGAGACTATCTCTCAACCTTGCATACAATGCCTTAGAAAAGAAAGGTTTCAGTCCCCTTGACCTTAGAATCAGGTTGACTCCTAGCTAACCTACACTAACTTAATCTAGTCTAATGTTGAAAGTAAATGTAGAAAATAAAAAAAATGATAAAGGGTGTGAGATATCAAAATAAAATACAAGGAAAATAAATATTATTGAAAGTGTAATCTAACTTATGGACAAGGCCGACATTAAGTGATATCTTGTATAGACCTATAGGTAATCATTGTATGATTATATTATAATTTTATTATGTTAGCCATATGAGACATAATTAACCTTATTATGATTAAACCCACCTTATAACTTGTAAATAACCTATATTCCTATTGTTATATCAGCTTAGGTTAAACTCATTTATGTAATTGGGGTTTTGATATTGGTATAAATACCCCCACCACTCCATGCATTGTATCAGAGTGTTGTGATTCTTATCTACAAATAATATAATAAATTTTTTATGGTGTCTATGGGTGGCCTCTATATATTTATCTCTTTCATCCTTTTACACTTTTTGTATAATATTTGAGTGGATGCATCGCTTCTGTTAATTTTTAGAAATAGGTAAAAATTTCAACATTGTATAACAATGGGTATGGAGCTTCATCATTTGGTCATGCAAAATTTTAATCGAAGCTTGTGATCTTTCTTCCGACTTGTAGGGTAAATTAAATCTCAAAGCTTGATAAGTACCTTCAACAAAAGAGATAAAGGGAAGATCCAATTTTTTTCTATCTCCAATTATTCTATTTTTTTTTTGAGAATTTATGCCTACTCAAGGTTATGTCCCATTATTATTGGATTATTTTCTACTTATATTTTGTAGATCTAAATCATTTATAGGAAAAGAGGTATTGTTGCTTTGACTTTAGAAGGATGTCTTGACTTCTTCATGGAGAGTGAAACATTGTTTCCTCTCAAAGAAGACTTGGTGCTATTGTAAAGGAGGGAGAATTGTGATGCTTTTGTCCTAGTTTAAAGCTTTTGTTCCTTGGCTAGAAGAAGGAAAAAGAGGCATACTCATTTGCTTTAGTTCAAATCTTGCACACTATGCTTGTTTAAATGGTTTGGGCTCTTTACTATTATGGATCATGATGCCCTTCTTCATGAAGAAGGCACACCTTTGGACCCAAGAAATGATGGTAGTAGTCTACATAAGGGTGTTCTACCTTTTGAAGTAAGGAGACAAAGAAGAAATTTATTTCTTAATATTTTCCTTGAAAAAAATAGAAGGATTATTAAAAAACTGATGTTTTTAAAAAACATCACTCTAGGGTTATTTTGGAGGGTAAACTTCTAGAGGCCATAAATTTTGCATACAAAATCATTTTGAGCCCTTTTTTTTTCAAATCAAATAAATTTTTAAGCTCTTTGCATTGGTGGTATTTGTTCAATGACTCACTATAAGTAGGGGGATGTCTCATTATATGATTATTTTCAAAGCCTGTTGCCTAATTTCAAAAGGGTAAATTTATAATATGTTATGTAATAAAAATATTTGGTCTACATTTATGGAAGATATAGTTGGATTTGTGGAAGTTGTAGTAGTTTTGGGTCTTTTGAGGGCATATAAAAAATAATTCAAAATTTACTCTAGTCAATCCCTCTTCCTCCTTTGGGCTATTGATTTAGCTTATTCATGAAGATCTACTTTCATGATCTCTTATTTATTCTATTCTTGTCAAGGTACTCTTGTAAGTTTGTAATGACATTTTCTATATATAGGTCAATGCAAAGCCTCTTTTGGTGATGGAAACTAGGTGGCCTAAGGGCAAGTTGAAATTTTGAAATAAGGTTATTTATAAAATAAAAGGGAAGACTATGCTTCCAAGTCTTACCTTATGCGACTATAGAAGATTTAAGTAATTATTTTTTAGAGGGAGTACTCTTGGATTCTCTTTGTGATATGGAGTCTTTGTAGAGGTGTTCTTTAGACATGTGAAAGAGTATAATATCAGTAGTGATGACTATGATCCAACCAAAGGAGATTCTTGTGTAGAGGTGTTTTTTAATCAACGAATTTCCAAATGATGAGGGGGACCTAGACAAGTCTTCCTCAAGTGTGGAGACCTACTAGAGCACCTATTATGGGGGGGGGAAATATTATTGTTACTAATTTATTCTTTCCTTGGTCCCTTAATAAAAATTAAGAGGGGGTGTTGAAACTGTAATCTAACTTATGGCCAAGGATGACATTGTATAATGTGATCTTGTATAGGCCTACAAATAATTATTGTACAATTGTATTTAATTTATTATAATATTTATTATGTAAGCCTTATAGGTCACAATTAACCTTGTTATGGTTAAATCCACCTTATAAATTATAATTAACCTATAACTCTATTGTTATGTCAACTTACATTAAACTCATTTATGTAATTGGGGTTTTTGGTATTTGTAAAAATAGCCCTACCACTCCATCCATTGTATTAGGGTGTTATGATTCTTATTTATGGATAATATAATTATTATTTATGGTGTCTATAGGTTCCCACCATATATGTCTCTTTTTTACTTTTTATACACTTTAGTTCATTTATGGAAATAGACATAAATTATAACAAACACAACTAGAGACATAACGAGGCTAGTGTGTGATCAATTATGCCATTCCAAGGAGACTAAATAACAACAATTAAATTTTATCTCATGCTTACATACCTTAAAAAAAGGACTAACAAGCAAATGTAGGGCATCACCACTCAGAAATACATACAAGCAAATGTAGGATTAACAAGCAAAGAGAGGTCCAACAAGTCAAGACATAGTCCTATAAGAAGTTTAAATACAAATTTCTATTAATAGAAGAGTATGAGAATACATTCAAATAAAGTAGCTCTATCCTTTTCCAAAATGGCCAAAAGATGTTTATAATAAGCCCTAGGCTCTTATTTATAATAAATGGTTTCACCCTTTCCACCCTAAGTAATAATTTTCTACCATTATTATTTATAGTAAAATGATAAAAATATCACTTTTAGGCTATTGATCCTTACTATTGGTAGTTATTCTGACAAATTTTTGGATTTTTATAAATCTTTGGTTTGATGAATCACAATTCCAATGGATCATAACTTTCCAATAGAGGTAATGTTTTGTGATGAATCACAACTTTCCAATGAATTGAGAAATTATTGATGACCTCATGCTAATGTTGGAAGGAAAGTCGATGAGTTGCCAATTTGTTAATCGATTGGAGGTCCCATACTTAGCCATTTTTTGGAATTTTTTCTAAATTTTTTAGTTCACATTAGTACTTTTGGGGCTATAAAATTCCTTCTCATTTGTCATCTAATAGTTAATTCCTTACAAAAATTCAAAGGTAGTAGTCAAGCTACTATATTTTTTATGACTTTATAGGACACCAAGCTTGATTGGCAAAAGATCCTAGACGGTGCCTTATTTTTGGACATGGATTATTCAAAATTGATATTATATCATTGGAAATTTATAAAATTAGAGGTGACCTATATTCAACTCTAGTTCAACAAGTTCCAAAAACACCTATCAGTCTACACTAGAAATTAGGTCTAGATCATCTAACACCTCATCATCAAATGCCTATTGTTGATGTTGGATCATTTGAGAGGATATCCCTTGACATGCTATGCTATTTAATATGTCTAATGGGTTCTCTAACTTGGTGTTCTCATTTGAAATATCAAGAAAATTTTACCTCCTCATCTACACTATTACTTTTAATTAATCATGTTAGAAGCCATGAGTCTTGTATCTCTTGTTGCTTTAACCTACCTTTTCCTTTATTTAGTTATCATTTCAAATTGGATGATTATTTCGTCATTCCTTTCTTTTCTACTACTTGCACTTTGAAATTATAATTTTTCCTTTTCATTGCATCTATTTCTTGTTATAGTTTCATCATTGCATGTGCATTATCCAAGGCTTACCTTTTATATGATTCAACTTCAATAAATTCTTGAGCATATATAATAGCCATTGCTTATTGTGAATTATTTATTAGATGTATCATATGGAATGGATTAGCTATTTATTATATATACAATATGGAAATATAGTTGGCTAGGGTAATTTATGGCCTTGTTGTATCTATTAGAAGTGCCTCTGCAATCAACAATCCCTTACTCCTTTTTGCCAATGGGGATTGTGGGACTACAAGTGTGGAAAATTATAGAGCTCTTGGAAATATCTTGGTGTTGGTCATGAATCTGCCTAATTATAAAAATATGTACCCTAGACCTAACCAACATAGAAAGGCTGAAGGAAAGGGATGTCCTTCGGGCCAATCTCCAGAGAGGGCTGGTTCCCTTACTAATCTAAAAATTGGTATAAATCTTAGGGAGAGAAATTAATATAAAGATATGGGAAATATGATTGTAAGCTAGGAAAAATAGAGTGGGGATGAACTAGCAGCTAAATAACCAAGTCAAGCTCTAACCGACATTCATTAGAAAGAAGAGTATAGGAACCAATCACAGATCACAAATATGATTTCCAATTAACATTTCAACATTCATTTCTTCATCGGAAATTAAATTCAAATGCAAAATTTTAATTTATCTAGCAAAGGCAATGAATATAATAGAAATGATAGGTAGAAAAAAATCACATACACGACTGATCCAAGAACTAGAGTCCAAAGTCTTTCAATTGAGGCAGAAGTTAAAACTTAGAGTTTTTCAGAAAAATGTTCCTTCTCCTCTTTTACATCATTTTTTCTAGTTTTTATAGAGGATTTCACCTCTAAAATTTAATAAGCATTAAATAAAATGTCAACCAGTCAAATATTGATCAACAATTTTCTCCTCGACAACAACAAAAAAAAAATTAGCAAACATCTTAGGAAGCAGCGATCCATATTCAACGGAGAGTGCCTTGGAACCTAGCAAGAATTATTGGAAAATTTTTTACCTTCATGTCGGTTTCTCGAAAGTAAGCACCCACTACATTGGACGACGCCTAAAAAATGAACAGAATCATACCAAAGTCAAAAGCAAAGCAAATCAACATTTAATATCAATAATTCTTCAAAAATAATTTTGGAAATATCAACTTCTTTTCCTCAAGAATTAAATTTACCAGTCACCCAGGTGTTGTAGGTGAATTGGGGAGGAGAGGGCAATCCTCCAAGGGAGGTCCCAGGTTCGAATCTCCACCCTACCAAAAAGTTGAATTGGGTACCCAAAATCCAATTGATAATGTTGGTGCAGGCAGGGTTGGGTACAACTCCCGGGTGACTTTGATAGTGTAGAACCCCCTGTTCGTGGTCTCTCAGACCAAGGCGGCCCCATAAGGGGTTTTTTGCTTACAAAAAAAAAAAAAATTACCAGTCCTCACACTTTTCCAAAAATGATATGCGCTGAAAGTGCCATCGAAAATGATTTTTCCTAGAGGGGAAATGGAAAAGATGATTTTTTCCAAAGCATTGAAAGAGAGATGTATACCAACGAAAATGCCAAAACAAATCAATGAAAACATTAAAAGGTTAAGGAGACCAACAACAATGCACAATTTATATTTTATACTTAGAAGTTTTTACAAAAAAAGTTCTAGTGTGGAAAAATTGCCAACACTTTTATCTGCCTAAGTATAAAAATATGTGCCCTAGACCCGAACAACATTGAAATGCCGAAGGAAAGAGATGTCCTTCGGGCCAATCTCCAGAGAGGGTTGGTTCCCTTACTAATCTAAAATTTGGTATAAAGCTTAGTAAGAGAAATTAATAGAAGAGATGGAAAATATGAGTGTAAGCTAGGAAAAATAGAGTGGGGATGAACTAGCAACTAAATAACCAAGTCAAGCTCTAACCAACATTCATTAGAAAGAAGAGTATAGGAACCAATCACAGATCACAAATATGATTTCCAATTAACATTTCAACATTCATTTCTTCATCAAAAATTAAATTCAAATGCAGAATTTTAATTTATCTAACAAAGGCAATGAATATAACAGAAATAATAGGTAGAAAACAATCACATACACGACTGATCCAGGAACCAGAGTCCAAAGTCTTTCAATTGAGGCAGAAGTTAAAATTTAAAGAGTTTTTCAGCAAAATGTTCCTCATCCTCTTTTACATCAAGTTTTCTAGTTTTTATAGAGGATTTCACCTCCAAAATTTAATAAGCATTAAATAAAATGTCAACTAGTCAAAGATTGATCAACAAAAATTTTCTCCTCGGCAAAAACAATGAACAAATTAGTGAACATCTTGGGAAGTAGTGATCCTTCTTCAACGAAGAGTGCCTTGGAAACTAGCAAGAATTATTGGCAAAATTTTCACCTTCATGTCGGTGTCTCGAAAATAAACACCCATTGTAGTGGACGACACCTCGAAAATGAAAAGAATCATACCAGATTCAAAGGCAAAGCGAATCAACATTTAATCTCAACAATTCTTCAACAATAATTTTGGAAATATCAACTTCTTTGCCCCAAGAATTAAATTTACTAGTCCTTGCACTTTTCCAAAAATGATCTGCACTGAAAGTGCCATCGAAAATGATTTCACCCGGAGGGAAAATAACAAATATGATTTTCACCAAGGCATTGGGGCGAAAAGGAATTTTGCTAAAAATATGGGTAAAAATGGAATTTCGAACTGAAAAATGGGATTTTGCTGAGAAGTCGGGAAAAAATGGAATTTCACTGGGAAAGGGGGCAAAAATGAATTTTGTTCCATGTTGGGGCAAAAATGAATTGTGCTGCGACTTTTTCTAGAGATGATTTTCACTGTGCTTGGGGGTGAAAATAGAATTTTGCTACAAACAGGGGCAAAACTGCTTGAAAAATGATTTTGCTGCTCCTGGGGCAAAAATACCCAGAAGATGATTTCACTGCACTTGGGGGAAAAAATGCCCAAAAGATGATTTTGTTGGTGAAATTCATACTTAGGCAGAATTTTGGAAAATTTCGAATGTGGCAAAAATGGACACCCAACCATTGTTTTTTCCCGAAACCAAGCAAAAATGGTATATTGCTAAAGAGAAAGGTGAAATTGACTTTGACCTTTGAAAATGCATGAATTTTAGCAAACACATATTTACTTATTTTCACTGGTGAAAGTATTGAAAGAGAGATGTATACCAACAAAAATACCAAAACAAATTAGCGAAAATATTAAAAGGTTAAGGAGACCAATGACAATGCACAATTTATATTTTATACTTAGAAGTTTTTACAAAAAGTTCTAGTGTGGCAAAATTACCAACAATTTTGGTGGCTCTCGGGGTATTCAACTTGTCTGGATGCAATCGAACTGACCCCAACCCTTTATCCATTGGGCTCAACTCTCACCTTTGCTTGCTGCATCAGATGATTTATTTCGTTCAGTAGCCTCCTTCTACTCTCTTTTCGCCTGTGCCCATTCTTCCTTCTCCTTGAGATGTGCACTAGTGGTCTCATACACTACAACCACCTTGGCCCAAGAATCCTCATCGATCATCGAATGATTATGGAGTGAATCAATAATGAAGTGCAATGTCTAGATCTGGTCCAAGCTAATGTGATTGGCTCTTTGGCTCAGCTCTAGCAAGGGCGACTCAATGCAGGTTAGCTTTTTCATGAATGAAAATACCTGCTCTTCTATTATTGGTTCTATCCAGTTGTCAATCTATGAGGTATCCTCTACGAAATCTCTCCAGATTGCCTCCAACTCTTGCTTCGGAAAAATATCCCCATGATCATCAGTGAAGCTCAGAAATTTAGTATTAGCTACAACCTCGAAATAAATGAGTGAAATACAATGCTCCTTCTCATACATATCAAGCAACTTATGACCTTCTCTAGCCAGATCCAATCTAGAAAAATAATTGCGCAATGTTATCCTAGCATTAGACCAAGCTTGATCCATCCCACTCATTGGTTTAAATTAGAGGGTAGAATTAGCTAATGATTGAATCTTCAGTGCCATCTCCAATTTTGGTTCTAGATGCTCCTCAGCATATTGTAATGTTTCCTCATCGAGTATAATTACTGTTCGAGCCTCTTGAATATACAATAGAACCAAGAGTGCTTTTGCTGCCCATTTTGTGCAGTATTTAGTCAAAATATGGTGAGCCTCCTTGATTTTCTCCTTGGAGAAACCCACTGATTGTACTACCTTTTCAGCCAGCTGATTCTGTAAATTTTTGAGTTGGGCAGCCAATGCTTGCACTTATTGTTTTGCTTCTTCTTGGGCCTTCTGGTGTTCCTCGATCGCTTACCTATATCTTGCAATTTATTTCTCCAAGATATCTACCTTCTATTGTCAATGCTCTACGTCTGATTTCCCCATTTTTAGCTGTGCCTTATGTTCGGCTAGAGCATCTTCCAACTCGACGATCTTCGTTTCAACCTCAAAAAAATTCTTCCTAAAATGCTCACCATGCAAATAGATTGAGCTCATATCCACCTGAATATTCCCCATATTTTTTGTAGTGTCAATCTGTGTAAGGTCCTCTATAATGACTTCATAAGCATAGTCACTTGGAGCCATCTCTCCTTGGGGCTTTTGGACCTGAGGAATCATTTTCACAGTGTGGGACTCCATAGCTTCAGGGTCAAAAGAGACCTTCTTCAATGTTTTTGCTGGAGCTTGAGCCTCCTTTTGCTTATGATTTTTTAGCCATCATGATGAACTTTGTTGGGCTCAACTGATATTTTTTGCAATAGGGTGCTCCAGCACAACTTCCATCTCTGATTCTCAAAGATGGAAGTTGGCTCACAAAGGGAAATAGAGATGGAAAAATAGAGAAATAAAAATATCTTTCTGAGGGTTTGGCTCACAAAGGGAAATAAAAATAGAAACTATTGACAAAATAGAAACATAATATTCAGCTATAGTTACACTTACTCGAGAAGGGGCTGGTGTACTTATAGCCATGGGAAAACTAATCGAAATGGAAGATGAAGGGAGTGAAAATGGACATGAAAATGGGTTGGGTGTGGACACAAAAGAACTAAAAGAAAGGGAAATAGAAGGAAAGGGAATAGAAGAAGGAGCATTGGTGATCGGTGACTGAGAAACAGGGAGTGAAACTAAAGTGGAAGGTATGCTAAATGGGGGTAAAATGGAAGTGAAAACTGCTGAATGGGATGCGATGGTCACCAAATGCTCATGATCAAGGGAAGAAGATAGAGAAAATGTACCTACGGGCTCTGACACCATTTGAGCCGATGATGAAGGATGTTGTGATACTAATTATTTCTCATCCCGATCTTCCTCCATCTCCTCCTCAATATTTATGATCTCAATATTTTGGCCAAGATACTCTTCCTGGGCTATAGGAACAGTCTTTGAAACACTAGCCTGTGTGGCTAAAACTGCAGGAAGAAGATTTATGCCAGATGAAGAGACTGCACCAGTTATCAACTTCTTGGAGATGTTTGGAAAATAAAGTACCTCATCTACACTCATTTTCTTGTGCTAAAGCTGCTCTTTCAGTGAAAACTATTTTTCTTCTTCTACAAGTGGCACTTCTTTAGCTATTGGTCGCTCTTTTCCAGCCACGATCTCTTCGCTATCAGATATTTGAAATCTTCAAGGCATAACTTCATCAAAAGTAATCAGTTGGTACTTGTCACAATGCTCATCATATATATCTAAAAATACCTCATCCATCACCAAGCCATAGGCTGACCTAGTATTTCCTCGGTGGGTCCTCATAATCCACCAGTTGGTGATTTTCTCCTCAAACCAATCGGGCAACTGATTCTTCATTTTACTAAACAGGTTTGAAGGAGGAATCTGGTGCTTGTGGACTTTGGGATTATATTCAACTTCCATCTCATAGAAGTCATGCCATGGAGGGAGCGACGTCATCTTCTCAATGTGCCACTCGAGATCGCGCCCTTCTAGATTGTTCCTTTGCTACATAATATCTTCCCTGGGGTAGCAATGAAAACTCTTTGCTTTAATAAACTTCGTGAAAAGGCCCAAAGGGTCATACTTCCACCATTGGGGCAATTCAACCAAACCAAGGTCATAGAGGGTTTCAACAATTAGCTCATTTTGCCCCACTTGGTTCACTTCAATGTTGCCAAAGCAAAAAGGCATGGTGCACGTAGCTCACTTTCCCTCGCCTGATCCATATGTGTCATTAGAAAAGTCACTCTACTAGGCTACTTCCAATGTGAAAATGAGCTCTATAGCGAAGTATGGAAGGAGGAACGACTTTTTGATAAAATCAAAAATCCGTACAACAATGCCTTGCATTAGCAAGAAGATATCACCTTTCTCATTCATGATAATCTCCTCCTTCATCACCCTCAACACTCTCCCACATGCACTAAAAATAAGCTAGAGGGTGGGGCCCAAGAATATACGGTTGAAATTATAATAGGACTTTCTTCTCATAAACATTTGAGTCCATAAATAAATGGGCAATTTTTTGTCTGCTTCATCAGTCTATTTCATGACTATAAATGAAAATATTGGTGCATGTGAAAAAATAAATACCACACCAAGAACGAATAGTGTCTGAACGCCATATCTTCTCCACTTTGCACCTTCTCCAATTGTGTGTGCATTATTTGAGCCACATAATCCACCCAGTCAAAGAAAACTATATTAGTGCTCACCTTCATAGCCGTAGAGATGTAAAACTCCACCTACAAAATACATTGTGTAAGCATCGCTGGCCATTTGTGCATCATGAAGTTGGTAGGGAGACCAATAATCCACACCAACATCGAATATAGGTCTAGGCTCTTGAAATATATCAGAGGCTTTGGCAAAGCCAGAAACTATCCAAACTATGGAGTCTTTATCAATTGACTCTCCATAAACTGGTGCAATGGCACAGTTGATTGGTATCTTTCCTCTTGCTCCCTGAGATTGAGATTTTTGAACATTACGTCCGAAGGAGGTCTGACCCCGCAAGCGAACGCTTCTTTGACTGCATTGGCTGAAATACTAAACAACCTCTCTCCGTTTGCATTTTGAATGACTCTCGTAGTAGGATGATAGAATTTTGAAATTTCCAAAATAAGTTCTGGGTAGGCATGAACTGGTGTACACAAGAACCAAAAAATATGTGCATGGTACGCTATAGTTCATGAGCTCTCAGGTGTTAATCCTTGCTTCACAGAAAACTCCACATCTTGGCGCAATTCCTCCACGCCCTTGTTTGAAATGGTGCAATCACCAATTTTTTCCAACGCATCATAATATGGTTTGAATTCCTCATCTTCATTCCTCCTGGCTTTCTTGGCTTTTTTGCCTGCCTCAATTTTTTTCTGCATCTTCTTTGATTTTGTGGCTTTCTTACCCATTTTTACCCTTGAGCAACTCCTCTGCAATATTCTGATAGTTCTACAATTAAGCAACAATTCAACAGTAGTTCTGCAATAATTTTGCAACACCCCTAAGAGAATACTCTAATGTTTTCTTTGTTTACAAGCTTCACAGGTTCACCCTTTTTATAATGCTCGTCCACACCTACCAGATTTAATGTATGTGGTGCACCTACTAAATTTGGGTGAACGTGCACTTTAAATCTCATGCTTTCCCATGATTTCTAATAGTTTTACCATATCTTTCTTGGGCATCGTGATAGGTTGCTTTGTATTTTTCTTTATTGGGGCACGCAACCTATTGTTAACGATTATTTTTGGGAAGCACAACTACTTGCTTTTCATGTTGAACTACGTGATAAGCGCATTTCACTAAAAAAATGTTTTTTTGCTTTTACTGACGAAAAAGCTCTATCTTCTGGAAGTTTTCTAGAAAAGCAAGGCAAAAAGCAATTTCACCCACTTTCACTTCGAAAATAGCTTTTACCACTTTGTTCACTGTAAAAGCATGTTAGTGGAAGTTTCTTGCTGCCAACTTGTGTTTCGCTCTAAAAATGGAAGATCTGCATGAGCAAAAATCTTATTTCAGGTGAAATCACCTTTTTTTTTTTCTTTTCCCTCATTTTTCACTTTTCATCAAGTGTTTTCATTCCATATACCGAAAAAGCAAATATTTTTAATTCATGCTATCGAAAATAACTCTTGACGTCTTTTCTACCAAAAAAGCAGGGCGTGAGGGCAAAATTTTTAGTTTGGACACCAAAAAAAATATTTTTGAGCAAAATTAATGTCTTTTGTCCCAAAGAGGATTTTCACTGGGTGAAAATGATTTTCGCCAGCGAAAATACTCTTGCCGGGTGAAAACATTTTTTGCTCACGATTTTTTTTAATTACTTGGCCATTTCCAAACAAAAATGACATTAGAAAACTATGTACATATTTACATTCTTGATCCCAAATTTTTTACTGGTAGTAGGCCTTCAAGTGAAGACCATTCACTAGAATCGGCAACACACGGCCATCCATATCCTACAAATAATATGAGTTAAATTGATTCATACTGGAAATCTGAAATGGGCCCTCCCAAATTACCTCAAACTTGTGATGTTTGCTTGGCTTCGCCTTGTTCTCATTCCATTTTAGCACAAGATCACCAACCTTAAATGCCTTCTCTGAAGTCTTCTTGCTAAACTAATTTTTTGTCATCTGAGAATGCTCCATGAAAGCATTATATGCTTTCTCCCTTTCTTCTTCCAACTGTAATAGCTGAGCCAACCTTGCGCTCATGGGATAAAATTCATCATCTTCATCATCAAGAAATTGCAAATATTGAAGAGCCAACAACTCAATGTGAATGGGCAAGATTACTTCTTTACCATACACCAAAGAATAGGGGGACGTCTTGATAGACTTTTTAATGGAGATGCAATCAACCCATAAATCTTGGTTCAAGAGAAAATGCCAACTTTGCTTGTTGTCACCAAGAGTCCTCTTCAAAATCCTAAGCAGATTCTTGTTCGTAGATTCAGCCAAACCATTCCCTTATGGATAGTAATTTGATGAAGTTTTCAAATAAATACCATACTTACCCACAAACTCATTGATTTTGGCATTGATGAATGGAGTTTTGTTGTCTGTTATAATCACATCTGGTATGCCAAAGCGAGTGATCAATCCTTCAAGGAAAGTGATGACTACCTCTTGGTCTACCTTCTTAGTTGGGATTGCTTTGGCCCATCGGGTGAAATAATCAGTTGCAATCAAAATGTATTTATGTCCGAGAGATGAATTAGGATCAATGACCCCAATAAAATCTACACCCCATTGTTGAAATGGTGCTTCTACTTGGATCGGGTGAAGAGGCAAAGGTGCATTTCTGCTCCTACCGACATACCTTTGGTATTTGTCACAACTTTGACTGACCTTAAATGCATCTAAAAAAGGGTGGGCCAAAAATAACCTGCTTTGATAATTTTTAATGCCATGGGTCTTCCTGCATAGTGGCCTCCTGATAATCCAAAATGAAACTCCTCTAGGATTTTTTGCTTTACTAATTATTTGACACACCAGAAAAGCACTCCATGGTAACATAACATACTTGAGGGCCTGTAGTCTAAATCTTCTTCTTTGTGAGGCATTGAGATGTGAAGGACACCTTCCTGAATTGAAATATTTGACAAGGTCCTCTATCCAATCATGGTCACTTGAGGAATGATTAGCAAGATTACTTTCACTTATTGAATCTTCATACTAGCAAACCATTGATTTGGGAGAAGCGCTCTTTGCAAGCTCTTGACATAGTGCTCAACCACAAACCAGCTTGGTTGGCCAAATTTTAATATCATATTCTTGGATTTTAGAAACCCAACCAACTCTCTTATCTCCAAGCTCACCCTGGATAATGAAACTTCGGACATCCGAATGAACAACATAAACAATTGTTTTACTTTGTGAAACGAAATGCTGAAACTTCTTCAAGGACTTCATTACTACATACACTTGCTTTTCTATGAAATTGTACTTTTCTTCATGCGGTTGGATGACTTGGCTTAAAAATGTGATTGGTCGCTCATCACCATCTTCTCCCTTCTGTGTGAGCACAACTACGTAACTCTCTTGTTCACCAACAACATAAAGGATAAAATCCTTCAAATAGTCGAGGTTTATCAAAACAGGGGCTTGAGCAATTCTTTCCTTGATTTCCCTAAATGCTTGCTTCCTTTGCTCAGTCCATTTGAACTCAATATATTTCTTCAAGATTTCAGTCATTGGTTTCACAACTTGGGAAAAATTTACAATAAACTTTTGAACAAAGTTAATCTGACCAAAAAATGACTACAAATCCTTCTTATTGGTTGGTAGTGGAAGCTTCAAAAGAGCCTCAACTCTAGCTGGATCAACAACTAAACATTTTTATGAGATTACATGGCCCAAGAGCTTTCCCTCCTTCACCGTAAAGATAGACTTCTTCGAGTTAATGGATATCCCGAACTCTCAGTATTTTTCAAATACTTGTCTTAAATGCAAGTTGTGCTCCTCCTTGTTATGAGAGAAGACAGTCATATCATCCAAATAAATAACAATGACTCAGTTTAATAACTCATCGAAAGCCACATCCATCACTCTCTAAAAGGTTTCTCCAGAATTCGAGAGACCAAAAGGCATTCACTGATAAAAAAATGTACCCCATTTTGTGGTGAATGTCATTTTGTATTGGTCTTCATCCTTGACCCATATCTGATTGTAGCCAGAGAATCCATCTAATAGAGAAAATATTTGAGCTCCTACAACTATGTGAAGAATCTTATCAATCTGTGGCAAAGGATAATGATCCTTCAGAGAAGCCTGATTTAAATTTTGAAAATCAACACATAGGCGAATATCTCCATTCTTTTTCTGCATAGGGACCAAATTAGCTACCCATGTAGAATGCTTGATTGGGTAAATAATTTTAGCTTCTAGTATTTTCAACAGTTCAACTTTCATTAGAACTTCAATTTTGGGATTGACTGGTCTTTGTTTCTGCCTGAAGGGTTTCACTCCTTCTTGCAGTTCAATAGTATGTTGGATCACATTCTTGTTGTAACCTTTTAAATCATGGTAACTCCAAGCAACAATGTCTAGAAATTCATGGCATAGCTCCTTGATTTGCTCAAGCTCTTCTGGAGTGCAATCAGTTCCAACCTTGATTGACTTTTCAGGTCCCAATTGCAACTCGATGTACTCCTTCTCATCTACTTTGATCTTATGTTTTTCAGCTCTGTCATTCTGATCAAAGAGACTTTCAAGCGAAATCAATCCTTTTGGGATATGATTATTTCTTAACTGGATCAGTCCCTCAGATTCTTCTTCATCGAGCGTTCTTCCTTCCACACTACTAGCTTCTTTTATCAGGAAGTTCATGATCTGCTCATCACTTTCAAACACTTGCCAATAAATATTCTTGTCAAGAACTGAAGGCCTATAAACCAACCTCATGGTCTTTGGTTTCTTCACCACGTGCTCAACTAGAGAAAAGTTGGCACCAAGGGATGCCAAAATATCTGCGTGTTTATTTTGTTCTTGCAAAATCACTTGAATATTTAATGTCATGAAGGACTCAAATAGATCCCAAAACTTGTTGTGATATACCTTCAGATAGTGCTACTTGGAGACACACTTACTAGTTACTTGATTCACAATCAGCTCAGAATCTCCAAAAATTTGGAGTTGTTTGATCCCAAGCTTCTCTACTTTCTTCAAACCTAAGCACAATGCTTCATACTCAGCAACGTTATTTGTACAACTCCAGGTCAACCGGTATGAATATGTCTTCTATCTTTTGGAAGGGGAAATGAGAACAATTCTAGCTCCTACGCTATTTTTGCATCTTGCACCATCAAAGTAGAGCTTCCACAACTGATATGGAACAGGATCCTTATCATCAGATACCTTTACTTCAGCCTTTTTAGGCTTAGTAATGGAGTAACAACCAATATCAATTTCAATCATCGCATTAAAATTATTCATTAAAAATTCATCTTCTATATGAAGCTCATCCAAAGCTTCTTCCATTAAATCCAATTCTCCTAGTTCTTCAATCATCATATTGATAAAATCCATGGATTTTTCTTCTTCTTCGATCCTCTCTATATGAAATGTGGAAGGCTTCTCATTGTAGATTTAGATTATTTTTCCTTTGAAAGGAACTTCCAGGTGAGAGTAATCCAAGGAGAGATAACCTCCCAATTTGGTAGTAAACTCTCTTGAGAGGCACATACTAAAATATGGCTCTAGGTCAACTACAACCACCTCTTGGATCATAGTGATCTGAGGTATATTATGTAGAAAATGGGGATATCTTTGATAACACCCACTATTTTTATAGGGGTACCATCCAACTACAAGACACCTAGGCTGCTTCTTGTATATTCCATACCCATAACTTCACAAACCGCCTTCGACATGATAGTTGTCGCAGCACTAGAGTCGATCATGCAATTATGCATAATCCAACCCTCCATCCTGAGAGATAAATAAAATGGTGGTGGTCTATTCTTTCTAGTAGCAAAAGTTGTAAGCATCTGGGCTAACACAATCTGAGTGGAATTTTTCTTCTTATTTTTAGTACAACTCAAAGACTCTTGCAACAAATCAACTTGCCCAGGCAATTGCAACGTATCATAAAGACTAGACTTGGTAGGAATTTTCTTCAATTCTTAAACAATGTTGTGTGTAGATGTGTGGATTCTCTTCCTTTATTGATAGCCTCATACTTGCTTTGATATTTTTTTTATGATTTCTATCCTCTGTCACATGGTCAAAGATGGGTATTTAAGGTATTCTTTTACCTGTTCCTTTGTTTTAGCTTGCGTTTGTGAGGATGAAGCCTTTGATTGTAATATTTCTTTTTCTTGTGTAGGTAAGAGATCTTTTAACATGACATGTTCTTTCGACTTAGAAACTGTACCAGGTGCTTTCACCTATGACTGTCTCTTTTTGTTCTACACCTTCGGCTCAGTAGGTACCTTCAGTGGCTCCATTTCAACTGGATCTATCGTGACCAATTTTTTTCTAGCTCTCATGAGAATTAAAACTTGTTCTATAGAAGGGACCATAAAATTATGACCAACTTATCTAATTATGTTGATATGACCACTAGAAGAGCTATATACCAATATCTGTACATAGTTTAAATGAACCATTTGCTAACACGGTTGCATTCCTTTTAGGCATCTTACTGGTCGAAACCGCTTGCTCTCTGGTGATTGGTGGAGGTTGAAATCTCCTAGGCTAGAAATCTCTCTCAGCTTACATTTTCTTAATGGTTGTGATCTCATTTGTCATCGCTCTCATTGTTGAGTTCATTGATTGCATCTCTTACAACTTCACTTGAGGATCCAAATTTGATGTCACTGGAGGAGCTAGTAATGGTAGCGGTACTGGTGGAGATGACAATGTTGGAAATGGAATTGGAGTGGGTAATTATGGAATGGAAGGGGTAGGCAGTTGCAAGACATAAACTATCGGGGTTTGAGACAAACTCAGATTCCATGAAGAGACTGGATACATGGGGGACATTGGTAAAAAATGCAAAGATGCATTGGAATAAAAATTCTATGGAAGATCAAGAAATATCGACATCCTCATTTTTAGTGGGAGCTTACCAATAGCGATTATATTAGCTTAAGATTTTTGCGCTTGGGAGTACAAGGTCAAAAATGTATCAAAATTGGACTAACGGATGGCCATGCTAATGTCAGAATTGAAGGCTTGGAGATAGTAAAATGCAACTTGTTCGAGAGTCGACCAAAGATCGTCAGGGACTCTCTACCAAGTTCGAGCAAACCTAACATTGAAGTCAATGATTTCCTCCTGTGGATACCTCTAAATATTAGTAAATTGATGCAACAAAGAAAAAGGATTCACTTGTTCATTGAAACCTTTTATCATTAACTCAACCAACTGGTCCCATGTGGTAATAGTGGCAGGTGGTAAAGATCAATACCAATAAAGCAACTTCCCTCTAAGAGAGAGCACGAGCAATCTGACCATGACATCTTCGTCTGTGATGCTATGAATAGTCACCAAAGAAGCCATATCTTGAACATGCTCATAAGTTATTTTTTTCGTACCATCATAAGTAGGCAAATCCTTTAATGCTACTGGTAGGATCGAGTTCTAAGCTTACAGATTCAAAGCTTCAAAATGATTCAATGCTAAAACTGTCATGGTGGTGGTGGATTTTGAGCCATTTGGACTAGAGAATTTGCTTGGGGAGGAAATCTAGTGGTAGTGCTAGAGGGACTTGAAGGAACAAAAAACACACTAGCTACCTATGAAGATATTACAATTGATGGGATAGTCGGAGTGACTAATCTAGGATGCTCTCCTAAGACTTGGGTGTCAAGCTCAAAGAACTCAACAGGATTCTTTGAATTTTTTGCCTTCAATCTTGTGATCATGAAGTAGAAATTTCACCAACTTCACGTTCGAAGGCTTTTGGGTAAAAATGAGTCACCAGATGTTCTAATCAAACAACAAAAAAGACGAACATCAAATATTAACACTGTTTAAGGTGAAACTTTTGAGTCCCACTAGGCATGCCAAAAATTGTTGGTCACGAATCTGCCTAAGTATAAAAATATGCACCCTAGACTCAGCAAACATTGAAATGCCGAAGGAAAGGAATGTCCTTCGGGCCAATCTCTAGAGAGGGTTGGTTCCCTTACTAATATAAAAATTGGTATAAAGCTTAGGGAGAGAAATTAATAGAAAGAGATGGGAAATATGGTTGTAAGCTAGAAAAATAGAGTGGGGATGAACTAGCATCTAAATAACCAAGTCAAGATCTACCTAGTATTCATAAAAAAGAAGAGTATAGGAAACAATCACAAATCGTAAATATGATTTCTAGTTAACATTTCAACATTCATTTCTTCATCAAAAATTAAATTCAAATGCAGAATTTTAATTTATCTAACAAAGGCAATGAATATAATAGAAATGATAGGCAAAAAACAATCACATACACAACTGATCCAGGAACTAGAGTCCAAAGTCTTTCAATTGAGGTAGAAGTTAAAACTTAAAGAGTTTTTTAGCAAAATGTTCCTCCTCCTTTTACATCAAGTTTTCTAGTTTTTATAGAGGATTTTGCCTCCAAAATTTAATAAGCATTAAATAAAATGTCAACCAGTCAAAGATTGATCAACAACAATTTTCTCCTCAGGAACAACAATGAACAAATCAGTGAATGTCTTGGGAAGCAATGATCCTTCTTCAGCAGAAAGTGCCTTGGAACATAGCAAAAAATATTGGTAGAATTTTCACCTTCATGTTAGTGTCTCGAAAATAAGCACCCACTGGGCCACTGCAATGGACGATGCCTCAAAAATGAACAAAATCATACCAGAGTCAAAAGTGAAGTGAATCAACATTTAATCTCGATAATTCTTCAACAATAATTTTGGAAATATCAGCTTCTTTACCCCAAGAATTAAATTTACCAGTCCTTGCACTTTTCCAAAAATGATCTACACTGAAAGTGCCATCAAAAATGATTTCGATCGGAGGGGAAATGGCAAAGATGATTTTTGCTAAGGCGTTGGGGTGAAAAGGAATTTCACTAAAAATATGGGTGAAAATGAAATTTCAAATTGAAAATGGGATTTCGCTAAGAAGTCGGGCGAAAATGGAATTTCGCTAGGAAAGGGGGCAAAAATAAATTTCGCTCCAACTTGGAGTGAAAATGAATTGCGTTGCAACTTTACCCGAAGATGATTTTCGCTGCGCCTGGGGGTGAAAATGGATTTTCGCTGCAAACGGGGTGAAACTACCTTAAAGATGATTTTGTTGCTCCTGGGATGAAAATGCCCAGAATATGATTTCGTTGTGCCTGAGGGTAAAAATACCCAGAAGATGATTTCGTTGGTGAAATTTATTTCATACTTAGGCAAAATTTGAATGTGGCAAAAATGGATGCCCGACCATTGTTTTCACCCGAAACCAAGTGAAAATGGTATATTGCTAAAGAGAAAGGTGAAATTGACTTTGACCTTTGAAAATGCATGAATTTTAGTGAACACATATTTACTTATTTTCGTTGGTGAAAGCATTGAAAGAGAGATGTATACCAACAAAAATGCCAAAATAAATCAGTGAAAATATTAAAAGGTTAAGGAGACCAACGATAATGCACAATTTATATTTTATACTTAGAAGTTTTTACAAAAAGTTCTAGTGTGGCAAAATTGCCAACACTTGTCAATATACTTTCTTGTCTTCTACATGATAACTAATACTTCACTCTATATATTTCTACTCATGGCCATTTATTACTTAATTAGGGAAAAATTGGCCTTCTATAATTGGCTACCATTCATGTCACTTTTTTATTGATAGGTGAATCTTCTTATCTTTTAAAGATTTTTTTTTTAGGGTTATCCATTATTTACCTATAGTATTTTATCCCTCATTTCCCAAAGTTATTAAAGATATAATAGATTGAGGCATATTTACCAACCTTCATGTCTATAGTCATTTCTATAAGTACATTGTTAGTAAGGTCTATCTTAGACTTTGCTTCATCTATTGGGCTAAGGAGTTAAAATGAAGGAAATTCCTACCTATCCTAAAATGGTTTGAATATTGGGCATTATGTTTCTATAATTGTATTCTTGGGTTGGAAACTCATTTTATGATCTTGATCTTGGGAGACTTAAAACCAATCTTAGAAGAAAATAATGTTAAATCTGAACATGACATTGATACTAAATGACGAGAGCTAAACATAACAAGAAGTGGTAAAATAAATATGCAAACAAAAAATAAGAGAATAACAAGGGAAAACCCCCCTTTAGGAGATGTCTAGATATTCCACATTTTTTCCATTAGAAATCTCAAATAAATACTACATTACATCTTCTACAAGGTAAACCTTAGCATCTGTCACTGCCAACTCACATGTGCATGCAAGGTGACACCTCATCCTTACATCGACATTGGACTTTGAACCATATTATAAATGTGTGATTACATAGGAATTTAATGCCAATATTCCCCCCCTTAATGGCATATTTGTAATTCTACAGTATAAACAATGATTTTTGACACAATTCTTCATGGGCACAATCTAAAACCAGTCCTTTCGAAAACAAGTAACCTTAACTCGAACCTCTAGGCCTATAACTTCCACTAGTTACATCTAGTATTTCCAAGGCCTAGCCACTCTAAAATCTACCTCTAGCCTTCTAAACATATTACCTTCACCTATTACCCTTAGACATATACTGATAAGGTAACAAAAAAGTCCAAAAAACCACTTTTAAAATATTACAAATATTATTGGAGATAACTCTGAGAACATTGCACTAGGCAAACATCACAAGAATCCACACCAGTCTCTTTTGGGCACAACTACACCAGTTACAGTAGCATTAAAAACCCTACAAACTACACCAACTACAATAACCATTAATCCAACCACACCAGTTATAATAGCTTCTTTAGGTACAAGATACACCAGTTATAGTAGTTAATACTTGTCTAAAACTTGTGGTACAATCAATAAACCATCTCAAAAATTCTTTAACAAATTTAAAAAACATAAATTTGAGGTTTTAGATATGCACAACACACTAAAATAGGAAGAATACCAGCTATCAAATGAAATCTCATACATGGATACCTTTGCAACTTGCATAATAATACCACTAGAATAGGTATTTTCAACCTTAAACTCCAACACCAAATTTATCATTATCAAAGCTCACCAGGTCTACTGCTACCAAAGTTCACCAGGTCTACCATTGTTGAAGCTCAATAGATCTACCACTACCAAATCTCACTAGATATACCACTACCAAAGCTCATCAAATCTATTATTGTCAAAACTCACCAGATCTATTGTTATCGAAGCTCACTACATCTACCATTATCAAAGCTCACTGGGTCTATCACTATCAAATCTCACCAGGTCTATTGCTACCAAATCTTACCAGATCTATCACTAGGAAAACACTTTCAAGTATAAAAAAACCCAGCACAATAACCTTCTTATTGGATAAACTCAACCATCTCTAATATAAAAATGTAGTTCACTACAAACCCTAATGCATATTGCATAAACTCAACCATCTCCAATACAATAATGTAGTTCTCTATGTGTACAAACCCTAATGCAAGTGCAAAATAAATAACAAAGGCACATGCATAGATTTTACAAAACCATAAAATCATTGCACAACACCTATAATAACCTTCAACAACAAAAGAAACCATAGATCCATTTCATACAATGCCATAAATTACCCAGGTTCAAGACCATAGGCTCTGATACCAAATGTTAAATCTGAACATGACTTTAATACTAAATGAAGAGATCTAAACATAACAAGGAGCAACAAAATAAATATGCAAATACAAAACAAGATAATAACAAGGGAAAACCCCCTTGGAGGATGTCCAAAAATTTTGCATTTTTTCCATTAGCAATCTCAAATAAATACTACTTTGCATCTTCTACAAGGCAAATCCTAACATCTATCACTGCCAACTCACATGTGCACACAAGGTGACACCTCATCCTTACATCAACATTTATACCTCATCCTTGGAATTTTATCCATATTACAAATGTGTGATTACATAGGTATTTAATTCCAATAAAGGATGGAAATAAATAGGAACCCTATAATATTTTGATGATTTATATTAAAGGAAATGCAACCACAAGATGTAAAATGAGAAAGCAATGATAAGTATATGATAATGACACTATAATATGTAGGAAAACTATAAGATAAACTTCTGCAATAACTCAAAAATATACCATTAATGAATGCTCATAAAAATAGTACAATGTATTATAATGGAGGACATGAACACTCCATAATTTTAATGAAAGAACTACATTGCACTCTAACTACAAATCACTATAGTAACTTCAGTCTTTCTCTCACTCTCTTACTCAATATCTATACCTCAAGGCATATATAGGAGGATATGTGCCTTGGCCTTTACACTACACATGACTCTTCATCTACCTATCCTATGACTCATGTACATGTGGACTACATGCATATTTACATCATTGCATATTCTAACACTTGTGCATTTATTACTTGCTTGAAGTAACTACTCAAACCTTAATCTAATATAAACTCCTAATCTAGAAATGTACCCAAGGTGGTACATTGACATGTACCAAATAATGTAATATAATCTAACAAACCCAAGTGCAACTTGTAAGATTTTCCATTAGGTGATGGGGATATCTCTCTCTGTCTATTTTTATATTATATATATATTAAAAAAAAATAAAGAAATAAAATGAGAATATAGAATTTAAAAAATTAAATAACTATTTCACCAAGTGAAAGACAATTACATTTATAGGATTAGGAAAATAGCTACCCTCCCTTCTGATGCCAATGTTCCAACTTAGGATTTTTCAAATCCTATGTAAACATCATAAGTTAGGAAATATTAATGGTGCATATGGAGTGCCTTTGTTAAGGGGGATTCCCTAATTGAAAGTCTCATAAATGACTTCTAGGAAGAATTATGTTTTTCATTAAATCAATCAAGACCTTGAGTGAACATTAAGACTTTGACATTTAGAACAACCTTTTCTCCCATTATTCTTTCTGATTGGCCTCTTGAAACTAGCTACATTGAAAATGATACCCTTTTAACCCTTGGAGTGGTTAGAAGCATGGATGGGTGCTAATATTTGTAATAGTTGTAGACTCTTCACCTTTTATCTCATTCTATAATAGGTCATGATGTCAACTATTAATTTGGGTCCTCTCCTCTATGAAACCAAGAACCATTCCATTACTCAATAATATTGGTTTCTCATGTGATTGTTTTTTGACTATTTCAATTCCTCTTTTCAAAGCATTGAACTATTGGAATGCAATTTTTACCCTAGCAATACTTCCCAAGATTGTAGAAAAATACCCCATTTATCTAGAATCACTTGAACAATATCGAGTCATTAGTGAAAATTTCTTTATTTTCTAGGTAGTATGTACTTATAGGATTTCATATTCAAAGAGAAATACTTCTTCACAAAATATCCCTGATGATATTTCTCTAAACCTTGTAAACTTGAATTTATTCAAGATGAAATAGTACATTTTATATTTTGGCTCACTTTCTTCCTCAATTTTACCTATGGGTTCTAGTATCAATGGTAGCTTTGATAGAAATGACTCATATTTTGGTTACAGGATTTCCCCTACTCCTTCTATAGGGTCTTATTTCTCTAAAGAGAAATTAAATGCCTCATATTCTAGGATACCAAATATTTCACCTTCATTTGTTGATTTAAAAGGATAACCCATGCCAACATCTTGGATAAGCACATGACATTTGCTAAATTTATATGTTTGAGGTATTGTATTGATTTGAATCATGCATGATATTATTTAATAACTTCCATTTGGAATTTCCTCTTAAAAGAAGTAAAAATTCTTCATGAAAGGGAAATTATAGGCCAAATTTTCAAGTCTTGCACTGTTTCCTTCTCTTTTATATTTTGGTCTAACTCCTCTTTCTATTGTTCTATTTGCTCCAATTCATAATTTAAGGGAAACATCAATGCTTGATGTTTTTATCTTAAATTTTCCTTTGACACCTTCATAGGCACCATGTTCTTTAAGAGGAAACCAATCCCCTTGTACTCTAACTCAATTATTACTCCCATCATCGACAATTCTCTTTCTAGGGGAAAATTAAACAACTAATATTCTTCTATAGGATCTATTTTTTCATTTGAGAAGGGATTAAATAATACACAATTTTTTTTAACCTTTGATTCTTTATATTTAAAATTCTTTTTCTCAACCTTAAGTCCTTCCTCAAACCATAGGAGATATACCCCTTGATGAAAGTATGGGGTTCCACATAAAAATTATTGATCTATTGTTATTTGAATATGTCCTTGCCATTTCAGGTTCCATTTCTATTTGTATAGGGTATGTTTCCTGGAGGGTAGGTTGAGGATTC
Source organism: Wollemia nobilis (assembly GCA_028583015.1). Taxonomy (NCBI): domain Eukaryota; kingdom Viridiplantae; phylum Streptophyta; class Pinopsida; order Araucariales; family Araucariaceae; genus Wollemia; species Wollemia nobilis. The sequence goes on from JAQPPZ010001195.1 coordinate 13,755,710, forward strand.
CCAAAATGAGGATTGTACACTATTGCATCTTGGATAGGGAGACAACATCTACTTGTTTTAGGTGCTCCAAGAACTACATAGACTTGTGTCACATTGATTTGAGGTTCATTTATGTAATTCACCATTGATTGATTTATCATGATTTGACTAACGATTAATGGATTGATGGCAATAGGATAATTTACCACTATAGAATGATTTATAACTCATTGATTAATCATATTAATCATGCCATTGTGCACCTGACTGGTCACTTGCATATTTTATTGCTAGAGTGTATTAATCCAAATGTACTTGTTATAGGCCACAATTTCTTCAAAAGCAAGAATTGGTAGGTCGTGTTGTTGAGTCATTGGCCATTAAGGCTCTTGGTTGTTTTTCTATTGATGATTTTTCTAATTCTCCTCTTCAAGTTTATAATATTCTTCCTTTAAAAAATTTAAGGACTATAAGTATGCCCTTGATCTAGTCCTTTTTTCTTTGAAGCTCTTGCCTAATCTATTGAATCTAGGAATCTTGTTGGTGCTTGGGTGCACTTATTGGTCATACAAGTGAGATAAATTTGTTGCATAAAAACCTTTGGATTTTTTATTAAATCCATTGAGGTTGTTGAGGCACTTATCCATGCAATGTTTGTCCATACAACATCTGGTACGTAGGTTGTCCTAATGGAGCGTATACTTGTTTCTATTAAGGATGTTGGATCCATTGTTAATTTTGGCAATTTAGAGCCACCATCTATTCTTGTATGAACTGTTGTGTTAGTTTTTGGCTGTAATACACCTACTGCAAACTAGAGTTCTTGATTTATAAGCATGCATATGTATCTATTGATTTGGTAGAAACTACTCATTGAACTTTGGGAGTTTATACATAGATAGATAATAGAGGATTTTGAATCCCTGACATATTCTACACCATTTGAGAATTTTCCTTGAGTTGAAATTCTATGACATTGCTCAAATCCTAAATATGTTGAATACAAGAGTGGAGATGGGGTTCATGGTAACGCCCCAAAATTTATTTAATCAAAAGGGAACCTTTTTGTAGCTAATAAATTGCTGGACTTGTCAGTGAATCATCAAAAAATTAGTAAATCACTGAATTTGTTGGCAAATATAAAAAAGCCACCAAATTGTTGGATTCCAACCTTAGCCAAAACTTTCCTTTTTAATCACCAGGATAACATTTATGTTAGCATGACATCATCAAAGAAGCTAATGTTTGAATTTATCAATAAATCGTTAGATAGTCACCAAATTTTTTGATTTCAACCTTAGCTAAAATTTTCTTTTCTAACCACCAAAACAACATTTATGTTAGCATGATATCATCACAAAAGCCAATGAGTTGTTATAAAATTCAACAAGTCATTGGAATTCCAATGATTCATTAGAATAGGAACTTAATGGATTAGTAGATTTGAATAGGGATGGATGACATTGCTTTTCATTACTAAGAAAATTGGTGAATCACTAAATCTACCAACGAATTGGGAAAAAATGACTTAAGAAAAAATAAGAACTTGTCAAAAATATGTGATTGAAGGATGATGTAAGCAATCCTTTTAAAAAATTACCTATGGATCCTAATGAACCATTGGAATTTGGTACTTATAATATATTTTTGAGTTCAATTTGTCAATGCAATCATCATTTGTTGTGCTTCATCAAATTTTCTATAAATTTATTGGATTTAAAGTGAATCAAAATGTTAGTCTTAGGAGGAATGATCTATAGAATAATTCTTGGGTATAATAGATCATGTGAATTTAGTAAACCCTGTAATGGATCTAGTGAGATTCTCAAAAGGATACCAAATATATTAGTTTGAATATTCTAGGGTGGAGTGGAACTTGTCCCATCAAGCATACCAAAAAAGAATTATTGTTCCATAGGGTTGATTGATATGAGATTGTACTTATGTACCTGTGGATAATGCCTTTAAAAAGGGGATTTTATATCTCCTTGACCTCCACATTTTCACTTAATCCACATTAACTTTCACTATTTTAATATAATCTAATATAAAAAGTAAATATAGAAAATAAAAATAAACATGGTAAGGGTGTGAGAGATTGAAATAAAATACAAGAAAAATAAATATGGCTGGAGACCATAGCAAGACTAGTGTGTGATCAATTGTGCCATTCCAAGGAGACCAAATAACAACAATACACATTCATCTCATACATAAATATATTAAAAAGAAATTAACGAGGAAATATAGGGCATCACCACTCATACATACATATATACAAGGAAAGGTCCAAAAATTTAGGACATAGCCATGCACAAAGACCAAGCATAATTTTCCATTAATCAAAGTTTCTTCTAGACATCTGGGATTTGTCTAAGTTTCTAGACTAGGTCCTTGTAGTTTGTCCCTTGTTATTATGTTTGTGCTATCATCAATAAAGCAAGGATTTTGAGGACCTCCTAATATTCACAACTTATAGATAGTTACTCTTTCACATGTTTGATGGTTTTATCAACTTGTTCTAGGATTTCATTTGCAAAGAAGGTCAAATATAAGTGTTCATAGGTATTTTTTATCTCTTTGTTAATATTTTCCCAAAGGGACTTGATATTTTGAATGCCATGAGCTACCTTTGGGTCTATAACCACTTCTATTGGCTTCAAGGCTATCAAATCTACAATTTGTTGGTATTTAGCATTCAAGTTCTCTTAGAGTCAACCTTACTTTTATATCAACCATTGCATAAGATATTCAAGCCCTTGTTGGCTTTTCTTAGCTTCAATAAGTTAGAATTAAGATCCTCATCTTGCTTTTTTAGCCGATATTTCTCTAAGAAATTCTTCTTAAGTCTCTCATTTTCTCATTGGATATGATCCTTTATGCCTTTAGTTGAGCTATTTCTACCTCAAGATCTCTATTATTGATTTGCATTTCTTCATCCTTGATTGTGAGGCAACCAAATTTTATAATTACACCAAGTGTGAGTTGGATTTTTCAATTGGATCATCTGGTATGGGTCCTTCTTATCTAGATATAGCTTGGACACTCCAACAATCAAGTCAATAAGAGCCATTGATATCTTTGAGGTTTTAGTTTTCATAGCTTTGATGATGTATACTTTATCCTCCTTTCTAGATAGTTGCAATTATAGAAGCACCAAAGCTGTGGAGGTCCTTTCATTGAGTCTTTTACATTATCTTTTCCACCTCTTATCCTTAGTATCAAGGGTATCAAACATCTTGATGACGTCTATTTTTCTTTATTCCCATGTGAAGGCCAAGCCTAGCCTACTACTCATACTAGTTTGTGGGGGAGATTTTGTAGACTCAACTCCTTAGGATAGCGTAGTGGACATCATTACCTATAGGAGGAGTTACCTTGATTTTCATGGTGGGAATTTTAGGCATGTGGAAGTGGATGGTGGAGTGAGTGGAGAAAATTGTATGGTGATGATAGGGAATGTAGTGGGAATGGAGGCAGTGGGATGTGATACCAGTTTTACTAATATGTTAACAAGAGGTAGCATAGTTAGTGACGGTAGATCTAATGGAAATTATGCAATTTAGGAGAATAGTGGTTGCAAAATGGTAAATTTGATTGTGGAAAATGAGAAGGAAGTAATGGGGTGGTCCCCACCATGACTATGATCATTAGGTGTATGGTGCCCTTTAGATAACCATACACTACATTGGTGGAGGGTGAGGAATGTAGTGGAAGAATGTGAAGGGAGAGAAGTAGGAATAGAAGAAAGGATAGAGATAAGGGAGAGAAATGAAAGGTATAAAGGATGTATAAATAAATACAATAGTGGCCACTTAATTAGTCATTCCCAATTTAGGAGGGAAGCCTACTTGAGGGATTCCCACTCCTAAAGTTGAGCTATTAGTTGTTGCTATTGTTGCTCTTTAGTTGTTACTACTTCTTTGAACATACACCCATATCTTTTGAACCCATTTATCCATTCATGGTTGTCTATATAACCACTAAAATAACCACTATTAGAGTTGTCCATGCAATGGAAATGGTGATCTCTAATGATATCCTCTTGTTGGATTTGAGTTTTTAAGGGATTAAAGCATTGACTTCCACTTTACTAATTACTTTAGCCCTATTAATACTATTTGAATGCCTCCTATCCTAAATGGTATATAAATAAACATCAAACATACTACCTTTTATAAATTTGGTGGTCGTATTTATTTCATACCTCATCCTCTACCATGTGAGGATCTTCTAGTTTGCGTATCTTAGTTTTCAAAGATTACCTAACCTCTAATAAATTAGCTTGATGTTGAGGTTGAAATCATTCTCCTTATTTGTGTAGAAGGTATGCCACTCTAATGGGTTGGCATACCAACTCTAAATATCATCTTCATATCTATGGTCACTTCTTAGAGTGGAAAGGGTTATTTATTTATATATGCTGACCTCTTGCTATATGTTATACATATTCTCATGGGGAAAGAAGGTATCTAAATTTTTATCTTTTAGTGTCTTCTCAAGGAATCCTTTTGGTCATAAAACTAATGATATTTTAATTGTTCTAAACCATTTCTCTTAGTTGCACCTCTGCCATTGAGTGGAACCCATGCAACTTGGGGGCAATGTTCATTATTTACTACTTGAGTAAGTAGAAGGTGACATTTTTTTGCTCCTTGAAGAACTTAAATTCTAGATAGTTGAGTTGTCATAGATATTTTAGGTTGAATGTGTGATTGGGAACACATGTAGGCAACTTAAATGGTATGGATGAAAATCCATATAGGTGAATAAATGATCTAGTCCTCCCCAAATAAAAATCCATGTTTAACAATTTCCAATTATTCAGTAGTTATCATGCTTTATCTCTCATTCTAGGCACCTTCCCCTTATATTTCTCTAAAATGACCTCATATGCCTAATCATAAAATTAGTAGGTCTTTCATGCTTCTTGATAGAACACCTTTGTGCATTCCACTACTGACAAACATTATCCATCAAATCCTACCTAGAGGGTGGAAAACTAGTTTTTATTTTGGTATAGCCAGGCCAAGTAGGAGATTTGGTTGAACTTACTCTCCTCCTTGAAATATTTATGTTGAATATCCATCTAATAAAAAAATTATTTGACATAGTTAATCATTTGGGAGCATTTGAGATAGGTCTATATGATATGCCATAGGGCTATATACTCTTTGTAGAGATTTTGGCCACTCCTTTCCCCTTGGACTATGGCTATCCCTAACATTACTGTATAAACATATTCTCTGAAATGGCATAACTCCAACATGATACTAAAGTTGGATGATAAGTCTATCTCCTTCTTGTAAGGGATTAGAAAAGCCTACCAGCAAGTGTTGGAGTTCCTATAATAAAAGTCCTTTTATATCCTCAAGATACAAAAGAAACACATAGATCATCAACACATTTAAAAATGCCTTATGTAGAAGGCATCCTTTGTCAATTATGGGATCCTAAATATCCTTGTTATAGGGTCAAAATTCTCTACCACTACTTATATTAACTTTGGAAAACACTAGATTTGTAGTACTAGATTCATTTCCAACATTGATATATATATTATACTTATACTATAGGAGTTAGTTTGGATCCCTAGATTAAATCTTCAAAGGGCCTCCTTACTTACTTGCCTATTTGGGTGAGTGTAGTTTACCTCCTCCACCCTTAAAAATAGGTCATCATAGTAATACCCGAGCCTCTTAAAAGTAGGTAAAGCCATGTCTCTTTCTCTTCCCCCTCTTCTTCTTTTATAATTTTCCCTCTAATGGTCTAGCTTTGCTTAATGTAATGAAAATAGTTAAAATAGAATGATAGTCAGTGGGGTGGTAGTAGTGGAAGATGGTGAGACTGGCTATGCTTCTAGTAATAAAGGGTTGTTGGAAATGGAAGTGGTGTCCATGGTGAGACAATGATGAAAAGATTGGGTGTAGCAATGATTGTTAAAAAAGTTAAATTTGGTTTTTTCGAGGAGGAATGATTCACTTGTAATTTTGGAGTGATTCAAGTGTAAAAATGGAGTGATTCACTCATTAGAGGAAATTTTTGAATTGAAGAAGACTATTGATTCGCTTGATAAAGTAGAGCAATTTAATGGGAGGATTTAGATGAGAAAAAGAAACAATTCTATAATAGAATTTGAGAAAATTGCTTATCTACTTTGAATGATTAACGTGCTATTTTGGACTTAGAAAATTTTCAATTGTCTCTTAGTTTATTCAAGGGTTTTAATGTCATGTTTCACTTACTTTAAGTGATCTTAACTTAGGAGAAATAAATTGCTTCAAAGCCAATGGTCGAGGAGCTCCCATAAAGCTACAAACTAACTAGCTATATCCCATATGGTTGGATTGTTAACAAGGACATAACATATTGAAGGGAGTAATTTTCATTGCTTTATGAGTTTAGTGTATAAAAATGAAGTCTCCTTTGGGCCCCAAAGTTTATAAAGGCCTTGAGTAGAATGCACCCTACCTGTGCCTTGGCACAGGTTGGTGGGATGAGATGATTAGCCCATTAAGGGCTGACTCATCCTTACCTTGGTTGACATGGGGTGAGCACTAGGAATGGCATCCTAATCACCATAGTGATATGTGCACTCACTTATGTCAAGAAAATCATGTACTTAGAAATTATCTGTTTTCTATATTTTTTGCACCACTAAGGATATGTTAATAGAGGGAAGAAAAGAAAATGATTATTGATAGATAAGGATTTTTTTAGAGGAATAGGAAAGGAGAAATGGGGCTTGTAGAAGTAAGAGGTTTTTTTTTTTCTAAAATAATAGCCTCTACTGCGTACATACTTATGTACTACTTTGGCTAGAATTATTGTTGTTGAACTAAGCAGATATGCTACCCATTTATAGAAATAGACAACAACACTCCTTCCATGGAGGTAAGCTTGTAGGCATTTGGACCTATGATATTAAAAAATTGGTAGAGCCCACTCTATAAGGAATCAAAATTCTAGTGTATCATTGGGTTCACTCAATCCTTATCCCATTTGAATATGAAGCCTCCTTTGTATTATACTTTCATGGATCCTTTATCAAATCACATTTTGATGGATTTTTGATGTTGCAGGGTCTTCTTGAACATACATATTTTTCTTCTTCTAGATGTAGCAATTCATTTAATCTTGCTTGCATGGGTTCAATGTTGGTATCCTCCAATTCAAGTTGTTGTGAAATTTAGAGGGAAGGGAGCTCCAAGTTGATTGGTAATACAACTTCATTACCATAGACCAGTTTATAAGGGGATGATCTAATGTATGATTTTGGTGTCACTCTATCCACCTGTATGCAAATAAAGACAACACCAAACAAAGCAATAGAAACAAGCAAGTATGATAAAACAATTTGTATTTGTATTAACAATGGAGCCTTGGTCTCCATTTTACAATGTTGTTACCTCGAGTGTGCAGGGGTTTGAATACAATGCCTTGCTTGCTTTATGATATTACAATGGGAAAAAAGAGGGAAAATTGCCTCTTTCACTGAATACAATGGTGTCTTAGATATTTTTCACTACAACCCAGGGGGGATGGGCTTCAGCTATCCTCGCATACCATCATTGCTGCAACAGACTTCAAGAACCTGTAACTTGTACATACATGAATGCAAAAAAGGAAAGTCAGTAGAACCTATTGATATGACTTAAAGAAGCTACCAAAAATCCTAACATGATTATTTGCAGAATCTAAAAGTAATATGCAGGAAACAAGGAATATAAAACACAAAACATACCTTGTTGATTTTACCTGACCTTCCTCTTTGTCTATCATGAATTGGAATTGCTCTTGAGAAAGCGTAAACACGTGTTTGGGGATGTATAAACATGGGCTGGTGTTGGGTAAACTCGGATGTGCGTTTACCTTTGTGTAGATGCCCACTAGCATGTGGGACTAGAATAGCATAAACCCTAAGGTTTGGTCGAAGATGTCGATGGCTTGACCTCCAAGTACTTTGATTACCTCTTGCAGGGATTTTGATAGCATAACGATGTATATTCCAGCCTCCTTTTGGGTGGTGAGATGATGGTGCCTTTATAGGTATTTTGGGGTTTTGGAGGGAAAATATAGGTGGCAAGCCAGGGTTGCCAAGTGGTAGGGACTGGGCAACCACCTATCCTGGGCAGTTGTAGTGAGTCACCTAGAGTGTCTCACTTAGGTGGAGTGGTGGCATGTGGGTAGGTGGAAGTGGAGTGATGTGTGGAGTGAGGTGTGAGATGTGGCAAGGGGAGGGGTAGTGGTGGCTAGGACACATGTCAAATGGGGAGATAGGGTATCCTAGGGGGATTTTCCAGATTTAATAAAATCTAGAAAATAGGATTATGTGCAGGATTTTTATACCTAAGTTTAGACTTAGGCATATTTTATTATGCAGGATTGTGGGGTGGATGGGGGGCTTTGTGAAGGACTAGGTTTTGGTGTCTATAGATGCCCCTTTTTGTACCATATTGTGTAAAACACAATGTGGTGCAAAAACAAGAGACACATGGCATTATTGGATGGAGCAACAGACTCAAGTTATCTCAACGCAAAGAATGAATGACTTTTGAAAATTTTGATTTTAGCTTACCCCCTCAATTGGTGAATGGGTGAAGAATGAAACCCACGAGCCAATTGACCGAATGTGAATGATGAAAAGGGATGAATGTGATGGATGCAAATGTTGAAAATCAAGATCAAGTTGGATGCCCCAAGTTTGGGGTGGGCTTGTGTTGTCAAAAATTTGCCTTTGGTAGCAATGGAGTGCAATATGATGTGGTAAAGGAACCAACCACCCTAGGAGCTCGAGGACCCTAGTGACTGTAGCAATTCCTACCAAATTGAGTTTTGTAAGAAATTTTCATGTTTGTAACCCCATGGAGAGGGCTTAATGATAACCTTGGGCAAATTTTCTTGAACGTAGTCACACTCAAAAATTGAGGGACCAAACTGATCTGATTTCCAGTGTGATGATTTATTGGATGCATTGATGGAGTGATTTGATGAAAATTATTTTTGTTGCTTTTTTTGGTAAAACACGGGTTAGCATTTATCCAGTTTCAAATGTGAAATCATGTTTGGGGCTGGTCAAATGTGCATTCATATTTACATGTGCCTTCCAAATATGGATCCATATTTAGACACACTCGATAAATATGGGTCCACATTTGGAGGTACAAAATTTAGCTATAAATAGGTTTGGGGGGCCCATTTGGTTTCATTGTTGTGGTTGAGATTGAGTGAGCATTTGAGAGAGAGTTGTGGAGTGATAGTGGTTGTGATGGTGGAAGAGATGGTGGGAGAGATGAGTGAAGCTGGTGGTGTGGCTAGAATTGTTGTTCGGGTGGTCAAGGTAGAACCTGATGCCCTTGTTGTTTTATTGCATTTTTTTTTTTATGTTTTTATTTTTGTTTTTTTTGAAAACTTAAGTGGGGGTGGTAAAAACATTTTTTTTAATTGGTAAAGGGGTGGGAATTTTTTTTTTGAAGTGAAAAATGATGATGAAATGAAATGGAAATATTTTTGTTTTTTTGTATTTTTTGAAGTGAAAAAAATGATGATGGAATGAAATGGAAATGTTTTTGTGTTTTTTTAAATGATGAAATGAAATGAAAATATTTTTGATTTTTTTTTTGTAGGTGAAATTTTTGGAGGCTCACCACCATTTTTCTCCTGTCCTTTCTCGTGTGAGGAAGGAATTGACTGATGACCACTGGAAGTGGTTGGAGATAGTGGGTTTGGTTGGCTGTGGTAGAGTTGAGCGGGTGAGGGTGGATGAGGAGTACTTATCGGCCTTAGCAGAGAGATGGGACCCTGATAGGGGGTCATTTTAGCTCTTGACTAGGGATATTACTATTACCCTAGAGGATGTTTATTGCATATTCCATGTTCCTATCGAGGGGCTTGCAGTCTGAGTCGATCGCACCAAGGAGCATGAGTTGAGGCCTTTATTTGGTGATAGATGGAGGGATGTGGATGTGAGTAGGGGTGGGATTCAATATCTAGAGATGTTCTAGAAGGGAGATTTACAACCACTACCTACATTTGTGATGTATATTTTATCCACTATGTTGTTGCCAAGTAGTATAGGAGCTAGGTTCCCATGGAACCAGATCAGGCTAGTGTTGGATATGATTGATGAGCCTCATGTGTATGCTTGGGCACCTTCCTTGCTCTACTAGATGTATGTGGAGATTTATGAGGTGAAGAGGTGAGGGTAAAAGGGTTTAGGCTACAACTTGCTTCTCTAGCTTTAGGGATGGGAGCACTTCAGAGTGGCTCGACCTGATGGTTTACCCTACGAGTGGGATAGCTCACACCCTTGTGCTCTTCATTGGTAGACCAATGGGGAGCTTCCACTAAGTCATCCTAGCCATAGTAGCTAGGAGTATCGAGAGATGTGGGTAGGATTGACTAGATGTTATTTGGTGACCATGGATGGGGGTTTCTTGGATTGAGGATAGTGCATAACTATGATAGACTAGGTAGGCCAGATGGGTGGTTGGGTGGTATGGTAGAGAGAGGAGTTGATCCAGTTCTCTCATGTCCTATGATAGTTTGGGATGGTGTAAGGGGTTCCTAATGCTCTAGTCATATATAGGCATCGAGGTGATGAGATTAGCCTCCCTTATCCTTCTCATGATTAGGATATTGATGACCATGATGATGAGGTGTTAGATACCCCAAACATGGATGATATTGGGACCACTATTGAGTATGATGTATGGTTTGCTTCATAGCCTCCTTGGGCACCTAATCAGGCTATGGATGATGGAGATAGTGGAGATGATCGAGATCCAATAGAGGAGACTCCTCGATGATAGAGATATCATCAAGGTAGTAGTGGTAGGAGGTGGATGAGGGCTGATGTAGATCTACCTCTAGATGCTAGAGTTGGGGGTGATGAAGATTGGGGTGGCAATGATGGAGGTGGTGGATATGGGGGTGGAGGTATGGATACCATGGAGGAGGTTCTAGAGAGACCTCAGGTGCATAGTGAGGAGGATTGGGGTGTCCTCCAAGCTAAGTAAGATAGCTTGGGTGAGGAGTAAGATCACCTCCTACAAGCTATAATAGCCCATGACACAGATATTGCAAGGCTACAAAGTGCACTGGTAGCTCGAGATGCTAAGATAGCTCAGATATGGAGAGAGATGGAGGGGCTATGAGTGGCCCTAGGTGTAGGAGGTGATAGTGCTTAGATTTTTTCTCTTCATGCTAATATTGCTATGAGAGTCACATTAGAGATAGGATCTATCTCATTTATGATTACAAGATAGGTATATTCATACACTTGAGGATTTACTTTCTCAGCATCACATTCCATTACCTATGCGACCTTCTTCTTCTATATCTAGCTCTAGTAGATGAAATGAGTCTAGGCTTGGTAGTTCTCACTCGAGGGCTCCTACTTTTTGTGATCCATCAAGGTCATAGGGATCTACTCATGGTCCTCCTAGAGATCAGGGTGGCGCTAGCTAGTAGCGCTTATTACCTCTTTTTGTTGTTTTCTATTTTTTTGTGAGCCTTAGTGCTCTGATGTATACAACCTTTGGGTAAACTTTTGTATATGTGATTCATATATATATACATGGATTTTATTTTTATGGATTATTTTATGTTGCACTTTTTTGGTATGGTTTTATTATGGATGTATGGATGGATGCATATGTATATGATGGAATGAATGTTTAATAAATGAGATGCCTAATTTATTATGATGATGTATGCAAATGAGGTGATGGTATTATGTTCTAATGATCATTCATAGATGGTTTAGACTCTTGTTTGATTGAATTTATCTTTATTGCTTAATCAGGGGCACCAACATAATAGTACTAGCTTAACTATATGTTGATAGCTTGGTAATGCGATGATGGTATGGAATGGAAGCTTGCTTATGACTTTGTTTGCCTTAGGGATAAAGGATCTAGAGTTGTTTTGCAAAGACTCAAACATCCTAGTGATCTCAAACAAACTCATCTATTAATCTCCCAAATTTATAAGATGCCAATGGTGTTCTTAGTGGAGTCAAATTTCTAATGACCAACTGTGTGTGTAGTGAATGTTCATTTCCAATCATGAGCTAGGGTAAACTAATCAATTGTAACTTATGCCAATAAGCTAGCTCATCCGAGAGTGATATAGGTCTATACAAAAGAAGGTCGCTAATGTGATAGACATGTCACCATGCATAAGGATACCCCATTGCCAAGTCGACTCTTGGAGCCCATTGTTGTAATGGGGATCACCCCAAGGTTTTCAAAATACTAAGAATTCTAGGGATTCAAGCTCTTTTCCCTTCTTTTATTGCATTTGGATTTTGGGATTTTATTTAGGATTTTTGCTCATTTTTGTAGAGGAGCAAAGGGGATTTTATTGCTTTTGGGACTTGCTCATTTTGAGAAAGAGCAAGAGGATTTTTTTTTTTGGGACTTGCTCATTTTGAAGAAGAGCAAGGGATTTTTTTGGGATACTTGCTTATTTTGAAGGAGAGCAAGGGATTTTTTTTTGGGATACTTGCTCATTTTGAAGGAGAGCAAGGGATTTTTTTTTTTTAAGAAGGGTGAGCTTGTCCTTTTTCCAATTCTCAATTTTCTAGACCATGCACATAATTGGATGAGTAGGGAAAACCATTCACTTTATGGAAATAGCTACTCATGACTTCGTCCTTCCTAGAATTCACAATGTTTTAATGTGTTTTGATGTGCATGGTCAAAGAGGAAACTTGATGGGGCCAAGACCAACCTATAGCATTTCAAACTTGTTTGAATTTTGATTGAGGTTGCTTAAAACACTAGGAGTGGTTGAGTGACCGAAAACACCTAGGTATTATTTGATAAACTTTGTGTTATGCGAGATGCAACTGTACTTTCCTTATGAGATTTTGAAAACTAAGGGGTGTGCATAAAATAGTTAGTGGTCATATAATCATCATTGTTGATGGTCATACGATATCTATCCTATCTTATACAGACCTCTTAATGATCAAAATACCACAAGGAAAGTTGTAAATGATTGTGACTGATGGATTGATGACTAATGTTAGATTGAAGGTGCCCCTGATTAAGGAAACAAGACATAGTGGACTAGAAATTATCCAAACTGACCTAATGATGACTAATATTGTAAGCTACATGAATGGATGCAAATGATACGAATGTATGTATGCAATGTAGGTGGTGCACAAAATTTTGGTAATGCAAATATTTTTGTGTTTTTTTTTTTTTAAGCCATGTATATGTATATATAATTCACATCATGCATAGAATGCTCTCAAGTGAATGATATTCAATGGTTCAGGCTCCATTCTTCCCTCTAAATTTACAAGCCTATACATTTTGAGACCCAAATTTTGCTTGACAATGTATGGACCTAACCAATTAGCCATGAATTTGTCATGCAAGTGTGGCAATGCATTGGTATTCTATTGATTCTCTTTAAGAATGAGATCTCCTACTTGGAATTCATGGAGATGAACTTTTGCATTATAAGCATGCTTGATGTGATCTTGATACACTCGTAGGTGTTCTAAGGCATTGATTCACCTTTCATCAAGGAGTGTGAGTTGGTCAAGATGTGCTTGTCTAGTGGTGTTGTCATCCATGAATTCTTGTAATGTGATTCATAGTGAGGGGATCTCAAGCTCAAGAGGTATGATTACTTTGACTCCATAGACCAATGAAAATGGTGTTGCCCCTATAGGCATTCTGATGCTTGTTTGATAAGCCCATAATGCCAAGGGGATTTGTGTATGCCAATCTCTATGATTTTCTTTGACAAGTTTCTTGAGAATGGCTATCAATATCTTATTGGTCACCTCAGCTTATCCATTTGCCTATGGGTAATAAGGAGTCGAGAAACTATGTTGGATGTTGTATTTGTTGCATAGTGCTCAAACATCCTTGTTTTTGAAGGACTTGCCATTATCAAAAATGATCTTCGAGGGAATACCAAAATGATAGATAATATGTTGGAGTATGAACTCCACAATTTGAGGTCTAGTCGTAGTGGTCATAGGGATCACCTTGACCCACTTTGTGAAGTACTCTGTGGTAGTGATGATGAACTTATGTTGTCCTGAGGAGGTAGGTGAAATTTTACCAATCAAATCTAGGCCCCATTGTGAAAAGGGCCAAAGACTTTGAATGGGTTGTAATGCTTGTGATGGTACATGGGTCAAGTTGGCATGTTGTTGATACTTTTGATATTTCTTTACGTACTTGCAATAGTCATTTTACATCATGGGCCAATTGTAATCCATGCACAAAATGTACTTTACGATGGCCATCCCATTGAAGTGGCCATCACAAGTACCATCATGGGCTTCACATATAGCTCTTTGTGCCTCTACAGGATCTAGACATCGAAGTAGGATTCCATCATAGCCATGTCTATATAAGACATCCCCCAAGAGAGTATAATGAGCTACCTTTTGTTTGAATGTTCATTTGGTAGTTCATGAAAAATCTATTGGGAGGGTTCCAAACCTGAGAAAGTCCTTTACCTGACTAAGCCAAGGATCATATGGCTCTGCATGAGTGAAACAAACACTCTTTTCACCCTCAGACTCTGCTCGTGAGATTGTAGATTTGGACATTATTGTAATGATTAGCGGTTGGATCTCTCCATTTGTGTTCTTTGGAATCAATGATCCTAGAGAGGCCATCACATCCATAAATCTATTAGTCGAATGAGGCAAGTTATCAATTTTATACCAGTCAAACTTTGTTAGCAATTTCATTGCTACTACATTGTATTGTTTCAAGACTAGTTCTCTACATTGGTAAGTTCCTTTTACTTGATGAACGACAAGTTTAGAATCACCAAATATGTTTATACACTTTATACCCATAGCTATGGTGGCTTGAAGTCCTAATATTAGGGCTTCATACTCTACATTGTTATTTATGCATGGAAAGTCGAGTTTGAATGATAAAGGAATTGGCATTCCTTCTAGTGTGTAAAACATGACTCCAACACCTTGTCCTTTTTTACACTTTGATCCATCAAAGAATAGGGTGATGTCAACATCATCCTCAAGAGGTACAAGTTCTTCCTATTCAATGACTGAGAAGATCGAATCATCTGGTAGCTCAATAAATAAGGGTTGATCATTTGGAAGTGGAGCCTCCACGAGATGATCGACTATCACCTAACCCTTAATGGATTTTTGGCTAATGAATTCAAGATCAAATTCCATTAAGAGCATTATCCATTTCATGGTATAAGTGTTGTTGTATGTGCGAGTCATCATGTAACACAAAGGATTTTCTCTAGCTATGACATAAGTTGTATTACTTAGCATATAATATTTGAGTTTCTTAGTGGTGAAAACCACTGCTAAGCACAAATTTTCAACATAAGCGTATCTTGTTTCATAACTCACCAATGTTTGACTAATGTAATAGATTGCTTGCTCTCTTTTATTTTCATTCTTTTGTGCAAGCATTGTCCCTAACACAAAATCTATAGCAGAGATGTAAATATGAAAAGGGACTCCTGAACGAGGTGATATTAGCACTAGTGATGAGGCCAGATATTGCTTTATATCATCAAAGACCTCTTGACATTCTTTTGTCCAAGAAAAGGTGACCCCCTTTTGTAGCAGGTGATTGAATGGCCTACATTTATCTAAGAGTTGTGCGATGAATCGATGAATCGATTGAATATTTCCTTGTAAACTATGCAACTCTTTAAGGTTTATTGGGGGTGGTATTTTGATAATGGCCTTGACCTTATCGGGATCCACTTCAATGCCTCTCTTGGAGATAATGAAACCTAGAAGTTTTCCTGATGTGACTCCAAATACACACTTCTTAGGATTTAACCTCACCTTGTGTTCTAATAACCGATCAAAGACTTTTTCTAGTACATCGATATGCTCAAGATATGTTTTAGATTTGGCTATTAAATCATCCACATAATATTCAATGATTTTATGCATATAGTCATGGAAGATATACGTCATGGTGCATTGGTAAGTAGCTCCTACATTTTTGAGGTCGAAAGGCATCACCTTGTAACAAAAAGTCCCCCAAGGTGTGGTGAATGTTGTTTTGTGTTGGTCATCAAGATTAATCTGAATTTGGTTGTATCCTAAAAAATCATCCATTAAAGAAAGCATTTCATGGCCAATACAAGATTCTACTAGTTGATCGATGTTTGGTAATGGAAAATCATCTTTGGGACATGCTTTGTTTAAATCTCAAAAATTTGTGCATACGTGAATCTCCCCATTTAGTTTGCAAATGGGTACCATGTTTGAGAGCCATTCGAGATAATCAATGGGTTGTATGAAACCCACATCTAACAATTTTTGTAGCTCTTCTTTGACCATGAGGGCTATGGTAGGATGAAGTTTCCTCAATTTTTGCTTGAACGATTTTGCTTTGGGAGCTAAGGTGAGGTTATGGACCACCAAGTTGGGGTCAAGGCCAGACATGTCTCTGTACAACCATGCAAAAACATCTTTCTTCCTTGTTAAGACATCTAGGAGTCTTTCTCTTTCTTCTATGGATAAATATTTTGCCATTTTCACAATTTGTGGATTTTTCGTATCTTCACTTAGGTTCACATTGATAGATTCTTCAATTAGCATGTGTGAACCTTCCTCTAACTGATGTGGAGTAGGGATGAGATGAATATCATCCTCCACATTATCAAATGACTCGAGTGGGGCTTCTTCTACCTTAGTTTGAAAAATAGAGGTAGATGAAGATGAATATTGTTGAGGTATGTAAGTGTTAGAAGCTCTTAGCAATTCTTTGGATAGGATGAACTCGGCTATGGATGGTGGGGATGAAATCCTATCCATGTCGATAAGGCTAGCATCGATAGGAATTAATTTTACCAAATCATATGGATTATAGAGTGGGGTGAACAAGTCAACAGAAATCATGTTAACTTGGTGGAAGTGAGGTGGCTATGATTTGAAAGGTGAGCTCTCTCACACACTCTCTCTAGGGAGCAACTGACCTATGAAGGATGGATAATGGTGTTGTCATGTAGGAAACCAAGGTGGTGGTGGTGGATCTGGCTCAGGTCACTCTCATGGAAGGTGCAAGTGGAATATGGGTCAATGGATGGGAAACATTCTAATGTAGTACTCATCTCTTTCATCTATGGGCACTATGGGGGCTGCATCTTCTTTGAAATCATCGAAGGTAATAGATAGGGCATCAAATTCCTCTTTAAAGTCTTCCTCATAGTCATCATCAAAAATGTAATTAATCATGTCGATGTGCGGTCACATTTTTGAAAAGGCCTCATATAAATGAGGTGCAAAGTTAGGGTCTATGTATTCATCCTCACTATCATCGCTATCTTCGCTATCTTCCTCCTCGAAATCAAGGGTGAGTTGTTAGAATGCATGCTCAAAGGAGGTGGTAGAAGATGTTGGCTTGTACCCTAAGCTAGAGTGATCATGTACCTCTCGATAGTGAGGTTCAATAATATTTCATGCACCCTGTTCATGTTATCCAAGACCATATCCCTACTAGTTAACCCAAAAAAATATTGTATAGGGAAATTTAGATTGGATAGATATTCTAAGTTGGCACAAAATTATTGCATGGATTCATCATTAGGAGGAGGTGGATCGGACAAAGAATCCACTCCCCCATATACAAAATTAATCATGTTTGGTTCTAAACCCATGTTATACACTACACCTATGGCTAAAGGTGGGTCGCATGGGTGACCATAATCTCTAACAGTCTGGATAGGTGGTGTTATTGTAACATTCTCAACTATGTACTCACCAATGCTTGGATTGGCAAGATGGACTACAACTTGAGTGGTGGTGGATGTGGATGACTCGAGTGTGGATGTGGAGGCTTCAATGGTGATTGATGGCTTAGGTGGGGGAGATGGTGTAGGTTATGAGGGTTCCTCTCAAATAGGTGGCCCTATCTATGAGATAGTAGATGGTTGTAGGGGTGGATCTTGTTGAGTGGGGTGGTTACTAGCAAGTGGTTGATATAGGGTGACTTATTGAATTGGATATGTGTGTGATGAGGTATGATTGTTTGGTTGATGTGATGAGATATGGTTTGATGAAGGTGATGGTTGATTTATGGGATGATGAGGTGTGATTGGGAAAGTGAAATGTGGTTGAGGTGGAGGCATGATTTGGATCAGTGATTGGAAGAGCTTCTAGTATGGGTGCTTTGGATGAGGTGTTGTGATTTGGAGTGGCTCTAATGATGAGTGGTTGGATGGATAGATGAGTGGATGGGAGGGATGGCTCATATGGATTTGAAATCAAGTTGTAATATTTGAATGGCTCAGTGTTAGCTAGAATGCAATGAATCTTTCCCTCATGCACATATTTCAAGCATTGATGCAACATTGAGGGAACACACTTCATTTCCCTAATCCAAGGATGGCCAAGAAGTATGTTGTACTACATGGCCCCCTCCAAGATATGGAAGAGTGTATGGATTGTTTTCACCCCCACTATCACAGGTAGAACTACATTTCCTACTATGGAACACAAAGCATCATTGAACACCTACAAGGTGAAGGTGGATGATGTAATGTGGGATGGTGGTAGTTTGAGATGTTGGATGGCTTCAGTGGTGATGATATTGATAGAGGATATGATATCAATGAGCACCCATTTGAAGGGTTTTCGATCAATGTGAGCTACAATATGCAATGGAGGATCGGGTAACTCCGATGATATGTTCTTGAATTCAAAATCATAGAATGAAATTGAAGGTTCCATACAAGTTTGAACACTCCCCACAAAAGTGTTGAAGGTATTGGGATCTTCTATCTGAAGTTTGATGGATTTTAAGATCTCCATCAATACCTCATGATGTGGGGGAGATTGTTGTATAAGCTCATATATGGATAACTTGGCCGAAGCCATCCTTAAGCTCTATGTCAATCGACTCCTCAATGTGATGATTGGCCTAGGTGGATGACTTGGGATATGGATGGGTGGAGATGGAATGGTGGGGTTTGGTTGTATGGGCACATTTTTTTGTTGTGCTATAGGAGTAGGTACTGCTTGAGTTGGTCCATTTTCTTGTTGTGTGTGATTTGTGCTTCTTTGCCCATGGGTGACTACATGAATAGCCCCTACAAAACCTTGGTACACTTGAGATACATGATTGAATTGGTTGGGGGGAACTGTAGAAGTTGATGCCCCAGTCATTTGTTGAGTTGCCTCATGATGAGGTAGTGGTGTTTGATATATACCAAGGTTCTAGTTTTGTTGGGCTAAAGGGTTATCAATCTTGATATATCCCCTTTCAAGCAGATCTTGCACTATGTTTTTGAATGCATAGCAATTATTAATATCATGACCTTTTTATCGATGAAAGGTGCAGTACAAATGCTCCTTATAGCTCTTGCTACATGGTTTATTTGGATCTTTAGGTTTCATCTCTAGCAAGGTAATAGCTTGTGCATCATACAACTTTTGGAAGAGGGATGAATATGATTCGGGCAATGGGGTGTAATTGTAGGGTTGTCGATTGAATTGGTATTGATGATTATCTATAGGTTGAGCTTGATTTTGTAGTTATTGTGGGGGTGGAACCACTTGATAAGTCTATAATGGTTGTTGTTGTTATTTTTGTTGTTCTTGGGCTTGAGCTTGTTGTGTTTGTGGTGGGTTGGCTCAAGACTACTTGATTAACCTAACTAATCTTGGACTAGCCCTGGTTATTCCCCCTTTATCCCTTATTTTGCCATTCTTTATTTCTTAGCTTTATCTCACCCTCTTGAATTTTAATTTCTTCAATTACCCAGGCCTAGGTGAGAGCTTCCTCAAATATTCTATATTATTGCAATTGTAGTAACAAGGAGATTGGTTTGGAATAACTCCTTGTGAACATTCTTGTCAATTTTACCATGGGGAGGGAGAATGGCAATTTTGTGATGATTACCCTCTAACAGTTTCCAAAGTCATAAACCGACTCATCTTCAAATTGGCATAGGTTGAACAAGTCGGTTAATGTTGTTTTCTTTCTAACATTAAGAGAGAAACGCTCCAAGAATTGGTCCGCTAGTTGCTCAAAAGTATAAATACTTTGGTGTGGTAGATGATTGTACCAATCTAGGGCATCTCCTCCAAATGTTTGAGGAAATATTCAGAGCATGAGAGGGTCATTCTCTTGTATCCTAAAACATGCATTGATGAAACCACTCACGTGCTCTCGGGGGTCCTCATCCCCCTTGAACTTATCAAACTTTGATAATGTGAAATCTATCGAATAAGGTGGTGATGGTATCAAAAGAACTACCTTAAGGTTGGTTTTTGGTACAACATCCCAGGAATTTGCATGGCCAAGCTATCAATATGTTTTGCAAAAATTGAAACTTAGGGTCTTCTGATGATGATTGAAAACCTTGATTTGTTTGTTGTTGATGAAAGTGATGTGTGTTGTTAGTTGGAATTTGATGATGATGGATGTTATGGTGGAATGGGTTATGGAATGAATGTTGTGGATGGATTTGTTGATGATGAGGTGATGGGGGTATGATGGTATGTTGTCCTAAAGAATTAGCATACATGTGATGAAGTGGATGGTTGGGTATGGTTATGGTGGGTGGTCATGACACCCATGATGGATCTTGAGTGAAAAAGGTATTTTGATGTGAGGTGGATGGATGGTTAGGATCTAGAACCTATGATTGTTGTTGTGTGTTAGGATGAGTGCTTTGGTTGGCCTCATCCACAAGAAATTGTTGTAAGTGTAGAAAAGCTTGTTGTATAGCAATCACAGATGTAGATGGCATGATCACATGGGGGGTGAAATATTGGGTTGGATGTGTGACAACCATGTGAGTGGATGTGAGTGGAGGGTAGGTGGTAAAAGGGATTATGATTGAATGAGGGATGGCATGTTGGATGGGATCAATAGATGATGTGGATGGGATGGATGTAGGTATCTATGAAGTAGCATTGACTTGTGCTTCATAGAGGGGGTTAGAATAGATGATGTTTTGATGTGATGGGATGGAGATGTATTGATGAGATGATGATGGATGGGTGTGGGTCATGGTTGTAGTAGTTGATTCAAAAAGTGGATTGGTGATGAACTGATGAGTTTGTTGTGGATGAGAGTAGATGGTTTCTTGATGTAATGCGAGAATGGTGTGGGGTGGAATGGTGAGAGGAGGTAATGATGGAAAGACCAAGCCTATTATAGTCAAGTAAGTCCTAATGGTATCAATATCCAGATACATGATGCATGAGTCAGATGGTATGGGTGGCTCACTCCTAGGAGTCTCTAGGATGGTAGCATGGGTAGCCCTCTGCATCACATCCATGTCTAAAGTGGGGGCACGATTGGATGGCCCAACAGACAAGTCTAGATACATAGTGTGGGCCACGCTGACTTGCCCCACCATAGAAGTGGTGGGAGCTTGGGAAGGTTGAGAAAAATGTGCCATGGATGAAGATGGTTGACCTTGGACTTGGGTTAAAGCTTTGGCTTGACTCCGGGTCATTACCATAAGCTAAGGGTGGAATGAGGTGGTGAATGTGAAGGTGTGTGTGAAATGTGGTGGAAATGCAAATGAACAACACACAAAGCAAACAAACAAACAAATGTTTTCTAGGTTTTCGCAAGTTTTGTTTTTATTTATTTTTGTTTTTTGATATTTTTTATTTTTTTGAAGTTTTTGATTTTTTTTTCGAGTTTTTGTGTGTTTTGATGTTGAAACTCCTATTCCTAGATGACTAAGGGTAAAAAAAAGTAAAAATCTACTAAGGTAGTTTAAGCCTCACCCCCTTGTCGAGGAGTGCAACCCAAACGACAAAAAAATGGCTTCCTATGGATATTGGCTCAAGGTAACCTTATGGGAACAAATTACCCCTTAAAGGAGGTCATATTATCTAAGTCCTACTACTTGCCTAATACCTAGGAAGAGTCCCACATGCTTTTACTTCACTCTTAGGTGAGCTTGGACAAGAATGATAATTGTATTCCACTTATTATTAAGCCCTATGGTAAAAGGGCATTACTAGTCCTTCCTACTTTAGGTGCACCCAAAAGTAGGGGACCTTTTGGTGATGAAGTCTAGAAAGCCACTCGTTATGGGCTACTAAGGTTTCTAGGGGGCGAGCCGATGGAAGGAGGTGAATTCCAACATCATCGATCTCGATTGGGGGTTGGTGATGAAGTCCAACCTTACCAATGTTATTGTGAGATGTGCAAGTGTGTGAAGTGTTTATTTTTTCTATGGTTTTATGCAATATAAAATTTAATTCAAATTTTGATGCCTAAATATAGAAATAGAAACACACAATGGAAAAAAGAAAACAAAATAACTGAAAGCAAAAAATAGAAAATAGAAAGCAAATTTTAGGAAGGCCCTACAGTGGTTTTGAAACATAGAGCCAAACACGAGAGCGCATTTGAAACTAGTCAAATGCAAAAGGACATTTTCCAAATGTAGGTTCACATTTGGAATTGGTCAAACATAGGTATGCGTTTCTGATTGTAAGTTAGAAATAGGGCAAAGCACTTTTGAAACCCTAAAATTCCTAAAAATGTACCTACTAATGCAAATATAGCCCTAGATGCAGATTTTAGATATTGTATGATCTAAATATGGAAGACGAAGTCTAAAATTAAACCTAACTTTAACTCATTTTCTTTTTAATTCCCATTTAATATTTTTAAACCTATGTGAATGCATCTAACCTAAAATTTTCATTGCACACAGATGCAAAAAATATAAACTCTTTTTGTTTTAAACCCTAAGCTAGAGGGTTTGGATGTTACAGACTTGTGATCCTTTCACCGCTCCTCCAGTCTTCTCAAACACTGATTCACGATTGCTTAGAGTCCTAAATGTGCACTAGAATTTACATAGATGTCAAAACACCTATTGGCATTTGTGCAAGTCCCCAAATGCATGTTCACATTTTCTCTAATTCTTGAACATGCTTCCGTGTTTGAATAGGTGTAGGAATAGGATGAGAAAGCTTCGAAACTTCTCGAATCCAATCTTCAATTTTTCCTGCAATATAGCTCCAAAAACCTGCAACAAAAAGAAAAAAATAAACAAAGATCATAATCTAAAACAAGGAAAATAAAAAATAGAACCCTTTGGGGGTCCCACCGTGATTGCCATTTTGTATGCAAATAAAGACAACACCGAACAAAGCAATAGAAATAAGCAATTATGATTAAACAATTTGTATTTGTATTAATAGTGGAGCCTTGGTCTCCGTTTTACAATTTTGTCACCTCGAGTGTGTAGGGGTATGAATACAATGTCTTGCTTGCTTTATGATATTACAATGGGCAGAAAGGGGGAAATTACCCCTTTCACCAAATACAATGAATCGTGGTGTCTTCAATCTTCTCTACTACAACCAAGTGGTGGATGGGCTTCAACTATCCTCATGGACCATCCTCGCTGCAATAGCCTTCAAGAACCTATAACCTACACATACATGAATGCAAAAAAGGGAAGTCAGTAGCACCTATTGATATAAGTGAAAGAAGCTACCATAAATCCTAACATGATTATTTGTATAATTTGGAAGTAATATGTAGGAAACAAGGATTATAAAACATAGAACATACCTTGCTAATTTTACCTAACCTTGCTATCTGTCTATCATGGAATGGAATTACTCTTGAGAAAATGCGGGTGTGCATTTGGGGATGTCTAAACATGGGCTGGTATTGGAAAAATGTGGATGCATGTTTACCTCTATGTAAACATCCATTGGCATTTGGGACTAGAATGGTAGAAACCCTAAGGTTTGGTTTGGGATCTCAATGGCTCGACCTCCAATAAATTTGGTTACCTCCTGTAAGGATTTCAATAGTGTAATGATGTATCTTCCAACCTTATTTTTTTGTGATGAAATGATGCTACCTTTATAGGCATTTTGGGGTTTTGGAGGGAAAATATAGGTGGAAAGCTAGGGTTACCAAGTGGTAGGGACTGGGCAACCACCTATCCTGGGTAGCTGTAGTGAGTCACCTAGAGTGTCCCACTTAGGTGGAGTGGTGGCATGTGGGTAGGTGGAAGTGGAGTGATGTGTGGAGTGAGGTGTGAGATGTGGCAAATGGAGGGGTAGTGGTGGCTAGGACACATGTCAAATGGGGAGATAGGGTATCCTAGGGGGATTTTCTAGATTTAATAAAATCTGGAAAATAGGATAATGTGCAGGATTTTTATACCTAAGTTTAGACTTAGGCATATTTTATTATGCAAGAATGTGGGGTGGATGGGGGCTTTGTGAAGGACTAGGTTTTGGTGTCTACACCATCCATAATGAATTACATAGTTTTTTATTCTAGATCCTTTATGACTCTGATATGGACCTTTTCAAGACTCTTATGATGTTTATGTTGGTTGACTCGCTAATCTATTGTACCAAGAATAGTAATTGGATATTTTTTGAGCAAGAATCCATATTCAAGGGAAAATTCCATCACTTTAGCCCTATTAAAGTATGTGGAATTATCTGATTATAGAAACTAGTGCCTCAATCCTAGTGATGATATCTTATAACAATTGAACCACTATTTTATAACTAATTGCTTTGGCTAGGATTGCTTCAACCCATTTGGTGAAGTAATACATAGTGGTGAGGATCCATACATGTCCTCACTTTATAGTGGGTTTATTTTTCCTATGAAATCTAGGCCCCATTACTAAAGAGGTTTAGTGATAGTGATAGGATTTAAAGACATCAAAGCTCTTCTTTTCCTTCCTCCAAACATGCAACATGATTTGCAATCTTTGACTCATTGGTAGTAATAAATAGATATGGTAGACTAGTAGCATTCAGTTCTCAAGATCTTATAAGCCATTTTGGATGTAAAATAGTGCATTTTATCATGATATTGCCTAATCAAGGCCTTCTTCCTATATTCTTCTATGCAGTGAAGTAGGATATCATAATATCATTTCCTAAACATGACACTATCTAGCTTGTGATAATGCATTTTTCTTTGTCTAAATAAGGCCCTTTACTTAGTTTTCAACCTTTATGGTACCTACCCTATAGACATATTTATCCACATGTTGTCCATCCATCCATATCTATCTCTTCTACTAGAGCGATATGATCTTCAGCGATTGTCTTTGCTAACTTTTCATATAAAGCTCTTCCCTTGATCAATTTGGTGGGTTTGATAGTAATATAAAATTATTAATTTTTATTGATCTACATGGCCCTCTTTTCTCCTAACTTGCCATGCAATATAGTAGATCAAACATTAGGGTGTACTACAAAGCCAATAGTCTTTCTCTATGATAGATACTATTTGAAATTCTTTAGAGACTTCATGATGGCAAACACATAATTTTCAATAAGGCTATACTTCTCTTTTTAGTTATGAAGGGTTTGAATCATGAAATATATGGGATGTTCTTAATATTTGTCATTCTTCTGAGTTACAACAATCACAATGCTTTCATCTGTACCAAATACATACAATCTAAAATCTTTAGAAAAATCTAGATTCATAAAATCTAAGGCTCTAATGATGGTATATTTAACATACTATAGGGATTTTTTTTATTAGTTCAATTTGGAGAGGTACCAATTTTTAACATTTTCTTATGGACCTAACCATTTTGGTAAATTTTATAATGAATTTAGTGATAAACTCTATTTGACCTAGGAAGGACCTAACCCATTTATTGATGAGGGCAATAGTATGTCTTGGATGAATTTATTTTATTGGGATCTATGGATAAACCTTCTTATGATACTATAGGACCTAGAAATTTGTCTTCTTAGACCATAAAAATATACTTCTTAGGGTTAAGAGAGATACCAAATTCCCTATACCTCTGGAAGACTAGCTTGAGATGGTTGATGTGTTTACTGCTAACTTTAGAAAATATTGTTAAATCATAAAGGTATATGAGAATGGTATCATCTATGATCTTGAAAAAAGCTACGTCCATGACCATTTAGAAAGTTATCCCTACATTTGATAATTTGAATGACATTCATTGGTATGCAAATGTTTCCCACTTAGTGGTTAAAGCTATTCTATGTAGATGTTCTTCTTTAATCCAAATCTAGTTGTATTTTGAGAAGCCATCAAGGAGAGACAACATCTATAATCCAAATTACTTCCATAATATTTGATCAATGGTGGGCAATGGATAGTGATATTTTAAAGAGGATTGGTTCAAGTTCCTGAAATCGACATGTATTTTTATATCTTAATTTTCTTTATATATTAAAATTAAATGGAAACCTAGGTTGAGTGCTTAACTGGGAATATAATCTAAGCCTACAAAAGCTTCAATAATTCTTTTTTCATCATGGTTTCTATATTTGGATTCATCGATCTCTACTTTTTTTGAAAGGTTTAGCTTTGGGATCAAATTCTATAGTATGCTTTATGATATTATAGTTATAGAATTTAATATCTTTCTATGACCATGTGATATTGTCTCCGTATTTACTACAAAGCTATTTGACAAGATCCTTTATTTCTAAGTAAAATATTTTTCAAGTAGTAGATTCTTTCCTTCAACCATGTTGATGATATGATATTACTTTGAGGCTCACTTTTCTTGTACTATCATCAAGATTAAATAGTCTTTCCAAAGAAACTAGACCTTTAGGTAATTGATTCAACTTAAATTGTATAAATCCATCCTTTTTGTCATCCCTATACTTATTATTTTCTTCAAAATATTGAGCTTCTATGATTAGGACCTCTATAATTTACTCATCATTATTAAAGACATGTCAATGATCAAAATTATAAGAAATTTCTAGTCTAAAGACTACCTTTAATTCTTTACATTTATCCCACATCTCATTGGGGGATTGAATGGGGCTACCAATTCCTAATAAATAATCTATTTTGATGTTATTTCTTTTAGGGATTGCTTTAATTTTGTATGTATCAAAACACTCCAAGAAATCCTAGACTCAATGCTTATAAGACTTCATGTACTTGTTCTTTATGGTGTACTAGGAATTGACCTGATTTACAATTAGTTTGGAGTCACCATATATCCTTAGATCCTCGATTCCCATTTTTTAGCCTTTCTTAAATTGGTACAAAGTGCTTCCCATTTTTCTATATTATTAGTACAAGTAAGTATTAGCCTAAAAGAAAAATGGGTATGTGCACCTTGTGAATTAATTAACTAAACACCTATGCTTGCTCTATTTTTGGTTCTAGCACCATCATCCATATTTTATTTGTTTCTTGACTTGTCAGGGATGGAATATTGGAATACCTTTTAGTGATGAGATAGTTTTCTAGTTTAGTACACTAATTATCATGTCAACATCTAGGTCTTACTCACCTTCTAGATATTCATCATCTTCTATAGATTTTAGTAGCTCATTTTAGTTCACTATACTTTCATCATCAATATTGTGTAGAAGGTAGTTGCAAGGTGGCTTGTTTTTGCTCCTAATTACTTTATTGTGGGTAATTTTGGTCACCCCCCCACACTTTTGGGTGAAATTAAAAAAGGTTGCATCAAAGACTAAAATAACCAATATGGAGAATGCCAAATGTTTTTATCTCCAAAAATGCAACAAATGGGTCCTTAAAGTTTGATACTTGGTGGAAGGTATGAAAGGTGAAATCTGTTAAGTTTCAAGATCATTGGATATTTTGTACCTTTCCAAGTAGCATATGGGTACAAAAAAACCATCACTCAATAGAAATATACTCAAGTGAAATTCAACTAAGTATGGAGCTTGTCAGAATTCATGTATCCCTCTAAGTGGCAGACGGGTACCAAAATATTGTCACCTGATGGATGATCAAGGTGTGCAAAATAGCTAAGTATGGTGCTTGCCGAACATCTTGTACCTAGGTGGTTGATGGATGGTCCCAAAATATCTAACACTTGTTGAAGAGAAATATGGGTAAAATGGTTAAGTATTGAAGCTGCCAAAACTTTTGTACCTCTAATAGAGGTGAACGAGTACCAAAAACCCATCACTCGATGGAAGGAGAATCAAGAAAATGGTTGTGTTGGGAGCACCAAAAATTTTGTACCCTTAATGAAGGCGGTACCAAAAATCTATCATTCGATAGAAGAAGAATCAAGAAAATGGTAAAGTTTTAGGAGGGTCAAAAATTTTGTACCTTCAATAAAAGTAGATAAGTGCCAAAAACCCATCACCTGATGAAAGAAGAATCAATAAAATGGCTAAGTGTTAGGAGCATTGAAACTTTTGTACCCTCAATGAAGGTGGATGGGTACCAAAAAATTGTCACCCAATGAAAGAAGAATCAAGAAAATGACTAAGTGTTGGGAGCGTCAAAACTTTTGTACCCTTAGTGAAGGTGGATTGGGACCAAAAACTCATTGCTCGATGGATGCTTAAGGAGTTAGAAATTTTACTAAGTACTAGGAACACCAAATTATTTGTACCTTATAAAGCTATGAAGAGGTACTAGAAACCTATCACACAACATATGATTAAAGAGCTTAAAATGGTTAAGTATACAAGTCGCCAAGAATATTGTACCTTTAGTAATTGGGGATAGGTACTAAAGTTTTATCACCTGGCAAGAAGTAAATTAAGCACCTAGTACTCGATAGAAAGGCAATATGAGCTTCTAGTGATAAAATATAAATGGGTGAACCAAATATTATACTCTCAAGGCAATGATATCCAAAAAATAGAATCCATTGTAAAAGCTATATATACTAGAATGTAATAGGTTCTAATGATTGGGTGTTTAGTATTTATAATTCACATTATTGTATGAGCTCTATGTCTCTATTGAATAAATATTGGATTGTTGTTTAATCTCTTGTCTACATATCCTACTAGAAAGTGTATGTATGAATTGATACTCATTTATATTTTATGCTAATTAGATACATGCAATAGTTATTTTATCACTAGTTCTAGAATGAGTAACTTTTGGATAAATAATTGAATGTATGATGCTCTCTACAAGTAATTGTGACAAGTTGATATGTTAAGTAATCTGATTATAATTTAGTGGTTGACTATCTTATGCACAATGTATCTTACTGTTGCTAAATCTACACCATTATAAGTTCTAGCTACAAATCCCTTTATTTCTCTCAACACCCTTTTCAACCCCCCATTTTAGCAATTAAGTAGTTATAATTTAAAGTAACTGGCCTAATTTAGAGGTTAACACTTGAAGATTCACATCTTCAAGGTGATCCAATGTTGGTCAAAGTATCACGACACAAAAATTAACCTAAGGAAAATTTTTGCACCAACAATTTTTGGCATGCCCGAGTGGGACTCAAATCCCACTATTCTAATAGATTAGAGAATTGGTGGTACTCTATTCTAAGAGATCATTTCCCAATCACCTGGTGACTCTGTTCAAAAGGAAACCCAAATTTACATATCTATTTACAAGAACCTTAGCTGCTCTACTGAAATCTAAATTACATGATCACAAGGCAAGCAACTAGAAGACTGTATGCACCAATAGAATTTCTAGAATTATCTTCTCGTGCTTCTAAGAGATAACATCCCAAAAAATATTTTGAATCATATTACACCTCTTCAAATATTTTGGAAGAACATTATCATATAGATTATACCTCATTAATATCTTTAGAGACATCTCCATTAATGACTCAAAATTAGAATAAAAATCCATAGAATTTTCCAAACTGGAACAACACAGGACCTCTCAATCTACCTTTCTAGAATCCAATTCCCCAAGAAGAATTGAAAGTATTACCAACCTGTGATGGTACCAAGAAAATTGTTTATGAGAACTATCAAGATATTACATCGTTAGATACTATACATAATATTTAGGATGAAGACATTATGATAAGGCTATTAGTAATATCATTGAAAGGAAAAATGCTATACTGGTACAAAACCCTATCGAATCTTAGTATAACTTCATGGGCACAACTGGCTAGAAAATTAGTGGAGGAATTTAATGAACAAGTGGATCCATTCTCTCTGCTAACAAAATTCACAACGATACAAAGGCATCAAGAATGGATTTCAACATTAAATTTAGTTGAACATGGAAAAGAGTACCTCAGGGTCTTAGGCCAACCAATGAACAAGCAATGTATTATTATCTAAGGGCTTTTAGTTCAAATTTAGGCATGGTCATAAGGCAATCAAATGTGTTTACATTCCTGGCTATATTCCAAGAAGCATTAAAGGTAGAGAAAGATTTAATTGCTATAGGTAGATTGCATCCCAAAACTATGATGTCAATATTTATAGAGTTCCCCAACAACAATCACAAGCCCTTGCTACAAATACTTCCCTTCCAACTGTGTGTCTCTAACCATCAATTTCCAAATATGGCCAAATCCACAAATGACTCAAACATTACTGGCACCTCCTATGATTCCAATACTACTAGCACCTCCTATTGTACCTGCATTACCAGCCCTGGATGCTCAAACAATTAACTTACAAGAGATGGTTACAACTATGAAGAATTTGATAAATGAATTTACTTCTATGAAAAGGAGAGAAGCTGAGAGAAATTTTCAATTGAGAAGATTTGCTCATGTAACCAAGGATCAAGAAGCTTATACTAGTAGAGCTACTAAAAAATATAATAGTGTATAGCAACAAGGAGGATGAGCCATCCACTTTAAAATTTGAGTCAAAATATTGGTGTTCAACATGTAATGATCCTCATGGTGAAAATTATTACATGATGCATCAACATCATATAAAAAACATTACTATTAAAAAAGTTGAAATAACCCAAAAGAGGTAGATAAATATGATAAAGAAAATAGATTATAACTTTATGATACCGTCAGTAGAGCACGTGGTTGTACTAATAATATCATGAAAGAAACAACTATCAATTTATCCTAAAATAATGGATCCCTTTAAAGTGCCTTATGAGAAAAAATATCATCCCAAAAGGGATGCCACTTAGTCTACCCCTGTTCAAAATCTAACTCAACAACATGAAAGGATACCAAAAGGTAAGCTCATATATCCTTCCATGACTAAGCGTCAAATATTTGAAGCAACTCAAGAATTCAAGACAATATTTAGTGAGTCCCCAAAAGAGCAAACAAAACAATCAGAAGCTCCTAACTTCAATATATTAAAAGAATTGAAAAAGACACCATCTAAATCTAGCATATATGATGCTCTGCTTATTCTGGTACAAATCGATTTGCTTCAAGACTTGCTAAAATCTATAAAACACCAAGGAAAGCATCATCTTAAGCTGAATTTAGCTCAAGAAAATCCCACCTTAGGGATAGGAAAAAATAGGCCATTACCTTTCTATTTTTCCCTACGAATGGAAGGATGGGTGGTGCATAATTGTTTGTTTTATTTCAGTGCAACTACCATAGTTATGCCCAAAGTAATATGTGAGATAAATGGAATGGAATGTACCAAGAGCTGTCCTGGTGTGCTAAAATTATATGGTACCCCTGTGAAGACTATGCGAGTAATAAAGGATGTCCCTATAGTGTTGCATATAATGCATCAGATAATAGTCATTCAAGAGGTAGTGGTAGTGGACCTAATTTAGAATATGTCTCTCTAGAGAGTTCATAGATAAATTAGGTGGATATCTATCCCTTGACTATTCACATATGGAGATCCCATACAAGGACAAAAGAGTAAAAATTTTCTTTGAGAAACCATCCACTTACCACATAGAGAAGATTGAAGAGCAAGAGCAACAGGCTAATACAATTAGCATGATGACTAAAGAAACTGATCTAATGGAGGACATCATGGAAGAATTGCAAATAAAGGACCAGTTCTCCTTAAAATACTTCAATTCCATGATTGAAACTGGAATTGGCACCTATTCTATTACAAAGCCTAAAAATGGGAAAGCCCCAACCATGCTAGCAAAACTAAAAGTGCAACAAGATGAAATGTGGAAGCTCTATTTTGATAGATCAAGATGCAAAAATGGTGTTGGTGTAGGAATATTACTAATATCTCCAACTGGGATAGAAAAGACTTTCTTTTATAGGCTTGCTTGGAGTTGCACTAACAATGCAACTGAGTATGAAGTATTATGTTTGGGTCTTAAGAAAGCTGATAAAATGGAGATCAAGCAATTACCAATCTATGGGGATTCAGAGCTTATTGTGAACCAAGTCATAGAACATTGTTGTAGCAAACAACACTACCTAAAGGTATACAAAAATAAAGTATGGGACCTATGGGAAAGCCTCAAAGCACTTAATATAAAAGCAATCCCAAGAGAAAAGAATACCCACATAGATACATTAACTTCTCTTGGAGCTAATTATTATTCGACATCCAATGTAGTATACATATCCAAGACAATCAGGATGATCTATAGACCTTCAGTGCTAAATAAAAATATATTTTAGTAGATTTTTGGCAGTGATGTTGATTTTTTGATACAAGAGATGAATTGCACAAATGAAACTACTAAATCACTAGACAGTGAATATGGTGATAATATGATACAACTAAAAAATAACCACATCCTAAAGGATTTGATCACCTTAGAAATATTATTTGATAGTAATTATTGGTCAACTACTTAGAAAATGGAAATTAATGAGCAAGGGTATAAGGAAATTGAGATGGAGCCTAGGAAATATTTAAAAGTAGGAGTGCAATGTTTTGAAGAGAAAATTAGTCAAATTCTAGAATTGTGCAAAGAGTTCAATGATATTATAACATGGACATATGATGACCTCAAATTATATAGCAAAGAAACTATCCAACACACTATTGAACTTATACCAGATGCCAAATCATTTCGATAAAAATAGTGGCTAGTAAATCCTAAGATAGAAGCTTTGATGAAGCTAGAACTATTAAAGCTCTTAAATGCTAAAATTATCTATTCAATTAAGCACTCTACATGGGTGGCAAATTTAATGCCAGTGAGAAAGAAAAATGGTGACATTCACCTATGTGTGGATTTTTGAAACCTGAATAAGTCTTTACTAAAAGACCATTATCCTCTCCCACAAACTGACCAGATATTGCATACTGTAGTTGGGCCAAAGAGGTTTTCTCTACTAGATGGATTATTTGGTTTCAATCAGGTATGGGTCCAGGATGAAGACCAATACAAAACTAAATTCACCACTAAGTAGGGAACCTTCGCATATCAATGAATGAAATTTGATCTGTCTAATGCTGGGGCCACCTTTCAAAGGGTATGGACTTGGCATTTGGAAAATTGGTGAACATGATAATAGTAATCTACCTCTATGATATGACAATATGCTTTCACTAGAAAGAGAAGCATGTTGAACACCTTTGAATGGTGTTCCAAAAATATAGGGATAATTTTTGCTATACAGGAAGGAAAACTACTAGGACATGTTGTATTTGAGATAGGGCTAGCTATTGACCTAGACAGGGTAAAATCCATTCTATCTCTTCTCCTACCTATAAATAAAAAGTGTTTGCAATCATTTTTTGGGTAAATCAACTTTGTACAAAAATATATTTTGAATTTTTCTCAAATTGTAAAACCCATGATAAAGATGCTAATAAAGGAAGCAAAGTTCAAATGGACAAACATAAAAAATTATGCCTTTAAAAGTATCAAAGAATCCATTACTAAGGCTCCAGTGCTAATTAACATGGACTACACCAAGGATTTTATACTATATGTATTTGGAGCAAAAGAAAGTTATGTAGCTGTCCTCACTTAAAAAAAGGAAGTTGATGTGGAGCAACCTATAACTTTCTTGAGCAAAACCCTGCATGATCATGAAGAAAGATATAATTTTATAGAAAATTAGGTCTATACAATGATTAAATCACTATTTTTTTTAGATATTCTTTGTGTCTCAAAGCAATATAATAGTGTATGTAGTACACTCAGATATTTGAAACTTTATAATTCAAGGATAATTAGAAGATAAGTGTGTTGGATGGATCACAAAAATTAAGGAGTATAATGTCAATATTAAGCCAACCAAGCTGGTGAGGGGTAGAGCACTGTGTTAGTAGCTAGAAAAATATATAGTTCAAAATGTAAATATGCTTTTAGAAAAAGAGCAATGTACTCAATCGAAATAAGCACAAGCAGATCCAAAAATAGTGATTAGACAATTAATGCATTATTTTGATTCTGTTAGGTGTCCAAATGGTCTCACTATCTCTCAAAGATGAAGATATAGGTTACAGTTCAAAAATTATGCCATAATTAATGGCATCCTATATCGAAATAATTTTGATGGCGTATTTATGAGATGTTTGCATCCAAACAAAGTAAAAGAGGTCTTAAAAGAGTTTCATGCTAGTTTCTCAGGTGGAAATTATTTTAGACAGACCACAACTACCAAAATACTTAGAGACAAATATTATTGGCCCTCTATTAGATATATTAAAATTATCCAGGTCATATAACAAATGCCATAGGTTTGTAGGTAAAAACAAACATTTGATAATACCTCTACAACCAATAATTGCAGAGGAACCCTTTCAGTAGTGGGGGTTGGAATTTATTGGGGTAATTGATCCCAATTCATCCATGAGATATATCTTGATTGCGATGGATTATCTTACTAAATTATTTGAAGCCAAAGCTATTAAGCATGTAGACAAGGATATGATTATCAAATTTTTGGAAAGGTTGATCACCAAATTTGGAATCCCAACTATAATTATTTAAGATAATGCTAGATCTTTCATTGGTGGGAAAACCATAGATTTTGCAAGAAAATGTGGCATATATTGGAATGCATATTCCAATTATTACTCTCAAGGGAATGGGTTGGCAGAATCCATGAACAAAAACTTATTAAAAATAATAAAATGAAGGATTGAGGATAATATGAGAAGTTGGCACTCGTTTCTTGATCAGGCGTTATGGGCTGATAGGATTACAATAAAAAAGACTTAAAAACATCATCCTATACTTTAGTGTACAGGAAAGAGATGATTTTTCCTATCAATTTAGAGCTATCAGCCCTAAAATTCATGAGTGAAAATGATTCAAAAAATGCACAACCAATGGAAAAAATAAAGGCAGAGCTAATGTTTCTAGAAGAAAAACTTGAAAAATCTTATAATAATTTGTGGCACCGTCAGACAATTGTTAAGTGATGATTTGAAAAAAAGGCAACATCAAAAATATTAATGAAGGTGATATCATGCTTAAATGGGAAGTGAATCGAGCCAAGCCATGTGCACATGAAAAGTTTAAATCCATGTGGTCTAGGCCATATTTTATAGAATAGAAAAATGATTTAAATGCATTTTAGTTGTGTGATTTGGATGGTTACATATTACCAATATTGATAAACAACAAATACTTGAAGCTATATGCATAAATAAGCGTATCACTAACCTGTACATATGTAAATAGAATAGCTACACATGTGTATAAAATCACATAGGTAAGCTTAATTGTCCTAACACCTTACAGAAGTAGTATGGTCGATTGGTCTACAAGGTTTCTAATTAATTATAAATCTAGACTTGACAATATGCATGATTACCAATGGTACATTTGACTGGGTAATAACTAAGGATGTCAGTAGTAGTTATGGAGGATAAGCACCTAAGTCACTAACTAAATTGGTATTAAACACAAAATTATAGATATTTTTGAGTCCTATTGGTTGGTGGTATAAACACAAATGCATGCATCATAATATTCTTTCATGATTGTCAATCCCAAACAAATTTTTATTGGTACATGCAATCCTGGCATGCATGAATTAATGGTTATGCCTTGACTCACCTTGTAGCTAGAAACTATAAAGCTTACTCAGATTCAATAAACATCCCTATTGTTGTATTGCACACTGCACGAAGGAGTTGTTGCTTTCAACATTGGATCCCAATCATCTCCACAATGGATCATTCTAGGTTCACTCTATGTTCCTAGATATACGTCTCGATCCAAGGTCCCTCATAATTGATATTTTATAACTCTACCTTAGCCTTTTCCACATTTGTCGAATGTACTAGTCTCGCATATATCTTTGCATCTTCAATTGTATATTCTGCAAAACCCTTGGGAAATATCCATTTTTCTTGTTCCTCTTATTTTGGTTTCTTGTTGACCTTCTTCTTGTCTTGTTTTTCCATGATCTCCTCTGTATTAATACAAAGGTAGTTGGGTTGAAACACCTCATACTCATCCATCTACCAATGAAGGAGTCTATAATCATATCGAGATTCATCCTTGATACATTCTTCTAGGTGCAACATCCCTTCTTCATTGGCTTCATATTCTTATTCACTTGAAGAATTGCTTGACTCATCTATCATGGCAACATCCTCACCAATTCTTTGATTTTCAAATTAATGATATATTTATGTTGTCTCTTCTTGAATGCGATCTATTCTTTTCTCTAGTTGTGATAAATTTGGCTACTCATAGCCAAACTCTTCCTAATAGTGCATCATATGCAAGATTTTGTATAGTAATCACAATGAAATCCAAGATGAACTCTTGGTCAACTAGTATCACCTATTGTGTCATCAATACTCCCTTCATCTCAATGACATGCTGGTCAGCACCATACAACCTTGGTGCCCATAATGATGGAGCACCAATCTCCCTCCAGGTTCTTTATAGTAGCACATCAACACAAGACCCTCCATCCACAATGAATTGTGTCAATTTATGCCCTAGAATATTCATATGGACCAATGCTAGTTTCTTCCCAACATCAATCATTAATATGGTTGGATCCATATAATAATCCTTATATTCCTTTTCTTATATTGGTTGGCTCTGGATCTCCATCACTTTTTATGGTCGTATCTCCTCCTCCATCGCATTATGTAGTGATGGTATGGATTCCAATAAACTAGCTATCTTGATTTCAATTGTTGTATTTAGAACTTATGTTGCTAGCTCTTGTACAACTGCTCTGTCTTCTGATACACACAACTTTAATAATTTATCTTCTGCTAACCTTAACTACTTAGATTTATGTGCATCTTCTTCAATTGCCTTCTTCACCACCTTCCACATCTTCCTTTCCTTGGTAGGTTTTAGGTAAGTATCCTTCTTAGCCTCACTTTGTGTCATAGCTAATACTTCTTTCTCAGTTTTCTCATTTTTTTGAAGGTACATCAATGTTTAGGAAATTTACATTCTACAAGCCATTCATCCCCACTTTCTTAGGATAATTGACCTCCTTGTGGTTTCTTGGACCACACCATCTACACGTGTATAGCGTTGTTTTGGGTTACTCCTGGGTTTGGGGAGAAGGACAATTCTTCACAAAATGCCCCCATTACTAGCAATTGCAGCACTGTATGATTGGTCTTCCTTCTAAATCATACTGCAAGTAAATTTTCCTTCCTTTCATGTTGCCTTGATATGACCTTACCCCTTTGTGACTATTTATATAACCTCCACTTGTTGCAGCTTGTCCATTCCCTTAAGGCTTCGGTTTATCCTCCTTATCTTGAATTGTGAGAGTCTGATGGTAAAACTTTGAATTAAATGGACATGTCACCACTTCGTGTCCACATTCTAGACTTAGAAAAAAGTATAGGGAAAGAAAGTAGTCCTAGTAGATCGCTCTGAGCAAATCACTTGTGATATTAGACTTGTACAAAATTGACTCAAAAATCTACCTTAAGTGCTTTTGCCTATGGTAGATGCACATATGAGATTAGATTCAAGTTTTTTTAGCTTGGATACTATCAAATTTTTCTTTGAGAAAATTTTCATTTTTTGAAGTTTGAGTTGGAGTCGCCATCTGCAAAGTACCTACAAAAATTAAGCACATAAATAAATTTAAAAAATAGGTGAAATTTTAAACAAAATTGGATTTAGATCTGGACAATCAAATGAATTGCTTTAATGTTAGCCTTTTTGGAAGTACGGAAAAAACCAAGTGATTCACTTGCTAAGTCAAGTGATTCACTTGCTAAGTCAAGAAAATCACTCGCTTTTGCAAAATCGTGAACATGCTAAAAAATTATCAAATCACTCACAGAGAAAAACTTGGTGATATTTTTCCAATTTTGAGCCAATCACTCCATCCATGAATGGTGTATTTTTGAGTGTAAAAATTGATAAAAGTGTGTAGAAATAGGGTTTGTCCCACCAAGCATGCTAGAAACAATGTTGATATGAGGAATTGACTTGAGTTCTATTTTAAGTGTAATGCCCCCAAATCTAAGTTTCAATAAGGTTATATGAGTTTACCATAGGCTTCCCCAGCCTATGGATTTAGGCTAGCCCTCTCCTTTCCTCATTTTTATCTCTAATCTAAACTAATTAATTTGCATGAAATAAGATACACACACAAAAGTAAATGTAAAAAAATAAATGTGTAAATTGTGGAAAGTAAATTTATTAAGTTTAGAGTGCAAGAGATAAAATAAAATATTTATGTTACACCATAGTAAGCATAACATGTGATCAATTAACACATGAGAAGTTGAATAACATCAATGTCCACCCATTCGTTTGATTATGAAATTGATAAGCAAATAACAAGATGGCCTAGAAGGGACATATCAATCACCACACACATGACAAACCATGAGGATAGTGCTTCTTACAGGGTACATAATGACTTATCAATTTATTACAACCTCATGAGTATGAATCACAATGTGGGTTTTGTTGAGAAGCAACACACCCCCACTGAAAAATGAATTTCCACCCTTTGAAAATTTTGAGCTTTCATTTTTGCAGTAGGGACCCTCTTGATGTTTTTCAGGTTTTAATTCCAAATTTGCTTGCCTCCTTTTTTAAGTTGTGCTTTTATTTGCATCTGGCTTTGATTTAGTTCAGAATTCATTTTTCACATGTTAGAATCATTGCTGATTAAAGAAAATCTTTCACCGGTATGAAAAAATGCAGAATACAGACAGATAAATTCATTAGAAACCAAAACTTTCCATTTTTGGAAATGTCGCGATATCGCGACACTTCCATTTTTGGAAATGTCGCGATATCGCGACGGGTTTTGGAAAATCCGCCAAGTCGCAAAAACGTAGCGATATCGTGACACTTCCATTTTTGGAAATGTCGCGATATCGCGACACTTCCATTTTTGGAAATGTCGCAATATCGCAACACTTCCATTTTTGGAAATGTCGCGAAATCGCTACCGGTTTGGAGAGAGAAAGCAAGATCGTACGGAATGTCATGAAATCGTGACATGTCGCATTTTCGTGGCTGCAAGAGAGAAGCAAGGTGCAAGTGTGAAAAACGTCGTGATATCGCGACACATTTTGGAAGAAAGCTGCAAGTGTGAAAACGTCGCGATATCGCGACACATTTTGGAAGAAAGGAAGGTGAAAACGTCGCGAATTGTGACACATTTGAAGAAAGCAATGAATGTCGTGAAATCGTGACACATTTGGAAGAAAGGCAAGTGTGAAAACGTCGCAATATCACGACACATTTTGGAAGAAAGCTGCAAGTGTGAAACACGTCGCGATATCGCGACGGGTCCAGGGCAAAGAGGAAACAAAGAGAAATCAAAGTAAAAAAAATGGCTAAGGCATGAGAGTGTCGCGAAATCGCGACACAATTGAGTAAAAGGGCCAAGGCAGGCTGAGCATCGCGAAATCGTGACACGCCGAAGGGGAACCGAAGTGCAAAAGAACCAAAGGCATGAAAGGTGCAAAGTCGGAGAAGTGTCGCGAAATCGTGACACATGAAGAAAAAAACTACCAAGTGTTCGGGTGCCGTCGCGATTTCGTGACATGTCGCGAAATCGTGACATGTCGCGATTTCGCGACGGAGGAAAGAAAGGAAGCAGTTGCCAGAAAGAGGGTGCGATTTCGCGACATGTCGCGTTTTCGCGGCTCATGGGCAGAAAGGTGCATGAAGTGCAGGAAAGGTCGCGATTTCGCGACATGTCGCGAAATCGTGACATGTCGCATTTTCGCGACTTAAGACAGACAAAGAGCCAGAAAGTGAAAAGATAGTTGGAAACGGACACGTGTCGCGATTTTGCGACACGTGTCA
Organism: Wollemia nobilis; assembly: GCA_028583015.1. NCBI lineage: Eukaryota > Viridiplantae > Streptophyta > Pinopsida > Araucariales > Araucariaceae > Wollemia > Wollemia nobilis. Next base: position 13,795,522 of record JAQPPZ010001195.1, read on the forward strand.
AAGTAGAGCGGGCATGCAAATATACATTGGGGTTTCATTTTAATATTTAAGGTTTTGATTTAATAATTTTAAAGTGCTAATCCTTGTTTGTCTTTCATGCAGGAAGCCATTTGGCACTTACATGATAACGGAGAAATGGCCATAAAGACAAAGTTAAGTGCAAATTAATCGAAGACAACCATATTGAAAAGAGAGATGCCGAGAATTGCTGTTTCATCCAAATTTTACAGATCTGGCCGCAAAGAGACTTTACGGTGACTAAGCAGCTGCCCATTTAATGGAGTATGTCGGGAATTGGCCGAAAAATGAAAATATCTACACTCGATTATCGAAATTTGCCGATGGATGCATTTAATGAAAATTTATGGCAGAATTAATGGCTTGCAGACATTTTCAACTCAGGGATGGCTCTGCGGAGATGAAATGTCGGAGAAGTGGTGATTCATCCAAATTACCCGAGGGCATTAATGAAGGCATTTACTCACAGTTGCGGGTGAATGCAAGTGGCATTCGAATTCTATTTTCTCCATTTATGGCAAGTGACTGCATTGATTTGCAGAATGGTTAAGTTTTATCAGGACTTTGTTTTAAAAGAGCTTATATTGTAAAACCCGGGTACTAGGGTTTAAGATGATAAGATTTAGGGTTTGAGAAGAAGATATTTCTGAAAAGATCAGGGTCTGTCTTGAGTCTATAAATACTTCTTCTCAATGTAATCGGAGGAGGCGGAGACTTAGAAATAAAAGGCTATTGAAGCAATTTCTTGCAAATCTTGTTAAATACTTTATTTCTGGACTTGGAGTTGATGTGCTTTTGTTTTCTGTGATAGCATGGCCGGGAGCCTAATATTTTGCAGATTGTGATAAGTTCATCTTCTTTTGTTATCCGTTTCTTTAAAGTTTATTAAATATATGCTGTAAATCTGTGTTATCAAGATTAAATATGTTGTTGGGCTTCATTTGTTCTATTGTATGCTAGGGAAAATTATAGATTTAAGGTTCAGGTTTGTTCTAATTGCTCTGTCCTCACTGTGTGAGCTAGGTTGTCGGTGAAAGATATCAATTTTAACCGACTTCCCTTTGGTTTATAATTTTCTGTTAGATCTGTTCCATCTCTGCCTTATGCTCTTAGTAGAAAGTGATCTTAGAAAAGTTGGACACTTTCTTCTTTGATTTATTCTGTTGTGAAGCTGATAGTATAAATAAAATTGGTAGTTTTGTTTTACAGCTAAGTTTGATAAACTTCTCTTTCTGCCTTACCCTACCCTCTTTGTTTTACCGTGAAATGATCCATTTTTATTTTCTTTTAAATTTGTCTTTTATTTAAATCTGCTGACCCATAAGAGCTAGATCAAAGAATTAATTTTAAATATGATTGTCAACAAGTGACAACTTCTGAACATTACTGAACAAGTTCAGTGAGCCCGTTGTAAGGTAACAGACAGTCCATATTGAAAACTATTCCAGAAGCGGAAAAGAGTGAATAGACATTCGACCCAACTCTGTAACTCACACCTTGGATAACCAGCTAGATCCTAAAGTGAGTGGGATTTATCCCGTATAAGTGTTATCAGAGTTTCATGCTCATTCTTCATAGGGTGTGTATAAAAGTCGGACCAACATTTAAAAATGGCGCTAGAAGGAGGGCCTACTGAAATTCGGTCAGTATTGTAAGTTGTCAGTACAATATTTTAAAATTGCCAGAAAAGAAGACCTCAAGTTCAGTACTCTATTAAGGATTGTAAGTTTGTAAGTGCTTGTGAAAAGCTGGATTCTACATACAGGGTAACAAGGTCCCACCCCAGAGTTGGAGAGCTCCTTGTGCCTGAATTAGAAACTCCGAGAAGAAGTAGCCTCAGAAGGGCCAAGTCTCTGTCTCAAACAGTTTTATCACCGCTGATAGTTACTCCAACCACAACTCAGAATATCACTGTCAACCAAGTAGTAATGGCAAATTGGTTGGGTTCCACTACTTTGAATATTTTGGGTATAGCCCATGACCTGCCTAGAAATCCAGAAAGATATCTCCCCAGATATAAACATGATGGGACAAGAACTGCAGAAGAACATTTGGTTGCATTCAAGAATGCTTTGAAATTATTAAATGTACAGCATGAAGATGTTGCTTGCAGATTGTTCCCATTCACTCTCCAAGAGGGAGCTTATGACTGGTTTCTAAATCTTACTAATGATTCTGTCACCAGCTGGAATGACTTAGAAAAAGTTTTTGTGTCACAGTTCGGTGAAGTGATAGATCCTAGTATATTATACCAGCAGTTTTCTGGTATCAAAAGAGAATTAAGTGAATCTATCAGATCTTATAATGTTAGATTCCAGAAAGCTTATGGTAGACTTACTGGGTATTATGTACCGAATGCAGACTTGGCATTAGAGATCTTTAGAAACTCTCTGGATCCAATGACCTCTGTCTTCTTGAAGAGAGATCCCACTGTTACTAATTTGATAGAAGCTTATAAAGAAGCTTTGATTCTGGAAAGACAGTTGGGACCCCAACCTTTAAATGCTCAGCAAATTCCTCTGGTTACACAAGCTGCCCCTGTGTTCAATCCCATACCACATCAGATGATGTTGCCAGTTTGTCAGACTCTACCATCAGCAAATCCATTGGCTGTAGCACCTGTTGAGAATGTACAGAACCCAGGCAAAGAGGCTGACAATGCAAGAGTTGAAGAAGTCTCAAAGATAGTTCAAAAGCTGGCCAATGATTTTTTGAGTTTTAAAAGGCAAGTTTCTACTGGGGACAACTCAAACAGGTATTCATATCAACCGAACAGATTCAACCGGCCCCCATATGAACCTAATAAAGATTACAAAGGTAAAGGCCATGATGTGAATATTTGCGATTTAGCTCTGCCTAACTGGTGCAGAATACATGCCACTTCTCAGCATGGGGAGTTGGATTGTTTGGAATTTTGTAATGCATTTGAAGCTTTGTCTGGGGATTTGATCTCTCCTGAAAATCAAAGAACTGCCGATGGCCCAAGTTCATCCAACCACGGTGCGGCTATGGTCTTGGATTCTTTCACTTTCCCAGATGAATCTGAGAATGTAGTTGAAATGCCTATGGATGAGGTACAGGCTTTCCAACAATACGGAAGGGATAACTACAACCTGAGAAACAGGAATCCGGAGCCTAATACTACATCAACCCCTCCGGACAACTCTCACAATGTTCCTCCAGATCCCTCTCCAAGTAATAATCCATCTCCACCCAAGGGAGGAAATCCGAGGGGACCAGATGCTTTTGTCCCTCCACTTAATAAGGGATATAACATAGTGGAGGATATGAAAAAGATCAAGGCCAACATTACTCTTCATGAGTTGGCCCAAATTTCAGAGCAGAGGGACAACCTGATAAAAACATACTCTGGCCCTACTACTAAACCTGTGGACAAAGGAAAGAAGATGGCAAATGCCAATGTAGCCATGTACAAAGAGAAAACTGAAGTTCCCCCCTTTTTACTGACTGTTCGTATTTTTGGGAAGAACTTACACAATTGTTTGGTAGATTCGGGTGCATCTGCTAATGTTATGCCTTTGGCCATTTGTCAACAGTTGGGTCTGACCCCAATGAAGTCCGAAAGGAGAGTTGTCCAATTGGACAAATCAGAGGTTAAAGTAGTGGGAGAACTTCAAAATATTCATATCCAATTAGCATCTGAGCCAAGGGCTCAACATAAAATTGAAATCCAGGTTGTGGATATCCCCGTGGGGTACGGGATGCTTTTGAGTAGGGATTGGTCGAGATCTCTGAACGGATACTTGGCAACAGATTTTTCACACATGTGGTTGCCGTGGAAAGGAGTGGCAAATCAATTACGGGTTGAAAGAGAACCCAGGTACAAGCATACAATTACGGAATACAATGCGAGAGAATGAGACTGTAAATATTGCGGAGGTAGATATTGGAGTTTACAATTTAACAACGGGGCAAAATGAGAAGTTTAATAAAGCCCATCCTGTTCATAGTAATGAAGTCTGGACGCTTCATGTGGATGGGGCTAGATCTAAACGGGGTTCTGGAACAGGGGCAGTCCTTAAAGGGCCCGAAAGTCGGACATATTTTATGTCTTACCGCCTACGAGTTCCCTTGTACAAATAATTTAGCGAGTATGAAGCTCCGGTATTAGGTTTGAAATTTGCTTTGGACAAAGGAGCAAGAAATATTCAAGTTTTTACTGATTCGGAATTGGTGGCAAATCAAGTCAAGGGTAAATTCCAGTGTAAAGCATCTTATTTAAAAGGATACAAACATCGGGCTTGGGATCTTGTAGAAGACTTTGATGCTTTTAATCGACACACATACCCGGAGAGCAGAATTCACATGCGGATGTCTTGGCTTCTTCGACCGCAAGTTTAAAACCATTGGAAGAATTTAAATGGAACAAGTTTTCAATTGAGTTAGTCCCTTGTCCTTCGAGTCCCAAATAATATAGATAATTTTCAGGTTTTCTCTGATGATCAACAGATTGTAAACTTTTTGCAGAGTACTAACACATTTGAAAATGCTATAATCGATGAGGGCCAAAGGGATACTCTACTGGAGCAGTTAGATGATGACAGGGGAATAATGAGGTTGAAAGACAACAGAATTCCAAAAGGGATGGTGGAGCTAGAGCGGCTCTTTGATGTTGACAAAATCAAGCAAAAGGTGAATTCTGAGGATTATGTGGGTGCCACAGACAGTGAGACTGAAAACCTGAACATAGGAACTGAAGAAGATCCCAGGCACATCAAGTTGGCTAAGAACTGTGATCCAGAAATAAAAAGAAGTATGATTGATTTTCTTCACAGGTCCAAGGATGTTATGGCCTGGTCATACAAAGACTTAAAGGTATTTGATCCTAAAGTTTACACTCATATTATACCTTTAAAAGAATTCTGCAAACCTTTTCGGCAAAAACAGAGGCATGTCAATGCTCTGTTAGAGCCCCTCATCCAGAAAGAGGTAGAAAAACTATTGAGTGCCGCCATTATTTTTCCCATCAGGCATTCTACTTGGGTGGCCAATCTGGTGCCAGTCAGAAAGAAAAATGGAGAGATCCGCTGGTGTGTGGATTTTAGAAATTTGAACAAGGCATCTGAGAAAGATAATTACCCTCTGCCTTCTATGGATGAGGTGTTACAGATTGTCAATGGTTCGGAGATGATGTCTTTCCTGGATGGTTTCTCAGGGTATAATCAGATATTGGTTGAGAAGGAAGACAGAATGAAAACTGCTTTCACAACTAAGTGGGGAACTTTTGCTTACAAGAGGATGCCATTTGGATTAATAAATGTCGGAGCTACATTTCAACGAGCAATGGATCATGCCTTCAAGGGCCTTATGGGTAAATGCATTGTTGTTTACATGGATGATTTAACAGTCTTCTCTAAATCTCGGTTTGACCATGTAAAACACTTGGAGTCCGTGTTTAACAAATGCAGGGAGTTCGGCATTTCTTTGAATCCGAAGAAGTGCATTTTTGGTGTAACAGAAGGAAAGCTCCTTGGGCACTTGGTCACAAAAGATGGCATTTCCATGGATCCGGACAGAGTTGAAGCCATATCCGGCATACCATTTCCCAACTCCAAGAAAGAGTTGAGGTCCTTCTTTGGAAAAATTAACTTTGTCGGGAAGTTCATCTCCGGTTTTGCGAGAGATAGTCAAGCCAATGAATGACATGCTAAAGCAAACTGCTCAGATTGTCTGGACCACTAAAGCTAAAACAACTTTCCAAGAAATCAAGACCGCCATCAAACAAGCACCAGTTATGGTAAGCCCAGATTTCAGTGCAGATTTTTATCTGTACACCTTTTCTTCCGAACACACACTTGCTGCAGTTTTGACCCAACGGAGAGAAACCGGGGAACATCCAATTGCTTTCAAGAGTACCAATTTAAAAGGGGCTGAGCTGAAATATTCTCGTTTAGACAAACAAGCTTATGCCTTGGTGAGAGCGGTTAAGCAGTTCAGGCACTACATACTAAGAAGCAGAATTCATGCTATAGTTCCAGACCCAGCTGTTAAATACCTATTAAGTCAGAATGAGTTGGGTGAACTAAGAGGTAATTGGGTTACAAGGCTGCAAGAATATGACTTAGAGATTCGGCCTGCAAAATTGATCAGAGGACTTGGTTTGTCCCGACACATTGCCGAAATACCTATACGGGAAGAAGTTAATCAGTTAAATTCTGAATCTGATGGCTGGTATGGAGATATTATTCATCTGCTGCAATTTGGAGTTTGCCCGTCTCACTTGAATAGAACCCAAAGGAGAGCATTAAAGCTGAAAGCTGCTCATTATCTCCTCAAAGCGGGTAATTTGTACGAGAGAAAATTATCCTTGGCATTTTCTTGAGATGCATTTCTCGGAGTGAAGTCAATGAAGTCATGTCCAGTTTTCATGAAAAGTTAGGGGCAGGGCATTCATCAGGATCTGCCACTGCGCATAAAATATTGAGAGCAGGCTATTATTGGCCTACACTATTTAAAGATGCCCATCAGCATGTGAGAACCTGCCATCAGTGCCAAACTTTTGCAGCCAAAGAGGCCAACCGGGCTCTACCATTGCAACCTGTTGTAATAAATAAACCTTTTATGCAATGGGGACTTGATTTTGTGGGAGTGATTAATCCAAATTCTTCAGCGAGGGCATAAGTATGTTCTAACGACTCACGATTACTGCACAAGATGGGTCGAAGCGACGACCACCACAAGAAGTACAGCTCATGAAGTGATTGAATTTCTAGAGTCAAATGTCATAACCAGGTTTGGGGTTCCTCTGAATTTGGTGTGTGATAATGGACCAGACTTCCAATCATTGGAGTTTGCAGAATGGGCATACCAGATGGGGATAGTTATCAGATTTTCATCCAACTATTATCCCCAAGGCAATGGACTGGCTGAGTCCACAAATAAGAATTTAATGAATGCCATTAAGAAATCTACAGCAGACAAACCCAGGCAGTGGCATACATTATTGAAATATGCACTTTGGGCTGACCGGATAAAATATAAAGTGGCTCTTAAAACTTCCCCTTTTGCTTTGTTGTATGGTACCCGACCAATTGTTCCCATCTCTCTAAAATTACCTACTTACCAATTTGTCTTAGACTATTTTGAGGATCAAGCAGATGCAGAAGCCCGTGTTTTAGATCTAACTAATTTGCAGGATGAAAGACTCCAAGCCCTGGAACACTTCAGTCGGCACCAAGAAACCGTCAAGCGCTGGTTTGACAAGAGGGCCAAAGTGAAAGCTTTCAGATTGGCAGACCTGGTGCTTCTATGGGACAAGGCCCATGAAAAGAAGGGTAAGCATACAAAGTTGCAGCCACTGTGGATAGGCCCGTACCAGATTGCTAAGATTCTGGGTAATAATGCATTTCATTTACAAGACCTCGATGGTAATTTTTTGGACCTCCTTGTTAATGGTCAATACTTAAAACATTATTTCTCGGCTATTCCGTCCAATGTATCATTTGAATGAGTCACAAAGAAGTTGTAACATGTGTATACATTGTAAATAACTCTGCAATTTTTAGTTTTATTTTACTTTAGTTTTTTTTAAATGTCTGTGCAGTGTTGTTTTATTTTAGTTTAATTTTAATTGTCTATGCAGTTTTATTTTGTTTGTTGTTTAAGGTCTGTACACTATGTGTCCTTCCATTTCGGGTCTGTGCATTTATTTATTTTATTTCCTTTGCTGTCTATATAGTTTTATTTTATTTCCTTTGATTGTCGTTTTATGTTAAAGTCTATACAGTTTTATTTTTATTTTGTTCTTAAAGGTCCGTGTTTATCCTTGCAAGTCTGTACAAAGTTCTTTAGCTTTTAAAATTATTCTTTAACCTTTGCCTGAGCATCAATAAAAAAGTCAGCCTTCTAAAAATTGTTTCATTCTGAGTCCAGAATCCAGTGTTCATTATCATAATTGTGAGATAGTCTATTTGAACTGAACAGTGGAACTATTTTTTTAGTCAGAACAACAGTGGAAGGATGATTGGATTTTGTGTCTTGCTTGCCACAATTGTTTTAATTATAAAGAAACTGCTATGCTGTTTGGCTGGAGAAACTCCCAAGGAATCCAAGAAAAGTTGGTCATAAGAGGGGACTATGATTCATGTAATTATTTGAGTATCCACAGAGGCTATCAGTGCCCAGGCTGAAGCAGTTCCAGATTGATGAAATATTAAAAGAAAATTGTTATTCTTTCTAAGGCTTTTCAGATGTTGATATATTTCAAAAGAAAGAGATGAAAGTTGAGCAGGCAGCATGAAATTGGCACTCTATTATTTCCAATATATATATATATATATATATAAAAAGAGATAAAAGAAAAAGAAAAAGAGTTATATAATGAAAGAGGCAGCCAAGACTTCAAAAGATGTTTTTCTTCTACCAAGTTGTAGATTCTACCTTACAGTTGTAAATCTGGGTCGTGTAAATCTAAAGGGTAACTCTGTCGAGGTTGTAAAAGGCTAAACTAGTAAACAGAGCTCTACTCGGTTTCCCCTTTTTACAATCTAGAAAAGCTGATCAATCCAGAGTTCAACATTCGAAGTCCCAGTCATTCTTGAAGAAAGTTTTATACGCTTGTAATTGCACATCAGAAATCTTCCTTAAATGATTCAGCCTAGTATGTCCTTGGGAAATTTTAACAACTATCAGTTAGTAGTCAATTTATTTTGAAGAATATCCGTGGCAAGGCAAGATACATGGTCTATGTTGTTTTGAAACTAGAGTCCTGGGTTCTAAAATAATGCTACTATTTTACCCGTAGATATCGCCATTTGTTGAGAAGCAACACACCCCCACTGAAAAATGAATTTCCACCCTTTGAAAATTTTGAGCTTTCATTTTTGCAGTAGGGACCCTCTTGATGTTTTTCAGGTTTTAATTCCAAATTTGCTTGCCTCCTTTTTCAAGTTGTGCTTTTATTTGCATCTGGCTTTGATTTAGTTCAGAATTCATTTTTCAAATGTTAGAATCATTGCTGATTAAAGAAAATCTTTCACCGGTATGAAAAAATGCAGAAAACAGATAGATAAATTCATTAGAAACCAAAACTTTCCATTTTTGGAAATGTCGCGATATCGCGACACTTCCATTTTTGGAAATGTCGCGATATCGCGACGGGTTTTGGAAAATCCGCCAAGTCGCAAAAACGTAGCGAAATCGCGACACTTCCATTTTTGGAAATGTCGCGATATCGCGACACTTTCCATTTTTGGAAATGTCACGAAATCGCTACAGGTTTGGAGAGAGAAAGCAAGATCGTACGGAACGTCGCGAAATCGTGACATGTCGCATTTTTGCGGCTGCAAGAGAGAAGCAAGGTGCAAGTGTGAAAAACGTCGCGATATCGCGACACATTTTGGAAGAAAGCTGCAAGTGTGAAAAACATTGCGATATCGCGACACATTTTGGAAGAAAGCTGCAAGTGTGAAAAATGTCGCGAAATCGCGACATTATTTGAGAAAGAAAAACGTCGCGAAATCGCGACAATTTTGGAAGAAACGCAAGAACATCGCGAAATCGCGACAGGTCCGAAGAGAAAGAGAAATCAAATGTAAAAAATGGCTAAAGCATGAGAGTCACGAAATCGAACGATGTCGCGAAATCGTGACACAATTGAGTAAAAGGGCAAGGAGGGAAATCGCGACGTCGAATTACAAGCGAAATCGAAGAAAGAAGCAAAGGCAAAGCAATAGAAGTGTCACGAAATCGCGACAGTCGCGAAATCGCGACACATGAAGAAAAAAGCTGCCAAGTGTTCGGGTGGTCGCGATTTCGTGACATGTCACGAAATCGCGACATGTCGCATTTTCGCGATGGAGGAAAGAAAGGAAGCAGTTGCTAGAAAGAGGTCGCGATTTCGTGACATGTCGCGAAATCGTGACATGTCGCATTTCGTGGCTCGTGGGCAGAAAGGTGCATGAAGTGCAAGAAAGGTCGCGATTTCGTGACATGTCGCGAAATCGTGACATGTCGCATTTTCGCGACTTAAGATAGACAAAGAGCCCGAAAGTGAAAAGATAGCTGGAAATGGACACGTGTCACGATTTTGTGACACGTGTCAAAGTAGAGCAGACATGCAAATATACTTTAGGGTTTCATTTTAATATTTAAAGTTTTGATTTAATAATTTTAAAATGCTAATCCTTGTTTGTCTTTCATGTAGGAAGCCATCTGGCACTTACATGATAACGGAGAAATGGCCATAAAGACAAAGTTAAGTGCAAATTAATCGAAGACAGCCATATTGAAAAGAAAGATGTCGAGAATTGTTGTTTCATCCAAATTTTACAGATCTGGCCGCAAAGAGACTTTACGGTGACTAAGCAACTGCCCATTTAATGGAGTATGTCGGGAATTGGCCGAAAAATGAAAATATCTACACTCAGTTACCGGAATTTGCCGATGGATGCATTTAATGAAAATTTATGGCAGAATTAATGGCTTGCAGACATTTTCAACTCAGGGATGGCTCTGCGGAGATGAAATGTCAGAGAAGTGGTGACTCATCCAAATTACCCGAGGGCATTAATGAAGGCATTTACTCACAGTTGCGGGTGAATGCAAGTGGCATTCGAATTCTATCTTCTCCATTTATGGCAAGTGACTGCACTGATTTGCAGAATGGTTAAGTTTTATCAGAACTTTGTTTTAAAAGAGCTTATATTGTAAAACCCGGGTACTAGGGTTTAAGATGATAAGATTTACGGTTTGAGAAGAAGATATTTCTAAAAAGATCAGGGTCTATCCTGAGTCTATAAATACTTCTTCTCAATGTAATCGTAGAGGGCGGAGACTTAGAAATAAAAGGCTATTGAAGCAATTTCTTGCAAATCTTGTTAAATACTTTATTTCTGGACTTGGAGTTGATGTGCTTTTGTTTTCTGTGATAGCATGGCCAGGAGCCTAATATTTTGCAGATTGTGATAAGTTCATCTTCTTTTGTTATCCGTTTCTTTAAAGTTTATTAAATATATGTTGTAAATCTGTGTTATCAAGATTAAATATGTTGTTGGGCTTCATTTGTTCTATTGTATGCTAGGGAAAATTATAGATTTAAGGTTCAAGTTTGTTCTAATTGCTCTGTCCTCACTGTGCGAGCTAGGTCGTCGGTGAAAGATATCAATTTTAACGGACTTCCCTTCGGTTTATAATTTTTTTTTAGATCTGTTCCATCTCTGCCTTATGCTCTTAGTAGAAAGTGATCTTAGAAAGCTGGACACTTTCTTCTTTGATTTGTTCTGTTGTGAAGTTGATAGTATAAATAAAATTGGTAGTTTTGTTTTACAGATAAGTTTGATAAACTTCTCTTTTCGCCTTACCCTACCCTCTTTGTTTTACCGTGAAATGATCCATTTTTATTTTCTTTTAAATTTGTCTTTTATTTAAATCTACTGACCCATAAGAGCTAGATCAAAGAATTAATTTTAAATCTGATTGTCAACAAGTGACAACTTCTGAACATTACTGAACAAGTTCAGTGAGCCCGTTGTAAGGTAACAGACAGTCCATATTGAAAACTATTCCAGAAGCGGAAAAGAGTGAATTGACATTCGACCCAACTCTGTAACTCACACCTTGGATAACCAGCTAGATCCTAAAGTGAGTGGGATTTATCCCGTATAAGTGTTATCAGAGTTTCATGCTCATTCTTCACAGGGTGTGTATAAAAGTCGGACCAACAGGTTTCACAAATTGTAGCTTTGATTTCTCATAGCCAAAAGATGATTACAATGAGGGCCCTAGACCCCTATTTATAGCAAAATTTTACCCTTGAGTTACCTAGGGTGAAAAAAATTACTCCTAGTAAAAGTAAATATTGGGGGCAACTTTAGTAAAATGTTGCACCTCCATATGTTACATGCCTTTAATTATGCCTCTCTAAAAATTTTTAGTACACCACAAAATGCCAAAAGTGTGGGAAATTTTCCTCAAAATTCACATTGATTTTTACCTTTGCATCCTACCCAAGTGATTAGCTTGGTTTGTCAAGCGATGTGCTCACTTTTGCAAGTGATTTGATTATGTTAGCAAGTTGAGTGAATTTATCCCTAATAAAATTGACTAATTTGTTGAGTGAATCACTCTTGTAATCCAATCAGTAAATTTGGAAAGCAAATCATAACTTTTCAAAAAAGTTAGCAAAATTTAGAATTTTGAGGATTTTCTTGTCTTCTAGACTCCATTTGCTATTCCTTGCTTCGAAATGTAAATTTTTTTGCAAAGGTAGTGACGAGGTACTACACTTAAGTATAAATTTTACACTGAGAGTCTTAAACCCAATCTTACCTTTTTAAATTATCTTTTGGATGACATGTCATACCAAATTCTATATAATTTTAAACTTATAAAGACTAAACTAGGATGAGGTTGCAATTATAGATATTCAAAATTTACACACACACACACACACATATTAAATATTGTCAACTCTCTCAAATATGGCTCCAATGTCCCTGGTCGCCACTCTCTGCTCTCTAGCATGTCTAGATGCAAAATAAAATTAAACAAATATTTCATTAGTAGCTATATCATAAAAAAAACTCAAAACCATAATAAAATCAATATATGCATCTCTTCTTTCTATCTCTCCCTCTTTCTTTCTTCCTATCTCTATTGTATTTTTCTTTTCTCTTTCCTCTCTTCTTCCTTTGTGAATTCATACCTTGTCTTTCCAAGGCATGAATTTGAAGAACACAAGCTTATACTGAGAGGGGGGGGTGAACAAGATAAGACCTCTTTTTACTTTTTCCTTTATACTTCAAAATAGTAAAGCAATATACCCAAAGCAATATCAAAGCAATGCACAATATCATCCACAAAGTGACACCAATTTTAACGTGGTTCACCCGGAATGGTCGGGCTACGTCCACAAAACTTTTCTCTAAAAGTTATCTCAAAGTTCTTTGGGAATCCTTCCCAATTACAATGTTTATGAGCCTCGGCCCAAAGGAGATACCTTCCCCCAATCAAAATTTATGAGCCTCTGCTCAAAGGAGATACCTTCCCCTCTGCTCTAGAAATGATCCCTTAGAAGATCAACTGCCTCTACCTCTTGCCAGCACGTGGAACTCCTTTCCACCGAAGACCTCCTATCCTCAATGCTTAGCCTAAGAGACCTCTGCCTTCTATGATCACGTCCACAGCAGCTCAAGAACCTGTACCAAACACAATCAGTCGGTCTAGTACAAGTCTTCCTCTGTCTGTCAGATCTGTCCAACTCTTGAACAAATCAATCCTCTGCATACAAGCCTTCTCAAAGACTTGCCAATCTGTCCTCAGGTTCTTCTCATAGAACCAATGCACCTCTGTCCTCAAGTTCTCTCGTAGAACTATCAAACTCAACTCACAAGTCCTCTGCTAGGACCTGTCCAAATCTGCTCACAAGTCCCCATCGGAACCTATCCAAAATTGCTCACAAGTCCCCACCGAAACCTGTCCAAAACTGCTCACAAGTCCCCACCGGAACCTGTCCAAAAACTGCTCACAAGTCCCCACCGGAACCTGTCCAAAAACTCAGCAAGCTCACCAAGAAAAACTTTCTTAGTAGGAAATCACAAAGTGAATTGTTAGAGACCCAATGTGATTTGTCAAACTCATAGAAGCATAAAGAGAATTGTTAGAGACTCAATATGTTCTATACTCAAATCCCAATCTCAAAACTCAACTCAAATCAACTCAACTCAATCTCAATCTCAAATCTGAAAACTCAACTCAATATCTGAAATGGATAGGATAGAATGTTTTCTTTCAAGAACATGAAACCCCAACAATTGCCAACTATGCAAAGAATCACATAACAATGATACTCATGTTCTTTTCACCATCAATTAGGGTTTCAACAACAATGCTCATCAAACAAGGTTTAGTCAACCAACACCATTCAACTCAACATCAACCTTGAAGCATTCAACCAATCATCACAAGAAAAGGAAACAAGTAGAAATCCTTTTCCCTCCAAAGATATTTGAACAAAACAGCCACCAACACAATATCACCAAATGCAAAGAATAACTTGCTCAAATCAACTCAATGGAGTAAGCCCAATATCATGAATCAAGTAAAGCAATAACTTGATCAAACAACCTCTATGGAAGCAACTCAACCATCAAACTCAAAACAGCCAACCAAGGGTTCCACCAACTCAATGCAAGTAGCTAGACTCACAAATATAAACCCTAGTGCACAAAGCTTCCACTATCTCAAACCAAAAATTATGCATTCACCAAAAACTCTCCTTAAGGATAACAATGCATAAGTAGTCTTCAACAAACCAGAAAATAGGATTTACACCCAACCAAAGGAAACCTAGTTGAAAACCTTTTCACTCCAACCTTATTTCAGAAAAACATACACCAATCATACTCATAAGAAAAATGTGCCCATACCCTTTTTGAAGATGAATAAGCCCTTGAAAATCTACCACAATTAATAATTTTGATCTTCCCTAAAAATTATTAACCCAACATTGGCATGTCAAAATAACTCAACCACCATGGCAATTATTTCCCCTTTAATTTTCAATCCGACTATAGCAAAAATATTAAGCTTGCATTCCTTATACCTCCCAAAGCTAACTTTATAAAACCTTAGCAAGCAAAATATTAAAATTTAATTGCCACTCTTTCTGCAAAAATTGGAGCGCATACCTTTGGTAAATATCCCACGAATTTTGGAGTGCATACACTACCCTCAAAAGGGTCTTCGATGATTCGAACCGCCGACCACCATGCTACTAAGTCCTTTGGTCACGCCGCATGGGCTAGGAGAGCCCACGTGAGGGAGAAGGGAATTCTCCATTCTTATCACCGCGTGCGCCTCCTCCTTGGCGCCAAGACCAACCCGTCACACCTTTGACCACGCAACGCTTGTCTTCCTCCTTCGCTGGCGCAAGGGCTTCGATGTCGAAATCGAAATGCTCAGGGATTAATGTCGAACTCTTGGCCAAACATAAATGAATTCATTTGCCTCATTTTATATGCACTTTGATGCATTTCCAAACACGTCGGCTGAATTCGAAAAGTAATTTCGAATTTAATCGAAATTGCTTTCTAAAGGGTTTAAAAACCCTTAAGATAAATTAAAAATAATTTCTCCCTTAATTAATTAAATAATTAAATAATTAAAACCTTGAAGGGTTTTAAATAATAATTAAATAAATAATAAAGAGAACCTCCATTGGTTTTAATAAAAACCATTTAACTTGGTTTTAATGAAAAACCCTTGCCAATGGAATCTCTCCGGATTCTCTTGGAATCTTCCACCTTTGAAGCCAACACATCCTCTTAACATTAATGCCATTTCCTTTTGACATCAATGACAACTCATAGACAAGAAGCTAGGATCTCAAACCCAAAATTGCCAACAATCTCCCCCTTTGTCATTGATGGCAAACCATGCTTCTCAACAACACAGAAACTCAACATAAACAGCTCCCCCTGTCTTGAGGGCTCTCCCCTTACTCAAATCTCTCCCCCTTTGTCATCAATGGCAAAGGGTCACCTTTGGGGCTCGGGACTAAGAATGAGCCTCTTAGCTTAGTCCCTCCCCCACCTCCCGATGAGGTGATTAATTCTTGGGTGGGAGTAAAACTCCCATTAGGCACTGATCATCATCAGCGTCTATAACTTCCTTGCCGGGCCTTCTCTTGTACTCTTTGTCCATATTCCTGTTCCTGTTCCTATCACTGTTCCTGTTCTTAACCATGCCTTGATCCTTGGACCTGTTCATACCACTGTTTCTGTTCCTGTACCTTGGAAGTTCAGCTCTACACTTGTCTAGCTATGTGACCTTCATTGTTGCACTTATAACAAGTAACAATGTTATTTCTTTGAGGCATACCTGTTCTTTGAATCCACCTGTTCTGACTAACCCTGTTTTGGCCAAACCTGTTCTGACCAAACCTGTTCCTGTTATTTGCCTTGCAATGAACTGCCTTGTGCCCAAACTATTGACAAGAGTAGCAATACCCTTGAAAGTAACTAGCACTTCTGAAACTGTCATTTACCTCCTTCACTTGAGCCATGCAATGTGAAGCCATGTGACCAAACCTGTGACAAGCAAAACATCTCCCTTGAAACTTTCCTTTAATTGACCTCTTAGGTTCTGAAAACTTCTTCTTCTCATTCTGAATTCTGTTTTCTGTTCTTGTGCATCTATCATTCAAGAACTCATGATCTGAAATACTTTCCTCATCAGAACTCTCTTCCTTTTGGAGTCTCTTACTAGACTCTCCAACTTGTTCCTTGTGTGGCTTAACAAAACCAAGGCCTGTTTTATCTCGTTGTCTTTCTTTGACCTTTGATGAGAGACTTAACCTTTTTGGAGCTATCTTGAAATCTGTAAAGCTTATCCTTGTACTCTTTAGTTTCCTCTTTCAAAGAAGCCATTTTCTGTTCTAACTCACTATACTCAAGAACCTTAGACTCTAACTCATCCTTGAGTTCTTGTGTCTTAGCTATAGAGAAGTCAAGACTTTCTATAAGATCATCTCTCTCCATACAACATTCATCTAACTTATCCTTGAGTCTAGCATTCTTCTTTCTTTCCTTTTTCAAAGCACTAAGAGCACTAATAAGTTCACTTTCAAGATCCTTTATTTGATTGCTTTTTGAATCATCAAAGCCTTTTTCAGATTTCTTATCACTAGAGGTGCTACCCTTTTCAAAAACCATACATGCATCTTCCTTATAGTTTTCTGAAGCATCCTCATACATACTAGAAACCAAATCATTATTTGTGCAATCATCCTCAAGGTGACCAAAATTTCCACATCTAAGACATTTCATGATAATGAATCTATGTTTCGGTTCTTCCTCTTTTCTCGATATGAACAACATCTCATTTTCATTATCACTTGAAGAACTTTCACTATCACTACTAGAACACTTACTTGCTTTGTCTAGGTAGAAACTCTTCTTGTGCTTGTGAGAATACCTCTTTCCTTGATTGTTGTGCTCATCTTTGTTTTCCCTGTGATGCTTGTGCTTTTCAGAATCCTTGCTCTTAGAATCCTGTTTATCTTCATCACTTTCATTCTTGGGAACAGTACAATCAGTAGCATAATGACCAAACTTTCCACAATTGAAACATCTTATATTTTTCATACTTTTGTGCTTTCTAGAGAACTTGCCTTTCTTGTCGTAATATGCCTCTTCATCACTAGAAGACTCATCACTATCTTGAAGCTGTTTACCTTTGGAATTCTTGGTAGCCTTGAAAGCTGCCTCTTTCTTGACATCAACCTTCACTTGAGTTCTCAACTCAAATGCTGCAAGTATACTATGGAGCTCATCCTTTTTCAACTTATCCAAATCTTTAGCTTCCTCAATAGCAGAAATATTTTCACTAAATCTATTAGGAAGAGATCTTAAAATCTTATCACAAACATCATTTTCAGCAAGCTCAAGACCTAAGTCTTTCATGGAGTTAACAACCTCATCCATACGAAGCATGTAGTCACTAATATTTTCATCATCATTCATCTTGAGTTGTTCAAACATACCTTTGAAGTGTCTCAACTTGGCCTTTCTGACATTTGTATCACCTGTATGAACCACCTTCAATTGTTTCCACATTTCACTAGCTGTCTTGCAGTGAATCACTTTGGTGAGATCTAATTTTTGTAAGCCTTTCAGGATTGCATTCATTGCTTTTGAATTGTTGTGATGTAGGAGCCTTTCTTCTTTAGTATTAGGACCATGTACAGGAATAGTGTACTCATCTTCAATTACTTCCCATACCTCATTACCAAGTGCCATTAGATGAACCTTCATCCTTGCACTCCAAAGACCAAAATCTGACCCATCAAGAATAGGTGTTGCATTGCCACTTGAATAATCCATTGTGTTCTTTACTAGCTTTTCCTTCAAGCTGTTAAACTTTCCGAAGGCACCCGCTCTGATACCAATTGAAGAACACAAGCTTATACTGAGAGGGGGGTGAACAGTATAAGACCTCTTTTTACTTTTTCCTTTATACTTCAAAATAGTAAAGCAATATACCCAAAGCAATATCAAAGCAATGCACAATATCATCCACAAAGTGACACCAATTTTAACGTGGTTCACCCAGAATGGTCGGGCTACGTCCACAAAACTTTTCTCTAAAAGTTATCTCAAAGTTCTTTGGGAATCCTTCCCAATTACAATGTTTATGAGCCTCGGCCCAAAGGAGATACCTTCCCCCAATCAAAATTTATGAGCCTCTCGCTCAAAGGAGATACCTTCCCCTCTGCTCTAGAAATGATCCCTCAGAAGATCAACTACCTCTACCTCTTGCCAAGCACGTGGAACTCCTTTCCACCGAAGACCTCCTATCCTCAATGCTTAGCCTAAGAGACCTCTGCCTTCTATGATCACGTCCACAACAGCTCAACAACCTGTACCAAACATAGTCAGTCGGTCTAGTACAAGTCTTCCTCTATCTGTCAGATCTGTCCAACTCTTGAACAAATCAATCCTCTGCATACAAGCCTTCTCAAAGACTTGCCAAATTATCCTCAGGTTCTTCTCATAGAACCAATGCACCTCTGTCCTCAAGTTCTCTGATAGAACTATCAAACTCAGCTCACAAGTCCTCTGCTAGGACCTGTCCAAATCTGCTCACAAGTCCCCATCGAAACCTATCCAAAACTGCTCACAAGTCCCCACCAGAACCTGTCCAAAACTGCTCACAAGTCCCCACCAGAACCTGTCCAAAACTGCTCACAAGTCCCCACTGGAACCTGTCCAAAAACTCAGCAAGCTCACCAAGAAAAACTTTCTTAGTAGGAAATCACAAAGTGAATTGTTAGAGACCCAATGTGATTTGTCAAACTCATAGAAGCATAAAGAGAATTGTTAGAGACTCAATATGTTCTATACTCAAATCCCAATCTCAAAACTCAACTCAAATCAACTCAGCTCAATCTCAATCTCAAATCTGAAAACTCAACTCAATATCTGAAATGGATAGGATAGAATGTTTTCTTTCAAGAACATGAAACCCCAACAATTGCCAACTATGCAAAGAATCACATAACAATGATACTCATGTTCTTTTCACCATCAATTAGGGTTTCAACAACAATGCTCATCAAACAAGGTTTAGTCAACCAACACCATTCAACTCAACATCAACCTTGAAGCATTCAACCAATCATCACAAGAAAAGGAAACAAGTAGAAATCCTTTTCCCTCCAAAGATATTTGAACAAAACAGCCACCAACACAATATCACCAAATGCAAAGAATAACTTGCTCAAATCAACTCAATGGAGTAAGCCCAATATCATGAATCAAGTAAAGCAATAACTTGATCAAACAACCTCTATGGAAGCAACTCAACCATCAAACTCAAAAATAGCCAACCAAGGGTTCCACCAACTCAATGCAAGTAGCTAGACTCACAAATATAAACCCTAGTGCACAAAGCTTCCACTATCTCAAACCAAAAATTATGCATTCACCAAAAACTCTCCTTAAGGATAACAATGCATAAGTAGTCTTCAACAAACCAGAAAATAGGATTTACACCCAACCAAAGGAAACCTAGTTGAAAACCTTTTCACTCCAACCTTATTTCAGAAAAACATACACCAATCATACTCATAAGAAAAATGTGCCCATACCCTTTTTGAAGATGAATAAGCCCTTGAAAATCTACCACAATTAATAATTTTGATCTTCCCTAAAAATTATTAACCCAACATTGGCATGTCAAAATAACTCAACCACCATGGCAATTATTTCCCCTTTAATTTTCAATCCGACTATAGCAAAAATATTAAGCTTGCATTCCTTATACCTCCCAAAGCTAACTTTATAAAACCTTAGCAAGCAAAATATTAAAATTTAATTGCCACTCTTTTTGCAAAAATTGGAGCGCATACCTTTGGTAAATATCCCACGAATTTTGGAGTGCATACACTACCCTCAAAAGGGTCTTCGATGATTCGAACCGCCGACCACCATGCTACTAAGTCCTTTGGCCACGCCGCGTGGGCTAGGAGAGCCCACGTGAGGGAGAAGGGAATTCTCCGTTCTTATCACCGCGTGCGCCTCCTCCTTGGCGCCAAGACCAACCCGTCACACCTTTGACCACGCAACGCTTGTCTTCCTCCTTCGCTGGCGCAGGGGCTTCGATGTCGAAATCGAAATGCTCAGGGATTAATGTCGAACTCTTGGCCAAACATAAATGAATTCATTTGCCTCATTTTATATGCACTTTGATGCATTTCCAAACACGTCGGCTGAATTCGAAAAGTAATTTCGAATTTAATCGAAATTGCTTTCTAAAGGGTTTAAAAACCCTTAAGATAAATTAAAAATAATTTCTCCCTTAATTAATTAAATAATTAAATAATTAAAACCTTGAAGGGTTTTAAATAATAATTAAATAAATAATAAAGAGAACCTCCATTGGTTTTAATAAAAACCATTTAACTTGGTTTTAATGAAAAACCCTTGCCAATGGAATCTCTCCGGATTCTCTTGGAATCTTCCACCTTTGAAGCCAACACATCCTCTTAACATTAATGCCATTTCCTTTTGACATCAATGACAACTCATAGACAAGAAGCTAGGATCTCAAACCCAAAATTGCCAATAGAATTCGCTTAGCAAAATGGACCATGATTTTGTGGACCTCAGTCCACAAATTTGTATTCCTACCAAATTCATAGGGGGACCCACGATTTTGCATTAGCCCTTTGCATAGCTATTTCTTCTAAAAAATAAAAATAAAAAATCCAAATCTAGCCTAGATCTAGCCCTAATCCTAACCTAGTAGGAAGGTTTAGATGCTCACATATGCCCACTTCGTCATTGTGCCAACCTCACCCCTCTTAATCATTGATCGATGGAATGGTTGTGCCATATTTTTATTTTCTCCCCAGAGCTCTCTTTTTCCTTCTTTGCATGGTGAAAATGATTTTCATTTTTACACTCCCCTCATTTTTACCCTACCTTTATCTCTTACTTTTCTATTTATTTCCTCCTTTATTACTCGTCCTTCTCCCTTGGCCATTTTGAGTCTCCTCAAGAAGTTTGCCTTCATTTTGAAACTTGAGAGGGCACCCCAGCTTTGGGGGCATTGATGCTATCATTGCCTCGTAAAACATACAAAATTTTAAAGTTTTTAAAATTACACCATTTTTGCACCATCCCTCCACCTAAACTTCCCACCCCTTTTAGTACCTACCTTTTTAAGCCTGAAGGTATCTAGAACTTTTATTGATACATTTATTGCACCAAAAATGCACCAAAGATGGGGTAAAATGTAGAAACTAAAAATTGACCTAGCTAAATGAGTCAATTTTACCTTAGGTGTCTAGGAAGCCTCTCAAAATTGCCAAATTCAAGTTTTAAGTTTCCCAGCTCTTAGTTTTGAGCCTCTTCCCATCCTTTTCTAAATTTGTGGTCCTCCTAGACCAACCACAAATTTGCATAGCCTATTTAGGTACCATCGTTGATCAAAGTGACCTTCAACAATCATATTTCATGAATTCATGGTCGATCTTGATTGACCACAAGATTATATTTTTTAAGGGGTTTTCTCTTTAAACCTTGCCCTTTGGTCAACCTTACCTTTTCTAAACCCTCACCCTTGTTTTAACATAATCCTTTATCCCATATTACCCTAGAAAGCTCTATAAATAAAGGCATTGGGCTTCCTTTTTGGCAACAAATGAATTTGTGAACAATGAACATATCAATTTTAACAGAGATATCAATTGCTTCTTGAAAAATCATGCTCACTTGATCTTTGCTTCTCAAGTTCTCAAGTCTACTTCACTATCTTAGAATACTTTTGGAGGGATATATGAGCTTGTTTTAAGGGATCATTCCCCTATTGGTTGTTGCATTTCTTTCCATTTCCTATTTTGTCTTATTACTTAGTTTTTTGATTTACCATCGTAGATCATTTTGTTTATTATTCTAGCTTTAGCTTTGTTCGTTAAACGTCTCTATATAGTTGTATATCATCCTTAGATTCCTTGCTCTACTTTCTCTTATTTTAGTTTTTGCTTTTATTAAAAATTCATGGTCCAATATTACAGGGCACAAATTTGGTAGAAGTCTTTTTTCCAATAGTTTTTTTCCTTTCACCCTTCCCATAGTCAATGTAATTTTGTGTCTTCCATGTAATGGCCACGAAATTAGTTCTATCGACTTGGGGACAAGTTTTTCCTCTCTTTCTTGCTCATTTATTTTTTGTGTTTTCTTCTTCACATTAAAAATTTGCAGTCCATACTTAGGGACCATGAAATCAGCCTATTGCATCCCTTTTCTCTCTTTACAAACCCTTCCTTTATATTCTCTATTTTTATATCTTTCTCTATTTCATGCTCATCCCTTACTAGGTGCAAATTCAATTTTGCTATCAAAGGTCAATCAATTTTATATTTGCTTTCAATCGTCTAAAGGACTAAGGGGGATTGACTACCTCACCTATGATCATAGTCTCCATAATTTCTTAAGAAGACCCCAAACACTAACATCAAACTTTGATTTTTCCATTTTATAGGTGTTTGCTTGAATTTACAATCACTAATTCTATGGTGCAAAATAGGATTCTTGATTCACGTCTACAAGGTGAAAAATTAGGATGACCATTGGAATAAGAAAGTATTCTTGATAGTCTTTTAGGTATTTGTTTATATTCTATTTTTTGTTGTTTAGTGTTTTTGTTTCCTTTGTTTTGTTAGTACATCAAAAGAAAAATAAAAAGCTTAAAAGGAACCCTAGTTTCATTTCATTCATTTAGGCACTAAATATTAAAGAACTTAGCAAGTTTGATTCATTTAATCTATTATCCTTTCTATTTAGACATTTGAAATTAAAAAATGCATGTAGTTACGTATTAGGATAGATTGTTTGTGCATCTTCCTTGCCTCCTTTTCTTAAAGTAAAAATATTTACTTTTTGTAAAATAACTATTTTAGGATAGCTCTTGTCCTTTGCATATTTGTCTTCTTGTATTTTAAAGCATTTTTATTAGTTATCATAGTTTTGAAACCAAACTTAGGTGATTGTTCAATTCACACATCAAACCCACACAAACTTAGAGTGAGTCTTAAAAACACTCCTAGTGAACCCCCTTAAAACCAAAATCATATTGATTTGAGGTGAGGATCAAAGCTCCACGGGGATCTTAGCCTTGATAGATACATTGAGAATTATATGCATGGGCCACCTCCTAATAATTTCAAGCCCAATAATGGATTAATGATATGGATGAACATGCAATACAGATCTACATGCATCCTAGAGAGCTTGGATAGGTTTGTCATATTGGATGACATTTTATCTCTAGAAGTAATTTCAAAATATCTTATCCTTAATAATGTGGGATCAGACCACTAACCTATTTTAATTGATCTCTAGAAATCTACTAGGAATTACTCACCCTTATAATTCTAGGTTATGTGGTTTAGAGATACTACCTTTAGGCCAATAGTTCAATGGTGGAGGGAAGGAAATCCAAGATATGGCACACAGATGTATTGCTTTGCTAAGAGATTACAATTCATCAAAACTAGAATTAATGAATGGAAATAACATAAGTTTGGGGATGTAAGGGCTTAAAAAGTAGGTTTGGTTTCCCGACTAGAGAGAGTGAACACTCAAATTTTCTCCTCAGGACTTACAGAGAAGCGTAGCAAATAGGAAATACAAATCTAGGATCCAATGGCTAAAGGAAGGGGATAGAAACTCTACTTTCTTCCATAATAATTTCTATCCAAAAGAGTTTAAAACTGTGTACCTTCCTTGAAGACCAACAGGGGTACTCCAATTTACTCTTGGGATGGGATGAATAAAATTATCATTGATTACTTTGAGGAACTTTTCTCTGCAATCCCTCTAGAATTTAAGGCTCAAGAGAAAATTATATAGGGAATCCATTACCTTATTTAAGAAGAGGATAATGAGATATTGGAAGCACCAATTTCTATGGTAGAAGTAAAAACTCCTAGTACGAATGGTTTTCCCATCGAGTTCTTCCAAAAAATTTGGGACCTCCTCAAGGATGTTCTTCTTGTTGTTAGCAATACAACAATATTTTCTATAGGATCAATATAAACTGTTTACACAATTCAATAACAAACTCACAAAAAAATTATTGATAAATGCAAATATATTAAATCAAGAAATAAAAATACAATTTATTGCAAAGCTCCTTTGATCCACATATTATAATGTTTTATCTTCAATATATACAACTTGGACATGAGACTCTTCACATTCACACAACTCTTGATATTTCTATTTTTTTCCTTCTTTTACAAACTCCTCATCTCCTCAAACTCATGGGAGATATGACTCTTCATATTTATCATAAGAGAAAATATTTTTTTATTGAATTCTAATAATGGTAGACCTATAATGATTACTAAATGGTATAACTCCACGCATATTAAATATTTACATGACACCTAATATTTACAAGACTTGAGACTTAAATATTTACATGATTCTAAACTAAAATATTTACAAGACTTGAGACTTAAATATTTACATGATTCTAAACTAAAATATTTACATGGTACTTGCAATATTCTTGCAAGGTACCAAATAATGTAATACTTCCAACACCCCCCTATTACATTATTTGGTAAAAAGGTCCTTTTCTTCATTTGCTTTTAGTCCTTCATTCAAGTCTTGGTATTTTTGCTTTGACTCTAGGAATGATTCTTACCACATCTTAAATTATCTTGGAAATATTCAAATAATGATATTATGGAGAAGTCCTTTTAGTGTTATCATCAATATTTATTTTATGCTTATCCATTCACAAGTCACATTATTATTTTTGTACCAACAATATCTTCGAGAATGATTATTACCTCCATAAATTTTACAAAATGAAGATCCCAACATATTTTTATCTTGTGTCCATATCTATCACAATGTCTATAGTTGCTACCAGTCTTAATTTTTTCTATATCAAAACCAATACCATATGTCCTTGTCCTAAAGTTCTATATTTCATAGTTAATTTTATTAATCCATGATTCATTATTACATGTTTTTTCAAGGCCTTCATATTTTTGCCTTATTCTTTGCCAAAAAAATAATGGATTTGTGTCATTGTACCCTATCAATAATTCTATACTAATTTCCTTACAACTGTTATTGAAATCATTACCATATCCATATTTATCATATACACTATTTTCACTATTTGTTTTCAAGAACAATAGTTGAGTCCCTTGTGTCACATGCTATGTTTATTTCCTGATCAAGGTCTCTTGTATCACAATTCACATGAGTCTTCATGGGCACCAAATAATTTGTATTGAACCAACTATCACTTATAATCTTCATCTTGCTTTTGAGCATTAAAGAAATTTTCAACTTCTTAAAAATATGAATTTTTAGTTTGTTTCTCTTCTTCACTAGTTTTTGAAGATTCTAGTGACATAGTTATAACCTTCATTTTTCTATTGAGCATTAAAGAAATTTTCAACTTCTTAAAAATATGAATTTTTAGCTTCTTTCTCTTTTTCACTAGTTTTTGATGATTCATGTCCTTGAATTTCTATTTGTTTTTCTTTACTTATACTATCATTTAGTGAAACATACTTTTGACTTTTGGTTTGTTTTCCCTCATTCGTACTAACCTATAGTGATGCATACCTTTGATTGTTTGCTTTCTTTTTTAAATTGTCATGTTAGCAAATTTCTCACTAGCAATGTCTCTAAGCAAAGATTCTCAATAGTCTTCTTTTCATAAATAAAATAAACAATGTTCTTTCAACAATAGTAATTCTGCAATCCTTTTGCTCACTTTATAAATCTCTTTTGAAAAATCTTCTTTTCAATAATCCTTTTGATATTTTCTTTTTCCAAATACTTTTTCAACTTTAATATTTTTTCCTTCAATATAATTAATTTTCTTTGTAGTTGAAATCCTTTTAACTCCCAAATTTAATATTAAAAAAAATCCCTTCTTCCTTCAATAATTCTTTCAAATAAAATTATTTTCTTCTTTTCTTCAATCTTTAATATTCTTCTTCTTAATATTTGTTTTCTCAATAAACAATATCTTCTTTCAAATAATTTTCCTGTCTCTATGGATAAATTTCTTTTCTTAATTTTCTTCTTCAAATAATTTATTTTCTTCAATAATAAATTTCTCCAAATAATGTTTCCTTTCTTCAAATATTTCAACTTCCTTCAATTTTCTCTTCTTAATTCTTCTTTAATTAATTTCCCCTTCAATAATTTCTTTTTCACTTACAATAATACTTCTCATTTAATAATATTGTTCATTGTAATTTACTTCTTTTCAAATAAATAAAAATCCTTAATTTTCTATTCTTTGATCCTCCTTTCAATATTAATATTGTCTTCTTTTTATTTCCTTTAATATTTCCAATTCACCATATACTTTTATCTCTCTAGTTAATTATTCTTTTCTTTTGTAACTTTTAATTTTCCATGAATATTTAAACATCTTAAAATAAATTAAATACTTGGCTCATTATTTACGTTGCTCACTTTCACACGTATATTTTCCAATGACTCTTTTCAATGCTTCTTGATAGCTTCCTATGCCTTTTCTTCTTTAAACACCTTCCGATCTTAAAATATGCTAAAAGATCGTACACCCCTAAAATAAAAGATAAGATTGAAATGTAGCAAATCTAAATGTAACCATACAAATAAAGAACAAGATAAAGAAATGATTGGATGGTGCCCTTTTATTAATAATGCTTTGTTATTTCCAAGAAGATTACAAGAAAATCCCTCTTAGGGATTGCTACCAATATTGATACAATGAAATACAATTATAGCCAATTTGGATGTAATTCGCAGGATCTCTCTTGCATCCTGATAAACTAATTATAGACAGGTTTTTGGTGACTATCGTGATGTAGGATGGTGAGATGTGAATTTTTATGCCATCTGCTCCATGTAAGGACCTGCAATCTATACACAAAGAAACTTAAAATGCATCAAAGCATATGAAGATACTTCCAATATAAGGCCCATATCCATGATAAAGATATGATAAATAAGCTAAAATACGACTGATAAATGCATAAAAATTGAAATTTAACTATGCTAAGAAGTAATTAAAATATTGCTAAGAATGATTGAAGCCAAACAAATATACAACCAACGAACAATAATATAGAATAGAAAAATCAATGAATGAATAATAACTTGCCACTTTAGGAGGGCTAAGTCCTTCACCACTAAGGAGAGCTTAGTCCTTGCGGGTTACACAAATATTATTCAAAAGTGAAATATGATAAATTATAAATCAAACTACAACCATATATAATAATAAATCAATAAATCGGTGAACACTTGGAAATATAGCCGACTAGCTATATTGGTGTTGTAACATGGCTCCCCTCCTCAAAAAGCTTTGTCCTCAAAGCTAGAAATTACTCAAAGATACTTTCTATTTCCCATGTAGCATCTTCTACTAGTAGGTCCTGCCATTTGATTAATTTTTTTTTTATGTGACGAGATCAAAGAATATGTGATTTCCTTTACAATATTGTTTATGGTTGGAGATATATAAATCCTTCTTCATCAAGTATTGGAAGTTCTGATTGAGAGTGTACTTTTTGTCCTATCACCTTCTTGAGACATGAAACATGAAATACTAGATGTATATGGGATGAGGGAGGAAGCTCTAGTTGATATGCCACTTCACCTATGCGGTGCACTATCTTGTAAGGACCATAAAATCTTGGAGCCAACTTTTGACTGGTCTTGATATTCAATGACAACTATTTGTAGGGTTGCAGACACAAGAAAACCATATCACCTATATTAAATTGTCTTTTAGAATGGTGTGAGTCTTGTTGTTGCTTCTTGCAATTTTGTGCTTGGATCAAATTGTCTTTGAGAAGATCCTAGGTCACTTTGGAAGATCCTGGAATATAATATGCTATTATTGGTGGTTTTACTCCATACAATGCTTCAAATGGAGACATATTTATGGAATAATGTGTTAGATAATATCTTAAGTTCTACTAGGATATTCTGTTGGAGTTATCACTCTTGCATGAGTTGGTAAACTCATAGTTATGTTTAGCTCAGATCTGTTGGGTTGTTGTAATCCAACGACTCTCAATGATCAACTTTGCTATCTATGCAAACTTGATCTTATGGAATAATCAATCAACTCTTGATATTTTAGTAATGCTTTGTATATCTAGTTTCCTGGTTTCAATATTGTCTTTCAATATTTTCATCATGGTATCAGAGAGAGGTTAGATTTTTCAAGCATTCAAGTATTTTCGTTGATCTCGTTCATCTTATCCTCTTTTTTGGATAGTTTTTTGACTGACTCAAATCATTTGGAAGTTGTAGGTTAGTCACTTTTTTTGATCTAATGTCTTCCCATTTTGTGCCCATACATTGCATTTGCTTGTTTTCAACAAAATATATCATTTTAAACTGATTTTCCCTCAGGATAAGCCTTGTATATGTGGAGAACTTGAGGACAAGCAGTGTGTTGAACCTGTTGTCAATTTTTCATCCACATTCTACTGATGGAGGGAACTTGTGTTTGTGGAGAGCAAGGAGCATATTGATCGTACTGCTGGTTCGATGTGGAGGACTCACACAAGCAGAATACGTGGAAGGTTTGAAATCACCTGTTGAAGTCTTGTGATTGCATTGAGCACCTTGGAGATGTTATCAATATGTACCTTGGAGTTTCACCCATAACACTATCTCTTTTTTATGCCTTTGACTAGCACCCTAAAGTTTTAATTGTAGCACCTTGGAGACGTTCTCGATTTGTGCCCTGGAGTTTTTCCCATAGTACTGTTATTTTTTATCGTCTGCCTCATTGCCAAAATCAGTTCAAAGTTTCAATTAGAACTAAATATCGAAGAAGAGACGCTTTGAACCATGATCATAGTCGATCGAGGCACAAAAGTTGTGGCCATACTCCTATCAAAAGATGTGACAGTTCCACTACCACCTACTCTAGTTTCATAGGCATCAGAGCATGTTTTTTTCATCAAACAACTATCTTTTTTCACCAACGACATTTGTTCAAGTCTAGTGATGACGTTTTCAGAGTTCTCTCCTTGGCACGTAATGAGATTAGTCATGATATTATCATGACATAGTATTTTTTTCTCCTAAATGGCTACCTTCATCCATATATTCTTGATCTCATCATGATTCATGCCCTTCAACAACTTCCTCCATCGGTGCTTGATCTCATCATAAATTTTCATTCAATATTATCATGCCCTCTCAACTATATTATCCTTGCATACTCCTTTTCAAGCATCAAAGCTTCTGGTTGTTTTGGCTTCATGAGGAGATCACTGCACCTGCTCCAACATTCTCATCCTTTTGTAGAGAGTGACAACATTTATTTGGATTGAATCAACAAAGACCTCCATATCTGCTCACCTTCACTGAGAGATACAATGCACCTTCCTCAATTTTGGGCCTTCTCTATGATTTGGAGGCACTCTGATATGCAAACTCTAAACAGTGATGTACGCCCTAGAGGTCTCTCTATTTTGATATTTGTTAGCTACCAAATTTCATCGATAGTCACAGTGTTACATTATCCATTTCGAGTCCTCCTTGCACTGTCAGAGAATTCAATAGTATTATTATTCCAGTGAATGAATAAATAATATACTATAGGCTCTAATTAGCCCAGAATAAGCAGATCTCGTGAATAACAATGAGTCCTAAATAAACTACGCTAACAAGATTCTAACAAATGTAACAACCTAACCTAATAATGTAATAACAACTAAAGCATACGATAACATCCCCCATTATTACATTATTTGGGTAATAATATAACTACTAGCTACACTATCATCCCCCCATACAATAATATTTGGGTAAAGTATATAACTACCCCAATACAATGAAGAAGAAGAAGAGAAATGAAATAATGGTGGCTCATGCTTTGTCTTCGGCTCTGGCTCATGGCTTTGGCTCTAGCTCTAAGCATACCTCTGGTTTTGTACCTCAGGGTCTATATCTAGATATGCATGTGAATCTACCTCTGGATGCCTGTAGATCTGCCTCTAGAACTTTGTCTCTGGGTCTGTCTTTAGGCCTGTCTTTGGGTCATTATCTTTGGGACTACCACTCATTCTGTCACTAGATTTTCCTCGAGGTCTACCATAGGTTTTACCTTTTTTGTAGAATCCATACAATATTTTTACCTTTGTCCTAAATAAACAATGCTAACAAGATGCTAACAAATGTAACAACCTAACCTAATAATGTAATAATAGCTAAAGCATATGCTAACATCCCCCTTATTACATTATTTGGGTAATAATATAACTACTAGCTACACTATCATCCAACATAAAAAAATATGCTCCCTCTTTTGTTTGCAATTGTAACAAATTCTCCTTTTCTTTGAGTATAAGTAGATTTGTGTACAAAGGTATTTGAAAAAATTATTGAGTTGAAAGCAAAAAGTTTTTTTTTATAATTTTAATGAAAAATTTGATAGTAATTAAATAAAAAAAAATTTGAGGAGGGGCTCTGCAGGTGACTTCCTATGGAAGTCCTGTTCCACTTTCCTGCATCCCTTCCTCTACCTTGTCCCAGGTCCTTGATCCTTTCCTAGCTTCCCTGGCACCTCCTTTTCCCATCCTCTTCGACTGGAAGGTGTTGTAGACGATCTCCTTTGGGGGGGGAGATCATTGTTCCATTATTCTGCCCTTTCCTTGCCCTATGGTGGGAAAACCTTTGTTCCACTTTTGCTCCACTGTCCTACATTTTCCTTCGGTGTTTGGGTTCTAGGATGTGTTCAGGTTCTTCCTTGGGACTTTTCCTAGGTTTTTTTGGATCTTTTAGGGTTTTTCCTTGAAATTTCCTTTTTTTCTTAGGTTGTTTTGGGAAGTCTTCTTGACATCTTCTCATTGAGGATCTTCAGTTGCGAATGGCTAGGTATGAGGATTTCTGGCTTCTTGAGCAGTTTTGCACAACATCCTTTTGGTCTGGGGAGGGACCACGTACTTTATACTGTGACTCTTCTCTTCAGATTCGAGGGGGTGGTCTTACAGGATTTTAGTTCCTTTCGTGGCTTTGTAGCCTTTGGTATTTTTGTTGTTGAATCCTTACAGGTTTTCCTCCTTGTTTCCTTGAAGCTATTTGTTGGTAGGTCTGAGGAATTCTGGCTTCATGAGTAGTTTTACACAACATCCTTTTGATATTAGGGGTTGCCCTTGTGATTTCTATTGTGACTCTGCTCTTTGGGTTTGAGGTGGCGGTTCCTACAGGTTCTTAGTTCCTTTCATGGCTTTTGGGGGCATTTATTTTTCTTGTTGCTGATTCCTTGTTGGAATTCCTCTTCTATGACCTTGAAGCTGCTGTTGAAGGTTGTCTAGGATGAATGGCTACTATTTTCTAGTTTGTGCTCTATCATCTGTAGTCATGCATCCTTGTGACTCCTTCCTTTTGAATTCCTATGGCACTTTCCCATCCTTTCCTTTAGAAGTGTTGTTCTGTTGCTGTTGTTTCCTCTATTGGGTAGGTGTTTTTGAAGGCTTCCTTTTCTGCATAAGGATCTTGTGGCCTGAGGTGTTCCTTTTGCTGTTGAACCACTACAGTACCATATTTCAGGCTATTGTTCCATTTCTACTTCTGCTTAGGCTCCCCTGCGTGGGATGCTTGTTTTCCGTCAGATCTTTGTTTTCCAAGGGTGGTTTCTGGTTTTCCCGCCCTTGGGATGTTTCAAATTTTAAAATTTTGGCTTTGTTTCCTTTTCCCGCCTATGGAAAAGTTTCAAAATGTTTTTAGTGGTTGGGGCGGTTTGGCACTTTCTTTCGCCCTTTGTTTGCTTCAAAATCTTGTTTGGCACCTTTTGATTCAAATTTGGTTTTATGGCGGGCTTTCCCTTCCTGCCCATTTTTCCTTTGGTGCAAAGGAAGACATCTTCCTCTGGTGCAAAGGATGGCGCCTTCCTTTTCCTATTTTTGTTCCTCTAGCGTGTTTCTTAATAAACCTACTTTTGTTTTATTCTGATGTAATGTGTTGCAATCTGATCCTTTGTAATCAGGTTTTGGGATCCTTGAAAAAAACCCACTTTTAATATAACCTACAAAAAAAAAAAAAAAATTCTTAACTTAAAAATAAAATTAAGAAATTTATATTTAATTAAAACAAAGCTTAATCATTAAAAATAAAAAATGCTTAAAAAAAATAATTTTAATAAAAATTACCTTTGTAAATCGAGGAGAGGAGGGTTTGAACCCAGTATCTTATAACCACGAATGCCTTAGCACTCGATTGCCAACCAGCCGAGTCACTGGCTTCGGTAGGTACTGAAGGGAAATATTCTTGATTTATAGCATTTTGTGCCCGATAGCCCTTCAATGGGTGGCGTTGCCATCGGGTGGTGCTTTTCTCTGGAAGTGGTGCTCCTCCCCCTTGGCATCGGTGAAACCTCAACTAGCAGCTCTTTTTTGGCGGGCTCTACTTCCTCCCGACAGTGAGACTTCTCCCTCAGTGATGGTTTTCTTTTATGTAGGCTTACAATTTGTAGCTCTAGTGCCAATGACTGTGTCTCGATCTGTTGAATGGGGGTCAACGATCAATGCAAGCAAATATCTCTATCTGCATACCATCGTTGGATGTTAGCAACAAACATGTCTCTACAGGTTTTGGAGAAACACGATGATCATCATTCGTCTAAAATATTCTCTCATTCTGCACTATCAAGCTACGACAAGGCTTTATTGTTGTACAAATCTAATCGCTCGTTCTGGTCATCATCACATCGTAACCCATCTTCTATACATTCTGTTGCACACTACTACCAAAATTTTTTTGCAAGGACATCGAATTGGCTAGTGCAGGGCTTTGTGAATATTTGCTGCAGCCTCCAGGGGTTCGTGTTCCACCTGATCCAACAGGCTTCAATGAGCGTGAAGTCTCTAGAAAGACGACCTTCAAAATTGGACATATATCAGTCATAGTGATCCTCCTCTCATACTATAAACAACAATCGATGATGGGGGTTTATTCGTATCAAGAATGCATTGTGGGGTTTATCCCACATGCTTGGGAAAAATGACCTTTGAGGCTTTAAAATAAGATACACTCTTATAGCCTCATGTCTCCTATCGGGGAGAATATGCTCGAGAGGACATATAAACTTCCCATGCGAGGAGGCTGAGTCTACTACCAAGTGTCAGAGTCAGATTCATTTGTAGTGTCTCTAGTCCAAGTTTTGTTTGAGTCATGTGGGTCAGGCTAGCATTGCATCACATCGAGTCAGTCCTACTTCGTGCATTGGGTTGCATCCGCCAGTCCTATAGGATTAGGTATCCACATTGTAATAGGGTATTACCATCACATCGCCTAGTTTAGGGCCTCCATTGCAATTTGGTCCAGTGTCGACAGATCACGATCACAATGGTAACTAGATCTGTCAGTGGCAGATTTGACGTTGCATCGTAGGTCACCTAGGTTAAAGAACCAATCATTTCGACCCTAAAAAACTTGGGCTTGTATCCCAACAACCACACCAGTCAACCTCGGGAAGTGTAACTAGATCAGCTTTCAGGAATTAGCATCAAGCTACAAGAGCTCCGCTTATAAGAGGCTCTGATACCATGTCAGAGAACTCAATAGTATTATTATTCCAGTGAATGAATAAATAATACACTATAGGCTCTAATTAGCCCATAATAAGCGGATCTCGTGAACAACAACGAGTCCTAAATAATATACGCTAACAATATGCTAACAAATGTAACAATATAACCTAATAATGTAATAACAACTAAAGCATACACTAACATGCACTATGCACCCAAAAGGTATATAAATTCCTTTGTTGCATATTTTTTTTTTTTGATAAAGCCATTGTGACATATAGTGCAAGCACTGCTTGAAAGACGATCAACGCCCTGGAGCTTATCGACTCAGTCTGCTAGTATCAAAATTCGTAGAGTGTTGAAAAAGGCATAAAGAAGCTTGCTATTCTCTAGTTGTGGAACTTCTTCATGTTGCAGCTGAAGTCTTAGATTTTTTAGAGATTGGATAAAGTTTAGAGTGATCATCTGAAAAATTCTAGGACAGAAAATGTATTGCTTTTATCTTTTTTTGTTCCTTCCATCTCTATGAGCCTCTCTCACTTTCCATTTGTTGTATGCCTATTATATAAAGGTTCTCTAAAGTGAGAAGTTTCTTTGTAAAATCAATAAAATATATTTCTGGGTGGGGGTCTTGGTGTTGTTTACTGGACCACATTACTACTTTGGTTCAGGGGGGTCTTTTGTTTACATCTCGATTCCAAATATTTGTTGAAGAGTGTCTTATTATTGCATTTTTTTAGCACAATGAATTCTCTAAATACAATTGACCCACTCACTCCTCATAACTATCATACCTGGAAACCAATAATGTTAAATCTCATTGCTCAAAAAGGTCTCACACATATTCTATAAGGGAAGCAACCTGAATTTGAAAAAGAATATGAAATCTTTGTTCATAAAGGAAAAATGTATGAAAAAATGGCCATTATAAGCATGAATGTAAGTGAAAGCTCACATTTCTAAATGTAAAAGTCCATTTGAGATTTGGAAAAAATTAAAAATATTATTTGGTAAAGTGGATCAGATACGATCTATGCAGCTTGAAGCAGACTTAAAAACATTATCCCCTGAAGACTTCAGCACAATTGTAGATTTTCTCACCAAATTGTAGATTTTCTCACCAAATTTAAGGAAATCCCTTAAAGACTTGCAAGAACCATATTCCCTTATAGCTAAAGGTGACATTTATCATAGAGGTCGACTATTTCACTTTAAGGGATTTAATTATTCTAATACAACTTCATGCTTTGTTGCTCATGGGGATCTTGAGAGTAAACTTGGCATGAAAGGTTTGGTCATCTCAGTTATAGCTACTTGAAAGAGTTGAGTACTAATGAAATGGTACTTGGGTTGCAAAATATCTCTTCTATTGATGGTGTGTGTCCTGGTTGTGCTCTAAGGAAACAACACCAAGATCCTTTTCCCCAAGTAGTTCCCAAAAAGCATCCTCCCCTTTGGAACTAATCCATGGTGATTTAATGGTCTTTCGACATCCCTATTTCAAAGGAGCCAAATATGCTTTAACCTTCATTGATGATTTTTCATGATGTACTTGGGTATATTTTATCAAATACGAAAGTGATGTACACTCTCACTTCAAAATATATAAAACCTTAGTTGAAAATCAAGCATCTTGTAAGATCAAAAAGCTTCGTACAGATAATGGAGGGAATACTTCAGTAATGAGTTTTCTCAGTTCCTTTCTACTCATGGCATTATTCATCAATATTCAATATCCATAATCCTCAAGAAAATAGTGTAGTAGAAAGAAAGAATAGATCCTTAAAAGAAATGGATAACTATATGATCCACTCAAGGGATATTTTAGCAACTTTTTGGGCTGAAGTAGTTAACTGTGCCAACTTCATTTAGAACCGTACACCCCACAAAGGTCTTGGGCATTTGAATCCAGAAGAAGCCTGGTCTGGCTCTAAACCTGATGTCTCCTTCTTCCAAATTTTTGGAAGTACTGCTTGGGCCTACATTCCAAAGAAAAAGAGGAAAAATTTAGACAAGAAAATCAAACAACTTATTTTTATTTGCTATTGTGAGGATATGAAAGCCTACAGGCTACTTGATCCTACTACTCATGAAGTGTTTTTTCACAAAAATATTCAATTTTATGAGAGCCTTCCAAATAATGATCCTCATCCATCTTCTAAAAATCAGGTGAACACCTTTGAATCTTCCTTATTTCCTGAAGCATTATATGATGAAGAGAAAATTAATGAAGATCCTTCAAAAAATGATATACCTCTAGACTCACCTATCCTTGCTACTCCAATAATGCCAAAATGGGATCGCACCACTGTCGATGAAGCAACACCCTAAATTCAAGATCTTCCATATTCTAGACATGCTCACTTCTTGGGTACAAGCCTTGTTTCTCAATCAATTTCAAGTGATCCTCAATATTTCTTGCATGCTAATGGGATAAAAGAATGGGATGATGCCATGGTAAATGAGTATTCTTAATTAATGAAAATCAAACATGGGAACTTGTTCCTCTTTCAAAAGGAAGAAATTTGGTTTGATGTAAATGGATTTACAGAACCAAATATGCAGTAGATTGATCAATTGAAAAATACAAAGCTCGCTTGGTAGCTAAAGGTTTTTCTCAGATTAAGGGTATTTATTACATTGATATTTTTGTCCCTGTAGCCAACATGGATTTTGTTAGACTTGTCCTTGCTCTAGATGAATCAAACAAATGACTTATTTTTTAGATGGATGTGAAAAGTGCCTTCTTACATCTGGACTTGCAAGAAGAAATATATATGGAGCAACCTGCTGGTTTTATTCAGGATTCCTCCCTTGTTTGTAAATTGAAGTCCCTCTATGGTCTCAAATAAGCTCCTAGGGCATGGTATGAGAAGATGGATTCATTCCTTCTCTCTAGTGGCTTTGTTCATTGTGAGTCTGATGCTACAATTTATATTTGGCAAGAAAAAGAAGACATCACCATTCTTGTTCTCTATGTTGATGATTTACTTCTTACTGGTAGCTCCATCTCTCACATTCAAATTGTTCAACACTCCCTTTTTGAGAGATTCGATATGGCTGGCTTAGGATTGGATCATTACTTCCTTGGATTTCAAATCACTTAGATAGAAATAGGAGTTTATCTATGTCACTCTAGACATTCTTTAGAGGTTTCAAATGATTGATTGTAAGCCTTCACCTATGCCATTCTATACTGGAGTCACTTTGACTTCCTCTTACTCCTCTCCTCTTTGTGATACCACACTGTATAGATAGTTAGTAGGGAGTCTTTTGTATCTCACTCATACTCGCTCTGATATCTCCTATGTTTTTGGTTTGATTTCAATATTTTCTCAGAACCATCATATCAGTCATTGGAAGGCAACCAAACGAATACTTAATTATTTGCAAGGCACTGCAAAATTTGGTTTGTTCTATGTCTAAGGGTCAAAAGAGCTTGTAGGTTACACTGATTATAATTGGGTAGGTTCTATTGATGATAGATGTTCCACATATGGCTATGTTTTTTATCTTGGTTCTTCTCCTATTTATTGGTTATGCAAAAAGCAACATGCTATTGCATTGTCATCTATAGAGGCAGAGTACAGGGAAACTATTTTAGCTAGTTAGAAGGCTCTTTGGCTTCGTCAGATATTGGTAGAGTTTGGGTTCTTCCATGATCAACCTATTGTAATTTGGTGTGAAAACCATAGTAAAATCCATATTTCTCAAAATCTTGTTGAGCATCAACGAACTAAACACATTGAAATCCACATGCAATTTATTTGGCAAAATATTCAGTATGGAGATCTTAGCCTAGAGTACATTCCAACCCAAGATCATATTGTAGATATATTCACCAAACCCTTTGCTTCCCCACTATTTCATCATTTGCATGAAAAAATTAGGGTAAGTTGTTCTAAAGGGTGAGGATGAGGACATATTCCTCTCCATCATCCTCTTCTCATTTCTTTCTTCTTCTAGCTCTTTTTTGGAAGATGATTTTTTCCCATGTGGTTTTTCATTATCTCCAAAGAAGATTTTTTTGTACATGAGTACCTCATCAGGAATGCCACTTGTTTATATTTGTTGTTTTTCTACTTAATGTACATGAGTACCTTATCAGGCCTTGTTTCCAGGATTCATTTGAGTGGATATGCCACCTGTTTATCTTTTTTATTGTTCTACTTACCCTAGTATCACTTAATGGGGGGTGTTAGAGAATATCTTAAGTTCTAATAGGATATTCTATTAGAGATATCACTCCTGCATGAGTTGGTAAACTCCTAGTTATATTTAGCTCAGATTTGTTGAGTTTTTGTAATCCAATGACTCTTAGTGATCAACTTTGCTATTTATGCAAAGTTGATCTTATGGAATAATCAATCAGTTCTTGATATTTTAGTAATGCTTTGCATATCTAGTTTCTTGGTTTCAATATTGTCTTTCAATATTTTCATCATAATGGCATGAAGTGTTGTACCACCATTCTGCTAATGAAAGCCAATGACTCCATTGATACTGTTTATATTGAGAAAAACATCTTAGATAGGTATCTAGACTTTTGTTAACTATTTCAGTTTTACCATCTGTTTGAGGATGGTATGCAGAATATATATTTAACTTTTTACCATTAAGATGAAATAATTCTTACCAAAAATTGTTAGTAGAAATGGGATCATGATCACTTACAATATTTCTGGGCATTCCATGCAATTTGAAAATTGAGTCCATAAATACCTTAGCCACTTTGCTTGCTGAAAAATGGATGTTGTAGAGCATTGAAGTGAGCATATTTGGAGAGGTGATCCACTACCACAAAAATTACTATTTTACCTTTTGATTTAGGAAGACCTTCAATAAAATCCATTGAAATATGTTCTCATTGGTGATTCAAAATTGGTAGTGGTTGAAGAAGTCTTGGAGATTTGACTATTTCACCCTAATTACGTTGACATACTTTGCATTCAGCCATCCATTTTTTGACCTTAGATTTTAATCCTTTCCAATAAAAGGATTGTTTTGCCTACATATATTTCTTCAAAAAATCGGAATGTCCTACTAATGGAGAAGCATGCGATTCTTCAAGAATCCTGGATTTGATGT
The DNA here is from genome assembly GCA_028583015.1 of Wollemia nobilis. Lineage (NCBI taxonomy): Eukaryota > Viridiplantae > Streptophyta > Pinopsida > Araucariales > Araucariaceae > Wollemia > Wollemia nobilis. Next base: position 13,834,178 of record JAQPPZ010001195.1, read on the forward strand.
TAGAATTGTGCAGAATGTAAATGTGATTCTTTCTTCTTAATACCTTGTCATCATATGCAAAATGAGGGTGCTTGGATGATCCTAGCATAAAATATTGAATTATTTGATCAGTTTCTATGTTTGAAAACCATTCTTCTTGGATTTGAGAAACCTATGGGGAAAAAGGACCCAAAATGGCATTGATAACCACTTCATCTTTGTATTTTGAAGACAATGCATCTGCTACCACATTTTATTTCTCTTTCTTATACTCAATAACAAAATCATATCCCAATAATTTTGTTAACCACTTTTTTTGCTCTGGATAAGAAAATCGTTGTTCTAGAAAATGCTTGAGACTACTATGATCTATTTTTATGATAAAACGACTACTAATTAGTGTCTCCATTTCTCAACTGCATGTAGAATAGCCAACATTTATTTCTCATATGTGGACCTTCCCAAATTCTTACCCAAAATATGTTTACTCTCAAATGCCAAGGGATGCCCTTCTTGCATTAATACTACCCCAATACCTATTCTTGAGGCATCACATTCAATCACAAATGGTTTGTGAAAATCAGGTGTTTCCAAAATTGGAGTAGTACACATTGCTTTCTTGAGTGCCATGAATGCATGAGTGGATCATTTAGACCAATGAAAAACATCCTTCTTTGTGAGAGCTATGAGAGGGGCTGCAATTTTACCATAATTGTACACAAACTTGCAATAGTAACCAATATGACCCAAAAAACCATGAAGTTTCTTGATGGTTTTAGGTAAAGGTCAGTCTTGAATGACATTAATATTATTAAAATCCACTTTAACACATTCATGTGAAAATATATGACCCAAATATTCAAATTCTTGAACACCAAAAGAGCATATGGAGCATTTGAAAAAAAGTTTTTCCTTATGTAATATATGAAGAACCTTTCCCACATGCATCAAATGATCCTTCCATGTTTTACTATATACTAGAATGTCATAAAAGAAGACTAAGATAAATTTGCAAAGGAATGGATGAAAGACATGGTTCATGAGACTTTGGAATGTGGAGGAGGTATTAGTGAGACCAAAAGACATGACTAAGAATTCATAATGATCTTCATGAGTATAAAAGGCGGTTTTAGGAATGTCCTCATCCCTTAATCTAATTTGATGAAAACTAGAGCGTAGATCCAATTTTGTGAAATATTTTGCACCATGCAGTTCATCTAATAAATCATCTATGATAGGAATAGGGAATTTATCCTTGATGGTGATTTTATTGAGAGGACAAAAATCAAGACACATACGCCAAGAATTATCCTTACGACGGGCCAAAACCACTAGTGAATAATAAGGACTAGTGCTATGACGAATGACTCCATGTTCTAAAATTTCTTGGATCATCTTTTTAATTTCTGATTTTTGAGGTTGAGGGTAGCGATAAGGATGAACATTAGGAGAAAGTATTCCTGGGACAATATGAATGGCATGATCGTGGGATCATTTGGGAGGTAGCCCTTTTAGTTCTTTGAAAACTTCATCATAGTTAGCCACAATATCTTGAAGATCCTTTGAGTGAATTTTAATAATATCTTGTGATTGTGCTTCCAAACAATTGATTTGAGCTATGAATCCATAACCTCCTTTCCTTAAAAAATTTTCCATGCTGTGAGAACTCACCACCTTTTATGGTGGAGTTTGAATTCCTTGGAGACGAATAGTCTTCATTTTCTTTCCATTCCATAAATAATTTTTTGAAATTAAAACTGACAGTGTCCAATTTTTTTAACCATTCAAATCCATTTCAAATTGAAGATATTCTACCAATACATTGAGCATTTCCTCCATTTGAGACTAAAACCTAAAACTTATCTTGATTGGAGGAGTGAATGTGTAAGTTCAATGCCTTAGCAATTTTAAGATCAATAAATTTATGAGTACTTGAATCTATTAATACATTTATCCTTTTTTTGCCTAATAAATTTGGGTACCTTGATTGTATGGTGAGATGTTAATCCCATAATATCATGTACTAAAATAGCTATAGTGTCTTTGTAAAATTTTGCTTCATTATGGTCTATTTTTTCTTCGGGTATAGGTGACTCTTGTGGAATGATATCCTCTACTTCCTCTTTGTATTCCCTATTATCATATTCTATTTGAAAGTTTTTATCTTGGTACACATGCTTGATATTTTAGATGATGATTGTGACATTTATAGCAGTAATACCTTGATGGTTGGTCATTTCTATAAAAGGAATTGTTACGATATTAAGGACGATTATAGGAGTCATGTTTAAAAAATTTCAAATTTTACATCTTTTTCTCAACAAACTTAGCAATTCTTATAGTGTCATCTAGAGAGTGTGGATCCTGTAAGTCTACTTCGATTTGAATATTCTCTTTCAACCCATGTATAAAGGCCAAAACCACCACATCGGTTTGTAAATATCATGTATAAGCAAGAATAATTGTGATCTCTGAAACATAATATCTTACCGACCTCATTTGTTTAAGTGCCAATATACGAACTATGTACGAGGATGAAATTTTTTCACAAAATCTCTTGAGAAAAAGATTCCTGAATTCAGGCCATAAGAGGGGATGAATATGTTGATGTTTTTACCAAGTGAACCATTGGTAAGCTTAAGTGCCTAATTTGGAGGAGGCATAAGAAACTTTTTTAGATTCACGATATAGTTGTAAGATACCTTCCATTTTAGCTATTCAACCTCGTGTATCTCCACCATAAAATGTAGGCATATTAGCACGTGGAATATTAACACCTGTAGGCCATCTTGCTTGTTGATAAACTTCCTCTATATCTTGATCCCCATTATCATTTTGTCTATGGTAGTTATTTGGGGAATGAGGAGCTTCTTGGTTTTGTTTCTTCAATAATTGTCCAAGCATTAAATTCATGTTGTTCATACTAGACATTAGTTGAGTTATACATGCTTGTACATCTTGGTTACTTGCATTGGGATTTTCCATTTCCTCATGTGTAAGTGTAGACACTAAAATCATGTCAATCTGATTAGGCGACCAAAAGCATTGGCTAATTTGACATCATATGGCCCCCTTGGGCAACCCTCAGAGGTTACACAGTGGTCCTAACCACTTTTGGAAGGCTCTACCCCACTTTTGGGAGGTTTTGGGCCATATAGGCATGATCGTCCCACCCTGGGATGGTCACAATTCATGATCATCCCACCCAGGGATGGTCACAAGCAGCCATCCCTGGGTGGGATGACCATGGTCTTTGACTCCCAAAAAGTCAAATTTTGGATAAATGGCACCCAAAGACTACCATTTATCCTACCTATTCAAGCATGCAGACCTGAGGGTGCAAAATCCTTATGACATGCTGCAGAATGGAGGCCAAAAAGGGAGATTCCTTCCCCCTCCAATACATGCCAAGTTTTGGACAAGTGGCACCTCTTGCCCTGCATGTCCTTGCATGTCCATTTGGCCATAGGCCCCCTTGGGCTATAAAGTGGATCCATTTTCCACCCAAATCATAGAGAGGAGTTTTGTGACATTGCAACGAAGTGCTACCAAGATTTCCCCTCAACCTTTTGTGCTTTTTCCCTCAAAATCTCTACCTAGCGAAGGAGGTTCTCGAGTGATTCAAGAGGCACAATTTATTTACAAAACCAAACCAATTGAGTGAATTTCACCCCCAAATTTGATGAAAACACCCTTGAGAGAGTTTTTGACCAATTCTCAGAGGAATTGGTGGCAGAAAACCAGCAGATCTGGTGGCCATCCCACCCCAGGATGGCCCCTAGACTATGATAGTCACCACCATCCCTGCAAGGGATGGTCATATACTGAAGCATTATTTTTCTACTATTTTTAAATAGGCTTATTCTAGGATAGATCAGGAATATACTATTCAAATTTGATGCAATTTGGAGCTATATTGAATGAGTTATCATGTTTTTAGTATTTTGCAGGTTCACTTGGCTCACCCGAAGATGCACATGAATATGTGATCAATTCTGCTAATATTTTTACATGGGTCCTCTCTAAATCTGATTTTATATATGTTGTCCAAATTTGGTGTGATTTGGAGATGTTTAGGACCAGAAATCACCCATTTTGTGTTTTGTAGGCTTAATAGGCACACCACATAATCGACATGAATCCGGCTGCAATTTCTTTACTATTTTCAATTATATCAGTCCAAAATAATATTTTATGCATATTTCTAATATTTGGAATCATTTGGAATAGTTTTGGATGGTCGCATTGCATATTTCCACTTTCTAGTCTATTATTGCATGTATTGCTTTTGCATGCTTCATAATCTGCACTTGCTATTGATAAAATATGGTTTCCTTGTGTGTAGGTGTAGGTCTTATAGTGCATGAGGAAGGAGCATAGGATCAGAATATCAAATAACAAAGTGGTAGCATCATAGGCCCACCCACTTCAATCGTGGGTATGAGGAAGAACATTGGAAGTGCACCCAGAGTTATTGAAAGGATTTGATCCTTGGGCACCATTTTGTAATGAGTGTATCAATCTAGAGCCCTCAAGGGGACATTTATGTAACCATGATTTGATCTATCAAATAATAAATAAAAACTTCCTTTCTTGCACTTATTTGGCTTATCATGCTTACTTTGATGTCTTTTTGTAATGCTTAATCAATACTAGCGATAGATGCATCTCATTTAACATTGTTAGGTGCACCATTTTTCCCATACTTCAGTGGCGATCATGGTGGGACCCTATCCCAATTGATTTGGTTAAGATTTGACCTTATTTTTGCCTTTAATCTATTGCAGGAACTGGTCGTTCTGGCCTGAAATGACCTTGGGACTGCTAATCGTCCCACCCAGGGATGACCACACAACCATCCCACCCTAGGATGGCCCCCAAAATGGTAGCTATCCCACCCTAGGATGGCCACAAAATAGAGGCTTTTCTGCTCAAAATTCTAGAAATAGCAAGTTCTTAGGCTATCAAGGTAAGTGCCTAAACCTTCAGTTTGCTTTTCTACAGTTAGAAATTGCTTAAATTCTATTTTTCTTGCTTCCCTTGTTTGCTTGAAAGGTAGGAAGATAGGTTTCACTTTTTCATAAGTGCAAAAACAACAAAAAAAAGAAGAAAAACTGAAAATAAACTAAGTAAAAATGCATTTCTATGGCTTGCTTGCTTGTAGCCTACCTAATGGGTAGGTTATCATTTAGGATATGCATTTTGTAGGTTGCCTTTTATCTAACTTTCTAAAAGTAAAATATCATTTTCTTGCATTTAGTGAAAGATCATTGAGTGCTTCATTGTTTACTTTATTTAAGAATAAAAGGAACCACACACACCATGTTCCACTTAAACGCTAGTGAGTTGGATTTCATCACCAACCACTAGTAGAGATCAATGATAGTGGGTTTCATCTCCACCCATTGTCTCAAATCCTATGAACCCTAATTTTTGGCCAAGGCCAGCTCCAAGATCCGACATAGCTTGGAAAATTTGCATGTACTTCTCTTCAAAGGGTATAACGCTAACCAAGTGAGGACTGGGTGAGGACTGGTAGGACCTGTGCTCCCTGACTGGGTATGGGTTTCATCTCCATACTTTGGTGGGTTTACATGACCAAAATTTCATTATCAGTTGTCGAGCTATGAGCATACAGGTGAAATCCATTTAAACACAAGAATATCATCCAACAAGAGCAAAACATATGACACAAGGTCTTCTTTACAAACAACAAATCTAAACACACAAAACAACTTAGGGAACACACATAATCCTTAAAAGAGATAAACATTTATCTTATTACGTGTTTCCATTCTTGTGTGCTGCTTTATTAAAAATTTGTAAAGGAGATAATCATCTAGGGTTTGGTAGGGAATAGCAATGGTGTGTACCCATAGCCAAGCCCACTCAAGGGTGGACACTACGGAGAGTAGACTAGGAGACATGAGTCATCTCTGATTTAGCCCCAAGGACCTAGTCATACCTCCTTGGTGGCCTTCTACTCACCCAAGTCCTAGAATAGCTAGTCAGGAACATCACCTACAAGGGAGCCCTATGCGGGACACCCCTACGGGTTTTGATCCTAATCCAAGAGCATATTCCCAATATTTAGACACTTCACATGCCTTCTTTGATGAAAGGCAACCATACACTGAGGTGCTAGTAGATAGAGTAGTACCATGCATCCACATGCCTGCTAGGTCTAACACACCCACTTATGGGCAAGAGCAAGAGTACACACATTGGGTAGGGCCAATTGATCACACTTCACCCTTACACCACCCTAATAGGTTACAACAACCTAGGTACCAAGATGAGTATGATACTCATCACTCAGGGTGAGCCAACTCAGCCCTTCCCTTCCTCATCAATGAAGGAAGGTATGAGGAAATCCTTGATTATCCTCAAGACCAGTATACTATGCAAGCATGATGTGCCTCTACACCAATTAAGTATAAATATCACATGCTTAAACCTGAACCTCAAGTGAATGCGACTACCCTCGATCGAGGGAAGCACATGATTGATATCTTAGATCATCCTGAGCGAGATAGGCCTCAAGGTGATGTTGCTAGGGTTCCTAGACCCCGCATGGTAGAATAGATCAATCAAGTGGTCACAAGATATGTTGAATGCCAAGCATAATTCAAGTAACTTTGGTGAGACAAAGAGTGCTTAGACCACTTGCATCAATTAGAGAAAGAAAGGATTGAATAACAAACCAATGAGCTATTTTAGAAAACCTTACATGAGAGGGTTCCTACCCCTAGTACCCATAAATAGGAAGTCCATAAGAGGCAACCCACTTTCATCCAAGATAGGCCTCCTAGGCCTTACCCAATGTTGCCTCCATGACCTCCTAGGCCAAATCGGGACTTGCCTCCTTGGCCAAACATAGAGTACCTACCATAGGTAGTTACCCCTCCTTATAGGCCAGCTCAGGAGATGCCTTATGGGGCTTACACCGAGCATGAGCTAGAAGTGGAATATCTTGAAATGCCTTATCGAGGTAGGGGGTGATATTCCACCACCCCATAATAGGCTTGAGGTTCCTCACCCTCCACCATAGGATCAAAGCAAGGAAGAGGAGATCAAATCCTCTGATGCATATAGGGTATTGCTAGAGTGCCTAGAATCAGTGGAGAACAAGACCTCTAGGTTTGGGTCCCAAAAGCCCACTCTATGCTAGTTGCGTAGTCAACCGCTCCATCCTTCCATGCCTACCCCTTCCTATCCAGAGTAGTTTAAGATGCCCCACTTGGCTACCTTTAAGGGAGATGAAGATGCATAGGAGCATGTTACCAAGTTCTTGAGCCAATGCTTTGGCATCCAGGATAATGATGCTTTACTTTTGAGGATATTCTTGACTACCCTCTCTGGCCTAGCTATGGAGTGGTACACCCAACTCCCGAAGCATAGCATCTACAATCTTGATCAATTCATAGATGCATTCTTAGAATGCTTCACCTTCAATACCAAGAGGAAGGTGATGCTGGCTGACCTCACGAGGTTGAAATAATTTGATGATGAGTCAATCACAAACTATGGCAATAGGTGGTGAGCATTGCTTTCCAAGCTACCATACTTACTCCCCATGATGGAGTTGACTCAAATGTTTACTAAGAGCTACTTAAAGCTGATCTCCTTGTTGCTGCAACTCCAACAATATCCAACTCTTGAAGATGCTCTAGCGCAAGCTAGAACAATCGAAGACATCAAGATTCAAGAGGGAGAAATTGTGAAGCCTTGCAAGGAGTGGAACAAGAATACCAAGAACAACCCAATGCAACCTAAGCCAACATCAGTCAATCAGGTTGCCATTAGTATTCCAAGGCCTGTGCAACCAACACCACCTCAAAAGCCTAATTATCAGGCCACACCTAGAAATTACAACAAGGACAATCAGAATAACCAAGGGAAAAATCAACAACATCACCCTAAGTGATAGTTTACACCCATTTCTAAGTCCATGGACTCTTTGTTTGAGCACCTCTATGTAGCTAAGGCAATTAATCTACTTGAGAGTCGACCTATCAATCCAAATGCACCAAAGCCCAAAGGATACTATGAAGACCTATACTGTAAGTTTCATAGGCAAAATGGGCATGACGTGTAGATGTGCTATAAGTTCAAACATTTGGTACAAGATATGATCGATAGGAATGACCTTTAGGTCGATAACCCTATCACACCAAACAATCAACAGGTGGGTGTTTTTAAAGACCCATTGCCTACCCATGCAGAATAGGCCAAGCCGGTACCACAAGTGAATGAGGTCCATCAGGCATACCCTAAGCAAGGGTTCATCAACATGATCAACATTGTGACAAGGAACAAGTGGTACCCAAGTCCAATCGCACCACCTACAGCTTCAAGTGATATTCCTTCAACGTCACAGCCTTTGCCACCTCTCGATGCCAAACCTCCCACCTCGACCAGTGGTCATGATAAAGAGCAAGCTCGCTTAGAGCCTGAGAACAACATCTACTCGAATCTCCATCTATGAGCTTATTCAACAATCTCCACCTCATCAAGAAGCTCTAATGGAGATCCTCAAGGTGATCGAGCTACAACCCCAAGAGTCTAACTCCTTTAACAATTTTATGGGGCATGTTCAGCAATGTACAAAACTAGTGATCACCTTTCGGGAGGATGAGCTCAAGCCGATTCCAAATGATATGGTGGATCCCCCTTGCACATCATCGCATGTGTAAATGGAACACCCTACAAGAGAGTTTTGATTGATACTGGTTCTTCCAACAACATCATCACTACAATAGCTCTCAAACATCTTGGGCTCCCAACATCTCATATTGTTGCATCTACCTATACCCTTCGAGCATTTAATGATGCTATATGCTCAATAGTTGGTATGATAGTCCTACCTATTCAGGTAGGACAAAAGACCATACCAACACTATGCCACATCTTGGAGGGTGAGATGGCATACAATATCTTGCTGGGTAGACCTTGGATCAGGGACATGAAGTGTGTACCCTCCATCACTCACCAATATCTAAAGTACACCTATGAAGGGCAAGTACATGTCATCTCTATAGACCTTGAGCCCTTCAAGTACTACAACTTGGTGCAGCAAATCCTCGAGTTGACCTTACCATCAACCCATCTAGATTTTCTACCGAATACATCCAGCCAAGGTCTGACTCCTTCACCATCACCTTCCATCAATCCATCATCATCTCATACCATACCATCCTCATCATCGACACCCCTAGATATGCCTTCATCATTAGTGAATCCTCCACCGAGGAACATGGGGAAAAGGCCTATTGATGAGACCCCTCCAACCATATCCACCATCTCCATAGGTGAGATTCCTAGTCCAGTGGATGAGGAGCCACCCTATGAGGCCAACATTGAATCAACTCAAGCCTCACTCCCATCCCCTCCTTCTCTACCACCACAAGTCACAGTGCATCTAGCTACCACCGATCTAGGAGAATACCTAGTTAGGAACATCACAACCACTCCTACCATTGAGTCAATGCAAGATATGGGTTGACCTCATCTTCCCATAGGCACTATCATACCTCTTGACCTACCCCCAAATCAAACAAATTTCATTTATGGGGGTCTCGACTATGGCATAGAGCCCTATCAACAGTAGGAAGAGGACGAAGAGCCCTTTTCTGAGGATATTAACTACATGTCCAATCCTGACTTCACCATGAGGTATCTTCACCTCTACAACTGGCATGGCTATGGTTTGGGCTTGTATGAGCAAGGCACTCACATTCCTTACCAGCCACAATATCAAATGCCTTATGATAAGTCTAGATTGGGACACAACAAGCCTATGCCTCTTGAAGTCCTCACTGATAGTTTAGAGTGCCTGAGCCTAAACTATAGGGATGAGCTTGCATGTGATCCCTATGCCAACCCCAATCGAGCCTATTCACTGGGGGACTACTTCCATGCACCCATGAGAGATCAAGAGATATCTCATGATGTCATCCAATCCTATGAAAGGGGTGAAAGTTTGCATACCCTTCCACACGATAGTGAGGAAGAAGATCAAGGGTCTCCCTATGAATGGACATCTGATGATGAGTCAGATTATGAAGTGGCATCCATCGAATCTTCTAGTTTGCATGTCGAATATGCATGGATTGTCCCATTGGATGATGAACATAAGGGATATCTGCATATGTTCCCATTACACCACCCTATCTGGTGATAGTTTCTACCTGAAGAGGAGCAAGCTCACCCACAACCACATCGACCACCTCCAGTCATCCTACTTCCACCGCAACCACCTCCACAAGTCTTGCGACATCCCGATGTCAATAGACACCATCAGCCACCTAGGGGAAATCATCCATCCATTAACATGATTTCCATAGACCTCTTTGCACCCCTATGAGATCTGAATAACCCATCAAAGCCACTACACCTCGACTTGGGGGTAATTGACTTTGATCAGGGAGATTCTCCCCCATTGCCTTTTGAGTACTAGCCTTGCGATGAGATGTTACCATTTCATTTCTCTCCACCAACACCTATCACCCAATGGATGACATTCATATGATCCCTACTCCCCATCAGTTGGAGGAGGGGTCGCATATGTCAATCGAGCCAATGATTGACAAGGATATCGACTCAGATCCTGAGAATCCTTAATGTATCAAGTTAGGGGAAAGCTTATCCCCCATTGAGCAAGTCGATTACATAGCCCTTCTCACCGAGAAGAAGGAAGCTTTTGCATGGTCCTACAAAGATATGCCAAGACTGGATCCAAATCTAGTCATGCATAATCTAATGCTTGACCCAAAGGCCAAGCCAGTTAAGCAAAAGTTGAGAAAAATGCATCCAAATAGTAGCCTTAATGGTAAAATATGAGCTACAAAAACTATTGGATGCCAAGTTCATCATATCAGTGGACTATCCACCATGGTTATCCAACATGGTTCCCATCAAGAAGCCCAACGGGAGGATTCACATTTGCACTGACTTTCGAGACCTGAACAAAGCGAGTCCTAAGGATGAGTTCCCATTATCGAACATCGATACCCTGGTAGATGCCACAATGGGCCACGAAATGTTATCCCTCATGGATGGCTTCTCTGGATACAACTAGATTCACATCAATCTAGAAGACCAACTCAAAATGGCATTCACAATGCCTTGGGGGACATTTTGCTATAAGGTCATGCCCTTTGGCCTCAAAACAATTGGTGCTACCTACCAGCGTGCCATGACATACATCTTCCATGACTATATGCATAAAATTTTGGAAGATTACATGGATGACTTATTGGCCAAATCATTATTATGCCATGAGCATCTCGATGTCTTGAGCAAAGTCCTTGATCGCCTTATTGAACACAACGTGAGACTGAACCCCAAGAAGTGCATCTTCAGCGTCACATCTAGAAAACTCTTGGGATTCATCATCTCTAAAAGAGGCATCAAAGTAGACCCCAATAAAGTCAAGGTAATCCTTGAGATGCCTCCCCCAACTACCATCAAGTAGTTGCAAAGCCTATAGGGTAAGGTCGCATCTATCAAGCGCTTCATAGTGCAGTTATCTGATAAATGTTGACCCATGAACAAACTATTGCACAAGGGGGTCACATTCCATTGGGATGATGAGTGTCAAGCTACCTTTGATGCAATCAAACAATATCTGGATTCGTTGCCAGTATTGGCTCCACCCATACCAGGAGTGTCATTTCGCTTATACATCTCAGCCACTGAGATTGCATTGGGCATCATGTTGGCCCAAAATAATGAATTGCATAAGGAATAGGCTACTTACTACCTTAGCCACACCTTGGTCAGTTATGAAATCAAATACGCATACATTGAAAAGCTATGCTTAGCGGTGGTTTTCGCCACCAAGAAGCTACACCATTACATGCTTAGTCATACCACGTATGTTGTATCAAAAGAGAATCCATTGCGATATATGATGAGTCGTACTTATCACAATAGTCGCACGGTAAAATGGATCATGTTGTTGATGGAGTTTGACCTCGAATTTATCAAACAAAAATCAATTAAAGGTTAGGTCATCACCGATCAACTCGTAGAGGCTCCTCTCTAGGATGATCAGCCTCTTAGCATGGAGCTTCCCGATGATGGAGTCTTCCAAATATTAGAATCACCTGATTCTAATGAGCCTGAGTCACAGGACGATATGACTCTATTCTTTGATGGCTCCAAATGCGAGCAAGGGGGTGGCATGGGAATTGTGTTTTTCACACCTCAAGGGGCTCCAATACCCCTATCTTTCAAACTCGATTTCCCATGCACCAACAACAATGTCGAGTATGAAGCCTTGCTCATAGGTCTTCAAACGGCTGTCGCCATGAAAATAACCAAGCTCAATATTTTTGGTGACTCCTTGCTCATCGTGAACCAGGTCAAAGGGATTTACCAATGCAAGTACCTAGTTTTGCAAGCCTACAAAGCCCTTGTGGATAAGCTTCTAGCCAAATTTGAATGGTACGACATCGAGGTACTCCCTCACTCATCTAATCATTTTGCAGATACAATGGCCTCCTTGGGGTCTTTAATCCCGTAGAACCCTGCTGATGATATGACAACCATTCAAGTAAAAATATTGTCACAATCTATGATCGAGCATGAGAACACTCAATCCACAACATAAGTCCACATGATTTAGATTGAACCTCCTCAAGAAAGGTTCTCACAAATTCATGATCACTTGAATCATACCACTTGGGGGACTTTATTCCCTCAAACTCCTTTTGATAGTAGCACAACGCTATTTTTACAAGTTCTCTCCCAATCAACATTCACTCGGGATGAACTTCAAAAGGATCAGGAAATTCATGCAATCGAGGCTTCCTCACATTAGGATTGGTCTACTCAAATCAAAGATTACCTAAAGCTTGGTAATATCCCTTCTGGGTTGTCGCATGCCACCAAATGGACATTTAAACAAAAAGCGATAAAGTATGTCTTATTGGGAGATATTTTGTATCGTTGAAGCTATGAAGGTATCCTCATTCATTGCTTAGATCATCAAGAGTCAGTTTGGGCAATCTCCCAAGCACACGATGGTACATGTGGTGGCCATTTCAATGGCATGGCCATCGCAAAGCACATTCTTTGCATGGGCTATTATTGGCCAACCTTAGAGTGATATTATTGTGCTTATGTTAAGAAGTGCATAAAGTGTCAACACCATGCTAACTTGACACATGTACCTTCTTAGGCCTTACAACCGATTCAATCGGTTTGGCCATTCTCGCAATGGGGGTTTGATTTAATCGGGAAAATCTCACCCGCATCCTTGGGCCATCACACATTCATCATTATGACCATCAAGTATTTTATAAAATGGGTGGAAGCAATTCCCCTTACCACTACGATAGGACCCCGCATCACGGAGTTCATATTGCATAATATCATTTGTCATTTTGGTATTCCATCCAAGATAATTTTCGATAATGGGATGCCTTTCAAGAACAAATATGTGTGCACTTTAACAACAAAGTATAATATTCAACACAACTTTTTGATGCCCTATTATCCCCAAGAAAATGGGCAAGCTGAAGCATCAAACAAAATAATGATTGCCATTCTAAAGAAAATAGTTAAAGAGAATCACAAATATTGGCACATGCAATTACCCCTTGCTCTATGGGCCTACCGCACTAGTATTCGGATACCCACTGGGGCAACTCCATTCTCACTAGTGTATAGCACTGAGGCAATCCATCCTAGAGAATTTTAGGTTGGTGACATTGTTATGAAAGAGAACCAATAAAATTCTAACTTGCCGCCCCATCTACAAGACAAGTTTACAACAAAATAGTTAGGTCCTTTCGTCGTCACTAGTTATATCAGACCCTAAATTTACCACCTAGCCACCCTTTAAGGAATTGAGGATCATAAACCCTTGAACATCCTTCATCTATAGTCTTTCTATTCTTAAGCGTGTCATGGTCCCCCAAAACATTCCTAGGTGGTCGACGACCATCTAGGTCACTCTAAAATGCTCCAAGGGTATCTAAAAACCGCTTAGTCAACCCAAAATGCTCCTAGGAAGTCTACGACCATCTAGGTCACCCTAAAATACTCCAAGGGTATCTACAAACCACTTGGTCAACCCAAAATGCTCCTAGGTTGTCTACGACCATCTAGGTCATCCTAAAATGCTCCAAGAATATCTACAAACCGCTTGGTCAACCCAAAATGCTCCTAGGTGGTCTGCGACCATCTAGGTCACCCCAAAATTCCCCAAAGGTGTCTATAAGCCCTTTGGTCACCCAAAAAGCCCCAATGGCATTTACTAAGCCCATTGGTCACATGTATATACATATATATCAAACAAAACTCAAAAACATCATCAAAACATCAAAAATACAAAAATATTGCATCCCATCACATCGCATATTGTTGCATTATACAACCACTTGCATTAGGTATACTCATCATTGCACTTTGCATTTTAGAGTTGCTCATACATGTCTCACACTAATACTATACACTGGTCATCATTCAAAAACAATTTTGTTACAGTCATTATTCACATTATTCCATATTCCACTTATCATTTCCATTTATCATTTTCACTTACATTCCCCATGTTGGAAATTTGAGTGATTTTATGTTGTCATTGATGTCACATGGATCACATTGAGTTTTGGTGGCCAAAGAATTTCATAAATGAGCATTTATGATAGTTTGGAGAGCATGGATATATACAGGGTTTTTGTGAAAACCAAGGCAGGAAAAATAAAAGGTTTTATTTAAAATTATGGATGGCAGATTTGAAATGGGTTTTTCTTAAAACCCAGGTTGGCTTTTCGTTTCATCGAAAAAGGTGCCCCGGTGATGGAGATATTTAATTTTAAATATTTAAGTTTAAATTTTAAATTATTTAAAATTTAAAATTAAAATTTAATTTATAGCGCCGACGTCAAAGAAAGGAAAAGGCATAAAACTAATATTTAAATTATAGCGCCGACTTCAAAGGAAAGGAGGAGGACAAATATATATATATATATATATATATATATATATATATATATATATATGCCCAAAGTTTCAATTTATTTCTCTAAGCGCTCGATTTGATATTTGGATTCGAATGGTAAAAGAGCCTGCGCATCGTGTGTCGAAGTGTGTGTGAAAAGGGTTTTAAAAGGCTTACGATTTTCATGTTTATTGAAGAGACTATTGTGGAGTAAAGCCAAATGTATAGGCCTCCTTGGCCTAGTGGTTCGTGCGTTGTGTGTGAAGCAGGAGGTCCTACGTTCGATTCTTGTTGAAGGTGTTTTGTTGTGTTGAAACGCGTGAAGCGCATTTTGTTTTCAAAGGGCACAGATATTCACGGCATAAGGTTTTGTTGTGTGCTCCTTTTGAGCACATGAGGGCATGTGGCCCAATGGCAGGTTGGTTGTGGTTAAGGCACTGAGCAAGGAAGGTCACGAGATCGAATCCCGTCAAGGACAGAGGCAAGTTAATAATTTTTAGATATATTTTATTTTTCTAAAGTTGCCCTAGGAGGAATAAGGGTTATGATGCATGTTTAAAAAAGGAGAGATTTCTGGTGATTTATTTTTTAGAAGTATATCATATTATATATCATTGGAAAGCTTATTTCGAGGGATATTTGATTAACTTGCTTAGAGGGAGAAATAAGGTGTGTGTAAAGAGATATTTCTGATTTTGTAAAGAGGTTCAAAAGTGAAGGTTGCTTTGTTCTTTTTCAAAAGAGATTAATTCATTTATGAAGTGACATGGTGTATGTTATTGAGTAGGAGTAATAAGGTGTTATTTGGATGTTATTGTTGTGTTATTAATCAAGATCTCTAACCCTTGTTGAAAGTTGAAAAAGAAAGTGTGTTGAGTGAGACAAATTTTATGGACAACCAAAAGGCTTCTTCATCTTCATAAAAGGTATGGGCACATTCTCCTATTGATTGTTTATGGTGGTTGATTTCTGAAATATCATTGGAGAGAAAAGGATTAATTGTGGTTTCCTTTTCAAAAGTAGTTGGTTGAATGTCTCAAGGTTTTCTGGGTTGAGAGTTGCTATTAAACCTTGTTTTATAAGCATTGTTGTTGAAGCCATTAGTAGTGTGAAAAACCTGAGATAGGGTTTGATAAGAACATGAGTATCATTGTTATGTGAAGAATGTTTTATTAGCATTGTTGTTGAATCCCATTGGTTATGCAAAGAACTTGAACTTGAAAAGAACATGAGTATCATTGTTATGTGAGATTTGTGGTTGAGAATTGTTGGAAACATTTGAGTTGGTTGATACATGCTTGGACTAGGGTTTGTAAGAAAGAGTTATTCCTTGTGGTAGTTGGTTGAGAAGAGTTGTTTGAGCCTAGTCAAGTGATTGTGTGAAGTGGTTGTTCATGTTCCATGAAACAAACTATTCTATATTCTGGATTTGAGTTGAGATTGAGATTTGAGGATAGAACATATTGAGTCTCTAACAATTCTCTTTATGCTTCTATAAGATTGATTTGAGTTGAGATTGATATTTGAGGATAGAACATATTGAGTCTCTAACAATTCTCTTTATGCTTCTATAAGATTGATTTGAGTTGAGATTGGGATTTGAGTATAGAACATATTGAGTCTCTAACAATTCTCTTTATGCTTCTATGAGATTGAATTATTGAGCAAGTTCTTGGTGAGCTTGCTAGAGGATATTTGGGCAAGTTCTTGGTGAGCTTGCTAGTGAAAATTTGGGCAAGTTCTTGGTGAGCTTGCTAGAGCAGATTTGGGAAAGTTCTTGGTGAGCTTGCTAGTGTAGATTTGGGCAAGTTCTTGGTGAGATTGCTAGTGCAGATTTGGGCAAGTTCTTGGTGAGATTGTTGAGAATATTTGGACAAGTTCTGTGTGAGCTTGTTGAGCATATTTGGACAAGTTTTGTGTGAGATTGTTGAGCATATTTGGAAAAGTTTTGTATGAGCTTGTTGAGAAAATTTGACAAGTTCTGTGTGAACTTATTGAGAATATTTGGACAAGTTCTGTGTGAGCTTGTTGAGCAAGTTCTGAGTGAGCCTATTGAGCAGGTTCTGAGTGAGCCTATTGATAGAGCTTTGGAGGTGATAGAGTACAGAGGATAGAGTCTCAGTGGATAGAGATCCAACAACCAACACAATTGAAGATAGATCTGAGTGAGGAGTCTTCAAGTGGAGAGAGATCCACCAATCAGTGCAGAAGAGAGACAAAGTCTTCTAGAAGATCACTAGCCAGAGCAAAAGGGGAAAGAGTTCTCCTGTGGAAGAGATCCACAAAATTTAGATTAGGGGATCAACATCTCCTTTGGATAGAGATCCATAAACATTGTAATTGGGAAGGATTCCCAAAGAAATTTATTGAGAAAGTTTTAGTAAAATATTTTCTCCATGGAGTAGCCCACATTGGGTGAACCACGTAAACTATGGTGTCTCTATTGTGTATGGTATTTTGTGCATTGCTTGATTACTGCTATTGATACTGCTATCTATACACTGCATAATATTGAATTGAAAAGAAAAGTAAAAAAGTGGTCTTATACTGTTCACCCCCCCTCTCAGTATAAGCTTGTGTTCTTCACCCCACTTTTCATATTAGTGTTTGTTTCCCTTCACCTAGTCATTTATTTTAGAATGTATTTAGGGTTTTTGGTCACTCAGCCATCTCTAGTTTTCTCTTCAAATTTTGTAGAAAGCTATCCTAATTTTTAGAAGGTAGGATATTGCTTTGATTGTACCTTGTATACGTCAAAATCCCAACACATTTCACACTAATAAACCCAGGTTTTGCATAAGGAAAGATGAAACCTAAAGAGAGGTCTAGGTTACCTTAAGTGAAAATTTTACCTTTCTCATCCCCCTATGTGAATGGTTCAAAGATGTTGAGAATTGAAAAAATGACAAGCTCCTCCCTACCCAATTATCCAAAATAAACAGTGGTTTTCACCACTATCCATAAACAAAATCCCAAAAAGTAAAAATTAAAAGTAAAATAAATAATGGTTCTCACCACTCCCCAAATACCTTGCTCAAAGGAAACAAAATACAAAATAAACAGTGATTTTCATCACTAAGTATGAGCAAGTATCCCAAATCAAATAAAAGAAAATAAGGGAGTATTGAACTTGAATCCCTAGAATTCTCAGCATTTGACAAACCATAAGGTGATCCCTATTATAGGTTAGGTGGCATCAAGCCTACCTAAAAATGGTGGTATCGTTACACATGATGATATGTATTTCATATTAGCATCTGGATTTTGTAAAAACCAATATTTGTATGCGGATGAGCTAGCTTTTGATAGCCTATAATACCTAGTGGTCTAATCCAACTACGTACAAAACCTAGGATCATGATACTCATTGGGTGATATTTAGTACAGATGGGCTACATCAATCATATTTTGCATTGGGATAATCTTATGCGTATCACAACAATGAACTCACTTGCACACACAGGGATATTGAGTATCTTGGTCATCCTAGTCGATTCATACCTTGTCAAAAAATATTGCATCATTAGTATATAACTTTTGATCAGTTAACTAGAGTGTGTTGAGTCTCATGAAAACCTCATAGACATTCTATAACATTTATTTCATTCATACCATTTTATCACATTCCATTAAGTTTACATTTCCATAAATCCATCACATAACAACATTACAAACGAATCGATGAATTTTATACAGTCTATGGTGCTAACATAAGGTGTCAACTAGTATCCACATTTCATCATCTAGATCAATAAATCATCCATATCATTATGCATCCATGCATATACATATCATCAAATCAAATCACATTACAACATATGCATACATGATAAGCATCCATCACAATATCATAAAGCAAATAGATGCACTACATACATCTCATAAAGTAGTAAGGAAACACATGATGATAAACATAAAAGCTCATATATATATATATCTGTATATGTATGGGGTAAAAATATACATCATAATACTTGAACTGCCCATAGGCTACAATAAAATGGGTCCTTAGACCTCACACTCCCAAAATACAAATACACAAAAAGAGCCATTAGAGTCTCAAAAAACATGGTCATGCAGGACTAGTACTATGACTCTCACCCCCATCCTTAGTCATATTCCATCGAGAACTCCTAAATATACTAACCCCTAACTTGTCTACCCTCCTTATAGAGCTAGGCACCCCTATCCTCATTGAATACTATCTTGTACCACTCCTCTAACTTTGGTGTGACCCACTAGAAGACGATCGGTCTGGTAAGTGCCCCATAAGGTGCATTATCTCATCCTCCAACTCCTTAGTATAAGTTCATTCTAATTGGTAATGAGCCTGGAAGATACCCACTAAGGCCTGGAGTTGTGCCACATTCTCCCGTAGGTTGGTTGTCTCCCCACTACTAGATCCCTCTAAACTAGGGCTCTAGGATCTAACCTGGGCCTAAAGAATTGCTATCTCTACCACCTGCTTATCGAGATCAAGTTGTGTGCTCTATACCTATGTTTGTAGGAGATCTCTCTCCCACCTAATATTTATTAGCTCATCTCATAGCTCAGTACTCGTACCACCTCGTGTTTCCTACTGTACTTGGAATCCCTGATCATCAAAGTACTCCTTCCCAAAGTCATCCCCCAGATCTCCTAAGTCAAGGAGGTCTACTCACTTATTCGATACTCAGTGATGCATATATCACTTACCTATGTATACATGACCCTCATCAAGAGCATCCCTATGGCCCCCCTTCACTATCATTTTCATAGCTGCATCACCCCTGTCATGACCATCCCTAGTTGACTTTATGGCACAAAGGAACAATGTATTAACCTATGGTGGTGATACTTAGTTTGAACAATTGAACCAACTATATGATGTTTAGTTGATTTGAAAAGGGCATGTTATTTCTAACATATTGCCAAGTGTGCAGGATCAGGTACACTCGTAGGTGGAGAAGGCAGAAGCATCCACCAAAAATGAGGGTACCTAAGGTTAGGGGAAATGATGATTAAGGTACTCGGAGGTAACATGGATAGATACCTTCATATAGGCATGCATTGTCGGAAGGGATAATCATCGATGGTTGATCGCCTTGAGCCTTAGTTGATAGCCTAGTAGCTATCGTAAAATATCTGGCTAAGATAGGTGACTGGGTCGATGGAAATATTCCCTCTTTGTTGCTTTATAAATTTATTTGCTCTTTGTTGCATCATGGTTGAAGTAGCATAATGTTGGAACTGCTATAGAAAAATAGCTGCCAAATGTATGTGGATGCATAAAACTAATTGTTTTGTTAAATAAAATATAGAGCATCATTTTCATAGAGAAAAGCATATTAAATTTGAATGTTAAATGAAGGTTCATTCAAAAGGATCAATGAAGTTTGATTAAATAATGGTTGATTTAATTAAGCTCATTAGTAAACCTCATTTTATTTAATAGATGAGAGTTTTTTTTAGTTAATTAAAGGTGTTCATTTTAATGATAATGGAGAAGTCATTGAAAGACTTTAATTAATTAAAATAAGCAATATATATATATATATCCATTCAAGAAATAGATGTCTTTTATTTTAAAGAAATAGCAATTATGAAATTGTGTAAATAAAAGAAGTACTTTAATGGTGATAATTATCACAATAAAGGATATATGTTTAAAATAAAGGATATATGTTTAAAAAAAATGATATATATTTAAAATAAAGGATATATGTTTAAAACAAAGGATATATATTTAAAATAAAGGATATATGTTTAAAAGAATGCCATTCTTCTAAAAATAAAAAGGGATAATATAAAATATGTAAATATCCCATTCCCTTATAGCTTGTAAGCTATGAAATAATCTAGGGTGGCTGCTAAGTTTCCAAATATGGAAACCATCGGACGAAGGGTTCCTTGCCACCAGATAAAGGGATAAATAATTGAAGGCAGAGGGGGCTCGAGAAAGGGCTCGAGGTTCGAGATGGGCCACCTAGAGGAGGAGAGCACGTATGGTGCTAGAGAAGCCAAAAGAAACGGCAGAAGAAAAAAAAAAGAGTAGAAGGGACGACGTGAGGACGAAGGAGCAGAGGGAGAAAATGCAGACCAGGGACGGGGAAAAAGGAGAGGAACGCACCACGAGCGAAGGAGAGGCAACTGAGATGCCACTGATTCCCATTCCATAGCAGTATTGAGGTTGGAGTGTTTAGACTTTAACCTGCTTTGTTTACATGCTTTGCTATGGTGAAATCATGGTTTGAAACTTGGTTAAACCACCTTGTTGCTCTATTGAAAGCTATGTGTTTCTTTCCCTGTTGGTGTTTTAAAAACCACCCTGTTGCTCTGTTGAAAGCTATGCATTTCTTGCCTGTTGGTGTTTTAAAAACCACCTTTGTATCGCATCTTGTTTGTGTTTTAGGAAACCATCGGTGTAATTGAAGGCATTGTGTGTTTTAGGAAACCACCTGTGCAAGCTAAGGTGCTGTGTATTTCTAGAAACCACCAGTGTAGTTAAAGGCACTGTGTATTTTAGGAAACCACCTGTGTGAGCTAAGGTATTATGTGTGTTTTTAGGAACCACATGTGCAAGTTGAAGGTGTTGTGCTTTTTAGGAACCACCTATGCAAGTTGAAGGTGTTGTGCTTTTTAGGAACCACCTGTGCAAGTTGAAGGTGTTGTGCTTTTTAGGAAACCGCTTGTGTAAGCCTGAAGGCGTGGTTTTTTTTTAAAGACTCTGTTAGCATTTTAGAAAGCTGAGAGTGTGTGAGTTCAAGAGTGTCGGGTGTGTCTCTAGAGCGCTAAAATAATTTGAGAGCATTGTGTGCCTTAGACCTTCATGTCCAAAGGAAGAGGGGGACGTCACTTTTGGGAGCACCACCTATGGAAAATCCACCCGTAGGTTTGAAGGACTACATCTAGGAAGTACCGGACTACTCTGTTGTGCCTATTGAACTTTCGGCTTGGCTGTTCCTTAAACGCGCACCAAAGGTTGCTAGTATTGCCATGAAGGGCATTAGCTTTGGTTAATCTATTTTGGGAAGGTTCGCTGTGAAATTTAATTAAATAGAGACCTTTGATTATGTGGAATATATTGAGGGATATTTAATTAAATAGAGACCTTTGATTATGTGGAATATTGAAGGAAATTTAATTAAATAGAGACCTTTGATTATGTGGAATATATTGAAGGATATTTAATTAAATAGAGACCTTTGATTATGTGGAATATATTGAAGGAAATTTAATTAAATAGAGACCTTTGATTATGTGGAATATTGAAGGAAATTTAAATTAAATAGAGACCTTTGATTATGTGGAATATATTGAAGGGATATTTAATTAAATGGAGAACCTTTGTTTGATGTGGAATATATTGAAGGTTTTTAATTAAATAGGGAACCTTTGATTTATGATTAACTATATTAGGGATTTTAATTAAAAGGAGAACCTTTGATTTATTATTGAATATCTTAGGGATTTTAATTAAAAAGGAAACCTTTGATTTATGATTGATTATCTTAAGGTTTTTAATTAAAAGGGAAACCTTTGATTTATTATTGATTATCTTAAGGTTTTTAATTAAAAGGGAAACCTTTGATTTATTATTGATTATCTTAGGGTTTTTAATTAAAAAGGAAACCTTTGATTTATTATTGATTATCTTAGGGCTTTTAATTAAAAAGGAAACCTTTGATTTTTATTGATTATCTTAAGGTTTTTAATTAAAAAGGAAACCTTTGATTTATTATTGATTATCTTAGGGTTTTTAATTAAAAAGGAAACCTTTGTTTTTAATGATCTTCTTAGGGTTTTTAAAATTAAAAAGGATGTGGATTTATTCTTTAAATTGAAGTTATGGGGCTTTGATTTAGGGAATGAATGAATGCTTGTTTAAAGGTTAAAGGGATGTGATTTTAATGCTTAAAACAGTAATTGATTTGATTGGAATTTGTGAATTAAAAGGGATGTGGATTTATTCTTTAAATTGAAGTTATGGGGCTTTGATTTAGGGAATGAATGAATGATTGCTTTAAAGGTTAAAGGTATGGGACTTTAATGCTTTAAGACATGAATGGATTTGATTAAAGTTAGACCTTGATCTAAGTAGCACATGTTGGATGTCTCTCTAAGGGAACTTGAGAGGTGAAGATAAAAGTAATGGATCTTTTATAATATCCATTATGCATTAGATGGTTGGAAACTTAATTAGATTTTGTATAGTTGCAATTTGGAAAATTAAATGAGTAGATGCATTTAAAGGCATGCCTATCCTGAACCATGAGTACCCTGATCCCCTACTACCCTCAAAGAATCAATGGGAAGCCAGGAGAAGCAAGGAGTTCAATGGAAGCGAAGTATAGGTAATCGTATTTTATGTTGCTTTACTTATGCTCAAATAGATTAGAATTATGGGGAGATATCCCCAATGTAGTTACTGTGATATTCCTTAAAGTAAGAAGGATTTACCATGCAAATTCTGATGCAATAACTATTCATTGGATTAAAGAAGGTATTTTTACTTTATGTTTGTATTTGGTTATGTTATGTAGTTGATTCTCTTTTAGAGTTAATCTTGCTTATTTTTCTAGATGCTTGGTGAATGCTTTCTGATGTTGTAGTATCTAGATGTATCATTGTTTGGATTGCTTGATGTTAGAAATCTAAGTGTAGAGTTCTAGGGTGAACTCAGAGGTGACCTAAGGGAATTAAGAACCCCTTAGGGTGAACATAGGTGACCTAAGGGAATTGAGAACCCCTTAGGGTGAACATAGGAGACCTAAGGGAATTGAGACCCCCTTAGGGAGATAAAGGACTAAGTTGTGGAGAGACTACATCTGAGTTAAGATAGCTCATCATGGAGACGAGATAGATAGCTTAACTCACAATACTCGTAGCATACCTACACATAATGATTTGTGTATGGCATGGAGATGCATGTATACCTTCGATGGATGGAAGGTGATAAGTCTAGCTCATCAAGAATGATGGGAAATATGGACTTATTTGCAGTAACACATGATACACCTACATAGATGGACTTGTGTTAGGGTACCTCGTGAGATGTAGCTTTCAGGAAAACTTAGGAGATTGAGACTTTAGGAAAATAGTGGTTTGGTTAGGGGTCCATGAAGGGTTCATGTACCTCTCTCCATAGTTAAAAAAAAAAAACTTTTTCTATTTTTGTATTTTTTTGTTTGTGTATTTTTGGGTCGTTACATTTGGTATCAGAGCTCTAGGTATGAGGGTATAGAGCTTCTATGTGTGCTAAGGGAAATCATATGAATCCAATGAAGGCTTTCTTAAGGTAAAGGCTAAATCTGGGATGATCTAGGATACCCTATTTGCTAGGATCTGATGGGAATTAACCCCAAGGGAGCAAGGATGTTAGGATACCTTAGTATGGGCTTTGGTATCAGTGACACATCCTAGCCTAGGATATTACCCTAGTTAGATTGATTAATACATATAGCAAGAGAAATCTATATTATGGCTTGAATTAGAGTTATAGCTTAATATGAAACTGTAATCTAATCCTCTTTCTTGGATGGAATCAGGTTAAGATGCCACCTAAAACCAGAAGAGGGAGGCCTATACCTAGACAAACTTGACAAAGTGATGTCAAAGAGGAAAACTAGGATGGGGAACCAACAAACCCCAATAGGGAGGTAGAAGACCTCACCGCTATGGTCGTTGCTATGCAGGATCAGATAAGACAGTTGCTAGAAATGGCTGTGAATTCAAAATTTGCAAGTTCGTGGTTCAGATATCGGTCTAGAAAGTGGACTAACTACAAAACAAGTACAAGCCAGAGCCTTAGCAGAAAAGAAAATAGCTAGGGACATGAAAAACATCAGTATCTCTAAGTTTGATGGAGAGGGTGATGGTGATGCAACAAAAGCATGGTTGAGAGAAGCAAAGGTTCACTTTACGGTAAAAGGCTACTCATCAAGAACCCAAAAACTTTGGGCTATGATTAACCTAGAAGGGGCTGCTCTGGAGTGGTGGGAAACCCACTATGAGGAAACTAAGATTGAACCCATTGATACTCCATGGGAATAATTTATAAATATATTTAAAAAGATATTCCTCATTGAGCATTTCTATACCTTAAATTTTGAAGAATTTTCTAGTCTCATACAAGGAACTAGCATAGTAGAGGTGTACTACAAGAAGCTAGTAAGGTTATTCAAATATGTGCCTATTTATAATGAGAAAATGTGAGTTCACAAGTTCATTATTGGATTGGAATCTAGGTTAAAGCATGATGTGGAAATGCAGGAGCCTAAATCACTGCAAAAGGCATATGACCTAGCAAATAAAGTAGAGTCACACTTTTGTTATAAATATGACACTCTACCTGAGCAAGCTCGACAAGAGTTAAAGAAGAGGAATAGTGTTGGGTTTGTAAAATGGGAGTCTGATCAAGAGCGAAAGGCTAAGAACCCCCAAAATCCTGAGAATAAATCTTATGGAAATAAGAAGAAGTTCAAGAAAAACTTTCGTAAGAAGGATAACAAACCCAACAACACGAAACCTCAACCACAAAAGTCGCAAGCTCCAACTCCAGTAGTTAAGAATGGGAATGAGAAACCTAAAAAATAGCAAGGACCCAAGGAAGGGTGCTATAATTTTTAGGGATCTCATTACTACAATCAGTGTCCATATCGAGCAGGGACTAGCACCACTAATGCAAAAGGGAAGGAATCGAAACATCAGATTTATGCCGCAACTGGGAAGCAAAAACTAGAGGGACAAGCCACCCCATTACTTGTGAAAGGTAAGGTTTTCAATAAACAAGTAAAAATTTTGATAGATAGTGGATCCATTGATAGTTTTATTTCATCTAGTCTAGCAAGGACTGTGTCAAAAAGGCCTAGATATTTGGCTCAAGGGTGGAAGGTTGAGTATGGTTCTAGGCAGACCTACTTGGTGAACCAGTGTTATCCTATGGAAGAAATCACTCTATCAAGTGGAACTACGAAAGGTTGTTTATATGTAGCTCCCTTACACACCTTTGATGTGATCCTAGGTATGGATTGGTTGTAGGCTCATAAAGCCTTGGTCAATTTTCAAGACCGATGGATTGAGTATTTAGAAGAAGGCGAAAGGAGACTAAGAGTTCATAGTGAGCAAGGGGTATTTGAACCGTAGATGTTATCTTCTATGCAAGTGAAAAAGACCCTAAAGAAAGGAGGAATAGTGTATGTGGTAAAACTTAATGAAGTGGAAGACCATGAGAAAGGAGAAATACTAAGACAACATCTGATCTTACAGGATTTTTAGGATGTATTTCCAGAGGACCTACCAGGGCTACCTCCTGTATGGGAATTTGACTTCACAATTGAACTTATGATGAGAGCTAAACCTATTCATAGATCCCCGTATAGGATGAATCCTACTTAAATGCAAGAACTTAAGGTTCAATTGCAAGGATTATTGGAGAAGGGTTTGATAAAACCAAGTGTGTCACCATGGGGTGCACCAATTTTTTTGTGAAAAATAAGGATGGTTTGCTACGATTGTGTATTGACTACAGGATGTTAAATAAAGCTACAATAAAGAATCGGTATCCTTTACCTAGGATCAAATATTTATTTGATCAATTAAAATATGCCAAGGTGTTTACTAAGATCGATTTAAGGTCAGGGTATCACCAGTTAAGGATCCGTGAGGAAGACACTCACAAGATGACATTTAAGACTAGGTATGGGCATTATGAGTTTATTGTTCTACCCTTTGGACTGACTAATGCCCCATATGCTTTCATGAACTTAATGAACAATGTGTTTAGAAGACATTTGGACCAATTTGTCCTAGTATTCCTAGATGATATCCTTATATATTCTCGAGATAAAGAGGAACATGATAAACATCTTAGGATCATGTTGGAATTGTTAAGGAAGAATCAACTTTATGGAAATATGACTAAGAGTGAATTCTATGTCCCAGAGGTATGATATCTCGGACACATTATATCAGCAAAGGGGATTTCTGTGGATCCAAAAAAGATAGAGGCTATTCTGAATTGGCCATCCCCTACTAATGTCACTGAAGTGCAAAGTTTCATGGGGTTAACGGGCTATTATAGATGTTATATAAAGGACTACTCCAAGATTTTTGGACCCATAACAAACCTTCAGAAGAAGGGGAAATAATTCAAGTGGTCAAAAAAGTGTGAGGCTTCCTTTGAACTACTAAAGCATAAGCTTACTACGGCACCAATATTGAAGGTTCCCGATCCCCAAGGGGACTTTTTAGTGTGCACTGATGCATCAATAGAGGGGTTGGGTGGGGTGCTCTCACAAGAATATTTAGTAGTGGCATATACTTCAAGGAAGCTCAAAAAGCATGAATTTAATTATGCTATGCATGATTTAGAGCTAGTTGTAGTGGTGCATGCTTTAAAGGTTTTGCGTACCACTACTTGGTGGGGAGACCCTTTGAATTAAAAATTGACCATCAAAGTCTACG
Organism: Wollemia nobilis; assembly: GCA_028583015.1. Classification (NCBI taxonomy): domain Eukaryota; kingdom Viridiplantae; phylum Streptophyta; class Pinopsida; order Araucariales; family Araucariaceae; genus Wollemia; species Wollemia nobilis. The sequence goes on from JAQPPZ010001195.1 coordinate 13,861,554, forward strand.
GTACATATTCACCCAACCAATACTCAATGCAAGATAGAGAATATGGGTGGAATTTCTCATTGAGTATGTTGATTGTGGAGCCTGATTAAATTGGAGGCCTTTGTTTCAGCCGCACTTAGACCCACTACGCAAAAGAGGGGGGGTGTAGGGGGGAATTAGCCCCCCTACTACTATTGCCATGGGGGTTCCAGGGGGGAGTGCCCCCGATGCCAAAAATAGATATTTTTTTCTCTATGTAAATTTGGACCATTTGATATTAGGTCACAAATCGGAAAGTAGATTTTAGGCATGTTTTTTACCCTAAAATTGTAATGCATTATTATAAGAGGATGTTGTATGACAACTAAATATGTAATGAAGATCGCGGATGTGTATAGAAGGGTTTTCTGGATGGAATACAAGGGTCTGGTTATTTTCTTCGTGGAGTAGCCCAATTTGGGTGAACCACATTAAATCTGTGTCTATTATGTGTTGAATATTTTCTTCTGTGTTTATTTCTGCATTATATTATTGCTCATATTTTATGCTTTAATCCTAACAACTGGTATCAGAGCTTAGGATTTGAAAAATGCACTTGAAAGGAGGGTTTCCAATTCAAGTGGAAGCAATGGCAGAAGAAGGCAGATTTAGGGTTGAGAAGTTCAATGGTCAAAACTACCAGCTATGGAAGATGCAAATGGAGGATTATCTTTATCAGAAAGATCTTTACCTACCATTAGGTGGAGTAGAAAATAAGCTATCATCAATGAAAGATGAAGAATGGGAAGTTCTTGATAGAAAAGCACTAGGAATAATACGTCTATGCTTGGCATCGTCGATGGCCTTCAATATTTCGAAGGAAAAGACAACAGAGGGTTTAATGAATGCGGTGGCTAAACTATATGAAAAACCCTCGGATTTGAAAAAGGTATTTTTGATGAAACTTTTATTTAATAGGTAGATGTCAGAAGGTGGGCATGTTACTGATCATTTAAATGAATTTAACACGATTACAAATCAATTAAGTTATGTAGGAGTAAAATTTGATGATGAGATTAGGGATCTCTTGATTTTGTGCTCATTGCTAGAAAGTTGGAATGGCTTGGTAATGGTTGTGAGTAACTCTATCTCTGGTTCAAATACTTTAAATTTTAATGATGTTATTAGTGTTATCCTTAGCGAGGAAATGCGATGAAAAAGTACAGGTGAAACATCAGGTAATGCTTTGACTGTAGAGAACATGGGGAGACAAAGAGAGAGAGGAAAAATCCTAGGAAATTATGGAAAATCAAAGAAAGTTAGATCCAAATCCAAAGGGAAGTAGTTGGAATGTTGGCATTATGGGAAGAAAGGACACCTAAAAAGAGACTATTGTAATAAAAAAGAAAAACAGGGTAATCAGGAAGCAAACATAGTAGGTGATGTATTGCAAGATGCTTTAATTATTTTACTAGATAATATTAATGATTGTTGGGTGCTAGATTCTGGTGCATCATCTCATGCCACACCCCATAGGAAATATTTTCTAGATTATGTTCAGGGTGATTTTGGACAGGTCTATTTGGATGATGATAGACCATGTAAAATCATTGGAAAGGGTAACATACAGATAAAGCTACCAAATGGAAACCAATGGTTGTTGAAAGAGGTAAGGCATATTCCGTATTTAAGAAGAAATATAATTTCCATAGGGCAGTTGGACAGTGAAATATGTACAGTTACATTCTCAACAAACTCATGGAAGGTTGCTAAAGTATCAATGCTATTAGCAAAAGAAAATAAGGAAGGTGCATTGTATGTATGTATTGGTAATACTGATATTTATATTGCTTTAGCTTCTACAGGAGTAGATACAGCTTCGTGGCATCATAGGCTTGGGCACATGAGTGCAAAGGGGATGTAGATTCTCCATTCAAGAAATTTGTTTCTAGGTCTGAAGCAGGTTAATTTAGACTTATGTGAGAACTGCGTTTATGGAAAAAAAAAAGAGTCAAATTTCTCAGAGTTGGAAAATAAAAGAAGAGTGAAAAGCTAGAGCTTGTACATTCAGATGTATGGGGACCATCTCAAGTATCATCTCTTGGTGGCTCTCATTATTATGTTATGTTTATTGATGATGCAACTAGAAAAACATGGGTTTACTGTATTCGAAAGAAATCATATTTTTTTGATACCTTTAAGAAATGGAAAGCTTTGGTTGAGAATGAGATAGGAAATAAGCTAAAGTGTCTCAAATATGATAATGGAGGTGAGTACTATAGCAAAGAGTTTGATAGTTACTGTTCATACCATGGTATTCGTAGAGTGAAGACGGTTCCAGGAACTCCAAAAGAAAATGGTGTGTCAGAAAGGATGAACAAGACTATTATGGAACATGCTAGGTGCATGAGAATACATGCAAGATTGCCCTTACAGTTTTGGACAGATGTTATGGCTACTGTAGTTTATTTAATAAATAGAAGACCTTCAAGTTCCCTAGATGGTGGGATTCTAGAATAGGTATGGACACGTAAGCCTGTAAATTACTCATTTTTAAATACTTTTGGTTGTGAAGCTTTCATGCATATCAATAAATAAAATCGAACTAAACTTGAGGTAAAATACAAGAAGTATTTTTTCATTGGATATGGAGTAAATGATTTTGGTTATCGCTTTTGGGATTATGCAAATCACAAAATAATTAGGAGTAGAGATGTAATATTCAATGAGAAGGTCATGTATAAGGATCAGTTGTAGGAAAAGAAATAGGAAAATAAAAACATAGAATACACAGTATTTGATGAAATTGAAACTCCAAAGGTGCTAGAAAATCAACAACAATAGCCACAAGGGTATGAGGTCAAAGGAAAGGAGGAATTAGAATGCAGGTTGAAAAAGAGCCTGTATCGCCTGAAGCAAGATCCAAGGCAGTGGTATATAAAATTTGATAGGTTTATGTCATATCAAGGTTATAGTAGTTGTTATTCTGACCACTATGTTTATTTTAAGAGAATGGATAATGGTAACTATATTATCTTGTTGTTGTATGTAGATAATATGCTTGTTGCAGGGTCTAACATGCAGGATATAATTATCCTCAAAAGAAAATTGGCAGAGTTATTTGCAATGAAGGATTTGGATGCTGCAAAGCAAATCCTTGGTATGAGAATAACAAGAGATAGGAAAAATTGCAAATTAACATTGTCTCAAAGTGAGTACATTGAGAAGGTGTTGGAAAGATTCAATATGCAGGATGCAAAACCTGTTAGCACACCTTTGGGAAATCATTTCAAACTGACCAAAGATATGTGTCCTAAGACATAGGAGGAGATGAATTACATGTACAAGGTTCCTTATTCATCAGTAGTTGGTAGTTTGATGTATGTGATGGTGTGCACAAGGCCAGATATTGCACATGTAGTGGGATTTGTGAGCAGGTTTATGAGCGATCCAGGAAGAAAGCATTGGGAGGTAGTGAAGTGGATTCTCAGGTATTTGAGAGGTACTATCAATTAGGTATTATGCTTTGAAGGATCTAATACTGCTTTACAAGGATATGTTGATTCAGATATGGTAGGTGATATAGATAGCAGGAGGAGTACCATAGGGTATGTTTTTACTGTAGGTGAAACTATAGTAAGCTAGATTTCAAAATTATAGAAGGTTGTTGCACTATCAACAACAAAAGTAGAGTATGTTGCTATTACAAAGGCTAGTAAGGAGATGATTTGGTTACAAAGGTTTATGGAGGAGTTGGGAAAGAAGCAAGAGAATAGCAAATTATACAGTGATAGTCAGAGTGCCATTCACCTTACAAAGAATTCAGCCTTTCATTCCAAGACTAAACACATACATACCAAGTACCATTTCATATGCTCAGTATTGGAAGATGGACAATTAAAATTGGAGAAGATACACACTAGCCAAAATCTTGTAGATATGTTCACAAAGGTAGTAACCAAGGAGAAACTGAGTTCCTACTCAGTTTCAGTTGGTATTAAAGCATGACAGTAAAAGGTGAGAAAATTTCTAGGCCCAAAGTTGAAGCATAGTCCAACAAGTGCAGTAGCGATGGAGTTGTTGTGATCAGTCTCCAAGTGGAAGATTGTTGATTGTGGAGCCTAATTAAATCGGAGGCCTTTGTTTTAGCCACACTTGGACCCACTACGTGAAAGAGGGGGGTGTAGGGGGGAATTAGCCCCCCTACTACTTTTCCATGGGGGGTCCAGGGGGGCAGCGCCCTCGAAGCCAAAAATAGATGTTTTTTCTTTATGTAAATCTGGACCATTTGATATTAGGTCATAGATTGGATGGTAGATTTTAGGCAGGTTTTTTACCCTAAAATTGTAATGCATTATTATAATAGGATGTTGTATGGTGGCTAAATATGTAATGAAGATTGCAACTGTGTATAGAAGGGTTTTTTGGATGGAATACAAGGGCCTGGTTATTTTCTCCATGGAGTAGCCCGATTTGGGTGAACCACATTAAATTTGTGTCTATTGTGTGTTGCATATTTTCTTCTATGTTTATTTCCACATTATATTATTGCTTGTATTTTATGCTTTAATCCTAATAGAGTATAATTTTGATATTGAGTACATAAAAGGAAAAGAGAATAAAGTATTTGATGCTTTAAGTAGAAGGAAATATATAACAGTCATAACTAGAATTCACATGGACCTGATGGGTCGAGTAAGACAGTAGCAATCTCAGGATGAGTATTACCAAGAAATTCGAGTCAAGATGGACTGAGATACTGAAGGAAATAAGGAATTTAGTGTCAAATATGATTTTCTATGTTATCAAGGAAGATTCGTTATACCAAATATGGGTGATCTGAGGAACTTGATGATCTCCTTATTTTGCTCATTCAGGAGGAGCCAAAATGCAAGAAAACATGAAAAGAGCCTTCTTTTGGGTAGGTATGAAGAAGGATATCATAGATTTTGTTGCTCGATGCCTCGAATGTTAGAAAGTTAAGGCAAAAAACCAAAATCCTATAGGAAAACTATATCTGCATGATATACCTACGTAGAAATGGTAGGTTATATCTATGGATTTTATAGTGGGTTTACCCAAGACTTGGTACCAACATGATTCCATCTGTGTAGTGGTCGAAAAATTGACTAAGGTTACCCATTTCATACCAGGAAATACCAAGGATGATGCTTAGGTGGTGGCTAGTAGATTCATCAAAGATATATTCTGATTGCATGGATTTCTTGAGGTAATCATATCAGATAGAGACTCCAAATTGACTTCTAAATTATGGAAATCCCTTCATAGTGCAGTTGGTACAAAATTGAATATTAGCATACCACCCTGAAACATATGGCTAAATTGTGTGAGTAAACCAAGTTTTGAAAGACATGCTCTGCATGTGCTGCATGGATCACAAACCTCATTGGGAATATTGTCTACATTTGGTAGAGTTTGCCTACAATATTGGATATCACTCCTCGCTAGGAATGGCACCTTTTGATGCCTTGTATGGTCGAAAGTGTAGAACACCATTATATTGGTATAACCTAGAGGATCGAGTTTTTATTGGTCCAAAAATGGCCAGGGTGATGGAAAAGCAGCTAAAGGAAATTAGGCAAAGGCTTAAAGAAGTTGTGGATAGGCAAAAGAGTTATGCAGATCTAAAAAGGACTCCAAGAGGGCAATTTTTTGGATCTAAGGTGTTCTTAAGGGTTAAGCCAAAGAAGAGTGCTATCAAATCCATGAAGTTGGATCCACATTTTGTTGAACCCTTTGAGATCACAGAAAAGATTAGTCTGGATGCATACCAACTTGCATTACCACCTAATCTATCCAAAATCCATGATACCTTCCACATATCCTTGCTTAGAAAGTATGTTACTGACCCTGAACATGTGTGGGATGTTTCTAATTTGCAGATGGAAAATCGAAGGCCATTGAAGTACTACCGATGAATATTCTTGAGTTTCATTCCAAGTCTCTATGAAATTGGACTCTCGAACAGTGTAAGGTCCAGTGGGACCAGTTCTTTGAGAAAAATACCACTTGGGAGAAAGTGGAGGTTATGCGATTTTTTTTTCCCTTTCTGTTTGAAACTTTGTGATGTAATAAATTTTATTTTTGTTGTTGTTAAAACAAAGGAAAACTAGAAACATCAAGGATGATGTTTAATTCTAGTGGGGGAGGATATCATGACCCTCCCTAGTTGAATTTATGGCACAAAGGAACAATGTATTAACCTATGGTGGTGATACTTAGTTTGAACAATTGAACCAACTATATGATGTTTAATTGATTTGAAAAGGTCATGTTATTGCTAACATATTTCCAAGTGTGCAGGATCAGGTACATTCATAGGTGGAGAAAGCAGAAGCATCCACCAAAAATGAGGGTACCTAAGGTCAGGGGAAATGATGATTAAGGTATTTGGAGGTAACATGGATACAAACTTTCATATAGGTATGCATTGTCGAAAGGGATAATCATCGATGGTTGATCGTCTTGAGCCTTAGTTGATAGCCTAGTAGCTATCGTAAAATATCTGGCTAAGATAGGTGACTGGCTTGATGGAAATATTACCTCTTTGTTGCTTTATAAATTTGTTTGCTCTTTGTTGCATCATGGTTGAAGTAGCATAATGTTGGAACTACTATAGAAAAAAAACTGCCAAATGTATGTGGATGCATAAAACTAATTATTTTGTTAAAGAAAATATAGAGCATCATTTTCATAGAGAAAAGCATATTAAATTTGAATGTTAAAAGAAGGTTCATTCAAAAGGATCAATGAAGTTTGATTAAATAATGGTTGATTTAATTAAGCTCATTAGTAAACCTCATTTTATTTAATAGATGAGAATTTTTTTTTAGTTAATTAAAGGTGTTCATTTTAATGATAATGGAGAAGTCATTGAAAGACTTTAATTAATTAAAGTAAGAAATATATATATATATATATATATATATATATATATCCATTCAAGAAATAGATGTATTTTATTTAAAAGAAATAGCAATTATGAAATTGTGTAAATAAAAGAAGTACTTTAATGGTGATAATTATCACAATAAAGGATATATGTTTAAAATAAAGGATATATGTTTAAAACAAAGGATATATATTTAAAATAAAGGATATATGTTTAAAACAAAGGATATATATTTAAAATAAAGGATATATGTTTAAAATAATGTCATTCTTCTAAAAATAAAAAGGGATAATATAAAATATGTAAATATCCCATTCCCTTATATATTGTAAGATATGAAATAATATAGGGTGACTGCTAAGTTTCCAAATATGGAAACCATCGGATGAAGGGTTCCTTATCTCTAGAGAAAGGGATGAAGAATTGAAGGCAGAGGGGGCTAGAAAAAGGGCTCAAGATTCGAGATGGGCCACCTAGAGTAGGAGAGCATGTATGGTGCTAGAGAAGCCAAAAGAAACGACAGAAGAAAAAAAGAAAGAGTAGAAGGGACGACATGAGGATGAAGGAGTAGAGGAGGAAAACACAAACCAGGGATGGGAAAAGGAGAGGAACGTGCCACAAGCGAAGGAGAGGCATCCGAGATGCCACCGATTCCCATTGCATTGTAGTATTGAAGTTGGAGTGTTTAGAATTTAACTTGCTTTGTTTACATGCTTTGCTATGGTGAAATCATGGTTTGAAACTTGGTTAAACCACCCTATTGCTCTATTGAAAGCTATGCATTTCTTGCCCTGTTGGTGTTTTAAAAACCACCCTATTGCTTTGTTGAAAGCTATGCACTTCTTAGGCACTATGTGTTTTTAGGAAATCACCGGTGCAGCTGAAGGTATTGTGTGTTTTAGGAAACCACCTATGTAAGCTAAGGAGTTGTGTGTTTTTAGAAACCACTGGTGCAGTTGAAGGCACTGTGTGTTTTAGGAAACCACCTGTGTGAGCTAAGGCATTGTGTGTATTTTTAGGAACCACCTATGCAATTTGAAGGTGTTGTGCTTTTTAGGAGCTGCCTATGATAGTTGATGGTGTTGTGCTTTTTAGGAACCGCATGTGCAAGTTGAAGATGTTGTGCTTTTTAGGAAAACGGTTGTGTAAGCCTGAAGACATCGTTTTTGTTTAAATACTCTGTTAGCATTTTAGAAAGCTGAGTGTGTGAGTTCAAGAGTGTCGGGTGTGTCTCTAGAGCTCTAAAAGAAGCTGAGAGTGTTGTGTTCCTTAGACCTTCATGTCCAAAGGAAGAGGGGGACGTCACTTTTGGGAGTGTTGCCTATGGAAAATCCACCTGTAGGTTTGAAGGACTACGTCTAGGAAATACCAGACTACTCTGTTGTGCCTGTTGAAATTTTGGCTTGGTTGTTCCTTAAACATGCACCAAAGGTTGCTAGTATTACCGTGAATGGCGTTAGCTTTAGTTAATATATTTTGGGAAGGTTCGCTGTGAAATTTAATTAAATAGAGACCTTTGATTATGTGGAATATATTGAGGGATATTTTTGGTAAATGGTGTAGCTTATATTAAAGGGTTTTTCTTGAATCCCAAAACCAGTAGTTACAAAAAAGTATTTCTCTACATGGATAAACACCATTCACCATATATTGATTAAAAGCCAAAAAACCTAATAGCAAACACCCCAAACAATATTGATGTAGATAATATATGGATAACACCCTAAACAAGATTGATGTAAATAATATATGGATAGCAGACACCCAAACCAACATTGATGCATATAATATATGTAAAGTTAAAATAACCCTCATGAAAACAAACCCCGATAAGGACCCAAAGAACCATAAACAAAAAAATACCCATGGCCCTCCATCATGCGTCAGCCACCTTCTTCTTTGCAGTGCTTTCCTCAATCTTTATGAGTTGCTTCAGCTTCCCGCTAATGTTGTCAAGAGTACTAATAAGGTTGTTGATGAAGATGTTGGCAACCTGATGATGAATCTCCTGCTTCGGTGCTTCACTGTTTATTTTCCCACTCTTGGTTGGCTTCATTGACAATTTTTGAGGGCGGATTGTTATCCCATACAGTCAAGGAATTCTGACTGATTCCCATGTTTGCTAAGAGGTCAACCAATATGTTTGCCTCCCTGTACACATGTTTGCATATCACACTATCCTATCTTTTGATCATGTTTTTGGCTTCCCTGATGGCATTCATGACCTTCCACAAAGGATTAGAGCTATTTTTGATATAATTTATGATGTTTAGAGAGTACCCTTCTATTTCATAGTTCCATTTGTGCTTTTGGATGATGTTGAGACCTCTCCACAGGGCATGGGATTATGCTACATTATTAGTTTGAATTCCTAGTTTCTCTGCAAAGGTGACCACAATATTACCACTGCTATCTTTGACCAGTACTCCTGCCCCTGCCATTCCTAGGTTTCCTTTAGAAGATCATCAAAATTGAGCTTGATTCATCTTGCCAAGGGGGGTTTCGAAGAATAGGTGTGCCTTGGGTGGGGATGAGTGACATGAGGATTATCTTCCCTGGGGATATTAAGACTGCTGAACAAAAAAATCTCCAATCCCACATCAGGGGGTTCTGTGCAAGGGATGAGCCAAGAGTTCTTTGTGGCAAAGCTGATGATTTTACTAGCAATGGAGGTAGGGTCCTTGGGAGTGTTAGAGAACACATTGTTGTTTCTTTCTAGACATACCTACCATAATAAATGGTGAGTGCACATTTTCCACAAGGATTTAAATCAAGGGTTTTTGAAAGGATTGGGCCATTGAGTGAAAATCTCTACCAGTGAGTTGGGTTGGACCCAGTTGATGTGGAAACTAGATAGTAAGTTACTCATCACAGTATAAGAGAAATCACATTTAGTGAAAATATGGTTGAGGGATTCCCAATATTTATAGCATAGGTGGCATCTGTTGGGTATCATAATCCTCCTTTTGATGAGATTAATAATGGTTAGAATCTTGTTTTGAATTACTAGCCAGGAAAACACTGCCACTTTAAGGATGAGGTTCTTGATCCAGATTTGGGTAGGAGAGAAGGGAGCTTGTTGTGGATTGAGGATAATTTGGTAGGCAGATTTGATAGAAAAACATCCATTGTCTATTTCTTTCCAAATTAGAAAGTCTTCTCTTCCATCTATCGGAATCACTGTAGCATTCAACATAAGATCCAAAGCCCTCCTTGCCCTGGTTATGTGCCCATCATTTAAGTTAATGTTGAGGTCTTTCCAAATTTTAGACCCATTGAAGTTTTGGATGAAGTCTACTACTTTGCTGCCTGTAGAGCCATCAAGGATAGGTTTTAGGATAAATATATCATCATCTTCAACTAGGGGCTGATCACTGACCCACCTGTTTGTCTAGAAGTTTATGGCAGCACTTGTTCCCAGTTGCCACCTTGAACCTTTTTGGAGAACTTCTATGACTTGAATAATTGACCTCCAAAAATTTGATCCCTCTTTTGGGATATCTTCATCAGTGAATTCTTTGTGTTGAAGGTATTTCCTTTGTATTATTGACACCCATTCTGCATTGAAACTTGTGTGAATTTTCCAAGCTTGCTTAGCCAGCAGAGCAGTGTTCATATGCTTGATTCTTCTAAGTCCCATACCCCCTTGGTTTTTTGGCTGACAAACCTTTTTCCATCCAACCAAATGAATATTTTGCTTCTCCTCTATGCCTCCCCATAGGAATATTTTTTTGTATTTACTCTATTTGGGTGTAAAATGAAGTAGGAGCTTTGAAGACTGAGAGGAAATAGGTTGGGATGCTTTGGAGGTATGCTACGATATGAGTGATATTACCTGCTTGGGTTATAAAAGTCTCTTTCCATAAAGCTAACTTTTTATTTATCCTTTCCATCACATGACTCCACATGGACAACTTGGGATGACTATAAAAAAGAGGAAGCCCCAGATAGCGATTAGGGAACTCACCAATGCTACATTGAATAATACGCCCAATTTTAATCTACCTGGAAAAAGGGGTATTTATGAATAAGCTTTTACTTTTGTTATAGTTGATTTCTTGCACATCCACTTTCTCATATAAATCAAGGATTTTTTTGATCTTGACCTCCACTACTGAAGCATAGATAGCAAGTATTGTGTCATCCACAAATTGCTAGTGTGACAGTGGGTTTAGACTCGAGGCAGGCTTGATCCCTATGATAGTTTTCTCACTGACATCACTCTTAAGTGCTCTTCCCAGAGATTCAATGAGTATTATAAAAAGTATGGGTGACAGGGGGTCTCCCTGCTTGATGCCTCTACCTCTAGGGAAATAACATATGGGTGATCCGTTAACCAAGACTAATAAATAAGGGTTGGATATGCAGCCTATGATTACATTTATCCATTCCCTATGAAAACCAAATTTTTGAAGAACAACTTGGAGGAAATCCTTGTTTACTTGATCAAAAGCATTACTGATATCTAATTTTAGAAAAAGGGATGCTTTCTTGTTTTTGGAAGCTGAGTGGAGGACTTCATGCAGGGTGATTATGCCATCATGAATGGACCTTCCTTTGATCGAGCTTCCCTGGCAAGTATCTATAATGAGGAGTATTTCTTTGAGTCTTGTTGTCAAGGCTTTGGCAAGAATATTGTATATGAAATTACATATACTGATGGATCTGTAGTCATTCATAGATTTTCACTCAGGGCCTTTAGGGATTAAGGCGATGAAGGTGGAGTTGGTGCTTCTAGGGATGACTTTGGATTTTTGCATGTGAATAATGGCTTTGCAAATATCAACCCCTATGATATCCCAGCAAGTTTGAAAAATTTTGGGGGAGAAGCCATCAGGTCGTAGAGCTTTATTAGGGACCATGGAGAAAAGAGCCTACTTTATTTCTTCATTGGTAAGGTCCTTGATGAGCATGTCATTCATTTTAGGGGATACCAAATTTGGAATATGCTAAAGAAGTTGATCTTGGGCCTATTTGAAAATAGTGGAATTTTTCCCCAATATTTTTTCAAAGAAGGTGACTGCTTCATTTCTGATGAGGTGGATGTCTCTCACACTTGTGCCATCATTGTTTATTAACTCCCTAATCTTATTGGAGCTTCTGTGATGAAGAGTGGAAGCATGGAAAATTTTTGTGTTTGAGTCCCCGTCCTTGAGCCATAGGGCTCTAGACTTTTGTCTCCAATACATTTCTTCCTTGGCCAGAATGTTGTGGTAATCGACAAGGAGCTTTTTCTCTTCATTCCTAATTTGTATGCTCATATACCCTTTCTAAATTTTCTCTTCTATGGCTTTGAGCTTGTTGGTGATTTGCTCCTTATTTTCAAAAATATTACCAAACACTTCCTTGTTCCAAATTTTGATGTGGTCTTTGATTATTTTGAGTTTTTGGGTAACTTAAGTGATGGGGGATTCGTCCACCTACTGTTGCCACCACCGTATAATTTTATTATGTAAATCTAGGTGGATAACCCACATTGCCTCGAGTCTGAAAGGGATCATAAAAATTGGAGTCTTGTTAGCTTCGAATAGGAGAGGACTGTGATCCAATCCAAATTCTGGGTAGGGAAGTGAGGGAGGCATCACAAAACATAGGTATGGCTTCTTGAGATAGAAAGAATATATCTAGCTTAACTTGGATCGGATTATTCCCTATTGTTCTGTTATTCCATGTGAATTGAGCTCCCCAGATCTAGATATCCATTAGGTTATTCTCAATGACAACCCATGGAATTCCTAAATACTTTTAGTAGGAATGTCATTGCCTCCTACCTTATCTAACGGGTAAAGGGGGGAGTTGAAATCCCTAGCCAAAACCCAAGGGAAATTTTTGAAAGCCTACCTCATTTGAATTAGTTGGTCCCAAAAGGAACTCCTGCTGAGGGGATTGTTTAGGGCATAGATATTAGACTTGATCCATCATTGATCCTTGTCTTTGCAAAAAATATGATATTTATAACTCTATCTGAGGATGATATTACTCTACCATCCACTTTCTCTGGATCCCAAATGCACAAAATACCCCCAGATGGACCTTGTTTGGGACTAAAAATGCTTCCACTATTTTTCCAAATGGTGTTGCCCACCTTGCATGCTTTTGATTGATCTAACTTGGTCTCTTGAATAATGAGGATTGTTGGTTTGGTTTCTTTTCTAACAGTGCTAACCAACCTCTGCTTGGCCGCACTGTTGAGGCCCCTCACATTCCATGAGAGTATCCTCATCTGGAAACTTTATATGATTTCTTACTCCCTTTTGACTACTGCACAGGGGGTTTGGGTAATTTGGGATCTTCCTTTGGGTGAGTAAACATTTCAGGTACAAGGGTTGTTTGGACTATGTTGGTTATGTCCTCAGTAGTTTGGCTTCTTATTTGCTCTTGGATATTGGACCTTCTCCTTTTCTTGTCATTGCCAACATTGACATAGGTTTTTTTGGAGCTTCAACTATTTTTGGGACTAAAATATGCTTTTGTTTTCTTGATAGCCTCTTGGGAAAGAAAATTTTTAGGGGGGTCAGGGGAAGCTAGCTTAACTGGAGATAAGACAGGGCTACTTGTGGGAAGGGGATAATGCAAAATTTCTTTGATGGTGGATATTTGGAGGTCGATATTTGGATCTGACATATCATTTTCTTGCTGAGTGAATAACCCTTCAAATCAATTAAGATGAGTGAAAAGGGAGCTTACCTGAGTTTGGTCCTCTGATTTTTTTGGCTGCACTTTTTGTTTTCCTTTGTTTACCATAGGGTTTTGCCCTAGTGCTTGCTAATGAGGGTTTCTACTATAGATTTACCTATTATTTTATATTAGGGGCTTCCCAGGAAAGTGAAACCCTTTGTTCCTATAGAGATGGTTGCCAAAATCTACCTCCTTCTATGGTCTGAGCAAGGATTAATGGGACTTGAGGTGTCCTTGAGTTCGGCATTCGATATAGAAATTTGGTTTGTTTTCATACTCTATGGCCTAGTAGTGGAAGAATGAACCATAGAATAGATTGATTCGAGTTAGGATATGGGAATCAAGATTTGCGTTGATGCATATTTTAGCTTGAGTTAACCTAGTGAGAGCTTTGGTGGTTGAATCCATGGCCATAATTTCCCCTATGTATCTGCCTATTCCTTGCAGGATGTCTTCATGCCAAAATTGGCTAGGGAGTCCTGGAAGACAAACCCACACTAGAGAAAAATTTATGCTTTGAGTTTTGGCATTGAAATCTTCCCCCCATCTATGAATAAACAAACTCTTCTTCCCATAGAACCAAAACCCCTTGTTAGAATGTGGGTTGCATCTTTGGGATTGTTAAGGTGGATTTGAAATAACCCTCTAGGGAGAGCTACAATCTCAAGATTCCTTGAAACTTTCCACCTAGTAGTGGCCCACCGTTGAATGGATTCCATGTCTAGTCTCCCACGCATGAACTTTTTAATCATAGAATGTTCTTCTAGGGAAATATATTCGGCCATTAGGGCTTCTAGAATTACTAAATCTTCTTCGACTGCTATCAAAGGGCTTCGATCCTTGGTAGATTTCTATGATTTGGTACCTGTGATATTTTCAAGATAAGACATAGAATCAGAGGGCCCAGTGTTAGTCCCCCTACCTTGGGATACCCCTCGTTCTTGTCCGAGGGGTCCTTCCCTGGGTCTTTCTCCCACCTAGTGGAAAGGTCCGTTTCAGCTTCAGCATCTGACTCATCAGTGCCCTCCCCTATAGCAAAGTTGGTTATCTCACTTGGTTCAAGGTTCCCTGTCACTTTCGCACCTGATACATTCCTACTAGAAGTCACCGAAGATAAAATGCTTGCCATTGGTCTCCAAACCAAACTATCTTTTTTTTTCAATAATTTTGAAAGTCTTGATAGAAATATATTTCATATATTGAGGGATATTTAATTAAATAGAGACCTTTGATTATGTGGAATATTGAAGGAAATTTAATTAAATAGATACCTTTGATTATGTGGAATATATTGAGGGATATTTAATTAAATAGAGACCTTTGAATATGTGGAATATTGAAGGAAATTTAAATTAAACTAAGACCTTTGAATATGTGGAATATTGAAGGATATTAATTAAATAAAGACCTTTGATTATGTGGAATGTATTGAAGAGTATTTAAAAAGGGAGAATCTTTGTTTGATGATTGATTATCTTAAGGTTTTTAATTAAAAGAGAAACCTTTGATTTATTATAGATTATCTTAGGGTTTTTAATTAAAAAGGAAACCTTTATTTTTAATGATCTTCTTAGGGTTTTTAAAATTAAAAGGATGTGTATTTATTCTTTAAATTGAAGTTATGGGAATTTTATTAAGGGAATTAATGAATGCTTATTTAAAGGTTAAAGGGATGTGATTTTAATTCTTAAAGCTGTAATTGATTGATTGGAATTTGTGAATTAAAAGGGATGTGGATTTATTCTTTAAATTGAAGTTATGGGGATTTGATTTAGAGAATGAATGAATGATTGCTTTAAAGGTTAAAGGTATGGGAATTTAATGCTTTAACACATGAATGGATTTGATTAAATTTATATCTTGATCTAAGTAGCACATGTTGGATGTCTCTCTAAGGGAACTTTAGAGGTAAAGATAAAAGTAACGAATCTTTTATAATATCCATTATGCATTAGATGGTTGGAAACTTAATTAGATTTTTTATAGTTGCAATTTGGCAAAGTAAATGAGTAGATGCATTTAAAGGTATGCCTATCCTGAACCATGAGTACCCTGATCCCCTACTACCTTCAAATAATCAATGGGAAGCTAGGAGAAGCAAGGAGTTCAATGGAAGCAAAGTATAGGTAATTGTATTTTATGCTACTTTACTTATGCTCAAATAGGTTAGAATTGTGAGGCGATATCCCCAATGTAGTTACTATGATATTCCTTAAAGTAAGAAGGATTTACGATGCAAATTTTGATGCAATAACTATTCATTGGATTAAAGAAGGTATTTTTACTTTATGTTTGTATTTGGTTATGTTATGTAGTTGATTCTCTTTTAGAGTTAATATTGCTTGTTTTTCTAGATGCTTGGTGAATTGTTTCTGATGTTGTAGTATCTAGATGTATCATTGTTTGGATTGCTTGATGTTAGAAATATAAGTGTAGAGTTCTAGGGTGAACTCAGAGGTGACGTAAGGAAATTAAGAACCCCTTACGGTGAACATAGGTGATCTAAGGGAATTGATAACCTCTTGGGGTGAACATAGGAGACCTAAGGGAATTGAGAACCCCTTAGGGATATAAAGGAATAAGTCCTAGGATACCGTACCACCCAGATATAGCCCCCAAAATGGGCCAAAACTGACCTTCCAGACCACAAAAAATAGTCCAAAAAATACAAAAACAATGTAGGAAAAAGCAAGAAAAACAATCAAATTGCACAAAAACTTAAATAAAAGCATAAAAAATTGTAGGACATCACTACTAAGGATCAATTATTGAGTATTTAGTATGCTCTACCTAAAAATTAAAAAACATCAAATAAAAGCCATAATTACACTTCTAACACTAGGAAAGTGTAGTAAGAAATTCAATCCTTACCCGTATCGCACCGACTCTATCATTGTATGAGTCTACACACTGGCTCATGGTGATTGTAGGATGATTTTGGTAGTGCTTCACTACGTAGAATCACTCTCCTCCTCCTCCTCACCTCTCAAACTTCCAAGTTAGAAATGCATAAATGAGCCCAAATTCCCAATTTTTGGCTTAAATAGACCTCCAAGAGGCATGGCCATCCCTGGGTGGGATGAGTGGATAATTAGCCAATTTTCCCACCTTGGGATGGTTATAAAATGTGCAGCCATCCCACCCTAGGACGAACACCAGAAAATCACATAAAAAAAGGTCAAAAAGGCACCAAAAAGGGTCCAAAACCACCAAAAATAGGTCAAAGTTGGTCAAAAATACCTATGGATCAAGATGACAACTAAATTTCTCTCGGTTGAATGGAAAAATTACTACTTTAACCCCCAATAAGGCCATTGTGTCTGGACCACCCTGTGGGAATAAATTTTTCAACTCTTTTCTTCAATGAAACATCAACAAAATCATCAAAATCCTCTAAAAAATGCTCAATTCCATAATGGGTAAAATTGAAGGAAACCCTACCCAAGTCATATGGATCAAGTGAATCATCACTTTTATTACTGTTCATTCCCTCATCGACTCATCACTTGAGGGGGTAGTCATACTTAGAAAATTCATAATCAAAATCAATAATCAAACACTCAATCATGCAAATTGCGTTCGTTCAACAAATCATTGACAAAGACAATCATGCTCCTACTTGGGGCAGAAAACAAGGAAAATTTCAATTAAAAAAATGCTTAGCATTATAGAATCATCCTCATGACTCGAGAATTTCCAAGATCAAGTAAACCTAAAATGCAAGGTTGTACTTGAAGCAAGTTCCTTAGCTCGTCAAAAGCAAATATTCAAGAACACATGCTCTTTTCATGATTGGGACATCTAAATTTGGTTAGGTTACTAAATAATCTTTATAATTTAATATTTTAGTCATCTATTTTTGCTTAGCACTATGTTACACACAATGCATCTCAAAAAGGGCCATCTATAGACACTAAAATCATGTCAATCTGATTAGGCGACCAAAAGCATTAGCTAATTTGAAATTATATGGCCCCCTTGGGCAACCCTCAAAGGTTACACAATGGTCCTAACCACTTTTGAAAGGCTCTACCCCACTTTTTGGAGGTTTTGGGCCATATATGCATGATCGTCCCACCCTAGAATGATCACAGTTCCTAACCATCTCTCCTAGGGACGGTCGTAAGTAGCCATCCCTGGGTGGGACGACCATGGTATTTGACTCTCAAAAATTCAAATTTTGGACAAATGGCACCCAAAAACTACCATTTATCCCACCTATTCAAGCATGCAGACCTGAGGGTACAGAATCCTTATGACATGTTGTATAATAGAGGGCAAAAATGGAGATTCCTTCCCCCCTCCAATACATACCAAGTTTTGGACAAGTGGTGCCTCTTGCCCTGCATGTCCATTTGGCCATAGGCCCCCTTGGGATATAAAGTGGATCTATTTTCCACCCAAATAATGGAGAGGAGATTTATGATATTTCAATGAAGTGCTATCAAGATTTCCCCTCAACCATTTGTGTTTTTTCCCTCAAAATCTCTACATAGCAAAGGAGGTTCTCAAGTGATTCAAGAGGTGAAATTTATTTACAAAAACTAACCAATTGAGTGAATTTAACCCCTAAATTTGAGGACAACACCCTTGAAAGAGTTTTTACCAATCCTTACAGGAGTTGGTGGCAAAAAACCAGCAAATCTGGTGGTCATACCACCCCAAGATGGTCCCTAGATTGTGACAATCACCACCGTCCTTGAAAATTATGGTCATAGAATGAAGTATTATTTTCCAACTATTTTTGCATAGGCTTATTCTAGGATATATCAGGAATGTAATGCTCAAATTTGATGCAATTTGGAGCTATATTGAATGAGTTATATATTTTTAGTATTTTTGCAGGTTCACTTGGCTCACCTAAAGATGCACATGAATATGTTATCAATTCTGCTAATATTTTTACATGGGTCCTCTTTAAATCTAGTTTTATATATGCTATCCATATTTTGTGTGATTTGGATATGTTTAGGACTATAAATCACCCATTTTGTGTTTTGTAGGCTTAATAGGTGCACAACGTAATCGGCACGAATCCGGCTGTCATTTCTTTACTGTTTTTAATTAGATCAGTCCAAAATCATATTTTATGCATGCTTCTAATATTTGGAAGAATTTGGAATAGTTTTGGATAGTTGCATTGCATATTTATCCTTTCTAGTCTATTATTGCATATATCGCTTTGCATGCTGCATAATCCACACTTGCTACTAACAAATCTGGTTTCCTTGTGTATAGGTGTAGGTATTACAGCACATGAGGAAGGTTAATAGGATAAAAATATCAAGTAATAAAGTGGATGTATCATAGGTCCACCCACTTCAATCATGGGTATGAGGAAGAACATTGAAAGTGCACCTAGAGTTATTGAAAGAATTTGATCCTTGGATACCATTTGTAACAAGTGTATCAATCTAGAGTCCTCAAGGGGATATTTTTATAACCATGTTCTGATATATCAAATGAAATAAAGAGAAACACCCTTTATTGCACTTATTTGGCTTCCATGGTTGCTTGAATATGTCTTTTTGTAATGCTTAATCAATACTAGATATAGATGCATCTCACTTAATATTTTTAGGTGCACAATTTTTCCCTACTTTAGTAAGATTTTCATGGGATGAGTTGGAATGAGCCATGAGGTTAATAATCATATGGTCGGGGTAAAGTTGTTAATGCGTAAAGGAGAGTTGTATTGTGTATATTTATTTCATAGAGGTCTTCTTGGTGACTTTGAAAGTCCTTAATTTGTATAATCTATGATAGATAACCTTTCATTTGGTCCTTTAGTCCACCTTCTGCTCATGCACTTGCTTTATACAATTAAAAAAAAATGCTAAAAGTAGCGCACAAAAATTGCTTTTTATTGATTCCTACAAAATATTGGTTATTTTGAAAAAAAATTGGTTTATTTTCCACTTAATTGTCGCTCCAACTGCGACACGGATTTGAATTTGAATTTCAATGGTTATATTGTATCCCAATGGTTAGTTTTTGAATGACTCACAACTAATTTTTGAATGATGCAACAACTAGTCTCAACTGGCACTATAGACCAAACACATCAGCTAGTTGATGTGACTAGGACACAAATGACGCAATGAATAGTCTCGGTTGGTACTACAGACATGATGCAACAACTAATTGACATGACTAGGATGCAATGGCTACTTGATACACAAAGCATGAAGTGCAAAATTACTTGATTGGACAGGACACAAGACAACCAGAGGATACGACAATTTAGACCATCTGACACGAAATGACATAGGACATGACACAAATGAAGGATATGATAATTCAAATCAACTAACACAAAATGACACAGTCGATAGGATACGACAAGACAAAATGTAAGAGAACACTGAATAAGACACAACACAAGGTGCAAGACACATGACTTAATGCAAATGGGAGGGCTATGCATGGGAGGGAAAATTTGTGTGGCTGCAACCATAGAACTAACAATACTGCATGACGTATATAAGTCATAATTTATTTATCTCCGCGATGTATGTGGGATAAAACTAATATGCTCTGACAATGAATTATGATAAAAACCTTATAAAACCAATTTACAAGAGTTACCTGGTGATTTGATTGGTCAATAGCGGACTTAAAAATATTTGATTATTGTTGCATCAAAACTCACTCTTTTCTTTGCCAATATTACTGTTTGACTAATAAAACACTATATTTGCTTGTTGGTTTGAATTGTCAAAGCCTTTTAATTATCCAGCTTAGGGAATATAGTTAAATATACTGCTTATTTAATGTTGTGAGTGACTCAGCGAATGCAAAAATTAAATCACTTTTGAAGGTAACTTTAGACGATGATAAATCTATTAGGAAACTTTGTTGTATGCAATAAAAAGAACACGAAGATAATTCGACACCCAAATATCATCGCTGCCCCTCTGGATCAGCGTTTTGCAAGATTTTAAATTTGTTAACTGCTTGGAAACATAAAATTCATTGGAAACAATCATTGTATGTGACTGCTCACTGTTCTTTGTCCAAAATTATTAAGCACATATAATGATATTTTGAATTTGACTCCTTCATTCCTCAACCCTAATAACCTTAAACCTAATATGGTGTCTTTCATTCCTATGATTGATCTACACTTGGAAAAAATGTGGTTGCACACATAGATTAGGGTTCTTTTTGATGAGATGAAGCTAGCATTCATATTTACTTACGATTTTATGTGGTTTTTTACTGTTGTTATGCTTTGCTGCTTGGATTTACCGTGAATATGATGAAGTAGAAAAATTAAATTGTATTTCCTTGTAATGTACTAGGTGATCTGTTGCGGTCTATTTTTTAGCACTAGAACTTCCTTGACCTGCAAACTCTGATATCTTGTGTATGAGGTAGTACTAACACGCAGATGGATGTATCCCTTATGCAAGTTTTTCTACCACAAAATGATAAAAAATCTCTTCTTCTTGTTGAATGTCGAAGTCATTGTAACTACTAGATCTGATGTGGTTCTTTGAAACATTTGTTTTACCCAGTTTACAACTTGAATTCGAACAACTATACAACCAACGAACAATAATATATGAATGGAAAAAACAATGAATAAATAATAACTTACCACTTTGGGAGGGCTAAGTCCTTTGCCACTAAGGAGGGCTTATTCCTAACGAGTTATGCAAATATTATTCAAAAGTGAAAGATGATAAATTATAAATCAACTTACAACCATATATAATAATAAATCAATAAATCGTGAACACTTGGAAATATAGTCGACTAGCTATATTGGTGTTGTAACACTGATGAAAGAAAGAAAATAGGAAAAATAGATCTCTACCTAAAGGTCATCTCTATGTTGGACGGTCTTGCCTACTAGTCATATCTAGATGATACAGTCACACCTGTGAGCCATATCGAGGTCAGACAATTGTTGAACTACGAGTGAATTCCTTGTGGCCGATGTGAGGTGATGTCGGGTTTGATCCATGGGATTGATGTTCAAGGGTGCACTCATGAAGAATGACTTAATGGTGGGATTTGACATGAAGCAAGAGTGTTGGATGGTGCAAGAAGTACGAATTCGATCTTCAACCTTTGAAATGGTCCATTGGCATGCTTGGAAGCTCCATGGTTGAATTTTGGTAGCACTTCATTGCTTTGAAAAGTGAGAGCTCTTTGGTTACTCAATTTGACAACACTTCGATGCATAAAACTTGGATATCGTTGCTTAAAAAATGGACTCTTGTTCAATGAGGGCTAGGCATTATTAAATAGACTTCCCAATGGGAGTCTAAAGCTTCCTTGAGAAGCCAAGAAATAGTTGAAGATCAAGAAATGTAACTACTTGATAATTGTTGCATTGTTGCCCATAGATGGCAACTGTAATTTCTCAAACCATTGCTCAAGATTTAAGGTCTTATTGCCTCAGGTGCGGTCATCTCGGGGTGGGATGGCCATGACTACTAATATTCTCATGGTGGGACGGTCTCTGGAGGTCATCTCTTGGTGGGATGGTCCTAACTACAAAGGGAAATTCCTCCCTATTTGAGTGGTGAGAACCATTGTTAAGCCCTAGGGCTGCCCAAGGTGGGTCATATGGCCTTAAAAGGTGTCCATATAGGTAGTCTCCTCAATATGACGTGTTTTAGGTGTCTACAGATGCCCCTTTTTGGGATGCATTGTGTGAAAGCACAATGCAGAGCAAAAATAGATGACCTAAAGTCAAATTGAGGGTTGATGGTGTTCATTGATCTGATCAATGTTAGATGCCCCAATCATGGAAAGAGCATGCATATTTGAATCATTGCTTCCAACAAGTTGAAGAACTTGATTTTTTGGTAAACCTTTTGACCATGGGTAGATATTATTAGTTTTCAAGTGACGACAACTAAGTTTAGCCGTGGGTAGACCTTTTTAATCAATATACGATGACTTCAATCATACCAAATAGTTTTGTTTGATTTAATTTTTGCTTGTTGTCTACCCCAAGCAAGGGCATGATTATCTTTGGCAATGATTCTTGGATGAATGCAATTTGCATGATTGAGTGTTTGATTATTGACTTTGATTATGAATTTTGTGATGTATGACTACCCCCTCAAGCGACGAGTCGATAGAGGAGATGGAAAGTGATGAAAGCGATGAGTCGCTTGACCAAGATGACTTGTTTTGGGTTTTGTAGGACTTTTACAAATGTGGAAGGGGGAAAATCCCATTACAACTATGATTTCAACCATTATTGGTAATTGTACATCTCTATCCCTTGGAGCAGTCCAACCGCATGGCTTTCTTAGGGAATTGAGATGATAACAATTCAATTCTTTCATGAGGTAAATCATTATATACGATGATCACTTGAGGTTGAATGGAAGAATGAAATGTACATCTCTATCCCATGGAGCAGTCCAACCACATGGCTTTCTTAGGGATTGAGATGATAACATTTCAATTCATTTGGGAGCTATTTTTGTTCAAGTGGCCTTATGGTAACCTACCCATCCGACCAGATTGCATGGATAATTAGTCACTACAATCACTAGGTGTATAGGGTAAATCACTAGATACGAGGATCACTTAAGATTTTTGATTTAATGATTTTTAGGTATTTTTGGAGTTTTATATTATTTTTATAGTTTTATGTTTGTTGAAAGTTTTTCTTTTTTTGGGGGAGCCATCTCGCAGAGAGAAGGTTACATTTTTAAATTTTGGGTCATCCCATGGTAGGACGGTCACATTAAATGTGATCATCTCACAAAGACGGTCACAAAATTTGAAAAATATAAAAGCAAAATTTTAAAATTTTTGATATCATTTTCACTATTGGCAATTGGAGAAAAGGAGAGGTGAGGAGGAGGAGAGCAATTTTTGAAGTGAAGCACTATCTAATTATCTACTCATTTCTACCATGGACCAACCCGAGGCTTCGACAAGTGGAGGAGCCAGAGCAAGGAAGGTAGACACTTTGTTCTCTCTTGTTATTTGAAATTTAAAATGAACCTCACTAATTAATGTGGAAAATGAACCTCACTAAAATTTAAGGTAAATAACACATCTTAGATTAGGAATGTAGTATAGGTTAGATTGCTTGTTTTGTGTTTTTCGTGCATGGTTTTGGGGTCATCTCGAATAGATATGGTTCCCTTTTGGGGTTTTGGGGGTCATCCTGAGGTGGGACGACCACATTTGAATAACAACGGTCAAATTTTGACCATTGTAGCGACTGTCTCAAGGTGAGACGATCTCACTTGTAGATCATCTCGACCTAAGATCAACGATTATTACAAATTTATTGATTTTTTAATTTTAAATTTTTATATTGATTGATTATTTAGTATTCAGCTTTTGAAGGCTCATCATAGAGTTCCCATAATTTTTGAGAGGGTACAAAAAATCCTCTCTGAAGATGAGTGGAAATGGCTTGAGGTGATTGGCCTCAAGCAAGTGACTCGACTAGAGGTAGTGATGGTAGATCAGGCCTATCTGACTACCTTGATTGATCGATGGGATAGTCATACTAACACTTTCCACCTCTCGACTAGTGAGATGATAGTCACATTAGAGGATGTGTACCAGATTCTTCATATTTTGATTGAGGGATGCCCTATCACCTCCACTCCCCTTCTTTAGTAGAGTAGAGTACTGCAGAGGGTATTCAATGAAGAGGTAGAGGTTGCGAGGTAGCGCATGGATAGTGATGGAGTGCTGATCGAGGTATGGTATACCACATAGGTGTTTACTCAGAGGCATATAGTATTGATGTCACTCATGTCGAACATCTTACTACTTGACTCTTCAAGAGTGAGGTTCCCATGGAACCTCCTTGATTTAGTACAGGATCTGATAGAGTGTGATACTCAGGAGCCAGTGATCATGGCATGGGGGAGCACTCTACTTGCTCATCTATATGATGAGTTATATGAGATCCAATAGTGGGGTCGATACGGATTGGGTTGCAACTTCCTTCTTCGAGATTTGGGGATGGGAGCATATCCAAGTGGATAGACCAGAGGGACTTCCATGGTCAGCATGAGTAGATATGGAGGACCTTGATATTGGTTATGTAGCTCGATGGAGGTGAGATCAGGAGGTGGGTCAAATCCATCCTCATTCGGGCAGACTAGCTCATTATATAGGGTCCCTTGAGGGACTAAGACCAGGGTAGGTGATATGGAGGCCATATATGGATTATCCACCTTGGGTAGAAGGTAGCATAGTTAGGGTATATGAGGCATAGGCGATGGTTGGTTAGGTAGCATGGCACAGAGTGGGAGTACTTCTAGTACTCTCATGTTACTTGGATAGTTCAATATTTTCCAATGTGTACCTAATGAGCCTATCATTTACCATCATCGAGGAGAAGAGATTCAACTAGAGTGGCCTTGAGTGGAGCCATTAGGGGATGAGGAGGATGATCCACTAGCCTATCCAAGTTTGGAGGACCTAGGTACTACTGTAGAGTATGACACATGGTGGGTGACTCAACTATGGTAGGGAGGTGGGCCTATGGGTAGGCCGATTGGGGTATGTGAGGAGGGTGATAGGTGAGGCTTCAGAGATGAGGTAGGAAGGGAGGGTAATGAGTTCATCATCAGATAGAGGGAGAGTGGGGCCAAGCCATAGAGGGAGTAGAGGAGCCATAGGATGAGGGTGGGGATGAGGAGGATCCTAAGGATGAGGGTGCTCAGTTTAGGGCACAGGTGTAGACTCTCCAGGGATAGTTAGTAGAGTGAGATACTACCATAGTAGTATTATAGATCTAGTTAGATAGAGAGTAGAAGAGTAGAGGGGATTTGATACTAGGTGGATAGCTCCTAGGAATAGTAGATAGAGATGATAGAGAGGTGATAGAGTGGGATTCTCTATAGACATAGATGGTGATAGGAAATCAGGGATAGGTAGGAGCAGGTAGCAAGCTATAGGGGATGTGGTAGGGTTACAAGCTAAGGTGGCTAGATTACGGACCCTATTGAGATACTATGATGCTCAGCATCAATCTAATGGAGCTTATATCATGGATTTGGAGGGTCAGGTAGGGCTACTTGGTGGTCATCTACCTGAGTGATCTTCAGTAGGAGGATCCCAGTGGACCTGGTGTAGTGAGTCAGGGTAGCCATCAGTGAGGTATAGTCATAGGTCGATAGCCAATCTAGAGAGATTAGTGGCCAATAGATCAAGGTAGCCTCATAGAGACGAGGTAGAGGGTGGAGGTGACTCTAGGGATGCAAGTCGAACATGACTTATGCCTATGTATTGATTTATTTTTGGGTGTAAGGTCCGAGGACCTACACGATTGTAGCCTATGAGAAATTTTGTATCATGATGTACTGAATACCATATTTATATATGATATTTTTTATTATGGCCTATCATGTGTTTATTATATGTTTTTATTTTATGTTATGGATGCACTTTTATGGATGTAATTATGGATTATGGATGTATACCTAGACATTGTAGTATAGATGCATAGATGTATGCCTAGATATGTGTATGTATGGATGCAATATCTAATGTTAGATGCATGATTTAGATTTGTTTATTTGATTATGAATGTGAATTCATGTTATTGATATGACAAATCTAATGTGTATGAGATGCATTAAATTTTATATGGATGTTCTAATGCAAATTATGGATGTATATTTTAATTGCTTAAAACATAATAAATGAATCTAAATGTGTTTAACAAACTAATGGTAGACACCATAAAATGTATAAAAATCATGAATTAAAATGTTAACCTTATCACAAAAGTTATACATTTGGATGTGAATGTGTGAGATGAGATATGTGGGATGTGGGGGTTTTCCCTATAATATTTTGTAAACTAAAAGGTGTGCATAAAATAGTCAGTGGTCATCTAAATATCATTTTTGATATTCATCCGGTATCTATCCTATCTTACGAGGACCCCTTAATAAGAAAAATCTCATAAGGAAAACTACAAATGATGATGAGATAGTTAAGTGCTATGAGGGAATTTTAAGGTTTTCCATGGGACTCAAACACCCTAGTTGATTGATCAAAAGTTGTATACTAGCTACACAAGACTCTGAAAGATATAAGTCTATTATGAAGACCCAGATATTCAATATCCCTATGTGTGCAAAGTGAATGTATTAGATGATGCATAAGACTACCTCATTGCTAGGTGGGTTTCATGCAACCCATTGTTGTAATGAGGATCACCCTATGGTCATCTTATCCTGAGTTTGGACGTAGTTGGACTAGACTACTAGGCAATACAAGCCACCAAAAGCTAGCTCAACCATAAGCCGACATTGGTCTATACAAAATAAGGTCGCTAATGTGACAGACATATCACCACGCGTAAGGCTACTCCATTGCCAGGTAGGTTTCATTCAACCCATTGTTGTAATGGAGATTGCCCCATGGATTTTGAATAACTGAGGATTCCAAGGATTCAAGCTCATTACCCCCTTATTTTATTTTGATTTCTTGGGATACTTGCTCATTTTTTTTTTATTAGTGGTGAAAACCACTCTTTTTAGGAGCAAGGGATTTTATTAGTGGTGAAAACCACTATTTCTTTTTTTTTTTGGGAAACTTGCTCATTTTATGGAAGAGCAAGGGGATTGCTTGGGTAGGGAGGAGCTTGTCCTTTTGTCAATTCTCAACATCCTAGACCATGCGCATAATAGGATGAGCAAGGGAAACCTTTCACTCAAGGTGGCAAGGACTACATTGTAGTGTCATCCTTCCTTGTTCAAACTTAGATTTTAAATGTGTGAAATTGTGTTGGGATTTTGACATATGCAAGGTACTATCAAAGCAAGACCTTACCTTCTAAAATCCAAGATAGCTTTCTACAAAATCTGAAAAGAAAACTAGGGATGGTTGAATGACCAAAAACCCTAGTGAACACCCTATAGCAACTTATTAGTTGTGTTGAAAAACATAGTTACTCACAAAGGGGAATGTGGATGGTAGTGATATATGGTATGTGGGGGTTTTCCCTATGCTCTTTTGCAAACTAAAAGGTGTGCATAAAATAGTCAGTGGTCATCTAAATATCATTGTTGATATTCATCCAATATCTAACCTATCTTACGAGGACCCCTTAATAAGCAAAAGCTCATAAGGAAAACTACAAATGATGATGATGGATAAGGTTGATTTAAGACTCATGACTAGCATACAAACATGGTGTCATTCGTAAGAATGCAAACACAACTTGTCCTAGTGCAAGTGCAATGGATGAATATACCTAATGCAACTAATCAATGAATGCAATGAAATGCATGATGATGTAATGCAAATGTTTTTATATTTTTGATGTTTTGTATTATTTTTGTGTTTTTATGTTTTCTATTTTTTTTAATTTTATATTTTTTTTTTTTTTTTATGCATTATGTGTTATGCATGAAATACCCATAGATGGAGAATGTTAAGAGGTTCAGGTTCCTCAACACCCTCAAGAGAAGCAAGATGGTAAGTCCCTAGCCCTATCTTCTACATGATGATAAAAGGGCCTAACCAATTTACCATGAATTTATCTCATAAATGTGGTGGTAAGTTGGAGTTTTATTGATTTTCTTTGAGCACAAGGTCTCCAAATTTAAAATCCCTTAGGTGGACTTTCATATTGTAAGCTCATTTAAGGTGATCTTGATAAACATAAAGGTTCTCGAGAGCATTAACTCATCGTTCATCAAGAAGGGTCAATTGGTCAAGGTGAGCTTGTCGCATGGTGTCATCATCGATGAACTCTTGCAATGATATGTGCAACGAAGGGATTTCCAACTCTAAGGGCATAATGGCCTCAATACCATAGACTAGAAAAAATAGAGTTGCCCTAGTGGGTGTCCGAATGCTAGTGTGATAAGCCCATAATGCTAGAGGTAGTTGAAGATGCCAATATTTGTGATTTTCCTTGATGATTTTCTTAAGGATGGCAACTACAATTTTATTGAACACCTCTACTTGTCCATTTGCCTATGGATAATAGGGTATGGAAAAATTATGTTGAATATTATACTTGGAAGTTAAAGCATGCACATATTTATTTTTGAATGGAGTCCCATTATCCAAGATAATTTTGGATGGAATACCAAAATGACATATGATATTATGGAGTATGAACTCCACAATGCGAGATCCAGTCATAGTGGTAAGAGGGATAGCTTCCACCCACTTGGTGAAGTACTATGTGGTCGTTAAGATAAATGTGTGATGGCCCTCAGAGGGGGGTGATATTTTCCCAATTAAATCAAAGCCCCACTATGAAAAAGGCCATACCGATTGAATCGATTGTAAGGCCTGAGAAGGTAAGTATGAAATATTAGCATGATGTTAGCATTTCATGCACTTCCTAATATAAGCACAATAATCTTTCTCCATAGTGGGCCAATAATAACCCATTCGGAGGATGCACTTAGCGATGGCCATGCCATTAAAATGGCCACCACAAGTACCATCATGAGCTTGTGAGATTGCCCAAGTAGATTCTTGGGGCTCTAGACAATGAAGGAGAAGACCATCATAGCTTCGATGATAAAGGATATCTCCTAACAAGACATATTTGGTCACTTTTTGCTTGAATGTTCATTTTGTGGCATGTGATAATCCCAAAGGGATACTACCAAGTTTCAGGAAATATTTTAGCTGAGTGAGCCAATATTGATAAGCTTGGGTCTCGACTGAATGAACAACTTGCTCCCATTGTGACTCATCATGCATGAATGTGGATTGGGAGACAACCTTAAGATGAATGGTCATGCCATTATCAGAAGGACCCTATGGGACTAAGGACCCCCAGGATGCTTATTTCAGAAAGTCATGTACCTAAGAGAACCGATCTTGGTTTGGTTCAATATAGATCATGTGGATAACTTCTTCATCATTTGAAGCTTCACACAAAATCATTGATTGTGAAAGCATTTTGACATGGATGGTTGTGATATCATCAAAAGGGTTCT
The DNA here is from genome assembly GCA_028583015.1 of Wollemia nobilis. Classification (NCBI taxonomy): domain Eukaryota; kingdom Viridiplantae; phylum Streptophyta; class Pinopsida; order Araucariales; family Araucariaceae; genus Wollemia; species Wollemia nobilis. Next base: position 13,891,026 of record JAQPPZ010001195.1, read on the forward strand.
ATAGAATTAAAGACCCCAAAGAGGCCATTGTATCCACAAAATGATTAGATAATCGAGGGACTACCTCGATGTTGTACCATTCCAATTTGGCCAATAGCTTATCCACAAGATCTTTGTATGATTTCAATATTGAACATCGACATTGATAGATTTCCTTGACTTGGTTGACTATGAGCAAGGAGTCACCAAAGATATTAAGCTTTTTGATTTTCATGGTGATAGTTATTTGGAGACCCAAAAGGAGAGCCTCATATTCAACATTATTATTGGTGCATGGGAAGTCAAGTTTAAATGAAAGGGGTATAGGAGCCCCTTGTAGTGTGAAAAACATGACTCCTACACCACCCCTTGCTCACATTTAGAACCATCAAAGAACAAAGTCATGTCAACTTTATTTTTAGGTTCTTCGAGTTCTAGTGAGTCAGATAATGCAAATACTACATCATCAAGCAACTCGATAGTGAGAGGCTTATCATCCTGGAGAGGAGCCTCTACTAGCTGATCTACAATAACTTGACCCTTAATAGATTTTTGACTTATAAACTCAAGGTCAAATTTAATCAACAACATAATCCATTTTGTGGTACGACTATTATGATACGTGTGACTCATCATGTACCACAAAGGATTCTCTTTGGAAATGACATACATCATATGATTCAACATGTAATGTCAAAGCTTCTTGGTGGTGAATACCACTACTAAGCAAAGCTTCTCAACGTATGTATATTTGAGCTCATAGCTCACCAAGGTGTGACTAATGTAATATATAGCATATTCCTTATTTACCTCATTCTTTTGGGCCAACATGGTCCCTAAGGCAAAGTCGATGGCTAAAATGTATAGCAAAAATGACACACCTGGTCGAGGTGGAGCTAAAACTAGTGATGATGCCAGGTATTATTTTATCTCATCGAAGGCCTTTTGGCACTCCTCATCCCAATGGAATGGGACCCCCTTTTGTAGTAGTCGATTCATGGGTCGACATTTATCCAAGAGTTGTGCTATGAAGCATCGGATAGATGCTACCTTTCCTTGTAAGTTGTGAAGTTGCTTAAGGTTGGTAGGGGGAGCATTTCAAGTATTGCTTTGACCTTGGTGGGATCAACTTTGATCCCTCGCTTGGAGACTATAAAACCCAAAAATTTTCTAGATGTGACTCCAAAGACACACTTTTTGGGATTAAGTCTGACATTATGCTCAATGAGGTGATCAAAGACCTTCCTTAGAACATCAACATGCTCATGATGCAATAGATATTTGGCTAGAAAATCATCTATATAATCCTCAAGGATTTTATGCATGTAGTCATGAAATATATATGTCATGGCCCATTGATATGTAGCACCAACATTTTTAAGGCCAAATGGCATTACCTTATAGCAGAAAGTTCCCCAAGGAGTGGTAAAGGTTATCTTTGGTTGATCCTCGGGTTTGACCCAGATTTGATTATAGCCTAAAAAACCATCCATGAGGGACAACATCTCATGACCTATGGTGGCATCAACTAGTGCATCAATGCTTGGAAGGGGGAATTCATCCTTAGGAGTCACTTTGTTAAGATCTTAAAAGTTTATACATATGTGAATCCTCCCATCAAGTTTTCCTATGGGTACCATGTTGGAAACCCATTCAGGATAATCGATAGGTTGGATGAATTCAACATCCAACAATTTTTGTAATTCATATTTTACCATCAAGGCGATTGTTGGATGCATTTTACGAAGCTTTTGCTTGACCGGTTTAATGTTTGGGTCGAGTGTAAGGTTGTGCATGACCAATTTTGGGTCAAGACCCGACATGTCTTTGTATGACCAAGCAAAAATTTCTATCTTCTCTATCAATAGAGATGTGTAAATGGCTCACTCTTCAAGGGATAAACTTTATCCCAATTTTACATTTTTAGGAGCCTCAAGATCATTGCCAATGTTTACATCAATTGTTTCCTCTATTGACATGTGAGATCCCTCCTCAAGTTGATGAGGTGTAGGGATCAAGTGGATGTCATCAACTAGATTTGGAGAATCGATCATATCTAGTTTGATCTCAACTTGACAAACATCCTTAGATGACCCTTGAGAGAAATGAAATGGTTGTAGCATTTCCTCACAAGGGAAGAACTCTTTCGATGATGGTGGTGATGTGGCATGATCAAAATCGATGGCCTCATGGTTGAGGTGCAAAGGTTTTGAAGGGTCACTAGGATTGTGGAGTGGTGTGGTTAAATCAATGGAAACCATATTGATGGATGGATAGTTTCCATTCATAGATGGAGAAAGCATATCAAAGATGGGAGGCCCTAGATATGTCGAAGGTGGCTGAGGTGGAAGTGGGATGAATGGATCAAGCCTAGGAGGAGCCAAGATGATTGGATCTTCTAGAGGTATAAGGTCCCTCTAGGTGGGTTATCATGGAGGAAAAGCCCTATGATAGAGCTCATCTAGGTTTATGAGGTCAAATTCTATTCTCTCTTGTTAGATGATGAGGACCTAGATATGCCAATTTTATTTCATCCTCATATTATTTAGGTGCCTCACTGATTGGATTAGGAGGCTATCACATATGGTGAGGACCAAGGTAAGCAAGTTCTATCTCATCCTCATATTCATCTCATCTTTTTGATGTCTCATTAAGGGAGTCAGAAGGTTCATAGAAACCATTATAATGAGGAGATGATCTCTCAATAGATGAAAATAGCTTGGGTTAGCATAATCATTCTCATCAATTTCCTCCCCAAAGCCTATGGTCAGGCATTGGAGGGAATCTACGAGGAGTTCATATAGCATACGTATGGAATACCCTAAGCCAAATTTATCTATAAAAAGTTGGTATTGTGGTTGGTAGGGTGTGCAAAGACCTTACTCATATCAGCCTAAGCCATTTTCATGCCAATGGCAATGGTAAAAGTATCACAAGGTAAACTCTAGGTTTGACATATACCCAATGTTTCTCGAGAAAGGTTCATCATCATGTCTTATCATGGGAAACTGATCCATAGAGTCATCAAAACCCCCATAAATAAAATTTATTTGATTTGAGGGACCCCCAAGGGTACAATGGTACCAATGGGTAAATATGGCACATGAGGTCTACCCATATCTTGAATGGACTCGATGAGTGGTGTGAATGTGACATTCTGTACCAAGTACTCAGTGAGACTAGGGTTAGCCAAGTGGATCATGACTTATGGTGAAGATGGTGGGGAGGATGGAGGTGAAGGAGGTGTGGTATGAGGTGGTTCATCTATTATAGTAGATAATTCTTCTTCCTCCATGGGAATTGGAATCTCTACTATGGAGATAGTGGGGATGAATGATTGGGTTTCCTCGATTGGTGCCTTCAACTCCTTCTCACTCAAAGGACCCGATGATGAAGAAGGGATGTCAAGAAGGCCAATGATGAGGGTTGATATGGAGGTGATGATGTGGATGGATCGATGTATGGGTATGATGGTTTTGATGAGGGTTCTAGATGTTTAATAGGGCCATCAGGTTGAATGTCCAGATGTGTGGATGGTAAGACTAATTCTTATAGATTACTAACTAGATTAACATATTTAAAAGGTTTAAAGTTCGAAGGGACTACATGAACTTATCCCTCATGGATATATTTGATGCACTAGTGTAGTATAGATGGGATGCACTTCATATTTCTAATCCAAGGTCATCCAAGCAATATGTTGTATTGCATCACACCTTCTATAATATGGCACAATACTAGAATCATCTTTAGTCCAACCTAGATAGGAAGGACTATTGTGCCAACTATAGAGCAAAGAGTATCATTAAATGCTCAAAGAGTGAAGGTGGATGCCACAATATGTGATGATGGAATACTAAGATGGTTTAGTGCAATTATGGTGATGATGTTTATGGAGGAACCCATGTCAATCAACACCCACTTATAAGGAATCCTATTTATGCATGCAATGATGTGCAATGGAGGATCAACTATGTTGGTAGGTACTAGTTTGATCTCATGATCTTGGAAGGTTATAATGGGATCCTTACATGTTTGAATATGCCCCACAAAATTGGTAAAAGCATTAGGATCTTGGGGTTATAATTCAATTGATCTCAAAATCTCCATCAAAGCTTCTCTATGTCTTGGAGATTGTTGTATTAGCTCATAGATGGACATTTTAGTTGATGTCATACGTAGACTTTGAGTAAGCCTACTTCTGATTATTACCATCAATTGAGGTGGTGGACCTTGGATAGGATTTTGAGATGGCAAGGGTTATGATGTAGAAGGAATGTTAATGAGAGTTGTAGGTGGTGCAACTTGATCATATCTTTGGTTTCTTATCATAATATTGATCATTCCTATGAACCCTTGATCGGGTGGGGTCGTATGGACTTCATTTACCTATCTTATTTGATCCTCCTTAACCTCATGAGTAGGCAAGGGATCTTTGAAGATGCCCATTTGTTGGTTATCGGGGGCAAGAGGATTATCAATTTGTAATTGATTTTTATCTAGCATGTCTTGTACTATATTTTTGAATGCATAATATGCTTGGATATCATGGCCATTTTATTGATGATATACGTAGTACAAGTCCTCTCTATGCCCCTTAGATTTTGGGTGATTAGGATCTAGGGGGTGAATCTCTAGGTAAGGTGATAGCCTTTACTTCGCACAATTGATTAAAGAGCATCGCCAAAGACTCAAGCAATGGTGTATAAGTGTGAGGTGGATGGCATTATTGATTTTGTACTTGAGTTCATTGATTTTGGTTGTTGTATTATGTAGGAGGGGGTTGAGCCTGATAATTAGGTTGTTGGGGTATTGCTTGCTTTTTAGGCCTAGGAACACTTAGGACAACTTGGTTGACCGAAGTTGATCTTCGTTGTGTGTTGTTGCCTCTAGGGTTTTTGTTCCACTCCTTTTAGAGTTTAATATCCCCCTCTTGGACTTTAATATCCTCTATGACTTTGGCTTATGCCAAAGCCTCCTCGAATGTCTGATATTGTTGTAATTGTAGGAGAAGAAAAATTTACTTTGAAAAACTTCTCATGAACATTCAAGTTAATTCTATTATAGGTAGAGTGAAAGGTAATTTGGACATCACCTTTCTCCACCTATTGCCATAATCTATGATTAGCTCATCATCAAATTATCTAAGGTTAGACAAGTCAGTCAGATTGGCTTTCTTCTTAACATCGAATGAAAAATATTCTAGGAAGGCATTTATGAGCTGCTCAAAACTATAGATGTTATGCCTTGGTAAATGGTTGTACCACTCTAAGGCTAGGCCAGAGAGTGTTATCAAGAAAGTCCTTAGGAACAAGGCATCATCATATTGAAGTTGGAAACAAAGGTTCATGAAGCTAGTCACGTGTTCTTGTGCATCCTCATCCCCTTTGAATTTATCCAATATTGGCATTTCAAAATGCTCAAGATATGGAGGACATGGTACTGAAGGATGGAGTGGTTGGTTGCACAATTGATGCAACATGGGATTTTGATAACCCATCCCTTGTTTTTCCAATGATTTTATGTACTCTATGAGCACCTTGTAGGCTTGAGATGAGATTATCTCATTTTCTTGTATTGGTGCTCATGGAGGGGGAGGTAGAAGGTTTCTATTAGGATGATATGTTTGAACATAATCATCATCTATTCCCTCATAGAGTATCTCAGGATACCCTTGGTCTTGATATTATGGTTCTAGGTCTTCATAGACCTCATACTCGGGTTGATGATTTTGATATTGTTGAGACCTATGAGTTTGTGTGGGCACACGAGGAGGGTGATTAGGCCTAGGAGGTAGGTCATGGTGTTGTGCAATGTACCTTTGGTAGGTTTCCTACCTATAGGTGCTAGGCATGAGAACTTCCTCATGAGATTCCTTTTGTAATATTTCTTGGTGCAAATGTTGTTGATGCAACCGTTGTTGATGCACCCTATGTTGTTCTAATTTGGCACGATCTAGGTGCTCTTGATTCTTTTGCAACCTATCCAATCATAGCTGGTTTATGTTTGGCCTAGGTAGTGGATCAACCATGTGAGGCCTATGAGCCCTTGCATCAATGTGAAGGGACTTCACTTGTTCTATGGGTCCAACAGGGTTGGCTACCTATTTCCCATGATCGAGGGAAGCCATGTTAACCTAGTGTTCAGGTTTGAAGGTCAAGTATTCATACTTAGATGGTGTAGAGGCACAATGTGCTTGCATGGAACAATCTCCATGATAAATAGGATGACTTGGGTCTTCCTCTTCCTCATATTCAAGATAAAGGTGAGCAAATTAACAACTCATCCATGGTCGATCAAGTGGAGTGTCCCACTCATCCAGGCTAGGCACTAGTATATAATATTACTCATACTCAAAATGGTGTATGGATCAAGTTAAGATGTGAATCCATGACACTACCCTACTAGGCCCCTCAATGGGTAGGTTATGTCTAGTAGTGGTACGAGATCGACTTCGACCAAGAAGTTCATCTTCTTGATCATATTGAGGATCTAAAGATGCCTCCTAGATTGGGATATCTTGAAGGTCTAATTCCCTATAGGTGGTGTTAACATTACGATGGATACCAGGATGCCATATAGGAATGACCAAGTCCTCAAGACTAAATCGAAGATATTCTATGCCTCCTTGTAAATTTTTAGCATCATCAGCTCATGAATGAGCTCAATTGCATGTAGTTACCATGATCTTGATTACATAAATAGAAAGGAAATAAATAAAGTATACAATGTGATTATCTCTTTTAAATTTTCTTTGTGAATTCCTATACTATTTTATGTATTTTGATGTTGAAAACCCCTAATCCTATAAAACTAAGGGTAAAAAAAATAGAAAACTACTAGAAGGTAGTTCAAGCACACCCCCATAACGAAGAATGTAACCCAAATAGAAAAGAGTGGTTTCCTATTGGATATCAGATCAAGGTAACCTAAGGAATCAAAATCACCCCTCTAGGGAGGTTGCACTATCTAAGTCTTGCTACTAGCCCAACAAGGAGTTCACTTCAACACTCGAGCATGTCTTGGACAAAAATGATAGTTGTATTCCACTAATTATTTTACCCCATGGTAAAAGGGCACTACTAATCCTTCCTACTCTAAGTGCACCCAAGAGTAGGGGACCTTCTAGTGATGAAGTCTAAAAAAGCCACTCGCTTTGGCCAACTAGGTTTCTAGGGTGCGAGCCAACGGATGGAGATGAAGCCCACCATCATTGGTCTCGATTAACGATTGGGGATGAAGTCCAACTCATTAATGTTAAAGTAATACATGGTGTGTGGGGTTCTTTTTATTTTATGCAAAAGAAAGTAAAATCATAGAGCATTCCATGTTCTTTCACTAATGCATAAAAATAATGTAAATTTCATATTTCTAAATAAATGAACATTTTAATTTTAGAAACCTATAAGATATAGAACCCTACATGAATAGCCTTTAAGTAGGCAACAAGTAATCATACCACAACAACAATCAAATAGAGGCCATCTCTATGAGGGATGATCTATAGAAGAGGTCATATAACATAGGGATGATAAAAAATAAGGGTCATCTAGGATAGGGATGACCACAGACAGAGGTCATCTAACCCAAGGATGATCACAAATAGAATATTTTAAAACTAAAATATCTTCTATAATTCCTCTACTTAAGCATGAAAATTTTAATTTTCTTTACTAAAAATAGGAAAGGAAGGACAAAATAACTCACAGGTGTAGCCTAAGTCTACTGTAGATGTTGTTTCTAACATTTTCTAACTTCTACTTTGAGGTCATCTCTAGGAGGGATGGTGGCACCTATTGATCATCTCTAGATGAGATGGTTGCACCTATTAACCATCTCTATAAGGGATGATGGTACCTACAATTCAAAAACACCAAGAAAGACAATAATTAGCAATAAATTTATGAAATGTGGACAAATTCCAATCATGATCACCACTAAAATATGCTAAAAATATCATACACCTATAAAATAAAATAAATATTAAAATGTAGCAAATCTAAATGTAACCATACAAATAAAGAACAAGATAAGAAATATTGATGGTGCCCTTTTATTAATAATAATTTATTCTTTCCAAGAAGATTACAATAAAATCCCTCTTAGGGATTTGCTACCAATCTTGATACAATGAATTACAATTATATGCATTTTGGATGTGCTTCATAGGATCTCTCTTGCATCCTCACAAATTGATTATTGATAGGTTTTTAGTGACTATCATAATGTATGATGATGAGATGTGAATCTTTATGTCATTTTCTCCATGTAAAGACCTATAATATGCACACAAAGAAAACTTAAAAAGCATCAAAAGCATATGAAGAGCCTTTCAAGATAAGGCCCATATCCATGATAAAGAAATGATAAAGAAGCTGAAATACGATAAATAAATGCATGAAAATTGAAATCTAACTATGCTAAGAAGTAATTGAAATGTTGCTAAATCTAATGAAAGAAAGAAAATAGGGAAAATAGATCTCTATCGAGAGGTCATCTCTATGTGGGATGGTCTTGCCTGCTGGTCATCTCGGGGTGAGATGGTCATGCACCTTGGGTCATCTCAGGGAGAGATGACCGCTGAACTATGAGTGAATTCCTTGTGGTCGATGCGAGGTGACATTGGGTTTGATCCATGGGATTGATGTTCAAGGGTGCGCTCATGAAGAATGACTTAATGGTAGGATTTGACATGAAGCAAGGGTGTTGTATGGTGCAAGAAGTATGAATTCGATCTTCAACCTTTGAGATGGTCCATTGGCATGCTTGGAAGCTCCATGGTTGAATTTTGATAGCACTTCATTGCTTTTAAAAGTGAGATCTCTTTGGTTACTTCAATCTGATAGCACTTCGATGCATAAAACTTGGATATTTTTAATGAAGGCTAGGTGCTTTTAAATAGACTTCCCAATGGGAGTCCAAAGCTTCCTTGAGAAGCCAAGAAATAGTTGAAGATCAAGAAATGTAACCACTTCTTGATAATCGTTACACCATTTCCCACAATTGGCAATTGTAACTACTTGAACCGTTGCTTAGGATTTAAGATCTTGTTGCCTCAGGTGCAGCCATATTGGGGTGGGATGATCATCACTGTTGACCATATCATGGTGGGATGGTCTCTAAAGTTCGTCTCTTGGTTGCAAAGGGAAATTCCTCCCTTTTTGAGTGGTGAGAACCATTGTTAAGCCCTAGGGCTGCCCAAGGTGGGTCATATGGCCTTAAAAGGTGTCCATATAGGTAGTCTCCTCAACATGATGTGTTTTAGGTGTCTACAAGATCTCTGCTCAAATTTTTCTATCAATGCACTACGAGTAATGCTCTTAGCCTCTACTCTCTCTTGGATGTTCTTGCCTCACCTACACATGTTTATTCTTCAAAACTTGGATCTTTTGTGGCTCTCTCAAGCACGTATAGTCTTATATGTTGTAAATATCTCTAGATATTCTCTTGTTTTCAAGCATTCGCCTTCAAGTTTATTTATTCAACATTCCACCTGCACTTCACGTCTGACACACACTCTTTTCTCCTTCATCTGCTACGTAATACTAGCATGTTTGACATATTTTTTAGACTTGGACACAATTACTCATCCCTCAACTTGAATTTACTACTCTATTTTTTATTTTTGGACACTCTTATTCAACCCTAAATATGAACTTAGGTGCACTTTTTAACCCAGTTCCTCTCAATATTTGGGTGTTCTTTTCAACCTGGTTTCTCACAATCCTTGGGTGCTCTTTTCAACCCAGTCTACTCACAATCCTCGGGTACTCTTTTCAACTCGCTATCTCTCATAAAATTATCTTATTTATCCTAGAATACTCTCAAATGTGGCTTTCACCAAGCACACACAATATAGCTTTGATACCATTGTTAGCAATCCAACAATATTTTCTACAGGATCAATATAAAATGTTCACATAATTCAATAACAAACTCACATAAAATATTTTATTGATAAATGCAAATATATCAACTCAAGCAATGCAAATACAATGTATTGCAAAGCTTATTCAATTCACATATTACAATGCTTTATCTTCAATATATACAACTTGGACATGAGACTCTTCACATTCACACAACTCTTGACCTTTCTACTTTCACTAACTCTTCATCTCCTCAAACTCACAGGAGATGTGACTCTTCATATTTCTCATACGATAAATATATTTTATTGACTTCTAATAATGACAAACCTATAATGATTACAAAATTATATAACTCCATACATTAAATAATTACATGATAGCTAATTTTGACAAGACTTTAGACTCAAATATTTATGACTCCATTAAAATATTTATATGGCACTTGCAATATTCTTGCAATGTGGTGCTTTTATTGGTGTAAAAGGTTTTAAATTATTGTGGTATGGTGGTTATAGGGGTATATTATGCAAAGAACTGTGTGGCAGCTTTTAGGGTGGACAGTGCATAATACTATGGCGGACATAAAAGTTGAATGGCCTGCCTAGATTCATGGCAGCTACTAATTCCACCATGTAAATTAAAAAAAAAACATTCAATGTACCAAATAATGCAATACTTCCAACACTTGTAGTGGTAGAATAAGTATGGGTGAAAAAATCAATTTTTAAAGAAATAAATAAAACCTACATTGTGCTCATATCTAAGTCCCAAGAGGTAGATCAAATTTTTGGCTTTGGACCAATATCTCTATGTAATGTTCTCAAAATTATTATGATGATGATAGTTCAAAGGTTGAAACCCTTCCTCCCTATGATAATATCACTAGAGCAAGGAGGAATTATGGGAAGGAGAAAAATTGTATATAAAATAGTGCTCACTCAGGAGGTCCTTCACTCCATGCAAGCACAAAATTCCTCCTCCATGTTTGTTTGTTTGGACCTCTTCAATGCTTACGATAAGGTAGGCTGAGATTTTCTTTTATAGGTCTTGAGGAAGTTTGGCTTCTCCCAAGATTGGATTTATTGGATTAGAGGTATTATTTCCTTAATATCTTATATTGTGATGATACATGGTAGTCTATCTCCTCTATTTATTGCTTCTAGGGGACTATGCCCTAATGTTCAATATATTTTAGAAATATCTATAACCAATATTAGGTAAACCATTTTGCATACATTAAAGCCCCCTCCACAGTATCTCAACAGTGGCATAATATACTCTTAGGCTTAAAATTCCTATGGATAAATGTAGATCTAGGCATCCACAAGGTCCTCAACCTACTATTCAAAGTAATGGACCATGGAAATCCCCTCTTAGAGGTATGGGAAAAATCAACACTTTTTAGGAGGCATAGGAATATTCTTAGATGGTACTCATGTTTTTCTGTTTCCAGAGAATCTTGACATCCTTGTTAGATTTATAGGATTATTTGCTCTCATGAAATTTATCTTTCATCAAGAATAAATCATATAAATGACTCAAATGAATTACATAAATGGAATATATCTCAAATATATTTTAAATTACAAGATTACAAGAATGATACTAAATGATTTCATTTCTTGGAAAGATATCTCCAATATTTTATTTTACATGACTTTTCAGTACTCTGACTGTTGTTCTCCTATAACAGCTAAGAGATGCATCCTTTCATATTTCTCATATTGAGACAAAACTCTCATCTTGCCACATATCAATGTGACTCTTCATTATCTATCTTGAAACATACATTATACCAAACTAATATTTACAAGGGGGTCAAATAATGTAATACTTTCAACACCCCCCATATTACATTATTTGGTAGGAAGGATTTTTGCCTTCATTCTCTTGTTCTTATTCATTCTTCATTTTTTATCTCTAACTTTGGCATGGCTAGATATATGCAACCTTCATTAGGTCTTCCTTTATAAATTATTTATATCTTCCTCTGGATCAATGTTTTTGAGTCACCTTTAGGTATCTGCCTCTCAATCACTACCTCTGGATCTATCTCGGGGTCATTGCCTTTGGTTCTCTTCCTCTAGGTCACTATCTCTAGGTCACTCCAACTATATCACTACCATTGGATCAGTACCTTTGGAACTCTGCCTTTGGGTCACCTCTAGATTATCATTGTCTTAGGGTCATCCACTAGAATATTCATAAGACTATCATATTTGTAGGATCATCACTATAGATGCTTTCACTAAAGGCCATCTTCCAAGCTATGCTTTTTTTAAAATGAAAAACCTCTTATGGGGTCACCTTGGCCTGAGAGACCACGACCAGGGGGTTCTACATCATCAAAGTCACCCAATAGTCGTGCCTGGCCCTGCCCGTACCAACATTATCAATTGGATTTTGGGTTCCCAATTCAACTTTTTGGTAGGATGGAGATTCGAACCTAGGACCTCCCTTGGAGGATTGTCCTCTCCTCTCCAACTCACCTAGGTCATAATCATTCATTTCACATTTCTTCATGATAAGACTAATATCATTATTTTCATTCAATAAACTTTGATTTTTCATCACACTTGGTTTCCTTTTGTAGAAACCATACAACATTCCTTTCATATTATTCCATTCATTCATACTTATCCATCCATAATTCATTTTTTATTTTTTATTTTGTATTTCTCTTCTCTTTATGTAGACAAGATTTTTGAGAATGATTGTCCTCCACAAATTTCACAATAATGGAGATTCCAACATTTATCTATCTTATGTCCATGTCTACCACAATGATTACATCTATTCCCTAGTATAGGATTAATTTTTTCTTTTTTTGATTTATTATTTCTTGTTTTTCCTTCAATGTTAATGATTTTATTAGTCTTTGTCACTAATTTGATGTTATTGTTTTCTATCATGAATTTAGTTCCTGATTTATTAGTGTTGGTTCATCCTGCATATCCAAGACCCTCATATTTTGGTCTTATTATTGGTATAATTAGCTCTTTCATTATTTATCCATGTTTTCCCAAAATTGTGTCTCTATATCTTTATTATACCTTTCAAAATAGCTAAAATGATCATAATACTAATCCCTATCAACATCAACACAAATCTGAGCATCACTATTCCTATCATCGTTTGAATCTCTGTCATCATCAATTTTGATAGTATAATTTTTTATGACCAATTACAAAATATACTCAAATCATCTGAGTTGCAATCTATATCTTTTTTTTGTCACAACATGCATTTACTATCATAGGTTCCAAGTCTTTATTGGATTCCTCATTACTTGATAAAAGACATATGTGATTTGCCATAAGATTTTTTCTTATAGATTTTTATTGTGGAACATACCCTATCTAATTACTTTAATCTCTCTAATTCTCTTTAGGATATTTTTGGTCGTGACCATTCCTTGTCAATGCATTATACTTACAATATTTTGTTGAAGAACACAAGCTTATACTAAGAGGGGGGTTAAACAGTATAAGACCACTTTTTACTTTTCTTTCTCAAACAATAATATCCAATATATAAATGGCAATATCAATAGTAGTAATCAAGCAATGCATAAATCACCACACACAATAGAGACACCAATTTAACGTGGTTCACCCAATATGGGCTACTCCATGGAGAAAATATTTCACTAAAATTTTCTCAACAAATCTCTTAGAAAACCTTTCCCTATTACAATGTTTATGAACCTCTGTCCAAAAGAGACACCAATCCCCTAATCAAGTTTGTGGATTTTTATCCACTGGAGACACCAATCTCCTCTACTAGTTTGTGGATATCTATCCATAGGAGAACTCCTTCTCCTCTGCTCTAGCTGGTGATCCTCTAGAAGACTACTACCTCCACTACACTGGCTTGTGGATATATCTCCATTGAATACTCTTGTCCTCACTCAAAAGACCTATCCTCACTTCCCTAGCTAATGGATCTCTATCCACATGATACTACTATCCTTTGCTCTATCACCTCCAAAGCTTGATATCATATCTATCTCAAATCTGCACTAAACACAGTCCTTTGGTCTAGCACAAATCTGCTTAATATATGTCTTTAATCTGCACTAAATATAGTCCTTTGGTCTAGCACAAATTCTGCTCAATATTTGTCTTTGATATGCACTAAACATAGTACTTTGGTCTAGCAAAAATCTACTCAATATCTATCTCTGATATGCACTAAACACAATCCTTCGGTTTAACACAAATCTGCTCAATATATTTCCTTGGTTTAGTACAAACTTGTCCTTAAATCTACACCAAACTTTTTCCTCAAATCTATCCTAAAGCCTTAACACAATGCTTGATTTAATCACAAATCAAATCTACTAGATTCGCCCCAAACCTTAACTCAAGGTTTGAACAAATCAATCAATCAAATATTCTCTCAAGTCTTTTCAAAGGCTTACCTCAAATATGCTCTACAAGTCCTCACTAGAACTTGTCCAATCTGCTCAACAAATATTCACCAAGACTTACCTTAAATCTGCTCAACAAGTCCTCACTAGAACTTGTTCAATCTGCTCAACAAGTCTTCACCAATACTTACCTTAAATAGACTCAACAATTCCTCAACATAACTTATCCAATTTGCTCAACAAGTCTTCACCAGTACTTACCTCAAATCTTCTCAATAGGTCCTCACTAGAACTTGCTCAATCTATTCAACAAGTCTTCACCAAGACTTACTTCAAATATGCTCAACAAGTCCTCACTAGAACTTGCTCAATATGTTCAACAAGTCTTCACCAAGACTTGTCTTAAATCTGCATTGTAAGCTTCCACAAAAGCTTACTCAACTCAACTCACTCTATTATAGAAAACCTCTTCAATCACACAAACAAGCTTCACACAAAATCTTGTTTTAATCTCACAGAATATAGAGAATGGTTAGAGACTTAATATGCTTCTCACTCATAACAATTCTCAATCACTTTCAAACTCTCTTGTTCAACCATAGAAACATATAGAGAATGGTTAGAGACTCAATATGTTTCACACTCAATAACTTTCAATCTCTTTCTCAAATTAGTAAAGAATAAAGAACAATTTGTTTCACAGAACTTGAGATATCACTCCAAAACTTCCAATCAACTAAGCTCAATCAACTCCACTCAACCAATCACTCAATGAAAGCTAATTCAACACTCCTTATCAAACAAACTTCACATAACAATGATACTCATGATCTTTCACAAACCCTAGTTTAAGATAGTTCTCATAACAATGATACTCATGATCTTTCACAAACCCTAGTTCAAGATAGTTTTCAACTTCACATAACAATGATACTCAATATTTCCAACAATGCTTATCAAACAAGGTTTCTAGTATCAAATTTCATTCTAGAAAATCTACATCAATCAACATTGGATATCTCAAAACCAAACTCAACAATGCTTATCAAACAATCCTTTTCACTCCAACTTAGCATTCACATCCAACAATATTCCACTCACAAGGAAGATATTGTTGGCAATTTTGGGTACCTTGGGTACATTGCCTTTGCTCTAAGTGTAGATGTTGTCATTGATGTCAAGAAGGTCTTGAAGCAATTTGGTTTGATGTCAAAGAATGTGTTTTGATGTAGGTTTCAGTTTGGACAGTGAGTTTCCAAGAAGATCAGAGTAGCCCGAGTTGCAAAAGATCAAGAAAAAGACAAGTAAGAAAAAGTATGCAGGTGGCTGGAAAAATTATCGCGATTTCACGACATATTTTAGGAGAGAGAAAGTGCTGGAAAAACTGTCACGATTTCGTGACATGTTTGAGGAGAGAGAAAGTGCTGGAAAAACTGTCACGATTTCGTGACATGGTTGAGGAGAGAGAAAGTACTGACAAA
The DNA here is from genome assembly GCA_028583015.1 of Wollemia nobilis. NCBI lineage: Eukaryota > Viridiplantae > Streptophyta > Pinopsida > Araucariales > Araucariaceae > Wollemia > Wollemia nobilis. The sequence goes on from JAQPPZ010001195.1 coordinate 13,906,730, forward strand.
ACTGTCACGATTTCGCGACATGTTTGAAGAGAGAGAAAGTTCTAGCAAGTCTGTCGTGATTTCGCGACATGCTGAAAAAAAGAGAAGAAGTTGGCAAAACTATCGTGATTTCACGACATGTTGGCAGAGAAGGAGAGCAAGTTGGAAAGTGTCGCGATTTCGTGACATGTCGCATTTTCGCGACTCGAAAAGTGCAGGAAGGCAGAGAAGGAAAAGTGTCACGATTTTGCAACATTCTACAAAGAAAGTTGTACGGATGAAAAAGTGTCACGATTTCACGACATGATGCTGAAGAGAGAGTCCGCAAAGAGAACTGTCGCAATTTTGTGACAAGTTCGAAAAGAGAGAAAGTTACATGTAAAATGTCACGATTTTGCGACATGCTGCAAAGGTCGAGTTGAGGACTATCGTGATTTCGTGGCATGCTGAAAAGATCGAAGTGAGAACTATCACGATTTCATGACATGCAGCGAAGGAAAGAGTTTGATATGAGAAGCATCACGATTTCACGACAGGTAGTAGAGAAAGTGTACGGAAGCTGAAAGCATCGCATTTTCGCGACAAGATGGAGGAACAGCTTATGGATGTCGAAAATGTCATGATTTCGTGACAGGTTGAGATGGCAGCATTCAGTTGGAGAAAGTGTCACGATTTCATGACAGAAATAGTTAGCAAGTCTTCAACAGAAGAAGCGTCGTGATTTCACGATGAATTCAGGAAGGAAGAGCTCGAAGGTGAAAGCGTCACGATTTCGTGACTTGTTCCAGTTTTGTGGGCATAAGGCAGAGAAAAGCTTAAGGCAGCGAAAGTGTCATGATTTCGTGACATGTTTCGTTTTTGTTGGGGCAAGCCGAGAAAAAGTTAAAGAAGCAAGAAATGTCACGATTTCACGACAGAAGTGAAGATGACGTCAGCAGAGGCAAAAGTGTCATGATTTCATGATAGAAGCTGAGAAGGATGCCATGAAGATAGAAGGGTCGCAATTTCATGACAAGAGTATAGATGACATCAGCAGAAGCAGAAAGTGTCACGATATCATGACAAAAACTAATAGGAAGCCAAAAGAAGCAAAAGTGTCACGATTTCGCGACAGCAGGCAAAAGAAGGTGTACGGATGTAAAAGTGTCATGATATCGCGACATGTTGTAGTTTCACGACGGAAGCTACAGGGAAGTGACAGAGGCAGCAGAGGCGGTTGAAGCCAACAAAGTTAAATCTGGGCCGACGAAGATTAGGGTTTTGCAGCCAACGATATTTAGGGTATCAACCGACTAAAGATTAAGTTTTTGATCATGAATTAATGCTATAAAAGGAGGACTATTTTTGAGTTTCAAGGCATCGAATGTGTGTATCGAATTTGCGCAAGTGAATTCTACTGTGCGCAAGAGAGTGAGTCGAGTCGAATCGATCGAAGTGTGCGTTCGAAGTGTGATATTCGTAGATAGAGTGCGGGAGAGAAGTGCGATCATCGAGAGGCAGAGTGTGCAAAGTCTGTGCTACTGTGTTTGTGCGATCAGTGCAAAAGTAGTCTCGACCAAGTGTGACTGTAACAGAACAGAGAAAGAGGAAGAGGACAGACTTGTGCCAGACCGAAGAACTGTGTTTGGTGCAGATCAGATAGAGGACATATGTGCTAGATCGAAGGAGCTGTGTTTAGTGCATATTTGAGGACCAGCTTTGTGGTGATAGAGTTGAGGATAGAGATCTCCAACCAGATCAGGGAAGATAGGTGTCTTCTATGGATAGAGTTCCACTTGCTAAGGGCGGAGGAGGTAGAGGTCTTCTAGAGGATCACCAGCCAAAGCAGAATTAGGGGAAGGTATCTCCTTTGAGCAAGAGGCTCATAAACATTGTAATTGGGAAGGTTTCCCAAAGAACTATGATATAACTTTTAGAGAAAATTTTTATTCGTGGAGTAGCCCACCTTGGGTGAACCACGTAAATTGTTGTGTCACTTTGTGGATGATGTTTTGTGCATTGCTTGATTACTGCTGTTAATACTACTATCTATTTTTTGCATAACATTGAATTGAAAGTTGATTTGAAAGAAAAAATTAAAAGTGGTCTTATACTGTTCACCCCCCCCTCTCAGTATAAGCTTGTGTTCTTCAGATATGCCCATACCTTTGTTTTGAAGAAGATTTTATTCTCAAAACCTGTCTCAATCACACTCACTCTTTTTGCCAATCTCAAAGGTTAGATAGCAAAAATCTATCCTTAATATTTTCTTTCAAAAATATTTCACCAAGTCAAAATATCAAAAATCAACTATGCCTTATTTCTCCTTTCAAATCAATTTTTATAATATGACTTTATTTCAACAAAAACATCTAACACCCTTGGCACCCTTATTACTCCTTTTAACCACTTAAAAATCAAACACACAAATTAAAACTTTGCATACCCTTTTATCTCCCTCTTATAACTCATAAACCCTTTTAACTATGCAAATTTTAATTAACAAGACCTTAGGAAATTAAAAAATTAATTTCCACCTTTGCAATTTTTGGATGCAATGTTTAAACCTTAGCAATAGCGCATACCTTGTAATCTTACCCAAAAATACTTCGGTGGGATTCGATCTATCGATCCCCTTCTCCCAAGCGCCTCCGCACAGCGCACGCCCACCAAGTGGGCTACGTGCCTTCACATGACGAGTAAGGCTCACGCCTTCCTCTTTAACCTCTCCAACGATGCAAAAGTCAAATCGAACTTCTACCTTCCAAAACCACTATCGCACAGATTCGAAGCCGTGACCTGTCACCTTCAAGCGACTTACCACTGCCTTAGATGCCAACCATACTACCAGTTCTTTTACATTGTTATCGATGTTCCTCTCTCCCTTGTTCCTTGGTCTACCTCCTCAAAGGGTTAAAAAGCACATGCGATTTTCTTCCTTAGTCCTTGGCGCATGATTTCCTTTGCATTCAAATGGATCGCATGGATACCTTCCCAAGGTGGAACTTACCACCTTATATATGCTTTATTAATTTTTAAAGCACGTCGGCGCTTTTACTTATCTCAAATTTGATTTAATTCGAATTTCGAATTATGGCACTTTTAAATTAATTTAAATTTAAATTTTACCTTAGGGTAAAATATTTAAATTTAAATAATTTAAACTTAGGGCTTTATAAACCTTTACATGGGTCTTTTGGAGAAATAATAATTTTATCACTCCATAACCTTTGTTTCTCTTCACACCAAACTATAACCGAAAAATATTATAATATTATTATTTTTATCAACCTGCTTCTTTGCCTTGCTGGAAAAACCACTGGAGGACATTAATAACACCGGAATTTGGACATCAACCTTTTGACATAAATGCATGGATGACATTGAAACTTGGTCATCATCCTCATGACATTAATGACGACAAACCTTGCTTTCTTCTTGACATCAATGACAACAAACCTTGCTCATATTTCCAACAATCTCCCCCTTTGTCATTGATGGCAACCCATTTTTCTTTTACCATTTCCTTTACCTTTTTTGTTCTGCTTCCCCTGAGAAACTGCTCCCCTGACTGAATGCTCTCCCCCTAACTCAAATATCTCCCCCTTTGACATCAATGGCAAAGGGTCACCTTTGGGGCTCGGGGCTAAGAATGAGACTCTTAGCTTAGCCCCTCCCCACCTCCTCTTGAGGTGGTTAATTTTGGGGTGGGAGTATTTCTACTCCCAACAAGCACTGATCTTTACCTTTGTCCACTTTCTTCCTCAACTGATCCTTTTGATTCCTCTGACTATTCTTGTTCCTGCTTGTCTCTGGAATTTTTGCTCTACACCACTTTGTTGTATGCCCATAATTATTGCACTTATAACACTTAATGTTGTTATTCCTTGGAGGTGCAACTATCTTGAAGTTTCTTCTGGTGAAGCCATATCCATTTCTATCATGAACCCTACAATTTACTGCCTTGTGACCAAACTGATTACAAGAGTAGCAATACCCTTGAAAAAGATGCATGTTTCTAAAATTCCCATATTCTTGTCTTTCATGTGTCCTGCATTGTGAAGCCTTGTGCCCAAACCTATGATATGAGAAGCATCATCCATTGAAACTACCTTGCCTTGACCCCATTGGTCTCTTAGTCTCTTTTACCCTGTGTTGCTTCCTGTTCCATCTGTTCCTCATTTGTGCATTGTTCCTTTTCCTGTTGAACTCTTTATTGTCCAACTCATCCTCAGAAGTCTCACTTTCTCTTACACTCTCTTCTTCTGAAGCTTCTTCTTCTTTGGAGCTTGATATTGACTCCTCTCCTTGTTTTCTTTGTTCCTGTTCAAATCCAAGTCCTGTTTTGTTTGATGAACACCTTTGTACCTTGATAATCTTGTCTATGGTTTTTGAGCTTTTTCCAAACTTGTGTAGCTTATCTTTAGACTCTTTTACTTCCTTCCTTAGTGAAGCTACTTCTTGCTCTAACCTTTCACATTCTAAAACCTTAGCTTCTAACTTCTCTTTAAACCTCCTTGTCTTAGCTATTGAGTTGGTTAGATCCTCTATAAGCTTTCCTTTCTCTTCATCACATTCTTGAAATTTAAGCTTGAGTTTTGAGTTTTGCTTTCTTACCTCCCTTAGTGCATCAAGGGCATAAATAAGTTCACCTTCAAGATCAACTTCTCCTTTCTCTGATTCTTCCTCTATTTGTTTACCTTTGGGATTATCTTCATTCCTTTCTTATTTATTTCCACTAGAAGTACTCCCTTCTTCTTCTATTGCCATAAGAAGATTTTCTTCTGGTCCTTCAAGTGTATCTTCATATTCATCATCACTGAAACTGAATCCATTCCTTGTACAACTATCTTCAAGATGACCAAAGTTACCACATCTAAAACACTTGAGAATCATTGGTGCCCTTTTTCTAACATCATCCTTTTCTTTTGCTAGAAATAGTACTTCATCTTTATCATCATCTGAGGAACTTTCATCACTATCACTTGAGCTCTTACCTGCCTTGTCTGCATAGAAACTCTTCTTATGCCTTTGGAAAAACTTCTTTCCTTGCTTGCCTTGTCCATCCCTACTTTTCTTTTGGTACCTGTGTTTTCCTGTTTCCCTGTTCTTATGATCCTATTTTTCTTCATCATTGCTATTTCTAGCCTCTGGAAAATCAGATGCATAGTGACCATATTTTCCACAATTGAAACATCTAACTAATTTCGTACCTTTATAATTTCTTGAGTCCTTGTTCTTTCTGCCATAATTTGCTTCTTCATCATTGGATAACTCATTGCTTGAATCTGACTTCTTACCCTTTGTCTTCTTAGTAGCTTTGAAGGTTGCTTCTTTCTGGGGATTAGGTTCCTCTTTTATTCTCATCTCAAAAGCTATGAGAATGCCATGTAATTCATCCCTTGTCAAAATATCAATATCTTTTGACTCTTCTATAGCTAAAATATTTTCACTAAACCTTTTTGGGAGTGACCTTAAAATCTTATCACAAACATTAGATTCTTCAACTTCAAGTCCAAGTCCTTGCATGGAGTTAACAACCTCATCTACACGAAGTAGATAAGCATCAATGTTTTCCTCATCCTTCATTTTTAGGTCTTCAAATATTCTCTTGTAATTTTGCAACTTTACCCTTTTGACCTTTTTATCTCCTTCATATATGCCTTGCAACTTATCCCAAATTTCCTTTGCTGATTTGTAGTGCATAACCTTTATAAACTTTGTTTCATGCAAACCTTTCAAAATTCCATTCATTGCTCTTGAATTGTAATGATGTAGAAGCTTACCATATTTATCTGTAGGTGGAGTAGCTGGTGGTATGTATCCATTCTCAACTGCTTCCCATACCTCATTTCCAAGTGCCATTAGGTGAATCTTCATTCTCATACTCCAAAGTACATAATTGCTCCCATCGAACAATGGTGTTGAATTCCCTGAAGATCCATTCTAAGAATCCATCTATGTTCTTGTGAGCTTTTCCTTCAAGTTGTTAAACTCTTTCGAAGGAACTCACTATGATACCAATTGAAGAACACAAGCTTATACTGAGAGGGGGGTGAACAGTATAAGACCACTTTTTACTTTTCTTTCCCAAATAATATTATCCAATATATCAATGGCAATATCAATAGTAGTAATCAAAGCAATGCACAAATCACCACACACAATAGAGACACCAATTTAACGTGGTTCACCCAATGTGGGCTACTCCACGGAGAAAATATTTCACTAAAATTTTCTCAACAAATCTCTTGGGAAACCTTTCCCTATTACAATGTTTATGGACCTCTGTCCAAAGGAGACACCAATCCCCTAATCAAGTTCATGGATCTCTATCCACAAGAGACACCAATCCCCTCAACTGGTTCATGGATCTCTATCCACAGGAGAACTCCTTCTCTTCTCTGGCTGGTGATCCTCTAGAAGACTACTGCCTCCACTACACTGGCTTGTGGATCTCTCTCCACTGAAGACTCTTGTCCTCACTCAGAATACCTATCCTCACTACCCTGGCTAATGGATCTCTATCCACTGGAGACTACTATCCTCTGCTCTATCACCTCCAAAGCTTACTCTCAACTCTATCTCAAATTTGCACTAAAATCCCTACAACTCAACTCAAAAAATACCCCAAAATCTCTCAATATCTGTCTCACTAAACATAGTCCTTCGTCTAGACAAATTCTCAATCCCTAGCACAAACCTCACATAAACTTATCCTCAAATCTATCCTCAAGCCTTAACACAAAGCTTGACTTAATCATAAATCAACTCTACTAGATCTACCCCAAACCTTAACTCAAGGTTTGAACAAATCAATCAATCAACTCTACTCTCAAGTCTTCTCAAAGACTTACCTCAAATATATCCACAAGTCCTCACAAGAACTTGTCCAATCTACTCAACAAGTCTTCACCAAGACTTACCTCAAATTTGCTCAACAAGTCCTCACTAGAACTTGTCCAATCTACTCAACAAGTCTTCACCAAGACTTACCTCAAATCTGCTCAACAAGTCCTCACTAGAACTTGCTCAATATGCTCAACAAGTCTTCACCAAGACTTACCTCAAATATCTCAAGTCCTCAATAGAACTTTCTCAATATATTCAACAAGTCTTCACCAAGACTTATCTCAAATCTACATTGTAAGCTTCCACAAAAGCTTACTCAACTCAACTCACTCTATTACAAAAAACCTCTTCAATCACACAAACAAGCTTCACACAAAATCTTGTTTTAATCTCACAAAACATATAGAGAATGGTTAGAGACTCAATATGTCTCTCATCATCCCCACTCTTCACCCAAAAATATAGAGAATGGTTAGAGACTCAATATGTTTCACACTCAATCACTTTCAATCTCTTTTCAAATCAATTAAGAATAAAGAACAATTTGTTTCACATAACTTGAACTATCACTCCAACACTTCCAATCAACTAAGCTCAATCAACTCCACTCAACCAATCACTCAATGAAAGCTTAGTCAACAATGCTTATCAAACAAATCTCACATAACAATGATACTCATGATCTTTCACAAACCCTAGTTCAAGATAGTTCTCAACTTCACATAACAATGATACTCAATATTTCCAACAATGCTTATCAAACAAGGTTTCTAGTATCAACTTTCATTCCAGAAAATCCACATCAATCAACATTGGATATCTCAAAACCAAACTCAACAATGCTTATCAAACAATCCTTTTCACTCCAACTTAGCATTCACAACATCCAACAATATTTCACTCACAAGGAAGATATGCCCATACCTTTGTTTTGAAGAAGATTTGATTCTCAAAACCTGTCTCAATCACACTCACTCTTTTTGCCAATCTCAAAGGTTAGATAGCAAAAATTTGTCCTTAATATTTTCTTTCAAAAATATTTCACCAAGTCAAAATATCAAAAATCAACTATGCCTTATTTCTCCTTTCAAATCAATTTTTATAATATAACTTTATTTCAACAAAAACATCTAACACCCTTGGCACACCTTATTACTCCTTTTAACCACTTAAAAATCAAACACCCAAATTAAAACTTTGCATACCCTTTTATCTCCCTCTTATAACTCATAAACCCTTTTAACTATGCAAATTTCTAATTAACAAGACCTTAGGAAATTAAAAAATTAATTTCCACCTTTGCAATTTTTGGATGCAATGTTTAAACCTTAGCAATAGCGCATACCTTGTAATCTTACCCAAAAAGACTTTGGTGGGATTCGATCCATCGATCCCCTTCTCCCAAGCGCCTCCGCATAGCGCGCGCCCACCAAGTGGGCTACGTGCCTTCACATGATGAGTAAGGCTCATGCCTTCCTCTTTAACCTCTCCAATGGTGCAAAAGTCAAATCGAACTTCTACCTTCCAAAACCACTATCACATGGATTCGAACCCGTGACCTATCACCTACAAGCGACTTACCACTGCCCTGGTTGCCAACCGTGCTACCAACGCTTCTACGATTTAATCGATGTTCCTCTCTCCCTTGTTCCTTGGTCTGCCTCCTCAAAGGGTTAAAAAGCACATGCGATTTTCCTCCTTAGTCCTTGGCGCATGATTTCCTTTGCATTCAAATGGATCGCATGGATACCTTCCCAAGGTGGAACTTACCACCTTATATATGCTTTATTAATTTTTAAAGCACGTCGGCCCTTTTACTTATCTCAAATTTGATTTAATTCAAATTTTGAATTATGGCGCTTTTAAATTAATTTAAATTTAAATTTTACCTTAGGGTAAAATATTTAAATTTAAATAATTTAAACTTAGGACTTTATAAACTTTTACATGGGTCTTTTGGAGAAATAATAATTTTATCACTCCATGACCTTTGTTTCTCTTCACACCAAACTATAACCGAAAAATATTATAATATTATATATTATAATATTATTATTTTTATCAACCTGCTTCTTTGCCTTGCTGGAAAAACCACTGGAGGACATTAATAACATCGAAATTTGGACATCAACCTTTTTGACATAAATGCATGGATGACATTGAAACTTGGTCATCATCCTCATGACATTAATGACGACAAACCTTACTTTCTTCTTGACATCAATGACAACAAACCTTGCTCATATTTCCAACATTTGTATTATGTCCTTCTTTTTCACAAATATGATAATACTTCTTTTGTTTTTGGTTTTGTGATGAAGTGCAAAATCCTTTTTCTAATACAAGAGCCTTATTGGATGACTCATTTCTCAATTGATTTTCAAGTTCATATTACTGAAGAATATTTATTAATTCCTCAAATGACACCTTTATTTTTGATACTAGAATAATTGTGACCAACATTTTGAATAATTTAGGAAGTTCTCAAACTACAACTGAAACTAGGAGTTGATCTTCAACCTTTTTCTACTAAGGTATGCAATTTTGATTTTAATTATGATATCCTTAAAAAAAAAAATATTTTCTCCATCATGAACTTTTAGTGCATACAATTATGATTGTTGTTGTAGAATGGTTGCCTTATTCTTTTCTTCAAATATCATACATAATTTTCCGATGTAGTTTTTGAAGTTTTTGCTTCACTAATGTGTGCTTGAATTTCATCAGATATGCCAAATAGAATTAACATAAGAACTTTAGCATTATCATCTTTGAATTTTTGAATTCCTATTTCATCTTCAGGAATTTTTCTTTGCCCTTCCACCACATCCCAATTTTTTTCAACAATAAGTATTGACCTCATTTTATTTTTCCATGGGGTAAAATTAGGCCCTTTTAATAATTGAGATTCAAAAAAGAAAATTTTTGTATTTGTCATTTCCTTTGAAGTTGATGACCTTATAGCTCCAGAATTTTGAAAACTAAATTTTACAAATTTTTTAATTTTCTAAACCTTTAAAGTAGAAACCCTTATGTCTCCCTCATTTTAAATAAACCAAAGTTTTTAAATTAAATCCTATGAAGTAGTAATCCTTATGTCTCCTTAATTTTTAGAAATTAAGAAAAAATGAATTTTACAAATTTTATTTCCTAATTTTGATGTTGAATACCTTTTGACTCCCAACTTAATTAATTTTACAAATAATCTATTAATTCAAAAATTAATAAAGCAAATCTAAAAACTGATTAATAAAGCAAACTTGATAATTCCTACTTATCACTCCATAAATTAACTTTACTCTATCAAAGCATTAATTTATTTTATTCAACCTTATCACTCCTTAAACCTAATAAAATATTAAATTATTTATTCAACCTTATCCCTCCTTAAATTAGCTTGGAAACCCTAATAATAGAGATTACCTTCCAAAACTATAGAATGTGTGTCTTGACTCCCTTGAACTCTGTAGATGTTTAATTGCCTTGTCTTCCTTGTGTTTCGTTTTCTCAAGCATGCAAATAGGCTTTAACTAATTTTTTTAATTGTAATACTCCTTCAAATGGACATTTCGATTTGAGCAAGCAAAATGTTTGATTATCTCAACGTTTGTTTGAATTCAATGTTAAATGGTTATCTAATGATTTTTTGCTTCTCTACAAGCATGTTACTGCCAACTTTCAATGATGCATTCTACCAATCCTTCACTCAAATTTTTGGTGTCATATATGTAATATGTTTGAACAAATTTTGGTACTTCTATCCCATGCAATAGCATTTCCTATTTTCTATGTAACCTTGGTTACGACTCTTCTATTTCCAGTGACTCTTGGAGTTTACCTTCTACGACTGCAACTCTTCTCCTTCTAGCAATGGCACTTGGAATTCTTCTTTTGCAGCAATGGCACTTGGAATTCTTCTTTTACGACAATGGCACTTTGAATTCTTCTTTTGCAATAGTGGATTCCAACAATGGCATGACTTAGCTATGTCCTTATATTTCTTTATTGCTTAGTTCTTGGCATACTAATAGTTGCTTATGATTAATCTAATGATGTTCTTTACTTTTAGGTCAAACAACACTCATGGATATGTTAGCGATGGATGTTGTAATTCTATCTTGCACTTTCATATTGACATAGGTAAAATGGTTGCACTATTTATTTGGATATCTCTCAATGTACCTTAAGACATTATATCTTGAGTTGCACCATGAGACTTTAACCTTGTAGCTACACCCTGAGGGTTTTAATCCTTGGGTGTCTTTGACTTCAAAATGGTTGCTTGTTGGCTTGTTGTAAATTCTCCTACAATTTAGGATCTTTCCTCAATCTCTTTCACTTTTTTCAATATTTTTAGATCTTCTACACTTCCATGAATTTTAGCGTTGGAGTCTTAATAGAGTTTCATTGTCTAATAGCTCTTTTGTGTTATCCTCTTATATCTTTATCTCCATAATCTTCTATAGTAGTTGCTTTAATATTGACCTCTTTTCTTTTTTTCTATAAATTCAAATAGAGATACTTTCTATCTATCATAATGAACCTTTCTCTTTCACCGTAGGCTTCTTATACAGGCCTCTTTTCTCTTTTCTATAATGGCCTTTCTTATTCGGATCTCTTTTTCTCAAAGGATCTCTTCCTTGACCTCTTAGGTCTATATCTTCTATATTGGTTTCTTGAACCAATGTCAAGGTCAATATGACATGTATCTTCTAAAATTTTCCTTTAAGACCTCTATATCAATATAAATATCAAGGTATATCTTCAATACCTAAATCAATAATAGTTTGTAACTTCTTTGCACTTAGGCAATCTTACTTCTTTGTTCGATGCATTGTCTGCCTTATGACAATCTTGCTTTTAGGCTACATTCCTCTTGAATACTGCCTTCTACTCTTACATGTTTACATTGCTCCAATGCTTGTTGGCTTATATATATCTCAAACTCTTTATACCTTAAATATTCTTCTCTTATTCTATGCTTACGTTCTCTTATTCTCTAAGTCTCTTACTTTGATTCTTCTCATGAACCTTCATTTCTTCTCTATATTCAATCCTCTTTTTTCTCCATTAATATGGGGCTTGTAAACGGTGTAACAACCGTAATTTCAAACCCAATTTTTTTTAGGTTTTAACTTAACCAAGATATTCCAAATAAATTCTACAAAAGCTTTTTACCATATTTCGAGTCTTTAGATGCTGCAGCATCCCTCGGGTGGATAGGAGTGGCTAGCTCTCCCATGACATGTTTTGGGGTTTACCTTATACACTATTCATATAGCTGAAAGGATGCCTTTGTGTGGTCACCTCATTTACATTCTCTCTTTTGAAGTACATTTTGACCATAATGTGTGGGTTAACCCTATCTCATTCATTTGATAAAAGAGACGCCAAATTCTATACTAGTGTTAGTCATTCCTTACTAGAATTTGGGAGAAAGCTTATTATAGTTTTATACACCTCATTTAGTATAAAACTAGTATGCACCATTAAACTTTCCTTCGGATAACTTAATGGAGGTGATTATCTAGCATGTGGTATCTTCTATATTATCACCCATCAATCCGTTGGGGTTTCTAATTATTACCACACCAAATGACATCCCCCATAGAAATTCTTTCTCATTCTTTCGGGTTTCTATGACTATCATTTACATGATATCTCTCTCGCATGGGTATCTCACTATCTATTAGAGATCTCATCATAGGAATTTAGTTACAATGGAATTCTAAGCTTACCATATCTCAAAGCACACTTCAGTTATTCGTTACCGAAGTGCCCATTGTAACCTTAAGGGATTATCACATCACATCTCCCTTAATTCTGGTCCTAACCTTAGGGATCTAATTAGTTTGGAATTCTATGGACAACAACCTCTTAAGGCTAGGTCCCCATACCCTAATATGGATCTAATACAATGGTGTAATCCACTTATTTCATTCATCTTAAATTTAGAAGCCACAATAGTATAACCCATATTATATTGCAAGAAATAAAGGTAAGTTATTCATTTATCTTTCTTTGCAATATTACTTCCAATTAAAATCATAATAAAATTAACAATTCCATTTCTTCTTATTCAATTCATAGCAATATATCAATAAATGCTTATAATAATTCCATAACAAGTTCTATCAAAGATACATATATGACACACCATGTATCCTAGTAAACCCTTCCAAGAAAAACCCAACCTTCAAATATCCATCTTTATTTTCATTTGCAAGTTTATTAGCCATTCTACAACAAAGGAATCCATCGTTCCTCTTTATCATAATTTTAATATATTGCATAAGAATCTCCATAATTCTCATGTCTTTTCTTTTCAATAATTATGTAAATTCCTTTTTACAAATGAGGGAACCTCATAATTCCCTCTCATTGATCCCAATTCAATTATCAATCTATCATTACTCAAGAGTTCTTTCTTTGAGTAACTTCTTACAAAGAGTTTTTTGGTGGAACCCCAATAAGTTCCTTTTCTGATATTGGGCCCCATGCCCATTCCCTCATTTGTAATTCATATTACAAAATTTTACCTCATATCAATAAACAATACAAATAGCCAGACATTCTATATTCTAGAAGACTTCATACTTAAACAAATCAAGGATGTTATTCATCATTAAACAAATAACTTCATCTTAGTTCCCAAAAAATAAGTAGGCATATATTCATTTGATTTTTTTTTTGAATTTACATGGTGGAATCAATAGCTGCCACGAATTCGGACAGGCTATCCAGATTTTATGGCTACCACAGAATTCTGCGATGTTCGCCCCAGAAGCCGCCACATAGATCTTTGTGTAGTCCGCCCCTATAACCACCATGCCACAATCATTTTAAACCTTTTACACTATTGAAAGCACCAGGAAAGGGACAAGTATTCAATTTGACGAGGCCTGAGATTTGAACCTTGGACCTTTGCCCCCCTTACGGGGTTTGGTTGAACCAATTGGTCTACACCTCGGACCTGCATATATTCAATTGACAGGTAACATTATTCTTTTCTAATTTTTTCAAAGAATAAGCATGATCCAAATACCAATTTAATTTTTTTGTTATTAAAGCAACCACAACATATATTTGTTTAAAAACGAATCAATCAATATAAGAATTACTCTTTTTCATAAAATAACCTCAACATAAAAATCGATTCAACATCCCATTTGAAATAGTATATGATTATCTACTCCATAGTAGTTTAATCATATTATTTAACCATCCTTAACTATCATGTATTAACCTTATTCTAAAGATTATTTTCTAATAATCAATAATTTCTTTCCCTACGTTAAATTCATTTTACCCTGAAATGAACTATCTTACAACCATAAACTATTTCCTTCTAGTTTGAAGTATGAAACTAATAGATTATCTTCAACTAAATGAGTAATAAACCAACCAAGATAAATAGTTTACTATATACATTTTATGGTCCTTTCTAATCCAAGTAAAGGAAACGTAATTCCCTAAATCTCTTATTTCTCAAAGATTAATATCATTTAATCCACCTTTATCATTCCATATTATAAAACTTGCCTTTATATTTCACTTACACGAAATAAAATCTTCTATTCTCTTAAAAGCATATCAATCATTGTTTGGAGCATTTGAACTCAAGGGTAACTATCAACCAAACCATTGATGCACGTACTCTAAGTATGTCTAAATCTATATGGATGTATGGGATTTTCATGGAGTTACACAAAAGCATTCTAGAGCTTTACAATCAGTCACCTGAAGAGATGATCTGAACAACTAAAATAGCATGTTTGTTATGTGTCAACACAGATTAATCATTCCTATTTGACACCTTGGCATGGCCAAAATATAAGGTGGCCCAACTTAAAATTACTCCCTATTGATCAAAATATTAATTAAAGACCTCACCTCTCTATGTGCCTTCGTGTGGATACCGTTGCATAGACATACTTGACGAATTATGCATACATAGACCCAACCATTACTGTACTAAAGTAAACCTTACAAGTAAGATTATAGTGAGGAAATCAACGTTGGTTGGACATTGATAAAACTCCAATTTTTTCTATAATGTGACCTCCAAAACTAATGTGTGAAGGTGCGCTCCATGAAGAAAACAGATGATGTATAGGGTGGCATTATTACAACGTGGATTTTCCATGTTTCACTCCGGCAATATTCTATAATTTTAAAACCATGCTTTTACTTTCCTTACACAGTTTGAAACAATCTACAATAGATAATTGTAGAGAAGGTTACCTTGCAAACTCATTGAATGACTTGGAGATGACTTTGTAGCATACCAAAGGAAAGATATTTTATTTCTACCACTTTCATTCTTCCAAACTTCAAAAAGCTTTCTTCATGTGGTAAATCCACCCCTAAAATAGAAAACTATCCTCCTTCCTTTCTTCCATCCAAGGTCTTTTTAAATAGGATAGGGTAAGGTTCGTTTATGGAACAGACTCCATAACTACCCCACTTATTTTTTTTTTGGAAACTTTTGATTAGAAATGATACAAAGTCAATTGAATATTTGCAATCATTTTAATTTTCAAGGCATTGGTCACTTTGTTTCCTTATAATAAATCCTTTCATCAAGAAGACCTTAAAAATCTACTTTCTAATTTTGAACATAAGCAATCCTTTACCAAATAAAACTTATAATTTTTAATTTCATAAGCAAATACGATTGCAAAAAAGGCTTATTCCATGAAAACTTAGTAATTCCTTTACTACTAAGCATTATCAATAAGCATCCCTTGGTATTCTATGTTACTTTAAAACTATTTAAAGTAACTTAACTTCTCTTGAAAATTTAGACATAATACCATGCATTCACAACAAGAGAGATAAATGTAAAACACACAAGTTGTAGATTAGGTCTATCTATATGGATATCATGTGTCAAAAGGCTTGGTTATCTTAACCATCAGTACTCTATTCACTCAGGAGAATAACTATTCCTATAAAATACACTTCATTAGTAGTATATATATATATATATATATATATATCCAAAAACTACCAATCATCATATAATCCAATAGTATTTTTCATTTAAAATAACATATAGTTTTATAAGGCTATTTTATGAAAAGTTTGTCAAGGGAGGGTCATGACATACTACCCCCCTTGGACTAAATACAGTCCTTTGTGTTTCTCCAATATCCTGCAATAAAACCAAGATTATATTTTATTTATTCAAATAAATATGGATAATTTATTTGCATATCAACTACTTTTTCCCAAGTAGCATTCTTTTCTAAGTACCAGTCCCACTGGACTTTACACTGTTCTAAAGTTTGGTTCTTCATATTTTTGGAACGAAACTCTAGGATCCTTATAGGTTGTACCTCAATTGTTGCAGGGTCATTTATCTGCAAGTTAGACAAATTTTATACATGGTCAGGATCAACTACATACTTCCTTAGCAGGGATACATGGAAAGTATCGTGGATCTTGGACATATTGAGTGGCAAGGTGAGATGATAGGTAACTGGACTTATCTTCTCGATGATCTCAAATACATGAATCTATGAGAGATGATAGCAAGGCTAAAATGGATTGTATGACCATGTTTTACAGAGAATGGATGCTTTGGCTGGTTTGAGGTAGCAGCTCAGGCACGTGGCCACAGGAAAAAGCAATAAACTGTGAGGTTCCAAAACGTGGATGCAGCAGCTTGGTAGCCCTCTCCACACATCCACGTAGTGCTAATAGACCAATGAACTAGACTACTATGGAGATAACAAGGTAAAATGGGCCAAAATTATGCTTTAAAATATAACTCCCCAAATTTTCTATCGATAAAAGTTCAGAGATATGGGCTAACTCAATAGATCACAGGCTGACTCAACCTAAAATAGGTAAAATAATCAAGATCCACTAGGAGGATTTTTTATTCCTTTTTGAACTAGTCCTAGCCTAAGGAAGAGGATAATCTCCAAACCCAGTGCTTGGCTCTGAATACCAACTGATATGGACACCCTAGAAGGGTCGGATTTGGTAATGAAAATTTGAAGAATTGCATTACAAACTTGGCTATAAATAGCCTAATACATAGCATCGAGAGGAATCCATTGAATAAGATCACATAATTAACCCTATCCAATGATCTACCTACTAACATATATTGATATGTAGATGGCCAACAAATTAAATGCAACATTATTTGTTGGACAACATACAAAATATACAATAAATGATATGTAATATATTAATCCCTATCATATAATTACTTCAGGAAATCCGTGTAGCCAAAATATTTTCTTGGCAAATTTGTCAGCCACTATAACTACATCATCCTTAGTACTTTTGGGAATCAAGTGTGCACCCTTGGTCTTGTCTACTACTACAAGGATTACATCATGTTGGAATCTATTCTTAGGCAGTCCCTTAATAAAGTCCATAGATATTACCTAGCATTTCTAAATAGGTATATCATGTGGGTATAAAAAGCCTACTGGATGTCAGTGTTCAGTCTTCACCTTCTGACATTCTATACATCTAGTGATAAATTCATTTATGTCCTTCATTCCTATCCAATAGAAGGTCTTTTTCATGTTTTCCCTCATTTTGGTCCCTCCAAGATGAGCCAAATAAGGAGATCTATGTGTCTCTCACATAATATTCCTTCTTAAGTCACCATTTTTTGGTATGACAACCTTGTCCTTATAGCATAAGAGCCCATATTGAATGTCATAATCTTTAGCTTCTCTAGGAATTCTTGCCATCTTTACATGAATATCATTGCAAGACCGATCTTGGGTTTGCATCTCTCTGACTTGGTCCATCAAGTCTATATGGCTACGAGATATAACAGCTCTATATACCTTCGTCTACTCAAGGTTTTCGTAACTTTGTTCTCCTTACCTTTGATATAATCTATACCAAAATCGTATTCTACTAGGAAATCAATTTATTGTCTTTGGCGTGCATTCGATAATGGTTGAGTAAAGATATACTTCAAACTCTATTGATCAATTCTGAGCTCATATGGTTTTCTTAGCAAATAGTGTCACCACATCTTAAGAGCATGCACCACTGCGACTAGGTCCAAGTCATGCGTAGCGTAATTTAATTCATGTTTCTTGAGTTTCCTTGACTCTTACACAACCATTGATTCCTCTTAGGATAAAACTCCCCCCAATCCTTCTAATGATGTTGTTAATAAACTTTGAGCCTCTAGCTCTAATTTATTAACGGTTGCACAAGTTGTAAAAATCTAGTGATACATGGTGGATGAGTTTGTGTTTACAGTTGATGGAGTTGATCGGTAACGTAGATGGTGCCTATATCCTATTTTTAGGTACATATATCCCATATTAAGGTGCCTATATTCCATCAGCAGGCACCTATATCCTATCAAAAGGTACCTATATCCTGTTTGGAGGCACTTATCTTCCATTTTCAAGCACCTATCTTCAAGTTTCAGGTGCCTATCTTCCAATTTTAGGCACATGTCTTCTAGTTTCAGGTGCATATATTCAATTGACTAGTTTGACTGCACATACCTATTTGACTACACACTGAGACTTTTTGACTAAAGACCTTCACAGTTTTTGATGGCAAAGCGAAAACTATTTTTTAAAATAAATAATATTTTTATTTTCTACGGCACTTATTTAAATATTGTTTAAATATTTCTCTTTTTGTGAGCTACCTAGATTCTAACATGTAAAATCTTACGAATCTGGGCAGATAGTTGAGAAGATATGAAAGAGTTCGACAAGTAGGTAAGATTATGTGTAGTCTTACCATTTTAATAAATCCGCATCAGAAATTTGAAGATCTGGGTAGTAGAAAAATCTCTCACAGAATCAGCAAGTTGGTGCGATGTCAACTATCTTAAAGGGGGATGTAATGAAACGTGCAGTGTTAGCTACACGTGGGTTGTACAAAGACTTTAAGACTACTCGCAGTGAGGAGGAACATTCCATTTGCATGGCTCGGTGGTCAAAAGTTACCAAATATTTTAGATAGTCATAAATATGGCCATCTACCACTTTGGGCTTAATTTGTAAAGTCATGCAGGCTATATTTTTATTATCTACAAATATCAGTTGTCGTGTACTCTATTTTAGTCAAAAATTACCAAAATCTGCACGTAGTTAATTACTACCAACTACCAATAATTTAAAATTAAATTATAAGTATCACGTGCTCTATTTAACAACACCACATGTACATTGTAAACTCGGCTTTTGGTCCTTGAGTTTTTTTGGCTCAGGCTTTTGGCCTTGGTGGGTTGATTCACTGCCAATATTTATTGGCCTATGTAACACCACAGATTTAATATAGAGATTGTTTTCAAATGTACCTGTGTATATTTAGCTTGGTCAAATTGCATGTGGCATTGGCCTTTGGTTCACCAACCTTAGCTCTTGTAATTATTTTCAAAATTTGTTTTGTTTTCGGGTGTGTTGCATTACGTCTAGGCAGATTTAATATCAAGGAATGTTATGGTTGTATACTGTGTATATTTAGCCCTGGTTGGATTGCATGTGGCATTGGCCCTTGGTCCACCTTGCCTTACCTCTTGCAATTGTTTCATGCTTCATGTTACGTTTCCCCATCATGTTTTTCATGCATTTGTGATGAATCACTTCGACATTTTTATTTCGACGCAATCGCCTCCTTTTACCTATTCATTTTCATGTTTATTTTGTTGTTTCTACGTTTTTTATTTTTCCCCTTCTCCTTTTTCGTTGACAGGTTTATTTTATTTTTAGTTTATAGTTTTTCTTTTTTAGTTTAGTTTTATATTTTTATTTTTATTTCTCTACAAGTCCACAATTTTTGTTTTATTTTTATTTTTTTATTTTTATTTCCTGTGTGTTTTGTTTAGAATAATTTTTATTTTATTTTATTTTTTAGCTTAGTTTTTATTTTTATTTTTTTTGTTTCGTTGTTTTCTTTATTTTTCGATAAGTAATCGTAGTTTTTTTTAATTTTAGAGTTTGTTTAGTTTTTTTTATTAAGTTTGCAGGCCAGTAAGTTTAATTTTTATTAATTTTAATTTTAATTTTTGTTTTCTAGAGTCGGCTCTCTCTGGAGGTGTTTTCCTCTCAGGCACTCCTACACGAGAGGGAAATTCCCATGTTGGTGTTGTGTGCGGGTGTAAGTGTAGGCGTACATTTTCAAACATTAACAATTTTGACACGCCTGATGGGATCGATCTACATTTTACTATGAAATATTTGCATAGATTCATTATGTTTTAAATCAGTCAAGATTTGGTGTTTGTCTTGACTGTTATCTACTTATTAAAGCATTTTTTGTAAGCACCTGGTGACTCTGTTGAAAGAACTGAGCCCAATCTGCCTTATTTTTTGTTCTTTCATTTTTTGAAAGATCTTTATTACTATGTGTTTTAGTTTCATGGGTTTTTTGCAAATCTGCTACGTGTAGATTTTTGGGATCTGTTTAAAATCTAACAATATTTTTGATTGTGTGCCTAATGGATGCTAAGGCCACTTGGTCTTCTGGGTTCTTTTCACATTGCAGGCATGTGTCCCTTATGAGTAGTCCAAATGTTAATAAATTTTGAGTCTCTCACTCTAATTTATTAACGGTTGCACCAGTTGCAAAAATTCGATGATATGTGGTGGACGAGTTCGTGTTTGCAACTTATGGAGTTGATCGGTATATGCAAATAGTGCATATATCCCATTTTCTTCCATTTTCAAGCATCTATCTTCTAGTTTCAAGCACCTATCTTCCAGTCTTAGGTTCCCGTCTTCCAATTTCAGGCACCTATCTTCCAGTTTTAGGTGCATATATTCAATTAACTAGTTTGAGTGCACATACCCAGTTTGACTACACACGAAGACTTTTTTATTGAAGACCTTCGTAGTTTTTTATGGCAAAGCAAAAATTATTTTTTTAAATAAATAATATTTTTATTTCATGCGGTATTTATTTAAATATTGTTTAAATCCTTCTCTTTTTATGAGTTGCCCAGATTCTAACATGTAAAAACTTACGAATCTGGGCAGACAGTTGAGAAGATGTGTAAGAGTCTGACAAGTAGGTAAGATTATATGTAATCTTATCATATTAAGAAATCCATGTGGGAAATTTGAAGATATGGGCATCAAAAAAATCTTTGGCAGCATCAACAAGTTGGTGCAATGCCAACTATCTTAAAGGGGGATGTAATGAAACATGCAGTGTTGGTTGTACGTGAGATGTACGAAGACTTTAAGACTACTAGTAGTGATGAGGAATGTTCCATTTGTGTGGCTCGACGATTAAAAGCTGCCAGATCCTGTAGGTAGTTGTAAATGTGGTCATCTACCACTTTGGGCTTAATTTGTAAAGTCATGCAGGCTATATTTTTATTATATGCAAATTTTAGTTGTGTGCTCTATTTTAGTCAAAAACTGGTAAAATTTGCACGTAGTTTATAACTTCCAACTGCCAATAATTTTAAATTAAATTGTAAGTGTCGCATGCCCTATTTAACAACACCACGTGCACATTGTAAACTTGAATTTTGGTCCTCGAGCTTTTTGGCTTAGGCTTTTGGCACTGGTGGGTTGATTCACTGCCAATATTTGTTGGCCTATGTAACACCACGGATTTAATATAGAGACTATTTTCAAATGTACCTGTGTATATTTAGCTTGGTCGAATTGCATGTGGCATTGGCCCTTGGTTCACCAACCTTACCTCTTGCAATTGTTTTCAGAATCTGTTTTATTTTTTGGTGTGTTGCATTGTGTTCGAGTAGATTTAATATCGAGGATTGTCACGATTGTATACTGTGTATATTTAGCCATGGTTGGATTGCATGTGGCATTGGCCCTTGGTTCATCTTGCCTTACCTCTTGCAATTGTTGCATGCTTCATGTTACGTTTCCCCATCGTGTTTTTCATCCAATTGTGGTGAATCACTTCACCATTTTTATTTCAGCACAATCACCTCCTTTTGCCTATTTATTTTCGTGTTTATTTCGTTGTTACTACGTTTTTTATTTTTTTCCTTCTCCTTTTTCCTCGACAGGTTTATTTTGTTTTTAGTCTGTAGTTTTTTATTTTTTAGGTAAATTAAATAGTTTAGTTTTTTTTTATTTCTCCACAGATCCGTAGTTTTTGTTTTATTCAGTGCAGTTTTATTTTTTATTTTTTTATTTTATTTCTTGATGTGTTTTGTTTAGAATAGTTTTATTTTTATTTTATTTTATTTTGATGTTTAGCTTAGTTTTTATTTTTATTTTTATTTTTTGTTGCTTTCTTTATTTTTTGGCAAGTAACCACAGTTTTTTAATTTTACAGTCTGTTCAATTTTTTTATTAAGTTCGCAGGCCAGTAAGTTTAATTTTTATTGTTTTTAATTTTATTTTTTGTTTTCAAGAGCTAGCTCTCTCCGAAGGTATTTTCCTTTCGAGCAGTCCCACACGAGAGGGAAATTCCCATGTTGGTGTTGTGTGCGGGTGTAAGTGTAGGCGTACATTTTTAGACATCAACAGATGCACCTGTGCATACTGAAAAAATTCCTTATGGGTCTAGAATTTTTAACTCAAAGGCTTCCTCGCACTTATCCATCCATTTAAATTATCTTTCCTTTTTATGAAGATTGGTTATCGGGTAGGCAATTTTAAAGTAATTTTTTCACGAAGAATCTATCGTAGCCTATGATACCCCTAAAACTATGTACTTTAGTCACATTGGTGGGTCGTGGCCAACTCACAAAGGCCTCTATCTTCTTTGGGTCTATTGCTATTTCGTTAGCAGAAATAATATGTCCAATATATTGTACCTCAAGGACATAAAAATCACATTTTAAGAGGTTGCCATAAAGTTGGTTTCTCCTTAACAGCCCGAGCACTATTCTTATGTGCTTATCATGCTCTTCCTTGTTCTTTGAATATATCAAAGTGTCATCTAAAAAAATCAAAACAAACTGATCTAACTGTCTTCTAAACACATTGTTCATCAAATTTATGAAGGTTGTTGGTGCATTAGACAACCCAAATGGTAGCACTGTGAGTTCATAGTACCTATATCGAGTTTTGAAGGTATTTTTATAAGTATCTTCCTCACGAATTCTCAATTAATGATACTCTGATTTCAAATTGATTTTGGAAAATATGGTTGCCCCTTTCAATTGGTCAAAAAAATCCTTTATTTTGGGCAAGGGATATCTATTTTTGATGGACACTTTGTTCAACATTCAATAGTCGATACATAATCTCAGCGCACCATCCTTTTTTTTTACAAAGAGAGTTGGTGCACCCCAAGGTGACACATTGGGTTTCATCAACCCTTTCTCTAGCAACCCCTAGAGTTGTACTTTAAATTCCTGCATCTCTATAGGATTCATCCTATATGGGGCTCTATGTATTGGCTTAGTTCCAAGCATCAATTCTATAGTGAAGTTAAATTCTCTTTTTGGCGGTAATCCAAGCAAATCTTCAAGAAACACATCCCTATATTCTTGTAGGATTAGGTGTTTACCAAACACCTCTTCCTTTTTATTTGTATCTACTTCATTGAATTTGACCACAAAAATTATTCCACCCTTTCTTAGGGTCTTCTTTAGTTGCATTGCTAATAGTAACTGAGGTTGAAAATAACTTTATTCACTTACAATTTTCTTTCTTTGTTTATCACTATCAGTGTAATCAATCCATATTTTATGGAAATTTATTATAGCCTCATGGGATTTCACCCAATCCATCCCTAAAATAACATCAAAGGAATAGAAAGGAGCTACATATAAATGTCATTCTATAGAGTTGTTGGGTAGTATGACTTGTACATCGAGATAACATTGATCCACAGAGTAGGTTTATCTAGAACCATACTCTACTTTCCACCCTTCTGCCCAAATTCTTGATCTTTTTGGTATATCCCGAACTAAACTAGAAGAAATGAAGCTATATGTTGCTCTGCTATCTATCAAAATCTTAACATTCTTATTAAAGATTGTACCTTTCAAAAGTAGCGAGGTAGTCTATGTTAGCGTATATTTGTTAGCATATTGTTGTTATTACATTATATTTAGTGTTTATTATAATTTAGGCATAACTTGTTATTTGTTATAACAAGTTCTATTTCAGCCTCGGGTGGTTCCATAACCTCCGGGCTTATTTGGGCATTCAATGTATTATTTATAATGTTCATTTCAATACAATCAGTGTTAGTTCATTTGACATGGTATCAGAGCTTGGCGAGGGTCACTATTTTGTGAGATCGAGGTCTGACGACGCTGGTCGGACAGGCCGACTCGGAGGCGAGGACCCTGACGACGACCCTAAAACTTTTGGGTAGCGGAAGCGGCTGAGGGAGGTGGCTAAGATCATAGCGCGCAGCCACCAAGGCGGCCCGCGCAGGTGAGAGTACCGCCGCCCTCTCGGGCAGCGTCTTCCCAAGGGAAGACATACTCCATAAGTGAGGATTTTCTTTAAAAACGTCCTCCTGGCATTCGAACCCACGCATGTGGGATAAACAGTGAATATAAAAAAAAAAACTTGCCACCCTCCGTCAATGGCGTCAACTCTGCTTGCCAAACCTGATTTTTCTTTACCTGCATGATGAGTGAAATCGCTTTCTAAAGCCAAAGCTGGAGTCAGACCGCTGATCCGACCAAGTTTGACGGATTAGTTTTTTAGTTTTGTCCTCCATTAATCTCTGGCCTGCGATTTTTCTTCTCTCTGGGCGTCACTGTGCGCAGAAGGAAGTGCTATTTTTTTTTAATCTGCAGATCGAGCAGATCGGGGTCCGTGCAGGTGGAGAAACTAAGATCCATGGTGGATGTGTTTAAATTTCTCCGCGTGATGGGATATCTTCTCACTACTACAGCGAGGAGCGCACTGCTCCCAGTCCGCACTCTAGCCAGGCCATCACGAGCGCCGTCCCCTGCCACCTGAGCGGCGCCACCAGAGCGTCGCTTCGTAGGACGCGACTGGTGGGGCCGGCTTAAATAAAGGTTTCTACACCTTTATTCACAGTCGACGAGCCAGTGCGGCTGGTTTTCGGCTGACCTCTAGCAGCTTGAGGTCGCGGGGTCAAAACCCGCCGACCCCCCCAACAAAGAGGTAATTTTTTTTTATTTGCAATTTTTTTTATTTTGTTTCAAAGTTTTTTTTAATAATTTCATTTTTTTTGTTTTTAAAATCAATTTTAATTATTTTTTAATTGATTTTTTTAAAATGAAATTATGGTATTATTAATTAAATTTTTTGATTCAAAATTTATTTTTGCAATAAAAATAAAGGGGGAAAGTGAGTAATTGTTTGAAACAGCAAATTTGGCATTTTTTTGTAAAGGTGCATTTTCGGCAGCGCCCGACACCTAGTGGGTCATTCCTGTGGGCACTTTTATGTTGTAGGTTGCATTTTTTTCTGTTTTGCACTACTTCATTAAAAGTTTAAAAAAATCAAATTCACTCCCTAAGTCCCCGAAATAATTAAAACCCATCCGTGCAATTTATTGCACTGCAGCGTTCGGTATTTGTGATACCTCTGGCCAACACTTACAGGTAAAGCTGTCGTGATTGCGCTACTGTATCCGTCGCCTAATATAGCTGCCAAAACGACGTCTGAGCTTGTTCTCTATAAATCGTCGGGGAGAGATAAGTTTGCCATTTTGCATTTTTTTACTCCATCCATTACCCTAATAGTTCTTGTGTTTAGGCGTAAATCCCGACGAAAGTTCTAAAATCCAAAGTGTTTAGGGGAAGTTACGCCCCACGCATGAGGATTGCAGACTTTCTATGGTAGGTGCCATCAACAAGACTATTCCCTTTCAGTATCGCTTAAGTACCACGTATCGTATGATCTCTAAAAATTACCTATAGTCTCCCTCACGTAAGGGCGGGTGATTTTTTTTTATCTTTCTAAATACCTATAGTTTCCCTCACGTAAGGGCGGGTATTTTGTACGGTATAACGGCCTAGCAAAAGGTATATCGAAAGGGGGACCAATTGGTGTTATAAGGAACCTTCACCATGTCTGCAAAATTAATGACCGATTCTCATCAGTTGTTGAAAGGTCCTAATTACACACCATGGAAAAACAAGATGAAGGCAATCCTAGCAATGGATGACTTATGGGATGTTGTATCCGGAGCAACAACAAGACCTTCATCTGCTGTTGGTGCTACAGCTCCATCTACTCGTTCAAAAAGACTTTGATAAGAAAGACAACAAAGCAAAAGTGCTCATTTTGCTTGTTGTGTCTGATGAAGTTCAACCCCATATTGTTGATCGTGAAAATAGTAAAGAGGCATGGGATGCCCTTAATACTATATATGAGGGAAAGAATGATTCCACTATTCTATTTCTTCAATCTCAATTACACAGTCTAAGCATGAAGCAGGGGGAGACAGTTGAATTTTTTCTTTGCAGAGTGTCTGAATTGAAAGCAAAGTTGAATTCTTTGGGAGAACCAGTTGATGACAAGCTCCTTACCTCAATTGTATTGAGAGCTTTACCTGATTCTTATAGGGTGTTGATCACTTCCCTTCAGGTGTCACAACGGAAAGTTACTTTTGTAGAGTTGGTTAATATGCTTCAAGAGGAGGAGGCACGCCAACTACAACGAGATGATTCTTCTAACACTGCCCTCTACATCAACAGGAAAGGGCAGAACCAGAAGAAGGGTAATTTTTAGAAGGGAGGGAATTCACAAAAGGATTCAAAAGGGAAACAAACTCAACAACCTCAACAGAAAAAGAGATATTGCAAGATCTGTGACAAAGAAGGTCATGATACAAACAGATGTTGGCATAAGAATAAACAATCAAAATAGAAAGGCCGAAACAAACCACAAAAGAACAAACAACAAGTGAATGTTGTTGTTGAAGAATCTGACATGGATTCTGAGAGAGCCCACAAAGTTCTCATGACTACCACAAGTGTCCAAGCAGACGGATCCTATATGGTATGTTGATTCTGGAGCCAGTAAGCACATGACTGGTGACAAATCATGGTTTGAGTCTTTTGAGGCCAAAGAGGGCAAACCGGTCACTATTGTCGATGATAAAACCTACAAGGTTCAGGGAGAAGGAACAGTCTCTGTCACTCTTCCTGATGGCAAGTGCCAGATTGAGAAAGTCCTCTATGTTCCAGGACTGGCAAACAACTTATTGTCAGTGACACAAATTCTGGACAAAAATATGGTTGTAAATTTTAGTGTTGAGGGGGGCAAGAAGTGTTGTTCTATCACCAGGAGAGGTAAGAACATTGCAACCGCTTCATATAAGCATGACTTATTTGCCCTAGATACTATCTCTTCTCCTGATGTAGCCATGATTGCTTCTACAAAGGAGGCAACTTCCCTATGGCACAAGAGATATGGACATTTGAGTTCTGGTTACTTACTTGAGTTAAGTAAGTATGAAATGGTAAAGGGTCTTCCTTCCCTTTCTACCACTTTACCAGTTTGCTTTGATCGCTTGGCAAGAAAGCAACATAGAGTGCCTTTTGAAAGGAGCTCTACAAGAGCAAAGAAACCTCTGGAGTTGGTTCACACCGATCTGTGCGGTCCCTTAACTCCCAACAGTTGTGGGGGTAAGAGGTATTTTCAGTTATTCGTGGATGATTACTCACGAAAGATGTGGGTATTCTTTCTTCAACTGAAATCTGAAGCATTTGGCTTCTTTCAGCAATTCAAGAAATCTGTTGAAAAGGAGTCAGGGACTTCTATAAAGACCCTCCGCTCAGATCGAGGGGGGGAGTTCACCTCTAAATAATTCTCTGAGTTCTTGAAAGAAAATGGGATCACACGACAGTTAACTACTGCTTATACTCCTCAAAAAAATGGAGTTGCTGAAAGGAGGAATCGTTCCATCATGGAAATGGTTCGTTGCATGCTCACAGGAGCTAGTCTTGAGCAACTATATTGGGCAGAAGCTGTCACCACAGCAATATATCTATTGAATAGGGCACCCACAAAGGCCCTACAAGGAATGACTCCACAGGAAGCATGGAGTGGTAGGAAACCCTCCATTTCTCATCTACGCATTTTTGGATGTAAAGCTTTCATGCACATACCAAAAGAGAAAAGGAAGAAGCTAGATGAGAAGACATTGAAGTGTATTCTTCTTGGCTATGATGAGCACTCTAAGGGTTATCGTTTGATTGATCCCTTGACCAAGAAGATACACATTAGTAGAGATGTAGTTTTTGATGAGGCTTTCACATCAGAAAACACATCAGATGTATACCTAGACCTTGTGGAAACTAAGGTTGATAAATCTCCTTCATCAAAGGTTGGAGGTCCTTCTTCATCTTCTTCAACACCTCAGAAGAAGAATCCAAAGTGGTATACAAATACAATCAAAGATTCTAAGCTATCCACTCCACCAGATTTGACATTGGATAGGCCTCGTACTCGCAACATGGCTCGACAGGAGAAAGCTGCAACAGAGAATACTGGGGTTGATGATCTGTGTCAATATTTTGAGGAACTTTCTGTAGATCCAGAGAGAGATACAAAAGATATGGATATTGATAATGATAGGGTGTTTATGTCTTCAATAGATGATCTTGAACCCGCATCAGTGCAAGATGCTCTTGGTGAGCCTCAGTGGAAGGCCGCTATGGATGCAGAGTATAAGTCTTTGATGAAAAACAAAACTTGGAAGCTTGTCGATCTGCCATACGAAAAGAAGCCCATAGGCTGCAAATGGGTGTATAAAGTTAAGTATAAAGCAGATGGGACAATAGATAAGCATAAGGCCCGACTTGTTGCAAAGGGCTATGCTCAAAGAGAAGGCATTGACTACGAGGAAACTTTTGCACCTACTGCTCGGATGACAACCATTCGAGTTCTTTGTGCTATGGCAGCACAATATGGGTGGAAAGTACACCAAATGGATGTCAAGAGTGCTTTTCTAAATGGTGATCTCCAAGAAGAAGTCTACATGACTCAACCGAAAGGATTTGAAGTGGAAGGCCAAGAGCAGAAAGTTTGCAAATTGGTCAAATCCTTATATGGTTTGAAACAAGCTCCTCGAGCTTGGTATATAAAAATGGATAATCACCTCCTGCAGCATGGATTTAAGAGATGTCCGTCAGATGCAAACCTCTATTTTAAGAAACAAGGTTCTGAAATAGTGTTGCTTGTACTCTATGTTGATGATCTGCTCATTACAAGGAGTTCAAAAACTATGATCTCTACTGTCAAAAGAGACTTGTGTCAATATTTTGAGATGTCAGATCTCGGACTTCTCCATTATTGTCTTGGTCTGGAAGTCAGCCAGAAGGAGCACTACATCAAAGTGTCTCAAAAAAAATATGCCAAGACCCTATTGGAAAAATATCGCATGACTGATTGCAAGCCAATGTCAACTCCGATGGAAACAGGAATTCAGTTATCATGATATGATGATTCACCTCAGGTAGATGGTACTCTCTATCGACAGTTGATTGGGAGTCTCATATATCTGACCAACACTAGGCCAGATATCGTATTTGTTGTCAACTATCTTTCGAGGTTCATGCAGGAGCCTAAGACTACACACTGGAAAGCAACAAAGCGAGTTCTTCACTATGTCCGTGGCACAATGGAATATGGCCTAGAATACAAGAGGAACAACAAATTCTTCTTACAGGGATACACGGACTTCGACTATGCCGGATCATATGATGATCGTAAATCAACTTCAGGATATTTGTTTCATCTTGGATCTGGTCCTGTCTCTTGGCACAACAAGAAGCAACAGGTGGTTGCTATTTCATCAACAGAGGCAGAATATCGCGCCGCACGTGAAGCCGTGTGCGAAGTGATATGGTTGCGTCGCATCCTGACAAGTATGGGTCTTCCATCAAAATCTCCAATACACTTGTTCTCGTGACAACATGGGTGTTTTGAATCTTGTCAAGAATCCAAGACATCATGAAAGAACAAAGCACATTGACACACAATGTCACTTCATTCGAGACGAAGTTCCAAGGCACCGAATCCAGCTTCAATACATTCCCACAAATGCTCAAGTTGCAGACATTTTCACTAAGGCACTTGCACGTGTCAAATTTGAATTGTTTCACAGCTCTCTATGTATTGCAAAATGATGTAATCAGGGGGGATGTTAGTATAGCTAGTAGTTATTCAATTACCTAAATAATGTAATAAGGGGGGATGTTAGCATATATTTGTTAGCATATTGTTGTTATTACATTATATTTAGTGTTTATTATAATTTAGGCATAACTTGTTATTTGTTATAACAAGTTCTATTTCAGCCTCGGGTGGTTCCATAACCTCCGGGCTTATTTGGGCATTCAATGTATTATTTATAATGTTCATTTCAATACAATCAGTGTTAGTTCGTTTGACATTCTATCCATCTAGATTTTGACTACCAGTGCCTCCATAGATACTATGGTTTGGTTCTTTTGGTTGATTACTAGACCTAGTTTTTTTGTGGACATCAATTGACATAGTGAGGTCTTCTACAGATGTAGCACCATGTCTTGGGTCCAGAATGTTTGATTCAATTTTGTTCTTTAGGTGTCTTTATGGATCCTGTGTTAGGTTATTTTTGAGCTCAATATTCATTCATAGTATTATTGTTCTTCTCTTCTTTGTATATTTCCCTTGTTTCTTGTCGTTCTTTACGAAATAGGGATCTTTCTTGCTCTTTTTATTTTGTTCTTTCTCCCATTGCATAAAACCTACACTATTTCTCTTCTTCAAAACTCAACGATCTTTTGATAGATTAGCATAAATGAAGTAAGATTTACCTGGTTGTAGGTGTGTTTTCACCTAACAAGCCATACCACATGCCTTTTGTCATTTATCTTCCTTGGCTTGATTGGATTGAGCTGATATATTTTCTATGTTTAAGGAGTGTCCTTGACCTTCCTCATTTTAGGTCTTTCGTTAATCTCATTACTTGAATCTTTCTGATTTATTTCTTCATATTTTGTTATAGCGATAGGTAAGTCTACTTCTTGCAGAGCTCTAGTTGAAGAACTCAGGCTCACTAGAGTGTCTAATACCTATTTTTGTTGTTCTAATTGTTCTTGCATGAGAAAAAAAATAGAAGTAAGGTCTTCCACCACTCTACTTAAGTCCCCAAAAATTTCCTCTTGGGAACTTGACTCATCCCTTTCTTAACAGAGTGGACTTGGAGTTTAAAAATATTTTTCTTGTCCCGCTCTTGGTGTGATTTATTCTTGGGTATTCAAGTGTCTCAAATTAGGTATTATTCCATATATCTCCATTAGTTTATTTTATCTTTCAAACAAAACTAACAACTATCCTTTAACAATCATTCAAGAGTAAGATCAATCCTTTGATCAATGGTTCGATTTACTTTCTATCAACCACCTTTCCCATGGGAATATTCCATTCTTCCTGAGTCGCACATCAAAACTATTCATGGCTAGGTTCTTTCCATGGTAGACTTCTTAACCTACAACCTAGAGTTTATCATAGGGAAGCTTAAAGACCTACTACCATGCTTTGATACCAACTATAACAACCCTAATTTCAACCTCATTTTTTTTCTTTTAGGTTCTAACTTAACCAAGACAATCCAGATAAATTCTATATAAGCTTTTACCACATTCTAATGTTCAGATGTTGCAACATCCCTCGGGTGGATAGGAGTGGCCATCTCTCCAATGACATGTTTTTGGGTTTACCTTGTACATTGCCTATATAGCTTAAAGGATACCTTTGTGTGGTCACCTCATTTCCTTTCTCTCTTTTGAAGGAAATTTTGACCATAATGTGTGGGTTAACCCTATCTCGTTTTCTTGAGAAAAGGGATGTCAAATCCCATACTAGTGTATGTCATTCCTTACTAGTGTTTAGGTGAAAGCTTCTTATAGTTTTATACACCTCATTTAGTATAAAACTATTGTGCACCATTAAAATTTTCTTTGGATAACTTAATAGAGGTGATTATCAAACGTGTGGCATCTCCTATTTGATCACACATCAATCAGTTGGGGTTTCCAATGATTACCACACCAAATGACATCCCCCATAGGAATTCTCCCTCATTCATTCGGGTCCCTATGACTATCATTTACATGATATCTCTCTCACATGGGTATCTCACTATCTATTAGATATCCCATCATAGGAGTTTAGTTACAATGGAATTCTAAGCTCACCATCTCTTAGAGCACACTTTAATGATCCATTACTAAAGTGCCCATTGTAACCCTAAGGGATTGTCACATCACGTCTCCCTTAGTTTTGGTCCTAAACTTAAGGATCTAATTAGTTTGGCATTTTATGGACAAAAACCTCTTAAAGGTGGATCCCCATACCCTAAGGTGGATCTAATACAATAATGTAAACCATTTATTTCATTCATCTCAAATTTAGAAACCACAATTGCATAAACCATTTATTTTATTGCATCTAATCATATAACTTTATTTACAATGTTGATTTTCTTGAATAATATAACAAAATAAACTTTTTCTTTTTCT
Source organism: Wollemia nobilis (assembly GCA_028583015.1). Taxonomy (NCBI): domain Eukaryota; kingdom Viridiplantae; phylum Streptophyta; class Pinopsida; order Araucariales; family Araucariaceae; genus Wollemia; species Wollemia nobilis. Next base: position 13,938,930 of record JAQPPZ010001195.1, read on the forward strand.
TCTTTTATATATTCATTTCATAATATATCAATAAACACTTATAACAATTCCATAACAAGTTTTGCAAAAGATACACAAATGACACATCATGTATCCTAGGAACCCTTTTGGAGAGAAAACCCAACCTTCAAATGTCCATATTTATTTTCATTGCAAGTTTATTAGCCATTCTACAAAAAAGGAATCCACTATTCCTCCTTATCATAATTTCAATATACTACATAAGAATCTCCATAATTCTCATGTCCTTTTATTTCAAGAATTTTGTAAATTCCTTTTTACAAGTGAGGGGACCTCATAATTCCCTCTCATTAACCCCATTCAATTATCAATCTATCATTACTCAAGAGTCCTCTCTTTGAGTAACTTATTACAAAGAGTTTTCTTGTGGAACCCCCATAAGTTCCTTTCCATATATTGGGCCCCATACCCAATCTCTCATTCGTAATTCAAATTACAAAATTTTACCTCATCTTAACTCAAGAATACAAATAGAAAAACATTCTATATTCTAGAAGGCTTCATACCCTAAACAAATCAAGGATACCATTCATCATTAAACAAATAACTTCATTTCAGTTTCCAAAAACAAGTAGGCATAAATACATCTGGTAGGTAACATTATTCTTTTCTAATTATTCAAAGAATAAGCATGATCCCAAAATCCAATTTAATATTTTTGTTATTAAAGCAACCACAACATATATTTGTTCAAAAATGAATCAATCAATTATAAGAATTACTCGTTTTAATCAAATACCCTCAATATAAAGATAAATTCAACATCCCATTAAAATAGTCTATTCTCATTCTTATGATTATCTAATCCATAATAGATTAATCATATTATTTATCCATGTTTAACTATCATGTATTGACCTTATTCTAAAGATTATTTTCTAATAATCAATAGTTTCTTTCCCTAGGTTAAATTCATTTTACCCTAAAATAAATTATCTTACAACCATAAATTATTTCCTTCTAGTTTGAAATATGAAACTAATAGATTATCTTCAACTAAATGAGTAATATTCCACTAGAGGTAAATAGTTTACCATATACATTCTATGGTCCTTTCTAATCCAAGTAAAGGAAACATAATTCCCTAAATATCATATTACTCAAGGATTTAATATCATTTTAACCACCTTCATCATTCCATATTATAAAATTTAACTATACATTTCAATTACGTAAATGAAAATATTCTATTCTCCTAAGAGCATATCAGTCATCGTTTGGAGCATCAAAACTCAGGGGTAACTATCGACCAATCCATTAATGCACATATTCCAAGGACATCTAAATCCATATGGATGTAGGGCATTTTCATGGAGTTAAACAAAAGCATTCTAGAGCTATACAATTAGTCACCTATAGGGACAATTTAGAAAACTAAAACAACATGTTCATTATGCATCAACATAGATTAATCATTTCTATCTAACACCTTGGCATAGCTAAAATATAAGGTGGTCCAACTAAAACTTATCCTCTATTGATCAAAATAACAATTAAAGACCTCATCTATCTCTGTAACTTTGTGTGGATAGAACTGCAGAGATAAACAAATGGTGAATGATGCACACATAGACCCAACCATAACAACACTAAGGTAAACCTTACTAGTAAGGTTATAGTGATCAATTTTGTGTTGGTTCGACATAGACAAAACTTTGATTTTGTTCTACAGGGTGGCCTCTAGAACTAACATGCATAGGCACGCTCCATGAAGTCAAAAAACGGTGTACAAGGAGACTTTATTACAATGTGAGTTTCCATGTTTCACTCAAGAAAAATTCTATAAGTTTGAAAATATGCTTTTACTTCTCTTAAATTATTGAAACAATCTACAACAGGTAATTGCAAACAAGGTTACCTTGCAAACTTAGTGGATGTCTTAGAGATGAATTTGTTGCATGCCAAAGGAAAAGATATTTTTTTACCACTTTCATTCCTCCAAAAATTCAAAATTCCTTCTTCATGTGGTACGTTCACCCTTGAAACAAAAAATCCCCCATCCTTTCTTCCATCGAAGGTTTTTTTAAAGAGGACAGGGCAAGGTTCGTTTATGGAACGAACTCCATAACTGCCCACACTTATTCATTTTTTGAAAGCTTCTGATTAGAAATGATACAAAGTCAATTTAATATTTGTAATCATTCTAATATTCAAGGCATTGGTCACTTTTTTTCCTTATAATAAATCCTTTCACTATGAAGACCTTAGAAATCTACTTTCTAATTTGAACATAAGGAATCTTTTACCAAATAAAACTTATCATTTTTAATTTCATAAGCAAATACAATTGCAACAAAGGCTTATTCCATGAAAACTTAGTAATTCCTTTACTACTAAGCATTATAAATAAGCATCCTTTGGTACCCCCAAGGGCTAGGTGGATTGTTAAGTGCAGTTGTGGTTGGGCACTTACCAAGAAGAGACCTAGGTTCAAACCTTAGGGGGAAGCCAACCCTTTGCAAAGGTAGTAGTCTACTCCGAATCCTCTAAGTGCACACCAGACCGACGATGATGGTACGAACCCCGAGCGACCAGTGGTCCCCATCTCATGTCGGGTCAACAAGAACGAGACATATATGTTTGTTGGGAGCAGTCCCTATGGTTTGAACCTTGCGTTGACCAGTTACTAAAAATAGTGGTTGTAACTAACTCTCCTATGTAATAAAAAAAATAAGCATCCCTTGGTATTCTATGTTACTTTAAAACTATTTAAAATAACATAATTTCTTTTGAAATTTTAGACATAATACCATGCATTCACAACAAGAGAGATAAATGTAAAATGCACAAGTTGTAGATTATGTCTAACTATATGGATATCATGTGTCAAAAGGTTTGGCTATCTTAACCATCAGTCCTATGTTCACTCAGGATAACACATGTTCCTGTGAAACACACAACTTCATTAGTAGTGTATATATATAAAAATCCAAAAACTACCAATCATCATATAATCCAATAGTCTTTTTAATAAAAATTAACATACAGTTTCATAAGCCTGTTTTATAAAAAAGTTTCTCAAAGGAGGGTCATGGCATATGGCCTCTTCTCTTTCACTAATAAGGGCCTCAAATATTCACTATGGACCTCTTTCTTCTTCAAATATTAAAAACATTAAACTTCTATAAACAAACTTAAAAAAATTTAAACAAACTAGTTGAATTCTTTCTCACTCCAGACTTCAGAAAATAAATCTCTAATTCTTTTAATATTTTAAATAATATAAAATTTAACTAAGTATACATCCTTATTACTCCATACATTCAATAATGTGCAACCTTCGTTTTGCTTGTGATTTCAAAATGCTTTCACATTCCAATATCTTCACTCATTGTTGTAACATCCGTAGCTCTGATACCAATGTTAGCTTTCCAAGACTATTTGCTCTCATGAACTTTTATCTTTCATCAAGAATAAATCACATAAATGACTCAAATGAATTACAGAAATGGAATATATCATAAATATATTCTATATTACAAGATTATAAGAATGATACTGATTGATTTCATTTGTTGTAGAGATGTTTTCAATATATAATTTTACATGGCTTTTTAGTACTCTAACTGTTGCTTCAGAGATGCATCCTTTCGTATTTTTTATATTGAGACAAAACTCTCATCTTGCCACATATCAATATGACTCTTCATTCTCTATCTTGACACATACATTATACCAAACTAATATTTACAAGGGGGGCAAATTATGTAATACTTCCAAGAATCCTCTCTAACAATCTAGCAAAAGCATGTGTTATCGATCTTAAAGAAGTTGCTAAGGTTGGTTGGTTGGCGGTAAAAGTGGAATCATACTCATAAGTAACCATTAATCGAGTAAAGGGGTCCACCATGACGACCTCTTAGGGATTGGAAGCTACAAACAATGACTGACAAGATACACACACTTAGTCTAGATTCAAAACAAAAGAGTTTCTTCATGCTTCTCAAGAACAAAATAAGATTGCAAATGCTATGGGAAATTGAGTTTTAGATTGCAAGAATTTGACTTGTTATGGAGATCCTCCACGAAGGTGGATGCAAAAAACTAAGGAAGATCTATATCACATACTACATATCGTTGTTGATGACTGAAACTGTATGTCATGACTCAAAAGAAAGTCACAGACTTCTCTATCCTTGTATTAATAGAATGTGTTTATGACATAGTTATTACTCTTCTATAAAATTTTGGATGAAAAACCTATTTACATTGTAAAGCAAAAAGATGTAGCTTTTTTATTTACTTATAATTAATACAAAAGTTTTTTTTTTTTTTAAATTAATCTCACACCATCAATAATTTTGTTTATTATAAAAATAAATTATATAATAAATTTTAAATATAATGTTTGCAAAGAGCAAAATAAAAGCCTTAAATTGTAAACAACTTAAATTTTAATGTAGAAAACATATGACCTATTAAATTATACTCACTTTAAAAATAGTAATGTTTATGCCTAACCAATTTTAATTGCTTTTTTTTTTTTAATTTAGCGAAAAACCCTTTGCGAGGCTGCATTGGTTTGAGAAACCACGACCAAGGAGTTTTACACCGTTAAAATCACCCGATAGTCGCACCTGACCCTAACCGCACCAATATTATCAGCTGGATTTTGGGTACCCAATCCTAATTGTTATTAGAAGTATGTTAAGTTCATCTTAATCCAAAATTTAAAGTAAAATCCATAATTTATTTATTTAAAAAAAAAATCTTATGGATGACATTTGTTTAAAGAATAAATAAAACAATTACTCTTTTAAGACCATAGTGAATAATGTAATAAGTCAAAACACTCGAAAATCTAGCGGAAGAGATATTAAAGTGAAATGAAATTTCAACATAAGAATATGTCATTGAAAATAAACACCTTGTATAAGAATATGTCATTGAAAATAAACACCTTGGGAACAAAATTTAGCAAAAGACATTAAAGTAGAATGAAATTTCAACATAAGAATATGTCATTGGAAATAAACACCTTGTATGGAAACATCATCACATGAACTAGTTAGAAAGCAAGAGGGCCAACTATCTTACACACATGTTGCAAATCGATGTTAATAGGGGTAAGGAGTCCCACATAAACGAGACCAAGGGCTTCCACATTTAAGTCCCATTGACAAAGAGTTTGGCTAGTGGTAGGGCTCATAAACCATTCAGGTCTCACAATTGGGTCAGTGTGGGATTACACTAAGTAGAAGAGGTATTAAAGTATAAACAGCTTGAGTGGGAACATCATCACATGAACTAATTAAAAAGCAAGAGAGCCAACTACCCCACACATGCCTGACTCAATGTTAATAGGGATGAGGAGTCCACGTAAGTGGGACCAAGGGCTTCCACCTTTAATCCTGCTATCCCATTATCACATGAACCGGTCAGAAAGCAAGAGGGCCAACTACCCCACACATACCCCGTGACTAGAAAGCAAGAGGGCCAACTACCCCACACATACCGTGACTCGATGTTAATAGGGATGAGAAGTCTCACATAAGTGGGACCAAGAGCTTCCACCTTTAAGCTTGGGGAAGAGAGGTATTAAAGTAGAATGAAATTCCAACATAAGAATGTCATTGGAAATAAACACCTTGTATGGGAACATCATCACATGAACTAGTTAGAAAGCAGAAGGACCAACTACCCCACACACATGTTGCAACTCGGTGTTAATAGGGGTGAGGAGTCCCACATAAGCGGGACCAAGGGCTTCTACCTTTAAGTCCCATTGGAAAAGAGTTTGGCTAGTGGTGGGGCTCATAAACCACTCAGGTCTCACAATCGGGTCAATGTGGGATTACACTAAGTAGAAGATATATTAAAGTATAAACAGCTTGTATGAAAACATTAGAAAGCAAGAGGTCCAACTACCCCACATGCCTGATTCGATGTTAATAGGGGTGAGGGGGAAAGAGTTTGGCTAGTGGTGGGGCTCATAAACCACTCAGGTCTCACAATCGGGTCAATGGGGTCAATGTGGGATTACACTAAGTAGAAGATATATTAAAGTATAAACAGCTTGTATGAGAACATTAGAAAGCAAGAGGTCCAACTACCCCACATGCCTGATTCGATGTTAATAGGGGTGAGGAGTCCCACATAAGTGGAACCAAGGGCTTCCACCTTTAATCCTGCTATCCCATTATCACATGAACCAGTTAGAAAGCAAGAGGACCAACTACCCCACACATAATGTGACTCGATGTTAATAGGGATAAGAAGTCCCACATAAGTGGGACCAAGAGCTTCCACCTTTAAGCCTGCTACCCCATTATCACATGAACCGGTTAAAAAGCAAAAGGGCCAACTACCCCACACAGGTCGTGACTTGAAGTTAATAGGAGTGAAGAGTCCCACATAAGTGGGACCAAAGGGTTCCACCATAAAGTCTGCTACCCTATTGACAAAAAGTTTGGCAAGTGATGGGACTCATAAATTACTCATGTCCCACAATCAAGTCAATGTGGGATTATTAACATTGTACAAATGTGGGAAGAGTGATCTCCTCTTGACATCGTAAGAGTGATCTCCCAACTAGAGGTGCTATCCCTTCAATTCTAACTAGAGGTGCTCGGAAATTCTTCAACTCAAGATTGAAAGGGAGTAAATAATACAAGACGAAAAATTGGTTTCAATTATAGATGACATGCTATCCCTTCAATTCTAACTACTAAGGACAAAATGGCTTACCCTATTTAAGGCAATTTATGATCGAATTGCATGGTCTATAACCTCATTGAGAACTTTTGGGTTATTTTTTAGAGTAGTTAAATTATCTCCACTAAGATCCAACCGCCTTGAATACACGGAGCACCAAGGTCGCAAAATAAATTCACTAAGGACATTCTCTTCTTTAGTTTAACGAAGATATTTATGCCTTCCAAAACCTTTAGTTTAAATGGAATATCAACAATCATGTTTAATCAAAGGTGGCCGACCAAATTTTAAAGGCCAGCATAAGCAGAACAAGAAATGACAGCATTTCAAAGATTTGAGTATATAAATTAATATAAATATTCTTAACTCTCAACGTCAACATTCAAAGCTTCAATGTAAATAAGACATCTTGTTAGAGCCATTAAGACAGCTTTAAAAACAATAATTACAAAACTTGTGTATGGATCATTAGTCAACATTCAAAGCTTCAATGTAATAACACATCTTGTTAGAGCCATTAAGACAGCTTTAAAAACAATAATTAGAGAACTTGTGCATGGATCATTAACTCTTGAATTTTTTTATGGGACATTGCTAGTTTAAGTAACTTCTTCTTAATTTGTGGGACATCTCTAGGTTAAATAACTTCCAACATTCTTGTAATAATGAAAGATTGTTTCTCCCATCTCCAACACCACATAATCATCGTCTCAATTCAAAATGTATTCCAATTTCGTCAAATTTCAAAAGCTATATGCATGCCGTAAAGACGCCCTATTCACCAAGATTTATGCTGACACAAAGCTTATTAAAACTCCAAACTCAATTATTCCGACAAAAGTAATGTTTTCATTCCCAAGAGAATTTTATGGGTAAGCCAAGAAGCTTACGCCTCTGGCTCTGAGCACCTAAGTTTAATTTGGGGTCATTACTTAAAATGTGCAAATTTTAAAGTCCACTTACCCAAATAAAGAACGACCACAGCTCGAAAATGCACACTGTGACGGCATCAAAATTGCACGCCTTTGCAAGTACTTCCTCCTTATTATATGTAATAAGATTCCACTAAAAAAATATAACCGTTTCAATAATGGAGATGTTAATTTGACTTCAAGAGTACAAAGAGCACTACCTCCCAATAGCAATAATAAAAGAACTGCAAGTACATTGTCAGGAACCAGCATGGCTATACACGGCCGTCCACGGTCAAGCAAACTGGTGTCAGTGTACCACTAAGTTAGCCTTAAACTAAATAGAAGCGTGCAGCTATTATTATTATAGGAATCTTTCTTGCAAGCAATAATGGAATGGTATTTTCTCAGCCTCCTCGGGTGAAAAGAGTCATATACCTGGCCAGTGACCACCATCAATGAATCTGGCTAATTTCTAAGCAAAAATAAAGCATTCACCATTTCCATGCAGTCAGGGTCTCCTGACAGACCTCGGCTTTTTCTTGTAAGATAAATTTATCCATTTTTAGAAATTCTCCTCCTTTACAATGCTTTAAATAGTACAATATAGATGCCTAATGTAGTTATTTTTAAAATGTATAACTACCTTTAAAATGTTTTATACGGTACAATATGGATGCGTTAATCCTACCTAGCCTTTAAGAATTTGTGATTCGCCTGGGCTATACACCTATCGTTCATATAGAAAATAAAGCCTAGAGTTGAAACTAAAAGTCTATTCAGATTCTACTTCTATCACACTCAGATATCAGCCATGACATGACAATCTCTGACAAATAGATATGAAAAAGTACTGAGAAAAAGGAATTTAGCACATTGTCTATAATTTGTAACATGGCAAATCCTATCAGGCATATTTTCATGTAAATAGTATTTGCAGTCTACTATATTAATAGTGTTCTCATATCAGCAAATATTCGAGAGATATGCCACAGGACTCTTCACAGAAATCAATGCTGAATATTCTATTACATGCAACTCTTCACAGAAACCAATGGTTAATATTCTATTACATGCAACAGAAACACCGAAAATGTAATTTCTTCTACAATGGATCTCTTGCAGGGATAGTAAATGAAAAATAAATCGTTCCCCTCTTATTTGATGCCGATCTGAAACTTATGCAATGAAACATATATGATATACCCAACTGAATATAAGGCCGTGTATGTGGTCTGTGTGTGGGATGTGAAAGGTCCAGACGAGATTTGGAGCAACATTGTAAAAGAAGAGAAGAAAACTTTAAAAAGCAAGATTCTGAGTTATTTAACAATTTACAACGAGAAATTAGCATGCAAACTTGGGCTTTAACCAAAATGTTCCAAATGTGGCATGAAGGATATGATGCCTCCTAGATGATAATTCCTGATTCCTAACCAACCAAAATTTTCTCAATCAAAGGCGTAGAGATAGATCGAGCTTGGTGACATCCTCCTGAGGTTTAAGATAAAACCCACCAGACATCTCACGATTGTGCTGACTGGTGTTGTTATTATATGCTGCTGCTGCCTCGTCTGCCGCCCCATGATTATGTTGTTCATTTTGTTGTGGCCGTCTGAAGCTTCCCGGCCAGCAAAAATGAGCCTCTTCGTGCAAGAAAGGGGTGCTTGTCCCTAAGAGTCTACCACCTCCACCAAAATTACCGTTATCAAATCTGGCCACCCCTCCTCTGCTAGCCATCATACCCCCACCGATTTCCTCTGCAAGATATTTGCCTACTGCTGGTTGTTGTTCTATGGCCATAGGAGGCCTTGACCATCCATGGTGGCTCAAAGGCAAGCCGTGCTCTGCTGCATAAGGCTTGTGAATGAGGGAATGTGCTTTAATGCCCAGAGATCGGTTCATTTGAGTTTCCAAAGAACCTTGAAGAGGCAGAGATGCCATGCTCAAGTACCTGTGTGTAAATACCCCAATTCTTTGACCTCTTTTTGCTAAGGTTCGCTCGCGCTTGTGGGCATTCTGGTGGCCTCCTAATGCCTGTGAGCTGTAGAATTTTCTCTGGCAGTAATTACAGGAAAAAACTCGAGGCTCAGATCCTTGTGCTGAAAATGATGAAGATTCGAAGTATGTGCTTGGATGGGCATTGGCAACTTCATTGCTATCGGGCATAGAAATGCTAGATTCTAAGGCCCCCTTGGTATCTACCCAGTCATTGTTATTGTCCTTTATCTCTTCTCTTTCTCCGTCTTCTTCTTGTTTATTCTGGGCTAAATAGTCAATGAAGTTTGATGTCTGAACATTCTTTCTCCTATCGTCGTCATAGCAGATAGCCAGATTTAGACAAACCTCTGAGGTCTCCTCCAATCTGAAGTCCTCCGCTGCAGAAGACTTCTCGCTGGATTTGGACGCTTTTGCTTGGACCTGGAACATATGGGGGCTCTGTTGGGCGAAGGACGGCTCAAGCCCAGAAACATTGGAGGCTGCTGATAATTGATTGCTGATGACAGACTCTTCTGAGTAATAGCCCTCACTTCCTTCCAAATCAATACTGGATTTTTTCATGTTATTCATAATATGCCTGCTGACATTCTCCAATCCAAACATCACATTACCTCCAGCAAACGAAAAAACACCCCAGAATACTAAACAGAGGAGATCGTCCCTCCCATGTCCCTCACACTCGCAACCCACCTATGAACTCTGCACCCACCAAAATCAAATGGTCAGCACTCAAAATTAATATCAACAACACAAGATCACAACTAAATACATCTGACCAACGTCAAAACCCATGCAGACCACTTGATGATAAGCAAGAAATTGAAAAAACAAATTAACTGGATGATCCACAACCGAACCCCGATTTAAACCTTTCCTGCCTGCGCGACAGGGTTGGTGGAGTCGTAAATAACTAAAAATAGGTGTTTATGACCAGTAACAGACATCTTTAACTTTAAAGGTCAGGACATCCGACACGGAACGAAATTTGTCCGCAAGAAATAATGAGACTGGACCAGTACCCTACTCAATAAATTCCCCCTTGGGACGGCGACCATTACTGAATTTAAATTCCAGCTTTAAATAAACTTCTAGCCTACCGAACTGCAAGGACAAACAAGGAAGAGCGAGGGTTTAGTTTTCTAGTTCCCAAAATTCTTCAGGAGTAATTCGGCTTTAAATGCCTCTCATCAAAGACGCCAATTCGTCCCTACAGGTGTGGGGTAAAACATGCACCGTTGATGAGGGGCCACTTGCTTTGACTGACATGAAATTTTTCCGGTGAGCATTGGCCAACCCTTTCAGTGCCCGATAGTGCTGGCGTGAGAACGGCAGAATGATTCATTCCCAGAGCACAAAAGACACCTCTACGGCTACTCAATCTAATAATTTCGAAAAAAGAAGAAAGAAAACAATAAATATCACTCCACAGTCGGCGGATTTAAAGGATGCTCGGCTAAAATCCGCAAACAAAACCCTGCAAATCTCATGCAAACCCGCGTTCAAATCGAGCTATTGCTAGCTATTTTGCAGAATGCACATAAATTATGAGGGAGCGCCGAGGGTTCTTACGTGAGGAAGAAGATAATGCCATGCCAGACGAGGAAACACCTATTCCCAAGAATCAAGAGGGCCGTTTGCATCTGCAAAACCTGAGTGACAAACACCCTTCGTCTTCAACAATTGAAGCAGCGCCTGCACCTGCCTGTCCTCCCAAGGATCGTCTCCTCTCTCAAAGAATTCGATCTCGGGATCTCCCGTTAAAAAATCAATCAAAATGACGCGATCCGCGAGAGCGATATAGGCGGTGGCGGTGACGGTGAAGACGACGGAAAAATAAACATGCAGCCAAAAGATGCCAGGCCCAGGTTTTTGTTCGAGGGAATAGAGAAGATGGAGAGGGGAACATATGCGGTACGGCCCCTCGCTAGCAGAAGGCGACGTTGACGCTGAAACTACAACAACCCAAAAAAGGTTGTCCAATAGTGCTTAAACTGAAGATCAATCAATCTCCGTTTGCTAGTCACCACCTAGCCTGCTTGATAGCTAGCTGGTGCACTGGACGCCACACCAATACTAGTAATCCACCCACGCCATGCTTATGATGATGACGACGATGGTAATATGGACCGCCACTTCTACTATTTTATTCGATTCCATTATTATTGTTGTTCTCCTCTTCCCCACTGTCAACAAACCGACGGCGAAGGGATGGCATAAACGGGCAGACTCGCTGAACTAATCCCTCAATAATAATAATAATATAATTACTTTACAAACAGGGAGCAGACAAAGCACAAACTGACACCGAATGCCAGACGCCGAGAGGACAGCTTGCCACGACACATCCCCCTTGCCCTCTCCCTGCTCTAAATTTTCCCTCCTCGGTAACGCCCGCCCCCTGTCCCTGCCCTTACCCCTGCCCTAAAGTAAAAGCTAAAGCGTCCAGGGTTCGATTCCCTCCCACCCATGGCATCATCCTATGTTGTTTTTTTCTTCTCCCTTATCCACCTACCCTGCACGCGAAGCTCGCATCACTTCCAACACAGCAAAGACCTTACCAGACTTACCTCACGGCACAGTTATAAAAAAAACAAAAAAAAAAAGGCTTAAAACCCTTACTAAAAATGCCCTTACGGCCTTACAGGGACCGAATCCTCGAGCCTAATAAAGCTAAGATAAGCACGCACCGGCCTCAAAGCTGTAGAACATCAAACGGCTTTTCCAGTCGTGGCCGGCCTCGTATTATCATAAAAAATGCCGCTGCGCTAAACTTTGCAGATTGCAGAATTCCTGAGGTAAATAAATAATATTCATGAATATCTGTTACCTAAGACGAATCTTGCCTTCATCGCTTCTCCCTCCATCGCTTCTTCGCTTTAAGAGCCTTTCAATTTTGAGCATCCGCGAACAATTCACTTTTCCCTGAATCTTAACTTTTTGTTATCCTCAACACAGGAGGATCAACCTTTAACTTTCTAAAGCTCCCACACACAGCTTCTTTACCTCTTCCTAAATGTTCCACTACATGAATCTGCTCTCTCTCTCCGTAATCATTTCGATCCCTCGCCTCTTAACTTTTGAATCTTCAAATTCTTTACACAACTAAACCCCACAGTAACAAGAAAAAACAAAAACAATAAAAAACAAACAAACGGTCCATCTTGCAAGAATGCCACGCCTCTCATGGCAGCAGCCATTGAAGCGCATTTTCAAAATTTAGACCGACATTACAATAAAATACTTGAAAATTTACCGTCACAGCTACTTACCTTCTCCCATGACCGATGCTGGTGCTTCCACAGAATTCTCAAACACCACCCGGAAACAAACTCATCCGCTCTTAGGGTTTACACGCCCGCATATTTTTACCCTCTCCAACATTTAAAGTTTTCCACCGCCGCCTCCCTTACTAACTCTGGCCTTCAATGGGCAATGGCCGACGCCCCCACGCCTGCATATCCCCCCCCGCTCAAATCCCCATACACGCTGATTACGTTCAAGCCCCCCACCCCTCTCCCCCAACCGTTGGGTTTAAGGAATCCGGATCACCGTGTATATTTTTCTTACGGGGCTTAAAGATTGACCGTCTCTTAACGGCGTAACAAGTGTTAGCGTCAGTTCCTGGAATTCAGGCAGTCACTGTCACCGGAGGGACAATTATGAACTTTGGGGGCGCGGTCGTCTGACTGACTGCGGGGCGCAGAACCTGCCGTCGTCCGTCCATCCGTCCTACCGTCCGTCCGTCCGGCAGGCACAAGTGAAGTGAAGTTTAAGGGTTTAAACCAAGTAAAGTAAAATGGACCTGCACCTGCAGCTGTACTGTCCCCTTTAAATGCCAAAATTCAGGGTACTTTCCACTTCACTCCACTTCACATTCAGTGACTACTGACTGGACCACTGACCCATCCCATTCCCACAGAAAAATAAAAGCGGCCGCCGGGAATTTTCCACGGTCAGCACGGGCTCGCTCTCTCCTCTCCAGTCGCCGGCCTGTTTAAATCGGCAACGTTGAAAGCGACAGCCAGCGGTGGCCCGGGCCCCACCTCAAGTACTTAAATTATTTTTTCTTTTTTAATAAATAAATCATTCCCCTCATCACTCCAAGCAATTGAATTGAATTAAATTGATTTTATTTTATTCCCTAATTAACATGGTCACGCTTATTCGTGATTGGCCTAGCCAGACGTACGACTTCAAGTAGGTGGTGGTGGGGGGGACGATTTGTGGGAGATGGAAAGCAACTATTGCACATGGGAATTAGCACCGGAGATCTTAATAAAAGCCTAGTTAAAAGAGTTGACGTTAATTAGATAAGTTTTCACTTTCCGGTGGAGCGAAGGGGCAAGGGGGAAACTAGGGACCATTAGATATGTGTGGAATGGAAGCAGTTTTCCGCCACGTGGCGGGCAAGAGTGGCAGGCGAGGTCCCAAAAAGAAAGAAGGGACCACGGTGGGTCTAGTGTTGTATATGATGGAAGTGGCCACTTTTGGCCATTATCAAGTGGGGTTACATATGGTGATGATGTTGTATAGTGAAACAAACACTTTTTATTGATTATTATTAAGAATTTGGAATATGGAATATGGAATATGGTATGATCTTGTGTTAGTGGCCCATAGAGAAGGGGCGTGAAGACTAAAGACTATAGACTATAGGAAAATAAAATATTTAAAAGTACATACGGATGATTAATGTGTGTGGCACACAACTAGTTGCCAATGAGAATCTTTGGACACTATAATGACATGTTTGTCCACTAGGAGTATATAGTTTCTAAGTTGACCTGAGCACTAGTGTCGCCTTATCTAATTTGCCCTTCAAGTGGATGACAATACGTGATGTTACAAGGGGGTTGGAATATTATTATTATTATTTTTTTTATGGTAAGGAAGGAAGCATGGAAAATCCCGACAATAACTCTCTCTCACATCATCTAGTTTTTCAAATGTGGTTTATAAGAAACAAGCAACGTCAAAAATCTAATGCTACCTTGGGCTTTGCTTGTTAGGAGACCCTGACACTTGTTGACAACAACAAAATAATGATCAAGACAAAGACCTTGATTTAAATATGGAAAACGAAATCCAGCATGCGCATATCTAAACTCACTTAAAGTCAAGTTAGTCCATTTTGGACATTAGGAAAATCTCTCTTTCTAGCATTATAGGGATTGTCTGGCATAGATAATAATGCCAAAAATATATATTATAATTATTATTATTTACTTTAATGAGTTGATCTTCTTATTTTAGACCTAGTAACTGAAAAAGCATTATGCTTCCTATAAATATAGGATAATGAATGATGCCACCTTATATAAATAATCTATGAATACCACTTTTAACATGTTTGGGATGAACACTTAATCCTTAAATAATTATAAAACCTTCTGAAAGTGTGTGTACCCGGTCAAGGGCATCCTATAAAAGGAGTGCGTGATCTCTACTTATTCACAGATTAAATTCTTAAAATTGATGGGAAGCACTATAGGCCCGTCTCAATCCATAGATCTGATATTTATTTATCTAAGGCATCCAAAGATTTGCTGCCTCAACTTGTAAAGCCTAGATAATTTAATTGTTTTAAAAGATTTATTATATTTACAAAACTTGTCGGGAACCTCTAATTTGTTTTTTAAAAACTCTCAATAATTTAATATTTTTTAAATTTTTGGTAAAGAAACTTGTTAACCTCTAATTTGTTTTTTAAAAACTCTCAATAATTTAATATTTTTTAAATTTTTGGTAAAGAAACTTGTTAAATTGTAAGCGATTTCTAAAAAAAATAGTAAAAATAAAATAAAAACAAAACTTATTTGTTTATTTTTCTTTTTAAGAGGTGAAAACAATAATTTTAAATATTTTTTGGATTGTAAAGATTAAATAGTGGCTATAGAGATTTTGGATTGTAAAGATTAAATAGTGGTTCAAGAAGATTTGAGGCAATTAAATTGGATGGGCTAGATCTATTATATGATTGGATTGTTAAAGAGTTTGGTCAATATTAATTTTGTAGTACATCATATTGAGACACTTGAAGAGGAAGCAAAATATCTAAGAGAATTGGAATAGATATACATATGATGATGATATTGTATGTGAAGAGCATCTAATTCATCTACCAGTTCAAAGTCAAGGCCAACCATCTAATACTAGGGGAGGAAAAAATAAACAAAAAGTAGTTTAACAAATGTTCCATATTTTGAAATGTTGTGATTTTATGATGTATATGGTTGAATTTAGAGTCAGGCCAACCATCTAATACCAGATAGAAGAAGAAAAAATAAAAAGTAGTCTAGAAAATGCTTTATATTTTGAAATATTATATTTGTATGACGTATATGGTTAAATTGTTGATTTATAGAGCTGTAATTTTATTATAGTGGTATTCAAACTCCAGTAAGTACGAGGGAATTTTTTTTTTTTTTTTTTTTAACTCATGATTCATAAACTATAATTGTATTTTTTTAAAATATTTAATATAAAATCAAATTTTAACTTTTGATAGTTACTAAAAAAATTTTTTGCTAAATTCAAAAAAAATCAATAAGATCTTTAAAAATCATTAATAAAATCTATAAAATTAATCTGTCCAATTTATCTCGGTTATGAGTAGATTTTTCATATTTAATCAACATACGTTTGATATAAGTGACTCGAAAGTGTTCCCCCACTCTAAAGTCTTTTTTTTTTAGTGGTTACAGTTTTTAATTGTTTTCTTCTATTATATTATGAGAAATAATAGGTCAAAGGGTTTGATATCAATTTTATCAAACTTTTGGAAGGATGTAAGTCTACTAGACAAACGGATGATCTCATTAGGAAAAAATATTAAGTAAAAAGAAGTGTATGTGTAAAGGGTCAAACTTGAGACTAAGTTTGAGATGGATGCCTTTCATTTTTGTTGTAGTCAAAGTAGTTATTAGTACATCACCAAAGGTTAAATATTTCAAAGCTTTCCATGCACGGCACCAATAAATTTCAACGTCCATTTCAGTCCAGGACTCCTTCAAATCAAAAAAATTAATTTAAAAACATTTTAAAGGAGTTCCTAATGTCCAACTATTTAAACATTCTAGTCTCCAAGCATTTTAAGATTATAAAAAAATATATATTTTTAAAATAAAGTCTAGTTTATTTAAGATTTTTAAATGAAAATTTTTTAAGTAATATTTTTTATACATATTTATTTTGGAGATTGAACTCTAGTCATATTAATGATAATGCAAGTGGCATCATTGCCCATAGAAAATATTTTTTTAAAGTAAGTTGAAGTATAACTAACTAAAAATATAATTAGAAGTCACATTTTCTCAGAAGAGCTTTCCAATAACATTTTAAAACCCATAAGAAAAATAATTATTTTAAAGTAAAGCTAAGTATAACTAACCAACAATATAATTGAAAATCACAATCTCCTAAAAAAACTCTCCAATAACATTTTAAAACTCTTAAATCTTAAAACAAATAAAGCTAAATATAACTAATAAGTAATATCACATTCACTAAAAAAAAACACTTCCCTCTAAATTAAATTAAGATAACTAAAATAAAACAACAGGAGATTTTATAATTTCAATTTAAAGCCACTAAGATTAATGACGGCTTCAATATGTGAATGGAGAACATGAAAGAATGCCATTAACTTATATTTAAATGAGGCACATTAAAAGCTCATTGAGTGGATGAGAATAAAGACGGTATAATGCTCTTTTAATTGATTTAACTCAAAAATAGTTTTATATTATTTATTTTAAATGTTTAAATATTTTTCACATTTTAAAAATTTATTATAATATGTAAATTTTAATTTAATTTAGATTATAATCTTAATTTTTTTTAAGTATAATTAAATTGAAGTAACATTTACATTAAGATTAAGATTTTTGTTATATTATTTTTTATTAAATATATTAATTTAAATCAAATTTAAAAATTAAGATGATTACGGTTTTAATTTTTTTTATTATTATTATTATTATTATATAAAGAAATTGGTTATATCCATAATTTTTTTCTAGGGTTCAAATCTTGGGGTTACTCTTTATAACCCCTATTCTACCTTATTGTTGTTTAATCCGAAGAAAATCAACCATCAATCAACCATCATTTGCTTAGAATTGGTACCATGGTCTGATTCATGTCAAACAACTACCTTTGCAAACAGGCATGCCCTCAAAATTTGAATCTAGATCTCTTCTTAGTAAGCACCAAACTTACCAATCCACTTAACCCTTGAAGACAATTATTATTTACAAATTTTGTTATTAAAAATAATTTTTAAAAACTATTTCATTTTTATTTTAATTTTTTATATTAATATTATTTATTTATAGTATAATATTTAATTAACTTAAAACCATAATTTAATTATTAAAATTACAATGTTAGGTTTTAATAAATATATATATTCTAAGTCCCTTAATATATGAAATGGAATTTATTGGGTAAAAGAAAAAGATGCAAGAGTATATCCACCCTGACTTAGACTTAGGTTGGAGTCTTTATTGTCTTTGATGGTTTACTTTTACAAGGTCTTTACTTTTAGTGTCTATGTTCTCTCATGAATTTTATTTTAATTCATTTTGATAAATTTTAATTATAAAATAATTATATTGTAATTTTAATTGAGGTCATTTTTATAAAAATATTATATTTGTTGTTAAGTTAATTAAAATTATATTAAACTTGTTTTTATGATTTTGAATGTTACTAACTTTTACTACACTTGCATAATGTCCAAATAAATATCAACTAATAAAAGTCTCATTGGAACAATGCAGTCATATGACTTTGACCTTTCATTTAGAAGACTTGGGTTCAAACCATGATTGGGTGTGTGAGTGTGTTTAAAAAAAATCAACCAATAAAAAGATGTATATTTTATTTATACAATCTAAAAAGTTGTATGAATGTGTGGATGCAAGAGCATATAGGTGTGGTATAAAGTACTTACTATAGACCTCTAACATAAGGTAAATGCATGAAATGTGTGAAGATAGAAGTTTAAGGATTTAGAGTCATGTTAAAGAAATTTATGTATTGTCAATTTTTTTTTTTTTGACTTTGTAAAACAATTTTTTTCTTGGATGTTATTAAACTTTGAAATTTTGAGTAAGAGGTTCAAATTGAAGAGGAGTAAGATTGTACAAGTATATTCCATCTTGTATTAAAGTTTTGGGTCCCATAAATTGATTTGATCTTGTGGAAGCACTTAAAGTCATTTCATTCATTTCATTTCAATACATGCTCATGTCTTATTGGTATATCAAGCAGGTTATAGGTGTGTTATTAAGGTGCAATATATGTACCAACAACTACTACATATACGCATTTTCTATTCAAATCTCAAAATTATAAATTATGGAGACGCCTATCTAAACAAGTTGATCATTCAAAATTATAAATTATGAAAAAGTGCATCTAGACAACATTGATCATTCAAAATCATAGATTAGAGATATGTACATCTAGACAACGTTGATTTTGTATTTATTTTTCAATTGATTATACGAGATTGAAATAGGTACCATCCATATCATATCATAATCACATTTGTATCTTTTTACAAGATTGAATGCATTCTCTTTCTTAAAAGTCAAGAAATTTAATTAATGAAGTTCACATTGTTAATTTTCAGTTGTTATATTTTATAATTTTATGAAAAAATCCTAATAAATACTTTATTTTAAAATTAATTTTTCTTTTTTAAATTAATAAATTCAATCCACACAAAATTTTACAAAAGTATATAAAATAAATTAAAAAAATGTAACATACATTTCAAAGAAATTAAATAAAATGCTTTTTAGAATGAATATCAGAGCTCTGGCGATTTGGCGAGAAAACTTCTGAACAGGCGTCGGGCGATGCTCGAGGGTTTCTGGCCCGAAAGATCTTACCAGAGACTTTGGTGGTTTGTTTCTGAACTACTCTGAAGGTTTGCTCGTTGCTCCGGGAGGGCCCGATGGGGTCTCCTCCAGTCCCTCTTGCTGGGAGAAAGAGTTCATATGCTGAGATGTTGAAAGAGAACCCCTCGTCTTCCACTGGTGAAGCTCAGAGGAATGCTTTTCAAACGCTACTTAAGAATGCTGGCAACGGCCCTAATGCTCACCGCGTTAATGGATGCCTCCCGCAATCCGCTTCTAGACCTAAGATTGTTATCGAACCCAAGCTGGTCGAGGATACAATCGTCTACCGAGCTAACCATGACTTGATCTGCAAATTCATGGGCATCCGACCTACTCTGAATTTTTTGCATACCTGGGTTCGACAGAACTGGGAGCCACAAGGTGAGTACTCTTTATGGCCAATAAGCAATGGGTATTTCATCATTAGTTTCTCTTCTTTAGCAGATAGAAACAGAGCATTTGAATCAGAAAAGAGAAACCACGGACCAGCAGGGTTATTTGTTCAACCCTGGAGAGTGGGCTTCGATCCTCGCATTGAACCCACGGCTGTCCCGGTCTGGATCCGACTGTACGCTCTCCCGATGGAGTTTTGGGGGGAGCAGGTTTTAGAAATAATAGGTAATTCCCTGGGCAGATATATAGGAGTCTCTAAAGATACCATAGAGGGAAATACAACTGTTTTTGCCAGAATCTATGTAGAAATGGACATTAGCCAGCCTTTATCAGCTGAGGTGGAACTTGAGTTGGCAGGAGTACCCTGGATCCAACAGTTAGACTATGAGGCCCTCCCTTTCAGGTGCAGAGTGTGCCATAAGCATGGCCATTTGGCAAGGTTCTGTCCTAACACCTTGAGCACAAAAGCGGAGGCTCCGACTGGAATGCCAAGCCGCCCTAGAGAGGGGAAGCCCACCCCTGTCAATGAACCTTCCAATACTTCTCCAGGTCCTGATGTTCAGAAGGATGGCTTTGAACAGCCGAAACGAAGAAGAAACAAAAAGAAAAATGGCAAGGAGCAGATGCAACTCAAGCCAAACAATCGGTATGAAATTTTCAAGTCATTAGTGGATCTGGAAGACCAAGTCATGGAGGGAGTGGATGGGAATGGTGAGATTAATAACACTCACTCTCAAGATTCTCCCTCATCCACTCCTCGTAGTCGAACAGGTGATTGTACCCTCTGAGAGTCTACAGTCAGAGAACCCAGGGGCTTTGGTGATACACTCCCCAGCACAATCGGCTATTAAAGATGTCACCATGGGAAATGCAGATAAAAATAGAGAAAGGCCAGCTTTAGGGATCACTCAGGTGGAGAAGAGATCTAAAAATAGTAACTCTCAAGGAGCGGGAAGAAAATCCAATAAGGAATTACTCACAGCACAAGGAGATAAGCTGATCAATGGAGGATCGGTGAGGTCAATTGATTCTTACTGCTCCCAAGGTTTTCAATGATTATACAATCTTGGAACGTTAGGGGTTTAAACAATAGAACCCATCAATCTGCTGTTCAAAGACTCTTAGGGAAGTATAAAACAGATTTTTTGCTTATCCAGGAGACAAAAATGTCGCTAGATCTTATGAGTAAAACTGTTAATAGGATTTGGAGGGGCGCTGGTTATATGGATGTGGCTGCCCAAGGAGCCTCAGGGGGGATTGTCACTTTTTGGAACCCCCTGGAATGGACTGCTTTAGAACATATAGCCTGGAGGGGTGTTCTCACATCTCACTTCAGGAATATTGTCACAGCTGAGCATGTTTTAATTACAAATTTTTATGGGGCTCAAAGCCTTAATGCCCAGAGGCTCCAATGGAAAGTTGTTCACAACATGAGGTCCTCAAGACAAGTTTTTGACTGGATCATTGCTGGAGACTTTAATGCCAAATTATCTGCTCGGGATCAGGAAGGTGGAACCCCTGTTTTGGACCCGGGGGCAAGCTTCGATTGCCCAGGTCCAGGCTTTTCACTTAGTGGATATCCAAGGCCCTGGAACTTTTTTCACTTGGACTAACAAGAGGAGGGAGTCTCACTGTAGGAAGGTAAAGCTGGATCGCTTTCTGGTCTCAGAGGAGGCATTTGTTAAGTGGAATGTTAAATTCTAGATTTTGGACGGCCCTGTTTTCGATCATTCTCCCATCCTGCTGGAGGGTGGGACTCAGACAGGACAGTTCCACAAACCGTTTAGATTTGAGAATTTTTGGCTACAAAAGGAGGACCTTCATGAGAAAATTCCGCAATGGTGGGAAGAAGGTCGTCCACCTTTTGGGACTGCAATGTTTAAATTCCATAAACAGACTTCATTTTGTCAAAAGTAAATTGAAACAATGGAGGCACGCTAATAAGTCGGACTTCCAGCCGCAAAGAGCCCCCTTGATGGCCCGCTGGGAGGAGGTGCAGAAACAATTCAGGGAAGGAATAATTACTGAACAGCTTAAAACTGAAGATGATGCCTTGCGCAAAGCTGTGGAGGACATTGATAACCAAGAGGAAATTTACTGGAAACAGCGGGCTAGAAATTCTTGGTTATTGGAAGGAGATAGAAATACAAAATTTTTCCATCGATCAGCCTGTGCTAGAAGACAGATGAATAACATGGCAGTTCTACAAGATGAGAATGGACACTCCTATGACACTCTTCCTGGTATGCACTCCCACTCAGTGGATTATTTCTCCAAGCTTTTTGCAGAAAATAGGGAGCAAGATGTGGGGGCTCAAAATGAAGTTCTTGATGTTATTCCCCCTATTATCACTCAAGAAGAAAATCAGGCTCTCCTTAGACCCATTGATAGAGATGAATTGAAGAGTGTGGTCTTTGGAATGAGCACAGGCAAATCTCCCGGTCCAGACGGTTTTCCTATTGAGTTTTTCCAGGCCTTTTGGGATACCTTGGAGGAAGATGTTTTGGTCTGTTATAGAGGAGTCCGTAACCAATAAGAGAATGCTTAAGGCTCTAAATCATACCTTCATCACTCTAATTCCAAAGGGGGAGGAAGGGGTTCATATCTCTGACTTCAGACCTATTGCCTTATGTAATGTGATTTATAAAATTATCACAAAGATAATAGCTGAACGTCTTAAACCTCTCCTTCATAACATCATCTCCTCAGAACAAGGGGGATTTGTGGAAGGTAGACAGATCTTGGATGGAGTGGTTCTTGCTCAGGAGGCTATTCATTCAATGCAAATCTCTGGCAACAAAGGAATGTTCATCAAACTGGATATGTCCAAGGCCTATGATAGAGTGGAGTGGGGCTTCCTGTCAAGGATGTTGGTTGCCTTTGGTTTTTCCCAGGACTGGATAGACTGGGTTATGAGCCGTGTTTCCATGCCTTCTTATTCTTGTTCTAATTAAGGGGCTTCCCTCGCCTCCTTTTGGAGCCTCTCGTGGTCTCCGACAAGGGGACCCTTGCTCTCCCTATCTATTCCTTATCCTAGCTGAAGGATTAGGTAGACTCTTCTTGAGAAGAAGACATCAAGGCCTGATAACTGGTATTAAGGTTGGTGAAGAAATTCTGACTCATTTACAATTTGTGGATGATACTGGCCTGGTTGGAGTGGCCAGTCTCAGGGAAGCCAAGGGAATCAGAGAATCTCTTAATGTTTACCTTAGGGCCTCCAATCAAGTTATCAATGACAGAAAATCCAAAGTGGTCTTTTTCAACCTTGACCATAGGCTACAGGACAGAATTATAGAGATTTTGGGCTTCACTAGAACTTCTCTTCCTATAGTCTACCTGGGGGTTCCCTTGCACTTCAAGAAATTGAAAAATGACATTTGGAAAGATCTTTTGGATGGCTTCAAAGACAGAATGAACCACTGGTCTCATAAATGGTTAAGCTATGGCGGCCGATTAACCTTCTTACAGTCAGTTATTCAAGCCATGCCAATTTATAAATTCTCTATCCTGGCTGCCCCACCTTCTATTTGGAAAGAACTGGACAAATTGGCCAGAAGATTCTTATGGGAAGGAGCAAAAGGTGAGAGGAAATGGGCCTTGGTTGGCTGGGATAAAGTTACTCAGCCCAAAGAAAAAGGAGGGCTGGGGTTGAGAAGCTCTAAACTCAACAACAAAGCCTTAGCAGGTAAATTGTATTGGAGATGGATCTCCCAGCCATCTTCATTATTCAGTAGAATCTTAACCAGCAAATATTTGGGCCAAGTTCACCCCTTTGACGTAAGCCGCTTCCCTTTGGATGGTAATGGATCCCTTGTTTGGCAAGCTCTCAAGTTGGGTTCTCAAGTTATTAAAGACCAATTATTCTGGAAAGTGGGAAGAGGGGAGAAGGCACGTTTCTGGACTGACTCTTGGGACCAGTATCCACCCATCATTGCTGAATATCCTGAGTTGCTTCCAATTAAAACTGCCATAGAATCTCAGGGTTGGGTCACTATTGAGAATTATTTCAACACTAGCCAATTGGGTGAGTATAAATTCAAGAAGTTTAAGCGGTTGGAGGAGTGGCTACCACAATCCCTCCGGAGCTAGCAACCATTTTGACCAACATCTTGATAGACTAGGTTTCTCACGAGCAGGAGATGAAGAGGATGAGTTAGATTGGGGCCATGGGAGCCTTGGGGTTTATACAGTGAAGGCCGGATATGATCAGATCCTCCCGCAGCCTCCCCCGCATTTATTTTTGGTTCAAAATTGGAAGAAGATTTGGCATTCCAAGTGCTGGCCGAAAGTGAACTTCTTTGCCTGGCAGTTTATGCACAATGGCATTCTCAC
Organism: Wollemia nobilis; assembly: GCA_028583015.1. Lineage (NCBI taxonomy): Eukaryota > Viridiplantae > Streptophyta > Pinopsida > Araucariales > Araucariaceae > Wollemia > Wollemia nobilis. The sequence continues at coordinate 13,963,153 of JAQPPZ010001195.1, forward strand.
CTTTGACAACCTCAGAAACAGAGGAATCATTGGTCCTTCTCAATGTATTTTATGTCATAAGAATGAGGAGATTGTTGATCATTTGATGTTTGAGTGCTCTTTCACAGGTCAGATCTGGAATCGGTGGTTCTCTCATTTTAAACTCCAGAGTAATGGTGCTCTGACTCGAAACAATATCTGGCAAAGATGGAAGAAAGGTAGATTTAAATCTAAAGCCCTTCGACTGGGGTGGGATCTTGGTCTTTCCTTCATCTGGTGGCAAGTGTGGCTGGAAAGAAACGCTCGAATCTTTAGAGAGACTTTCTCCTCGCTAGATGGAATTTGGCAGGTTATCTGGAGCAAAGTCACAGAGACGGTTGCCATATATGCTGAAGAGGAAATTTTGGCTGAGCTGGGTCCACAGGAAGAGAGAGCTGTCGCTCAAGCTAGAAAGAACATAGCCAGTTGGAAACCCCCCCCAGCAGGCTGGGTTAAAATTAACACAGACGGAGCTGCAAAGGGCAATCCGGGCAATGCTGGAGTTGGTGTTGTGTGCCGTGATCATGCTGGAACTGTGCTTTACTGGGAACTACAGGGTTTGGGAAGAGCCACCAATAATGAAGCCGAAGCCTATGCTATCAAAATTGCTTCCATCTGGGCCGTCAATCAGGGATACAAAAAGATAATCCTTGAGACAGATTCTCAAATTCTAGTTGGCGCTCTTGATTGTTTGAGGAACTTTGCTTTGAAAGCTTGGAAGATACAGATTTTAGTCTCTCAAATCAAGGACCTTTGGAAGGAATTAGAAGATGTGATCCCTATCCATGTGAGTCGTGACTTAAATTCGATGGCCGATTTCCTTGCAAAGATGGGTGCGAAAAAGGAGGTAGGAGTTCAGCTGCACAGTGACATGCCTGTGGAAGATGCTGAGATTCGACAGGGACTTGCAAAATTCTTGAACCAATGAGAAATTTTTGTGCTAAGGGTGATTTTCGCCGCGTTTTCGTGACTTGCTGTGCTGCCGCGGCCCTTGGCAGGAAACTGTCGCGATATCGCGACAGGTTTCGTCGCCACGGCCTTTGGAAGGTTCCCGTCGCGATATCGCGATAGTTTTTGTGTTTCGATGACAAGGGGAAAAACCGTCGCGATATCGCGACAGTTTTTGTGTTTCGGAGACAAGGGGAAAAACCGTCGCGATATCGCGACGTTTTTGACGACTGGGCGCCAGACAGAAGAACTGTCGCGATATCGCGACATTTTTGGCGAACTGCTGACTTCTGGAAAAGACGTCGCGATTTCGTGACCATTTTGGAGCTTGTACCTCATGAGGATAATTCGTCGCGATTTCGCGACACTTGGGAGGATTGGTTGAAGAATGGCAATCTTGTCGCGATTTCGCGACACTTCTGGCGTAAAGGTGGCAAAAGGAAAATGCGTCGCGATATCGCGACATTTTCGAGGGATGACTGCTTTGTGGAGAATCCGTCGCGATATCGCGACATTGTTGGTGGTCAGGGGTTGCTGGCTTTGGCTGTCGCGATATCGCGACCCTTTTGGCCAACTGATGACTTCTGGAAAAGACGTCGCGATTTCGCGACCATTTTGGAGCTTGTGCCTCATGAGGATAATTCGTCGCGATTTCGCGACACTTGGGAGGATTGGTTGAAGAATGGCAATCTTGTCGCGATTTCGTGACACTTCTGGTGTAAAGGTGACAAAAGGAAAATGCGTCGCGATATCGCGACATTTTTGAGGGATGACTGCTTTGTGGAGAATCCGTCGCGATATCGCGACATTGTTGGTGGTCAGGGGTTGCTGGCTTTGGCTGTCGCGATCTCGCGACCCTTTTGGCCAACTGATGACTTCTGGAAAAGACGTCGCGATTTCGTGACCATTTTGGAGCTTGTGCCTCATGAGGATAATTCGTCGCGATTTCGCGACACTTGGAAGGATTGGTTGAAGAATGGCAATCTTGTCGCGATTTCGTGACACTTCTGGCGTAAAGGTGGCAAAAGGAAAATGCGTCGCGATATCGCGACATTTTTGAGGGATGACTGCTTTGTGGAGAATCCGTCGCGATATCGCGACATTGTTGGGGGTCAGGGGTTGCTGGCTCTTGCTGTCGCGATTTCGCGACCGGTTGCTCGGATGTGGCTTCGGCTGGCTTGACTGTCGCGATTTCGCGACATGTCGCGATTTCGCGCCTAGTTTTCTTCTTGTGCTTTGAGTTGGGAAGTGTTGCCCTCTTGCCCTTTGTTTTGGCTTCTTGCTTCCTGGTTCTTGGTTGGGATGTTTTCGCTCCCTCTTGTATATGCTCTTTGTTTTAATACAAGTTTTTCAATTTTTTCAAAAAAAAATGCTTTTTATTATATATTCAACAAAACAAACACTAAGTTAAAAAAAATGTTTGTCTTGAATCTTTTATAAACTTAATATTTTTTTAATTAGTTATATGGGATTGAAACGGGTCTCACACTTTGTATTACATCATCACCACATAATGGTATTACAACAAAGCGTGTATTGTATCATCACCACATAGTGATATTACAACAAAGCTTGGATATTATCTGTGTATCATTTGTCAAGATTTGAACTTAGATCTCCTTTAATGTGAGGAATCTAACCAATTGAGTTAATGTCACTTGATTAATCCTTCATAAAATTTTATAAAGTATAATTTGAGTATTTTATTATTTTTTGAAGTAATATGAAGTTCAACGAGTGGTACAATTGGTGGTTACACTTCCCAAGGACATAGCATTAGGGTCTACCTCCCCATGATTCGAACTCAAATCACCGAGATGAACCACAAAAGACATGTTGTTGGGTTGTTCTTGCAAGTATTTTATTTTAATTTAATTACTTCATCAAGTATTTTATTTTAATTTAACTACTTCATCAATTCATATTTTCCTTACAATAAAAACAATGATCAAAACAAACACTAAGTTAAGAAAAAATGGGTTGTCTTGAACCCTTTATAAACTTAATTATTTTTTAATTAGTTATATGGGATTGAAATGGGTCTCACTTTGTATTACATCATCACCACATCATCACCACATAGTGGTATTACAACAAAGCATGTATTGCATCATCACCACATAGTGCTATTATAACAAAGCTTAGATATTATTTGTGTATCCCTTGGTAAGATTTGAACTTGTGTCTCCTTTAATGTTGAGGAATCTAACCAATTGAGCTAATATCACTTGATTAATCCTTTATAAACTTTTACAAAGTATAATTTGAGTATTTTATTATTTTTTGAAGGAATGTGAAGTACAACGAGTGGCACAATTGGTGGTCACACTCCCTGAGGGCATAGCATTAGGGCCTAGCTCCCCATAATTTAAACTCAAGTCACCGATATTAAACGCCAATGACATACTGTTGGGTTGTCCTTGCAAGTTTAATTTAACTACTTCATCAATTCATATTTTCTTAAGATGTTCTCCTTTATGCCATGTTGAGTGGTGGGTTGGTCTTCACTTTTGGATTGTTGTTTTAGTTTAATTTCTATTTATTTTGGCCTTGGAGGTTGGCCTTTGGTAATAAGTTATCTCATAGACATTACATTTCTTCTTTCATCTTTTTTTCAATCACTTGATTAACTTTTGTCACAAACACTAATTTATTCTAACATTTTCATATTTATACTTATAAAACAACATTCATCTCATTTCCAACTATTCACATTATAAAGAAAAGTAATTTATAAATCATTTTATAAAGTACATCAATTGTATTTTTGTTTCTAAACATAATCTAATCAATCCATATTCCATTTTCATCCATTAAGTAAAACAAATGCAACTCTAATAGCATGTTTTCACTAGTGGTTCTTGATACAAATTTTAATTTCTATGCCTAACATGATAAAAGAAGACTTTCAAATCACATCATAATGTTTACTAGCTTATAATAATTTAAGTTTATATAGGAGGTTTTGTTAGGAACCTTCTAATTAAAATAAGCACATCCACACAAATATTGCAGTAATTAATTGGAAAATAAGAATCACAAAAGAATATTGTCATACATAATGGAAATGTAATGACTTTTATTATTCAAAGAAACAAAATTGCAAAATCAAATCTCGTAGGCCTCTTTGAGGGAGCAACCTCCTTAGAAGCAAAGCACCATTACAATTTAGAAAAATGACTTGATACATTCCATCTCCACCCTTACCTATATAAATGCTCTTATCAATGCTAACCCGAATGCTTAAGGGTCGATTTCACATACAAGTGGGGACCTGAGCTAGTAACCCCTAATAAAGGATCATTTACATATTTATTAACTCTTCTTACAATCGGTAATGGTTATATCATATGGCTCATATGTCTAGGTAGCCAAGGTGCCTATGCACATTACTATACATTTACATAATGATGTTAAGATAGGATCCTAACATGTCCTTCCTTTTCAAAAAACTTTATCCTAAAAGCTTGAGCTATAGAACTAGTATCGAGATGCTAAAGCGATTTATCATGTAGCATTTTCTAAAATGTGCATGTCCAACAATCTAAAATATAATTTGAGCTCCAAGATGACTAGCCCTAAAAGGAAGGTGACTTGTAGATGATGGGTCCAATTTGTTACAATACATAAAAATTGTGCTTCAAATGATGTTGATAAGATTGTTGCCAAATTTAGTTTGGTGCCATCACCAAATTACCCTTGAGATGTTGAAATTGTGCACCTTCTCAAAAGGTGGGCTCTATTGTTGGAAATTTAGAACTAGCTAGAATGTATGATGAAAGTGATGGAGTGTACCCATAGGTTGGTTCCAAGCACTTACTATTGATTTCCACTTGCTCATATGTTTAGAAATGATATGCAAAGCCCATTTTGAGGTGTGTCCTACAATTTGAATAGTCCTTGTCCACAATGACTGGTGATGGTGGGTGTAGTGAGTTCTCACTACACTCAAATTTTACCTTGATAAATCTTGAGAGGCGGCTTAGCTGGAGGGAAAGTAGATGAGAAGCAAGGAATAAAGTAACAAATATAGATAGAAGGTTCTAATCAAAGCTCTAAAAGTTTAATGGTAGAGAAAAGCTTTGAAGAATGAAGCCCTCTCAAATAGTAAGAAAGTTTTGATCAAATGGTGGTACTATTTTCTAAAAGCTTTGACAAGAAGGGGATAACGAAAGTTATGACAACTCACAATATCTAAAATCTCAAAAGTTAGAAGTTGGCAAAAAATTCTAAAATGTGTAAAATGAGCTAAAGTCTAAATATCAAAATTTTTAGAAAGTTTTGTAACAAAAGAAAGAAAATTTTCAAAAAATATCTAAATATTTTGAGCATGTTTCCCAAAAGCAGTAATTGAACTCATAAGAGCAATAATGGTCGAAGAATCCCAATCTCACCTACCTGCATAACATGAGTGACTGAAACATTATATGTCATAGCATGGGAGCTATAGCAAGGATAAATTTAGATTTCTAACATCAATTATAGAAGATCACCTACATCTAGGCTTTGGGAATTCCAAAAAGGGGTAGATGGCAATAACAATAGTAGCAGTGCATCCAAAGGCTCAAAGTCATCTAGCATTAATGGGAGCATATACAAAGACCCTGAAGGAACCTACAACTTGAATGAAGACATGACCCAACACACAAAAGAGTAGTCATCCTTGAAATCTTTACACAATTTTGGAGGGAAAATATCCCCTTGTGTAATCTATAAATAGTAGTTTCTTAGCCTTGTAAAGCATCGATGAGCTTTATTACAAGTCATATGGCTTTCCATTCATTTTTATCTATATAGTAGTACTCATATTCCTTAGTGGTGTTGCATGAACGCCCTCGAGCCCCCACTTTTAGCATAATCTTATAATGTTTTTATATTCATATATGCATATTGGATGCTTGTGATTATTTGGTTCCAATTGTTTGGTTCTCTCTATCTTATTTCCTTTATGTATGTGTGTTTATCTATGCTTATATATGTTTAGAGAAGAAAATGTTCATTGTGTTAGTGCATTAGACTCAGGGTTGTTGTGCAAGGAGATCTTATCTTGATCTTGGCACATTTCCTTTGTTAGCTTAGGTTTCTTCTTTTCTGCTTTCTTTTTTTTCTACATTTCTCTAACCCTTTTTCCCCTAAAGCTAGTAAATTAGGCTAGAGTAGGAAAAGTGCACTCAAGGTCGCATCTTAAAATTAGTAATCCTTGTAAAAAATCTTAGAGTCCCCTGATAGAGCTGAACCTCATACTCTGGCCCTATTGTGTCACTTCATGCAAGGCACGATAGTCCCAAGCATACTAAGATAGACAATTCAACTCCTCACAAATGATTGTTTTGTCTACTTGTGATTTGGTGCAACCAAATGGATTTTTACCATCAATAGCTATAACTCTACTAATTGAAATGTATCTGTGGTAATCAAAACTTGAACTACACATAATTACACCCCCCATATTTGAGATGGATTCTTTGAAAGTTTTTATATTAGATAGGAGTTGATTGGATGGGTAGAACTGATGGCAATACTACAAAGGGTGTATTACTTCCATTGTAGATTGAATTGCATCCAAAATTTTAGAAAATTTCCAATTTATAGGTCCTATAGTACAAAGCCATTGAGTTCCCAAAACTATGTCACAACCTCCCAAGGGAAGGGTAAACATGTCCACCTTGAGGTTATAGTCACCCATCCTCACCTTTACATTTCTAAATTTCCCCTTGCAAGGTAGGACTCTTCCATTGGCTATCATAATTTAAAATAATTGCATGAGTGTATGTAGCAATATGTTCTTTTGGACACCTAAGGATCAATAAAATTATGTGTAATTCCTAAATTAATAAGGATTATGAGACCTTGACCATTTAGTTTCCCAACCACATTTGTGGTTTGGGAAGTAGAAATTCCTACTAAAGCATACATGGAATTTATTAGAAATTGGTCTTTTGTTAATTCAACTTCTCTAAGTTGATCTTTTGCCTTATCATCCTCCTCTTTATCATGAGATTCTAGAGTAGAGGGTTCACCCTTATCAAGTAAGTATAATTTTACTGCACACACTTATGGCCTAGGGAGTATTTATCATCATAGTCATAGTATAGACCTTGTGCCTTTCATACCTTCATTTCTTCTCTAGTTAAACATTTTATTGGGGGTGACTTGTTTATAGGGGTCAAAATAACATAGATGGAGGTGATGGTTGATCTTGTGGAAATTTGGTTATGTACCTTTGAGTAGTAAATTTATCCTCTACCAATTTGGCCAAATATACTGCTTGCATCATGGTTTGTGGTTTGAACATTTTCACCTCAGCTTTAATATCTTCTTTCAACCCTCTAATAAAACAACTTTGAAAAAAGACTTCACGTAAGCCCCTTGTGAAGTTGGCCATATTTTCAAACTGAGTTTGATATTCATGGATTGTTGAGGTCTATTTCAATTTGGTGAGGGCTCATGTGAAGTCCTAATACTCACTACAGTCAAAATGGGTGAGTAATTACTTCTAAAATTCATCCCAAGAGATATTTGAATGTATATTCCTCAACTATTGGCACATCTAAAGTGTGTCATATTCAAAATTAAAGGATGTTATTATGAGCCTTAAATTCTAGGAATATTATGAAGAGTAAAATACTAGTATTCCTGATGTAACCAATTATAGGGGTCATTTCCATCAATTTTTGGAAATTTTAACTTGGGCATTTCATATATGTTATTACTAGGAAATTTATTGCATGCTTCTCCTTCTAAACTAACTAAACTTCCTATCTTATACTCAAATTACTTATTTCAAAGCTAGTTGTATTCATGAGTCACACCTAGTAAACACTTCTCAAAGTCATTGAGTCTATTATTAAATGTATTTTTTAACTTATATTGCTCTTGTAACACAAATTTCATATTGGCATTTAGTGTCTTTGTGTCAACGTGTAATTGGGCCCTTAATTGACCCATCTCAATTTGCATTTGACTTATTTGTTCACCTAGTTACTCCATATGGTCACCCATAGTAGCTTTGGTCATATTTAGGTAATTTTGGGTTCCTAAAAACACTTATGGGTCTTATATACCAAAATTATTAGCTCAAAAAAATTATTGAAATGGACTATAACCTAAAATGATGATTTTTGACCTTTGAAAAAAGTTTATGGGTGTTGTATACCAAAATGATCAACTTGAAGAGATGATCGAAATGGGCTAATATCATAAAATGATGATTTTTGGACCTCAAGATGTTTTTGGTTGACTGTCACCTACTAAGTGTTCTAATGGCTAGTCAAGGTGTTTCCTACACTCTCAATGTTTTGCTATCTCTATAAGGTGTTTTTCTACATTAACCAACTACCACATGACAACTACCTACTTTAACAACTATCCTTGACTATTACTATACTTGATTGTTGCCACTTCTCAAGATACACTATCAAACTAGTAACTACTTGTTCTAATTATTGTTATTAACTATTAATATACCATCAATCTATGATGAAAGTAATCTTCTTTGGATAATAAAATTTAAGTTTTTGTTGGGAAGGACTAGGGTGACTAAAAAAAAATTTAATAGGGACAATCTAAGTCAGGGTGTGTTTTGTTTCATGGGATTTTTTATATACTCTTCATTATGATTAATGGCTAGTCCAATATCTCAAAGATCTAGCTATGGAGGGCTCCATTATACATGTAGCCACAATATTTCTTTTCTAGGTTTACAATGAGAGTAACTTTATAATATGTTTCTTAGTAGTTCACCATAAAACTCAAACAACCAATATCTTCCTAGAGTTGAATATTTATCCTAATTCTAGGGGGCTCTCTATAAACCTGAGGGTATGTGGGAGCTCATCACTATATACAGGTGTTATCTAAGGCCTAGGTACTAGAGTCTAATCACCCCTCACTTCACTATATTCTTTATGGACAATCTAGCTTAGCCAAAAAAATAGCTCCTATAGCACGATGGTGAGTATTCCCACAATGGGAGGAACAATTGGAATAACAAATTTTAAGAGCCAATTGAGACTATAATAATTTTGTTCCAAACACAATTGACATTGGAAATTTATATTGTAACTCTTTTGTATGACAATTACCAACTTGCAATTTATGACAAAGCCTTCCCATGCACTTGTATGGCATGGTTGAAGAGCAAAAGGCCCTAATAAACTAAATCTAGAAAAATAGTAAACATAGAATCAAAGAAAAAAAGAAGATAACAGACACACACAACACAATATTTCACTTGGAAAACCCTTATGGGAAAAGCCCAACACAGTAATATCTCCTTATTGTATAAACTTAATTGTCTCCAATACAATAATGCTCATCTCTCATCTCACATTAAACCCTTATGCAAGTGCAATTAAATAACAATACAAGAATGAATTCTACATTACCATGGGTGAAAAACCATGGGTTCAAATATTTAACCCTAAACAACCCATATGGGTCTAAAAATAGATTAAGAAACCCTAAACCCTGCTCGAGGTCCAACCTGACCCTGAACCCCAACAAGGATACACAAAGAGTGTCTAGTACCTTTTAGAGTTAACCCTACCAGAATAACATAAAAAATATTCAACATGTTTCCAACATTCTCCCACTTGTTGAATACTTTCCATAGGGGTCATAAACTACCATTGTCAACTGTCAAGGGCAACAATACCCATAGATCTTCCACACCAATAAATGTTTTGAGCAAGTATAACCTTTGTTAATGAATCAACAATATTGTTATCTATATCAATTTTCTCCATCATAACTTGATTCCCTTAAATCATCTCTCTCACAAAATGGTATTTGATATCAATATGTTTTGAACTATCATGAAAACCAAGATTGTTGACCAAAAATATTGCACTTTGACTATCACTATTAATTCTCATAGCATTTTGCTTAAGACAATATTGAACACAACCTCTATAGCCACATTGTTCCAATGTACTCTATATCTTTTGTGGATAAAGCAACTATTGATTACTTTTTACTCATCCAAATTACTGCCCCTCCAAATATTATGAACATATAAGCACTCATGGATATTCTCTTGTCAAGATCTCCAACCTAGTCAACATCCATAAAACCTTGTAGATTTACAATATTACTATCTCCAGATTTTCCTTGGTAACAGATAGCATAGTCTGAAGTTCCATGTAAGTATTTGAAGATCCTCTTCATAGCAGTCCAATGTTCTTTTTTTGGTTTGGACATATATCTACTAACTACTCCTACTATATGTGCAATATCAGGTCTAATAATACCATTGCTTACATCAGACTACCAACAACGCTAGCATAAGGAACATGATGCATTTCTTCAAATTTTTTATATGTTTGAGGACTTTGTTTAGTAGATAAATTTTGACCAACAGGATATGGAGTACATATTGGTTTACAATCATGCATCCTAAACTTTGGTAGTATCAAATTAATGTATTTCCTTTTATTTCACCACAAATTTTTATTTGCACGATCTCTTATTATTTCCATACCCAAATTTTGCAGCACCCAAATCCTTCATTTCAAATTCAAAAGATAACTAGGATTTTGGTAACTTTATCATCTCCTTATTATTACCAATTAATAGCATGTCATCCACATACAAAACAATGATAACAAAATTTTTACCTTCTTGTTTAAAATACACACACGGATCTGCTTTGCTTTTTCCAAGCCCAAGTGTCAAAAAAAACCTATCAAATTTTTGGTTCCACATTCTTGGAGATTGCTTCAAGCCGTAAAGAGACTTTTTCAACTTGCATACCAAGTCCTCCTTACCTTTTATCCTAAATCATTCTAGTTGTGACATATATGTCTTCATCAAGTTCACCATGTAGAAATATTGTCTTTACATCCATTTGTTCTATTTCAATATCAAAAGCAACATAAATAGCCAAAAAAAATCTAATTGAAGTTAGTTTAGCCATAGGATATAAAATTTCATCAAAGTCAATTCCCTCAACTTGAGAAAGTTTTTTTGCTACCGGGAGGTCCTTGTACTTCTCCAACTTTCCTTCTACATTGTACTTCTTGAATACCTACTTACGACCAACCGGTTCTCTTCCAAGGGGTAATTTCACTAAGTTCCACATCTTATTTTTATCTAGGGATTCCATTTCTTCCTCCATAGCCCTTTTCCAAGATTTATTCTCACTTGACTGAAGTGCCTCCTTTATAGTCTTGGGTTCTTCATCAATAAATGATATATTAAATGCAAAATAAATATTTGAAGGGCTATACCTTTTTGGGAGTCTTCTTGCTCAATCTGATCTCCTCAAACTTGGAGTTCCAAGTTCTACATCTTCAACTTCGTCCTCACCTTCTTCCTCTAAATTTTTCTCTTCAGACTCTCTTTGTAGTTCATCTTCTTCTGTAGCACCAAGTTCTACCATAAGTTTTTCCTCTTGTTTTAATTTTACTTGAACTATTTTAGGTTCTTTGCTTGGTTGCATTTCCTGTTTTAGAATCCCTTTTGTTTCTCTAAAGATCACATTACGACTATAAACAATCTTCTATATGTTCAGATTCTACAACTCATATCCTTTAACACCAATACTATAACCCACAAATATGCATTTTTTAGATTTATAGTCTAGCTTAGTCCTTTTCTCTTTTGGAACTTACATATAAGCATTGCAACCAAAAACCCTTATATGACTAAGAGAGGGTTTCTTACCAATCCACACTTCCTATGGAGTCTTATCCACCAAATTTGAGGTAGGAGATCTATTGATGAGGTAATAAGCAATTAATACAACTTCTACCTAGAATTTCCTTTCTAACCCTGCACCACTTAGCATGCTTCTGGTCTTATCCATCAATATTTTGTTCATTCTTTCTACAATTCCATTTTTTTATGGAATATACGAAGTTGTTTTTTGCCTTTCTATTCCACAATTCTTGTAAAACTGCTCAAATTCATTAGAGCAATACTCACTACCATTGTTAATTCTCAAAACCTTTATCTTTTTCTCTATTTGATTTTTTACAAGAGCCTTAAACTCTTTCAATTTATTAAAAACATCAGATTTGTTTCGTAAAAAATGTACCTAGGTCTTTCTTGAAAAGTCATCTATAAATGCAACAAAATAGATAGATTTACCTAATGATGGTACTTGTGCAGGTCTTAACACATCACTATTAACTAGATGTAAAATTCCTTCAGATCTTGTAACACTATTAGGAAACTTGACTCGATTTTGCTTTCCAAAAATACAGTGCTCATAAAAATCAAAATTTACTGGGCAATCAAATATTCCTTCAGCCATACCTTTTATTTTTAATGTTCGAAGGCCTTTCTCACCAATATACCCCATGCATTGATGTCACAACATTATCTTTGCTATAGGAATACTCAGGGCCGCTTCTATCGTATTATTCTCCTACAACTAAAGAGTTATTACAATCAATACTTATAGTGCTATCCTCAAGTCTGAAAAGATTTCCTGTACGAACTTCCCTTGCCAAAACTAAGACTCCATGAACCATATTGCAACTATCCTTATTGAATATCATATTTTAACCTCAACTTGACTCTTTCTTGACCTATTATTTTATATATCAAATTATCTTCCAAGAAGACTTCACCTCCATTTATCTTTTTATATTCATATAACCCCTCCCTATGAGGACCCATATGAAAGGAAACACCTTAGTCAATCAACCATGAGCCATGGCATTCACTTGAGCACGTTGCAGCTAAGAATACATCCCCTAAATCTTTATTTGTGGTTTTCGTTTCTATAGAAGTTCCTTCATCAGATGATCGACTATCATCAGAATTTTTAGATTTGCAGTCTCTTTTATAATGCCCTATTTTACTACTCTTTCAATATTTTCTCTTTTATGGAGCAACATATTTACCCCTAGATCTCAATTTCCTTTCTCTTGATTTTTTTTTATTATTTTCTTGAGAACGACCTTTCACAACTAAGACATCCTTCTGATGATAATCCTTAAAATATTTTTATCTCATTTCCTCAGATAGCAATGTTTCTACTATATCCTCTACTTTCAATGTAGAAGTAGTATTGGTGATAGCCATAACTAGGTTATCCTGCAAATCAGGTAATAAACAAAGTAAAGTAATACACTTTTCCTCTTCATCCATTTTTATTTCAATAAAATTTAATTGACTTACCACAGTGTTAAAAGCATTCATATGTTCAGCCACAAAGTCGCCATCATTCATCCGAAGCAAATACAACTTTTTTGAAGAAAGAGTTTATGTACCAATAATGACATTTTTAGATACAAATTTCCTAGCTTATCCCATAACTACTTTGTCATGATATCTGTTGATACATTCAACAATACCGAATCAGATAAGCACAATCTGATAGAACTTATTGCCTTCCTATCGATCTTCAACCAATACTCATCTATTGTTGATGGTTTTATTCCTAAGATTGTAATCCATTAATCTCTAGCAACCAACAGGTCATCCATATTGAGTTTCCATAACTCAAAATTCTATCTATTAAATTTTTCAATCTCCAATTGTGTGTTTCTTGTAATTTTCCTTTGTCCAAATTATTTTGTGCACAAATACCACTAAAGAATTAATTTATCATAGGGTTGAAACCCTTACTCCTCGAATAAAGCTAAAAAACCTAGCTTTGATACCAAAAGGTTCTGATAAACTAAATCTAGAAAAACAGTAAATACATAATCAAAGGAAAAAAGAAGAAGATAATAAATACACACATAACACAGTATTTTACCTAGGAAATCCTTACAAAAAAAACCCAACATAGTAATATCTCCTTATTGTATCTCCAATATAATATTGTTCATCTCTCATCTCACATCAAACCTTGATGCAAGTGCAATAAAATAATGATAGCACAATAACAAATTTTACAATACCATGGGCAAAAAACCATGGGTTCAAATATTTAACCTTAAACAACCCATATGGGTATAAAAATAGCTTAATAAGATCTAAAACCTACTTGAGACCTAGCCCAAACTAAAATCGTGATGAGGATACACGAATACTGTCTAGTACCTTTTAGAGTTAACCCCAGTAGAATAGCATGGAAAATATTCAACATATTTTCAACAAAGTTTACAATACACTTGAAAACAAACTCCAACAACTATTGCACCTATAAATAATGACTTGTATGATAACGACTTCATCAAAACTTCTTGGACAACAACCTCCCCCATAGAACACTTTGTAACAACCCTTGTATGACACCCCAAATGCAATAGTTGTATGATGACCCTCATACAATAATTTTGGACTGTAAGTTTTGTGTACAACCTTGCACACATAGAACTTGACACACACAACCTAATAATCTACTGCAAATATAACATCACATATACATGCACACACATATATGGAAAATAAATGTCATTGTATTATTACTACATGTACAACACTTGTATTACATATATGTTTGCATTTGTAGTACACAAATCACACAGATGTTCTTATGTCACAATGCACTCCTAGAATCCTTGTACTCTCCAACACATAATGCTTTCTCTCTTCCTATAATCCTTTTGATTATCAAACAAATAAGTGGAGGGGTACTTTTATGCTTGTGGGTAGGTAGTTAGAAGCAACTGATTCCCTCGGCATCTCACCACTAAACTACCTGCATTCCTATTATGCGACTATTATGTTAGTCATACATATTATAAGTTTAAATAATCAATTTATGATGTCATCCTTAGTAACATCAACTACAAAATGATATTTAATTTCATATTTAATTTCACTTTCATGTACATTTGATTTTATATTTCATTTACATTATAATTTTATGCACATTCGCACTTATTCTCCTATGTACAGTTTTACTTCGACTACTGTCTAGAACTACCTCCTACATCTTTACTCTTCTTTAAATTGGTTAGAATACTCATTGATGGATGTCTATTCTCCTAGGGGCTAGTATTCTATTTATTTTAAGTATTTGGAGCATGTAAGCCTCCCATTTCCTTTATCTATAGCTTGAGGGCCTTTATCTCTCCCTTGGGCCTCTTAGCGTAGTTCAGATATTGGGTCCATTGCACTATATAATTGTTTATCCTCTACTTGGTTTGTACCAACTTTACCAATATCTCTTCTTTCCTATTTAAAAATGCACCTTCAACATCCTTCCTTGTTACCTCAAAAATCTTCCTTGTTATTTCTATCCCATGCCTAGCTACAATTTCTAGCTGCTCATCTTTTTTACCAACAACTAATATCGAACCTTAACTTAATAATTTTTCTTCTCCAATAGTTGTTCCCTCAATAAACATTTATGTTTTAGCTATCTAATCATATCATATTATTTCTTTTGAGCCTTCATTCTCTTATCAGATTCCTTTTTGAGCATTTTTAGTTCTATTTTAGAATTCTCCTACAATTTTCAAAGTCTCTCCTCCCACTGGTTAGCCTATTACTCCTTCGACTCATGGATTTTATTAACTTATATGGATAACCATACAATCAAGTATACCAAAAAATTAATCTCGACATATGTCTTCACTAAATCTTGTGTAATATTTACATACTTAACACTTGCTTCATTTGTTGGACAAGATGTCAAATTTACCTCTTCAATATACACCCTAGTTGACTACCTATAAATTGTCTAAGTTTCCTTTGGTAGGTTTTCTACCCCAATAATATTATGTATGTTGTTATTATCTAGCTCCCATATCTGCTTCTAATGAACCTCATCAAGTTCCTTCATCTTCTCCTTATCTTGAGCCCATTGTATTAGCTTTTCCCATTCATTTTCCACCATCAGCTACCATCATTACCAATTTCCAATGCATCCAATTTGGAATTTCATCCTTGCTCTATCCAAGGCTCCAAACATATTTTTAAAAAATTCATCAACATATCCATTGATACAATCCCCTAGAGTTAGTGGTCTACTAAAATTCATCACTTCTATGATAAAATTCTCACTTGCATACAACCCCATGTTTGTATCATATTTGGTGGTTGTTTCCTTTATACCATCTCCACCATCACCCATTAGGTTGATTGTTATTATGAATAATTTATCTTGTTATACCAGTCATGTTACATCCATAGTTCATTCTTTAGTCACTTCTTCCCATACTCTCTCCTATTCTTCTTCAAGTGATTGACTATTTTCTTCTTTATAAAAAATTTGAAACTGTGATGTAGACTGCTTTCCTTTATCTTCTTGTTCAATTGGCATTGTTATCCTCCATACCAGATCCTTTGTTGTAAATGTGATTTCAATTCCTACATGCTCATCCAATGGAGGTGATCCACATATACCCTCATACTGCTCCAAATGTGCTAGGGTGTTGAAAATATCAAGTGAATATATATTTTCCACCTCATCATCTCCTACATCTTTCATTACATCCATTATTGTTGTCTTCTCTTCTCCATCCATAATATTAATTATCTCCTACTATTGTATTATTATCCTTTCCTCTTCCTATCCACCCTTTGCAATAGTCTCCTTAGGTTTCTACTCACCTATTTTAGCCCTCTTTTGAGTCATCCATATACCTACAATGACTCCTTGTACAATTTGACTCCTTGGCTATGCAAGTTCATCCTATTGTATTGCTCTCCATTATCTTCCAAATTGCTCACTCCTATCCTCTACATTCTATTTTTCACTACCACCAACATCTATTATGGCTTGTTATGGGGTTTTTGCTCTTCTAGCTAATGTTGTGCTTGAGGTTGATCCTCCATCAACTATTGGTCCAACCTCCTATGTCTTCCTTTTTAGTGTCTTCTTCTTTCCCAAAGTGCTTGGATTTGTTAGTGACATCACATTAATCCTTTAAAACATTGTTGGTGCATGCTATGGTATATCCCTAGGAGGATTCAATTCTAAAAACCAAACCTTTACCTATGATACAACATTCATCATCAATGCAATAGTATGGAAAGCCATTATAAAATTCCTCATATATCGCATCAAGAAATTCCTAATACGGTATGATAAATATGATGCCCAATCATACATTACACCAATTGTTATCCCTTGCACATAGGATATGATCCAAGTGGGTATTTACAAGGCTCATTATTCTCCCAAGAGTTTTGACATGATGATATTCATTGAACACTATAGTTTATGTGTCTTCAATTACTGCATATTCACTCCATAGCTTCTATGCTTCAACAACTTTTTTACCTCTTTTGGAGTGATGCCAGTGAACTCATGAATCATCTACCTCTATCAGTTCATGTCCATTATCTTCTTTATGATTGGTAATCCATAATTTGGTAACCCAAATTTTCTTCTAAATTTGCTTGCTAAAAACATTGTAGTGAAATCTTACTATAATTCAATTTCTTTAAGCATCCAAAGGGATGTAGGACCCAAGATGAAAGTAGAGGCTTTACAACTATTACCAACTTTTAGAACCTCCGTGTCAAAATTCATTAGGTAGATACCTCCAAAGGGTTAATATGAGTGTAAAAACCCTAATGTTATGCAACCATGACCATCATTGAATCATCACATGCAAAATCCATGAAGTCCTATTAAGCCTTTTTGATGATATCCTAGAAGAACTCCATGATGAATGTTGGTTGATCAACCTTTTTGGTGATAAGTAAAAATGCCCCATCATTGTGAGAGCTTCAACATAGAGGAAAGCCATAGATGAGTCAGCCAAACTGACTCTCATTCACACTTAATTGGGTACACAACCTCCTGCATCCCATCTATTATCTCTCCACCACATGGTTAGGGTAACATATAAGGGGGAGAAATGACTTAGGGGAAATCACAAGTTGAGGAAAGAGGATAAGGGATCATGGGGTATCTTTACTATGAGATCTTATAAGACATATACTTCTCCATATTTAGGAAGAGAGGCATCAGGGTAAAATTTTTGTACAACGATGACCTATCCAGCACAAGGATCGGGCCTTTATGATAAGTATATTTTTTTACATGAAGATATGCTAGAAAAAATCCCTCAGACTGAATAATTGTAGGAATTTGAAGATATTTCACTGAAATAAGTTAAGGAGAATATCCAATCACAAAGACAAAAAAGTAGGTTATCTAAATACAAAAGGCATGAGCAAAAAATGATTACGAGTTTTTGGGTAAACTGATCAAAGCAAAAAGAAAAGGTCTAATGAGATTGTCTATTGAGACTTAGGAAAGGTTCAAGTGTTGAAAGGAAGGAAAAGTCTTGATTAGTAGATGTTGTCAAGAGTAAATATTTGAATAGAGGAAGAAAAACTTTAATAAGACAACCAATGGTTTCGACAAATAGAAAACTCCTTAGAACAAAATAGGAGACATGAGTAATGGTGCACAAATTCCTAAGAAAGTGATTGAGCCAGAATGCCATCCCATTATTAAGAAAGGATAGAACCATCTACCAAAGATGCTTTAGCCTAAAAATACAGAGACATGTAGATGAAATATTATAAATAAGAAAACAACACTTGCAACATTAGCAACTCCAAAATGACATAAGCTATGACAAAGGATGTTTACATTTAATTTTTAGAATCCCCAAAATAGGTAGTTGAGAAGGTCAAAGTTTTAAATGATTTTGGAGGGAAATATTCCCTATTGTAAACTATAAATAGTAGTAGAATAGACTATAAAAGGATTGACAAATTTATAATTATAATCTTTTATAGGCTTTCCCTTCATTTCTTGTTGTATAGAAGTTGGTTCATAAGCGAATTATGGGCAAATTGAACCCTGGCTCCTAAAATAGTCTTTGTAATCACACTATTTGTATATATATATGTAGGCCTACATCAATTTTTAGGATCCAGGGTTCAATTACAAATATATATATTTGTAATTACACTATTTGTATATATTTGTAATCACACTATTTGTATATATATATATTTATATATGTAGGACTACATCAATTTTTAGATCAATCATTTATGACTTCTTGTGGATCCATTTCTGTATGCATGTGTGTGTTTATAGTCTTTACTTGCTTTGGGTTTTGTTGATATATGTATGTGTGAGGGGTCTGTGTCAATTTTTAGATCATCCATATGTGGCTTCCTCTAGACCCACTCTTTATGCTTACCTATGTTAATGATTAACTGTGTTGGGGAGAGGAAGAGTTCACTTCTAACACATAATGTTCATGCCTATTGTGTAAAGGGATCTTAGAGGATCTTTTGGTGCATCACCATCCTTTTTATTTTGTTGAGTTGTTTTCCTTTTATCTTTCATATATATTTCTCCTTTTGAGTCCAAGTGCACCACAAAGGTAACATATTAACAAGGATTCAACCTTGTAAAAACTCCCAAATATCCTTAATTGAGCTAACCCTTGCACTCTTGGTTGTGGCCCTGTTATGTCACTCTTTGTGAGGTGTGATTGTTTCAATTAGGACAATTATAGATGATAAAGTTTAATGGCATGCCAAATGGGACCCTGGTGCCACATCATTGGTCCCATAATCATGACAACAAGTTAGGATGGACTTGGTGAGGGTCTAAACCTACCCCTACTTGTTGAAGTACCTCTCACTCACCTGGTGACTCTACTATAGAATGAACACTTGAAGAAGCTATTACTAAAGATAATATATTGAGGTTCTAGTGAAGGACTCAATCTACCTTATTTCAAGAAGTACAAATATTAATTCACCTACAACTTCTCTAAAAAAAACCCAAAAATAGTCAGATGAGGAACCCTCGATTGGGTTTTGTGCTGATAAATTTTGGTGAGAGTTGTTGCCACCACCTACAACCATTCCATGAAGAAGAAGAGTTACATGCCATAATATGTTTTCCCTGCCGCCCCTAAGAACATTCCTTGCTTGGGATGATAGAGGTTCATTGGCACCACCAATGTCGCATGAAGTATGGGATGAGATTTTCCAGTCAGCTTTAAAGTCTCTAACGTATTTTACTAGAAAGAATCTCACTACCCCATTGAATATATAAACCAAATGAGAAGTCTATACATGATTTATACTATATCAAGGGAAAATATGGATATAATACTATTGGAAACTTCTTTTAGGGGAATATCCTAATAATTTTATCTCACACTTCAGTCTAGATCAATAGTTAGTTGGGACGATATCGAAAATGTTTTTGTTGAAAAATTTAGAGAGAAGGTAGATGGGGTATCACTCTTGGGACAATTGTCAACTATAAAAAGAGTTCCCATAGAGGTGGTAGAATATTTTAATATTATATTTTATAAGTGCTAGTATAGGATACCTGAGGAGCTATGCCCTCCCCTAGGTATGGCACTCATATTTATTTGGAAGCCTTGGATTATGAAAGCTCATTGATGGTTAAAGATAGAGATGGAGATTTTCTATCGAAAGCTTATGGGATAAAAATTCAAGCTGAACATTATTTAATATAGATTAGAAGGCTAGCCCCTAGGACCCCTATGCCTTTGTATACCAATGCACAATATCCATATCAACCTTCTCTAGTTGTTTAGTCAATGACCTCTTAGGTGTCCTTAGTCTCACCGATGGTTGTTATTGCCTCATAGACTCCAACCACACTTGCTCCAAAGGACACCAAAAATGATGCATCCCACAAATTTCTTACATTGATAACCAATAAAATATCGACCATAAGGAGAGAACAAAATACCCCAAGGCACCCCTACCCAAATAATCCAAGACCTCCTTTCCCATAAGGAAACTGGGGCTATAAAGCCTTATCTAATGGGTATTCCAGTCCTAAATTCCAAAGTAATCAGGAGAAAGACCAAACCCAAGTCCAAAGTCAACAAATAGTCCTGGTAGTAATCCCTCTACCAAAAAGACCTCCTAACTATGCTAGGGAAATATCCTCCATTTAGAACAACTATGTAGAGGAATCTACCACTTGGTATTACTTGCCTTCAAGAGTTGAATCTAGTCAAAATTATATGTCTCAACTCCTTGCCACTACAATAAATAAGATGATGCCATCCCAAACATCTATTTCATACTAAAAAGTTAAAAATTAGATGTCGAACACTATATATCCATTCCTTCCACATCATAGTTTGATTGTACCCCTCAAGAATGAGTCCTAGTGGCTTAGAATGAAGAATAAATTATGTAGTATCTAATGAGATGGGAATTCTGTTGATCAAAATATCATTAGTCCAATCATATTATTTAACGTGCTCTAAAAAGCAAGAAATAGAGGAAAAGGACAAACACAATCTAGCAACTAATGACAACTAACATAGGTTAGCCCAACCACCATGACAATCCCTTGTTGCCATAACACAACAACCAAAGACAACTGTAACTCCTACCATTAATCGATGGACTTACTCTACCAAAATAATTGATAGCAACTTAGGACTCTCAATGGACACATATTTAAAAGTCCCAACATTATCTAAGCAAAGCAAGTCAAAAGCCCTGACACAATAAAATATACCACTCAATTCTACCAAGAATATATGGTTGGTTGGAGAAAAGTCCTGATTCATCCCATTACATGACACCCAAAAGGTTGTAACTATTGAGTCTTTTATCATTATTTATCATTTGAAGAAGTGTATAGTACCAATACAGTATGGAACATCTTAGCCATCTTAGAAAAAAAGAGGCATTTGAGAAGAGCCCTTGAAGAGGAGGAAAAAAACAAAGACAACAATAAGCTAACATTGTCTTACAAATTGTATCCCCTAAACCAATAAGGAAAAAACCCTCCATGTTTTATCTATTTCTCATATATAAAGATAAAACAATTCATAATTACATGGTGGATTTAGGGGTAAGCACAACTATCATACCCAAAAGCATTGTAAACACATTAAAGATTCAATACTAACCCATTAACAAGAAGGTGACACAACTAGATGGAGGCTTAGTATGAATCCTACATTAGATAAAATAATACTCATTGGCTTTAAATGCATGTCCGATGTGACCATGGCATAGAACATCTCCATGATTGATCTCTTAGCTACATTCAATATTTGCATATCAAGGGATTTTATTGCCAAAATGAGAGATTATATGTACTTGGACTGGTCCATCATGGTGCTAAGAACCTGATATGGGACCAAATTTGAGCTTTAGTTAGAACCATTTTTTATTTACCACATAGAACATTTTCCAATATCATGGATAAAACCTTACCAAATTCTATCAATAAAGGAGGAATAGTTTCAGTCCTTGGTAGATGAAATACATTCATTTATCTTTGATGAAAAAATGGACTAATGGGCAACATAATTTTGGGGAAAGGATCCTCCAAAAATACAAAGGCAAACAGGAATGGGATAGACACACAAAATCAAAACTCAACCCATTGGGGAACTATGTAAATATGTGAAGTCAAAAAAAATTTCTTAACCAATATTGATGCAAGATGATCTTTTGTGAAAAGGAAAATATCATTGAGCTTTTAATAGAGATACTCTTGGGATCAATGACAAAGTAAATGAGTAGTTAGATAAAAAAGTGGCAAAATCTCATGGACCTAAGAATTGATCATGTACCAAGGAGGGATCTCATTGCATCATATTCAAAGGCCAAGACACACTTAAGTTGGAGGGCAAGGACAATAAAAAGAAGAAGGACAAACTTGAGATAATTTGTGAGGGTATCTATCTCGTATCGTTAGGAAAGGGTTATAAAACGAAGGTCATCATTCTAAAAAAAAAAATATGCTTTAGAGACTCCATGCATAATGGATAAGGCCTTATGTTATAGGTTCTCCTATAGCAAATGGTCCCCTATGAAATACCAAAACTATAGTAAAAGCTACAATTCAATTTTTTTAAGCATCCAAAGGGATGTAGGGCCCAAGGTAGAAGCAAAGGCTTTGCAACCATTACCAACTTCTAAAACCTACATGTTAAAATTCATCGAGTAGATACCTCCAAAATGTAAATATGGGTGTAAAGACTCTCATGTTATGCAATCATGATTATCATCAAATCATTACATGGAAAATCCATGATAATCCTATTAATCTCTTTCGATGATATATTATAATAACTCCATGATGAATGGTGGTTGATCAACCTTTCTGGTGATAACTAAAAATACCCCATCATTGGGGGAGCTTAAACCCAAAGGAAAGCCAATCAGACTAACTTCCATTCATACTTAACTAGGCACATAACCTCCTACACCCCATCTATTATCTCTCCACCACATGCTTAGGGTAACATCTAAGGGGTGGAAATGACTTAGGTGTTAGATTTTGATGTAGCAAGCATGGAGAGACAACAATCACAAGATGCAAAATAATATGAAAGAAAGTAAATATGCTATATGACTGAAATATAAAATATTATACTGTAGTTGTGGAGGAAATTAACACTCCAATATAAAGCTACTAAACTACATTGCATCCATCACTAATGGATGGTGTCACACATTATGCTACACTATGCCCCCGGACTCTCTATCTATGACTCTATCTATCACTCTATATCTATCTATCTACAAGGCTATTCTTATATAGGCAAAATATGATACTTGGCCAACACTCTATCTAGCTGTGTAAGGGATAACTTGCACATTTATACTTGTGCATTTATTACATTGCATGAAGCAACTAGATAACTTGCCCCTAAAGTAATCTAAGTATGTCCCTTGGAAGATACATTTACATAACCCAAATTTTGGAATAGACTCTATTTCTAACACCCCCATGTATTACATTATTTGGGTATTGAAGACTTCAGTATTCAATATGGATCTTATTCTTCTTCCTAAACTTTATATTCTATATTTGCATTCTTTGTGTTCAGGTTTAGTAGGTAATCTGTGTCTTCATATGATGCAGAGTAAGCTAGAGCTGAGGCTTATTCTTTCAATTAACTTTTCCTTGTATTTCTTCTTTATCTACTTGTTTAGAGTAGTCTTGATCTGGTTCCTCTTCTGCTGCTTTAGTCTTCATGTCAAGTCCTCTTGTCCTTTTCAATTATGAATTCCTTGATATCAGATGTTTTTGATGGACAATTGTTCTCATGATGTTGCATGTCTTGAGTGGATCTAAAATTATTCTTATTCTTTCCTTTGTATCTATGTAAGACTTGTTTCTTTGTCCTTCATAAATATCAACCTTGAATTCAATGTTAGTAGATCCATATGAAATAAGTTTCTAAAGATAACCGTTTATTCCTTGAAGTAGCCTTCTTTCCTAATTTTGATAGTACCTATATTTGAAGTGAGTATGGAGATGAGTGATTTGTTCCATCATAATACTTGCATGGATGGAAACTCCAACAATTGGTCTTATCATGGCCATATTTATTGCAATAAGTGCTAGTGATGATATGATAATTTTACAATCTATTTAAGGAATATCATATTTTTCTATTTCTTTGATAGGAATTTCTAACCATATGTGCACGATTGAAGCTATTCCTTTTTTAATAAAAGCTTTTTGATAAATATTTCCCTATTTTGGTCATTAGAATAATTGCATGAATAGTTGTAAATTTCAAAACTTATTTTGCATTGAATTGGTTCTTCTTTGTCCTTTCCATCATCGTAATTCATCAGGTTTTTAATCCATATTGGAATTTTTCTCATTCACTTCTAAGAGTGTTATTTAGCATGCTAGTAGTCATTTGTATAACCTTAATTATTTGAGGTAGAGTAGTTTAGTTTATAACTACCTTTGAAGTATTACCATTTGTACTTGATATTTCCAACTATTGCACTTCCTTTCCAACGTCCAACCCATCTATAATATGAGATAGGAGGAGTGACAAGTGTCATTGTATGAGTTTCTGAACGCTCATGGAAGATCTATTTTGGTTGGTGAAGGTTTCAAAATCACTCCACTGTTCGTGACAAGTGTCACCTTTGAGTTGAATTTTTTTTTTGATTCTTTCTTGAGTGCTGTCCAAGTAACGCTCCTTCCTCAATGTCTCCAAGCTATATTTCCTGTAATGTATGTCAAGCTATATGTAACTCCACTGTTTGGATTATGGGCACCAAGAAGTGTAATATCTTCTTTGTGAGCGTTATAGAGTATCTTTCAAAAGATGACAAGTGGCAGTTGCATGCCTTTCTTTCTATCAACACTTATATGAAGACTCTCTAATGTATTTTTTTACCTTATCCTTGTTGTTTTACGTAGATTTTGAAGTGTCTCCAGCTAATGGTTGAGTTGTGGTAATGATATGGTAGAGCTTTGGTGAAGATATGGAGTAGCTTTGGTGGCCCTTGAATGGAGTCTAAATGGCAGTGTTTGGATGAGGACTCCTTGATGCTTTACTCCATTGTCAACATTTACTAATGGTAGAAATGCTTTGATAAGAATGCTCCTTTCCTTTGACGTCCGTTTGCTTTATCTTCTACTTTGTACACTACTTGATCTTCTTCTGTGCTTTGTCTTCTACTTTGTACAATGCTTGATCTTCTATTATGCTATATTTTTTGTAGATTCAAGCATCCATGATGAGCCCCTTTGAGTGGCTTCTATAGCCTGGGAAGAGTGCTTAGGTTCAACCCTTTATTGAATGTTTTTCCTATGTTTACTGTCATTTTTTGGGGCACATTCAAATTTGTTTTTAGACTATAAAAACCATATTAAAATGGTGTTATAAGATGTACTATAGTGTGTACATAAATTTTCTTTGATGCACCTTCTTTTGCACTCTTATTTTAGATCAGAAACTCTGATTTTATAGCAGATTTTCTCCTGCAGTACAAGGGTTTTGAGGTTGTCTTTATAAGTAGACACCTTCCCATTTTTGCTTGGACACTTAGATAACAATTCCAAGCTTATGATATGTTAATAATATGATTGTTGTTTTCAGCTATTGTAAGTTGGGAATTTTTGCTATTGGTTAATGTAAAACAAAGATTTGTTATTTTAATATAATTATGGAAGGTTACATCATTGCTTATCGAAAGTTTGGAACTTGTAATTTTTATTAATATTATATGTGCTTGTATTCAATCCTTTAATGCTTTTTGAATTTGAGACTCACCAAGTCTTATCCTTTAAAGCTTCTATTTATGTTTTGGGTTAGTTATGTTCTTCTCCAGGTTTTGAAGGATTCTAACCTTTTTGGGTGGCTTCTTTAGGTCACTATGAGTTGCAGATTTCTATGCTTCAATAGTGTCTTTAGACACTTGATACAAATCATATTTTGTGTCCTTCAAGAACATAAAACTAATTTATTTTGAGAGTAGTGTAATAGTACAATTTTTTTCACTTTTAATGCACTAAGATTACACCTTATAATCTGATCAACTCTCAAATTAATGCACTAAGAATCTACTAAAACTAATCAAGAATAACCTAAAATGAATCTTTAAGATTTATTCTAAAAATTTACAACTAATATTGTAGAGATTAGTCTTCTTTTTCTTTTTACAAAATAGGTAGTTTATAGAAACTATTTTGAAAACTAATCAACTCCTAATAAAAATACAAATGAACCTTAAAAAGAAATTTTTATTTTTGCACTTTTGAAGACTATGATCCAATTTTCTATTTGCAAATTTAATCCAAATGCAGGTGCATCTAAAAATCTAATAGGTAGATGAATTAATAAACCTATTCGCACCAGAAAGTTGCATAGTTTTTTTTGGTAGCTCTTTTATCACTTCTATAGAGGATGTAGATATTGGTGTCTAGAATCACCAAGTTGTTGCTATAAGAATATCCTTGAAGCTCTTTGTAGACTATCTTGAATAGCTTCTTCTTCACCAAATGATGGTCTCGACCTTTATTTTATGAGTCTAAGGTTTTATGGTTTGTTGTCCAATTTTGTTCTCCTCATTCTGATGTAGATTTGGATAATTATTTATCTTTGAAGCAATGCCTTATTTCTGTGAGAGGCAATCTTCAAATCTTCAATATTTGGTGATCTTCTTCTGCCTTCAAGTCATATTATCAATTTCTAACTTCAAGCAGGATATTATTTTGAGATTTGGCACTCCTTGCCAAATTTATCTTATGGATTTGGCACTCCTTGCCAAAATTTTCTTCTTGTATTTGGCACTCCTTGCCAAATTATTCTTCTCTTGGGCTTGTTGTCGAATGGTGATAATTGTCCCAAGTCCTTCACTATTAGAGGCTTCTCCTTGATAGTGGATTTCTCCAATAAGTTCTCCTTTGAGAATATATTCAATAAGGCTCTCCTAGCCTTTTTATGGATGCTCAAAAATACCTTCTCAAGGTCTTTGATCTGTTAGCTTTTGATGGTCTTCCTTGATATATTTTCTTCAACCTTCTAATCTTGGAAGTGTTGGTGATGAGATCATTCTTTGGATCTCTGATTCTGCTACTTATGGATTTGAGGACTCATCTAGTCCTTATTATCCTTCTCCTTCCTTTACTGGAAGTTCTACAATGAGATATTCTCTTGATCTCTTTGATTTTGCTTCAGGTGCTAAATTGATTCTAAAGAAGATACCCTTCCTAACTTTCTTGTAGGAAGTTTTCCAAATCACCGAATCTTCTTTCATTGCAATATAGTATTAGTACTGAAATATTTAGAGTACCTCTAAATCATATATTCTCTTTAAAATCAAGATCAAGGCTTTTATGGCTATTTTTTAGTACCAAGGCTACTATGCCCTTTTTCAGTGTTAAGGCTTCTATGGCCTTTTTCAGTATCAAGTCTTCTATGGCATTTTTTAGTACCAAGGCTCCTATGGACTATTGGTACTAAGAATTTTGTGGATTCTCCTTCAAGGCTCATGTATCCATTTATCTAAGGCTACTATGGCCTTTTTATGTTAAGGATTTTATGGTCCGTTATTAAACTTGTGAAGTTCTTTTATTCAACAATGGAGATCTTCAGTATCCTTACTTCACCACAACTCTACATAGGAAGTCTTCTTCCACATTATTCTTCTCTTGCACAAAGAAACATTCTCTAAACTATGAGGGCATGTCGACCTTCAGGTAAAAAATTTGTATTCTCCTAGATTTTTATCGTAGGAGTCCCAATCCTATGAGAAATAGTTTTCTACAAACAAAAGAAACTTTAGGTACTAGTTAGCAAATTTTCATATATCGTGGATAATCCTCGTTGAATGATCTGTCAATCCAGTGGCTTGAATCCTGAGTCCTAGTATTCATGAGTTTTTCTTGAAACTATTATGGAAAGACTATGGTCAATTGTAATCTAAGTATTTTCTTCAACTAAGACTTCTTTCAGTCCTCACTCGCGACTCTCTCTTATTATACCACCTAGATTCTTCTGAGGGCTTTTGATAATGGCTGGTCCAACGACACGTCATTTTGTTAAAATACTCAAGCTCAATGATAATGGTGGCTTTCCTCTAGACCTGCATAAACTATATCTACCATAGCTCTGATACCACTATTAGATTTTGATGTAGCAAGCATGGAGATATAGCAATCACAAGATGCAAAATAATATGAAAGAAAGTAAATCTACTATATAACTAAAATATAAAAGATTACAATGTAGCTATGGATAAAATGAACACTCTAATATAAAGCTACTAAACTACATTGCATCCATCGCCAATGGATGGTATCACATACTATGCTACACTATGCCCACCAGCTCTCTATCTATGACTCTATCTATGACTCTATATCTATCTATCTATGAGGCCATCCTTATATAGGTAAAATAGGATACTTGGCCAACACTCTATCTAGATATGCAATGGACAACTTGCACATGTACAACTTGCACATTGAAACTTGTGTATTTAGTACATTGCATAGAGTAACTAAATAACTTACCCCTAAAGTAATCTAAGTATGTACCTTGGAAGATACATTTACATAACCCAAATGATGGAATAGACTCTATTTCTAACATTAGGGGAAGTCACAAGTTGGGAAAGAGGATAAGGACTCATATGAGCTCTACACCAAGAGGCCTTATGAGACATACTTCCTCACATTCAACAAGAGAGACACCAGGGTGAAATTTCTCTGCATTGAGCACCTATCCAACACAAGGATCATGCATTCATGATAGGTAGATTTGACATGGAGATATGCTGGAAAATAGTCTCATAAGTTGAAGCATTATTATTTGGTTTGCATTATGCAGGAATTCAAAGACCTTGCATTAAAATAATTTAATAAGAACATTCGACTACAAAAGCAAAAAAGTTGGTGAGCTAAAGATAAAATGTATGAGCAAAAAGTGATTGTGAGTTTTTAGGGAAACTAGTTAAAGAAAAAAGAAAAGGTCCAATGAGACTATATCTTGAGACTTAGGACAGGTTCAAGTGTTGAAAGGGAGGAAAATTCCCAATTAGTGGATGTCATTGAGAATAAATATGTAAAAAGGGGAAGAAAATTTTTGATAAGGCAACCAATGGCTCTAACAAATGGGAAACACCTTAGAATAAAATAGGAGACATAAGTAATGGCACATAGATTCCTAGGAAAGTGGTTGAGCCAAAATGTCATGCCATTAATAAGAAAATACCGTCTACCAAATACACTTTAGACTAAAAACATAGGGACAAGTATATGAAATATTATAAATGAGAAGACAAGACCTGCAGCAATGGTAGCTCCTCATTGACACAAGATATGGCAAAGGATATCTGTATTTTATTTTTAGAATCCCAAAATAGGTAGCTAAGAAGATCAAAGTTTTAGATAATTTTGGAGGGAAATATTCCCTATTGTAATCTATAAATTGCAGTACCATAGACTGTAAAGAGGATTAAAAAGTTTATGATTGTAATATTTTATAGGGTTTACCTTCATTTCCTTTTTTAAATGGGAAAATCGAACCTTCATTCCTGACACAATATTTATAATTGAACTATTTACATAAAACACACTCACACACACATACATGGAGGCCTACATCAAATTTTATATCAGTCATTTATAACTTCCTATAGACCCATCTATGTATGTATGTGTGTGCTTGTAGTTTTTACTTGCTTTGGGTTTTGTTGATGTATGTATGTGTGAGGAGCCTACATCAATTTTGTATCATCCATCTATGGCTTCCTGTGGGCCCATATATTTATGCATACCTACATTAGTGACTCTCATCTATGCTTAACTATGTTGGGGAGAGGAAGAGTTCACCACTAGCACATAATATTCAGGCCTATTGTGTAGAGAGATCTTAGCAAATATTTTGGTGCATCTCCACCCTTTTTCTTTTGTTAAGTTATTTTCCTTTTATCTCTTGCATTCCTTTTTACTTTTTGATTGTAAGTGTGCCACAAAGATCATATCTTAACAAGGATTTGACCTTGTAAAAAATCCTAGAGGCCCTTGATTGAGCTGATCCCTATGCTCTCAACTACGATCCTACTATATTGCTCCTTGCAAAGCATGATTAATTTGACTAGGATAATCGAAGATGATAACAAGCACCATTATTATCTCCTGGTCACCAAATCTAAATATACTAACATTCTACTATGAAATGTATATCTATAGCATTTGCAACAAGTAATCCTAAAAGAATTCTTTATCAAAGTTCAAAATCTCTGGCATAAAATTCACTCCTGCATTCTTAAATGTTGTCCTTAATGGATGATCTTTTGGACTCTTCTCCCACCATGTCTAAAAAAACTCTCCTGCTAGTTATACCCATGTGATGTCTTACATGGGCATTGTCAACCTTTCCTTTCAATTGATTTTATACCATCCAAAGACAAAGCCTCCACTTCTTACTCCTTTAGAGTGCTAATCCTTAGCCTTTCTCTAGAATGTCTAGAATGTTGCTTACTACTACCTTGTTCAATGTTTGAGTTGCATTCTCTTTCCATTCTTTGCACATGCTCTAGAAGACCTCTTCTTGCACTTCCTTTGATACCTTCTCTACATAAGCAAGATTTTGCTTGCATCATCGAGTTAGGTGGAGCCCTTCTCTGTTGTACCACCCAACAGTTCTTGATACTTTGTCATTTTTGCATTTTTTGCTTCTCAACAACTTTGATTGGCATTTGCTCATGCTTATATGAAACTTATTATACACATACTATGTCTTGCATAGCCTCTACTATACACAACATTTCATTGTACAACAATCACTTTTGACTTATACGACAACCATTCAACTTCATCCTTGTATGAAAATACCCTTCCACTTGTATGACTGATCTCTTTCACCAATATATACAATGTTGCTATACACCTTCACTATAGTTGTAGGATGATGGTATTTTCGAACTTGGTCATTCACTCTTTTGCTCATATGACTCTTCTACCACCAATTATATGATAGCCTCCTCTATCATTATCTATTGCACCCAGACTTGGTGTCTTCTTTGTTGTTGGCTCCAACTCATATTCGTATGGCGACACACCTTTATAAATCCTTGCACATCTTCACTACTATTCTACTTTGGTCATTTATACAATTATGATTTTTATACTTGCAGAACCCTCTTTATGGCACCTTAATTCATAGTTTCTTCCTCCATTAGAATAAAAGCTTCTCCTTAGGGCATGTCTATTAGTTTTATGCTTATTTGTTCAATAGTTTTTCTCCTTGTGTTAGGACCTCTCCTCTGTCTACAATATATCTACACACTCTAACATTACCTTCTATGTCCTCCTACCTTTAGCTTCATACATGTAGTCTTCATCATCTATTCTTCATCAAACATTGAATAAACTATAATGCATAAGCCTCCTTGACACACATATTTTTAACTTGGAAGGTGTGGTTGGTGCCCATGCATAATTGATTGTTAACTACCACCTCATAACCTTACATGTAATGAATGTCATGCTTTTTCCTCTTCTTTTCTTTACACATTTCTAAGTTCTCTTTGTCATACGATTTGTATCACCACATAGACTACCATTTCTACTATGTCACCTGTTGACGTATTATCTTATTCCCCTTGTTGATGATTTTATTTCTACTTTATCATATAATTCATTACATTTGAACGATGATATATTGTACCATCACCCTCACCTTTGTTTATACAATAATTTGTTGTACCATTATCTCCTTTATGTTTGGTTAGACTTATACAACCACCTTGATATATATGGCATATCCCATTTATATGATAATAATCACTTGTATGATCATCTATCATACCACCTAGTCCATTTGTATGGTTATCTTGATTTCAACTTGTACAACAACCAATTGTACAATATTATGTTGTATAAGCACCTTCGTGACTTGCTACACATATGATAGCCTATCTTACCTCTTCCTTCTATATTGTGTCATTGTCTTTGTCCTTGTCACATTGAATTTCGTACTTGATTATCCCTTCTTTATCTTCATTATCACATTATCCTCCGTGATGATCTATTAAACTCAAATGTAGTTCTTTCTATATTTCCTTTCTTTGGAAAGTCCTTCCTTGCTTGGGACTACTTATTCCTTCCTCTTGGCTCTTTGAGGTATATCCATGCTCTCCTTTGGTTTTCCTACCATCTATTTCTATGACATATTTAGTTTGGGTGACAACTAAGAGATGGTTCTAACGGGCCATCCTAATGATTGTGTAGTAAAATATTATTTGTAATTCCACTAAAGAATGGTATTGATAGTCCATACTATTGATTGCATAGCCTAGGGAAAGTTGGAGGGAGAAACCTTCCTCTCAAACTACCAAGAGGAAGGTCAACCAACCTCCTCCCTTGTTTTTGGTAACCTTAGATTTTCAAGAAGACCTAACAACCCTCTCAAGATACCTATTTCATGTACCAATGCTGGATTGTCTAGTAGTCCTTGCAAACTACCTAGACCTCCTACTTCATCATCTTCATTTATTGGTAGATATTCCAAATTTTTTCTTATCCACCTTTCATCCTCAAAGTTAGTCTACTAATTAGTTCTTTCCTTTGCTTAGGGAAGTGACTAAGGTCTTGGTGTGCTCCTTCTGACTCGTCTCTTGAGTTGTGTATCCTAGCTTGAACTACTTGAAGTATTAGAGCTTGTGGAAAAATACTTTTGGTACTTGTTTGCTAATTCCTTCTATTCCCCTCCTAAGATGTAGGTGTTTTTAATATGTATTTTGATAACATCTCATTTTATTTATATCTTATTACTCTTCTTTGCTCAAGGTAATCAAACAAATATTATCTCCTTGTTTATCTTACTTCTAAATATTCTATCATTCTTGCAGTTTGTTGATCATTTTTTTCCCTCATTTGCACATTATATCTTTAAATTCAATCACATCACTCTTACAATTGTTGTGTTTCAAGGTGTATTTATTAGTGTTGAATAACAACTCTTGCTAATAGAATCATATCCTCATGCTCATTGCCATCTCTCCAAGTTTCATAATTAAGTGGCTCTACTCCATTCACCATTACCACCAATAGCTATTCATGTGCTTCAAATATACCTAGAAATATCATGTGCATCATCGATCTTCTTTGTTCTATTAGTTGGGGTTCCAAAACTTACTATTTAATCATAGGTTGCTTTCTATTTTTAGTCCTAAAAAACCATCCTAGATCCAATTCACCTTCTACCTATGATGCACCATTTTCCTCATTGGTCCTACTTGGCTCTCCTCTTTCATGGATCACTATTCCTTAATCTTTTTTGAAGACTATGTAGAGGGGGAAAACTTCCCTACTGCATACAATTCCTAAAAGGCTGGATCCATAAGAGAGAAAGCCTTATAGGGTGAACCGTAGGGGATGTGTTGTTATCTACACTCGGTGCTAGGGGGGAAAGGGTTCACTAGGAATGATTTTAGAACTCTCTTCAAGTCCTATGGTTTTCAAGAATGTTTGATATATGAGATTCAAGACAAACACCTAGATTTGGCCTTTCTAGATCTATGCTATAAAAGATAAAAGACAATGCAAAAATACATAATGTAAAAAGATAAGAGCTAACCCTAGAATGATTATTTTTTTGAATGCTTTTTAACCTAGGGCTTTAAATAAATAATCTTTAAGCAAGGGCTCAAGAAAGGATGTACAAACATAATTAAACCTAGATGCACACTATATGTTATCTTTTAATACCTAGAATTTAATTAAATATATTTCTATAAAATCATATAGGGTTTGAAATAAAATTATAAGCACTCAAAAAATAGCCTATAGTTTTATGGGAACACTTATCTTAATCGATGGTTGATCCAAGATTTTGTCCTCTTGTCTAATAATATCAACAATTATTGTTCCTACAAGATAACTTAAGAAACACTTGAAAATGGAATTAGCGCTAGAGGGCCTGCTTAGTCCACTATACAATAATGCTTGGAGGCACAACAAAAAATCCCCTAGGTCATTTTAGATGACCTTTAAGAATAGGAGCAAAAATTGACCTTTGGATATTAATCCTAAAACAATAGTGCAAAAGAATACAAATAGAATATAGAGTATGGAAATATGATCAAAATGTAGTCTAAAATTCTATAATGCAATTAGAAATATCAGATTACCCCCAGATTAACTTTGGGTGAATTTGTGCTCCTCAGAGAGCTGGTGCGACAATGCAGAAGGTAATGTGGGACCCTGTCTAGACTAGACGTGATTTTGCCTCTACAAAAAAGAACCCTAATTTAGAGTCGATGAGGTCATGCCCTATTAATAGCAGGCATGACTTCGCTTGAGATGCCAAGAAAATAAAGCAGAATACGAAATACAATGCAGATGTCTTAAACAAAACAAAAACACCTAGTGAATGGCATAGAAGCAAGCAGAAGGATTGAGACCTTCGAGTAGTTAATATCTCCTCTAGGTTACGACACGAATCCACTAGAGCAAATAGCAAATTAAATCAATATAATAGAAGATATAATTAGCACTTAATTGTTATATTGCTTGCAAAATAACATGAAGCGGATAGAAAATAATTGTGAGCGGGTTAGAATAATTGCATATATAAATCATGTAAAAGCATCTCTAAAATAGGGGAAAATTTTTGAGCAGGCGAGAGGCGATGTTCTAGGGTTTCTGGAGCGAAGGAAAATCCAGGGCATCAGGTGGGTTGCCGTAGTGTTTTTCTGGTTACTGTGGATCTGAAGGAAAGTCTGCTGCCCCAGGAGGGTCCAATGGGGACTCCTCCGGATCCTCTCTCTGGGAGAAAGAGCTCTTTCGCTGAATTGCTAAAAGAAAATTCTTCGTCTTCTAATGACGAAGCTCAGAGAAATACTCTTCATACGCTCTTCAAGAACGCTGGAAAGAGCTCAACAGCACATCGAGTCAATGGATGCCTTCCGCAATCCGTCTCAAGACCCAAGATTGTCATCGAGCCAAAGATGGTCGAAGACACAATCATATACAGAGCCAACCATGATCTGATCTGTAAATTCATGGGTATTCGCCCTACCCTAAATTTCTTGCATACCTGGGTCAGACAAAACTGGGAGCCTCATGGTGAGTACTCCTTATGGTTTATTAGCAATGGGTATTTCATTGTTAGTTTTTCTTCTCTAGCCGATAGAAACAGGGCTTTTGAATCAGAAAAGAGGAACCACGGTCCGGCAGGGTTATTTGTTCAACCCTGGAGAGTGGGTTTCGATCCTCGTATTGAACCCACGGCTGTCCCGGTTTGGATCCGGTTGTATGCTCTTCCAATGGAGTTTTGGGGTGAGCAGGTTTTGGAAATGATCGGTAACTCCCTCGGTAGACATTTGGGCGTCTCCAAAGACACCATAGAAGGAAACACAGCTATTTTTGCAAGAATTTGTGTGGAAATGGATATTAGCCAGCCTCTACCGGCAGAGGTGGAACTTGAACTGGCAGGACTATCTTGGATCCAACAGCTAGATTATGAGGCTCTGCCCTTCAGATGCAGAGTTTGCCACAAACATGGGCATTTGGCCCGATTTTGTCCAAATATTTTGAACACAAAAATGGAGGCCCCGCTTGGAATGCCAAATCGTCCCAGGGAGGGTAAGTCAACTCTTACCAAAGAACCAACCAATACTCCTCAGGGTAAAGATGTTCAGAAAGATGGCTTTGAACAGCCCAAAAGAAGGAGAAAGCAAAAGAAAAATGGTAAGGAGCAATCACAACTCAAGCCAGCCAATAGGTATGAAATTTTTAAGACACTAGTGGACCAAGAGGATCAAGTCATGGAAGGAGTGGATGGGAATATTGAAGACAATAACATCCACGCTCATGCTTCTCCTTCATCTCCCACCGTCATAGAACAGGTAATTGAGTACACTGAGTTACCGCTAGTCAGAGAATGCAGGGGCATTGATAGTGCACTCCCAAGCGCAGCCAATAATCAAGGATGTCAGCATGGGAATAGCAGAAAAGAATAGAGAAAGGCCAGCCCTAGGGATAACTCAGGTGGAAAAGAGATCAAAAAATAGCAACTCTCAAGGAGCGGGCAGAAAATCAAATAAGGACCTGCTAGCAGTTCAAGGAGACAAGCTGATCACTGGAGGATCGGTGAGGACAATTGATTCTTACTGCTCTCAAGGTTTTCAATGATTATTCAATCATGGAATATTAGGGGTTTAAACAGTAGAACCCATCAATCTGCTGTTCAAAGACTCTTAGGAAAATGCAAAACAGATTTTTTGCTTATCCAGGAGACCAAAATGTCGTTAGATCTTATGTGTAAAACAGTTAACAGAATTTGGAGGGGCGTTGGTCATATGGATGTGGCTGCCCAAGGTGCCTCAGGGGGGATTGTCACTCTTTGGAACTCTCTGGAATGGACTGCAATAGAACATATAGCCTGGAGGGGTGTTCTCACATCTCATTTTAGGAATAATGTCACAGCTGAACATGTTTTAATCACAAATTTTTATGGGGCTCAAAACCTTGATGGCCAGAGGCTTCAATGGAAAGTTGTGCATAACATGAGGACCTCAAGGGAAGATTTAGACTGGATTATTCTTGGGGATTTTAATGCTAAATTATCTTCTAGAGATCGGGAAGGAGGAACCCCAATTTTGGACCCAGGGGATCGACTTCTGATTGCCCAAGTCCAGGCTTTTCACCTAGTGGATATTAAAGGCCCTGGATCCAACTTTACTTGGACTAACAAGAGGAGGGAGCCACATAGCAGGAAGGTAAAGCTAGACCATTTTCTGGTTTCGAGAGGAGGCATTCGTAAAATGGAATACAAAATTCCAGATTTTGGAGGGCCCGGTTTCAGATCACTTTCCCATTTTGTTGGAGGGAGGGATTACGACAGGGCAGCATCACAAACCTTTTAAATTTGAGACTTTTTTGTTACAAAAAGAGGATCTTCAAAAGAAAATTCCACATTTGTGGGAGGAAGGTCTTCTACCTTTTGGGACAGCAATGTTTAGATTCCACAAATAGATTCATTATGTCAAAGCTCAGCTGAAACAATGGAGGCAAGCTAACAAGACAGACTTCCAGCTCCAAAGAGCTCCTTTGGTGGCCAGATGGGATGAGGTTCAAAAACACTTTAGGGAAGGAACAATTACAGAGCAGCTCAAAGCCGAGGATGATGCCTTGCGTAAAGCGGTTGAGGACATTGATAACCAAGAGGAGACCTACTGGAAACAGAGAGCAAGAACCACTTGGTTATTGGAAGGTGATAGAAATACCAAATTTTTCCATCGGTCAGCCTGTGCTAGGAGACAGATGAATAACATGGAAGCTCTTCAAGATGAGAATGGACATTCCTTTGATACTCTTCCTGGTATGCATTCCCATTCAATGGATTATTTTTCTAAACTTTTTAAGGAAAGTATGGAGCAAGATGTAGAGGCTCAAAATGAAGTTATTGATGTCATACCCTCTGTTATCTCTGAAGAAGAAAATCAGGCCCTTCTTAAACCCATTGGTAGAGAAGAACTGAAGAATGTGGTCTTTGGAATGAGTACCGGCAAAACTCCAGGACCAGATGGCTTTCCAATTGAGTTTTTTCAGGCCTTTTGGGATACTTTGGATGAGGATGTTTTGGCTGTCGTAGAGGAGTCCAGAGGTAATAAAAGAATGCTTAAGGCATTAAATCATACCTTCATCACTTTAATTCCAAAAGGGGAGGAGGGGGTTCATATTTCAGATTATAGACCTATTGCCTTATGCAATGTGATTTATAAAATAATCACAAAGGTAATGGCTGAACGGCTAAAACCCCTTTTACATAACATTATCTCCTCAGAGCAAGGGGGTTTTGTAGAGGGTAGGCAGATCTTGGATGGGGTGGTTCTTGCTCGAGAGGCAATCCATACAATGCAAAAATCTGGTAATAAAGGAATGTTCATTAAATTAGATATGTCAAAGGCTTATGATAGGGTGGAGTGGAGTTTCTTGTCAAAGATGATGGCAGCCTTTGGTTTTTCTCAGGACTGGATAGATTGGGTCATGAGTTGTGTATCTACGCCGTCTTATTCAGTGTTAATCAAGGGTCTTCCCTCGCAACCTTTTGGAGCCTCTCGAGGTCTTCGTCAAGGGGATCCTTGCTCTCCCTATCTTTTCCTCATTTTGGCTGAAGGATTAGGTAGACTTTTCTTGAGGAGAAGACATCAAGGTTTGCTAACGGGTATCACGGTGGGTGAGGAATTTTTGACTCACTTACAGTTTGTGGATGATACAGGATTGGTTGGAGTGGCCAGCTTCAGGGAAGCAAGAGTGATCAGAGATACTCTTAATGTCTACCTTAGGGCTTCAAACCAAGTCATCAATGATAAAAAATCCAAAGTGGTCTTTCTCAATCTTGATCAAAGGCTCCGGGACAGAGTTCTAGAGATCTTGGGATTCACAAGGACTTCTCTTCCAGTGGTTTACTTGGGGGTTCCTTTGCATTTCAAAAAACTAAAAATGGATATCTGGAAGGATCTTTTGGATGGTATCAAAGATAGAATGAATCATTGGTCTCACAAATGGTTAAGCTATGGGGGTAGATTAACTTTTTTACGAGTCGATCATTCAGGCCATGCCAATTTACAAATTCTCTATCTCGGCTGCCCCACATACGATATGGAAAGAGCTGGACAATATGGCTAGAATATTTTTATGGGAAGGAGTAAAAGGAGAGAGGAAATGGGCCTTAGTTGGTTGGGATAAAGTTACCCAGCCCAAGGTAAAAGGAGGGTTGGGACTGAGAAGATCCAAGTTCAATAATAAAGCTTTGGCTGGAAAGCTGTATTGGAGGTGGATTTCCCAACCAACCTCCTTATTCAGTAGAATCCTAACTAGTAAATATTTGGGTCATGTTAACCCCAATGAGGTGGGCCGTTTCCCTTTGGATGGCCCTGGATCCCTAGTGTGGCAGGCTCTCAAGATAGGATCTCAGGTGGTTAAAGATCGATTGTTTTGGAAAGTGGGGAGAGGGGAGAAGGCTCATTTTTGGACAGACTCTTGGGATCAGTACCCACCCATCATTGTTGAATTTCTTGAATTGCAACCAATAAAAACTGCCATAGAAACCAAAGGATGGGTTCACATTGACAGTTATTTCATCACTAGTCAGCTGGGGAAGTATAAGTTTAAGAAGTTTAAGAAGGTGGAGGAGTGGCCAATTTCAATCCCTCCGGAGTTGGCACCCATCATGACTAAAATCTTGTCAGAAATATTTCTCACAGGTAGAGACGAGGAGGATGAATTAGCTTGGGGCTATGGGAGCCTTGGTGTCTATACAGTGAAGGACGGATATGAGAAGATCCTCCCAGAGCCTCCCCCCATTCATTCTCGATTGAGGATTGGAAAAAGATTTGGCACTCCAAGGGCTGGCCGAAAGTAAACTTTTTTGCCTGGCAGTTTATGCACAATGGAATTCTCTCTTTTGACAATCTCAGATGTAGAGGAATCATCGGTCCATCTCAATGTGTTTTATGCTACAAGAACGAGGAAACAGCTGATCACCTGATGTTTGAGTGCCCTTTCACGCGTCAGATTTGGAAGCGTTGGCTTTCTTGCTATAAAATTCAAGTTAATGGTGACTTGAATCGGACTAATATCTAGAAAACATGGAAGAGTGGTAGATTTAAATCTAAAGCTCTTCGAATTGGTTGGGAGCTTGGACTAAACTTCATTTGGTGGCAAGTGTGGTTGGAGAGAAATGCGAGAATTTTTAGAGAAATTTTTTCCTCGTTAGATGGAGTTTGGCAGATCATCTGGAGCAAAGTTACAGAAACTGTTGTTGTCTATGCTATAGAGGAAACTCAGGTTGTTACTGGGCCAATGGAAGAGGGAGTTGAAGAGCAAGAGGGACAGGACAGAGCTAGTTGGAAACCACCACCAGAAGGCTGGATTAAAATTAATACTGACGGAGCTGCAAAGGG
The DNA here is from genome assembly GCA_028583015.1 of Wollemia nobilis. Lineage (NCBI taxonomy): Eukaryota > Viridiplantae > Streptophyta > Pinopsida > Araucariales > Araucariaceae > Wollemia > Wollemia nobilis. The sequence goes on from JAQPPZ010001195.1 coordinate 14,003,143, forward strand.
CAATCCGGGTAGTGCCGAAATTGGAGTGGTTTGCCGGAATCATGATGGATCAGTGCTATATTGGGAACTGCAAGGCTTGGGAAGAGCCACAAACAATGAAGCAGAAGCCATAGCTATCAAATCCGCTTCTATTTGGGCAGTGAAACAGGGCCACAGGAGGATCATTATTGAATCAGACTCTCAAATAATGGTTGGAGCTCTTGATTGCATGAGAAACTTTGCTTTGAAAGCATGGAGGTTGAGGATTCTTGTCACTCAAATTAAGGAATTATGGAAGGAATTAGATGATGTGATTCCAGTTTATGTGAGTCGAGATTTAAACAACGCGGCCGACTTCCTGGCTAAGATGGGTGCTTGAGAAGGAGGCAGGGGTTCAGCTTCACAGTGACATGGCTATTGAGGATGAGGTGATCAGGCAGGGTCTGGAAAGGTCCTTGAACAAATGATCAAAGAAAAAGCAAAGGGAGGGAAGTTGTCGTGATATCGTGACATGTTGCGCCATCGCGGTCTCTGGAGGAAAGTTGTCACGATATCGCGACATGTTGCACCGTCGCGGTCTCTTGAGGAAAGTTGTCATGATATCATGACATGTTGCGCCTCATGGTCGCTGGAGGAAAGTTGTCATGATATCATGACATGTTGCGCCATCGCGGCCGCTAGAGGAAAGTTGTCATGATATCGTGACATGTTGCACCATCGGCCTTGGAGGAAAGTTGTCATGATATCATGACATGTTGCTCATCGCTGGAGGAAAGTTGTCATGATATCATGACATGTTGCCATCGTGGTGGAAAGTTGTCGCGATATCACGACATGTTGCACCATTGGAAAGTTGTCACGATTTCACGACATGTTGCCGTTGAAAGTTGTCAATTCTGACATGTTTCACGTTGGTGGAAAGTTGTCATGATATCGTGACATGTTGCACCATCGCGGTTTGGAGGAAAGTTGTCACGATATCATGACATGTTGCACCATCACGGTCGTTGGAGGAAAGTTGTCATGATATCATGACATGTTGCACCATCATGGTCGCTGGAGGAAAGTTGTCATGATATCATGACATGTTGCGCCATCATGGCCGCTGGAGGAAAGTTGTCATGATATCATGACATGTTGCATCATCGAGCCCTGGAGGAAAGTTGTCATGATATCGTGACATGTTGCGCCATCACGATCGCTGGAGGAAAGTTGTCATGATTTCGTGACATGTTGCGCCATCGCGGTCGTTGGTGGAAAGTTGTCGCGATATCGCGACATGTTGCGCCGTCGCGGTCGCTGGAGGAAAGTTGTCGCGATATCGCGACATGTTGCTTTTTCATGGCCATCGGAGAAAAGGTGTCGCGATATCGCGACATGTTGCTTTTTCGCGGCCAAGAGAGAAAAGGTGTCGCGATATCGCGACATGTTGCTTTTTCGCGGCCAAAGGAGAAAAGGTGTCGCGATATCGTGACATGTCGCGTTTTCGTGACAAGTTGCATCATCTGTCCATGCCGATCCCCTGCTAGCTAGTTATTGATTTAGGAGATTTGGCTCCATTGCAAGTCTTCTTCTTCTATTGTAAGCTTGTGTTCTCTTTGAATTCGGCTGGGAAGAGTCTCTTCCCATATTGTAATTGATCTTTGTTTTAATACAAGTTTTTTCAAAATTTTCAAAAAAAAAAACATCTCTAAAATAAGGGATTAAACCCTCCTTTTATAGTGATCTTAAATATGAAAAGAGTGGAAAAACCTAGGAAGGCCGATGCCAAAATATGCCAGCTAGAAGAATTAGGGTTTCGATGGGAGAAACCCTAAAAAAAGATGAAGTCACGCCATGTCTCGGTCGACTGCAACTTTGCCTATGTGAAGTTGCGCCCCATCTTAACCAGACATGATTTCGCATAGAGGAGGAATAAATAAGAAATAAAGGGAAAGGGGCCTATCCCATGCCTTGGGTAAGTGTTGGAGGCCTCTTAGGGGAGGTCAAGGAAGATTACCCACTAAAGTGGGTCAATTTTTTGTGTCTACATTTTACCCCTCTTTGACACATTTATGGCCTAATAAATATGTTGTAGAAGAGATGTAAACACACACTCAAACAAGAAACAACAAGAAAAAATGGGATAGCTAGTTTAGAAGAAAGGAATGATGTGAAAATGGTGTCATTCCAAACACTTTCTTATTTTGCATGCAAAACAAGGCACTGCGGACTTTAATACCTCTATAGGTTGGGGTGCCCCCTCAAGTTTTGTGAGGGAGATATTCCTAATAAAAACTCAAAAATGCAGACACAAGAAGAGAGAGAGAAAAAAATGAAAAGCAAAGAAAAAGAGGGTAAAAAGAAACAGGGTTAAAAGTGAAAAAGGGTAAAAACCGAATTCATTTTCACCTTGCAAAGGAGGAAAAGAGAGCTCTGGGGAAAAATGGCGATGGTACTACCGATGCACCATTTAGCGATTGCGAGAGGCGAAGCTAGTGCAGAGGTGGACCGAGCACAGGTAGACCCAAAAACCATCACTTTTATGTACATTTTTGTTCGATTTTACATGTTTTTTTGGATTTTAAGATTTTTTTAGAAAATTCATCACTGTGAAGGGTTGCAATTTTTGCACTCGATCGAGGTGCAACCTCGTGGCTTAGCCACGATTTTTCCCTGGTTGACACATGGTGAAATTATGCTCAAAGAAAATTAGGCTCAATTTTACAAAATGGTGTCTTCGAAATGAGAGGTACGATTTCGCTCTGGAAAAATTGCGCATCCCAAAAATGGGGTGCGATTTCACCGAAGAGAAGGAAGGGAAAGAAAGAGAAAATAAAGAAAAGGAAAAAATAAAACAAAGAAGAAGGGGGAAAGGCAAGCAAGCTAACAAAATACTTAATTTTAATTGGCTATCATTTTTATTATGATTTTATTGAATTTATGAGACTGATAAATTTTATTTCTTTTTGTGGATGCAACTCGGTGTACTTGAGAGCTGGGAGTGGTGAGCAGGCTCACTGGAGGTGGAGCTAGATGCACCAGGGTTGGAAAATATGACTCGACTAGGGGTAATGGGACTAGGCCACCTAGCAAGGATATATCACATTGAGACAGACAGGGCTTTGCTAACATCCCTAACAAAGAGATAGTACCTGGAGTAATCCACCTTTTGGTTATCAATAGTGAAGCTGACTATAACACTAAAGGATGTGTGGAATATTTTATTCATTTCCATAAAGGAAACATCAGTTTATAGGTTATAAGAATGACCAACCACTCTTTAGTGATTTTAAGGAGGCTGGGCCTACTAGGTGTGAGAGAGCACCATTGCAATCGATGATTTGGTGGGTAGATATGGGGTAGATCCACTATAAACCGTGATCTATGGGATGGTGGTGGGGCTATTAAAGTGCCATACTAGTAGGTGACATCTACCATGGACCATGGTAGGAGTAGTGGAAAACATACGAGACTAGGGAGTGAGGTTCGCATGAGGTCGATATGTATTGTCCCATTTGTACATAATGTTGTATAACATCGTGTACAAGCGACATACATGGTTAGTTTGTACGAATTTAATCTAGGTGTGGTGCTAGGAGCACATAGCAGTCTAGAGACCACATGCACTACCAGGTCCACTACCTATCATGGATTGGCCAATAACTTACATGTGGCTGAGGTCCCTTGAGAGGTTCGTGAGGGCCTATGCTAAGAACCTGCTACTAGCTAGGAAGGTGATCGATGATATTCGAGAGGTGAATATCATCTGGTGACCATGGTATCTTCACCCTGGATCGACTAAGGATAGGGTGGAGCTAGCTAGGGTGAGGAGGATGATATGGCTGATGATAAAGAAAGGAGATCTAGAGGTATTTCAATTTGATAGAGTCTCGAGGTAGTTTAGGATTTTGCAAAGAGTCTCAAACGTGGAAGGCTATTGGTATTAGAGGATATACTAGGACCCAGTAGGAGTTGGAGGTGAGCTAGACTTCATCAGGTGGGTCGAGGATGACTTGGATGATCCACATTATGTTCACCCAAGGGTAGATGACGCATGAGTTGATGTCGGGTATAGGTGGTGGTATAGAGGAGTTATACCCCAAAGAGTCTCCTTGCCTATCCCAATATAGAGGTGCTATATCATGAGCCTAGGCATGCAACGAGCTTTCCAAAAGGTTGCTCGTTGGGCCATGGAGAGGGTATAGTAGGGTCCTATAGACTCGAGGTAGAGGTAAACACGTGCTTGAATTATGTTGGTGGTGGAGACCACCAACTCTGTAGGAGCTAAGGAGGTAGGGACATCGAGAGCTACCCTTATAGAGGCCAAGAGGCTATAAGAAAAATATACTAGAGAGGCCTCGATATTTGTAGCAATGACTATCCAGGACTAGGGATGAGGAGAGATAAAGGAGCTACGAGCACATGTAGTGACTCTATAGTGGTAGATGACCCAGATCCAGGAGGACAGGGACAAGAGGCTAGAGGGACTATGGATCTCATTGAGTGCTATAGAGACAGAGAGGGACACGACTCGGGTGGAAGTTTATCGACTTCAATGGGAGGTGACCTATATGGATGGGAAGCATCAAGGGCCAGGGATGAGGGGATAGTTATCATCAAGATCAACCAAGAAAGTGATGGAGCCCAAATATTATAGGTAGAGCTATGGAGGATAGGAGAGAGGCTATAGGTAGTTATTCAATGAGCTACATTTTTCAAGATTGTGTACTATGCAATGATCTCTATGGAGTGGAGGATGCCATTCCCTCTATCCCTCCAGTTAGCTAGTAGGTCACAATATTGATTTTTAATAGTATTAGCTACACATTCCATGGGCATACAACAACATAGGTTGCCTCCTCCTCAGAGTGGGTCAGAGGGAGCAAGCTCCTAGATCTAGGGCTGGGGAAAGCTAGGGCTAGGGATTGAGATGATACAATGATTTTGGATTGTGGTGTGCATCCCTAGGTTGAGTGTACCGATTCTAGATTGTGGTACACCAAAAAAACACTAAGCTATATCTCTTTTTATATCAAGTAATATAGAGTTGTTCCTTTAGTCTATTTTATGTGTTATACATGTATGATGATTTAACTTATTTTATTCATTACTTTATGTTTTATGGTTTATGTATACAAAACCTATCTAAATGTAAAACTACATGAAATGCATGGATGAAAAGGAAAGAAGAAGAAAGGTGAAGAAGAAAGAAGAAGGATAAGGAAGCGAAAGAAGAAAGAAGAAAGAAGAAGAAGAAGAAATAAGAAGTAGAAGAAGAAGAAGAAGAAGAAGAAATAAGAAGTAGAAGAAGAAGAAGAAGAAGAAGAAGAATCCATAGGTCAACCATATGAAACATAGAAGGATGAGTGATTCACAATATAAAACTAGCATAGGTTGTGAGGAACCAGTGTTGTTAAATACTATGCATTGTACCAAAAAAGAAGGGTTAAACCTGCTATGGGCCTAGCACTTGTTTGTAGTGGAAAATACTTAGAGTCTAACTCGCTATGGGTGGTTGCTGCTTTATTGACTATTGTGAGGTGATTACCCACCAGGATGTATGTCGAGGTCTATTGATACCAACCAAGGAGCTTATATTGTAATGGGGTGTTGATCCTACTGAGTCAAAAGAGAGTATGACTTGATAGAAGATCATAGATGATGTAATACCCACTAGGATATACAAGTATCCCATGTGGGGTGTAATATAAAATTTTTGCAAGTGCTATCCTCGATAGGGATTTTGATACAGAGGACATTATGAGTGTGTGCTAATGTGAAAAGAGGTTGAAGAGAAGAATAAAATAAAGTTGTATCTTTACAAGAGCAAGAAGAAATAAGGGGAAAGAAACAACACCAAAGAGAAGATGGAAGAAGAATATCTAGGTAGGGATTTAGCTAAGCATAAAAGTCCTAGTGATAGTGCAATGCATGTGAGCTATGACCTAACTAGGTGTCATCACATGCCATTGTCACCAGAGCCCCTGAAATCTATATGATCAAGAAGTCATGAACAATAAACCATACAATTTTATGACACTCAATCATGCAAGTTATTTTAGCTGTCAAGCAATCATGCAAGTATGACAAGCAACAATGTAATATGAGTAGGCAGGTGGATGCAAATGTAACTAATATAATGATTTTTCTCTTTTAAAAAAAAAAAATTAAGTGAGCATAATTATATGCAAAATCTAAATGCATCATTTATCTTATTATAATGATTAAGTGTGCCATGATCTATTGGATTGAGTAGATCCCTAGAAAGGACGTCCTTTCAATAATGAAAACTACAGAGGAATTCCTCTTAGGCTCCTCTTTTGACAATCATGGGACAGTAGTCATTATATTTTTGAACAACACCATTCTTTTTAACATAAGAAACACCATATAACAAATCATGATTTTCTTTTACAATAGTAGGTCTATTGTTAGAATGAATAGAACCAACCATATTACAAAACAATATTTTTGAAGAAAAAGGAGAAGCATCATTTTTAATTTTATTTTTATTCTTTGCTAAATTCTGATAATCCATATATTTTGCATAAGTTATAACATGGTCATCATCCTCAAATGGTAAATGTTGGTTTTTATTAGGTATAAAACCTATGCCACATCTCCCAAGCTAGATTTCGACATCCAAGCATTCTTGAATGACCTTCAGTTGTGCTCCCAAACCTTTACCTACATATCCCATACTAGATAGGATTTTATTAGGAAGAGGGTAATCATTAGTAAGGTAACATTGAGCAAAATAGCACTCACTTGGAGAGGGGTTGCTACCATGAATCCTTTCTTCAAAGGCAGTTTCTTTGAAGATAAAGGTACACGTGACAAATTGTACATCACCTTTCTTATGGGGCAAGCCCATGGTTCTTGGTGAAGGTGGTAGCTTGGCCAGATCTAGAAGAGGTTCTTAAAGAAAATGATTATCATGATCCATTGATGACCAATTGGAGGTATGTTCCTCACTCAATTTTAGACTTTGAAAATATTTTGAGATTTGAGATAACATGGCAAAATTGCTGAAGAAATAGGACATAAATTAACTTTAGATTGAGCTAACTCTATATTTGAATAAAATTCAAATGGTCGAGGATCATCCTAAATGGTGATAACTTGATTACCATATTCAAATTTAAGATATTGATGAAGAATAGGAGGGATGACCTTCATTGCATGGATCCAAGGATACCTAAGAAGAAGATTAAAAGATGCAAGACAATGTACCATTTTGAATAAAGTATCCAATATTTTAGGTCCAACTCTAAGGGGAAGATAAATGATATCACAGGCCTCTTGGGACTCATTGTTGAAAGATTTTATGATGACATCAATTTTTGTTAAATATTCCTCTCTTAAACCAAATTTTTGAAATAATTGATATGTACACAAATCGATGGAGGAACCATTATCAATCAAGAATTTTTTGATAAGGGTATTACCAAAAAGTGCAGTGATGTAAAGTGAAGAATCTCCATGTAAGTTTGAGGAAGGTTTATCATCATATAAAATGAAACATGATGTATCCCAAAAAAACCTACAACATCAACTATGGCATCAAGGGAAATATCTGGAGGAACCAATTACTGCTTTAAAAATTCCATCAAAGCATTTCTATGATCAGGAGAGGTCTGTAAAAGTTCTAAAATTAATATCTTTGCCAGAGTATTAGCTAACTGTTTCTAAAGATCAAATGAAATATTAGGTTGTGGTTTCAACACTAACGATGGAATCCTTGTAGTTGAATCATTTTTCTAATTTTTATTTAAAATTGAGTTGGGATGCCACACTGAACTTTGTCCTTGTTGATTCTATTGATTCTGAGCTTGTTTCCTTGTGGTTATTCCAACCATGCTGGGCACATTATTATGACATGGAGGATTATTGTGATAAGCCACCTAGTTTGCCATTTGTTGGTCATGTTTTGGAAGTGGATATTTGAATATTGCCATGACTTGATTAGTAGTTGGAGCTTTTTGAATGTGAATATGATTGTTCATCATTTAAAAATTTCTCAAATCACTACACCCTACATCAATGAAATCCTAAACCACATGCTTCAATTTATTACAAGAAGTCATCCAATGTCCTTCTACTCTGTGATATGCACAATATTGACCTGCTTTATACCAGTGAGCTATAGTATATGGTTGTATTACAGGAGGTAACTCAACTACCCTGGCTTCTAAATGTTGCTTCAAAACTTCTTCCATAGATATGTTAAGCCTTTTAAAATTCCTTTGAGGAGTTTTTTGAAGTATTATATTTTTAATAGGCTATTAGTGACATTGTTAATAGGCCTATTATCACTATCACCTCCTGTGTGTTTATTATTATGTTGAAATTTAGTGGGCTTATCTTCTTTAACCTTAAGTTGGCCTCTTTTAATAAGAGCCTGTTCCACTTCCTAGCTAACTCAATTGCTTGATCGTAAGATGTGATAGTAGTAGTCTCTAGTGCATAAGATAACTATTCTTGTATATTACCAATAACTATGTCAAGCATATATTTCTGAGGGATAGGATGTCTTAACCGACCCACTAAACTCATCCAACGAGCTAAAAATTCTGAAAATATTTTTTCTTTATTTTGCTTTATAAAGATATTTTATTGATACTTCTTTTTCAATATATACACTAAACTGATGAACAAATAATTCTATAGTCTCTCCAAAATTATTCAAAGAATAATTAGGCAACTGATAGTACCATTCTAATATCGTGCCAACAAGACTATTTGGAAAAGTTTTTAATAATAACATATCATCATAAATGAGATCATGGCAAGCTATTCTGAACCTTCTTAAATGCTCTATTGGATCTTCTATCCCTTTGTAATTTGGTAACGCTGGCATAGGAAAATGCTTAGGATAAGGTTTGGCGGCAACAATGGGATCTAATGGCTGATTACACATATCTTTATAACTATAAGTGAAACTTGAAGGCTGAATCATTTCCATATTTGAGACCAACTATTTTACCATATTCACCAAACTTTGCACTTCTTGATTAGTGCTATGTATGTTTCCCATATTCCCTAAATAAGGGATATATGTATATTGAGGATTTAAGTTGGGGATTTGGATACTTTTATTATTTATTATGCTTTGTGAAAATGGATGACTAACATTTGGTCGGATAGAAGCAAAAGTGTTAACATTTGGATATTGAGAAGGAAATTGAAGACAATTTTGGGTGCCATTACTAATTGGAGGGACTTGTAGATTCCTTCCAATGTTGATGGTTGTAGTAATGGTACTAATCACTTGGTTTTTAATATTATCAAAATGCATTAATTGGGATGTAGGGTTATCCTAATTAAGCAAAGGAGACATAATTAGAGAAGAATGAGGAGCATCCTCTTTTTCAATATGATATTTTCATTCTATACATTCCAACAACTTATCCTTATTAGCTTTCATGAAATCCCAAATGTGATCAAATGATTAAAAGACAAACCCACTATTGGTTCCTTTATAAGGATCAAAATTTGTATCAGTTTCTATATCCATATCATTCTGCTCTTCTAGATCTACATTAGGGTCTTCCTTATCAATCTAATCATCTTTCGGAGGAACATAATCATATTCCAACTGTCTCTGCTGACTTCTAAGGAAAGGATCCATTAGGAGTGAAGCAGGATGGAGGAAAACACTAAGGCATGGGTTTTAATAATTTTATTAAAGGTTTTCAATTACACACAAGAAAAAATAATGATATTGATTAATGTTTTAGAAGGATAGGAGGTGTTCATGTCGGGTTCACCAAAGATGTAGAGGGGAAAACTGCCCTACTGCGTACAATTTCCAAAAGGTTGGATCCACAAGAGAGAAATCCTTATAGGGTGAACCGCGGGGGATATGTTGTTCTCTACACTCAATGCTAGGGGGAAGGGTTTGAAGCATAATTATTAATACTCAGTATCTATAGTTTTATGGGAACACTAATCTTAACCGACGGTTGATCCAAGCTTTCATCCTCTTGTCCAATAATATCAACAATTCTTGTTCTTGCAAGATAACTTAAGAAAAACTTGAAAATAGAATTAGCATTAGGGGGCCTACTTGGGTTGTTGTATAATAATATTTGGAGGTGTAGCAGTCAAGCCCCATAGGTCCTTTTAGATGACCTTTAAGAATAGGATAAAAAATTGACCTTTGGATATTAATCCTAAAACAACAGTGCAATAGAATACAAAGTATGTAAATATGATCAAAATGTAGTCTAAAATTCTATTATGCAATTAGAAATATTAGATTACCCCCAGATTTACTCTAGGTAAAGTTGTGCTCCTCAAAGAGCTGGCGTGACAATGTAGAAGGTAAAGTCACACCCCATCTAGACTGGGCGTAATTTTTGACTTCAAGCAAGATCTTCTTTTGAGATTTGGCACTCCTTGCAAAATTTTTCTTATGGATTTGGCACTCCTTGCCAAATTTTTCTTCTCGTCTTTGGCACTCCTTGCCAAATTTTTCTTCTCAAATTTGGTACTCCTTGCTAAATTATTCTTCTCTTGGGCTTGTTGATGAATGGCGATAATTGTCCCAAGTCCTTCACTATCAGAGGCTTCTCCTTGATAGTGGATTTCTCCAATAAGTTCTCCTTATCTCCTATCCTTTTAATGGATTCTCAAATAGACCTTCTCAAGGTCTTTGATCTGTTAGCTTCTGATGGTCTTCCTTGAGATCTTTTCTTCAACCTTTTGCTCCTGGAAGTGTTGGTGATGAGACCTTTCTTTGGATCTATGATTCTGCTACTTCTAGATTTGAGTAGGACTCATCTAGTCCTTATTCTCCTTCTCCTTCCTTTATTGGAAGTTCTACAATGAGATATTATCTTGATCTCTTTGATTTTGCTTTAGGTGCTGAATTGATTCTGAAGAAGATACCCTTCCTAACTTTATTGTAGGAAGTTTCTCAACTCACTGAATCTTCTTTCCTTGCAATATAGTATTAGTACTAAAGTATTTAGTCTAAATCTAAATCATATATTCTCTTCAAATTCAAGATCAAGATTTTTATGGCTATTTTTCAGTACCAAGGCTACTATGCCCTTTTCAGTGTTAAGGCTTCTATGGCCTTTTTCAATATCAAGGCTTCTATGGCCTTTTTAGTACCAAGGCTCCTGTGGACTTTTGGTATTAAGATTTTGTGGATTCTCCTTCAAGGATCATGTGTCCATTTATCTAACGCTACTATGGCCTTTTTATGTTAAGGATTTTATGGTCTGTTCTTAAACTTGTGAAGTTCTTTGATTCAACAATGGAGATCTTCAGTCTCCTGACTTCAGCACAACTCTTCATAGGAAGTTTTCTTCCACATTATTCTTCTCTTGCACAAAGAAACACTCTCTACACTATGAGGGCATGTCAACCTTAGGGCAACGCAATTGGAGTCTCCTAGCTTTTTATCGTAGGAGGAGTCCCAATCCTATGAGAAATAGTTTTCTACAAACAAAAGAAAATTTAGGCACTAGTAAGCAAATTTCCATATATCCTGGAGAATCCTCACTGAATGATCTCTTAATATATTGGCTTGAATCCCGAGTCCTAGTCTTCATGAGTTTTTCTTGAAACTCTTATAGAAAGACTCTGGTCAATTGTAATCTTAGTATTTTATTGAACTGAGACTTCTTTCAATCCTCACTCGTGACTCTCTATTATTCTACCACCTAGATTCTTCTGAGAGCTTTTGACAATAGCTGGTCCAACGACACGTCAGTTTATCAAAATACTCAAGCTAAATGATAATGGTGGCTTTCCTATAGACCTGCATAAACTATATCTACCATAGCTCTGATACCACTGTTAGCTTTTGATGTAGCAAGCATAGAGAGATAGCAATCACAAGATGCAAAATAATATGAAAGAAAGTAAATCTGCTATATTACTAAAATATGAAATATTACAATGTAGCTATGAAGAAAATGAACACTCTAATATAAATCTATCGAACTACATTGCATCCATCACCAATGGATGCTACACTATGCCCCCCGACTCTCTATCTATGACTCTATCTATCACTCTGTATCTATCTATCTATGAGACCATCCTTATATAGGTAAAATAGGATACTTGGCCAACACTTTATCTAGACATGCAAGGGACAACTTGTACATGTACAACTTGCACATTGAAACTTGTGCATTTATTACATTGCATGAAGTAACTAGATAACTTACCCCTAAATTAATCTAAGTATGTACCTTGGAAGATACATATACATAACCCAAATGAAGGAATAGACTCTATTTCTAACATTAGGGGAAGTCACAAGTTGGGAAATAGGTTAAGGACTCATATGAGAACTACACCAAGAGGCCTTATGAGACATACTTCCTCACATTCAATAAGAGAGACACCAGGGTGAAATTTCTCTGCATTGAGCACCTATCCAACACAAGGATCATGCATTCATGATAGGTAGATTTGACATGGAGATATGCTAGAAAATAGTCTCATAAGCTAAGACATTATCATTTGGTTTGCATTATGTAGGAATTCAAAGACCTTGCATTAAAATAATTTAACAAGAATATTCGACTACAAAGGCAAAAAAGTTGGTGAGCTAAAGATAAAAGGCATGAGCAAAAAGTGATTTTGAGTTTTTAGGGAAATTGGTTAAAGCAAAAAGAAAAGGTCCAATGAGACTATCTCTTGAGACTTAGGATAGGCTCAAGAGTTGAAAGGGAGGAAAAGTACCAAATAGTGGATGTCATTGAGAATAAATATGTAAAAAGGGGAATAAAAGTTTTGATAAGGCAACCAATGGATTTTACAAATGGGAAACACCTTAGAATAAAATAGGAGACATAAGTAATGGCACATAGATTCCTAGGAAAGTGGTTGAGCCAAAATGTCATGCCATTAATAAGAAAATACCGTCTACCAAATACACTTTAGCCTAAAAATGTAGGGACAAATATATAAAATATTAAAAATGAGAAGGCAACACCTGCAAAAATGGTTGCTCCTCATTGACACAAGATATGGCAAAGGATATCTGTATTTTATTTTTAGAATCCCAAAATAGGTAGCTAAGAAGATCAAAGTTTTAGATAATTTTGGAGGGAAATATTCCCTATTGTAATCTATAAACTGTAGTAGCATAGATTGCAAAGAGGATTGACAAGTTTATTATTGTAATATTTTATAGGCTTTCCCTTCATTTCATTTTTTAAAGTAGATGGTTCCTAAGCGACTTATGGGAAAACCGAACCTTCATTCCTAACACAATATTTATAATTGCACTATTTACATAAAAACACACACACACACACACATATGGAGGCCTACATCAAATTTTATATTAGTCATTTATAACTTCCTATAGACCCATCTATGTATGTATGTGTGTGCTTGTAGTCTTTACTTGCTTTGGGTTTTGTTGATGTATGTATGTGTGAGGAGCCTACATCAATTTCTATATCATCCATCTATGGCTTCCTGTGGGCCCATCTCTTTATGCATACCTACATTAGTGACTCTCATCTATGCTTAACTATGTTGGGGAGAGGAAGAGTTCACCACTAGAACATAATATTCAGGCCTATTGTGCAAGGGATCTTAGCAAATATTTTGGTGCATCTCCACCCTTTTTCTTTTGTTAAGTTATTTTACTTTTATCTCTTGCATCCCTTTTTCCCTTTTGATTGTAAGTGTGCCACAAAGATCATTTATTAACAAGGATTTGACCTTGTAAAAAATCATAGAGGCCCTTGATTGAGCTGATCCCCGTGCTCTCAACTACGATCCTACTATATTGCTCCTTGCAAGGCATGATTATTTCATCTAGGATAATCAAATATGATAACAAGCACCATTATTACCTCTTGGTCACCAAATCTAAATATACTAACATTCTACTATGAATTGTATATCTATAGCATTTGCAACAAGTAATCCTAAAAGAATTCTTTGTCAAAGTTTAAAATATTTGGCATAAAATTCATTCCTGCATTCTTAAATGTTGTCCTTAATGGATGATCCTTTGGACTCTTCTCCAAACATGTCTAAAAAACCTCTCTTGCTAGTTATACCCATGTGATGTCTTACATGGGTATTGTCAACCTTTCCTTTCCATTGATATTCTCCTATCCAAAGACAAAGCCTCCACTTCTTACTCCTTTAGAGTGCTAATCCTTAGCCTTTCTCTAGAATTTCTAGCATGTTGCTGACTACTACCTTGTTCAATGTTTGAGTTGCATTCTCTTTCCATTCTTTGCACATCATCTAGAGGACCTCTTCTTGCACTTCCTTTGATACCTTCTCTACATAAGCAAGATTTTGCTTGCATCATCGAGTTAGGTGGAGTCCTCTATTGTTCCACCTAACAGTTCTTGATACTTGGTCATTTTTGCATTTTTTGCTTCTCAACAACTTTGATTGGCCTTTGCTTATGCTTATATGAAACTTATTGTACACATATTATGTCTTGCATAGCCTCTACTATACACAACCTTTGCTTGTACAACAATCACTTTTGACTTATACAACAACCATTCAACTTCCTCCTTGTATGAAAATCCTCTTCCACTTGTATGATTGATATCTTTCACCAATATATACAATGTTGTACAACTTCACTATAGTTGTAAGATGATGGTATTTTCCAACTTGGTCATTCACTCTCTTGCTCATATGACTCTTCTACCGCCAATTATATGATAGCCTCCTCTATCCTTATATATTGCACCCATACTTGGTGTCTTATTTGTTGTTGGTTCCAACTCATGTTTGTATGGTTCCAACTCATGTTGGGATAATTGGTTTAGAAGAAAGGAATGGTGTGAAAATGGTGTCATTCCAAACACTTTTTTATTTTGCACGTAAACCAAGGCATTAGGGACTTTAATACCTCTATAGGTCGGGGTGCCCCCTCAAGTTTTGTGAGGGAGATATTCCTCATAAAAACTCAAAAATGCAAAAATAGAAGAAGAGAGAGAAAAAAATGAAAAACAAATAAAAAGAGGGTAAGAAGAAATAGAGTTAAAAGTGAAAAAGGGTAAAAGCGTAATTCATTTTCACCTTGCAAATGAGGAAAAGAGAGCTCTGGGGAAAAATGGTGATGGTGCTACCGATGCACCATTTAGTGATTGCGAGAAGCGAGGCTAGTGCAGAGGTGGACTGAGCACAAGTAGACCCAAAAACCATCACTTTTATGCACATTTTTGTTCAATTTTGCATGTTTTTTTGGATTTTAAGATTTTTTTAGAAAATTCATCATCATGAAGGGTGGCAATTTTTGCACTCAATCAAGGTGCAACCTCATGGCTTAGCCATGATTTTAACCTGGTTGACACATGGTGAAATTGTGCTCGAAGAAAATCAGGCTCAATTTCGCAAAATGGTGTCTTCTAAATGAGAGGCACGATTTTGCTTTGGCAAAATCATGCATCCCAAAAATGGTATGATATTTCACCGAAGAGAAGGAAGGGAAAGAAAGAGAAAATAAAAAAAGTTAAAAATAAAACAAAGAAGAAGGAGGAAAGGCAATCAATCTAACAAAATACTTAATTTTAATTGGCTATCATTTTTATTCTGATTTTATTGAATTTATGAGATTGATAAGTTTTATTTCTTTTTGTGGATGCAGCTCGGTGTACTCGATATCTGGGAGTGGCGATCAGGCTCACTAGAGTGGAGCTAGAGGCACTAGGGTTGGTAGATATGACTCGACTAGAGGTGATGGGGCTAGGACACCTAGCAAGGATATCTCACACTAAGACAGACAGGGCTTTGCTAACATCCCTAACAAAGAGATAGTACCTTGAGTCATCCACCTTTTGGTTGCCGATAGTGAAGCTAACTATCACACTAAAGGATGTGTGGAAGATTTTATGCATTTCCATCAAGGAAGCATCTGTTTACAGGGTACGAGGATGTCCAACCACTCTTTAGTGATTTTAAGGAGGCTGGGCCCATCAGGTGTGAGAGAGCACCATTATAGTCGATGATTTGGTGGGCAGATATGGGGTAGACCGACTAGAAATCGTGCTCTATGGGATGGTGGTGGGGCTATTAAAGTTCCATACTAGTAGGTGATATCTACCATGGGCCATGGTAGAAGTAGTAGAAAATATATGAGACTAGGGAGTGAGGTTTGCATGGGGTCCATATGTATTGGCCCATTTGTACAAGATGTTGTATAACATCATGTACAAGCGACATACATGGTTAGTTTGTACAATTTTAATCTAAGCGTGGTGCTGGGAGAACATAGCAGTCTAGAGACCACATGCACTACCAGGTCCACTACCTATCATGGATTGGCCAACAACATACACGTGGTTGAGGTCCCTTGAGAGGTCCATGAGGGCCTATGCTAAGAACATACCACTAGCTAGGCAAGTGACCGATGATATTTGGGAGGTGAAGATCATCTGGTGACCATGGTATCTTCACCCTGGATAGACTATGGATAGGGTGGAGCTAGCCAGGGTGAGGAGGACAATATGGTTGATGATAAAGAAAGGAGAGCTAGAGGTTTTAAAATTTGATAGAGTCTCGAGGTAGTTTAGGATTTTGCAAAGAGTCTCAAACCTGGAAGGCTATTGGTATCAGAGGATATACTAGGACCCAATAGGAGTTGGAGGTGAGATATACCTCGTCAGGTGGGTTGAGTATGACTTGGATGATCCATCTTATGTTGACCCAAGGGTAGATGATGCATGAGTGGATGTCGGGTATAGGTGGTGGTATAGAGGAGTTATACCCAAGATATTCTCCTCGCCTATCCCAATATAGAGGTGCTACAACATGATCCTGGGCATGCAACAGGCTTTCCAAGAGGTTCATTGTTGGGCCATGGAGAGGGTATAGTAGGGTCCTATAGATTCGAGATAAAGGCAAATACGTGCTTGAATTGTGTTGGTGGTGGAGACCACCAACTCTGTAGGAGCTAAGGAGGTAGGGACATCGAGAGTTACCCCTACAGAGGCCAAGAGGCTACAAGATGAAGATCCTAGATAGGCCTCAATATTTGGAGTAATGACTATCCAAGACTAGGGATGAGGAGAGATAGAGGAACTATGAGTACATGTAGTAACTCTACAGGGGTAAATGACCCAGATCCATGAGGATAGGGCCAAGAGGCTAGAGGGACTATGGATTTCATTGAGTGCTGCAGAGACAGAGAGGGACATGATTTAGGTGGAAGTTGATTGAATTCAAGGGGAGGTGACCCATATGGATGGGAAGCATAAAGGGCCAGGGCTGAGGGGATGGTTATCATTGGGAGCAACCAAGCAAGCGATGGATCCCATCTCTTATAGGTAGAGCTATGGAGAATAGGAGAGAGGCTATAGGTAGTTATTCAATGAGCTACATTTTTCAATATTATGTACTATGCAACGATCTCGATGGAGTGAAAGATGCCATTCCCTCTATCCCTCTAGTTAGCTAGTAGGTCATGATCTTGATTTTAAATAGTATCAGCTACACAGTCCATGGGCATACAACAACATATGCTGCCTCCTCCTCCAGGTGGATCAAAGAGAGCAAGCTCCCAGATCTAGGGCTGGGGAAAGCTAGTGCTAGGGATTGAGATGATACACTGATTTTGGATTATGGTGTGCATCCCTAGGTTGAGTGTACCAAGTTTAGATTGTGGTACACAAACCAAAAACTAAACTATATCTCTTTTTATGTCAAGTAATATAGAGTTGCTCCTTTAGTCTATTTTATGTGTTATACATGTATGATGATTTAACTTATTTTGTTCATTACTTTATGTTTTATGTTTTATGTATACAAAAAACTATCTAAATACAAAACTACATGAAATACATGGATTAAAAGGAAAGAAGAAGATAGAAGAAGAAGAAAGAAGAAGAAGGAAGCGAAAGAAGAAATAAGAAAGAAGAAGAAGAAAGAAGAAGAAGAAGAAGAATAATAATAATAAGAAGAAGAATGCAAAGGTCAACCATATGAAACATAGAAGGATGAGTGATTCACAATATAAAACTAGCATAGGTTGCGAGGAACCAGTGTTGTTAAATACTATGGATTGTACCAAAAAAGAAGGGCTAAAACTGTTATGGGCCTAGCACTTGTTTGCAGTGCAAAAATACTTAGAGTCTGACCCGCTATGGGTGGTTGCTCCCTTATTGACTATTGTGAGGTGATTACCCGCTAGGATGTATGCCGAGGTCTATTGATACCAACCAAGGAGCTTATCCTGTAATGGGGTGTTGATCCTACTGAGTCAAAAGAGAGTATGACTTGATAGAAGATCATAGATGATGTAATACCCGCTAGGATATACAAGTATCCCATGTGGGGTGTAATATAAAATTTTTGCAAGTGCTATCCTCGATAGGGATTTTGATACAAATGACATTGTAAGTGTGTGCTAATGTGAAAAGAGGTTGAAGATAAGAATAAAATAAAGTTGTATCTTTACAAGAGCAAGAAGAAATAAAGGGAAAGAAACAACACTAAAGAGAAGATGGAAGAAGAATATCTAGGTAGGGATTTAGCTAAGCATAAAAGTCCTAGTGATAGTGCAATGCATGTGAGCTATGACCTAACTAGGTATCATCACATGCCATTGTCACCAGATCCCCAAAAATATATATGATCAAGAAGTCATGAACAATAAACCATGCAATTTTATGACACTCAATCATGCAAGTTATTTTAGATGTCAAGCAATCATGCAAGTATGACAGGAAAAAATGCGTAATATGAGTAGGCAGGAGGATGCAAATGCAACTAATATAATGATTTTTGTATTTAAAAAAAAAAAATTGAGTGAGCAAAATTATACTCAATGCAAAATCTAAATGCACCATTTATCTTATTATAATGATTAAGTGTGCCATGATCTATCGGATTGAGGAGATCCCTAGAAAGGATGTCCTTTCAGTAATGAAAACTATAGAGGAATTCCTCTAAGGCTTCTCTTTTGACAATCATGGCATGGTAGTCATTACATTTTTGAACAACACCATTATTTTTACATAAGAAACACCATATAACAAATCATGATTTTATTTTACAATAGTAGGTCTATTGTTAGAATGAATAGAACCAACCATATTACAAAACAATATTTTTGAAGAAAAAGGAGAAGCATCATTTTTAATTTTATTTTTATTCTTTGCTAAATTTTGATAATCCATATATTCTGCATAATTTATAATATGGTCATCATCCTCAAATGGTAAAGGTTGGTTTTTATTAGGTATAAAACCTATGCCACATCTCCAAGTCTAGATTTAGACATCCAAGGATTCTTGAATGCCCTTCTATTGTGGCCCCAAACCTTTACCTACATATCCCATAGTAGATAGGATATGCTTAGGAAGAGGGTAATCATTAGTGAGGTAAAATTGAGCAAAATAGTACTCACCAGGAGAGGGGTTGCTACCATGAATCCTTTCTTCAAAGGTAGTTCCTTTGAAGATAAAGGTACACGTGCCAAAGTGTACAACATCACCTTTCTTATGGGGTAAGCCCATGGTTCTTGGTGAAGGTGGTAGCTTGGCCAGATCTAGAAGAGGTTCTTGAAGAAACTGATTATCATGATCCATAGATGACCAATTGGAGGTATGTTCCTCACTCACTTTTAGACTTTGAAAATAAAAAGTAAAATTGCTGAATAAATAGAAGGACATGAATTAACTTTAGATTGAGCTAACTCTATATTTGAATAAAATTCAAATGGTTGAGGATCACCCGAAATGGTGACAACTTGATTACCATATTCAAATTTGAGATATTGATGAAGAGTAGAAGGGATGACCTTCATTGCATGGATCCAAGGATGCCCAAGAAGAAGATTAAAAGATGTAGGACAATGTACCACATAGAATAAAGTATCCAATATTTTAGGTCCAACTCTGAGGGGAAGAGAAATGACACCACAGGCCTCTTGGGACTCATTGTTGAAAGCTTTTATGATGATATCAATTTTTGTTAAATCTTCCTCTCTTAAACCAAATTTTTGAAAGAATTGATATGTACACAAATTGAGGGAGGAACCATTATCAATCAAGACTTGTTTGATAAGGGTATTCCCAACAAGTAGAGTGATGTAAAGTGAAGAATATCCATGTAAGTTTGAGGAAGGTTTATCATCATCTAAAATGAAACATGATGTATCCCAAAAGAACCTACGAAATCAACTATGGCATCAGGGGAAATATCTGGAGGAAACAATTGCTACTTTAAAAATTCCATCAAAGAATTTCTATGATCAGGAGAGGTCTACAAAAGTTCTAAAATTGATATCTTTTCTGGAGTATTAGCTAACTATTTCTGAAGATCAAATGAAATCTTGGGTTGTGGTTTCAACACTAACGGTGGAATCCTTGTAGCTGAATCTTTTTTTTGATTTTCCTTTAAAATTGAGCTGGGATGCGACACTGAACTTTGTCCTTGTTGATTCTATTGATTCTGAGCTTGTTTCCTTGTGGTTATTCCAACCATGCCAACCACATTATTACGGCATGGGGGCTCATTGTGATGAGCCACCTGGTTTGCCATTTGTTGGTCATGTTTTGGCAGTGGATATTTGAATATTTCCATGTCTTGATTAGTAGTTGGAGCTTGTTGAGTGGGAATATGATTGTTTATCATTTGAAAATTTCTCAAATCACTATGCCTTGCATCAATGAAATCCCGAACCACATGCTTCAATTTATTACAAGAATTCATCCAATGTCCTTCTACTCTGTGATATGCACAATATTGACCCGCTTTATACCAGTGAGCTGTAGTATATGGTTTTCTTACGGGATGTAACTCAACTACCTTGACTTCTAAATGTTGCTTCAAAACTGCTTCCATAGATATGTCAAGCTTTGTAAAATTCCTTTGAGGAGGTTTTTGAAGTATTATATTTTGTTGTAGGCTATTAGTGACATTGTTAATAGGCCTACTATCACTATCACCTCCTGTGTGTTTATTCTTATGCTGAAATTTAGTGGGCTTATCTTCTTTAACCTTAAGTTGGCCTCTTTTAATAAGGGCCTGTTCCACTTTTCTAGCTAACTCAATTGCTTGATCAAAATATGTGATAGTAGTAGTCTCTAGTGCATAAGATAACTATTCTTGTAGATTACCAATAAATATGTCAAGCATATCTTTCTGAGGTATAGGATGTCTTAACCGACCCACTAAACTCCTCCAACGAGCTAAAAATTCTAAAAAACTTTCTTCTTTATTTTGCTTTAAATTATAAAGATATTTCATTGATACTTATTTTTCAATATATGCACTAAACTGATGAACAAATAATTCTATAGTCTCTCCAAAATTATTCAAAGAATAATTAGGCAACTGATAGTACCATTCTAATGTCATGCCAACAAGACTATTTGGAAAGGTTTTCAATAATAACATATCATCATAAATGAGATCATGGCAAGCTATTCTGAACCTTCTTAAATGCTCTATTGGATCTTCTATCCCTTTGTAAATTGGTAACATTGGCATAGGAAAATGCTTAGGATAAGGTCTGGCGGCAACAATGGGATCTAATGGCTGATTACACATATATTTATAACTATAAGTGAAACTTGAAGGCTGAATCATTTCTATATTTGAAGCCAACTATTTTACCATATTCACCAAACTTTGCACTTTTGGATTACTGCTATGTGTGTTCCCCATATTCTCTAAAGAAGGGATGTATGTATATTGAGGATTTAAGTTGGGGATTTGGATACTTTTATTATTTATGATGCTTTGTGAAAATGGATGACTAACATTTGGTGGGATAGAAGCAAAAGTGTTGACATTTGGATATTGAGAAGGAAATTGAAGACAAATATGGGTGCCATTACTAATTGGAGGGACTTGTAGATTCCTTCCAATGTTGGTGGTTGTAGTAATGGTACTAGTCACTTGGTTTTTCAGATTATCAAAATGCATTAATTGGGATGTAGGGTTATCCCGATTAAGCAAAGGAGACCTAATTGGAGGATAATGAGGAGCATCCTCTTTTTCAAGATGAGCTTCTCGTTCTATACATTCCAACAACTTATCCTTATTAGCTTTCATAAAACCCTAAATATGATCAAATGATGAAAAGACAAACCCACCATTGGGTCCTTCATAAGGATCAAAATTTGTATCAGTTTCCATATCCATATCATTCTGATCTTCTGGATCTACATTAGGGTCTTCCCTATCAATCTGATCATCTTTTGGAGGAACATAATCATATTCCAACTATCTCCACTGACTTCTAAGGAAAGGATCCATTAGAAGGAGTGAAGACGGATGGAGGAAAACACTAAGGCATGGGTTTTAATAATGTTATTAAAGGTTTTCAATCACACACAAGAAAATTTAATGATCTTGATTAATATTTTAGAAGGATAGGAGGTGTTCACATCGGGTTCACCAAAGATGTAGAGGGGGAAAACTGCCCTACCATGTAGAATTTCCAAAATGTTGGATCCACAAGAGAGAAATCCTTATGGGGTGAACCACGGGGGATGTGTTGTTCTCTACACTCGGTGCTAGGGGGGAAGGGTTCACCAGGAATGGTTTTAGGACTCGCTCCAAGTCCTCTAGTTTTCAAGAATGTTTGATATATTAGATTCAAGACAAACACCTAGATTTGGCCTTTCTAGATCTATGCTATAAAAGATAAAGGACAATGCAAAAATACAGAATGAAGAAATATAAGAGATAACCCTAGAATTATTATTTTTTTGAATGTTTTTTAACCTAGGGCTTTAAATAAATAATCTTTAAGCAAGGGCTCAAGAAAGGATACACAAATAGAATTAACCCTAGATGCACACTATATGTTGTTATCTTTTAATACCTAGAACTTAATTAAATATATTTCTATAAAATTAGATCTAGGGTTTGAAACATAATTATTAACACTCAAAAAATAGTCTATAGTTTAATGGGAACACTTATCTTAACTGGTGGTTGATCCAAGCTTTCATCCTCTTGTCCAATAATATCAAAAATTCCCTGTTCCTACAAGATAACTTAAGAAACACTTGAAAATGGAATTAGCGTTAGGGGGCCTACTTAGGCCATTGTATAATAATGCTTGGAGGTGTAGCAGTGAATCCCCCTAGGTCCTTTTAGATGACCTTTAAGAATAGGATCAAAAATTGACCTTTGGATATTAATCCTAAAACAACAGTGCAGTAGAATACAAATAGAATACAAAGTATGCATATATGATCAAAATGTACTCTAAAATGCTTTTATGTAATTAGAAATATTATATTACCCCTAGATTAACTCTGGGTAAAGTTGTGCTCCTCAAAGAACTGGTGTGACAATGTAGAAGGTAATGTTACACCCCATCTATACTGGGCGTAATTTCTAACTTAAAGCAAGATCTTCTTTTGAGATTTGGCACTCGTTGACAAAAATTTCTTATGGATTTGGCACTCCTTGCCAAATTTTTCTTCTCGTATTTGGCACTCCTTGAAAATTTTTTCTTCTCAAATTTGGTACTCCTTTCCAAATTATTCTTCTCTTGGGCTTGTTTTTGAATGGCGATAATTGTCCCAAGTTCTTCACTATCAAAGGCTTCTCCTTGATAGTGGATTTCTCCAATAAGTTCTCCTTTGAGAATAAGTTAGGGATAACTTGCACATGTACAACTTGCACATTGACACTTGTGCATTTATTACATTGCATGAAGTAACTAGATAACTTACCCCTAGAGTAATCTAAGTATGTACCTTGGAAGATACATTTACATAACCCAAATGATGGATTAGAATCTATTTCTAACATTAGGGGAAGTCACAAGTTGGGAAATAGGATAAGGAATCATATGATCTCTACACCAAGAGACCTTATGAGACATACTTCCTCACATTCAACAAGAGAGACACCAGGGTGAACTTTCTCTACATTGAGAACCTATCTAAGACAAGGATCATGCATTCATGATAGGTAGATTTGACATGGAGATATGCTAGAAAATAGTCTCGTAAGTTGAAGCATTATCATTTGGTTTGCATTATGTAGGAATTCAAAGTCCCTGCCTTAAATTAATTTAATAAGAATATTTGAATACAAAGGCAAAAAATTTGGTGAGCTAAAGATAAAAGACATGAGCAAAAAGTGATTGTGAGTTTTTAGGGAAACTGGTTAAAGCAAAAAGAAAAGGTCCAATGAGACTATCTCTTGAAACTTAGGACAGGTTCAAGTATTGAAAGGGAGGAAAAGTGTCATTGAGAATAAATATGTAAAAATGGGAAGAAAAGTTTTGATAAGACAACCAATGGCTTTGACAAATGGGAAACACCTTAGAATAAAATAGGAGACATAAGTAATGGCACATAGATTCCTAGGAAAGTGGTTGAGCCAAAATGTCATGCCATTAATAAGAAAATACCATCTACCAAATACACTTTAGCCTAAAAATGTAGGAACAAGTATATGAAATATTATAAATGAGAAGACAACACCTACAACAATGGTAGCTCCTCATTGACACAAGATATGGCAAAGGATATTTGTATTTTATTTTTAGAATCCCAAAATAGGTAGCTGAGAAGATCAAAGTTTTAGATAATTTTGGAGGGAAATATTCCCTATTGTAATCTATAAATTGTAGTAGCATAGACTGTAAAGAGGATTGAAAAGTTTATGATTGTAATCTTTTATAGGCTTTCCCTTCATTTATTTTTTAAAGTAGTTGATTCCTGAGCGACTTATCAAAAAATCAAACCTTCGTTCCTGACACAATATTTATAATTGCACTATTTACATAAAAACACACACACACACACACACACACATATCGGAAAATCCTAGAGGTACTTGATTGAGTTGATCCCCGTGCTCTCAACTACGATCCTACTATATTTCTCCTTGCAAGGCATGATTATTTAGACTAGGATAATCAAAGATAATAACAAGCACCATTATTACCTCCTGGTAACCAACTCTAAAACTAATAACATTATACTATGAATTGTATATCTATAGCATTTGCAACAAGTAATCCTAAAATAATTCTTTGTCAAAGTTCAAAATCTCTGGCATAAAATTCACTCATGCATTCTTAAATGTTGTCCTTAATGGATGATCCTTTGGAATCTTCTCCCACCATGTCTAACAAAACTCTCCTGCTAGTTATACCCATGTGATGTCTTACATGGGTATTGTCAACCTTTCCTTTCTATTGATTTTCTCCCATCCAAATATAAAGCCTCCACTTCTTACTCCTTTAGAGAGCTAGTCCTTAGCCTTTCTCTAGAATGTCTAGCATGTTGCTTACTACTACCTTGTTCAATGTTTGAGTTGCATTCTCTTTTCATTCTTTGCACATGCTCTAGAAGACCTCTTCTTGCACTTCCTTTGATACCTTCTCTACATAAGCAAGATTTTGCTTGCATCATCGAGTTAGGTGGAGCCCTTCTCAGTTGTTCCACCCAACAGTTCTTGATACTTGGTCATTTTTGCATTTTTTGCTTCTCAACAACTTCGATTGGCCTTTGCTTATGCTTATATGAAACTTATTGTATACATACTATGTCTTGCATAGCCTCTACTATACGCAACCTTTGCTTGTACAACAATCACTTTTGACTCATACGACAATCCCCTTCCACTTGTATGATTGATCTCTTTCACCAATATATACAATGTTGCTGTACAACTTCACTATAGTTGTAAGATGATGGTATTTTCCAACTTGGTCATTCACTCTCTTGATCATATGACTCTTCTACCACCAATTATATGATAGCATCCTCTATCCTTATCTATTGCACCCAGACATGGAGTCTTCTTTATTGTTGGCTCCAAATCATGTTTGTATGGCTACAAACCTTTATAAATCCTTGCACATCTTCACTACTATTCTACTTTGGGCATTTATACAATTATGATTCTTATACTTGCAAAACTTTACTTCATAGTTTCTTCCTCCATTAGAATAAAAGCTTCTCCTTAGGGCATGTCTATTAGTTTTATGCTTCTTTGTTCAATAGTTTTTCTCCTTGTGTTAGGACCTCTCCTCTATCTACAATATATCTACACACTCTAACATTACCTCCTATGTCCTCCTACCTTTAGCTTCATACATGCAGTCTTCATCATGTATTCTTCATCAGGCATTAAATAAACTATAATGCAAAAGTCTCCTTGACACACATATTTTTAACTTGGAAGAGGTGGTTGGTGCCCATTCATAATTGATTATTAACTATCACCTCATAACCTTACATGTAATGAATGTCATGCTTTTACCTCTTCTTTTCTTTACAAATTTCTAAGTTCTCTTTGTCATACGATTTGTATCACCACATAGACTACCATTTCTATTAGGTCACATGTTGATGTATTATATTATTCACATTGTTGATGATTTTATTTCTACTTTATCATATAATTCATTGCATTTGAACGATGATATATTGTACCATCACCCTCACCTTTGTTTATACAATAATTTGTTGTACCATTATCTCCTTTATGTTTGGTTAGACTTGTACAACCACCTTGATACATATGGCATATCTCATTTATATGATAATAATCACTTGTATGATCATCTATCATACCACCTAGTCCATTTGTATGGTTATCTTGATTTCAACTTGTACAATGACCAATTGTACAACATTATGTTGTATAAGCACCTTCGTGACTTGCTACACTTATATGGTAGACTATCTTACCTCTTCCTTATATATTGTGTCATTGTCTTTGTCCTTGTCTCATTGAATTTCATTCTTGATTATACCTTATTTATCTTCATTATCACATTCTCCTCCATGATGATCTATTAAAATCAAACATAGTTCTTTCTATATTTCCTTTATTTGTAAAATCCTTCCTCACTTGGGACTACTTATTCCTTCCTCTTGGCTATTCGAGGTCTATCAATGCTCTCCTTTGGTTTCCCTACCATATATTTCTATGACATATTTAGTTTGGGTGAAAACTAAGAGATGGTCCTAACATGCCATCCTAATGATTGTGTAGTAAAAAATTATTTTTAATTCCACTAAAGAATGATATTGATAATCCATCCTATTGATTGCATAGCCTAGGGAAAGTTGGAGGGAGAAACCTTCCTCTCAAACTACCAAGAGGAAGGTCAACCAACCTCCTCCCTTGTTTTTGGTAACCTTAGATGTTCAAGAAGACCTAACAACCCTCTCAAGCTACCTATTTTATGTACCAATGCTGGATTTTATAGTAGTCCTTGCAAACTACCTAGACCTCCTACTTCATCATCATCATTTTAGGTAGATATTCCAAATTTTTTCTTATCCACCTTTCATCCTCAAAGTTAGTCTACTAATTAGTTCTTTCCTTTGCTTAGGGAAGTGACTAAGGTCTTGGTGTGCTCCTTCTGACTCATCTCTTGAGTTGTGTATCCTAGCTTGAACTACTTGAAGTATTAGAGCTTGTGGAAAAATACTTTTGGTACTTGTTTGCTAATTCCTTCCACCCCCATCCTAAGATGTAGGTGTTTTGAATATGTATTTCGATAACATCTCATTTTATTTATATATTATTGCTCTTCTTTGATCAAGGTCATAAAACAAATATTATATCCTTGTTTATCTTGCTTCCAAATATTCTATCATTCTTGCAGTTTGTTGATCTTTTTTTTCCCTCATTTGCACATTATGTCTTTAAAGTCAATCACATCACTCTTACAATTGTTGTGTTTCAAGGTGTATTTATTAGTGTTGAATAGCAACTCTTGCTAATAGAATCATGCCCTCATGCTCATTTCCATATCTCCAAATTTCATGATTAAGTGGCTCTACTCCATTCACCATTACCACCAATAGTTATTCATGTGCTTCAAATATACCTAGAAAACTCACGTGCATCATCGATCTTCTTTGTTCCATTAGTTGGGGTTCCAAAACTTACTATTTAATCATAGGTT
Organism: Wollemia nobilis; assembly: GCA_028583015.1. Taxonomy (NCBI): domain Eukaryota; kingdom Viridiplantae; phylum Streptophyta; class Pinopsida; order Araucariales; family Araucariaceae; genus Wollemia; species Wollemia nobilis. Next base: position 14,030,963 of record JAQPPZ010001195.1, read on the forward strand.
GCTTTCTATTTTCAGTCTCAAAAAACCATACTAGATCCAATTCACCTTCTACCTATGATGCACCATTTTCCTCATTGGTCCTACTTGGCTCTCCTCTTTCATGGATCACTATTCCTTAATATTTTTTGAAGACTATGTAGAGGGGAAAACTACCCTACCACGTACAATTCCCAAAAGGCTGGATCCACAAAGATAGAAAGCCTTATGGGGTGAACCGTAGGGGAGGTGTTGTTCTCTACACTCAGGTGTGAAGTAGGGGGGAAGGGTTCACCAGGAATGGTTTAAGGACTCGCTCCAAGTCCTCTGGAATTTTGGGAATGTTTGATGTGTTAGTTTAAAAGCAATCACCTGAATTTGGCCTTTCTAGATCTATGCTATGAAAGATAAAGGACAATGCAGAAATACAGAATGTAGGAATACAAGAGCTAACCCTAGAATGATTCTTTCTTTGAATGCTTTCTAACCTAGGGTTTTAAATAAACAATATTTAAGCAAGGGCTCAAGAAAGAATGCACAAACAAAATTAACCCTAGATGCACACTATATGTTGTTATCTTTTAATGCCTAGAACTTAATTAAATATATTTCTATAAAATCAGATCTAGGGTTTGAAACAGAATTATAAGCACTCAACAAACAACCTATAGTTTAATGGGAACACTTATCTTAACCGGTGGTTGATCCAAGCTTTCATCCTCTTGTCCAATGATATCAACAATTCCTGTTCCTGCAAGATAACTTAAGAAACACTTGAAAATGGAATTAGCGTTAGGGGGCCTGCTTAGGCCACTGTACAATAATGCTTGGAGGTGCAACAGTCAAGCCCCCTAGGTCCTTTTAGATGACCTTTAAGAATAGAAGCAAAAATTGACCTTTGGATATTAATCATAAAACAATAGTGCAACAGAATACAAACAGAATACAGAGTATGCAACTATGATCAAAATGCAGTCTAAAATGCTATCATGCAGTTAGAAATATCAAATTACCCCTAGATTGACTCTGGGTGAAGTCGTGCTCCTTAGAGAGTTGGTGCGACAATGCAAAAGGCAAAGTCATACCCCATATGGACCGGGCATGATTTCACCTCTACAAAAAGGAACCCTAAGTTCGGGCCTGCGAGGTCGCACCCCATTAATACCTGGCGTGACTTCACCTGAGATGCGAAGAAAATAAAAGTAGAATGCGAAATGCAATGTAGACATCTTAAACCAAATAAAAACACCTGGTGAATGGCGTAGAAGCAGGTAGAAGGGTCGAGACCTCCGAGTAGTTAATCTCTCCTTCGAGCTACGACACGAATCCACCAGAGCGAACAACAAATCAAATCAATGCAGTAGAAGATAAAATTCGCACTTAAGTGTTAGCTTGCTTGCAGAAGAATAGGAAGTAGATAGAAAACAATTGCGAGCGTGTTAGAATAATCGCATGTAAAAATCATCAAGTTGTCTCTTAAAATGAGGGATTAAACCCTCCTTTTATAGTGAGCTTGAAGATGAAAAGAGTGAGAAAAACCTAGGAAGGTCGATGCCAAAACATGCCAGCTAGAAGAATTAGGGTTTCTATGGGAGAAACCCTAAAAAGGTGAAGTCGCACATTGTCTTGATCGCGAATTCACCTATGCGAAGTCGTGCCCCATCTTAACTAGGCATGATTTCGCATAGAGGAGGAAAAAAGGAGAAACAAAGGGAAAGGGGCCTATCCCATGCCTTGGGCAAGTGTTAGAGGCCTCTTAGAAGGTTCAAGGAAGATTGCCCACTAAAGTGGGTCAATTTTTTATGTCTACATTTTACCCCCTCTTTGACGCATTTATGGCCTAATAAATGTGTCAAAGAAGAGATGTAAACACACACTCAAACAAGAAACAACAAGCAAAAATGGGGTAGCTAGTTTAGAAGAAAGGGATGGTGCAAAAATGGTGTCATTCCAAACACTTTCTTGTTTTACATGTAAATCGAGGCATTAGGGACTTTAATGCCTCTATAGGTCAGGGTGCCCCCTCAAGTTTTGTGAGGGAGACATTCCTCATAAAAACTCAAAAAGGTAGACACAAAAGAAGAGAGAGAAAAAATGAAAAATGAAGAAAAAGAGGGTAAAAAGAAATAGGGTTAAAAGTGAAAAAGGGTAAAACCCTAATTCATTTTCACCATGCAAAGGAGGAAAAGAGAGCTTTGGGAAAAAATGGTGATGGTGCTACCAGTGCACCATTCAATGATTGCGAGAGGTGAGGCCAACGCAGAGGTGGACCGAGCATAGGTAGACCCAAAAACCATCACCTTTATGCAAATTTTTGTTTAAATTTACATGTTTTTTAGATTTTAGGGGTTTTTAGAAAATTCATCATCATGAAGGGTAATAATTTTTACGCTCGATCAGGGTGCGACCTCATGGCTTGGCCATGATTTCACCCTGGTTGACACGCGATGAAATCACGCTCAAAGAAAATTAGGTCGATTTCATGAAATCGTATCTCCTAAATGAGAGGCACGATTTCACTTCGACAAAATATTGCATCCAAAAAATGGGGTGCGATTTCACCGAAGAGAAGGGAAAGAAAGAGAAAAAAAAGAAAAGGAAAAAAGAAAACAAAGAAGAAGAGGGAAAGGCAAGCAAGCTAACAAAATACTTAATTTTAATTGGCTATTATTTTTATTATGATTTTATTAAATTTATGAGACTAATAAATTTTATTTCTTTTTGTGGATGCAGCTTGGTGTACTCGAGAGCCGGGAGTGGCGAGTAGGCTCACTGGAGGTGGAGCTAGATGCACTAGGGTTGGAAGATATGGCTCGACTAGAGGTGATGGGGCTAGGCCACCTAGTGAGGATGCCTCACATTGAGATAGATAGGGCTTTGCTAATAGCCCTAGCAGAGAGATGGTACCTAGAGTCATCCACCTTTCAGTTACCAATAAGGGAGCTGACTATCACACTAGAGGATGTGTGGTAGATTTTATGCATTCCCATAATGGGAGCATTATTTTATAGGGCACGAGGATGGCCAACCACTCTTCAATGATTTTTAGGAGGTTGGGCCCACCAGGTGTGAGAGAGCACCATTATAGTCGATGATCTGGTGGGTAGATATGGGATAGACCCACTGATGACCATGCTCTATAGGGTGGTGGTGGGGCTACTGATGTGCCATACTAGTAGGTGACATCTACCATGGGCCATGGTAGGAGTAGTGGCAGACATGCGAGACCAGGGAGTGAGGTTCGCATGGGGTCCATATGTATTGGCCCATTTGTACAAGATATTGTATAACATCATGTACAAGCGATGTACAGGGTTAGTTTATATGACTTTGCTCTAGGTGTGGTGTTGGGAGCACATAGTAGTCTAGAGGCCACATGCACTACCAGGTCCACTACCCAATCTAGAGTGGCCAATAGCATACAGGTGGTCGAGGTCCCTTGAGAGGTCCATGAGGGCCTATGCTAAGAACCTACCACTAGCTAGGTGGGTGATCGATGAGCTTCAAGAGGTGAATATCATCTAGTGACCATGGTATCTTCACCCTAGATGGGCTAAGGATAGGGTGGAGCTAGCTAGGGTGAGGAGGATGAGATGGCTAATGATAGAGAAGGGGGAGCCAGAGGTCTTCCAATTTGATAGAGTCTTGAGGTAGTTCAAGATTTTGTAGGGAGTCTCAAACCTAGGGGACTACTAGTACCGAAGGGTATACTAGGATCCAACAGGGGTCGAAGGTGAGCCAAACCTCACCAGGTGGGTCAAGGAGGACTTAGATGATCCTCCTTATGTTGACCCGAGGGTAGATGATGCAAGAGTGGCTATCAAGTATAGGTGATGGTATAGAGGAGTTGTGCCCTAGAGGATCTCCTCACCTATCCCAATATAGAGGTGCCAGGTCATGAGCCTAGGCATGCAAGGGATTTTTGAGAGGTTGCTCATTAAGCCATGGAGAGGGTATAGTAGGGTCCTATAGACTCGAGGTAGAGGTAGACACATGCCTAAATTATGTTGGTGGTGGAGACCACCAACTCTATAGGAGCTAAGGAGGTAGGGACAGTGAGAGTTGCCCCCATAGAGGCCAAGAGGCTACAGGGTGGAGATCCTAGAGAGGCCTCAACATCTATAGTAATAATTAGCTAGGACCAGGGGTGAGGAGAGATAGAGGAGCTACGAGTATAGGTAGTGACTCTACAAGGGTAGATGACCCAGATCTAGGAGGATAGGGCCAGGAGGCTAGAGGGACTACGAAGCTCATTGAGTGTCATAGAGATAGAGAGGGATACAACTTGAGTGAAGGTTGATCGACTTCGAGGGGAGGTGACCCATCTAGATGGGGAGCATCAAAGGGCTAGGGCTAAGGGGATGGCTATCATCGAGAGCAGCCAAGTGGGCGATGAAGCCCAACTCTTACAAGTGGAGCTATGAAGGATAGGAGAGAGGCTGGAGGTAGCTATTCAATGGGCTACATTTTTTGAGATAGTGTACTATGCAATGGTCTCAATGGAGTGGAGGATGCCACTCCCTCCATCCCTCCAATCAACTAGTAGGTCATAATATCGATCCTAAATAGTGTCAACTACACAATCCATGGGCATGCAACAACCTAGGCTACCTCCTCCTCAGGGTGGGTTAGAGGGAGCAAGCTCCTAGAGCTAGGGCTAGGGATCGAGATGATACACTAATTTTGGATTATGGTGTGCATCCCTAGGTTGAGTGTACCGAGTCTAGATTGTGGTACACCAACCAGACACTAAGTTGTATCTCTTTTTATCTCAAGTAATACAGAGTTGCTCCTTTATTTTACTTTATGTGTTATACATGTATGATGATTTAATTTATTTTGTTCATTACTTTATGTTTTATGTTTTATGTATGCAAAAACTATCTAAATGCAAAACTACATGAAATGCATGGATGAAAAGGAAAGAAGAAGAAGAATAAGAAGAAATAAGAAGGAGAAGGAAGCAAAAGAAGAAAGAAGAAAGAAGAAGAAGAAGAAAGAAGAAGAAGAAGAAGAAGAAGAAGAAGAAGAAGAAGAAGATCCAAAGGTCAACCATATAAAATAGAGAAGGATGAGTGATTCACAATATAAAACTAGCATAGGTTGCAAGGAACCAGTGTAGTTAAATACTATGGATCATACCAAAAAAGAAGGGCTAAACCCGCTATGGGCCTAGCACTTGCTTGAAGTGCAAAATATTTAGAGTCTGACCCACTATGGGTGGTTGCTCCCTTATTGACTATTGTGAGGTGATTACCTACTAGGATGTATGTCGAGGTCTACTGATACCGACCAAGGAGCTTATCCTATAATGGGGTGTTGAGCCTATTGAGTCAAAAGAGAGTATGACCCGATAGAAGATCATAGATGATGTAATACCTGCTAGGATGTACAAGTATCCCATGTGGGGTGTAATATGAAATTTTTGCAAGTGCTATCCCAGATAGGGGTTTTGAGAATACAAAGGACATTGTGAGTGTGTGCTAATGTGAAAAAGAGGTCGAAGAGAAGAATAAAATAAAGTTGTGTCTTTACAAGAGCAAGAAGAAATAAGGGGAAAGAAACAACACCAAAGAGAAGATGGAAGAAGAATTCCTAGGTGGGGATCTAGCTAGGCATCAGAGTCCTAGTGATAGTGCAATGCATGTGAGCTATGACCTAACTAGGTATCATCACGTGCCATTGTCACCAGATCCTCAAAAATATACATGATCAGGAAGTCATGAACAATCAATCATGCAATTTTATGATACTCAATCATGCAAGTTATTTTAGATGTCAAGCAATCATGCAAGTATGATAGGAAACAATGCAATATGAGCAAGTAGGTGGATGCAAATGCAGCTAATATGATGATTTTTATCTTTATTATTTTGAGTGAGCAGAATTATACTCAATGCAAAATCTAAATGCACCATTTATCTTATTATAATGAATAAGCATGCCATGATCTATCGGATCGAGGAGATCCCCAAAAAGTATGTCCTCTCGATAATGAAAATTACAGAGGAGTTCCTCTAAGGCTTCTCTTTTGACAATCATGGCATGGTAGTCATTACATTTTTGAACAACACCATTCTTTTTAACATAAGAAACACCATATAACAAATCATGATTTTATTTTAAAATAGTAGGTTTATTGTTAGAATGAATAGAACCAATCATATTACAAAACAATATTTTTGAAGAAAAAGGAGAAGCATCATTTTTAATTTTATTTTTATTCTTTGTTAAATTTTGATAATCTATATATTTTGCATAAGTTATAAGATGGTCATCATCCTCAAATGGTAAAGGTTGATTTTTATTAGGTATAAAACCTATGCCACATCTCCCAGGCCAAATCTCGACATCCAAGGGTTCTTGAATGCCCTTCTATTGTGGCCCCAAACCTTTACCTACATATCCCATACTAGATAGGATCTGCTTAGGAAGAGGGTAATCATTAGTGAGGTAACATTGAGCAAAAGAGCACTCACTAGGAGAGGGGTTGCTACCATGAATCCTTTCTTCAAAGGTAGTTCCTTTGAAGATAAAGGTACATGTGCCAAAGTGTACAACATCACCTTTCTTATGGGGTAAGCCCATGGTTCTTGGTGAAGGTGGTAGCTTGGCCAGATCCAGAAGAGGTTCTTGAAGAAACTGATTATCATGATCCATAGATGAAAAATTGGAGATATGTTCCTCACTCACTTTTAGACTTTGAAAATATTTTGAGATTTGAGATGAGGAACATGGTAAAATTGTTGAAGAAATAGGACATGAATTGACTTCAGATTGAGCTAACTCTATATTTGAACAAAATTCAAATGGTCGAGGATCACCCAGAATGGTGACAACTTGATTACTATATTCAAATTTGAGATATTGATGAAGAGTAGAAGGGATGACCTTCATTGCATGGATCCAAGGATACCCAAGAAGAAGATTAAAATATGTAGGACAATGTACCACATAGAATAAAGTATCCAATATTTTAGGTCCAACTTTGAGGGGAAGAGAAATGACACCACAGGCCTCTTGGGACTCATTGTTGAAAGCTTTTATGATGATATCAGTTTTTGTTAAATCTTCCTCTCTTAAACCAAATTTTTGAAAGAATTGATATGTACACAAATTGAGGGAGGAGCCATTATCAATCAAGACTCATTTGATAAGGGTATCCCCAATAAGTGTAGTGATGTAAAGTGAAGAATCTCCATGTAAGTTTGAGGAAGGTTTATCATCATCTGAGAATGAAACATGATGTATCCCAAAAGAACCTACGACATCAACTATGGCATCAGGGGAAATATCTGGAGGAACCGATTGCTGCTTTAAAAATTCCATCAAAGCATTTCTATGATCAGGAGAGGTCTACAAAAGTTCTAAAACTGATATCTTTGTTGGAGTATTAGCTAACTATTTCTGAAGATCAAATGAAATCTTGGGTTGTGGTTTCAACACTAAAGGTGGAATCCTTGTAGCTGAATCCTTTTTCTAATTTTCCTTTAAAATTGAGTTGGGATGCGACACTAAACTTTGTCCTTGCTGATTCTATTGATTCTGAGCTTGTTTCCTTGTGGTTATTCCAACCATGCCGACCACATTATTATGGCATGGGGGCTCATTATGATGAGCCACCTGGTTTACCATTTGTTGGTCATGTTTTGGCAGTGGATCTTTGAATATTCCCATGTCTTGATTAGTAGTTGGAGCTTGTTGAGTGGGAATATGATTGTTCATCGTTTGAGCATTCCTCAAATCAATACACCCTGCATCAATCAAATCCTGAACCACATGCTTCAATTTCTTACAAGAATTCATCCAATGTCCTTCTACTCTGTGATATGCACAATATTGACCTACTTTATACCAGTGAGTTGTAGTATCTGGTTGTCTTATGGGAGGTAACTCAACTACCTTGGCTTCTAAAAGTTGCTTCAAAACTGCTTCCATAGATATGTTAAGCCTTGTAAAATTCCTTTGAGGAGGTTTTTGAAGTATTATATTTTGTTGTAGGCTATTAGTGACATTGTTAACAGGCCTACTATCACTATCACCTCCTGTGTGTTTATTCTTATGCTGAGATTTAGTGGGCTTATCTTCTTTAACCTTAAGTTGGCCTCTTTTAATAAGGGCATATTCCACTTTTCTAGCTAACTCAATTGCTTGATCAAAATATGTGACAATAGTAGTCTCTAGTGCATAAGATAATTGTTCTTGTAGATTACCAATAAATATGTCAAGCATATCTTTCTAAGGTACAGGATGTCTTAACCGACCCACTAAACTTCTCCAACGAGCTAAAAATTTTGAAAAACTTTCTTCTTTATTTTACTTTAAATTATAAAGATCTTTCATTGATACTTCTTTTTCAATATATGCACTAAACTGATGAACAAATAATTCTACAGTCTCTCCAAAATTATTCAAAGAATAATTAGGCAACTGATAGTACCATTCTAATGTCATGCCAACAAGACTCTTTGGAAAAGTTTTCAATAATAACATATCATCATAAATGAGATCATGGCAAGTTATTCTGAACCTTCTTAAATGCTCTATTGGATCTTCTATCCCTTTGTAAATTGGTAACACTGGCATAGGAAAATGCTTAGGATAAGGTCTAGCAGCAACAATGGGATCCAATGGCTGATTACACATCTCTTTATAACTGTAAGTGAAACTTGAAGGCTGAATCATTTCCATATTTGAAGCCAACTATTTTACCATATTTGCCAAACTTTGCACTTCTGGATTACTGCTATGTGTGTTCCCTAGATTCCCTAAAGAAGGAATGTATGTATATTGAGGATTTAAGTTGGGGATTTGGATACTTTTATTATTTATGATGCTTTGTGAAAATGGATGACTAACATTTGGTGGGATAGAAGCAAAAGTGTTGACATTTGGAGATTGAGAAGGAAATTGAAGATAATTTTGGGTGCCATTACTAATTAGAGGGACTTGTAGATTCCTTCCAATGTTGGTGGTTGTAGTAATGGTACTAGTCACTTGGTTTTTCAGATTATCAAAATGCATTGATTGGGATGTAGGGTTATCCTGATTAAGCAAAGGAGACCTAATTGGAGGAGAATGAGGAGCATCCTCTTTTTCAAGATGAGCTTCTCATTCTATACATTCCAACAACTTATCCTTATTAGCTTTCATGAAACCCCAAATATGATCAAATGATGAAAAGACAAACCCACCATTGGGTCCTTCATAAGGATCAAAATTTGTATCAATTTCCATATCCATATCATTCTGCTCTTCTGGATCTACATTAGGGTCTTCCCTATCAATCTGATCATCTTTTGGAGGAACATAATCAGATTCCAACTATCTCCGCTGACTTCTAAGGAAAGGAGCCATTAGAAGGAGTGAAGACGGATGGAGGAAAACACTAATGCAGGGGTTTTAATAATGTTATTAAAGGTTTTCAATCACACACAAGAAAAATTAATGATCTTGATTAATATTTTACAAGAAAGGAGGTGTTCACGTCGGGTTCACCAAATATGTAGAGGGGGAAAACTACCCTACCATGTATAATTCCCAAAAGGTTGGATCCACAAGAGAGAAAGCCTTATGGGGTGAACCATGGGGGCTATGTTGTTCTCTACACTCGGTGCTAGGGGGAAGGGTTCACCAAGAATGGTTTAAGGACTCACTCCAAGTCCTCTAGAATTTTGAGAATGTTTGATGTGTTCAGTTAAAAGCAATCACCTAAATTTGGCCTTTCTAGATCTATGCTATGAAATATAAAGGACAATGCAAAAATACAGAATGTAGAAATACAAGAGCTAACCCTAGAATGATTCTTTCTTTGAATGCTTTCTAACCTAGGGTTTTAAATAAACAATCTTTAAGCAAGGGCTCAAGAAAGAATGCACAAACAAAATTAACCCTAGATGCACACTATATGTTGTTATCTTTTAAATGCCTAGAACTTAATTAAATATATTTCTATAAAATCAGATCTAGGGTTTGAAACAAAATTATAAGCACTCAACAAATAACCTATAGTTTAATGGGAACACTTATCTTAACCGGTGGTTGATCCAAGCTTTCATCCTCTTGTCCAATGATATCAACAATTCATGTTCCTGCAAGATAACTTAAGAAACACTTGAAAATAGAATTAGCGTTAGGGGGCCTGCTTAGGCCACTGTACAATAATGCTTGGAGGTGCAGCAGTCAAGCCCCCTAGGTCCTTTTAGATGACCTTTAAGAATAGAAGCAAAAATTGACCTTTGGATATTAATCATAAAACAATAGTGCAACAGAATACAAACAGAATATAGAGTATGCAAATATGATCAAAATGTAGTCTAAAATGCTATCATGCAGTTAGAAATATCAAATTACCCCCATATTGACTCTAGGTGAAGTCGCGCTCCTCAGAGAGCTAGCGTGATAACGCAGAAGGCAAAGTCACGCCCCATCTAGACTGGGCGTGATTTCTCCTCTATAGAAAAGAAGCCCTAAGTTTGAGCCTATGAGGTTGCACCCCATTAATACCTAGTGTGACTTCACCTGAGACATGAAGAAAATAAAAGTAGAATATGAAATGCAATGCAAACATCTTAAACCAAATAAAAACACCTGGTGAATGGTGTAGAAGTAGGCAGAAGGGTCGAGACCTTCGAGTAGTTAATCTCTCCTTCGGGCTACGACACGAATCCACCAGAGTGAACAACAAATCAAATCAATGCAGCAGAAGATAAAATTTGCACTTAAGTGTTAGCTTGCTTGCAGAAGAAAAGGAAGTAGATAGAAAACAATTGCGAGCGTGTTAGAATAATCGCATGTAAAAATCATCAAATTGTCTCTTAAAATGAGGGATTAAACCCTCCTTTTATAGCGAGCTTGAAGATGAAAAGAGCAGGAAAAACCCAGGAAGGTCGATGCCAAAACATGCCAGCTAGAAGAATTAGGGTTTCTATGGGAGAAACCCTAAAAAAGGTGAAGTCGCACCCCATCTCGGTTGACTATGACTTCGCCTATGCGAAGTCATGCCCCATCTTAACCGGGCACGATTTCGCATAGAGGAGGAAAAAAGGAGAAACAAAGGGAAAGGGGCCTATCCCATGCCTTGGGCAAGTGTTGGAGGCCTCTTAGGGGGTTCAAGGAAGATTGCCCACTAAAGTGGGTCAATTTTTCGTGTCTACAAACTATTGTGGTCTATAATGTATACCCCTGTTGTAGCAATTTTTTTTTTTGATCTGTTTCATGACTGATTTTTTGAGTTTGTTTGCTTGTTATCTGTTGTTTTGATTTTTAGAACTGATGCATATGTTTTTGGTGCCTTTTGACATGTATAATGCATAAAAATATGAAGGGAAAATGCATAGAAATGAACAAAAATTTGGAACAACGATCTAATATTCATAAAATGACTTCATTACATCATATTTCAATATATAATGTCTGATTACAAATAGCAGCATTCAGAAATAACAATTTTCAGACCTGTGACAATTGCCAGTTCGCTGCAAATGACACCCAGAAAGCAAGAAATGTTTGTATCTTCGCGAATACACCTCCGAATGATGTGCCGTAAAGTGCAATAGACTTGTTTTTACTTGGTGCTCAGATCTGGGCAGAAATAAAGCAAGTTTTTGAACTGTATTTTTTCTTCATGCTTCCCAATGCACTGCCAGCAATGGTTGAAACTGTACGACAACCTTTAAAAATAAATAATAACTGCAAACCCTGGTCTTAATGCATAGAAATTGTTGTCTCCACCATAAAATTTGAATGCTCAAATACCCATAACAATAAACTCCACCATTTTCCAGCTATGAGCAAAACCGTGGGTTCCCAAGCCAAAATGGAGTTGTACGACCATGTCTTAGTATGAAGTATTTGCTCCTTAATTCACAAAACTAATAAATACCCACATCAAATATGCTAAAATGATAAAGACCCAGAAGATTTGTTTCATGAAAAACCAAACTTCAATTTTCTTCAAACCCTAAGTGCTGCAAGTAAGCCCAATCTGAATCTCCTGCAATGAAGACTCCAAGAACTGCCTAGGAAGGACCTTTAACCTTCGAAAATAGTGTTGCCGATGGAGGTTTTCGTCCCCAAGAGCCAAATCTGCAAATTCTCCAAGAATTTTGACAGAGTTTCTTTGTTGTTCATAAACAATGGATATGCCAAATGAGCTCACAAAAGCCCATATAAACCCAACGCCTCACTTTTAGGGTTTTGCACACTTAAAAAGAATTTAAAATTCACTTTTATAAAATAACCCTTTATTACTCCTTTTTCTAAAGTCACTTTATTAATATTTTAATTTGCTAAGTGACTTTATGTCCCCCCAACGTTCCCCTTTTATAAAATAAGGTTGAACTTTATAAAGTTAAATAAATTATTTAACTTTATTTAATTCATCTTTGCACATTAAAATTTTAACCTTCTGCTCAACCAATCCTCGATCAAGGGATAGAATCGGACACCCATTTCGCCAAAGAATAACACTGCACTGTCCGATCTGCCAGAAACCCTAACTTACTATAAATAGTAAGTACTGCCAAAAATAGCAGTTAACTTTGGAATCACCAAAAAACAACTCAACATGTCTCTCTGAACAGAAACCCTGATAGGATCACCACCACCAACTATCCAAACCCTAACTTACTAAAAATAGTAAGTTACTAAAAATAGAAAGTGGTGAAGAAAAGCTCCGAATCGCCTCCAGAAAGAGGTAGAGGAGAGCTGGTGAAGCGCTGATCACCAGGGAACAACCCACTTAGGGTTCCCAATCATCCCTGTTTAGCCTATGGGAACCCAGGAATAGGCTAAATCACCACTGAACATTGACTGTCTAGAAAGGGGACATTACAATCCACCCTTCCCAAAGATTGCTTGTCCTCAAGCAATACTCAAATATACCCCAGTCAAATGTTTGCTCTTGGCTGAGGTCACATATAATACCTGGATCCCATAACAACCTCAGAAAGAAACCACCACGCTGTCGCTGCACCACTATGATCACAACAAGAGATCCACTGTGCACCAACTGTATTCCCTGCTCCTGCAACCAAATATTATACTCATCCTCACAGTCTGAACTGGAATACCTGTAGTAACCAAGCTCTATGTCATGAAAAGTATCATGCCAAAGCAACTCTGTATGAATAACTCCTGCAGTGTGACTGATCAAAATGAAACTGAGCACCTGAGGAAGCAATCTGCTCAACAAAGAAGCAGGATACCCAGTAAATCTCACTATAGAGGTCCAACCAAAATGCAGACCAACCTCTATCAAGTAACTGGCAAGGTTGTGGACAACAAAGGTAGATCCAAAAATAATCATCCTGGGAATGCATCTACCATCAGAATCGGAAAAATCCACACTGACACTCCATCTCCATGAGTCAAAATGATCATCCCAAGAGTACCAGTACTCCCACTCAGCAGTAATCATGAGAGTATCATTAGGAAATACATCAACCATCAGCATGAAATGATAGCTAACACATACTCGGAATGCCCATAAATCCATCCAATAATGGATCATGTAAGCTGCAAATCTTGTTGACCTCATATTAGACTCAAAATTAACCCCTTCATCAAGCTGAATGGTCTGAAAATAAAGCAACATACCGCTGTCCAAGACTGAAATCATCATCACATAATCTGATTTTTGATAAATCAACATACCACAAGGTGTACATTTACCAAAAATCTGAAACATGACAGCCAAGGTACCAAAACTAAACTCATCCCAAGCTGAAATTACCTCCCAATAAGTCAACAAATCCACAAATCTCCAGTCTTGGCTCAGGATCTCTCTCCAATCCACTTGTATGAACACAAATGGAGTTGTAACATGGCTGCTCAAGGAGTATACAGCAGTAAACCTCCCACTCCATTGATCAACAATCCTCCAAGGTATCCCTCTCCCATCATCCTTCATGTCTAGAAGCACATGCATATGATTCAAGGTATTTCCAAGAGTAACATCACACATCATAAAAAGTTGATCCAAAACATCATCAATGTCATGACAAGATGAGAGGACAACTACTGTTTTGTTCTGCAAATAAAGACTCGTGCAAGGAAGACAACTCTTATTCCATGTTGCCCAAAAACTGAATGGAGCACCTGGATCCCAAATTCTTATGTGATGATATGCATGTATTCCTTCACCCTTCTTATGATGCCTCATTTGATTAAAACAATCTTGTATGGATGAAGAACAAAGCATCATACCTCTATGCAAGGGATTATAGGCCAACAAATGATCAAATTGTCTACCTTTAGTTGCTGGTCTAAAAATTGCAGCAAGCTCCATCCCAACATTATGCTCAAATGCATACTCCACATCATGTCTTCTCTGCATGTCATCCCTGTATGTTTCATGAAATGAAACACTCCGCTCATCAACTGAAAAATTGTCATCAGAATGATCCACAAGTTCATCACAAGTGCCAAGTGAAGCATCCCTCTCATGTGTATCATGAAAGTCCACCTCATAAAGTGGGTTATCAAATGTCACAACTTCACCCATATCAAAGAGTGGGTTATCAAAAATTTTGTAATCACCCCACCCAAGGTCTTCATCAAATTTAGGTGCCAACACACCCGGATCCCAAGGACTGAAGAGCTGATTACTTAATTCTGCCCCAACAAGTTCTTTTTCCCTACCATGCATGTCTCTCTCTGTATGTAGTTCACTCTGTAAATCACCAAAGAAAATGAAGCTATTCGGAACATTTATTACATTAGGTTCAGCTGGGATACCAAACCCAAATCCACATGTGTCTTCATTACTAGAATGTGATGATGAAATAGTATCATATACTAATTGAAAATTTGTTTTATGTTCAACATGTTTAGCATCTAAAAAATCATTTGTGAACTCATAAACAGGGGCTGCCTTGAAATTTGAAACAATCCCATCATGCTCTTTTCCTGCAATACTATTAGCGCCTTCAACACTTTTGTCATCAAAACAATTACTAACCATGGAGTCTTCAATAATTTGTTCCACAACCACATCCAATGTTGCTGGTATAATGTTTTCATTAGGTGCATGCAAGTCAAATGAACCAATCTGAGACTCATTCATACATACCACATAAAAAGTGTCATTGTCTTCACACAAATTTTCTGTTTTGATCTCCTCTTCCTTTCCATCTTCTTCGCTGTCCAAAAATGGCCTCAAATTCTTCTCACATCTTCTCACAACACTATCAACCAATTCATGAGCAACAGGTGAAGCAACCAAATATCACCTCCAAACAACCACTAACATAGTCCAAAGTGGCTGAGGAATTTCGTCACTTTCATTGATGATCAAAACCATAATATCTCTCATGGCTGCAATAACATTATCAGTATGTTTTGATCTAGCTGTAGCAATAAAATGATGAAACATTTGGTAAATCAAATCATCCAAGCTCAAGTCTAACATGATGTTACCCAATCTAGTTCTTGCAAAAGTCTCAAGTATAGTAACTCTCCTAGCAAAATGAGAGCTTTTGACCTTTCCCAACCCTCTAAAACTGTCAACCAACAACTGCATTACCATTCTCAATGTGTCATTTCCATAAGGCTCCTTAGGTGCTGATATTCTCATAATTTCACTTAAATAGGAAGTAACCATGAGTCTTACCTCCTTGTCTGGGTGACTCAATAAATTTGGCTCAACCAAAGAAAACACCAAGGGATTCAAAGCAATTTGCATAATGTAAGAAGGTGAGCTAACAACCTTGTCTAAACTTTTCTCCACATCCCTTAAGGAATTGAGAAGGTTTTCTATTGATGGGAACGAATGTTCAAGATTCTTACCTGCAATGTAGAGCTTCACATACAAATTTTTGGGGTTCCTTTTCAACTTCAAGTCAAATTTAATCAAGAAGTCCATAAAATATGCAAATGACATATCATCCTGATAATCATCTCCCATTGATTGATATGCTTTATAATCTTTCCAAAATACCTCTTCTTCATTGAGTGGCTCCATGAATCCACAGGCTGGCAGAGTTGACTTGTGCTCTGATACCACTGTAATGTATACCCCTGCTGTAGCAAATATTTTTTTTCTGATCTGTTTCGTGGCTGATTTTTTGAGTTTGTTTGCTTGTTATCTGCTGTTTTGATTTTCAGAACTGATGCATATGTTTTTGGTGCCTTTTGACATGTATAATGCATAAAAATATGAAGGGAAAATGCATAGAAATGAACAGAAATTTGGAACAACGATCTAATCTTCGTAAAATGACTTCATTACATCATATTTCAATATATAATGTCTGATTACAAATAGCAGCATTCAGAAATAACAATTTTCAGACCTGTGACAATTGCCAGTTCGCTGCAAATGACACCCAGAAAGCAAGAAATGTTTGTATCTTCGCGAATACACCTCCGAATGATGTGCCGTAAAGTGCAATAGACTTGTTTTTACTTGGTGCTCAGATCTGGGCAGAAATAAAGCAAGTTTCTGAACTGTATTTTTTCTTCACGCTTCCCAATGCACTGCCAGCAATGGCTGAAACTGTATGACAACCTTTAAAAATAAATACTAACTGCAAACCCTGGTCTTAATGCATAGAAATTGTTGTCTCCACCATAAAATTTGAATGCTCAAATACCCATAACAATAAACTCCACCATTTTCTAGCTATGAGCAAAATCGTGGGTTCCCAAGCCAAAATGGAGTTGTACGACCAGGTCTTAGTATGAAGTATTTGCTCCTTAATTCACAAAACTAATAAATACCCACATCAAATATGCTAAAATGATAAAGACCCAGAAGATTTGTTTCATGAAAAACCAAACTTCAATTTTCTTCAAACCCTAAGTGCTGCAAGTAAGCCCAATCTGAATCTCCTACAATGAAGACTCCAAGAAATGCCTAGGAAGGACCTTTAACCTTCAAAAATAGTGTTGTCGATGGAGGTTTTCATCCCCAAGAGCCAAATCTGCAAATTCTCCAAGAATTTTGACAAAGTTTCTTTGTTGTTCATAAACAATGGATATGCCAAATGAGCTCACAAAAGCCCATATAAACCCAACGCCTCACTTTTAGGGTTTTGCACACTTAAAAAGAATTTAAAATTCACTTTTATAAAATAACCCTTTATTACTCCTTTTTCTAAAGTCACTTTATTAATATTTTAATTTGCTAAGTGACTTTATGTCCCCCCAACGTTCCCCTTTTATAAAATAAGGTTGAACTTTATAAAGTTAAATAAATTATTTAACTTTATTTAATTCATCTTTGCACATTAAAATTTTAACCTTTTGCTCAACCAATCCTCGATCAAGGGATAGAATCGGACACCCATTTTGCCAAAGAATAACATTGCACTGTCCGATCTGCCAGAAACCCTAACTTACTATAAATAGTAAGTACTGCCAAAAATAGCAGTTAACTCTGGAATCACCAAAAAACAACTCAACATGTCTCTCTGAACAGAAACCCTGATAGGATCACCACCACCAACTGTCCAAACCCTAACTTACTAAAAATAGTAAGTTACTAAAAATAGAAAGTGGTGAAG
The DNA here is from genome assembly GCA_028583015.1 of Wollemia nobilis. Classification (NCBI taxonomy): domain Eukaryota; kingdom Viridiplantae; phylum Streptophyta; class Pinopsida; order Araucariales; family Araucariaceae; genus Wollemia; species Wollemia nobilis. Next base: position 14,048,446 of record JAQPPZ010001195.1, read on the forward strand.
AAAAGCTCCGAATCGCCTCCAGAAAGAGGTAGAGGAGAGCTGGTGAAGCGCTGATCACCAGGGAACAACCCACTTAGGGTTCCCAATCATCCTTGTTTAGCCTATGGGAACCCAGGAATAGGCTAAATCACCACTGAACATTGACTGTCTAGAAAGGGGACATTACATGCTTCAACCATTCTTCTAATGGTTTACTATTTAACTAGTTTGAGATTAACCATATTGACTTACATTTTTACTTTTCATGCCTTCAATGTAGACCCATTAAGTATCTCGGGATACTACGTCCCATCCAAATTTTGAAATTTTACCACACCATTATCCATGATTGCTACCACCTATAAGGGCCCATTCCATAGGGTATTCAATTTCCCTAGATTGATTTCATGCTTACCATTAAAATTTAATGCCAAATCACTTGGTTTTGGCTCTGTTGTACTTAAGTATTTTGTATGCCATTGGGAAATTTTTGTTGCCCATTGAGCCATCACTCATTTCTCATCTAGTTCAACAAGTGTTATGATCCTCTTCTCTAGGCTCTCCTGGTCTCCCAAATGGTTTTATACTGCTACCCTCAAACCTGGTGCCAAGAACTCTACTGGCACTACTACCTCTTGTCCATACATAAACTAGAATGACATGTGGTTTGTTGTTGGCTTGAATGTTATTCTATATGCCCAAAAAAATAGTTGTTAATATTTCCTCCTAGTCAACACCTTTTACACCACATATCTTATAAATAATTGAGATCAAGACTTTGTTCGTTGAATCTACCTACCCATGTGCCCTATGATAATATGAAATTGAAAAGGAATGCAAAATATTGAACTTAGTATTTTAGATTATTTCATTGACAAAGTATCCTCTTCTATTACTTCTCAATTGCAAGGTTATGTTAAACCTTGTAATGATTTGCTCATAAATAAATCATGCAATTATCCTTGTAGAATTATTTGGCAATGCTCTTGACTCTACCCACTTTATCAAATATTATGTGGCCACCAAAATATACTTGTATTTTCTTCTTTGTCTTGTACTCAACGGTGTAATAAAATCAGGTTTTCCCATTTCTCAGATAACTCTTTTTGTTGTGATAGGTGCAATAACATGAAATCTCTTTTAATAGCTTATTGGTTTACTAGCACATATCACATGGCTTCACATACTCCCTTGCATCGTGATAAAATATGGGCCACCATAGCCCTTCTAGAAGTACTTTTCTTGCTATCACATTTAGACCCATGTGCCCTCCTTCCAAATCTTCATGAGCCTCTCTAAGCACTATATTCACTTCTTCATCCATGACACATCTCTACAAAACTCCATGAGGACCAATTTTATATAAAAAGCCTATGATCACCTATAATGGTATCAATTTGATTATGATACATTTTCTCTCTATTGTTATCTCTCTTTTTGATACTTACTCTCTAATATATCTATACCATGATGGTACTAGACTTCTAGTAAATAAATAAGCATATCAAAACTCATCTGATACTTCTTTTGCTAGTTCTCTAGGGCAAATCCTTAACAAATGATATGCTATTACATGTTTCTTCTTGGGTCTCACCACTACCTAAAAGACAAAATCCTACAATGTAATCGGACACTTGGTAACTCATCCATGAATAGTTGTCTTGTTTATGAGATACATTGATGCTTGATAGTCTACATAGAAATCAAAGGGATTGACAAATAGATAGTGTCTAAAATTTTGGATAGTATATACAAATCCCAAGGCTTCCCTCTCCATCACATTATAATTATTATTTGCACATGATAACATTCAAATAAAAAAGCATATAGGTTGATCAAGCCTAAATTACCCCTCCTGGGCCAACCCACATCCAATTGTAAAATTATGTGTAGCAAAATAACTAAGCACAATAAATAAGATAAACACAGAGAGAGAAATTTGCCAAAAAGAATGTTCCTTTGTATTAGTGCTTGATACAATGTTACAAATGGATATCTTGAATTGCCCCAAATGTGTTGGGGGTAATGCTACAATGATTTTCTCCTTCTGATAGATGTTACAATGCTCCCATAGGAGAGGTAAATTCTTCCAACTCCTCAGCAAGATAGGGTGCTCTTCATTCCTCTGCTACAGCTCCAAGGGGTGAGTGGGCTTTGGTATCCAATGTAGGGACCACTCCTAGCTTCAATAGCTCTTCAAATACCTATCTCCTGCACACATGGAAACCAAACAAGGGTTAATAGCACCTGTATAAATGACTGCAAACAATGCAAATAAAAGAAACCCTTGAAAGGAATGCTTGCAAGAAACATGGAAATACTAATTAAAAATGCCTTGCTAACAAGTCGATAAGTTACTGATCTCTGTTGATAAAACCTGTTCGGGACTGTGGAACCGCGGGAACGCGGTTGCGGGTTGGAAACCGTGGACCTACGGTTGTGAAACCGTGGATGCGCATTTTCGACTGTAGAACCACGGGCGGGCGGTTTTGGCTGAGATGACAGGTCACCTCGGGATGCATGCCAATGATCGGATTCGAGCTCGCGCTCTCAGTTTCTCGTCGGGTCTGGATGTATTTTGGTAGCCTGTCGGTACGCAAATTCAGCTCCCTTTGTTTGGTGGATTGATGGTGCCTTTATAGGCTGCCTGGGGCTTTGGAGGGGAATGTGAGGTGGCAAGCCTGACTTGCCAAGTGGCAAATCTGGACTGCCCGGTGGAAGGGGCAGTTACAGTGAGTCATTCAGTGTGGTTCACTTAACTGGGGTGATGTGGCTCCAAGTGGAGTGGGATGTGGGATGTTGTTTTATGTGAAGGGACAAGGGGACAACAACAAAGGAGTTGTGGCATGGGTGTTGGGAATCTGTCTCATGTGCAAGGACAAAGGGGACAGGAGTGGGTAAGATGTGGCATGGATGTTGGATGAAATGTCCAGGACACATGTCCAATGGGTAGACAGGGTATCCTAGGGTGATTTTCCTAATTAAATAAATTAGGAAAATATAATGATGTGCAGGATTTTATATCCCTAAGTTAGAACTTAGGCATATATCTTTATTATGCAGGATTTGATGGTGAGGTGGTGAATGTGAACTAAAGGGTGCTAGATTTTGGTGTCTACAGTTGCCCCTTTTTGTACTGCGTTGTGTACAACACAATGCGGTGCAAAAACTAATGACATCTAACTTTATTGGATGAATGGGTTCATTTCTCTTTGACACACAGAATGAATGAATTTAAAATTTTTGATTTGTTTGCTTACCCCCTCAATTGACGATTGGGTAAAGGTTGACACCCATAAGCCAATTGACAAAATATGAATGTTGAAAGTGGGTTGTTTATTGAATGATGTTGATTTTGTTAATGAATTTTGTCTTGATTTTCTTTGTGCCCCAAGTTTGGGATTATTTGTGTTCTTGCAATTTTGCTTTTGGTTTCATTAATGTTTAGAATACATGGTAAAATTTCTGACCACTCTTTTGAGTTTTCATCCACTATGACTTTAGCAATTCCTTCCAAATGATGGGTTTAAGGAACCAGTCATCGAGGATTTGATGCTCAAGCGGTTTTTTGATTATTACCAAATTGTTGTTTGTTGTTCCGCTTTTGACCCAACGGAAGGTTTTGTAGGATTACCTTGGCAAATCTGTTTTAGAACACATTTAAGCTCATAGATTTAGGGACTTATCGACTTGATTCATTGTTGTTTTTTGTGATTTCTGAATGAGTTTCCTTATGGTGATTTACCCATCCAACCGGTTTGCATGGATTGCTAGTCGCTGCAACCGCTAGGTGTATAGGATAATCCACTAGATACGAGTTTCACTCCAGATGATTAGGTGGATTGGAATTTTCTTTTTTTTTTGAAACCGCTGACTTGCGGTTATTTTGGCAAAAACGCGGATTTGCATTTTGCTTTATGAAACCGCGTTTTCACGTTTTGCACCTCCAAACGCGTGTTTGCATTTTTGCACACAAAAAGGCGCCCATTTTTCATCGCTAAAAGTGGCTATTTATAGGTTGTTGTCATTTTCAAAATCATTCTGCCAGTTGTCATTGGTTGATCGGTTGAAGTGATGAGTGAGATGGAGGTTGGCGAGGGGAGCGGTGGTGGTGGCTCGGCTGGAGCGGAAGTTGGCGGCCGGTTTGCCGAGGTAGGCGTGTTGCCCTTTTTTTTTTTTTTTTTCTTGTTTGATAATTAAGTGGGGCTGGTAAATGATTATTGTTTGCTCATTAAGCGTTTGTTTTTTCTTTTATTACCTAGGTAGGTAAAATTTTTTTTTTTTTATTACCTAGGGTAGGTAAATTTTTTTTTTCTTTTATTACCTAGTGTAGGTAAATTTTTTTTTTTTTGTTACCATGATTAGGTAATTTTTTTGTTTTTGCTTTTATTACCTAGGGTAGGTAAAAAATTTTTTGTTTTATTACCATGCATAGGTAAATTTTTTTTTTCTTTTATTACCTAGTGTAGGTAAAAAATTTTTTTTTGTTTTATTACCATGATTAGGTAATTTTTTTTTTTGCTTTTATTACCTAGGGTAGGTAATTTTTTTTTTTATTACCATATAAAAAATTTTTTTTGCTTTTATTACCTAGGGTAGGTAATTTTTTTTTATTACCTAGGGTAGGTAAAAAAATTTTTTGCTTTTATTTCTAGCATGTTGTGCTAATTTTTTTTTTTTATATGTTTTCTTTTCAGGTTAAGCTTCTTGATGCTCGGCATAGGTGGTCGAGGACCATTCGAAAATTATGGAAAGCACTTTTTGATGATGATTGGACTTTACTTCAGACCATTGGTTTAGACGGTTGCGGGCGGTTAGGCACCATCCGAGCTGATGAGGATCTCCTTTCGACACTTGTTGAGCATTGGGATCCAGACAGGGGCACATTTTAGCTCCCAACAAGGGAGCTGACTATCACTCTCGAGGATATCTATCATATCTTCTGCATTCCTATCGAGGGTCCTACCATTCATGTTGGCCTTGACAAGAAGGAGGCCCTTTTCCCTCTGTTTGGTGAGATGTGGGACATTGATTGTAGCAGGGGCGACATTGCGTATTTGGATCTCTTTACAACTAGCAGCTTGGGTGCATTACCTATCTTTATGATGTACATATTGAGCAACATGTTGTTGCCCAATTCCATGGGATCGAGGATCCCGTGGAACCAGGTGCCTATTGTTCTTGACTTGATAGCTGATCCTCATCGGTTAGCCTGGGCTCCCGCTCTTCTCTACGAGGTTTATAGCGAGCTCTATGAGGTGAAGAGGCATGGGTGTAAGGGCTTGGGCTATAGTTTGTTGCTCCAAATTTGGTGTTGGGAGCATATTATCATTGGTCGCCCTATTGGTTTACCTTGTGGCATGGATGCCACCTCTCCCTAGGCATACAGATGGTTACTCAGTGAGGAGGTCAGTCGATCTATTGTGAGTGCTTCAGAGTTCAGAGATATCTTGAGTTCTCTGACTAGGGACTTGATGTGTTGGTGGCCTTGGAGGGGTTTGGATTGGGTGACGGATGCAGTGGAGCTTCATCGCGTTAGGCGGGGATGATGGGTTGTTGGCACCCATTTGAGGGATATGGATTTTATCCAATTTTCTCATGTACTACGATAGTTTGGTCTTGTTCAGGATGTTTTAGATGCACCTATTACGTACAGGTGATGGGGTGATGAGTTGGGGTTACCTATTGCTCCTAATTTTTGGTGAGTCGATGATCCTACTGATGACTCAGACTTGGAGGTGCTTGACTTGGATGATGTTGGCATGACTACTGAGTATGATGCTTGGTTTATGAGTCAGCCTCTATGGACTCCTAGTGTCATTGTAGATGATGATGGGAGTGGTGATGATGTAGATGTGGGTGGATGGGTTCCTTGGTCGATGAAGCATCGATGTGGTAGCTCTTCGAGAGCTGACATGGGCATGAATGTTCAGCAGCCTGAGGAGGGTGGTGGCGATGATGATGAGGGTTTACCTCCTCGATGGTCAGAGGAGGAGTGGGGGATTCTCTAGGCTGAGCGAGATAGCCTAGATTTGGAGTTGGGTCGAGTGAAGGCCGAGTTAGCATGGTATCAGGGTGAGGTGACTCATCTTTAGGCTGAGGTGGATGGGTTACGGGTTGGACCTAGCAGCACTATTCTGGCTGCTAAGGATGTAGAGATCACCAGACTTGGTGGTGAGATTACCCATTTATAGGGTGAGCTTTCTCGATTGCAGTCAGGTGCTAGAGGTGATGATTCTACTTTGACTATTGCTTCTCTACGGGCAGATATTTCTCAGAGGGTCGCTCGCTAGGGTGCTGATTTGAGGAGCCTACGTAAGTAGGCTGTCTACATCGAGATGTTGGAGAACATTCTTCATGAGCATCAGATTCCTTTACCTATTCCTCCTTCATCATCTGCTGCCACTGCTACCCGAGGGACTGAGACGAGTCATAGGACTCATCATACTTCTAGCTCTCATGGGGCTTCTACAGCGTAGGGTCCACGGAGGGATCCTGCTAGCACTAGCTAGATGTTGTATTGCCTTATTTTTTTTTTTGTATATTTTATCTTAGTATGAGCCTCAGTGCTCCGATGTATACTACCTTCGAGCATTTTGTACTTTGTAGACTTTCATTTATATATATATATATACATGGCATATTATTTTGGTATTCACATGTGTTATTTGTATATGCATTCTTCTTGTTTATGCTTTGCAATGTTTATATAATGCAATCTAATATTTCTATGGTATTGCTATGATAATGAATGCAACTGAACTTGTAAAATGCATTTGATTTTTATTCATGTAACTAAATGACGGTATTCATGTTGCTCGTGTAATCTTTTTTAGCTCAGAGTATTTGACCTTTACTCGTTCATATTTGCAATTGGGGGTATCCCACTTGATTATTCTTTGTGGTGATGTATGTGGTATGTATAAATGGTATGTGGATTGTGATATTGATTATGATTTGGTTTTTGATATGTAACTGAAAGTATTCTCAAATACTCAAAGAAGCTAGTAATGTTAACCATTTTTCTTGATGTTATCTTACTTTCTTTAGGACCATATTGTGTGCAAGTGAAGTTCTTTTACTAAATCTTGTGTGTCGATGACCCTAAGCAATCCAGAACCAGTGCATGTGATTGTGATGTTTATTGCCCCATCTTGAGTAATTTTTGGATGGTACCTTTCTGGGTTTTCCTTTTGGCTAGCTTACCCGTATGTGCGTTCAGAGGTCTCCCTCTTGAGAGAGAGACATGTCGCCCTGCATGAGTTTACTCCACTGCCAGTCAAGCGTCTATAGCCCCGGTGGAGGCTCACTCCATAGTCCAATGGTTTGATCTTTAAGCCTTTGTGATGACTACATAACTTTTTGAGGGGAACATAGTACGATCTTTTCAGCTTTAGAGATCTGTGGTGTGTGTTGTTAATTATTTTTGTATAGAGTTTTGGGGAATCGGATTCTCAACCGAAGTATGATGAGAATGTGACCCTATCCTTACTACTCTACATTTATTTATATTTGTTGTTTCACTGTGGTAGTGGTGATAACCACTATTTTTTTTTTGGACTATGTTGCGTGATAGGGTAAGCGAAGAATTTGACTTTTTTTCTTTGAGGTTTACCCAAATTGGCGTTATCTTTCTATTATTCAAGATGTTTTAAGATTTGTAAAAGTGTATTTGGTTCCAGATTGCTTTTGGGTCAATCTACCATACTCAAGATTTTCTTAATGTGATGAAAGTGCTTTGGTCCTAAAGAAAATTGGACACTTCATGAAGTTTGGTTTTTCACTAGACATGTTTGAGTGATTGAAAATTGTATGATATATCATATATGATGTGTATGATTTGTGAGTTGTAAAGAATCTTAGTTGAATACCCCCAATTCTTGGAACTTGTTTTCTTGGTCGTATCATCACCACTATTAAATATTACTGAGCAAGGGATGGGATGGATGCAACTATATATATATATATATATATATATATTTTGTGTATGAACATATAATTGAAATGCAAATGCAATATGAAAAATGCAATTTAAAATATGTCTATTTACAATGTGAAATGCATGCAATGTTGTAAAATGGAATCTTTTGTTTATTTTATTTTTTTATTTTTTTTTTAGCCATGTACATATATATACATATATTGCAAGTCATTTTATGCATAAAATGCCTTTAGGTGCATAATGTTCAGTGGTTATGGCTCCAATTTCCCTTCTAAATTGGAAAGTTTGTACGTTCCTTGTCCCAATTTTTGCTTTACTATATATGGGCCCAACCAATTTGCTGCAAATTTATCCCTTAAGTGCGGTAAAGCATTAGTATTTTGTTGATTTTCTTTGAGCACTAGGTCCCCCACTTGAAATTCATGAGGATGGACTTTTGCGTTGTAAGCGCGCTTGACTCTATCTTGATATACTCGTAAATGTTCTAGAGCATTGATACGTTTCTCATCAATAATTGTCAATTGGTCAAGACGCGCCTGTCTAGTTGTATCATCGTTCATGAATTCCTGTATCTCGATTCGCAAGGATGGTATCTCGAGCTCTAATGGTAATATTGCTTCTGCATCGTAAACTAGTGAAAATGGTGTTGCTCCCGTTGGCGTTCTTATGCTTGTTCTATAAGCCCATAGTGCTAAAGGGAGGTGAGTATGCCAATCTCGATGATTATCTTTTACCACTTTCTTGAGAATAGATATGACTATTTTATTTGTTGCTTCAGCTTACCCATTTGCTTGTGGGTAATAAGGTGTTGAGAAGCTGTGTAGGATTTTGAATTTGTTGCACAATGCTCTAACATCCTTATTCTTAAATGACTTTCCATTATCAAAAATTATTTTTGAGGGTATTCCAAAATGATAGATAATATGCTGAAGTATAAACTCCGCTATTCGAGGTCCAATCGTAGTTGTCATTGGAATTGCTTCCACCCATTTTGTGAAGTATTATATAGCAGTTATGATGAATTTATGTTGTCCTGATGAAGCAGGTGTTATTTTACCGATCAAGTCAAGGCCCCATTGTGAAAAGGGCCACAAAATTTGAATGGGTTGCAAATTTTGTGATGGCACATGGGTCAAGTTTGCATGATGTTGGCACTTTTGGCATCTTTTGACATATTTGCAATAGTCATTTTCCATTGTCGGCCAATAGTATCCCATGCACAATATTCTTTTTGCAATTGCCATTCCATTGAAGTGACCACCGCAAGTACCATCGTGGGCTTCTGATATTGCTCTTTCTACTTCAATTGGATTTAAACATCGTAGTAATATTCCATCATAACTACATTTATATAACACATCTCCAAGTAAAGTGAAATGAATGGCTCTTTGTTTGAATGTTCTTTTTGCAATTCATGTCATTTCTATTGGTAGTGTGCCTGACTTGAGAAAATATTTTATCTCATCAAGGTAAGAATTGTAAGGTTCAACATGTATCAAACAAACATTCTTCTCACCTATAGATTCTACTTTTTGAATTGATGGTTTAGACACTATTGTTATGATTAGCGGTTGCATTTCTCCATGTTCATTTTTAGGGATGAGAGATCCCAAGGAAGCCATTGCGTCCGCAAATCTATTTGTCGATCGTGGCAAGTTACTAATTTCATACCAGTCAAATTTTCCTAGCAACTGTAATGCTACTTCATGATATTTCTTTAAGACTGGCTCTTTACATTGGTATTCTCCTTTTATTTGGTAGACAACCAATTGAGAATCACCAAAAATGCTTATTCTTTTTATTCCCATTGCTATAGCTGATTTAAGACCTAGTATTAAGGCTTCATATTCTGCATTATTGTTAGTGCATGTGAAGTCGAGTTTGAATGATAAAGGAATGGGTATTCCTTCAGGTGTGTAAAACACAACTCCTGCACCTTGCCCTTTTTTGCACTTTGATCCATCAAAGAACATTGTCATATCTGCTTCATCCTCAGGTGAAACTACTTCTTGTTCTGTGACAGAAAATACTGAATCGTCGAGAAGCTCAATTATTAATGGTGTATCATTGTGCAGTGGAGCTTTCGCTAATTGATCAGCTATCACTTGCCCTTTTATGGATTTTTGACTTGTGAATTCGAGGTCAAATTCTATTAAAAGCATTATCCATTTAGCAGTGCGGGTGTTGTTGTAAGTGCGAGTCATCATGTATCGCAGAGGGTTTTCTCTAGCTATAACATAGGTGGTATTGCTTAGCATGTAATGTCTAAGTTTCTTGGTGGTGAAAACCACTGCTAAGCATAACTTTTCGACATAAGCATATCTTGTTTCATAACTTACCAATGTTCGACTGATGTAATAAACTGCTTGCTCTTTATTTTTCTCATTCTTTTGTGCAAGCATTGTTCCTAAAGCAAAATCTATTGCAAAAATGTATAGGTGAAATGGGACTCCTATTTTTGGTGGCATAAGAACTGGCGGTGAGGCCAGATATTTCTTTATATCATCAAATACCTCCTGACATTCAGTTGTCCAAGAAAATATCACTCCTTTTTGTAATAGGTGGTTAAAAGGCCTGCATTTATCTGAGAGTTGTGCAATGAATCATCGAATAGATTGGAATTTTCCTTGCAAACTTTGCAACTCTTTCAAGTTTTTGGGAGGTGACATTTCTAATATTGCTTTTACCTTGCCTGGGTCTACTTCAATGCCTCGCTTGGAAACAATGAATCCTAGAAGTTTTCCTGATGTGACACCAAATACACACTTCTTAGGATTTAACCTTACCTTATGTTCTATTAATCGATCAAATGCCTTTTCTAGCACATCTATGTGTTCAAGACGCATTTTTGATTTAGCAATAAGATCATCTACATAATCTTCGATTATCTTATGCATATAATCATGAAATATGTACGTCATGGCACGTTGATATGTAGCTCCTACGTTCTTTAACCCAAAAGGCATCACTCTATAGCAGAATGTCCCCCAAGGCATTGTAAATGTTATTTTATGTTGATCTTCGAGATTAATCCGAATTTGGTTGTATCCGGAGAAACCGTCCATTAAGGAGAGCATTTCATGACCAGCACAGGAGTCTACTAATTGATCAATATTTGGCAAAGGAAAATCATCCTTGGGACACGCTTTGTTTAAATCTCAAAAATCAGTGCATACTCGTATCCCCCCATTCGGTTTACGAATGGGTACCATGTTTGAAAGCCATTCAAGATAATCGATTGGTACTATGAAGTGTACATCCAATAACTTTTGCAACTCTTCTTTCACAATTAATGTGACTGTTGGATGAACTTTCCTAAGCTTCTGCTTGAATGGCTTGGCATCATGTGCTAGCGTAAGGTTGTGGACTACCAAGTCCGGATCTAAGCCAGGCATGTCTTTGTAGGACCATGCGAACACTTCCTTATTTTTAATAAGCATGTTTATGATGCTTTCTTTTTCTTCTACGGATAATTCTTTTGCTATTTTGACAATCTAGGGATTATCCACGTCTTCACTAAGGTTCACATCTATAGACTCTTCTATTAGCATGTGAGAACCTTCCTCTAGCTGATGTGGAGTTGGGATGAGGTGGATATCATCTGCCACATTTTCAAATGTGTCTAGGGTGTCCCCCTCTATCTCAGTTTGAAAAACTGAATTGTTTGATGATGAAGGTTGTTGCGGAATATAAGCGTTTGAAGCGTGCAACAACTCTTCGGATAGGATGAAGTCAGTAGTGGATGGCGGGGATGAAATCCTGTCCATGGCTATGAGACTGGTGTCGATATAGATCGGTTTTGTCTCATCATATGGATTGCGGAGTGGGGTGAGAAAATCAACAGAAATCATGTTGACTTGATGGAAATGAGGTGGTTGCGATTCAAGAATTGATGACTCGTATTCTCTAGGTTGCAACTGACCTAATGTGTGTGATTGGTTTTGTTGTATGCTTTGCCAATGTGATGGAGGAGGTTCTGGTTCAAGACCCTCACGCTCTTTGTTTAGCCAAAAAAGTGTGTGGTCTATTGGAAACTTCTGTTGATACCAGTTATCCCTCTGCATGGTTTCTCCATATATTATCTCTTCCTGAGGTTCTTCTTCTTCTTGATTAAGCCATTCAGGATGTGCTTCATCTTGGAGCATTCTCCTGGCTTGTATCTCAAGAGCATGGTTGATAAAAATCATTTCAGTTTCATCATCATCATTGTCACTCATCCAGAAGCCATTAGCATTTGTATGAGGTCCTAGTATTAGTGGCTCAAGGTCTTGCCTAAGGTATGCCATCTCAGTAGGATCTTCATAATCTGCTTCTCATTGTAAAGCTTGCTCTCGAGGGTAAAAATTGTGGATTTGGTATCTACTTTCCATTTGTTCATCCTTATCATTAGGTTCATCCTCCTCATCGCTCTTTTCCTCCTCTTGTTCGCATTCTATGTCCAGTTCTTGGAAAGCTTGATTAAGCGAAGAGCTTGCGATGGAAGGTTTATAGCCTAGACCGGAGCGGTCACTTGGCTCTCTATATTCTGGTTCAATAATGTGGTGAGGACCTTGTTCATGTCTTCCAAGTCCATATCCTTGCCAACTAACCCTTCAAAAATATCTCACTAGGAAACTTGGGTTCGATAGATAATCAATGTTTTCATTAAACTCTTGTAAAGAGTTGTCATTTTGAGGAGGTGGGTCCGATGAAGAATCCATCCCTCCATATATGAAATTGATTGCATTTGTTTGAGAACCCATTCTATATATATCACCAATAGCTAAAGGTGGGTCGCGAGGGTGACCGTAATCTCTGACTGACTCGATAGGTGGTGTAACTGTGACACTTTCAATAATGTACTCACCAATACTTGGATTGGCGAGATGTACTACAACTCTAGATGGTTGTGTGGCTAATGGCTCGGTGGATGAAGAGGGTTCTTGAGCCTTAGCTCTTGGCTCTGTTGGCGGTGTTGGATTATCTCTAACAGGTGGCCCTATTTGTGAGACTACGGGTTCTAATGACTGTGAAGTAGTGGCTGATGATGTGGGTTGTGCTTTGAATGTGAATGGTGGCTTTGAATCTGGAAGTGTACTAGATGGAGTTGGCAATTGATTAGCAGGATGAGTGGGTGTAATTTGAAAATGAAATGCGATGTTTGAAGGATGCACTGAGCTAACGCTTTTAGATGTGAAAGTTGGATCAACTATAGGCAACTCTTCTGGAATGGGTGCTTTTGATGATGTGGTGCTTGATGGAATGGTTCTAATGACTAGTGGTTGGATGGTTAGATGTGTTGATGGGAGTAAAGGCTCATAAGGATTTGAAATAAAGTTGCAGTATTTGAAAGGTTCAGTGTCAGTTGGTATGCAATGTACCTTGCCTTCATGCACATATTTTAAGCATTGATGCAATGTTGAAGGCACACATTTCATTTCCCTAATCCAAGGGCATCCAAGAAGTATGTTATATTGCATTTCCCCTTCCAAGATGTGAAAGAGAACATGTATTGTTTTCACCCCCACGGTGACGGGAAGAACAACATTCCCTACAATTGAGCATAAAGCATCATTAAAGGCCCTAAGAGTGAATGTGGATGTTGTGATGTGAGATGATGGGACGTTGAGCTTCATCATGGCAGGTGTGGTAATGAGGTTGATTGAAGAACCTGTATCAATAAGCACTCTCTTGAAGGGTTTCCTGTCAATGTGAGCTACTATGTGCAATGGCGGATCAGGTGAATCTGCTGATATTTGTTTTTCCTCGAAGTCATAGAATACTATCGAGGGTTCCATGCACTTTTGCACACTACCCACAAAGGAATTGAATGCATTGGGGTCTTCTGATTGTACTTGAATAGACTTTAAAATTTCCATCAATGCTTCCCTGTGAGGTGTTGATTGTTGTATTAGTTCATAAATTGACAATTTTGCTGAAGCCATCTTCAAACTCTGTGTTAACCGGTTGTTCAATGTAACAACAGGGCGGTTGTGGAATGGTGGTGGTGGCCCACTCGATCCAAGTTGTATGGGCACATTAGTTGGTGATGTTGTCGGAGCCTGGGTTGTGCGATTAGCTTACCTTTGTCCATGGGTAACTATACTGATAGCCCCTACAAAACCTTGTGGTAGTTGAGACACATAATTAACCTGATTGGGAGGAACTGTAGAAGTTGATGCTCCCGTCGGTTGTTGATTCACCTCTCGATGTGGCAAAGGTGTCTGATATATGCCTAGGTTTTGGTTATTTTGGGCTAGTGGGTTGTCAATTTTGATTGTACCCGCTTCCAATAAATCTTGCACAATTCCTTTAAATCCATGACAACCTTCAATATCATGTCCTCTTTGTCTATGATAGATGCAAAAGAGGTGTTCTTTGTAACCTTTTGTCTTTGGTTTGTTAGGATCATCAGGTTTCATTTTCGGTAAATTAAAAAGTTTTGCCGCATACAACTTCTGAAATACTAATGAATATGGCTCTTGTACTGGCGTGTAATTTCTTTTTGGCTTAAAATGATGTTGTTGCCTTTTCGTAGGTTGTGTCTGATTTTGTGCCTATTGTGGGGGTGGAACCGCTTGATAATTTGATTGGTGTGGTTGTTGTTGTTGTTGGGGTTGTTGGATTTGTGTTTGAGCCGGTTGATTTGACTGTGGTTGGCTCAAAACTATCTGATTAACCTGTGCGGTCTTGGACTGACCGTGGTTATTCCCATTTTGATTCTTATTGTGCCACTCTTTCTTCTTAGGCTTAATCTCGCCTTCTTGAATTTTGATTTCTTCAATCAGTTTTGCTTGGGCGAGTGCCTCATCGAATGTTCTATACTGTTGTAGTTGTAGCAATGAAGAGATGGGTCTACCAAAACTCTTCGTGAACATTCATATTATCTCTGGCATAGGGAGTGAAAATGGTAACTTGATCATGACTGATCTCCATCTATTGCCAAAGTCATAGACTGATTCATCGTCATATTGTTTTAGGTAAATCAAATCAGTCAATGTTGTTTGTTTTCTAACATTTAGGGTGAATCTTTCCAGGAACTGGTCCGCTAGTTGTTCAAAGGTAAAAATACTTTGATGCGGGAGGTGGTTGTACCAGTCTTGGGCTTCCCCCCTAATGTTTGAGGAAATGTATGTAATAGCAATGCATCGTTGCTTTTGATTCTGAAGCATGCATTCACAAATCTTGTTACATGCTCACGGGGATCCTCTTCTCCTTTAAATTCAAGCTTCGGTATTTGGAAATCATGTGGATATGGTGGCTCTGGTACCGAAGCATGAATAGGGTGATTGAGTAGTTGCCTTAAAGTTGGCTTTTGGTATTGCAAGCCTAGGGTTTGCATGGCAAGACTATCAATCTGACTCTATAGAAACTGGTATCTAGGATCATCTACAGGATTGACACTCAAATGTACTTGATGCTTCTGGTAATGGGGTGGATTGTATGTAGGTTGGGGATGATAAGACATGTTTGGTGGAAATGTGTTATGGTATGGATGTTGAGGGATGTTATGATATGGATGGGGTGATGAAGGTATGATATTATGCTGACCTACTGCATTAGCATATGGGTGCGGTGGTTGATTGTGAACCACAGTGGTAGAGGGAGGATGCATTACCCAAGATGGATCTTGGATAAAGGCATTAGGTTGATGAGATGTAGGTGGAAGATTTTGCTCAATCCCTTGCAAATGTTGGTTAGGGTCAGGGTTCATGCTATGGTTAGCATTATCTAAAATCATTTGCTGCAACTGTAAGAAAGCTTGTTGCATAGCAATTGTATTTGACATAGGGACTGCTACCTGTGATGTGGTGGACTGAATTGGTTGTGGAACAACCATGGTAGTGGAGGTAGATGGGGGGTAAGTAGCAAAGGGTATCGCCACTGACTATGGAATGGTATGAGATGTATGTCCTACAAGTGTGGATGGAGGAATGGATGTTGGGGCTTGCGAAACAATAGGAATTGTTTCATACAAGGGATTAGTGGTAATGGTCATTTGTTGTGATAATGTGGGGGGAATTTGGTTGGATGACAATGGTTGATTGGCTAATGCTACAATAACCAACTCAAAGAGAGGATTGGTGAAAATCTATTATGACTATTATGGATAGGTGAATATGGATTCTTGTTGTGATGAGGGTATGACACGTGATGGGATGGAGAGTGGTGGTAATGATGGGAAGACCATTCCAACTACATTCAAGTACATTCTAACAATGTCCATATCTATCATGGTGACCTGACTGTCTACCGCTATAGGAGGTTCACTCCTAGGTGTCTCAGGTATAGCTGTGTGAGTAGCTCTATGCATAATGTCTATGTCCATGTTGGGGGCATTACTAGAAGGCCCTACATCAAGACTCTGTGACATAGAAAGGGGTATACCTACTTGTCCCACCACCGAAGTGTGAGGGACATTGCCAGACTGGGAGGCCATAGGGGAAGACCACTGACTTCGGTTTGACACTAGTTTCTTAGCTTGATTACGAGTCACTACCATACGCTACTATGGGGTAATATGCGAAGTGAGACTATCTATGCAAGTAAAGTGACAATACAATGCAATACAACACACAAAGCAAATAACCACACAAAATTTTTGATGCTAGATTTTCGTATATATATTTATTTATTTATTTTTTAAATTTGTTTGGAAAATGAAAAAGGTGTGTGCTCAATGTTTTGCCCTAAATGAATCTAGGATTTCACCTGTATACTCATAGCTCGACAACCTGGCTATGAACTCCAGGTCATGTAATCCCACCTATAATATGTGGTAATGAAGTCCACACATGGCCAGGGAGCACAGGTCCTACCAATTCCTCACCCAGTTCACCCGTAGTCTGTGATACACCTCTCCGAAGAGAGATGCGTGCTATCACCCATGGGTTATGATGGATCTTGGAATCGGCCTTGGCTAAGAACAGGGTATAATGTTGGTGGTTCGGTGATGAAATCCAAACCCGATGGTGATGAAATCCAATCATTTTCCAACGTTTATGTGAGTGTGTGGTGGTTTTGTTTAACTAGGATGCTATGCAAAATTACTATGCAATTCTGTTTCAATGGCCTAAATGCAGAAAAGCAGAAAATAGAGAATGAAAGACAGTAGATCAGGGGTAAAAATACCAATTTTAGATCTAATTTAATCATATTCTATTTAACAGGGCTAACCGCGGGTGCGCAGTTAGTTCTAGTAAACCATGGATGCACGGTTTGCCAACCGCACGTCTACATTTGGGATATCCCAACCATGGATGTGTGGGTCCTTTCTATCAATAGAAACCAAATAATATTATAGACCCGATCCTAAAATAAACACCTGAGCTATTCCTAACCAGGTGAATGCAAGATGATCTATTTTCTACTATGCAAATGCAATTTTTTTTTATGAATGCAAGGTTTTTAAGTATTTTCTTCTACCTCTAAGACCTAAGTGCACACAAAGACATACAGGACTAGGACTCTTAATCTAGTTAAATGCAATCTAAACTAAAACTAAGACAAAAATTAGACAGGAAGCATGAAGTACATACCTATGTTCCTTCCTGCTGTAAACCGTCGACCCATTTTTGATGCAGCAACCGCGCTTCTACGTTTTCTCAAGAAAAAACTGTGTGTCTACATTTTCTCCTAACAAGAACCACGCACCTACATTTTCTCAGATAGAAACCATGTTTTCACATTTCCACAGTAAATGATACGACCACAAGATTTTCTGAATATATCGATTTTGGGTCGAATCTATGCGCGCTTTGAATTCCCGAAACCTATAGGTGCAGACAGAGATTAGTAAACAAATTTAGATAGCAAGGAAAACAAAAATATGACCTTTAGGGGGTCCCACCATGATCACCATTTTCTATAACCAAAATAACTAACACAATTTAAATAAATAAAAAGAGAGAGAGAATTTTGCCAAAATGTCCCTTTTTGTATTAATGGTGATACAATGTTACAAAATGGATATCTTGAATTGCCCCAAATGTGTTGGGAGCAATGTTACAATGCTTCTTCTCCTATCTATCAGATGTTATCCAATGCTTCCATAGAAGAGGGGAGATTCTTCCAACTCCTCAGCAAGATAGGGTGCTCTTCATTCCTCTACTACAGCTCCAAGGGGTGAGTGGGCTTTGGTATCCAATGTAGGGACCACTCCTAGCTTCAATAGCTCTTCAAAGTACCTATCTCCTACACACATGGAAACCAAAAAAGGGTTAATAGCACCTGTATACATGATGCATAATAATGCAAATAAAAACCTTGAAAGGAATGCTTGAAGAAACATGGAAATACTAATTAACAAATGCCTTGCTAATCAAATCGATAATTATTGATCTCCTGTGTGATAAAACCTGTTCGGGACTGTGGAACCGCGGGAACGCGGTTGCGGGCTGGAAACCATGGACCTACGGTTGTGAAACCATGGATGCACATTTTTGATTGTAGAACCACGGGTGGGAGGTTTCGGCTGAGATGATAGGTCACCTCGGGATGCGTGCCAATGATCGGATTCGAGCTCACGCTCTCAGTTTCTCATCGGGTCTGGATGTATTTTGGTAGCCTATCGATACGCAAATTTAGCTCCCTTTGTTTGGTGGATTGATGGTGCCTTTATAGGCTTCCTAGGGCTTTGGAGGGGAATGTGAGGTGGCAAGCCTGACTTGCCAAGTGGTAAATCTGGACTGCCAGGTGGAAGGGGCAGTTATAGTGAGTCATTCAGTGTGGCTCACTTAACTGGGGTGATGTGGCTCCAAGTGGAGTGGGATGTGGGATGTTGTTTTATGTGAAGGGACAAGGGGACAACAACAAAGGAGTTGTGGCATGGGTGTTGGGAATCTGTCTCATGTGCAAGGACAAAGGGGACAGAAGTGGGTGAGATGTGGCAGGGATGTTGGGTGAGATGTCCAGGACACATGTCCAATGGGTAGACAGGGTATCCTAGGGTGATTTTCCTAATTAAATAAATTAGGAAAATATAATGATGTGCAGGATTTTATATCCCTAAGTTAGAACTTAGGCATATATCTTTATTATGCAGGATTTGATGGTGAGGTGGTGAATGTGAACTAAAGGGTGCTAGATTTTGGTGTCTACAATATGCATACATGTGAACATGAAATTCCTTATCCCAATATAGAAATACTGAAAAAAGAATGCATACCAACTTTGTATTTAACTCTTCAAAGGCCTTATAATGCTCTTCCATCCACTAAAAAGGAATATTCTCATGCATCAAGACATCTAATGCATGGGACACTTGTGTAGAACTCTTAATAAATCTCCCATAATACATGACATGTCCTAAAAAGGACTTCAATAAAGTAACATTGTATGACTCCTCCATGCTCATTATGACTTGTATCTTGCCAGGGTATGCCTTTAATCCTTCTTTGCAGACAACATGTACCAAAAAATTCTTGTATGGAACCAATAATTTATATTGTTTGGGGGTTCAATGAGAGATGAAAATTCCACCACAAACTCATGAATTCCTCCAATGCCTTCAAGAGATCATATTTTCTCCCATATAGTAACTAGTCATCTAAGAAGACCTTAAACTTCCTAGTGTACATTTGCTCAAATATGTACAATATTATCTTTTGAAATGTAGTTGGAACATAACAAAATCCAAAAAACATATGGTTTTATGCATATATTCCATTCTCCACTATAAATGTTATATTCAACTTATCCTCCTTGGTAATACTAATTTGATTGTAACCCAAGAATTCATCCAAAACTGAATAGATATCGTATCTTGCTACTTCTTCCAATATTGAATCAATAAAAGGAATAGAGAAGGTATCCTTGATTGTTAAAAATTTTAAGCTCCAAAAATCCATATAAATGTAGATTTGGTTTACCTCCTTCAAGGTAATTATGATTGACAACATCCATTCACTCATTGTAACCTTGAAGATTATACTTGCATCCAATAATTTTTTATCTCTGTATTCACTAGAGATGCATACTTTGGGTTCATTTGGTATGGCCTCATTATTGGTTATGAAATTCTAATCAATGGTATTTGATGTACACATAAATCTGGTGGGATACCTTTCAAGTCCTTGTACATCCATGTGAAGACATCATTATATTACATGAAAATATGAAAAGCAACAACTTTCAAAATTGGGTCCCAATTGTCTTTACAATGGATAGCCTTTTCTTCATCCTTTTCATTGAGGTTTACCTAAACCATATTTATACCTTCATATTGAATGATGTTAGATTCATTTATTACCTTAGTACATCAATTAGATTTGTTAATTTCTTATCAATTATCACATCATCAACAATGTGCTTTGAAAAGTTATTTGATAATATCCATTTCTCATTTTCTTCCTCCTTTGGTGCAAAATTCTACTTGCTTAATTTACCAACCTCATACATTGTATATATACTTCCATCATGGTCATATTCCTCTTCTACTTGTATGCATAAATAGTATGGGAGAAAAATTTCATATTCCTTCATTTTCAATGGAGAAATCCATTGTCCGAGTCTTCATCATCTTTAATAATTCGTGAAGTTTCAACACTCCCTCTTCATTTGGCTTGTGTTTGCTATAATCATCTAATGATGAATTCCTTGATTCATTAAATATTGCAATATATTGACTGACATACTAGTTCTTCATGTTTATCATATATTTGTGTTGTCTCTTCTTAAAATGTAAGATAATATTTCTCCTAGTTATGATTCATTTTTTCATACATAACCATCTACACCCCAACACTATATCATAGGTCAATTTCTATATGAGAATTACCATAAAGTCCATGATGAACAACTGGTCAACAATATTCACATTTTGGGCTATCGACACCCCCTTCATTTTAATACCATATTGGTCTATACCATACAATAGAAAATTTTGAGACCACAAAAATGGTGCTCCAATGTCTCTATAGGTCTTCTCAGGCATCACATTTGTGTTAGACCCTCTTTCAATGATCATCTATGTTAGCTTATGATTCAACAACTCCATATGAATCAATGTCATATTTTTTCCAACTTCAATTATCAATACTATTAGATCAATGAACTGATCCTTCCTTATCATTGATACTTCATGATGGCATCATGGATCCATATCCCTCCTTGTTTCTTCCATCTCCCCTACCTCTACATAAAGCTTTGATATTAAACCAAACAAACTAGACACCTTCATCTCAACTATTATATTTAGTTC
The DNA here is from genome assembly GCA_028583015.1 of Wollemia nobilis. NCBI lineage: Eukaryota > Viridiplantae > Streptophyta > Pinopsida > Araucariales > Araucariaceae > Wollemia > Wollemia nobilis. The sequence continues at coordinate 14,069,547 of JAQPPZ010001195.1, forward strand.
TTGTGCCACCAATCGCTTTATTGATGATGGTTATTCCTTTGAAACTTATTCTATGGTGATTGGCTTCTTCAATTGTCTCTCCTAGAGTAGTCTCTCTTGTTTCTATCAAATCATGTGCTTCCTACCACCTATCATTCTCCTTGGAATTATTTGAGTATTACTTGGATTTCCTTGCTTGAGACCTTGTTATATCGAGCACATGTTTATTCTTATTATTTTGACCCCCTACATGCTCTTCTATGTCAATAAGATTGAAAATCTATGTTTTGTTGGAAATCACTTTCTTTAGGTAATTCATCTCCTCTTGATTATCTGATCTTGATTATCTGATTCACACCATATACACATAAGTTCTCTAATATTTTTTGTGTATCCTCCTACTAGTGGTTTTGAAAATTCCTTGTAAAATATCCCCACTCTTGACATCTACATTGTATGATGGGTCTTCTATTCAAGTCATACTATAATCAAAATTTTCCATCCTATTATTTATTACATTTTGATTTTGCCTGCATGCATAGCAATTATTTTTGTATCCATCGCTTGTGACTCCTTGTCTATTATTTGTGGTACTAGATTTTTCTTCTTTTTGTACCATTATTATTTGATGCCTTGCACTCCTCAAATTGAATGGAAAATCTCCAACAACATATTCACATATATTACAATGAAAATATCTTGGATAATTCACATTTTTGGATCCTTCGATCTTACAATTCAAGCACCAAATTTTATTCTTCTCTTTCTTCTTTTCTCCCTTCACCTCATAATTATTTTGAAGTTCTTTTTATTTCTTGGATTGCTACATCCATCCCATATCTATCACTATCAGAGTCATTACTTTTGAAATGACTTTTCCTTGTTGCTATTTGTTTTGCTTCACTCTTTAAGTTCTAAGCTCTTTTATATGCTTCTTGATAAATGGTAGGAAATACTACCTTCATCTTTTCTTGTATCTAGGTAGAAACCTATCAAGGAACCACCACTTTTACAAGTCATCTACTGGTTGTGCTTCTATTTTATCAATTAGTTCCTTGAGTATCATATTATAGGACTTAATATCCTCATATTTATTTTGCTTAGTAGAGTATATTTCTCGAATTATTTTACTCTCATCTCTTAATAGCTTGAATTCCTTCTTAAATTCATTAGATAGATATTTCCATGTTATGAAAGCATTTTAACTTATTATTTTGAGATGTCAGTCCATTACGATTCCTTGCAATGTATCAAAAATTAGTCTTGACCAATCATCTTCATTGTCCACTCCATTGGCACACCATATTATTACATAAGTTCCAATGTGATGCTCTGGGTCCTTCCCATCACCTAGAAAAGATGGGCATTTAATTTTTTTGTTGTTGTAGAAATGTTCACCATTGGTGGGTGATTTTATTCTCTTGAATCTTACCCACTCAATTATGCATCATTTGAAACTTAATCTCTTGGATCTTCTACCCTTATGTTTCTTCACCAAATAACTTCTTAGCAACAAATAATCTACGACCATTCATTAGTGCACCTATGCTTTATGATCTCCTATATAAATATATAAGCATTGGCTCTGGTTTTTATAAACTCTCCCATAATTTCCATTGTACCTAACTCCCATATTCTCCATCTATTAGAAATATCCCCTACCCTTGTATTGGTGTTACCATTTGGTTGACATTATCTCACTATGCGTTGTCCATGTTGGTGTATCGAGTTGCATGAATATCTTCCTTGGATTACCATTTGTTTATTTCTTGTACGTCACCTCATACATCATCCTCCATTATAAAAAATAATACCACCTTCTATTTTTTCACTAGAAATATCCTCCTCTTAAGGAATCCAAACATGTTCCACCTCTTGTTCATGTTTTATTCTTCTTGACTACACTTCTCGGTTGACAATTCTCTATTTTTTTTTTTCTGATAGACTGATCTTGAATTCTTTTATAGCTATGTATCTTGTATCCTTACAATAAGGTATCTATAATCCACCTCTCTAAATTTCATGTAAACTAATTCAAAATTTTGATGTCAATGATACCAAATGTAGCATGATGATGGGTATTTTAATGGTTGGAGGAATAATTGGAATGATATATTTTAGGATCCAACTGAAACTACAATCACCAATGGTCCAAATACAATTGAAATTGGAATTTTTTATGATAAATATATTTGTATAGAAATTACCAACTTGTACTTGTATGAAAAAGTCTTCCCATGCACTTGTATGTTAAGTGTTTGTATGAAAAAAACTTGTATGACACAGTCACAGTCCACTTGATGATAAAATCCAACAACTATTACATCTAAAGATGATGACTTGTATGACAACTTCATCAACGCTCCTTATACAATAACCTCCATTATATGGCACTTTATAATGATCCTCATATGGCACTCTAACTATAATATTTGTATGGTGACCCTCATACTATTATTCTAGAATGCAACTTCCTACATATTTCATCTATAACATTACACATAAAAACTTGGCACACACAACCTAGTAATCTATTGCAACAATAACATCATACAAAAATGCACACACATGGATGAAAATGGAATGTCATTTCATTATTACTACATGTACAACACTTGCATTACATATATGTTTACACTTGTAGTACACATATCACATAGATGCTCTCATGTCGCAATGCACTTTTAAAAACATCATACTCTCTAATGCACAATGCTCTCTCTCATACTACAATTCTTATAATTATTGAAAAAATAATTGTGGGGGGTCCTTTTATGCTTTTGGGTAGGTAGTTAGAAGAAACTACCTTCCTAAATACCTCATCACTTAACTATCTATATTTCTATTATGTGACTATTAATATATGACATCATCCTTGTTGATATCAACTACAAAATGATATTTCACTTGCATTTCAGTTTACTTTCATGTATGTTTCAATTTATATTTCATTTACATTACAATTTTATGCATATTTGCACTACAATTTTACTTTAACTATTGTATAGAACTACTTTGTATAACTCCTCTATGATATCTTAAAACCTTAGGCATAGGGTTTCTATCCTATTCCACTAAAAATAGAAAAAAGTTGTGCTATTTTTTGTAGGGTATTTTAGCAAAAAAGAGTAAAAGGAAGGAAAAAGTATACCTAATAGGGAATGGCTGGAAAGACAATAACTTTTGTGATTGTAGTACAACATGACCTTGGAAAGTACTCAATACCACTTGATAGGAACCTTCAAATTAAAATAAGCACATCCAAATAAATATTACAATAATTAATTGATAAGAAATACAGAATAATATTGTAACATAGAATGAGAATGCAACAACTTATTACTCAAAGAAATATAATCAAATATTGTAGGCCTCTTCAAGGATGAAACCTCCTTAGAAGCAAATCTTCATTGAAATTTAGAAAAATAACTTGATACATTCCATATCTACCCTTTCCTTTATAGATACTTCTATCAACCCTAACCCTATTGCTCAAGGATAAGATTTATATGCAAGTGGGGACTTTAGAAGCCCTAATAAAGAAATAATTATATCTTTAACTCTTCTTACAATTATTAACGATTACATCATATTCCCCATATGTCTAGGCACCCAAGATGCTTATGAAAATTACAAGACATTTATATAATATGGTTAGGATAGGGTCCTAATAGGTTTAAAATAGTAGGCATCATATCCCCTTTCCCTTATAGCAAGTTATTTTTAGAAGTTACTTGAAGAGATGAGGATATAACTATTGTATTTCTATACTATATTTAAATTGCCAAACTCACACTATAGTGATCCCACTATACTAAATTGTAATCCACTATTCCATTTCTAAGATACTTGGTTCATATATCCGTAATCTAATAGGTATCAATGCTATATACCCATCATATTCCTCTTATAAGTTAGCCCAATCAAAAACAAGTGTTTAGTCAGATATATACTTTTTAATAATTGAAATAAAAAACATCATGAATACATGATAGAGTAGGTAGAAAATTTAGATGAAAAAAAAACCCTATCTCTAAGTTGTACCATGATAGATGGTATAACCATAAACTTGAATAGAAACTTGACAACCTCTATCTTAACATACATATAGTGTTTAATAAATCTCTTTGGTAATGAGTTATGTCATTGAATTTATATTTCTTCTTTCATCCCTTATTTTATTTCAATAACCTATAACACAATCAAATTTTGCTAAAAACACTAGCTAATCCTATATTATTATATATTACTCATTAGAAGACATTTTGGTACTTTTCAATGTTCACATTGTAAAGAAAACTATTCAATAAATCATACTACATAATACATCAATCATCTACTACTTTCTAAATATCATTTAATTGAGTCATTCTCTTTTAATCAAATCCATCTATTAAGTAAAATAAATAAACTCTAATAGATTATTTCCACTAGTAATTTGATTTAATTTTGTTGGGTTGTCTAATTATTCTTATGTTAATGAAGAAAAAATAGGAACAAATAAACATATGCACAACTATTTTATATTTTTATATCAAAAAATGCAAGGTATAACTATGCTACAATGGGGACATAAGGGGGCCACCCTACCCATGATTTAAAACTAGGTATCCTAATTGAGGTCCCAATAGCATATCAACTATTCTAAATTATGTATTACACAACAAAAACACAATAAAATAATCTTTATAGGGGATATATAAGAATTCTTATTCCTATTCTCTATTTTCTATCTATCTATCAAGCTGCATGATAATACATATTTATATACAAACAAAATATGAAAGGACATTAGAGTAGACCAAATGATTCATCTTACAATGGTTACAAGAAAAGAATGATAGACAGTGCTATAGGTCTTAATATCAAGGATGTCGATGGCATAAGGCTGATGATATTATAACAATGATACCATGTTAATTTTACCATTATGCTTTGATGCTATAACTAGATGGAAGAGCTGCTATTGGTTTATTTATATTGACACTAAGTTTGAAAGGCATAGGAAGAGTCTTATGATTAGCATTAGATGCTTTTAAGATCTATCTTAGATCATTATTTTCTATTTTAAAAGAAATGGACCCTATTGCTTCTATACTTTGAATCAAGTGAGTAAAATTTTACTCAATTTGATTGTTAGTTAGCTATTTCCATTGATGAACAAGCTAACCTACTTTAAAGACTCAAAAGAGTAATATCTTGAGTCCTAGTATGCTTGACATGATTTTACATGATCTAACATATGGTTGTTGGATATATATAATTAGGATTCAATTATGAATGATGAATTTGTACTACAACAGGAGGATAGTATAGGTGGAGAAACTCCACATTAAAAACTAGAAGTAAACCTAAGTATAGAGGAAGACATAGCTCAAAGGCATTATATTATCCCTACTTGGTGATAGAATATAGTCTATAAAAAATATACTTCAACTTAAAATAGGTGCATTGGAGGTATTATTTTTAATATAAATATAAACATTCTCCTCTACTTGGTATTGATGTAGTGTAAAATGTTTGTCATGGCATTATTTATACTTAGCATAAGGCTTTTAAAATATGTCATGGAATTGGCATTGGATCCATTGAATATGTTCAAAAAATATAATTGCTTTATCAATATTAGTCATAGGAGGTATCTCCTTTCATGGCTAAAAAATAATAGAAGTAGATTAGTGCCAATGCTTGGAACCCAAGGTAAGCCTAAAAAGGACTATGACATATAGATATATGAAGAAACATGTTGTAGCTATGCTAAATATAGGGTAGATTATCATACCATGTATGTGGATGCTTTGAATTGTATATTTTAGCAATTGCATGATCATGTGAGTCACTATTTATGTTTTTCCATTTGTTTGAGGATGGGTATGCGAGCCTTAATTCCTTCATCTAGTGCCCCAAAAATGGATTTTAGTGGTTTTTTAGAAAAGTCCAAAACATAATGACTTCTAGACATGGATAGGTGTTGAGATTTTATAGAAGGATTAATATGGGTGATATGATGATGGGTCTTAATTTTTAGGGCTATCTGAGCTTTTTTGGTGACTTACTAAAAATAGGGTTGTTTTTGGTTGAAAATGGCAAATTTTCCAAAAATAATAATTTCTAACCTTTAGGGATTTAAGATGGAGGGTTTTTGTTTTAGGGTTTATCACATTGTAAAGAGGGGGGAAAACCCTAAACCCTAAACCTAAAAACCCTAAAACCTAAATTTGAAAACCCTAAACCCTAAACCTAAAAACCCTAAACCCTAAACTCAAAACCCTAAACCCTAAACTCAAAACCCTAAACCCTAAAAAAATAAAAAAATAAAAACCTAAAGGTGATGGAGATAGTGACTATTATGGATCATTTCCCATTATGGACCATCATTGAGGTAGTTATAGTTTTCGTAATTATGGACCAAGTGATTAAGCTATTTAAGAGAGTTGCTGCAACAGGAAACATCATCAAGTTTTTGCACAGTAATTTTATGAGAGGTATACTAGAGTGTCCATCCTTGTCGGTTGTATTTTACTTTATGCATGTTTTTGCTAATGAAGTATCCAGTTTATTGAGATTAGTTCTAGTGGCTGGGAATGAAAGATAGGAGGCTCTTTGTTACATCATTTGAACAAAGAGTTGCAGTTCTCTATTGCATCATTTGAATGGAGAACTCATTTGTATTTGCTTAGTGAGATTTGATTATATTGATTAGACTCCCATTGTAATGATTTATTGGATAATACAATTCTACTTCCTCCTTTCAGTAGTTCTATGTGCAGTTTTTCTTGTTGTCCTATTTACATGTTACATCATTTGAATGTGTAAATGGCATCTTCTTTCACTAGCATGATTAATCACCTTTGTTGCATTATTTGAATGAATGTGGTTGGCTCAGTTTTATCTTCTCCCTCCTTCTCTCTTCATGATATTTTAAGTTTGGTTACAATTACCCAGTGGATAAGGCACTAGTCTACTTTTTGAAGCACTAGCTGGGAGTTACTTTGAAGCTTGGTTAACTTTTATGTTGTAGTTTTATTTTATTTTTTGCAAATCTAGATGAGCATGAGCATATAAGAATTATTATAGGCTCACCTTTAAGGTTTCCTTACCATACTTGATATGTCTAGAGTCTTAGGATAATATTTTCTCGAGTTAAAGAGGTGGATCCACCAGAATTCATAATGCTAATTGGATCAGAGAAGTCTTGCAATGTAACAAATCTATTAAGGGTGAAGGAATTTCACCCAACAGTTTTTGGTGTCGTTGCTGTGGAAAACTCAATACAATTTTGATTTTGTTTTTCTCATAGTCTTTCCTGGAATGAAATTTGTGAGATTTGAGTGAATATCATGCTGAGGAATCTTGACCCAAGTATTATTGAAGATCTTGTTCCTTCTTTGCACATCCGTGTTGGCAACTCCGAATGAACTCAAAAATTTTAAAATAAAAAAAAAGAGGATCTAGATCTACCATCTACAAGAAGTGATAAATAAGTGCTTACTGGAGTACCAAATCATAAGGTATTCTTCAAGTCTCATAGAAAATATTCAATTCCAATTTATATTATTTTTGTTTCTAGCCTGAATCTTGATTTCAACCACTCTTCTCCTACTGTAAACCAAGTACCTATAGTGAATCAGCTTGTAGTGAGTATGGTAGCTCCTAATGCAAATCAAAATATCAATGTAAATCAAAATATTTATCAAAATTCCAATGCTAATGTTAATTAGTGGAGGACCAATAGATATAGAGCCTTTGTTTTACCTATAAATCTAAATCCTCTCCCTGGTAAAGCTCATAAGTACTTACCAAAATTTCAAGGGAACAATGTTGTCACCGGTGAAGATCATATTAGGGATTTTATGTATACCATGGATAGTCTTGAGGTGGATGATGAATATGTTGTCCTTAGATTGTTATTTCAAAATTTAGAGAAGGATGCTCGAGAATGGTTCAACGAACTTGGAGCTAGTACTATAAATAATTTTTAAGAGCTAGAGCACACTTTCCTTAGGAAAAATGGAGAGAGGAAGAATGAACAGTCCTTGCTGATAGCATTGGCTACCATGAAAAAGAAATAAAATTAATTAGTGGAAGATTTTAATAGAAGATTATTTAATACTAGAAATGAGATTCCAGTATCATTAAGGCCAAATGATGATTAGTCCATTTATTTCTACAAAAAATATTTCCCTGGAGTTTTTAGTTATGAGCTGAGATAGCAAGCAACAACTACCATTGATATATGTATGACAAGGGCTATTTAAATAGAGATACATATGATTGATAGTGGTAATATGAAATGATACTCTTTAGAGCTGAATCAACCTAAAAGGAAGCCCAAGAAGGTTGAGTTCTCTATCCCTAAGAAAATAGACCAAGATCCTATGAACAAAATAGCTAATCAGTTGAGTGAGATATTTATTACTTTGAATAATAGGTTTGCTAGACTTGAAAAATGTAAGGATAGTAGTGCAAAAAATTCATATTTTAATAATACACAGCAAGAAGATAACATGCCTCCTTTTAGAAGGAATTTTAATAGAAACTAGAATAACAATGGAAATGAAGAGGGAATTAGTAAGCAAAATGGGAATTGGAAAAAATAAGAAGTAGATATCTAGATTCTATTCCAAATCCCATGCCATCAAATAATATAACATAAAATCATCCCTTTTATTGGTCTTCTTGTGATGCACCACATAACACTATTGATTGTGGTATTTATCTAAGTATGCATTCTAATGTTGATTTAAATGTTGAATCTGAAGATGAAGATATTAGAATTAATGTATGCGGGACTAATGAGGATGAAACTAGAGAACATAAATTTGAAAGGGACATGGAAATATGTGCCAATAATATTGATCAAAGAGCATTGGTCTTTGGAGAGGCATCAACCTCAAGTGAGCCCGCTAATACTAGATTTGATAAAATTAAGTAAGGAAAGCTTGTAACTACAATAGAAGAGGTTGAGTATTTAGAAAGAATACATGCTATCAATCTCAGGAATAGAACTATGGAGGACAAAATTGATGAAGGGCTTGCACAAAAGGATAAAACTACAAGAGTGATTTCACAAAGAAATGTAAATCAGATGAAGCTACAAATAATTCTTGAAGAGCTTGATGTAGATGATATTATCCAAAAGCAACAAAATGACTTGTCTAATTAGAAAAATAGAAAAGGAATTGATGATAAGAAATATCAGTTTTATCTAGGTTTAAAGGTTGTCAAACAGAAGGTCAACATCACTTTTGGAGAATTAATGACTATTCCAAAGTATCGGTATCAGTTATGTAGAGCCTTCAAATTAATTGATCAGTCAGGAAGACAACCTCAAAATCCCATAGGACTTGTAAATAATGCAGTCAATATTGGAAATATTGAGTATATTGAGTTTTCATTGATGTCAAATGGTGCATGATATTCAAGGTAAAAATATTACTCTAAGGTTGGACATTTATTCAAGGTAAGGTATATCTCAAAGAAAGGAAAATTGTTGTAAGAAAAATATTATAATATTTATTTTAAATATTATGAAGAATAACAAATAGGTATAAGAGTTACTTGGGACAAAGGTTTAAAAGAGAAGGCAATGTTTAAAGGCCAAAGTTTAAAAGAGAAGGCAAGGTTTAAATGAAGTCCAAGGTTTAAAAGAGAAGGTAAGGTTTAAATTAAGGCCAAGGTTTAAAAGAGAAGGTAAGGTTTAAAAAAAGGCCAAATTTTAAAAGAGAAGGCAAGGTTTAAATGCAGACCAAGGTTTAATTTTTAAAAGAGAAAGCCAAAGATTTAAAAAGATAATATTAGAATATTTTTTAAAAATTATAATATAAAATAAGGTTTATAAACATTGGCGCCAACGTCTATGAAGATCATAAATAAAATTGTGGGCTGACTCATAAAAATTCAAATGAAGGCATATAAATAAGGAGGTAGATATTTCATTATTCACCCAAGCATAATACTCGAAATAATACCCATCCGTTGGGGTATCCCAATCGAAAATCTAACCCTATGTGAGGATGCTGTGAAGAAAAGTGGGTAGATTTTGAAACCCTAAGGGGCTATTTTATTTGGTGACAATATTATGAAGGTGTGGAGCTAAAAGATAGTTGTTTCCCTTTGATTCTCAAGCTGTGTTGTAGCCAAGCCGGTTTGCTAGGCCACAGTAAGTTGCTATTGCATGAGAGGTTCGAGGTCGATTCCCGACAGGCACATTTTACTTGGCAACATGGTAGCAATGCTTACTATTTGGAAGCACATGAAGGTTCATGTGTATAGAAGCCCTTTTTGTTTCTAACCAGTGGGCTAGCCCAGCTGGTCAAGGAGAACATGAGCAAGATGTTGCACCTTGGGATGTCGAGGGGTCAAATCTCCCTGTGGTTGTGTGAGAGTGTTTTTGGCGTTTGAGGTAAGAGAAACATATTTTATTTTTATTTACAATAGGGAGTCAAAAGGTGAAAATTTAATGTTTTATATTTTGTATTAAGAAGGTGAAAGGTCTATTATTATTTCTTTGAAAAAGTGTATTTTGTATGGTGTGTGAAGTAGTTGTTTTTTGGTATTTTGAAAAAAGGAGAAGTAAGGTGTAATTGTGATTAATGTTTATTGTATTTGGCATATCAAAAAGAGATATAAGGGCTTGAGTAATAAGGAATTATTTTCTAAGATTTATTGTTATATTTTGATAAGGGTTGTTGAATGAATGACTAGATATTTACTTAAGAAAAGAAAAAGAGATTTGCTAACCTGTTTGTGAAGTGGCAAAAGAAAAGAAAATTATTTTTGTATTAAGAAAGGTTTTTCAAATAACATCATTATTAAGGTAGATTTAGAGGTATGGAGATTTAATTCCTTTCTCAAGGTGGTTTTTATAGAAAAAATTATTTCTATTGATATATGGTTGGAGATATAAGAATTGATTTTTTGTGCATTAGTGTTGATTGATATTGGGAATATATGTACAAGGGTTTGAGATCAAAGTTGTGCATTATTTTTGATTGATATTGGGAATATATGGGAAAGGGTTTGAGATCAAAGTTATGCATTATTGTTGAATTATATTGGAAATGTATTTGCAAGGGCTATAGACCAGTTTTGTGAAGCAAGTATGTACATTGGTTTTGATTAATTTTGGAAGTACATAAGAAGGTCAACTATCAAGTGCTATACTAGAGTATCCTTTTGAATGCAATGAATGTGAGACATGTGAAAGTGATAGACTTAATGAATGTGAGAAGAACATATTGAGTATTTGTAATGCATATCATTCTTATTATGTTCATGAAGAAAAAGAATACTAGGTAGAATATGTCTGAATTACTTTAGTCAAAGAAAGCACTTTTGAGAAATATATATGCAATGGTTTCTATGCAAAAATTAGGAATGGTTAAGTAGGTTTTGTGAAGATTAAACAGATTTTATGAGAAGGATCTATGAGCAAGATTGTAGAGTAGATTTGAGCAAGTTTGTTTGAGGTAGATTTGAGTAGGTTCTTTGAGATTTGAGCAGGTTTTTGTGAGCATACTTGAGCAAGCCTTGTGTGTAGGCTTGGAGTAAATTTGAGAATATTTTAGTGAGTAGATTTGAGAAAGCCTTGTGAGAAGGCTTGGAGAAGTTTTGAGTAGCTTGGTGAGTAGATTTGAGCAAGCCTTGTGTGTAGGCTTGGAGTAGATTTGAGCAGGTTTTGGTGAGCAAATTTGATAAAGCCTTGTGAGTAGGCTTGAAGAAGATTTAAGCAAAGGGGATTGCTATCTCCTATGGATAAAGGTCCATGAACCATAGAAAAGGGGATTGGTGTCTTTTATGGATAGATGTCCATGAACTAGAGTAAAGGGGATTGGTGTCTCCTATGGATAAAGTTCCATGAACAAAATCAAAGGGGATTGGTGTCTCTTATGGATAGAGGTCCATAAACCAGAGCAAAGGGAATTAGTGTCTCCTATGGATAGTGTAGAGACTAAAATATGGTCAATCCGATTAGGTGACCGAGACAAGGTCCAATTGACACCTTATGGCCCCCTTGGGAAAGCCTTAGAGGTTTTACAATGGTCCTAACCACTTTTTGAAGCATTTCCCTAACTTTTGGGAAGTTTTTGGGCCTATATGCATGGTCATCCCACCATGGGATGGCTACAATTCATGGCCATCCCACCCAGGGATGGTCATGTGTAGCCGTCCCTGGGTGGGATGACCATGAGTTTTAACCCCCAAAAAGTCAAATTGCAGATAAATGACACCCAAAAAATGCCATTTGCCCTACATGTTCGACCATGCAAGGTTAAAGGTATAGAATTATATGACATGCCTCATAAAGAATGCCAAATTGGGAGATCCTCTTCCCCCTCCAATGCATGCCACCCGGGTGGCCAAGTGGCACCTGGTGCCCTGTATGCCCTTGCATGCCTATTTACCCAAAGGTCTCCTTTTGGCTATAAAGTGGATTCATTTTCCATAAAAACACATAGAGAGGAGTTTTAGGATAAATAAAAAGAGTGCTACTAAGATTTACTTTCAACCTTTTGTGCTTTCTTTTCCCTTGGGATCTCTACCTAGCGAAGGAGGTTTGCAAGTGAACTATGAGGTGTGTTCTAATCCCAAAACTGAATCATATGAGTAAGTTTTCACACAAAATTTGATTACAAATCTTCCTAGGAGGTTCTTAACCAATTATTGGAGGAATTGGGGGTAAACTAAGTGTAGAACTAGTGGCTGTCCCACCCTAGGACGACCTCCAGCCTATGACAATCCCAACCATCCCACCCAAGGACAATTGCAAATATGTGCATGTTTTTTCTTATATTCATTTTTAGTTATATTATAAATTTTCATATGATGCTTTTATCAAAATTTAATGCAATTTGGGTCTATATTTAGGGAGATATCATATTTTTAGTGTTTTGTAGGGTCTCACGTAGGCCTACGATGGTCATTTGGGGAAACACCTACAAATGTTGTTTATTATAAAAATATAACCATATGGCTTGTCTTAGAATGTCCATTTATGTATTATGACCAAGTTTCATTTCATTTAGAAGTGTTTTGGTTTGGAAATTGCTTGCTTTGGGTTTTGTGGGTTGAGGATGGTCATTGCACTTACGACATGCCATAGGACATAATTTATGCTATATTTCTAGTGAGATATGCCCAAAACCCTCTGTTTTACATCCCTCTAAAATTTTAAGTCATTTGGAGTTTATTTGATGTATATTATCATTACTAGATTTTTGGTGCCTATGGGGATTGCATGTTTTCCATCATACACAATCGCTATGTGACATTTATGATTTTCTTATGTATAGGTGCAGGCTATATAGTGCATTGGGAAGGATCATAGGACATAAAATATCAAAGACACAAGCAGCAACAACCTTAGCCCACCCACCTTGATTGTGGGTACGAGGAAAGACATTGGATGTGCACCCGAATATCTTGAAGGATTTGATCCTTGGGCACCAAAAAATTATAATAATTATATCAATAATTTGAGCCCTCAAGGGGAATTTTTGTAACTTGGATTCGATCCAACTAATTAATAAGAAATTGATTTACTTTGCTTCATTTCTTGTTATTTGCTATCTTTTCCATCTTACTTGCATGCTTCCAATTTGATGCTCATTAAACATAGAGGATAGATGCAATTTGGTATATAAAATTAGGTGCATTATTTTTCCCTACTTCAGTGGTGATCACGATGGGACGACCACACAACCGTCCCACCCTGGTACGACCACAAAGCCTGTAGCCATCCCACCCAAGGACGACCACAAAACAGAGCATTTTCTACTCAGAAGCCAGAAATAGCGGGTTTCTCGGGTGATAAGGTAAGTGCCTAAAACTTTGGTTTTCTATTTACACAGACAAAATCTGCTAAAGTTTGGTTTTTCTTGCATAATTTGTGTGCCTAGAAAGGTTAGAAGTTAGATTTACTTTTCTCATAACACAAAATAACAAAAAGAAAAGGGAGAAAAATTAAAGAATATAAAAATAGTCATGCATCTCTATGGTTTAATTACTTGTAGTCTACCCAATGGGTAGGTTAGCATTTAGGGTTTGCATTTATAAGTTACATTTGTAGGTTACTTTTTATCTAGATTTTTGAAAGTAAAACGTCCCTTTTTGCATTCATTTAGTGAAATTTCATTGAGTGCTATATTGTTTTACTTTATTTTAAGTTTAAAAGGAACCACACACACTTACATGTATCACAATAACATTGGTAAGGTTGATTTCATCACCAACCTCCAATTCAGATCGGTGACATTGGATTTCACCTCCTTCCACCGACTTGCCCCTACATACTTGAGATAGAATATGGCACTCTCTCAAGATGGAATAGGTCACTGATGTTCAAACTGCCTCCCCTTGTTGGAAACACTATTTTAGAGTGGAAGATATAGGTGAAACCCCTACTGGTATTTAAGTGGTGTACCCTAGAATCTTTTGAAAAACCATGTTTGGCACTAGTGTTCCTAGTCACCACTTTGGTTGAGTTCCCTCATTCTAAGCCCAAAACACGAACAAGAAAGCAAAAACAACAACAAATTCAAACACACCAAAAAACTTAAGGATTCACATCTAAGACTTAAAGGAGATAAACACATTGTTTGCTTATGTACTTCTTTGATCATTCGATTGTGTATTCTAAGACTTAAAGGAGATACTCATATTGTCTGCTTTGGGTGTTTCCTTATTGTTTGGGTAGTCAACCTAATATCCTAGATCTGGGACCAAACCCTAATTTTTGAACAAAAAATTTGATTCAACATGCAACGGATCAAGAATCATGCAAATCAGAGCTATAAAAATATTTTATGTTGGTTTTATGATTACTCTATTTTCGAAGCTGAAAATAGGAAAAAAATACACTAAAATAGTCATAAAATGGTCTAGAAAACCCCAAAAAGTGCCAATTTATTGTCTTAGTTAGCTCTTTCTGCACCTCTCACAGAAATTTTGAGTCCTAACTCTTCATAGTTCAAAATTTCCCAAAAATTCCTAAAAGTGGGCATTTCCCCATGGGTCCCGGTTGGCCAAATATCTTGAAAATACAAATTTTTTATCCATAAATCAGATTTTAGAGTCCTAGCCCATTGTGATCAGCTCGTTGCATTGATCATTTTGATATATAACACTTATAGATTTTTTGAAAGTCAAAAATTTCTTTAGTGCAGGTACCCTTCAGGATATGCCTAGTCAACACATCATGACAACTATGCATAGCCAAGATCAATCACGAGCCAGAAAAGTAGAAAAATTTAGGAGGGACCCTGAGCACCATCATTATAAGTATGAGGATCTCCTAAATCCTACACAATACCATGATAGTAGTCACCTTCGCTATTCTCCTAAATATCTTATCATCCCTACACGATGCCCTGAGAGCCATCGTGAGGTCAAATCCTTACTTAGAGGACCTGAATACCAAAGTACCTCTACCAGGAGAACATCAATGGGTTATCTACATGATCAAATGGATTGTTCGATTAGCCAAAATTGATTCTAGGTCCAAACCAGATATAATCAGCCTACCAAGGGGGCTAGTATGGAGGTCTACACTCCCTCTACATCATGGTCTTCACCACCTAGAACTACCATACAACAAGGATTAGCAACCTAGAGTAGGCCTGTACAAATTTCACATGCACCATAACCCAAAATGACCATGAGCAAGCTTCTACTACAGTCCTACAAGCATTGTGAACCTTTCATGAGGGTCTTGGATTCCATTGAGGTACAACCTCATGATTATGATGCTTTAAACAACTTTATGGGATACATACAAATGCACAAGAATCCTATTATATCCTTTTAGAATAATGAGGTCAAACCTATTCCTGCAAATTCATCAGATCCTGCGTTACATATCATCACGAGTATCAATAGGATCCCCTATAAGTGAGTATTGGTTGACATAGGTTCCTCAATAAAAATTATTACCACATCTTCACTAAAACATCTCAACCTTCCATCCTCGTGCATTGTACAATCCAAGTTCACATTACAAGCATTCAATGATTCTTTATTCTCCATTGTGGGTATGATAATCCTACTTGTTGAAGTAGGACAAAAGACTATTCCTACATTGTTCTACATCATGGAGGGTGCAAGACAATACACCATACTACTTGGAAGGCCATGGATAAGAGACATGGAATGTGTTCCATCTATAGTGCACCAATGCATTAAATACATGGATGAAGAAAAGGTCCATGTAGTTCATGCTAACCTAGACCCCTTCAAGTATTATAAGCAGGTGGATCATCCACAAGGGCCTACAATGTCACCCAAGCATTTGGATACTAAACCCAACAACCTTATCCAGAGTCCAGATTCAACCCCGTGGTTAGTTGTGAAGCTACCTTCACCACCACTAGTATCATCCTATGTTTCTTTGATCAAGGAAGAATCAGAAGATCCAACTATAGAAGCTCCCATAGCTATAAGCAATACATATGTAGAATACCTTCCCACTTCTACTAACTAGGGGAAAGCAATAGTTTATATAGATTAATTAGATCATATTGCACTCGAGGACATAGTTCAATTGACCCATCTTGAAGTCGATGAGTGCAAAGTATCCAATGTCGCATCCACACATATCATCAAGTTGATCAAGTATCTAGGTCATCCTCTTGCCAAGTTGCCACCCATTGATAGCATTCTTGATGCACCCCCTAAACATGGGGGCCAAGATGATCACCTTGGACATGTTGATGAGGGAGACATGACTTGTCCAAATGCAAATGCATCCTCTCATGAGTTTTTGGGAATGATCAATGTGATGATAGAGAGCCAAAGTCCTCTAAATCCATCTATAACACTTACGACTCCATACAACATTTCATACATACCACGAGAGATACTATTGATGGATTCAATCACACCTACTCCATCTCACTCAACATCTCCACAAAATCAAGAGCAAGCATATCCCCTACACCAAAGTGGGGGTAACCCAACTGCCATAGTTGAACAATCTGAGTTGGAACATGATCATGAGCTAAATCAAGAACAAGAACATGTGGACATACTCACTAGCTCAAATCATCATGAAGAATCCACATTTTCTTAGACATTGAGGACTTTTGATCCCTCTCCATCGCCTATCAGTTGCCATCCAACTTCCCCAATAGTTGTCTAGTCATCATCTCCACTAGTACCACAACTTATCTTGGATAGGCTAGCCAATGTGGAGTAACATGTGAGTCACCAACACAATGATTTACAACAAATCTTGGATCGACTCACAAGCATTGAGTTACAATTGAGTAATCTAAAACCTCAACCCCATGATTGTCAGGACCAACCCACTACTGTGCAGTCCAATGCTAAGTATCAAATTAGTCAAGGGCCAAACCAACAACGTTACCTATTGGAGCCAAATTTGACTCAACTTTGGAACCCCTAAATTTAAATTTTTGGTTTCAATAAAAATGATAATAATACTGGTTACTTCTTCAATTGGTGTGAAGTATCTTAAATTTTTCATTTGTTGATTTGATAAAGTCTAACCTTGGTTGTTAATAATGTGTGTCCCTTTAATAAAAATCCATGGTCTTCAAATAAAGGATATGGTAGGTTATTATTAATCAAATGTTTAAAAGCCTAGCTCCGAACCGCATATAAAAAAATCTCCCTTAAGCTCATAATCAAATGATAAATATTTAAGTTCTAAGGTGTGCTAAAATTAGGAGAATAATTCAACACCATGGTCTAGCATCCAAAAGTTTTGAATCTAAAAATGAAGAGCTTAATTAAAATCCTAAAGACATGCACCCCATTTAACTAACAAACGAGCACCTTAGATTTAATCCAAGGGCCGCGCTTGATCCAGATGTAATCGGACGGTTGCACTCTGATAAGTCAAGAGAAGGTTAATAAAATGAAATCAATAAGGTTATAACCTAAGGTTCTTTTTAATTAAAATTGAGAAAACTCTCATTGATCTAACAGTAGTGCTTTGTCAAGAAGTAATCCAACGAACGTGCTTTCATGATAAATATTGAGGGTTAAGTCAAAGACCAATAATAAATAAAAGGATTAAAACCATGCTGCTTTCATAGATCTGGATGGACGCGCTTAATTTTAAAATTATCCAACAACTGTGCATCCTTCAAAGAGTCAAAACTTTAAAGAAGTCAGCATGGGTCAAAATTTTAGTTAAACCATGAGCAATTCCAACGGATCGACCGACAACACTCAATCAATTTCAAAATCAACGGTTGCACTTGTTTCAATTAAATCAGAAATTAAAGTCAACATTAAGAATATGCACCCCCTTTGGATTAATCATCGAGCTAATTAAAAATATCGAATGACAACGCTCGATCGAGATCTGATCTAACGGTGGCGTGCTCACAAAAGATGCATTAAAAAGTTTAAAGTCCTGAAAGATTAATTAAGCTGGTTAAAATGAATTAATATGGGTCTAATACATCGAATAATCACCCCCTTTCGGCTTAATTAAAATTAAAATCATGTGTCCTTTGGTAACTAACCTGTAGGTTGACCAAGATATAATGGATGCGCTCACCTCCACTAGGATCCAACAGTAGCGCTCGATCCCACCCTGATCCGATAACATTTTTTCAAGACATCTAAAGGTTATATTTGTGGTATTTTTGTCATATGATTAATTAAATTGTTTTAATAAAAGCTAAAATCATTGCATAATAAGGATTAAGGAGGATCTAATACATTGTTAATGACCCCCTTTCTTCCCGATTAACTTTTGTGCATATTTGAAATATTAAACGGGAACACACAACCGTTGTTTGATCTAACGGTGAGCGTATGAAGGGGTAATTAGATCATAAGTGACTTTGGTTTAATTAAATTTTTATTAAATTTTTCAATTGCCGATTATGTGGGATTAATGCATTAATTAATAATGAGCATGAGGTGAATGATAAAAGTTTTAAGCCTAAGTACTGTTAGTCAGATTATTGCTAACCCCTATGGTTTTTAATGTTAATCAGGTTAAGTTGGCACATGTTTATATCTTTGGACTAACGACCATGCAGGTCCTCAAATATCAACGATATCGCTTGGAGCAAACCAGATCTAATGATTGATGAATCTTTTTAGGTGCACACCTCCATGAATAGATCTAATGACAAGTGCCCGAAAAGGTGATCGGTTTTTAATGGTATAAGCCTTATATGGTCTGGGATAGGTTTAATAAAAATTAAAAGATTTAAAAGTTTATTCAAAGATCAAATTGCTTTTGATATGTTATCCACGGAGATAATGGAAATAGCCTTTAAGGAATAAATAATTTTTTACACATCTAATTAAGAGTTCTAATTTGCCTAAGTTATCAACAGGAATTATTGAATTAATGATTGTTTTAATTTGAATTTCGTCGAGGGCCTAAATTATGAAAGATTTAAATGAAAGAACTGAGCCTAAATTTTGAATATTAAATTTCATATATGTGTAGTATAATTTTAACTAACCCCAATGCAAGATTCACATGATCTAGCAGAAACATTCACCTCAAATAAAATCTACGAATGCACATGTTCAAAAATGCAAGGAAATAAGAGTGTTTATTTTAAGCATTTTGTCTAAGGTTTGAATGATCTAATATAAGTGCTTCATAAAAAGTAAATCCAATGACATGCACATCATAAGATGAATTATTTTTATAATCACAAACATAGTCAGCAATGACATTGATACCAAAGTAAAATTGAAAGCTCAGTGACAGAAATATTACAAAGTCAGACAATAGAAGAGGAAAGAAGTTTTTTCCACATATTGTACAATGATAAGGAAAAGGTAAAAATGCAAGACTTGATCAAAAATCTTGTAAGAACATTTATCTCAGGCAAAATCTACACAAGTATAGCCTCCCTCGATCAAGGAAGAGATAGATTATACAGTTTACCTCTCCAAAATCAAGAGAGAAATATCTCTTAAGATACAACACAAAAAAATAGGATTCTCTAAGAAATGAACATAGTAAGGTTTGTTATAACCTTTCATACTTATGCATGGAGTCTCATTGGAAAACAAATCAGAGAACTTCAACAAAATAAAAAAATAAAAGTAACCATAGTATGAGGTCTACAACTAAAGATAAACACACCTCTTGAAGAAGAAATAAAAAACACTAAAATAGGGTAGATTTCAAAAGTGGTAAGTTAACCAAAGGATGAGGAAGATACAAAAGGAGAAAACTTATCAACAACTAAGATAACTGGTTAATAGAAAAAATCAAACTAAAAAATCCTGGCAAAGTATGCAATATAAACAAAAGCAAGTAGTGGAGCACAGTTGTACTATATTTGAAGGATTAAACCAAAGGGTGAGAAGTGTGGGGCTGGGATTGTGCCATAAATAACAGAATCAAGAACCAGTAGCTATAAAAAGAAGCAAACAGGTTCAAATTTTGCATCAAGCAATTAGAGAATGACATTTTTGCTAAGAGGTATCCCCTTCTGTGTCTATTTTAATTTCTCATTTCTTATTCTTCCCTTTGCTTTGCAGGATTGTGATAATAAAGTGCTCAAGAAGCTGAGATTATTTCCTACCTTTTTGAGCCTAGGATTCAGAGACTACTATTACCAGATTGGAACAAGGAGAGTTGGAGAGACCTTTTACTTTATTTGAACAAAGTCCTCTTCATTGTATTGATGTATTTATTTGAGAAAAACAGATTTAAAAGGTATTTCGCCCACTCTACATGTAATATTTTATGAAATCAATACAATTCTAAATTTTATTCCTATCATATCTTTGTCTTAGTATTGTGTCACTATGTAATGGGTTACATTATTTGAACACATTATATATGTTTCTTTCGTTGGTTAACTCTTGATTTTATTGCGATATTCGAATGAGATTAAGAACGCCAATTTTTCTTCTCCCCTTATTTCTATTTCATATTAAAATTGTTGTTAAATTGCTATAACAACCCAATGAATCTAGGCATCGGTCTACATAAGGCATAACAAATGGTTGTTTTCATGCTTGGTCATTTTAATACATATAATATAATATAAATCTGGATCATGTAATTAGAATTTCAATAAAATAATTACCGCTGGGGTTTCCTTATCCATTTTGCAGTCTTATTTAGCAATATTTGTGTTTAGTAGAACATGAGGCAGGTCGACCAGAGCCTGTAATAGCTCGTTGGTTTCAAACGGATTCTTGTAGTGTGACAATCAAAATCCTACGAATGCAAGAATCGGTTCCAATAGTTTTTTGGCACCGTTTTTGGGGAGGACTTGATAGAAAGAGTTAATGACCTTCTTAAAAGTTTTTCTTCGAATGACATTATCTTTAAATCAATGGGTGGCCAGTTGGAATAGAGAATGTTTGTATTAATTTTTACATTTTCTACGTTCTTTATTACCCGTGTTTTTCAATATTATTTTCTTTATGTTTCTTGATCTTAGTGAATTTTATTTTTCTTGATCTTCTTTGGTTTCTTGATTTATCCCAAGAACTGACTCCTGTGAGAATGAGTGATAATATCAAGCATTCTTGATAAAAGTGTATGCTATTCTTTCTGCACCCCAGTGCTGCCTACTCTGCTGGATGAACCCAAAAGGAACAAATAAAAAGGAGAGAACTGAATGTGTTGGCCAACACAAGGAGAAGTGGTAAGGAGCTATTTCCAGAACTTGAGAATGAGGTATTTATACATACCCAAAAAACTCCACTTTTAAATAATATTGTTTATTACAGTAGATTAAATTCTAGCGATAAAAGGTACGTAAAGAAAATTTAGAATACTATTACTACTGATATCACTGTAGAAGATGATTTAAATTCTATTGTAGATAGAAATTTGAATTTTGCTATAGAAGATACACGTAATAATAATTCAAAGGTAGATAATCCATCAGTTTACATTCAAGCTGCTCAAACCCATACCACTATAGGTACTACAACTATGAAATTCAATTTTACAGTAGCAATGGCCCAGGTTAATGTTCATTTATGGAGAACTAACAGATATAGGCCTTTTGCATTACTAGTAAATTTAAATGCCTTACCCAGTAAAGCTCACAAATACCTCCCAAAATTCTTGGGAAATAGTGCAATAACTAGAGAAGATCATATCAAGAGTTTCCTATATGCAATGGATAGTTTGGAAGTTGAACATGAAGATGTGGCTCTTAGGTTATTTTGACAGACTTTAGAGAAATATGCTTTAGACTGGTTCAATAGTCTTTCCCCACATTGCATATTAAATTTCCAAGAAATGGAAGAAGTCTTTTTGGAAAGGTATGGTAAGGAGAGAAATATACGTTCACTCATAACTGAATTGGCTGCAATAAAAAAAGAGAAAAATGAATCGATTAATAACTTTAACAAAAGATTCATCAATGTTAAAAGCAAAATCTTTGATAAATTAGCTCTTAGTGATCAACAATACATTTGCTTTTATAAGAATGCTTTCTCTATAGAATTCAATGAAGAACTAAGAAAAGAGCAAGTGAACACTATTGATGAGTGCATGAATAAGGTTGTCCACGTAGAAAGAAATATGATAAGTAGTAAATTCTTTTTCTATTGCCCTACCTATAATTGACCACATAAGCCTTTTGATTGTGCCATCTATTTGGCTTCACATCCCAGTCTAAGCCTTAAGGAATGACCTATTAAAGAAGTCAAGACCAATTTAGATAGCAAGGATAAACACCCAAAATCTAAAGGAGATATTGAAGTCTATCAAAAACAGAGAACTTTAATATCCAAAAGAGAGCAACATCATCCTGAAACCACTAAGGTCATACTTGATGAAGTCAAATGGGAACCACTTATAGCAGTAGTGGATATTTTTCAAGAAATCCATGCCATGGAATTTGAGAGTACACTAGATGACATGAATATTCCTAATATGGATGAGATGAGAGAACAACATTTAGAAGAAGGGATACAGTCCAACAAAATAGTGCAGGCTGAGGAAGAAAAATTGAATAATTGATCAACAACTAAGAATGATGAATCAAAAGATGAGGTTATTAATGAATAATTAAGTGCAGAAAAGACCACAAAATAAAATTGATTGACCACAAGTTTGAAAATATAATTAAGTCAGAAGAAAATATCAACGTCTGTCTTATCAGCCATGAACAAAGAAATTTATTTCTCAAAGAAGAACATTATCATCAAGCTCTTGATGATAGTTCTAATGAAATCCCACAAGATCAATCAATAATAGTAGAAGCTACAAAAAGCCTTCAGATCTATGATTTTGATATATTAGAAATGCTATAACAACATTCAGAGGAAGAAGCATTGTCCAATAAAACTGTACAGGTTGAAAATGAAACAGTAGATGAAAGGCCAATGATTGAAGATGATTTATCCAAAGATGAAGTTCCCCTTGTGAAGCCCAATGTAGAGGAAGATCCTAATATAGAGATGAATAATCACAAGCCTAAAAGTATAGTTAAGTCCAAAAAAAATACTAATCAGAGCGAAGATAAATTTTCTAGAAGTTTTAGACTTATTGATCAATCAAAAACAATTCTCTTCTAGGTTTTCCAAATATATATGTTATATTCAATGAATGAATACTCTATTTGAAATTACCCACTGAAAGCATGAGATTTCGGAAGGAAAAACAATATTAAAGATGTAATGAAAACAGAACTTTGAATCAACCGAATATAGAGGAGAAAAGCAGGAGCACAACCCTTTTATATCAACTTCATCCGGTTACAATACATCTCCTGCCTTTTCAGGGGCTAGGAGTATTAGTCTGTCTCGGTTACAATCAAGATTAATATTTCTTCTATCCGCATGCCCACATTTGAAATGGACGGGCCAAAGTATTGCCGTCGCTTGCGTTGATAAATCCTTGCTCCTTGCGGTTCTTCCTGCGATCAGAGAAACACAGAGACGTTGTTAGTAGCACCTGCTGCAAAAGGGTAGAGCGTTAGCTTTAAAAATCAATAAATAATACATTCGAAAGATTCATTAAATTCATGCAACCAAACAACTCTATGCAACCTGCGTTTCTAATGGAAATTCGAAAACGTCATCAGATGACCACTGTCCTTAAAACAGTCAGCCAACCTACTGTTGAATCAATGTTTTTCCCTACAGGTTAGTGGCGCAACAAAAACGAGAAAAGCGTGATAATATTTGACGAATGTCTAAAGTCGCGATAACATGATAATGTGTTTGATAGCCGATCTAAAACAATCTAAAATGTAATGCTTGAAATGTATTCGAACAGAAAGTGCACTTTATTTAAACACAGTTACTGCGGGATTTATTCAGAAACATCTCAAATTAAATTGAAACTATGAACGTACGTGGGGTGCCCAAGCGGGCCGCCCTGTTAAAAATCCGACTTTGACGCCAATCCACTAGGAATTGGCTCAAAATCCAGGATAAAGTGTTGTCGGCGAATTGGTAGTTCACTGTGGTCGAATGTCTGGTTCGAAGGTCAGACTTACACTTCTGAAACCACCCACCAACCTCTCTTTCACAAGAGATTCTGGATGTGAAGAAGATAAAAATCTAAACTGATGCAATCGGGTCTTTAAATGAACAGCACTTCGTTGTGTTCACCCAAAAATGCTTGGTCCTTTTACATTGCATTGAGCTAGTTCTTATAGAGGATTTCGCCTCTGAAACATTAATGTCAAACCCTAAATCCGCGTAGGGGCCGCTGAGATTTGATCTTTGTCAGGTGATTTATGAGACATGGCTCGCACTGACATCAGTAGTTATGAGGCATGGCCTCGGATCGGATTTGTTGCTAACACTGCTTGTCTCATTAATGCAGTTGGTGAAGTCCGCCGTTCTACAGACCCACGGGGTCTCTTTGAAAAGGGGCACGTAGGGGTGCCACGTGGCGGTCATTCCTTGGATGTGGCGGCCACGCCAAAGTCCGCCTTTGATTGGAGAGGTGTCTGCTTTTAAACGCAAAATGCCGAAGTGTCGCGATATCGCGACGTCGCGATATCGCGACACTTCGGCCGAGGTTCCCCCTTGGGGCCTTAGGTGTCACGATATCGCGACGCGCGATATCGCGACATCTAAGGCCGAGGCTTCTCTCGGGGCCTTAGGTGTCGCGATATCGCGACGCGCGATATCGCGACATCTAAGGCCGAGGCTTCCCTCGGGGCCTTAGGTGTCGCGATATCGCACCATACCAATCAGCCCTAGGGGCTCGCGATTTCCGACATCTAAGGCCAAGGTTCCCTTTTGATTAAGGCTTGTTTGCTCTTGAAGTTTTGCTTAAGGTTTGTTTGAACGAAGGCTTGTTAAAGCGACCAACTTTGCTCTGCCATTTTTTGACCTTCTAAACTGCTGTGTGAGTGGCTAGGACCACTGTTTGATCTCTAAGGACCGCCCTGAAAGCTGTGTATGTCAGTGCGATCAGTGTTTGTAGTCACTTAATCGGATTGGTGCTGTTTTAGTGTCTATAGATGCCCCTTTTTGGGAAGTGCTGCGGGTGACGCAGTGCTGAGCAAAAATAGACGACCAAAGCACTAATGATTAGGGTTTCTTGGTAACCTAACCAACTTTTGATGCCCCAAGTATGGAAAGGGCATGCATTCTTGAATCCTTGCTTTTGACGAGCTAAGGAATTTCATTTCAAGTGTTAACCTATTTTGGTGAGGTGTGACTTGAGCTTGGACATTGATTAGTCATGATTAGGCAAAGGGCGTAACCTTTTGTCCATAGGGGAAACCTTGTGTTCATGCTTCGGGAATGCCAAGTGTTTGATCAATTTAATGATTGCTTGTTTATTGCCCCAAGCAGGAGCGTAATTGTCTTTGTCAATGATTCTTTGAATGCATGTCATTGCCTTGATTGGGTGTGTGCTTGTTGATTGGTGACTAAGTGTGACTACCCCCTCAAGCGACGAATCGATGAGGGAATGACCTTCATGAGAAAAGTGACGAGTCGCTTGACCCAAGATGACTTAGGTTAGGGTGCTTTTAGATGCTTTACCGTTTAAGCACGTGCAATTTCCCGACATTTGGACCTATTTTTGGTGGGTGTTAACCCTTTTGGTGATGCCATAATGGGGTGAAATCATCAAAAACCCGTCTTCCCGTGGAGCGGTCCGGCTATGGTAGCCTTCTTGGGGAAGTAGGAGAGTGACAATTTGGGCCCCGACATCGATTTTTTTATGCCAAGAGGTTAAGTGCAAGAGCACCTGTGTCCGGCAATGCTTTATTGCTTATGGTTTTTGTGTTGCATTTTTATGATGTTTTTGTTGTTTTGATTTTCTTTCTTTGTGTATACGTCATGATATTATGGTATGCACAATGATTGATATTGATGGATGCATGCTACTTTATATTGATGGATGCATATGGTATGATAATTGCGAATGTTGTATGTGGATTTATTTTGATGGATGCATGATGAATGCAAATGTTTTTGATTGATATGTGATATGCAGAAATGAAATGGATGGATAGACTTTGTGATGTTGTCTATGGCACCATAGACTGTTTTAGAACTCTATTATTTTGTGTTTTTAGGCGATTGCTGTGGTGCATGACTTTGTATGTATATATGTGGTTTTTCTTTTTTTTGTATTTTTTGATGGTATTGCAAGGATGAAAAGTAGCGCAGTTGGTTTAGAAATGTAGCTAAGATTTTTTTGAGACTCAGATGGTTTTAACTTACTAGCCATGACTGTACCTTATCTTACAAGACTTTTGAACAAGGTATGAATCGGACTTGTTTTTGACCAAGTTATTTCACATCCCTGTGTGTGCAATTGAGTTCATTTATGTGGTATTTGTCAGGATACCGCCAGTGCCAGATGGGCTTTCAACCGAACTTGTACTGAGGATCACCTAATTAGCTCCACTAACTCCTTTGTTGTATTTAGTTAGATTAATCTGCGGTGTTATCCAGGATACCATAAGCTAGCTCATCCACATGCAAATATTGATCTGTACACAAGTTAATGTGATAGATATATCGTCATGCGAGAAGTTTACCACCAGTGACCGATAGGCTATCAACCAAACCGATACTGAGGCTTGCCTAATGACCTGTTAGAATGCTGAGAGTTCCAGGGATTCAAGTTCAGACTCCTTATTTTCTTCAATTGTATTGAGATACTTGCTCGTTTGGAGTGATGAAAATCACTATTTATTTTCGATTTGTTTTTCTTTTGAGCAAGGGATTGGAGTGACGAAAATCACTATTGTTTGTGCCATTTGATATTTGCACTGTAGGATGTCAAATGTTGGAGTTTTGACGCTTGCAAATTTTTGATGTTTTGCAACTATATAGAATTTTGGATTCTTAGGGAATTGGGTAGGGAGGATGCTTGTCCTTTTGTCAACTCTCAGCATTCTTGGAATCATTCGCACAGGGGGATGAGCAAGATAACCGTTTCGCTTATGGTGACCTGGATTACTATGCAGGTTTCATCTTTCATTCACACAACTTGGGAATTTTTATGTGTTTTAATTTGTGTTGGGATGTTACGTAACAAGGTGTATTTCAAGTATAACTCTACCTTCGTAAAATCTGATTGACTTGATACATTACATGGCTAAAGAGCAAAATGATGACTGAATCACGAAAGACTCTTGATACATTAAAAGACCACTGACTCTAGTGTGGTAAAAGCAATGCATGGTGTTTTTGTTGTTTTTGTAAAATGGAACAGTGTGGAACAAGATGGACTAACAGAGCTATTACAGCCTATGGTGCCTTTGGCCTGTACGACCACAAATATGCAATGTATGGGTGCAATGCCTTAATGCAGCTATGTATTTTTGTATTTTTGATGGATTGATTGTGGTGAAATATGAAGATGAATTGCGAGAAGAACTCTCTATTGATGAATTTGAGTATGCCTAGAAATGAGATGCAAAATTTTTTGTTGTTTTTGATGATTTTTGTTGTTTTTGAATTTTCTTAATTTTTGACCTAAGCGATTGTGGAAATCCTTAGAGCATTTTGGATTGACCAAGCGATTGCAAGAATCCTTGGAGCATTTTGGGATTGACCAAGCGATTGCAAGAATCCTTGGAGCATTTTGGGATTGACCAAGCGATTGCAAGAATCCTTGGAGCATTTTTGGGATTGACCAAGCGATTGCAAGAATCCTTGGAGCATTTTGGGATTGACCAAGCGATTGCAAGAATCCTTGGAGCATTTTTGGGATTGACCAAGCGATTGCAAGAATCCTTGGAGCATTTTTGGGATTGACCAAGCGATTGCAAGAATCCTTGGAGCATTTTGGGATTGACCAAGCGATTGCAAGAATCCTTGGAGCATTTTTGGGATTTGACTCTCTTAGATATGAAATGGTCGCAAATGACTGATATTCAAGGGTTCTGTTTCCTTGATACCATCAAGAGAAGCTAGCCGGTATGTCCCGGGTCCTATTTTGCTATCTATGACATATGGACCTAACCAATTTGCCGCAAACTTGTCCCTTAGGTGGGATGGCAAACTGGAATTTTGCTGGTTTTCCTTCAAAACCAAATCACCAACCCGAAAGTCTCTCAGGTGAACTTTCATGTTGTAGGCTTTCTTAAGTCGCTCTTGATAAATACGTAAATGCTCGAGGGCATTAACGCGTCGTTCATCAAGCAACGTAAGCTGGTCTAACCGGGCTTGCCATGCAGAATCATCGTCGATGAACTCCTGCATTGATATGCGCAGGGAAGGAATCTCCAACTCTAGAGGCATGACTGCCTCGGAACCATACACAAGCGAAAACAGAGTGGCCCCAGTGGGTGTCCGAATGCTAGTGCGATAGGCCCATAGGGCAAGTGGGATTTGAATGTGCCAATCCTTATGACTATCTGCGATGGTCTTTTTAAGGATGGCAACTAGCATTTTGTTTGACGCCTCTGCTTGCCCATTTGCCTGCGGATAATAGGGTGTCGAAAAGCTGTGCTGAATTTTGTACTTTGTGGTCAAAGCACGCACGTCTTTGTTCTTGAAAGGCGTTCCATTATCCGAGACTATTTTGGATGGAATACCAAAATGACATATGATGTTTTGCAAAATGAACTCCACAATGCGGGGTCCTGTCGTAGAGGTAAGCGGAATTGCTTCCACCCACTTGGTAAAATACTCTGTGGCCGTTATGATAAATGTGTGATGGCCTGACGATGCAAGGGAGATCTTTCCAATTAGATCGAAGCCCCACTACGAGAACGGCCAATCAGACTGGACTGTCTGCAAGGCCTGAGAAGGTACGTGCATCAAATTGGCATGATGTTGACACTTCACGCACTTCTTGACATAGGTGCAACAATCTCGCTCTAAAGATGGCCAATAATAGCCCATGCGAAGAATGCGCTTTGCAATGGCCATACCGCTGAAGTGGCCACCACATGTACCATCGTGCGCTTGGGCAACTGCCCAAGTGGACTCTTGCTGGTCCAAGCAACGAAGGAGGATTCCTTCATAGCTGCGACGATACAAAATGTCTCCTATCAAGACATACTTAGCCGCTTTCTATTTGAGTGCTCGTTTTGCGGCATGAGTCAATCCAAGTGGGAGATTACCTAACTTGAGGTAGTCTCTGATGGGTAAATACCAGTCCTGTTGATCAGAAACCTCGACAGTATGAACAACCAATCCCTCTTGAAGTTCCTCCCTAGCAAACGCTGAATGGGATAGAACCTGCAAGAATAGCGTTGTGTTGCTATTAATGGGAGTAGGGGAGAACAAGGACCCCCAGTTGGCGCGTTTCAGACGATCTCGGATTCGAGAGAACTTATCCGAGGATGGTTCAATCTGGATCATGTGGATTCCTGGCGTCAAGTCTGAGCTTGCACGCTCCATCACGGATTGCGATAAGGTTTTGACTTGAATGGTTGTCATATCACCGGAAAGGTCTTGCGGAATTAGTGACCCTAAGGAGGCCATTGTGTCCGCAAAATGATTCGATGATCGAGGGAGTGCCTCGATGTCATACCACTCAAGTTGTGCCAGGAATTTGTCCACGAGGGCTTTATAAGCCTTCAAAACTGGGCATTTGCATTGATATACCCCTTTGACTTGATTGACTATTAACAGTGAATCACCAAAGATATTCAGTCGTTTGATGTTCATGGCGATTGTTGTCTGAAGACCTAGGAGCAAGGCTTCATACTCTGCGTTATTGTTGGTGCATGGGAAGTTTAATTTAAATGACAGGGGCATTGGGGCACCCTGCGGTGTGAAGAATACAATTCCCGTGCCACCACCTTGCTCACATTTAGAACCATCGAAGAAGAGGGTTATGTCGGCCTGTGACTCAGGCTCATCAGAATCTGGAGATTCTGAGACATGGAAGACCCCATCATCGGGTAGTTCTATGACCAGAGGCTGATCGTCTTCAAGAGGAGCCTCTGCTAGTTGATCGGCTATGACTTGTCCTTTGATAGATTTTTGTCCAATAAACTCTATGTCAAATTCCGTCAACAACATGATCCATTTCGCCGTGCGACTACTATGATAAGTATGACTCATCATGTATCGCAATGGATTCTCCTTAGACACAACATACGTAGTGTTGCTCAGCATGTAGTGGCATAGCTTTTTGGTAGCAAACACCACTGCCAAGCAGAGTTTCTCAACGTATGCATAGTTAAGTTCATAACCGACCAGGGTGCGGCTAAGATAGTATGTAGCCTATTCTTTGTGAAGTTCATTCTTCTGGGCTAACATGGCGCCCAGTGCCACCTCAGTAGCTGAGATGTATAAGTAGAATGGCACTCCTGGTCTAGGTGGTGCCAATACTGGTGGCGAAACCAGGTATTGTTTGATCTCGTCAAAGGCCGACTGGCACTCGTCATCCCAATGAAATGTAACCCCCTTGTGCAATAATTTGTTCATGGGTCGGCATTTGTCAGATAATTGTGCTATAAAGCGTTTAATCGACGCGACCTTTCCCTGCAGACTTCTAAGCTGCTTGATTGTAGTTGGGGGAACCATTTCAAGGATTGCCTTGACTTTCTTTGGGTCCACCTCGATTCCTCATTTTGAGACTATGAAACCCAAGAGTTTTCCAGATGTGACGCCAAATACGCACTTCTTGGGGTTTAGTCTAACTTTATGCTCCATGAGGCGATCGAGGATCTTGCTTAAGTCGTCGATATGATTTGAGCGCAAGAGAGACTTGGCTAACAAATCATCCATGTAATCTTCCAAAGTTTTATGCATGTAATCATGGAAGATATATGTCATGGCACGTTGGTAGGTGGCACCAACATTTTTAAGGCCAAAAGGCATGACCTTATAACAAAATGTCCCCCAAGGCGTTGTGAACGCCATTTTTAGTTGGTCTTCAGGATTGATACGAATCTGATTGTATCCTGAGAAACCATCCATGAGGGAGAGCATTTCGTGACCTACTGTAGCGTCTACCAATGCGTCGATGCTCGGTAAGGGGAAATCATCCTTAGGACTCGCTTTGTTTAGATCTCAAAAATTGGTGCATATGCGAATCCTCCCGTCGGGCTTCTTGACGGGAACCATGTTGGACAACCATGGCGGATAATCCACGCAGATGACAAACTGTGCATCCAACAACTTTTGTAATTCATCTTTGACCATCAAGGCCACTTTTGGGTGCATCTTACGTAGTTTTTGCTTTACGGGCTTGATTGTCGGATCAAGCGTTAAATTATGCGTGACTAGTTGCGGGTCTAGTCCTGGCATATCCTTGTATGACCATGCAAAAACCTCCTTTTTCTCTTTGAGAAGGGTAGTGTAGTCGGCTTGCTCTTCGGGGGAAAGACTTACCCCCAGCTTGAGAATCTGTGGATTCATTGGATCTGTGCCGATGTCTACGTCAGTCGTCTCCTCGACTGACATGTGGGATCCGTCCTCCAACTGATGTGGAGTCGGGATCAAATGGATATCATTAGCTGAATTTAGATCTACGCTTGGAACCTCGGGTTCCTCTTCAGCTTGAAAAATACCCTGAGTTGTCCTTGGGGTAAAATGAGGCATTTCACCGAAAGGCCAGTACTCTGATGGTAACATAGGTGAATTGACGCGATCCCAGTCGATGGCATCTATGTCTAGATGCAATGACCGTGCTGGATCGGCCGGATTGCGGATGGGTGCGGTCAAATCAATGGAGATCATGTAGATGGAATGAATTGGGTCTCCATTACCGTGGGTATGATAACTTGATTCTTCTAGATGCTCCCTATACTCTGGATCTGGTTCTAGGGGAACGGGCACGAATGGATCGGCCCTATGTGCAAAAAGGAGGACAGGGTCTTCCCTTGGCACTGTTGTCATGATAGGGTCTCGGGGTGGACGGTGCTCATCGTGAATTTGGAGCCATGGATCTAACACTAGGTCCCACCCCGCTGGGTCTACCCACCATTCATGCCCTAACCTTATGCCCATCTGTCCCATTAGATCTTCATGAGTTAAAGGGCGGTGATGCCGTCGCGCATGTCTGAGATAGTCCATCTCAGTCTCATCTTCTGAATCACTTTCGGAGATCCAAAAATGTTCATTCGGTTCAGCAATTGTTACTTGCGACATTGAGGGTTCTCCTTGTTCCAGCAAATTGATCTGGTCCCATTGCGGTTGCTCCACTTTCGGTGGAGGGACCTGATTCTCTTGACACTGTATTGATTCAACTGGAACCTCTAAGGGGAACAGCTTCAAAAAGATATCCGGACATCGTTGATGTTTTCTTTGGGGATTAGTGTCCGAACCTTCACCTCTTTCTATCAAAGGAGAGGGATTACTGCTGTTGCCAAGGGTGTTGGTTGACCATGGGAGGTAATCTCCCAATGTAAAGTCTGTATTTGGGTTGGCATAGAGATCGGGTGCCAATCCCCCCTTGTTGCCTATTTCTAGGCCTTGCATATTTTCTACCAAGATGTCTAAGGGCAGGGGGTGGTTGAACCCTACTCCTGACTTATCATATGGCATCTGATATCTTGGTTGGCAAAGGACCCGCATCCCTTGCTCATATCTGCCTAGCCCGTATCCATGCCAATTGCATTGGTCAAGATATCTTAGAGCAAAATCCGGGTTTGACAGATAGTTGATGTTTTCAACAAAAGGCTCTTCGTCTGCTTCCTTTTTCTTGCATGGTTCAAGACCATGATCAAGGCCCCCATACACAAAATTTGTCTGGTTGGGTGGGTGACCTAGAGGAACAACTGTTCCTATGGGAAGGCAAGGTCTCCCCATATCCTGTACTGATTCTACTGTAGGCGTTGCCACAACATTCTGCACTAAGTACTCCCCCAGGCTTGTACTGGCCATTTCAACAGTGATTGTTGATGCTTGGGAGGGAGGGAACGGGAGTCCTTCCTGAGTCCATTCCATGTTTGGTGGTTTAGGAATCTCAGCTTTCGTAGTGCTAGGTATTTCTTCTGTTGATACCGTTGAAATTGTTGGCAACCCCTCTTCTAAGGGCTGAGCCTCTTCCATGATCTGTTTTCCCTTGTCCTTCTATTTAGCCATGACAGGTGGCATTGGTAATGAAGGAGCAGATGATGAGGATTCACCTGGCTGGGATTTTGGTGATTTGGTCACCAGTGGTGCCTGCGGTATGGGACCCTGTTTAGATGGATTTAACTGGAAATCCAAATGTGTTGAGGGGAGGGTCGATTGAGGCATTAGTTGTACCGCATTGCAATACTTGAAGGGTTCCAAGTCCATCGGGACTACATGTATTTCTCCTTCAAAAGCATACTTTAAGCACTGGTGAGCGATGGAAGGGACACACTTCATGTCCCCTGATCCAAGGCCGCCCTAGCAGTATATTGTAAGCCATCTCGCCTTCCAACACATGGCACAATGTTGGTATTGTCTTTTGTCCTACCTGGACAGGTAGAACAACTGTGTCGACTGTCGAGCATATTGCATCATTGAAAGCTCGCAGTGTGTAGGTGGAGGCTGTGATATGAGAGGCTGGCAACTTCAAATGTTTTAGGGCTGCAGTGGTAATGATGTTACTGGACGAGCCAGTATCTACCAACACTCTCTTGTACGGGATCCCGTTGATCCGTGCAACAACATGCAGGGGTGGATCTGTTGCGTCATTCGATATGCTTTGACTTCATCCTCTCTGAAGGTGATGACCGGCTCAGTACATCGTTTCACATGTCCCACGAAGTTGTTGAAAGAATTTGCTTCGTGAGGTCTGTAATTCGATGGCTTTTAATATTTCCATAAGAGCTTCCCTATGAGGTGTTGATTGTTGAATAAGCTCGTAAATGGACAGCCTAGCCGATGTGGTCCGCAAACTCTGCGTGAGTTTGGTCCGTATCGTGACCTCTGGTCTAGGCGGAGGTGACTGCATAGGGCGTTGTTGAGGCTGTGACGTTGTTGGGACTTCCCTCGTAGCTACCTCAGGGGCAACTGCTAGGTATTTTTTATTCCGTGTCACTATGCTGATCATTCCCACAAATCCTTGCATGGGAAGATTTTGTCGCACCTCATTAACCTGGAGAGGTTTTGCCTGTGCCTCGTGGGCAGGCAAAGGGTCCTTGAATACCCCCATTTGTTGATTGTTTGGCGCTATGGGGTTGTCCACGGCCAATGTTTTATTGTCGATTAAATCTTGGATTAGTCCTCTGAACTTCCAGCATCCATTCAAGTCATGGCCCCTTCGCCTATGAAATCTACAATATAATTCTTCTCTATATCCCTTAGGCTTAGGAGCGTTAGGGTCTATAGTTTGGATCTCTGGAAGGGTGACTAAATTTGCCGCTGACAAGCGGTCAAATAAGGAGTCCCTGGACTCTGTGTAAGGGGTGAATTGTCGCCTAGGGCGACGCTGCTGATTCTGCTCCTATTTCTTATTATCTCTGTCATAACTAGGAGGCACTGCTTGGTAATTGGCCTTTTGGGGCTGCGTTTCTTGCACAGGCTTGGGAACATTTATCGCAACTTGATTAACCGCTGCGGGTTGTGATTGCGTATTCCTAGTCTTAGTGGTTTTATTCCACTCTTTCTTTTTAGGCTTGGCAATTGTGCCCTCGCCTATTTTAATCTCTTCTATAACTCTGGCCTGTGCCAAGGCTTCTTCTAAACTGTCGTATTGTTGCAGCAGCAATAGCCCAGAGATTGATTTTAAGCAACTCCGTGCAAACATCTGAGTGAGATCAGACATAGGGGGATGGTAGGGTAGCCTGGAAAGCAAAGCCCTCCATCGGTTCCCGTATGCTGCTATTGTTTCTTCCTCATATTGCCTGAGGCTGGCCAGATCACTTAGTGATGCCTTCTTCCTTGTGTTGAAAGCAAAACGTTCAAGAAACGCATCTACTAGT
This sequence comes from Wollemia nobilis, assembly GCA_028583015.1. NCBI lineage: Eukaryota > Viridiplantae > Streptophyta > Pinopsida > Araucariales > Araucariaceae > Wollemia > Wollemia nobilis. The sequence goes on from JAQPPZ010001195.1 coordinate 14,104,733, forward strand.
TGATCTAGGTTGTTTATGTTGTGTTTGGGTAATTGTGTGAACCAATCCGAGGCAGGGCCTACGAATGTGGTTATGAATGTTCTAAGCAACAATGCATCATTATCTTGGATGCCGAAGCATTGACTTAGGAACCGTGTGACATGTTCTTGTGCATCCTCTTCACCTTTAAAGACTGCCAATTGAGGCAACTTGAAGTGTTCGGGGTAAAGAGGTGTAGGTACTGAGGGATGCACTGGATGACTGCGGAGTTGACGTAATGTGGGCTTTTGATGCCCAGAAGCTTTTGTCTCCATAGACTCCAAATGCTCTAATAGCGCTTTGTATGCATCGAAAGATTTTATTTCTTCCTCTTTTGTTTGCTCCCATTGTGAATTATGGGAGACTGGAGGCCTATGGGGGGGTGGCCGAGTGGCAGCCCTCCCGCCTTGATGGGGCATTTTGGCCCGTTCTATTTTTGGTTCGTACTCCTCATAAACTTCTTGAGGAGTCTCTGGGCGAGACCTATGACCTTGATTGAGTCCCCGTTGAGGGTACCCAGCATTGTTGCGGGGAGTGGCCTCCCTCTCAGGTCTATAAGGTCTCGGAGGCAAAGCTTGACGAGGTCGCGGAGACCTGTCCTGCACCAAAGGATTGTGCCTCTCATATTGTTCCTCTCTGTGGGTGCGAGGGGTTGGCACCCGCTCAGGTAGTTTATATCGCAACTCATCCGCTTCGCGCTGCATGCGCTCTTTATTCAAGCGGTATAAGTACTCTAATTCCTGATGACCTTGCTCAAGCTGTGTGATTTGGGCTTGGCGGGCAGCATGTCTGGCGACTGCTGGGTCAACTTGGTCTGCCCTCTTTTGCTGAGGAGGCTTGAATGTTTTTCCTATGTGTTTGCCTCGATCTTGATGATCTAAAATTTCAATGGGTCGCTTCCCTCTGTCGAGGTAGGCGCCATTTACTTGAGGCTCCGGCCTCGATGTGTGATCATGATACCTAGCAGGTGCAGAAACGCAAGGTTCCCGCGCGGTATGTTGTTCTCGAGGAATGCGATAATCTTCCTCGTACTCTCTTTCATGGGTGTGAAAGGGGCGGGCGGAGTGAGCTTGCCCTGTGTAAAGAGCCCTGCGCTCTGGATTTTGTCTTTCTGTTCGAATGTGAGGCAAAGAAGAGGTACCATATCCACGTTGTCTCTCCTCATGGGCACTATGCCACTCTAGCGCTTCATCGCGCTGCGGCCACTCAGATCTAGCCTCAAGAGGCGGTTGTCTACTTATATTGAGATCTACATGTAAAGCATCTTCCCGAAAGGGGTTGTGTTGGATGGGCATACCCCAATGAGGAGGCTCCCAATAATTTCTTTTTGATGGGGCCTGATGTGGACTCTCTTGTAGGCTGGACCGCCAAGGCGGTATGGCCAAGTCCTCAGGGCTAAAGCGAAGGCGACTAGCGCCCTCTCTTTGTGCACCTTCCGTAGCGTCCGCCCTTGATTGGGCTTGGCTACGGGTGTACACCATTGTGGTGCTTCTCTACGATCTAAGCAGATTTTATCTCGTTTATGATGATTTTTCTTTTTGTCTACACTAAGCAGAAATGAACACACGCATACACAAAATCGTGATTATCTCTTTTAAGGATTAAATAGTGTGTCCTAAACTGGTTTAGTGCATTTTGATATTTTGTTTTGTTTTTGCAATTTTGGAAGAACGTTTAAATGCATAATGTTGGCTCATATGACTCCCATAAATGGTCGCCCCTTCGATATACCATTGTCGGACCGATATACCAACCTCTCTATATACCCGCCCTTACGAGAGGGAAACTATAGGTACGTGAGAGCAGATGATACGTGGAACATAGGCGGTACGGAAGGGGAATCGCTCTGTTTATGACACCTACCATAGAAGACTTATCCTCGCGTACTGGGAATCACCCCAAGCTACACTCGGTCAGCTTTCGTCAGGATTTACGTCTAGCAACAGTCACGATCGAGGTAATGGATGCAATATCTCAAGCCAAAGTGATAATGGAATCCACCTTTGGTCTTGTTCAAGGGTTGGGGTTTTACGACCAACGCCTTGGTTTAAAATGCCACGTGGTGTGTGGGGTTCATTTTACTTTGCAAAATTTGAAACAGGCAAACGAAAAAGAAACCTTTCCCTAAGCCATACAAAGCTAAAAACCAGAAAACCGAAAAACAAAAAAAATTGACAGAAGCTTAAAAAAAACTCCTACCTCTTCTCTGCCCAACGGGATGTTTCTGATTTGCTCTGAAAAATGCACAGAATTGTACTCGTCCCTGGGTGACGCGAATACCAAAACAATGATCGTCCCTGGGTGAGACGAATATTTTATTCGTCCCGGGGTGAGACGAATAAAATTCTGTAATCGTCACTTGCAGAGACGAATACAGTCCGATGTTAAAAAAAAAAAAAATAGGTACCTGTAAAAAAATAAGCAATTTTTAGATCAGTAATTTAATCTAAAACAAAAACCGTGGACGGAGGTCCCACCGTGATCGCCACTGAAAGCATGAGATTTCGGAAGGAAAAACAATATTAAAGATGTAATGAAAACAGAACTTTGAATCAACCGAATATAGAGGAGAAAAGCAGGAGCACAACCCTTTTATATCAACTTCATCCGGTTACAATACATCTCCTGCCTTTTCAGGGGCTAGGAGTATTAGTCTATCTCGGTTACAATCAAGATTAATATTTCTTCTATCCGCATGCCCACATTTGAAATGGACGGGCCAAAGTATTGCCGCCGCTTGCGTTGATAAATCCTTGCTCCTTGCGGTTCTTCCTGCGATCAGAGAAACACAGAGACGTTGTTAGTAGCACCTGCTGCAAAAGGGTAGAGCGTTAGCTTTAAAAATCAATAAATAATACATTCGAAAGATTCATTAAATTCATGCAACCAAACAACTCTATGCAACCTGCGTTTCTAATGGAAATTCAGAAAAACGTCATCAGATGACCACTGTCCTTAAAACAGTCAACCAACCTACTGTTGAATCAATGTTTTTCCCTACAGGTTAGTGGCGCAACAAAAATGAGAAAAGCGTGATAATATTTGACGAATGTCTAAAGTCGCGATAACATGATAATGTGTTTGATAGCCGATCTAAAACAATCTAAAATGTAATGCTGGAAAGGTATTCGAACAGAAAGTGCACTTTATTTAAACACAGTTACTACGGGATTTATTCAGAAACATCTCAAATTAAATTGAAACTATGAACGTACGTGGGGTGCCCAAGCGGGCCGCCCTGTTAAAAATCTGACTTTGACGCCAATCCACTAGGAATTGGCTCAAAATCTAGGATAAAGTGTTGTCGGCGAATTGGTAGTTCACTGTGGTCGAATGTCTTGTTCGAAGGTCAGACTTACACTTCTGAAACCACCCACCAACCTCTCTTTCACAAGAGATTCTAGATGTGAAGAAGATAAAAATCTAAACTGATGCAATCGGGTCTTTAAATGAACAGCACTTCGTTGTGTTCACCCAAAAATGCTTGGTCCTTTTACATTGCATTGAGCTAGTTCTTATAGAGGATTTCGCCTCTGAAACATTAATGTCAAACCCTAAATCCGTAGGGGCCGCTGAGATTTGATCTTTGTCAGGTGATTTATGAGACATGGCTCGCACTGACATCAGTAGTTATGAGGCATGGCCTCGGATCGGATTTGTTGCTAACACTGCTTGTCTCATTAATGCAGTTGGTGAAGTCCGCCATTCTACAGACCCACGGGGTCTCTTTGAAAAGGGGCACGTAGGGGTGCCACGTGGCGGTCATTCCTTGGATGTGGCGGCCACGCCAAAGTCCGCCTTTGATTGGAGAGGTGTCTGCTTTTAAACGCAAAATGCCGAAGTGTCGCGATATCGCGACGTCGCGATATCGCGACACTTCGGCCGAGGTTCCCCCTTGGGGCCTTAGGTGTCACGATATCGCGACGCGCGATATCGCGACATCTAAGGCCGAGGCTTCCCTCGGGGCCTTAGGTGTCGCGATATCGCGACGCACGATACGCGATATCGCGACATCTAAGGCCGAGGCTTCCCTCGGGGCCTTAGGTGTCGCGATATCGCGACGCGCGATATCGCGACATCTAAGGCCGAGGCTTCCCTCGGGGCCTTAGGTGTCGCGATATCGCGACGTGCGATATCGCGACATCTAAGGCCGAGGCTTCCCTCGGGGCCTTAGGTGTCGCGATATCGCGACGCGCGAAATCGTGACGTCGTGATTTCGTGACATCTAAGGCCAAGGTTCCCTTTTGATTAAGGCTTGTTTGCTCTTGAAGTTTTGCTTAAGGTTTGTTTGAACGAAGGCTTGTTAAAGCGACCAACTTTGCTCTGCCATTTTTTGACCTTCTAAACTACTGTGTGAGTGGCTAGGACCACTGTTTGATCTCTAAGGACCGCCCTGAAAGCTGTGTATGTCAGTGCGATCAGTGTTTGTAGTCACTTAATCGGATTGGTGCTGTTTTAGTGTCTACACCCACCTAATAATGGAGCTTCATATAACATCATAGTTGATCTATTGAGTCTTTTATCTACAAAGAATTGTTCTCCCATTTATATTGAAAGTGTGAAATCAATCAGTTTAAAATAGGTCAAATTAGATAAAATTGACAAATCCACAATATTCATTGGTCTAGAAAATGATGTTGATTCTTTTGTTGACTTCTCCATCATAATCATTAACAAAGCCCTAATCCTAGGTAATACTGCATCAGATACCTCATTTCAGAGTAAAATCCCCAATGCCCAACCCATCATCAGGAGCCCCACAAGAATTGGCCAGTCTAATGGAAGATACATCATGAAAAGAACAAAGAAAAAAGAATGCATAAATTTCAACTGCAATTTGTTTTTCTTTGAAAACATCAAGAATTGAGGGTGTATCCTAGGCCATTCAGAAAAAAACAAAAGGAATTTGCACTCACTCTACATCCTGAGGTTATAAAGTTATTTTTGCAAAATAGGAGCATTGACCTCCTCTCAGTTTTCATGATACTTTATTTTTGCCTCATCACCATCCGTGTCCAGTCGTGGCTATGTTTTTGTTAGTAGAATGTGTTCTTTCTTTGTTTTATCAGTCACTGTAAAATAGTTTCCTTAATGTTGTGTTATTTTATTGTGTTGTTTGTATTGTCTTCTCATTTTGTTATAATATAGCAAAGTATTTCTTATTAAAAAAAATAGTAAATATAAAAAAATGTGGAAAAACAAAAATCCAAAAAAAAAATAGAGTGATGCATTTTGTTAAGCTTCTATTTTTTCTTGAATAATTCTAAGTTTACTGTACACAAGATATCTTAGTTTGATGAATATACATTACTATTGATTCCACCAAAAACAATAAGAAAAAAAGAGATTTATTTTAGATTCTGATGAGGTTTACAATTTTTCAAAATATGAGTGTTTATGCAAAAGTTGTTTGATATGAGATAAAACAGAAGGAAAACAAAGCTGATTGAAACATCATGTCAAAAGCCTCACATTACAAATGATACTTAAGGTGACTTCAAAGGTCCAAAGAACCGAGTTATCTTTGAGAGGGTAGTTGAGCCAAAAATTATTACACTCATATTTTATAGCCAGAAACTAATCCTCAACTCAGGCATACTCGTTGCACAATTTGCTTATATATCCAAGTACTTCTCTCACGAGAAAGAAAAATAAAAAATAAAGTAAAATTGAGTCACTTCCTAAGATATCTTGGAAAACCTCTATCGAGGCTATAGATACTTGACTGGTAGTAGAGTAAAACCAAAATGGGATTAGAAGCAACTTCACTGGGGCTATAGACGTCTAACCGATAGTGGAGCCCTACAAAATGGTGAAAAATTTTAAAGAGTGAAATCACATATTAGGCTTGACTAATTTGCTCAAATATGGCAAAGTTTCGAAAGATTTAGAAATAAAAAAAAATGCACAAACACACACATGTGCAAAAAAATGATGAAACAAGCGACTGTGACAAAATTTGTGTAATAATATCTTATGAATTAGCTAAAACAAGCATTACAATGTTTCAAAATAAAACTCATTGATTTCTAAAATTCTAACCTTTGTTTCCAAATTGAATGAAAAGGGATCTACACTTTTTCGTACTCTATTGAATTTGATATCATGTTGTTCATACAATTTATCAGTATATATATAAAAAAAAGAGCATAAGAAAAGAAAGAAAAGAGGAAGAAAAAGTTGCTTTTATGTAATTCAAGCTTTATTTTGCAGTCAAAAAGTTTTAATTTTTGTTCAATTTCTTTTGCAAATAAAACCATGAGATTTTGTGGTTCTCAAGTTCCTCATGTTTTCAACACCTTGTCCCAGTCAGAGCCTATGTTGGAGCCAAATTTGACTCAACTTTGGAACCCCTAAATTTAAATTTTTGGTTTCAATCAAAATGATAATAATACTGGTTACTTCTTCAATTGGTGTGAAGTATCTTAAATTTTTCATTTTTTGATTTGATAAAATCTAACCTTGGTTTTTAATAATGTGTGTCCCTTTAATAAAACTCCATGGTCTTCAAATAAAGGATATGGCAGGTTATTATTAATCAAATGTTTAAAATCCTAGCTCCGAACCGCGTATAAAAAAAATCTCCCTTAAGCTCATAATCAAATGATAAATCTTTAAGTTCTAAGGTGTGCTAAAATTAGGAGAATAATTCAACATCATGGTCTAGCATCCGAAAGTTTTGAATCTAAAAATGAAGAGCTTAATTAAAATCTCGAAGACATGCACCCCATTTAGCTAACAAATGAGCACCTTAGATTTAATCCAAGGGTCATGCTTGATCCAGATGTAATCGAACGGTTGTGCTCTGATAAGTCAAGAGAAGGTTAAGAAAATGAAATCAATAAGGTTATAACCTAAGGTTATTTTTAATTAAAATCGAGCAAACTCTCATTGATCTAACGACAACGCTTCCTCAAGAAGTAATCCAACGAACGCGCTTTCACGATAAAGTTCGAGGGTTAAGTCAAAGACCAATAATAAATAAAAGGATTAAAACCATGCTACTTTCATAGATCTGGACGGATGCGCTTGATTTTAAAATGATCCAACGACTACGCGTCCTCCAAAGAGTCAAAACTTTAAAGAAGTCAGCATGGGTCAAACTTTGAGTTAAACCATGAGCAATTCCGACGGATCGACCAACAATGCTCAATCAATTTCAAAATCAACGGTTGCACTTGTTTCAATTAAATCACACATTAAAGTCAACATTAAGGGTACGCACCACCTTTGGATTAATCGTCGAGCTAATTAAAAATATCGAACGACAACGCTCGATCGAGATCTGATCTAATGGTGGTGCGCTCAAAAAAGATGCATTAAAAAGTTTAAAGTCCTGAAATATTAATTAAGCTGGTTAAAACAAATTAATAAGGGTCTAATACGTCGGATAATCACCCCTTTTTGGCTTAATAAAAATTAAAATCATGCGTCCTTTGGTAACTAACTCGCATGTTGAACAAGATTGAACGGATGTGATCACCTCCACTTGGATCCAATGGTAGCGCTTGATCCCACCTTGATCCGATGACAACATTTTTCCAAGACATCTAAAGGTTATATTTGCATATTTTTGTCAGATGATTAATTAAATTGTTTTATTAAAAGCTAAAATCATTACATAATCAGGATTAAGGAGGATCTAAGACATTGTTAATGACCCCATTTCTTCCCGATTAACTTTTGTGCATATCTGAAAGATTAAACGGGCACACACAACCATTGTTTGATCTAACAGTGAGAGTATGAAGGGGTAATTAGATCATAAGTGCCTTTGGTTTAATTAAAGTTTATTAAAATTTTCAATTTTTGATTATGTGGGATTAATGCATTAATTAATAATGAGCACGAGGTGAATGATAAAAGTTTTAAGCCTAAGTAATGTTAGTCAGATTATTGCTAACCCTCATGGTTTTCAAGGTTAATCAAGTTAAGTTGGCACATGTTTATATCTTTGGACTAACGACCATGTAGGTCATAAAATATCAACGATATCGCTTGGAGCAAACCAGATCTAATGATTGATGAATATTTGTAGGTGCACACCTCCATGAACAGATCTAATGACAAGTTCCCGAAAATATGATCGGTTTTTATGGTATAAGCCTTATATGGTCTAGGAAAGGTTTAATAAAAATTAAAAGATTTAAAAGTTTATTCGAAGATCAAATTGCTTCTGATATGTTATCCATGGAGATAATGGAAATAGCCTTTAAGGAATAAATAATTTTTTACACATCTAATTAAGAGTTTTAATTTGCCTAAGTTTTCAACAGGAATTATTGAATTAATGATTGTTTTAATTTGACTTTCATCAAGGGCCTAAATTACGAAAGATTTAAATGAAAGAAATGAGCCTAAAGTTTTAATATTAAATTTCATATATGTGCAGTATACTTTGAACTAACCCCCATGCAGGATTCACATGATCTAGAAGAAACATTCACCTCAGAAAATTTATGAATGCACATGTTCAAAACTGCAAGGAAAATAAGAGTGTTTATTTTAAGCATGTTGTCTAAGGTTTGAATGATCTAATAGAAGTGCTTCATAAAAAGTAAATCCGATGACATGCACATTATAAGATGAATTATTTTTATCATCACAAATATAGTAGCAATGACATTGATACCAAAGTACAATTGAAAGCCCAATGACAGAAATACTACAAATTCAGACAATAACTGAGGAAAGAAGTTTTTTCCACATATTGTACAGTGATAAGGAAAAGGTAAAAATGTAAGACTTGATCAAAAATCCTGTAAGAACATTTATCTCAGGTAAAAGCTATACAAGTACAGCCTCCCCCGGTCAATAAAGAGATAGATTATATAGTTTACCTCTCCAAAATTAGGAGATAAATATCTCTTAAGATACAACACAAAAAATAGGATCCTACAGGAAATGAACATAGTAAGGTTTGTTATAACCTTTCATATTGATGCATGGAGGCTCATTTGAAAACAAATAAGAGAACTTCAACAAAATAAAAAAATAAAAGTAACCGTAATATGGGGTCTACAATTGAAGATAAACACACCTATTGAAGAGATAAAAAGCACTAAAATAGGGTAGATTTCAAAAGCGATAAGTCAACCAAAGGATGAGGAAAATACAAAAGGAGAACACTTATCAACAACTGAGATAATTGGTTAATAGAAACAATCAAACTAAAAAAATCCTAGCAAAGTATACAATACGAACAAAAGGAAGTAGTGAAGCACAACTATACTATATCTGAAGGATCAAACCAAAGGGTGACAAGTGTGGGTCTGGGATTGTGCCATAAATAATAGAATCAAGAACTAGTAGCTATAAAAGGAAGCAGACAGGTTCAAATTCTGCATCAAGCAATTAGAGAATAGCATTTTTTCTAAGAGGTATACTTGAGTGCCCTGTTAGTTGTGATGTTGTATCCCCTTCTGTGTCTATTTTACTTTCTCATTTCTTATTCTTCCCTTTGCTTTGCATGATTGTGATAAGAAAGCACTCAAGAAGCTAAGATTATTTCCTACCTTTTTGAGCCTAGGATTCAGAGACTCTGTTGTTACCATATTGGAAAAAGGAGAGTTGGAGAGACCTGTTACATTATTTGAACAGAGTCCTCTTCATTGTATTGATGTATTTCTTTGAGAAAAACAAAGTTAAAAGGCATTTTTCCCGCTCTGCATGTAATATTTTATGAAATCAATACAATTCTGAATTTTATTCCTGTCATATCTTTGTCTCAATACTGTGTGTCACCGTGTAATGGGTTACATTATTTGAACACATTATATATGTTTCTTTCATTGGTTAACTTTTGATTTTATTGCGATATTCGAATGAGATTAAGAACACCATTTTTTATTCTCCTCTTCTTTCTATTTCATATTAAAATTATTGTTAAATTGATATAACAGCCCAATGAATCTAGGCATCGGTCTACATAATGCATAACAAATGGTTGTTTTCATGCTTGGTCATTTTAATACATATAATATAATATAAATATGGAGCATGTAATTACAAATAAAATTTCCAAAAATAAAAAATCAAAAGCAAAATAAATAGTGGTTTTCACCACTCCCTAAATACCTTGCTCAAAGAAAAAAGAATTATACAAAATAGACAGTGTTTTTCATCACTACATATGAGCAAGTATCCCAATAAAACTGAAGAAAATAAGGGAGTATTAACTTGAATCCCTAGAATTGTCAGCATTCGACAAACCATTTAGGTGATTCTCATTATAGGTTTGGTGGATAGCCTACCTGGCAATGACGGTATCCTAATGCATGACGATATGTCTACCACATTAGTTTTGCATGTGTGTAGACCAATGTTTGAATGTGGATGAGCTATCTTTTGGTCACCTACACTACCTAGTGGTCTAATCCAAATAAGTACAAAACCTAGGATCGTGATATCCATAAGGTGATCCTCATTACAGGTTTGGTGGATAGCCTACCTAGCAATTACGGTATCCTTGTGTGTCTCACAAAAATGAACTCACTTTCACACACAGGGATATTGAGTATCTTGGTCATCCTAACGGATACATGCCTTGTCAAAAGTCTTGCATGATTAGTATATAAATTTTGATTAGTTTACTAGAGTTTTTGAGTCTCCTGAAAACATCAAATACATATTATGGCATCCTCTTATTCATTTCGCATTTATGTTAGTTTGTATTTTCATAAATCCATTACATAGTCTCATGACAACATTACACATGAATTGATGAATTCTATACAGTCTATGGTGCTAACATAGTGTGTCCAATCATTAGTCATAGTTCATCATATCAAAGCACTCAATTCATCCATATCATTGTGCATCCATGCATATAGATAATATCAAATCAAATTATAGCAACATATGCATACATGATAGATATCCATCAACATATCATAAAGCAAATAAACACATTGCATACATTTCATAAAGCAATAAAAATGCGAATAAACAAAAAATATCATATATATGTGTGTATATGTATGGGGAAAAAAGATACATCACATCACCTGTAGACTACAATAAAGTGAGTCCTCAGACCCAAAAATCCCCAAAGGTATCCATAAACCCCGTGGTCATCCAAAAAGCCCCAAAGGTATCCATAAAACCTTTGGTCATCCAAAAATCCCCAAAGGTATCCATAAACCCTTTAGTTAAACAAAAAAAAAGCCCCAAAGGCATCTTAAACCATTTTGTCATCCAAAAAGCCCTAGAGGTATCCATAAACCCTTTGGTCATTCAAAAAGTGCCAAAGGTACCCATAAAACTTTTGATCACCCAAAAAATCCCCAAAGGTATCTATAAACCCTTTGGTCAACCCAAAAAAGCCCCAGAGGTATCCATAAATGCTTTGGTCATCCAAAGTACCCCAGAGGTATCCACAAACTCTTTGGTCATCCAAAAATCCCCAAAGGTACTCATAAACCCTTTGTTCAACTCCAAAAAAGCTCTAAAGGTATCCGTACACCCTTTGATCACCCAAAATGCCCCAAAGGTATCCGAAAACCCTTTGGTCAACTCCTAGAAAGCCCCAAAGGTACCCATAAACCCTTTGGTCAAACCAAAAATGCCCTAATAGCATCCATCAAGCCCATTGGTCAAATATATATACATATACATTAATAAAAATCAACGAAAAGGGTACAAAACCCACCAAAAGCAATTCAAATCTGATGGAATTCACTCAGGATCAAGATGAACCCAAATTCTTCATGGATGCATTGCAAAGTCCTTACTTTAATTCCTAAGAAGGCCATTATGGCTGGACCACCCCACGAGAATGAAGTTTTTGACTCTTTTCTTCCATGAAGCCTCAACAAAGTCTCCAAAATCCTCTCAAAATTCTCCATTTTTCAATGAGTAAAACTGAAGGAACCCCAATAAAGTCATATGTGTCAAGCGACTCATTGCTTTTATCACTTGTCACTCCCTCATCGACTCATCACTTGAGGGGTTAGTCATACTTAATAAGTTCATAATTGATGCAGGAGCATCCAGTGGCACCTGATGTAGAGGCATCTAGTAGCAGGAAGGCCACTTCTAAAAAGTTGGCTAAGGAGGAAAAACGTTGCGATTTCGCGACGTGTCACAAAATCGTGATAGAAAAAGGCAAAGAGGGCAAGGAGAAAAACCTATCGTGATATCACGATAGGAAAAATGTTGTGATATCATGACACAATGAGGAGAGAGAAGGTGGGGGCAAAAATGTCGCTATTTCACGACATGTCACGAAATCGCGACCAAAAGCCGCCAGGAGAAAAGGCAGTTGGAAATGTCACGATTTCGCGACATTTCATGAAATCATGACTATTGCGAAATCATGACAAAAATGTAGCAGAAGGGAAAGGCAGTTGGAAATGTCACAATTTCACGACATGTCATGAAATCGTGACTGTCGCGAAATCATGGCAAAAGTGCAGTAGAAGGGAAAGACAGTTGGGAATGTCGCAATTTCGTGACATGTCACAAAATCGTGATCGTTGCAAAATCACGACAAGGAAGCAGCAAAGGGGAGGTAGTGGATGTGTCATGATTTTGTGACATGTCACAAAATCGTGACTCGTGACATCTCGCAAAATCGTGACAAGGAAGTAGCAAAGGAGAGGCAGTGGATGTGTCGCGATTTCGCAACACGTCGCGAAATTGTGACTGTCGTGAAATTGCGACATCGGAGCAGCAACAAAGGGGAGGTAGTGGAAGTGTCGCGATTTCGTGATAGGTCATGAAATTGTGACTGTCATGAAATCACGACCAGAGCAGGCAGGCAAGGGGCACCCGAAGGCAAAGGTCACGATATCATGACATGTCACGATATCGTGACTTGAAGGCAAGGACAGCCAAGATAAAGAGAAGATGTCGTGATATCGCGACACAAAAATAGAAACGAGGACGCAAGGAAATTACGTCGCGATATCATGACATGTCGCGATATCATGATCTCAAAAGAAAGAGAGGGGTAGGATGAGGAAGATGTCGCGATATCGTGACATGTCATGATATCGCGACCCCTGCTACAGTGCAACCGAAGGAAGAAGACAATAGATTTCAAGCGACGATTGTAGAGCAAGGATGACACGTGGCACCAAGGTGCAGTTAAAGTGGGTGATTACCCAGAAGCACGGGAAATGAATAGGATGGGTCGTGTAGGGTAATCTAATAGGGAGCGGCGGTCAGAGTGATCTGACAAGAAGCGACGATGATAGGGGCCGTGCAAAGTGGAGCCATAAATTGGGTTGGTGTCTCGATTTTTTTGGAAGACGTTTCAGAGGGTCGGGGCCTCTATAAAAACCTAGTTTCTGTAATAGGTTAGGGTGGTGGATTGGAGATCGCATGTAGAGATAGAGTTAGAGAAAACCAAGCTAAGTGCTGGTTATTGTAAAGCCTACGGGCTGTTTCTATAAGTGTTTCCAGATTATTGAATGAAATTTTGGAATTCATGGAGTGTGATTTTTTGGTCCCCCATCAGTGGTATCAGAGCTAGAAGATTATGAGTGCACAAAAGATTCATCGAACGTGAGGCAGTTTGTGCCAGGATCTATGGTAGGGTTCTGAGAGAAAGGAGTGAGTTTAGGATCCCTGAGCATGTGAGCAGAGTACCGAAAGTGAGGCAGCCACACCAGGATCGGTTAAGCTTTGTGAGTAAAGCGAAGAAAAATGCCTCCACGAAGAAGCCATGGTGGTGAGGAAGGTATGATGATAATGGAAGAGTTCGAGGTGTTGCAGAGGCAATTTAAAGCCCTGCAAGAGGAGTGGCTCAGAATAAAATTGCAGAGGCAAGTGAAAGCCCTGCAAAGGGAGCTGCACAAACAGCATGAGGATAAACAAGAACGAGGAAGCTAGGGAGAGAGAACTGGTGGGAGAAAATATGGAGTTCATTAGAAGATGAAGCCATTGAAGGCTACAGACAAAGAGGTGTGCAGCAGTGCTAGGATCTCCTGGCAAAAATTTAACTAGCCAAGAGAAGGAGTGCAAGCAAACTACAGACGAGGAAGTATGCAGCAGTGGTAGAATCTATCTGGGAGAAGGTAGAAGTTATTCTGGCTAGAAGAAGGGGTTGGAACAGGCTGTAGAGGCAGATGAATGTCTGGAGGTGCTACAGAAGGTAGTAACCAGACAGTACAAAAGTGAAGATCACTTCTCCACCAACCCCGGGTGTTTGATGCAGGAGCATCTAGTGGCACCTGATGCAGAGGCATCTAGTAGCAGGAAGGCCACTTCTGAAAAGTTGGCTAAGGAGGAAAAACGTCACGATTTCACGACGTGTCACGAAATCACGATAGAAAAAGGCAAAGAGGGTGAGGAGAAAAACCTATCGTGATATCGCGACAGAAAAAGTGTCATGATATCGTGACACGATGAGGAGAGAGAAGGTGAAGGGCAAAAATTTTGTGATTTTGTGACATGTCGTGATTTCATGACATGTCGTGAAATCGTGACTAGAAGCCGCCAGGAGGAAAGGCAGTTGGAAATGTTACAATTTTGTGACATGTCACGAAATCACGATGAAAATGCAGCAGAAGGGAAAGACAGTTGGAAATGTCGTGATTTCGTGACATGTTGCGAAATCGCGACTGTCACAAAATCACGGCAAAAGTGCAGCAAAAGGGAAAGGTAGTTGGGAATGTCACGATTTCGTGACATGTCGCGAAATCGTGACTATCACGAAATCATGACAAGGAAGCAGCAAAGGGGAGGCAGTGGATGTGTCGTGATTTCATGACACATCATGAAATCATGACTATCATGAAATCGCGACATCGGAGCAGCAACAAAGGGGAGGCAGTGGAAGTGTCACAAAATCATGACAGGTCGTGAAATTGCGACAGGTCACGAAATCGTGACTGTCATGAAATCGTGACCAGAGTAGGAAAGCAAGGGGCAACCAAAGGCAAAGGTCACGATATCATGACATGTCATGATATCGCGACTTGAAGGCGAGGAAAGCCAAGAAAGAGAAGACGTCGCAATATCGCGACACAAAAACAAAAACGAGGATGCAAGGAAATTACATTGCAATATCACGACATGTCATGATATCATGACCGCAAAAGAAAGAGAGGGGCAGGATGAGGAATATGTCATGATATCGCGACATGTCATGATATCACAACCCCTGCTACAGTGCAATCGAAGGAACGGTTGTAGAGCAAGGACAACACGTGGCACCAAGGTGCAGTTAAAGCGAGTGATTACCTAGAAGCATGGGAAACAAAGAGGATGGGTCATGTAGGGTAATATGATAGGGAGCGGCGATCAGAGTGATTTGATAAGAAGCGACGATGACAGGGGCCGTGTAGAGTGGAGCCATAAATCGGGTTGGTGTCCTGATTTTTGTGGAAGACATTTCAGAGGGTCGAGGCCTTTATAAAAACCCAGTTTCTATAATAGGTTAGGGTGGTGGATTGGAGATCGCACATAGAGATAGAGTTAGAGAAAACCAAGCCGAGCGCTGGTTATTGTAAAGCCTACGGGCTATTTCTGTAAGTGTTTCCAGATTATTGAATGAAAATTTGGAATTCGTGGAGTGTGATTTTCTGGTCCCCCGTCAATAATCACAATCAATAATTAAACACTCAATAATGCAAATTACGTTTGTTCAATGAATATTTGACAAAGATAATCATGCCCTTGCTTGAGGCAACAAACAAACAATAATTTAAACTAAGCACATAACAGTGCAGGTGAACCTGCCTGTTGGTAACCTCAAAAGTTACCAAAATACTTGGTATTCTCTAACGCCTAGGGTTATAAGTCCCCTGAGCATACCTAGAAGTTGAAGAGAAACCAAGACTAATGTATTTACTGAGTTAGAAGCAAGGATTGAATAATGCATGCTCTTTCCATGATTGGGGCATCTAACATTGGTTAGGTTATTTAATAACCCTAATCATTTAGCATTTTAGTCATCTATTTTTGCTCAGCATTGTGCTACACATAATGCATCTCAAAAAGGGGCATTTGTAGACACTAAAATATGGTCAATCCAATTAGGCGACCAATATAAGGTACAATTAACACCTTATGGCCCCCTTGAGCAAGCCTCAGAGGTTTTACAATGGTCCTAACCACTTTTTGAAGCATTTACCCCACTTTTGGGAAGTTTTGGGGCCTACAGGCATGGCCATACCACCTGGGATGGCCACACATGACCATCCCACCTAGGGACGATCGTGTGTGGTCATACCTGGGTGGGACGACCATGAGATTTGACCCCTAAAATGTCAAAATATGGATAAATGGCACCCAAAAAATACCATTTGCCCTACCTGTTTGACCATGCAAGGTTAAGGGTGCAAAATTCTATGACATGACTCATAAAGAAGGTCAAATTGGGAGATCCTCTTCCCCGTCCAATGCATGCTACCCCGGTGGCCAAGTGGCATCGGTGCCCTACATGCCTATATTCCCAAAGGTCTCATTTTGGATATAAAGTGGATTCATTTTCCACACAAAAAACATAGAGAGAAGTTTTAGGACAAAGCAACGAAGTGCTACTAAGATTTCCTTTCAACCTTTTGTGCTTTCTTTTCCCTCGGAATCTCTACCTAGTGAAGGAGGTTTGTGAGTGAACTAGGAGGCACGTTATGATACCAAAACCAAATAATATAAGTGAGTTTTCACATAAAATTTGATTATAACACTGCCTAGGATGTTATTAACCAATTATTTGAGGAATTGGGGGTAAACTAAGTGCATAACTGGTGGCCGTCCAACCCCAGGATGACCCCTAGCCTGTGATAGTCCCGATCGTCCCAGCCAAGTACGGCTGCAAATCTATGCATGTTTTTTCTTCCCTTATTTTTTAGTTAGATTCTACATTTTAATATGATGCTTCTATAAAAATTCCATGTAATTTGGATCTATATTTAGGGAGATATCGCATTTTTAGTGTTTTGTAGGGTCTCACGCAAGCCTACGATGGTCATTTAGGGAAACACCTACAACTATTGTTTATTATGAAAATCTAACCATATGGGTTGTCTTAGAATATCCCTTTATGTATTATTACCAATTTTGATTTTATTTAGAAGTGTTTTGGTTTAGAAATTGATTGCTTTGGGTTTTGCAAGTTGAGGACGGTCATTGCACTTACGACACGCCATTGAACACAATTTTTGCTATATTTCTAGTGATATCTACCAAAAACCCTCTATTTTACATCCCTACAAAATTTCAAGTCATTTGGAGTTGATTTGATGTATATTCTCATTACTAGCTTTTTGTTGCTTGTGGCGATTGCATGTTTTCCATCATACACACTTGCTACATGACATTTATGATTTCCTTATGTATAGGTGCAGGCTATACAGTGAATTGGGAAGGATCATAGGACATAAAATATAAAAAACACAAGAAAAAACAGCCTTAGCCCACCCACTTTGATTGTGGGCATGAGGGAAGACACTGGATGTGCACCCGAATATCTTGAAGGATTTGATCCTTGGGCACCCAAAACTTGTAACAGTTTTATCAATAATTTGAGCCCTCAAGGGGACATGTTGTAACCTAGATTCGATCCACCTAATTAATAAGAAATTTATTTACTTTGCTGCATTTCTTCTTATTTGCTATCTTTTCCATCTTACTTGCATGCTTCCGATTTGATGCTCATTAAACACATAGGATAGATGTAATTTTTTATCTACCATTAGGTGCACTATTTTTCCCTACTTCAGATAGAGGTATATGAACCAGAGTAAAGGGGATTGATGTCTCTTGTGGATAGAGGTCCATGAACCAGAGCAAAGGGTATTGGTGTCTTTTGTGGATAGAGGTCCATGAACCAGAGCAAAGGGGATTGGTGTCTCCTATGGATAGAGGTCCAAGAACCAGAGTAAATGGGATTGATGTCTCCTATGGACATAGGTCCATGAAATTGAGCATATGGGATTGGTATATCCTTTGGGTTGGTGCCCATAAACATTGTAATAGGGAATTGGTTCCTAAGAGACTTGTTGAGAAAATTTATAAGAAATATTTTCTCCATGGACATAGCCCACATTGGGTGGACATAGCCCACATTGGGTGAACCATGTTAAATATATGTCTCTTATGTGTGTGATGATCTATGCATTGTTTCATTATCGTAATTGATAATGTTGGATAATACGACTTTGGAAATAAAAGTAAATTTTTTTATCTTATACTGTTCACCCCCCCTCTCAATATAAGCTTGTGTTCTTCAATTGGTATCAGAGCGGGTTCCTTCATGAAATCCTAACAACTTGAAGGAAAATATGACAAGAACACACATGGCTCATATGGAAGGGTTTTCATCAAATAAGGCTCCATTGTTTGATGGGACTAACTATACTTTATGGAGTGTAAGGATGAAGAATAATTTTATGGCACATGGATATGATACATGGCAATCTATTGAAAATGGATTTACACCATCTACAACTCCTCCTATAGATGCAAGTTGTAAGAAACCATATGAAGATAATGCCAAGGCAATGAATGCAATTTTTAGTGGGTTATGTGAATTACAATTTGTGAAAGTCATGCAATGTGCTTCAAAAAAAGAAATGTGGGATAATTTACAGAGAACATATGAAGGATATGACAAGGTTAAAATGGAAAAACTTCAAACACACAGAAGGAAGTTTGAAGAATTGAAGATGAAAGATGATGAAGATATTGTTGTGTATCTACTTTGTGTTGATGAGGTTGTCAACACTATTCGTAGACTTGGAGAAAAGATTGAGGAATATACTATTGTTCAAAAAATATTGAGGTCACTCCCTATGAAGTATGATGCAAAGGTTTCAACAATAGAAGAGATGAAGGATATCAAAACTTTAAGCATGGATGATTTACATGGAATTCTTACAGCCTATGATATGAGGATAGAAAAAGAAGAAACATCAAAAAGAGAGGCAACATTCAAAGCTTCAAATAAGGAAAAGAATAAAGAAAAAGAATCAAGTGATGATTCAAGTAGTGAAGAAGAGGCTAACTTTGTGAAGAAATATACTCTTTATGAGTTAAATATTCTCACCAGTTAGGCTAACATGAAGAGTGGTTGTATCCATTGTGCAGGTGGGAAGAAGAATTTTCAAAATATTGAGGGCAGGAAGACCCAAATTCAAAATTTTAGAACCAGGGCAACCTCGACTGTGGTCAACCTCATGGATTTTTTGAGGATGATGAAATCCGTGATTATATTCCTATCAATCTTGTCAGGTTTTGGGGTGATGAACCCCCTGATAAAGGTGATCCCCATGGACCCCCTTATGTTGAGGGTTCTATTCCAGAGAAAGTGTCCTTCGCCAAGGTGGTGGGAAGAGGACAAAAAAGTTTTCCTGACTTCCATTCCATGTTGGAGCCTACTGGGTCAAAAATAAAAATCCCTGATAACCTGATCCAAAAGTATTTGTCCTTTGAATATTTTAATTTAGTTGACAAGCTGATTGGAGGGCATCCCAATATTGAAATCATTCAAAGTTGGGCTCATTCCAAGTGGAAAACTGTTGGGTCCATGGAGATTTTTGGTCTTACTCAAGGTTTCTTTGGGATTCACTTTAGCCATCGTGATGATGCCAGTAGAATTCTTATTGGTGGTCCTTGGTTTCTAGGATTCAAAAGTCTTTTCCTTCGTAAGTGGGATGCTAATTTTGACCCTAAGACTTAGAGTATAAATTTTACCCCTATTTGGGTGCGGCTTCCCAATATTTCCTGGCACTTCTGGCACTTGGATATCCTTTTTTATATTGCTAAGACCATTGGGACTCTAGTTGCTATTGATCATGCTACTTTAGCTTAAACCAGAATGACCTCAACCAGAATCTGTGTCAATACAAATCTTGATTTGAACTTCCAACATTTGTGGAGCTAGAGTACAGTTCTTACTATGGCAAGTAGGCTATTGAATATGAAAACAAGTTGGCCTTTTGCATGGAATGTCACACCCAGGGACATCTTTATAGCTAGTGTCTTGTACTAAAGGCTAAATCTATAGAAGAACCCGCTAAAGTGCTCAAGGATCCCAAACGTCATGCCCAAGTTTGGAAGAAAATTGAGCCAAAATATCCAAATCATAACACTCAAAGTCGAAAGAGCATAGGCCCAAGAAAAGGTTTCAAGCAATCCAAGCAAGGACATCATCAAGTTAATAAATGCATTGTCATTCATGAACCTAAAGATTTTCAACCTCCTCCTAATACTCTGCTTTCAGTAGGAAGGGGTAAACATATTGTCACATCTCCATCCCCATCTTTGAATTCTAGTGAAGAGCTATGTCCTGTTCCCAATAGCCCCAATAAATTTTTAGTTCTGGTTGATTCAACCCTGTTTGATCAAGATAATCAACAAAACATCTAAAATTTTGATATTCATATTCCTCAAAACCTTGATTCTCGCTACAAATTCTGGACCATCCCTTCCTCCTCCTAAGACTTTTAGTCCCTCCAAAATCTCAAATATTCTAATGTCTTCCAATTCTGTAGTCGAGCAAATTGTTCCTTCAAAATTTAGCCCCAAGCAAACTCGTAGTTCCACAAAATATCCAATTGATTGTGGAAGTGAAAAAAAGTAAGGACGACCTTCTGCAAGTGATCAGTGGAAAAATAAAGTCCAGGATGACATTGATAATGGCATCCAAAAAGCTTTAGTTCCCCTTGTTAACTCTCAAGTCAAGGATGAACCAAAAGGCACCAAACCTCCCCAAACCGTTGGTAAGGGAGGCAAGAAATCCTCCAAGGTTTCCAAATGAAGCTCCTCTCATGGAATGTGAGAGGTATGAATGGGCTAACCAAACAAAGGGTTGTTAGCTCATTAAGGAAAGAAATAAGACCCACTATTCTCATTTTACAAGAAACTAAACTTGATCAACACAATTTTGTCTTAGCTGCTAACAAAATCTGGAATAGAGGAGAGTTTGCTTTCAATCAAGCTAGAGGTTCATCAGGAGGCCTTTTTTATTTCTGGGATCCAAGAAAGATAGATGGAAAATTGATTCAATCTAGTGAAAGAATCCTCACTGTCATGTTTCAAGATAGAGATACCAATTCCTCTTGGATTCTATCAAACATTTATGCTCCAAACTCTTTATCTAAAAGAGCTCAATTTTGGGATGTCCTTAGTGGCCTCAAATATTCTTTCAACAATGTCCCTTGGATTGTTTTTGGAGATTTCAATTCTCCTCTTTATCCTTTGGACAAATTTGGGGGTTCTGGGTATCCTGAGAAAAGCATGGAAGACTTTCTTGATTTTGTCAACACTAATAATCTCATGGATGTTAAGCTTAAAAATGCAAAGTATACCTAGAGCAATAGAAGATCAGGAAGTCAGCTTATTCAAGTGAAACTGGATAGAATATTTTTATCCCAAGAAGCTATTCAGATCTTTGGGGATGCCAACCTTCTAGCTCTTTCAAAGGTTGGATCTGATCATAGTCCTCTCCTCTTGGATATTCCCAATGATAGTCCTTATAGAAGACCCTTCAGATTTGAATCAATGTGGATCCAGCACCCTGACCTAAGACACAAAATTTCTCAATGGTGGCAATAGGCTGGCCAAGGTTGTCCTTCTTTTTGTCTTGCTCAAAAATTAAAGCATATCAAAGAAAATATTAAAATTTGGAATAAATAAGTCTTTGGGAATTTGTTTGAGATCAAACAATATCTTGAAGATAGAATTCATTCCATTGAGAATAAAATTCAGGTAGGTCAGTGTGACAAACAACTCCGTGATGAGGAGAGAAGCATCCTTGCTGATTATCACAATATTCTGGCTCGTGAAGAAGTATTTTGGAAGTAGAAATCTAGAGCTCTTTGGCTTAAAGAAGGGGATTTGAACACTAAGTTTTTTCATGCTTCCACCATGAGAAATAGAAGCCACAATAGAATCAAAGAGTTAACTAAAAATGATGGTTCTACTACCTCTGATATTCTAGAAATTAGAAATGAGGTTGTTTCTTACTTCACTAACCTTCTTGGTGAGAATAGGCCACCTTCTAACCTTACCCTGAATTCCATGCTTTATCACATTCCTCAGTTGGTTTTAGATGATGCAAATATCAAACTTTTAGCCCCTTTTTTTGATGAGGAGATTCACCAGGCCTTATTTTCAATGCATCCTGACAAAGCTCCTGGCCCTGATGGGTTTCCTCCTAGGTTTTTTCAAACCTTCTAGGATATTGTTGGCCCTGAGGTTTGTTCCATTGTTAGAGAATTTCAATCTACAAAATCTATCCCTCATGGATTCAACTCGACTTTTATTTATCTCATTCCAAAAATTTTGAATAGCAAATCCATGACTGACCTCCGACCTATAAGCTTATGGAATGTGGTTTAAAAAATTCTTACTAAGGCTATTGCTTCCAGATTGAGGGATATCCTTCCTTCTATTATTGATCCTTGTCAAGGAAGCTTTGTTCAAGGTAGGTCCATCCTTGATGGAGTCATTACTATTCATGAAGCACTCCATTCTATCCATCTGGCCAAAAAATCTGCTTTTGTTTTAAAATTGGACATGAATAAAGCCTATGATAGACTTAATTGGGATTTCCTTATTTTAGTCCTCCTGAAGTTTGGATTTCATCTTGATTGGGTTGATTTAATTAAAGGGTGCATATCCACTCCATGGTTTTTAGTTCTTGTTAATGGATCCACTGTCGGTTATTTTCCAAGCAATAGAGGCATTCATCAAGGAGATCCCATATCTCCTTTGCTATTCATAATAGCTATTGAAGCTTTAGGTAGAACTATCAAGGCAACTTGTAATCTCAACCTTATTTTAGGAATAAAAGCAACCTCTCAAACTAGACCAGTTTCTCATCAGTAGTTTGTGGATGACACAATTATTTCTTCTAATGCATCTGTCTTTGAGGCCAGGGTTATCAAGCATATTTTATTGTTATATGAAGATGCTGCTGGGCAAAAGGTTAATTTCCACAAAAGCAAGATCTATTTTCTAAATACTTTGATTCAAATACAAAGTAAGATTTTTTCCATTATTGAATGTCCAATATCATCCCTTCCTACTATTTATTTAGGACTACCCCTATTCATAGGGCAACCTACTACCTCAATGTGGAATAATGTGATCAAAATATTGCAAAATAAATTGGTTGGTTGGAAAGGAAATATTTTATCTCAAGCTGGTAAGGTTACCCTCATGCAAGATTCTCTCTAGAGTATTCCTATCTACTTTATGTTTATATTCAAAGTCTTGGTAGGGGTTTGCAATAAAATTGAACAAATTCAGAAGAATTTCCTATGGTCAAGATCTGAAAATAAAAACTATTTTCACCTTGTAGCCTGGGATAAAGTCTATCGGCCAAAACACTCTAGAGGGATTGGTCTCAAAAGGCTTCATCTCTTAAATTTAGCTCTTCTAGAAAAATAGGCATGGAGGTTAATCTCAAATATTGAGTCTGAATGGATCACCATTGTTAGCTGCAAGTATCTTCAGGAAACTGATTTCTTCAATGTTGTCCCTCCTCTGAGAGGGTCCTTCTTTTGGAAATCAATTTTGCAAGCCAAATCTCTTGTTGAATAGGGCCTCATATGGATATTAGGGAATGGGAAACAAATTGATTTTTGGAATGATAAATGGCTTCTTAATGAGCCACTAATGAATAATCCCCATTTGGCTATCCTTAAAGGATATACTGATATTGTTTTTGGTCCTAAAGTCTCAAGTTTCATCTACTCCCAGGCTAATAGGAAGAGATGGAAGGCTTATCTGTAGTCAAGCTTTCCTCGAGGAGTCTAGAGAATTGCAGTTTCTCCTTAGTTCCTCCATCATTCCTTCTGGGAACTCTCATGATCAACTTTTTTGGGAATTTACTGAAAGTGGAGATTTTTCTATAAAGTCAACCTATCAGCTTCTCTTGCCTCATGATGTACCTTCATTTCCTTTTAACCTTGTCTGGCCTAAGCTTATGATTCCTAAGATTACCATTTTTTCTTGGGTAGCCATCCAGGAAAATATCCTTACTATAGATAATTTGTTGAAAAGAGGCCTACCCATTCCCAACAGATGTTTCCTCTATTTGTCTGCTTGGGAATCCCCCCATCACTTATTTCTTGCTTACCCTTTCTCATCCACTATCCTCAATAAATTGTTAGACCTTTTCCACATATCTTGGGTTGAACCATGTTCTATCTCTAATATTTTCATCCAATGGCCTAATACTTTTTGTAATATTCATATTAAATCATTATGGCAATTTTATCTGCATCATTTTTTGTGGTAAATCTGGTTGGAAAGAAATCGCAAAGTTTTTTCCAGCTCATTGCAAAGCCCAGATTATGTCTTGAATAAAATTATTTCCTTTGCCACTAAAAATGCCTCCCTTTGTCCTCTGCCTTCTCATCTTGCTTCTCGTTTTGAGGTTTCTTTGGGGCTATCTCTTAATTTTTCTATCATGGATAATACTCAGATTCTACCTTCCAATAATAGAGCCCATTCCATTTGGACTCCTCCTCCCTCAGGTTGGCTTAAATTGAATGTTGATGGTGCTACTAAGGGCAATCCTGGGTGGGCTGGAGTAGGTGGTATCCTTAGAGACAATAGAGGTAGGGTTATCCTTGCTTTTGTTAAATACTTAGGAATCCAATCAAATTAGGTGGTTGAAGCTCGTGCTATGTGGCATGGCCTAGTTTTGGCTAAAGACTATTCTGATAAACTTTTGGTGGAAGGTGATTCCCTCACCATCATTAATTATTTAAAAAATTCTAAAGCTCCATCCTGGAAGATAAGGAATTGTATTGATGAAGCCAAAATTCTTAGTAAAACCTTCCAGGATATAATTTTTCAGCACACTTTTAGAGAAAATAACAAAGCTGCTGATATTTTGGCAAATATTGGAGCCCAGTCTACAAATTTGATGACGTGGACCACTGGTCTTCCTTAGAATTTGGTACATATCATTGATCAAGAAAAGGTGTCATCAAATGATGCTGACGTGGAGTAAGTCAGCCCCTTTCCTAATGGACCTAATGCTCATGATTCCTAACTGCTTCATTGCTAGTCCCCATGCTACCTTGGTACATGGGTTTCCCATGTTTTTTGGTTTTGTAAACCTTGGTTGTCGGACATTCTCTTTTCTAGGAAATTTTCATGGTGGTTTTTCATGTCTTGATAGTCTCCATATTTTTGTATTCTAACCCCCACTTTCCATGGTCATCACTCCCTACCATTTTTCTGCCATCATGTTCCCCTATCGCCTCATCACCCATTCCCATCTCCTTTCCTTCTTCGTCTATGTTGAGCCTTTTCCTCGTGTCTCACCTCTTGATTTTATTTCCCACTTTACCCTTTCCTTCATGTGGGTGATTGGTTCAGAATTTTACACAATCCTATTAAACATTTGTAATTGCTTTTTCTATCATGAACACCTTGTTTCGTCAGTTTTACTCATCCCCATCCCAATTGACATGCGTGTCGAGATTACCATTGGGATATTTTTGTTCTCGCTCTTTTAGATGTTTATTTTTATACTGGTTAGGCTTTATTTCTTCTCATTTGCTGTCTTCCCCAAGTGCTTATCCATAGGTGTCCCTATCACAATATTATCATGAATTTTTTTGAGCCTTCCATGGTTTGTATGGATGCCATTGCTAAAGGTATCCTCTTGGGCAAGGGTTTCCTCCATTTTTTTCACAAATTTGAAGGGGAAGATCTAGAAATTACCTTGGACTTCATGAAAACAAGGGATAATGTTAGGATCATCATCCATAACAAAACTTATGAAGTTGACATCAAAGTTCTGGTTGAGTTAACTGGCCAACCTGCTAAGGGAAGATCCATAAGAAGAGAAAAGCATAATTGGGATGTCGAGTTGAAATATGTCAAGGATAAGGATATTTGCAGAAAGGCTCATGTGGGGATTCATCATGATGAACTTCCTTTTCCTTGGGGAAGTGTTTTAAAACCTATAATGGAGTTTGTGATAGTTGATGACCCAGATAAGGCTCTCTGTAGTTTTCATTTTGCCTTTTTCAATCATTTTTGTGATGTGAGTGTGGTTAACATTCCTCAATTTTTGTTTAATTCTATTAGCCACACCATTGAACACTGTAGAATGAAGAATGTGTCTGAATTGCCCACTCATCATGGGTTGTTCAATATTTTGTATAAGCATTGGCTAATTCATTGCCCTCAGGGCATCATTGTGACTCCCCCTCCTAAACCAAAGCTGAGCCCCATAAAGCCCAGCTCCTCTCAAACTACGCCGTAATCCTCAGGAACCTTTAGGATTTCTGCTAAGAAGCAAAAAGTGGTAGAAAATATCCATAGATTAAGGAAGAGGCCCAATAGTGAATCACCAGAACCTGAATCTGATCCTGAGCAAAAACCTGTGTGATCCTCTATCCACCTAAAGAATAAAGCCCAACAAAAATAATCCCTTATCATTGAGTCAGAGGATGATGAAAAGGATAACCCTAACCACTGCATGCAGATGTTCATCATCAAGTCTATCTCAAATTACATTTCCCATATTGTCGA
The DNA here is from genome assembly GCA_028583015.1 of Wollemia nobilis. NCBI lineage: Eukaryota > Viridiplantae > Streptophyta > Pinopsida > Araucariales > Araucariaceae > Wollemia > Wollemia nobilis. The sequence continues at coordinate 14,131,205 of JAQPPZ010001195.1, forward strand.
TTTACGTAATGCTCTTAACCTATATTTCTTTAAGAAATCCTTTGCTGACAGTGCGGTTAATGCTCCTGCTGAAGATACAAAGGCTGTTGTTGTTCCTAAGGACATCCCTAGAAAGGGCAAAGATGTTGAAATGGATACTTCCATTGATGAAATCCAAAAGGTTGGTGTTGAACCTAAGGAGGAGGCTTAAGCATTTCTTTCCTTTGTAGGGGGGTTGTTGGTTGCTTTTCTGCCACCTTCTTCATATGTTTCCTATTGTTTTTTATTTTTATTCAAGGGTATATTTTTTTATGGCTTGTTGTAATGGGCACTTCTTGAGGACAGCCTTGGAGGGTTGGTTTTTTTATGTAGTGTATCTTGTTCTAAAACTTTTTGGTATCTGGGCTTCTTCAACATTTTTGTAATCAAGTTTTGGGGCCCTGTTAAAACCTATTCGTAATCTAAATCCTTTAACCGATATTTTTTTTTTTTTGAGAAGAAATAGAAAGGGTCCAAGAAAATACAAAATTATGCAGACTGTGAAATATTTTAGTTGTGGTAACATTGGTCACTATGCAGCTAATTATCCACAAAATAGAGGTAGCAGCAGTGAAGAAGAAAAGGATTACAAGAAAAAGAAGGAAATAAAGTTTTATTATGAAAATAAAAATAGGCATGGTCAAGGCAAGCATGAGAAGAATATTTTTCAAAGGCACAAGAAGATTTTTTATGTTGAAGAAGAAAGCAGTACTTCTAGTGAAAGTGATGAAAGCTTCTTCGATAGTGAAAAGGAAGAAATTCTATTTTTGGTCGTAGAAGAGAATGAAGATGCTCCCATTGTCAAAGACCATGAAGAAGAGAATGGACATGCTCCTATTATAAAAGATCTAGAAAAAGAGAAAAATTCAGAAAATGAAGAAGAAACCATGGTTAACATAGAGGAGGAACTTATTACTGCTCTTGGAGAATTAAAAAGGGTTAGAAAGAACAATTCATAATTGAAGGCTCAAGTTCAAGAGGATGAGAAAAAAAGGTGAAACTTCTACAAGATCTCACTAGCTTAAAATTTAAGGTTGAAGAGGTAAGGAAATTTGAAGAATGTATTGTTGAACAGTTAAAGGCAAAAGATCTAGAATGTGAAAGACTAGAACATGAAGCTGTCATTCTAAGGAAGGGACTTGAAAAAATTAATAATAAGATATATTAGTTTAGGAAAAGCTCAAAATATTTGGATGATATTATAAAAACATAGAGGTCTCCATTTATGAGTATTGGACTTGGCTTTGAGGAAATTCAAGAGGTACAAGAAGAGGAGTCAACCTCAGAAGAAATATAAGCATCAAATAAGGTATTTGAAGAAGAGCCTAAGACCTATATTGATAAGTTGAGAAGTGGTAGTATCAAATAGGAAGTAAACTAAGAATCATAAAGGAACACGAATCATCACAAGAAAAGCAAAGAAAGAACAATGAGATAAAGGCAAGATGAATATCTCTTCCAAGGTTATTGTTTCTCATGTAATCAATTTGGTCATAAAGCTATACATTGCAAGGTTCATGATAAAAATTATTATGGCTTCAACAAGAGAAATTTCACGCTACTTGCATTTTCCAAGGACTACAACATCATGTGTTTCAATTGCAATAATTTTGGTCATAAAGCTATACATGGTAGGGTTTATGGTAATAATTATCACAATTTCACCAAGAATTCATTTGCACCTTTCAAAGACTACAACATCAGGTGTTACAATTGTAATAATTTTGGGCATAGAGAATAGTGGTGTAGAACAAAAATTCTAAAACTTCCAAATACAAGCAAGAAAAAGGATACTCAAAATGTTCAAAGAAGTATGAATTCAAAAGTTTTGAAAAATATTGAAAAACAAGAAGAGCATTTTAATTTGGGAGTTTCACTCCCATCCCATAATTGACCACCTCAAGAAAAGGTGGTGGTGAGGGGGTTGTGCTAAATGTAATATTTTTAGCCCCAAGGATCCCTTTGCCATTGATGTCAAAGGGGGAAAATTTCAATGAGGGGGAGTAGCTTGTCAAGGGAAGAATATTGGGAATTCAGTTGCAATAAAGGAGAAATTTTTTATAGGGTTGCCATCAATTACAAAGGGGAAGATTATTGGAAATATTGAGTATATTGAGTTTTCATCGATGTCAAATGGTGTATGATATTCAAGGAAGAAATATTACTCTAAGGTTGGACATTTATTCAAGGTAAGGTATATCTCAAAGAAAGGAAAATTTTTGTAAGAAAAATATTATAATATTTATTTTAAATATTATAAATAAGGACAAAGAGGTTTAAGAGTTACTTGGAACAAAGGTTTAAAAGAGAAGGCAAGGTTTAAAGGCCAAAGTTAAAAGAGAAGGTAAGATTTAAATGAAGGCCAAGGTTTAAAAGAGCATGTAAGGTTTAAATTAAGGCCAAGGTTTAAAAGAGAAGGTAAGGTTTAAATAAAGGCCAAAGTTTAAAAGAGAAGGTAAGGTTTAAATGAAGGCCAAGGTTTAAAAGAGAAGGTAAGGTTTAATTATTAAAAGAGAAGGCCAAAGATTTAAAAAGATAATATTATAATATTTTTTAAATATTATAATATAAAATAAGGTTTATAAACATTGGTGCCAACGTCTATGAAGATCATAAATAAAATCATGGAATGACTCATCAAAATGCAAAGGAGGGCATATAAATAAGGAGGTAGAGATTTCATTATTCACCCAAGTGCAATACACGAAATAATTTTTAATGTGACTAACAATTTAAATATTGGTAATTCATGTGCGAAGATTGAATTTCCTCCAACGCAAACGTTCGATGAATGAGAAGAGAGAAAAATGTGTTTTTTAGTGGCAGATCTCCAGGGCAAAAAAATTGAATAGTGAAATACCCAACCGATTCCATCCATTGGGGTATCCTAGTCAGATGTCTAACCCTATGTGAGGATGCTACGAAGCAGAGTGGGAAGAGTTTGAAACCCTATGGTACCATTTTTTTTGGTGACAATACTATGAAGGTGTGGAGGTGAAAATATAGTTATTTCCCTTTGATTCTTGAGTTGTGTTGTAGCTGAGTTGGTTGGCTAGGTCATGGTAAGTTGCTACTGCGTAAGAGGTCTAGGGTCGATTCTTGTTGGCTACATTTTGCTTGGCAATGTGGTAATAGTGCTTGATATTTGGAAGCACACGAAGGTTCATGTGTATAAAATCCTTTTTGGTTCTAACCAATGGGCTAACCTATCTAGTCAAGGAGGACATGGGCAAGATGCTGCACCTTGGGAGGTCGAGGGGTCAAATCTCCCTGCGGTTGTGTGAGAGTGTTTTTGGCATTTGAGGTAAGAGAAAAATATTTTATTTTTATTTACAATAGGGAGTCATAAGGTGAAACTTTAATGTTTTATATTCTGCATTAAGAAGGTGATAAAAGGTGTATTATGATTGCTTTGAAAAAGTGTATTTTGTATGGTGTGTGAAGTAGTTGTTATTTGGTATTTTGAAGAAAGGAGAAATAAGGTGTAATTGTGATTAAAGTTTATTGTATGTGGCATATCAAAAAGAGATATAAGGGCTTGAGTAATAAGGAATTATTTCCTAAGCTTTATTGTTATATTTTGATAAGGGTTGTTGAATGAATGACTTGATATTTACTTAAGAAAAGAAAAAGAGATTTGCTAACCTGTTTGTGAAGTGGCAAAAGAAAAGAAAATTATTTTTGTGTTAAGACAGGTTTTTCAAAGCACATCATTATCAAGGCATATTTAGAGGTATGGAGATTTAATTCCTTTCTCAAGGTGGTTTTGATAGAGGAAATTATTTTTGTTGATATATGGTTGGAGATATAAGGAATTATTTTTTGTGCATTAGTGTTGATTGATATTGGGAATATATGTGCAAGGGTTTGAGATCAAAGTTGTGCATTATTGTTGATTTATATTGGGAATATATGTGCAAGGGTTTGATATCAAAGTTGTGCATTATTGTTGAATGATATTGGGAATGAACTTGCAAGGGTTATAACCAATATTGTGAACCAAATATATGCATTAGTTTTGAGTGATATTGGGAATATATTTGCAAGGGATATAGACCAATTTTGTGAAGCAAGTATGTATATTGGTTTTGATTAATTTTGGAAGTACATAAGAAGGTCAACTATCAAGTGCTAGACTAGGGTATTATTTTAAATGCAGTGAATGTGAGACATGTGAAAGCGATATACTTAATGAATATGAGAAGAACATATTGAGTATTTGTAATGCATATCATTCTCTATATGTTCATGAAGAAAAATGATTCTGGGTAGAATATGTCTGAATTAATTTAGTCAAAGAAAACACTTTTGGGAAAGATATATGCAATGGTTTCTATGCAAAAAAATAGGAATGATTAAGTAGGTTTTGTGAGGATTAAGTAGAGTTTTTGAGAAAGGTCTATGACCAGGTTTGAGTAGGATTGTAGAGCAGATTTGAGCAAGTTTGTTTGAAGTATATTTGAGAAGGTTGTTTGAGATTTGAGAAAGTTTTGATGAGCAGATTTGAAAAATGCTTGTGTGTAGGCTTGGAGTAAATTTGACCAAATTTGAGAAAGCCTTATGAGAAGGCTTGGAGTAGATTTGAGTAGTTTGGTGAGAATATTTGAGAAAGCCTTGTGTGTAGGCTTGGAGCAGATTTGAGCAAGCCTTATGTGTAGGCTTGGAGTAGATTTGAGTAGATTTTGTTGAGAATATTTGAGCAAGCCTTGTGAGTAGGCTTGAAGAATATTTGAGCAAAGGAGATTGGTGTCTCCTATGGATAGAGGTCCAATAACCAGAGCAAAGAGGATTGGTGTCTCCTATGGATAGAGATCCACAAACTAGAGCAAAGGGGATTGGTGTCTCCTATGGATAAAGGTCCACAAACCAGAGCAAAGGGGATTGGTGTCTCCTATGGATAGAGGTCCACAAACTAGAGCAAAGAGGATTGGTATCTCCTATGGATAGAGGTCTATGAACTAGAGCAAAGAGGATTGGTGTCTCCTATGGATAGAGGTCCATGAACCAGAGTAAAGGAGATTGGTGTCTCCTATGGATAGAGGTCCATGAACCAGATCAAAGGGGATTGGTGTCTCTTATGGATAGAGGTCCATGGACTAGAGCAAAGGGGATTGGTGTCTCCTATGGACAAAGATCCATGAAATTGAGCATAGGGGATTGGTATCTCCTTTGGGTTGGTGCCCATAAATATTGTAATAGAGAATTGGTTCCCAAGAGACTTGTTGAGAAAATTTATAAGAAATATTTTCTTTGTGGACATAGCCCACATTGGGTGAACCATGTTAAATCTATGTATCTTATGTGTGTGATGATTTATGTATTGTTTAATTATTGTAATTGATAATATTGGATAATACTTCTTTGGAAATAAAAGTAAAAAGTTTTATCTTATACTGTTCACCCCCCTCTTAGTATAAGCTTGTGTTCTTCAATCAGAGCCCCATTTTAGTTAAGCCATTTTACATCTCACTAAGGTATACATCAGACTATGGGGACCAATATGTTATTCATAATTGCATGCTTGATAGTGGTGCTTCCATCAATGTAATTTTAAAACAAGTAGTTGATCTGTTAGGCTTGATTTATCAGAAAGAGCACCCTCCTATTTTATCATGGATAATATGAGAGTACCTTATGTAGGCATTATCACTGGACTTCTTGTCCATCTTGAAAAATATCCTAACAAATGAGTGATGATGGATGTTTCAGTTGTATATGTGGATCCTTTCTTTTCCATATTACTCTCTAGGCATTGGGTAGAGCAACTAGGTGGTACTATTTAGTTGTATTGGTCATATGCCACTATTCTAATGCAGGGTAAGGAAAAAATGATATTGAAAAGAGAACCCTTCAATATGTATTCAGTTGAATTTAGATATCCTAAAGATAATATGCTTAATATCATGAATTATGTTGAGGAAAAAGACATGGGGGTTTACTCTATCTAGCATTATCCTTTCTTGTTGGAAACACCTAATGCTCAAAATATGGATCCAAAACTAAAGGCTGAAGTAGATGCATAAATTGATAGAATTTTTACTTTTGAGTTATGGACTATGACCTTTGATGGGGTAAAATCTAAAATAGAAGCATGAGCTGGAGTATTGTTGACAGACATCAATGGCAACTATCTTGGTATACCATACATGTTATAATTTTCTTGTACAAATAATGTTGTAGAGTATGAAGCTTTATTGCTAGGGCTAAGGAAAGCCAAGGAATTGGGTATTAATTACCTCAAAGTTAGTGGGGATTCTAAGCTAATAATTCAACAGATCAAAGGAAGATATCAAATAAAGCACCCTAGATTAAAGCAATATAAGTAGACAATGTTGGATGAAATAGATAGATTTTTGGATTTTGATCTGCAATTTATTCCTAGAGCACAGAATCACAATGCTAATCTATTGGCCATTAATGCTTTTGGAGTAGAAAACCTTGAGATAGACACTTGGTTTATGGAAAGGTTCCCAACTATATCTATTTATAAGCCATTTGTCCTAGATAATGTGGTATATTTACAAGTTTTTCATGATGATATACACATTAATGATTTTATGACTATGCAAAATGAGTTTTTATATGTTATTTATGATGAAAGTGATGAAGAAAAACTTAAGGATGTTATTGGAGAGCCTACAAAAGTCATACAACTAAAGACCAACAAGATCCCTAGGGGGTTGGTGTCTTTAGAGAGCTTGTTTGATGACTTTGATAGAGCATATAAAACTTCAGTTCAGGAATCTAAGGTAGATGAAGTTAATATCAGAACAGAGGAAGAGCCCAAGATTGTTAGGATCAATAAAGCTCTATCAAGAAAAGAGAAGCAACAATATATCAATTTTTTGAAAAAGAACATGGATATTTTTTCTTGGAGTTATGAAGATCTGAAGACCTTCAATACAAAGGTAATGACTCACATAATACCCCTTCAGAAAGATACCAAGCCTTTTAGGTAGAAAAAAAGGAAGTTCAATCCCACTTTGCATCCAATTATGCATAAAGAAGTGCAAAAGTTATTGGATACCAAGATAATCAGGAAGGTGAGATTTTCTACTTGGTTGGAAAACCTGGTTCCATCTAGAAAAAATAATGGTGAGATCAAGCTTTGTGTAGATTTCAAGAATTTGAATAAGAGCTCTCTCAAAGAAAACTATCCACTTCCAAATATGGAGCAATTGCTTCAAGCAGTGGTTGGGTCATCAAGAATGTCTTTATTGGATGGCTTTTTAGGTTACAATCAGATTGTAGTGAATCCAAAAGACAGACACAAAACAACTTTCACTACACCATGGGGAACATTTAAATATCTTAGGATACCCTTTGGATTGATGAATGTAGGGGCAACATTTTAGAGAGCAATGGATGTTGCATTTAAGGGATTGATGTTCAAGATAGTGGTAGTATATCTTGATGACATTACAAGTTTTTCAAAAAATCTTGAAGATCATTTTGCACATCTAACTCAAGTGTTTGATAGGTGCAAGGAGTTTGGCATATCTTTGAATCCTAGAAAATGTGTGTTTGGGGCCACACAAGGTAAATTGCTTGGGCATATTGTTTCAAAATATGAGATTAGCATTGATCCACAAAGAGTAGAAGCCATTGCTAAAATTCCCCCTCCTAAGAATATTAAGGGAGTTAGATCATTATTTGGAAATATTAACTTTATTAGGAGGTTTGTCCTTGATTTTTCTCAGATTTCCAAGCCAATAAATGACATGATCAAGAAAAATGGAGAAATAAGATGGACAGAGGAAAATACTACAACTTTTTAGAAGATCAAAGATGCAATTACTCAGGCTCCAGTATTGAATTGCCCAGATTATTCTAGAGATTTCAAGATCTACTCATATGCCTTAGAACACACTATTGTTGTAGTTCTAGCTCAACAAGATGAAGAGAAAAATGAAAGGCCTATAGCCTTTATGAGCACAGGATTGAAGGGTGCTCAATTGAAATTTTCTTTGTTGGAAAAACAAGCTTATGCATTAATTAGAGCTTTAGATCATTTCAAGTGCATTTTTGGATCCAACAAGGTAATAGCCTGTATCCCTTACATTGTTGTTAAAGATATTTTCACTCAGACTGAACCTTTAGGTAGTCCTGCAAGGTGGATGGCTAAATTGTTGCAGTATGATGTGGAATTCAAAGTAGTACAGATGGTTATAGGATAGGGATTGGCAAAGTATTTGGCTAACAAAGAAGGGGAGGCTATGAATAACACTATTGCAGTAGATGAGCAGCAAGAAGCAAGAGTAGTTGATAATTTTGATTGTAGGTGGTATGATGGCATTATATTTTACCTTCAAAACTTGTCATTTCTAGGAGACATACCCCAAAAAAAAAGAAGGTCTATCAAGAAATTGGCTCAAAGGTATTACATTCAAGAAGGAAGACTGTATTGGAGGCATCCAGATGGTGTGTTGCTTATTTATTTGTATGAGAAAGAGATCACTCAAGTGCTAAAAGAATATCATTCTAGATTTTGTGGGGGTCACTTTGCTCCAAATGCTACTGCTCACAAGATCATGAGAGCTGGTTATTATTGGCCCTCCTTATTTAAGGATGTTTACCAGTTTGTTAGGAGTTGTCATAACTATCATATTTTTGTAGGAAAGAAGAATTTTCCAGCCATACCCCTGAATCCAGTGATTGTGGAAGCTCCTTTTACTCAATGGGGAATAGATCTCATAGGTGAGATTAACCCCAATTCTTTTGGAGGTCATAGGTGGATCATTACAACAACAAACTATTTTACCAAGTGGGTAGAAGTAGCACCTCTCAAGAAATCCACTATAGAAGTGGTCATCAAGTTTTTAGAAGAGCACATATTGACAAGATTTGGGGTTCCAAGGAAGATAGTCACAAAAAATGGTAACTACTTCACTTCTTTTGAGATGATTCAATTTTGTGCTAGGTACAACATAGAGCTTTCTCATTCTACAAATTACTATCCTCAAGGGAATGGTTTAGAAGAATCCTCAAATAAGAATTTGATCACAAGAATCAGAAGAGAATTAGGCAGAAACAAAAGAAGTTGGGATAGTGAGCTAAAGTTTGCTTTATGGGCTGATAGAATATCTATCAAAAGAAGCACAGGAAAATCTCCTTATGAACTAGTATATGGTGAGAATGCTCTATTACCTCCTCAAGTGGAGATTCATGCTTTATATTTGCTTCTTCTAGATCATGATAATCCAAATGTCTTGCAGAGAAGACTTGATCAAATTATGAAGTTGCAGGAAGATAGAAAGGATGCATTAATGAAGATAGCTGAGCAGGCTCACAAAACAATGCAGTTGTTCAATAAGAAAGCCAAGGGTAAACCTTTTTAGGGAGGAGATATAGTGTTGTACTAGGACCCCAAAAATGAAAAGCATGGTGAGAAGGGGAAGTGGGAACCCAAATGGCTTGGCCCCTATCAAATCCTTTAGAATGTAGGCCAACATACTTACAAATTGCAAACTCTAGATGGTACAAAATTTTCAATTCCTATCAATGGCCAACATTTGAAATTGTATCATTCTACACAGAGGGCTTGAGAAGCCTAAAAAAATGTGTGTTTCAGTCTTGTTCTTTCTAGGTGATTAAGGTGTCATTTTTAGGTGATTAAGGTGTTCTTTCTAGGTGATTAAGGTGTCATTTTTAGGTGATTAAGGTGTTCATTTTAGGTGATTAGTTTAGTTTTTGAGTCCTTGTGGTCTACTGGAGATTCTAGAGTTCTCAGGTGATTCATTTTTAAAGAGTATTTTCATCACCTGTCCCAGTTGGAGCCTGTGTTGGATCCTCAAAATCCAACTTGAGTTTACCCCAAATTTTTGAATTTTTGGTGTCCTATGGTCTTTTCAAATTTGCAATACCCACTTGAGTCCTTTCCAATTATTGTAAAATTTTGGTCCTTTTGAAGTCCTGTTTCACCCTCCAAGAGAAATGAAATTTTTTATGTCACCAATGTCAGGCCTTTGTTTTGGTTTTCCTAAGGTCTTTTTGTCAGTAAATGTTTGGCCTAAGGTTGATGTAGGAGCCTATCTTTCAGAGGGCATAACTTTTGATCCGACCGTTGGATCGACTTGAAATTTTATAAGGATTTGGATAATGAGGAGGAAAATGATGTGGATAGGCCACAAAGAGGGCCTATATTGCCATTTTTAGGTCTTTTTGATATTTTTTCGAGCCTTAATTCCTTCATCTAGTGCCCCAAAAATGGATTTTAGTGGTTTTTTTAGAAAAGTCCAAAAAATAATTACTTCTAGACATGGGTAGGTGTTGAGATTTTATAGAAGGCTTAATATGGGTGATACAATTATGGGTTTTAATTTTTAGGGCCATCCGAGATTTTTTGGTGACTTACTAAAAATAGGGTTGTTTTTGGCTAAAAATGGTAAATTTTCCAAAAATAGTAATTTCTTATCTTTAGGGCTTTAAGATGTAGGGTTTTGTTTTAGGGTTTCTCACATTGTAAAAAGGAGGGAAAACCCTAAATCCTAAACTAAAACCCTAAAACCTAAAAATCCTAATCCTGAAAACCCTAAACCTAAAAACCCTAAACCTAAACTCAAAAGCCTAAAATCAAAACCCTAAACCCTAAAATAAATAAAAATAAAAAAATAAAAACCTAAAGGTGATGGAGATAGTGGCTATTATGGATCATTTCCAATTATGGGCCATCATCGAGGTAGTTATAGTTTTTGCAATTATGGACCAAGTGATCAAGCTATTTAAGAGAGTTGCTGCAATAGGAAATATCATCAAGTTTTTGCACAGTAATTTTGTGAGAGGTATACTAGAGTGCCCATCCTTGTTGGTTGTATTTTTCTTTGTGTGTCTTGTCTAGTTACCCATTTTTTCTTCCCCATTATTGTGCAGGTTTTTCTGAGGAGGTGTCTAGTTTACTGAGATCAGTTCCAATGGCTAGGACTAGAAGCTAGGAGGCTCTTTGTTACATCATTTGAACAAAGAGTTGTAGTTCTCTATTGCATCATTTGAATGGAGAACTCATTTGTATTTTCTTAGTGAGATATGATTACACTGATCAGACTCCCATTGTAATGATTTATTGGATAATACAATCCTGCTTCCTCCTTTCAGTAGTTCTATGTGCAATTTTGCTTGTTGTCCTATTTACATGTTACATCATTTGAATGTGTAAATGGTATCTTATTTCACTGGCATGCTTAATCACCTTTGTTGCATTATTTGAATGAATGTGGTTGGCTTAGTTTTATCTTCTCCCTCCTTCTCTCTTCACCATATTTTTAAGTTTGGCTACAATTACCCAATGGATAAGGCATCGATCTACTTTTTGAAGCACTAGCTGGGAGTTACTTCGAAGCTTGGTCAACTTTTATGTTGCAGTTTTATTTTATTTTTGCAAATATGGATGAGCATGAGCATATAAGAAATATTGTAGGCTCACCTCCAGGGTTTCCTTACCCTACTCGATCTATCTAGAGTCTTAGGATAATATTTTCTCGAGTTAAAGAGGTGGATCCACCAGAATCCACAGTGCTGATTGGATCAAGGAAGTCTTGCAACATGACAAATCTATTAAGGGTGTAGGAATTTCCCCCAATAAGAGCCTTTAATGATTCCACTTCCCCTACAATCGGTACAATAGTCCTACCTATCTAGGTTGGGATAAAGACCATACCTACATTGTATCACATCTTAGAAGATGAGAGGAAATACAATATATTATTAGGAAGACCTTGGATGAGGGACATAGAATGTGTGCCATACATAGTGCATCGACTTAAATTCATATACCAAGGTCAAGTGTGTGTGGTTCATAATGATCCTGATACTTTCAAGTACTACAAAATTATCAACAAACCACATGAATATCTTACAACATGCAAATGCCAGAGCATTCATTCAGATAAAATCATAAAAAAATTGACTAAATCTTGCATCAAGCCATCGCCACTAATTGCATATCCACCATCATTGGTAATACCTCCTTACTCCCCTTTTATAACATCAGGATCTTATAAAAGAGAACATTTGAAGGGGTTAGTTAAGAAGACTCATCCACATACTCCTATCAACACAACTCAAGACATCACCTTACCTAATGATGAGGAGAAAATATCAGTTGACATAAATGAGATAGAGCCACTTTGGCAAGTTGATGATCCATCCATAACTTGTCCAAGTGCCAAAGCATCTTCTCATGAGTTTTTGGGAATGATCAATATCAATATAGAGAACCAGGCTTCTCTAGATCAATCGACACAACTAAAAACCCCCTCAGACATGGTTGCTATGTCACGAGTGCTATCGCAATAGAAATTAGTCACTCATAATTCATTTCTCATAGTGCCTTCAGAATATCAAGGATGGGTGTTTCTCCCATGTCAAACTAGGGGTAATCAAGCTGGTATAGTTAAAGACTATAGAGTGGAACAAAAATATGAATAGAGTAACAAACATATGCATGTGGATGCAACTATTAAAATGGATCATCAAGAGATATCCACATTGTCTCAAATAAAGGAGACTAGTGATTTGCATTTACCTAAGGGTTATTTGGCACCCACTATTTTGCCTCATTCGATTGATGATAGTAATCCAAACCCCTCAATAGTGATATATTAAAAATTTGTATCAGTCATGCAACACATGCTAGATCGTTTGGGTAATATAGAGGTACATATGGAGCAACAAAATGATGTGCTATAATTCATCATGTACTAGCTCATGAGCCTAGAGCTATAAAAGAAATCCGCATCCGAGGTCAAACCTCCTTCGGTGTAGCCACAGAAAAATCCTTAGCAAGAGCAAGCACCAAATCAACCATGCCAGTTACCGTGTATTTATACCCCATTACCTGAACCTATGATATCTATTTTCAATCGATTATGTGCCACAAATACCATCACTTTGCTTGAGTTTCATCCTTTAGATCCAAATCGTCTAAAATCCCATGGATATAAGGAGGAGGTATACTATTTATATCATAGATAAAATGGTCATGACATCTACTCATGTCATAGTTTTAAGACCATAATAAAAAACATGCTTGAAATAGATCATATTCGAATTGATAACCAACAAATAAGTATAGTTAGTGATTCATCATCTACACCAAAAAATCAAGGGGAGCCATCCAAGAAAATGAATGAGACACCTTTATCTCAGTAATCACATCAACTATGGCCTCACATCCTCTCCCTCACCAAAACCACCTGCAACATGCTTGGACTCAATTATCTGAGTCCATGACAACAATTTTTAGAGGTTGCAAGAAGCTAAGGCTATAATTTTGCTTGACATAAACCCTTTAGACCCAAATAAAATTAAACCTAAGGGTTATAGGGAGGATCACTCCTACCTTTATCATAAAATAGAGGACCATGACATTCATAATTTTTATGGATTTAAAAACATGGTTCAATATCTCATCGATAGTGGGGATTTGCCCATAGATGATTCACCCATTGTGCCTCAACCTTCCATAATGTAGGCTACAAAATTCCATTTGTGATCCCAAGGTTAATCACATATTTGAAAGCCTAATAAGCCACCTCATCGAGTAGTCATATTTTTTTGACTACTACGACTCTATTTAAAAAAATACACAAGATATATGCATTCACATTATCGTAAGTCAAACCAAGAACACCCAAACCTGGGTCACATGATGAAAGTCTCTTTTGTATCTATAATTGTATAAATAGGTATGACATACACAACTGCTATTCATTCAAGAATGTGGTCAAATAAATGGTAGAACGGAACGAGCTCTACATAGACAGTTCACTCGTTTTACCCTAACAGAACACTGGCACCTCATAAAGTTTTGTGTCCCAATAGGGAGAGTTGATTTCCATCACTCTTCTTAAGCAGACTGATTACATTGTAGTGAACGACATGCACAATGGGGGTCTTCAAGGTAGCACACCTTCCCCACCATCCACATCACAACCAATGAAGCAAAGTGATAAATCTAAAGGTATCACACCTTCCTCACTTTCATCGAGTAGAACACACACTGGGGGTACCTAAGGTAGCATAATTTCCGCCTAAAATCATCAAAAATCCATAAAAAATCAAAAATCAACAAAACATAAAAATATTTACATTTTTTTCATTACATCATATGAATTAAGTTAGTTGCATTGCATTAGGTATTTCCATCCATTGCACATGCATAAGTCATGCTCACATTCTTATGGATGACACCATATTTTTATGCCAATCATACATCCTCAAAATCATCATCATCCATCTTGTGAGTAACTGTGTTTTTTAACCCATCCTTATCAGTTGCTATCAAGTGTATACTAGGGTTTTTCAATCATTCAACCATACCTAGTGATATTTTTAGATTTTCTCGAAATCTACCTTGGATTTCAAAGATGAGGTCTAGTTTTGATAGTACCTTGCATATATCAAAATCCCATCACAATTTAAACATTAATAATCCTAGTTTAAACAAGGAAGGATGACATTACAAAGTGATCCTAGTCACCTTAAGCGAAGGATTTTTTATGAGCACCAAAAATGTTCATTTTATATACATTCTTAAAGGGAATTATTATTGGTTGATTAGCATATGAGATATATTTTTATCTAATGCATATAATTGACAAAAAATCTGGTATTATGCTTAACGGGTGTTTTTAGTGGAAATTGTGTATAAATGCAGGTTTTACTACTAATATGGTGTTTCCCAGTCTACATCCCAAATGAACCAGGCATGCTTCTAGTTAAATGCATCTAAGGTATATGGAGTAGGCACCTTACTTTGGTGCCTTACTCCCATACATGGGAGGCACCTTACTCTGGCACCTTACTCCCATACATGGGGAGGTGCCTTACTCTAGCACCTTACTCCCATATATGGGAGGCACCTTATTGGTGCCTTACTCCTAAACATTGGAAGCGCTTGCATTGGAGACTAAGTCAACATTGATCGGTTGACCGAGAGGCTAAAAGAGGTTGTTGCACGTGAAGACAAAGGGGGATATTTTAATGCATTTTAATAAAGTATTTTTTATTATTATCAACCAATTGGATGGTTGACCTTGTAAAGCTCTTAAAGCATTATTTCTAGGATACATTAGTTTAGGATTTGTTTGTTATGTACACCTAAGGATTCTTTATATGTTTATCCTTTTAGTGAACAAACATGCTTTAAAATAGGGGAATAAAATCTATGTAGAACCAATTGTAACTAATCACATGATGTTATTAAAATAGATTGATTTGTTATTGTAACAATATCTAGCTGCGCATTATATAGAAACATACCAGATGAACAAGGGATCAATGATTAATTTTACACAGATTATTTTATTTTATTATTTGTTTAATTTAATTAAGATTGCAACTCCTCTTATTCGAGCAAGCTCTATGTAGCTATCCGAGTGAACTATCTATGGGAGCTTGGGCCCACTCCCTGTAGTAGTCCTCCCTTGTTTATTTTTGTATTTGTTTTCTATAGATTAGTTTATTTCTTTATTTACTGCTTTATTTAATTTTAGTTGTGTGTGTTTATTTTTCTTGTACATTTATTTTCCTGCACTTTATTTCCAGCATTGTAATTTATTTATTTAATTTTTCTGCACTTAGTTTATTTGGTTTGGTCAAAATCCAAATGCACAAACATCCCCCACCAAACTAAATAAGGTACAAACAGATTCATTTCCCAACACTGCAGGCATATACTGTGTATGACACTTGTAAGTTTACGGACTTACCGGATTGATAATTTATGGAAGATAAATGATTCTTTTTCGAGACATAATTTTTGCTCACCATCTTGGCATCGTTGCCGAGGAGTGTCAAAGCTATAGTGTTATTATTTGCAGGTCACATAAAAAGCCCATTTAAAATCACCTATAGATTTTTTTCCTAAGAAGCGTGAATCTACCAAGGGCCTTTTTATAAGGCCAAAAATAGTTGCCGACATAGTTAGAGCCAAATACCATAGACAATAGTTTAAGTTTACCAGATTATTAGGTAAATACGAGAATGAACCTGATGTACCATAATTAAGTGTAGAAGTAGGAATAAATTATGTTGTTGAAAAAAATAAAAAAATCAGGCAATGAAGGATTTCCATCATGTTTTGAATGGTTTCAAGAAATCAAAGAAATAGCACAACCCAGGTCTGATTGAAAATTTTTAGGGATGTGTTTTTATACAAAAACCATTGGAAAATTATGCCTCTAGGAGCTTTGTTTTAACAATTAAAAATATTTACAGGCTTAATGCTTTGCAAGATATTGGTAAAATATTTTAATGATGCAGGAAAAATGACAAAGATAAATTTAAAATAACATATTTCTATGGAGTATGCTCTTCACTTGCGCTTAAAGTGACCTGGTGAATAAGAAACTGGAACATGTTTTTAAAAGACTACTATGTCCTATTTTATTCAATTTTCTAGCCCGCAGATAGTCATTTGTTGGCCTGCACATTTTACTGTAACGTTGAAAGAGTTTGGTTGTGAGGCCATGAAGGAAAATAATCTTCTCATGCTACAACATATCAAACTAGTTGATCAATAAGGAAATTATTTTTAGAAGACTAGTTTAGATGTAGGCATGGGAGAGACCCCACCTTCATCAATATCCTCAACAACACAATGAACGCTGGTTGCAGTGTTCATGAAAAAATAAATCATCTGCTGAAAAGGCTCCAAAGTTAAGAGCAAATAAAAAATAGAGTTTTATTTTGCTACTTGTTGGAAGAGAGTATCCTCTTTCCCAAGGACTAGCTTGGTCCAGAAGGGAAATGAGAAATCTCCAACCGATAGCTAAAAAAATAGGGGAGGAGCCTAGAAGAAATCAGATGCCAAATGTCTGCATGAAGGCCACATGGTGCCTAAGCACAATAAAAAAATATATGAATGGAGCTCATAGTGGCCAGAAAAAAATAGCACATAAATCTCAATGAGGTGTCTCATGGAAGCATCATAGCTGAACACCCGACACATGTAGATGATGGTGAATGGATTGATTTATCCCCACTCTCAAAAATAGAGGATCACAGTGTTGCTCTAAATTCTACCTGTAAAAGAAATAATTCAGAGTGGAAGATCATTAATATGCATGTGTGTCAGGGCTACTCAATTGAAAACATGATGCATTTAGGAGCACACAGTGAGAAAATGCACAAAGCTATTGTTAATTACGACAATCCATACAATGCATCCAAAGAGTTAGCGCTCTTGGGATATATCAAAATACTGATTAAAATATTTTTTATTTGTGGTGTTGATGATGAGCTAGGTATTTCGAAGTTTGGAGCTGTTGGCTATTGGCTACTATCAATCCTCTAATATGTGTATATGGGACATAAATTTTTCTACGTAGCCTCCACTATTTAATGCATAGTGCCAATATTAAAGTTTTTTTATGACAACATTACATTCAGTTAAAAAAACATGGGAAAAGAAATTGCAGAGAAGAGACAGAGTCTCACTATAGTGGAAGAGAACACCAACTTTGCAAAAGAGATGGTGAGGATCTAAAATCATGGAGAAATATATTGTCACATTGGATAGAGTTAATTATATCCCACAAACAGTTGGGTGGAGAAGACGTTCCAGTACATAGTATAGAAAATTTCTAGGATGGCAATTGACAGACCTCCAGCTTGGCCACCTAAAATTCCCAGCTCACATTGTTGCAGTTGACATTCTGTTCTCTCATGTGGATGATGAAAAAAAAAGAAAAATATGAGACAAGATCTATTTTGGTCATGGCAGAATAGATGAAAAAAAATAGTTAGAATTTTATTAATACCTTTAGTTTAGTTTTTTATGTTTTGCAGGACAACATGAAGTGCGGAGATGTCATACCAACAATTTTTAGAAGTGCCTTAATATACAAGTAGGCACCTTACTATGATGCCTTACTATGGTGGTGTGATGCCTTACTCCGGTGGCACAAAGCCTTACTCTAATGGCACAACGCATTAATCTGGCAGCGCCTTACTCTGGTGGTGTGATGCCTTACTATGGTGGTGTGGTGCCTTACATTGAGACACCTTACTGAGGTAGGCACCTTACTCAATTAGGTGTCTTATTGAGGTAGATACCTTACTGAGGTGCCTTACTGAGATAGGCACCTTACTGAGGTAGGTGTCATATCGAGGTAGGTGCTTTACAGAGGTAGGCACCTTATTGAGGTAGGCTCCAAGCAAGCACCTTGCTCCATCAATAGAGGTATGCACCGCTCAACGTCCATAATCAAAAGTATGCACCGCTTAATGTCTATAAATGAATGGACGTGACGCTCGATGTCCATCAGTGGAGGCACTTGATCACTATTGAGAAAAGAAAAACGCATAAAATATTTCCTGCTTAGCATAAATTTTTCCCTGCTTTCGTGTGTTGTAGTTATTTTTATTTCATAGGGGAAGTGGTCTGATTGTATGAAAAATAGGCATCTTGGGAGACAAGGCCTAAATCGACTCAACATCAATGAACCTGCACATTTTTTTTAGAGGTAGAAACTTGACTATTTCCATTTGAAGGAGAAAGCCCCCATATGGGCATAGACGTGAGTGTTAATTTCCTACAAAGAGGAGAGATACCCATCTCTGTACTTAGATTAAATAGATGCTGATGTGGCACAAGAAATTTTTTGGAGAGCCTGATCAACTATACAACAGTAGGTACATCAATGACTGTTGACTTCTCAATAGTAAGAAGGCACCTTGATGCTCATTTATAGAAATGTGTAACTTCTATGAGAAGCCATTCAAAAAATGGATGGCTGGGAAAGCGAAGAGTACTACAAAGAATTTGTAACTCTTCCTAAAGAAGGGAGTTGCAGATCCATTTTATACCCAGTATTGCTCAAACTTCTTCTCCCTAGATTGGGGGTTCCTGTTAATCAGTATGGGATCTTATATTCGGAGGACTGCAGACCTATTGCATAGAGGGACCTGTTACTAGTGATGAGGGTGTCACCAATTTAAGTGGAGGAGGATTTGGGTGAACTGGTGACAAGGGCATCACCAATTTAAGTGGGGGAGGATTTGGATGAACCTGAATCTCCTGCAAATGAAAAAAAAATAGTGGTAAATTATGGCTGCAGTGCAGTCGTATGAGCAAAAAAGTTTCCCTACCTATTCTCATCACAGATATGGCACTTACTTTCATGAAAAAAATTCCCTGCCATCGCAGTTTTTAGCATACGCACTATTGGCTATGTTTTGGGTGTGCATTACGAGTTTGACTCCTAGAGGAGAAAGAGACCTCATGATTTTTGGTGGTGGTTGTGATTTGGTTATTTACCCATAATTTAATGGCTGATCATGATTGGTTTCAACACTAGAGTAACGAAACTCAGAGGAAGAACATCGATGATTAAAAGTGTAGACAAAAAAGGTAGCTAGAAAAAAAAAATAATTTTTCTAGGAGCACCAACATCACAACAATCTCATATTGCTGGTACATCATGGTTACAAGTAACATGAAGACATTTTGCACAATTAGAATCATACACCTCAGGTTCTACGAAATTCACCCAGGTATGTACTATTTTTTTCGTTAATTATGTGCAGAGTTATTTTAAAAATAATTTCTATGCTAAACTTAGTAGATGCCCTTTAAATTCTCTCCGTCAAACTCTCCCATCAAAGTTCAAGCATATGACATGCCTCGGATATAAAAAAAATTATTACCCCGAAACAATTGAAAAAAAGAGCTACGATATTTGCATGAATAAGATTTGGCCTTGTTTTACTGTTGCATCGTGAGAAATCTGTAATTGGGAGTGCCAAGGACAATGATAGACTTTTAAAAAAAAAACTTTATGTGGCTAACTTTAACTCTTGGACTTTAGTGGATGTGCAGTCTACTGGTTAATAATTACATAGCAGTACCATAGTAATCTGGTCTTGGTGTTTGGATATTGTGATCATGATTTCACTATTTTTTCATAGTGTGATGGTCAACTGTGATGTATTTTTGATTTCTGCTGGTGCAACAATACACAAGAAAAAAAAAATAGTAATGCTCGATAAAAATAGAGCAGCACTTAAAAAAAAATATAGTAGTGCTCAATGAAAAAAATAACAGTGCTTGATAAAATAACAATGCTCCATGAAAGAAAAAAATCAACAACACTCAATGGAGGAAAAACATCAATGCCCAATGAGAAAAAATAGCAGTAGCCACTCTCAAAGGAAGAGAAAAATAGAGCAGTGCTCAATGAAAGAAAAATAAAATAAAATCAAATCAAATTTATTATTCATGGGGCTGTTGTCATGAGGATGTGACAATATTTAGGTATGGAGGATGATGAGCACCAGAAATGCTCATTTTATATACATTCTTAAGGGGCATTATTACTGGTTAATTAGCATATGAGATATATTTTTATTTAACTTATGCATATAATTGATAGAAAATCTGGTATTATGCTTAATGGGTGTTTTTAGTGGAAACTGTGTATAAATGCAAGTTTTACTACTAATATGGTGTTTCCTAGTCTACATCCCAAATGGACCAGGTATGCTTCTATTTAAATGCATCTAAGGTATATGGAGTAGTCGCCTTACTCTGGAGCCTTACTCCCATACATGGGGAGGTGCCTTACTCCCATGTATGGGAGGCACCTTATTGGCGCCTTACTCCCACACATTGGAAGCACTTGCATTGGAGACTAAGTCAACATTGACCGGTTGACCGAGAGGCTAAAAGAGGTTGTTGCACGTGAAGACAAAGGGGGATATTTTAATCATGCATTTTAATAATTTTATTATTATTATTATTTTTTTTTTTTTTTTTTTTTTTTTTTTTTTTTTATTTAGAAGAGCAATGGTTACAATCACGATTTTTAGTAACTACCAGCACAGCTGGTAGGGTTCAAACTATCTACGAAGGCTCCCAGGACTTCCACCGTCTCGGTACATGGTAACCCGGCGTGAGGTTGGTTGACCTTGCAAAGCTCTTAAAGAATTATTTTGAGGATGCATTAGTTTAGGATTTGTTTGTTATGTACACCTAAGGATTATTTATATATTTATCCTTCTAGTGAACGGACATGCTTTAAAATAGGGGAATAAAATTTGTGTAGAACCAATTGGAACTAATCACATTATGTGATTAAAATAGATTGATTTGTTATTGTAACAATATCTGGCTGAGCTTTATATAAATATGCGGGCCAGATGAACAAGGGATCAATGATTAATTTTACACAAAGATTATTTTATTTTATTCTTTGTTTAATTTAATTAAGAGTGCAACTCCTCTTATTCGAGCAAGCTCTATGTAGCTAGCCGAGCGGACTATCTACGGGAGCTTGGGCCCACTCCCTACAGTAGTCCTCCCCTGTTTATTTATGTATTTGTTTTCTATAGATTAGTTTATTGCTTTATTTACTGCTTTATTTAATTTTAGTCGTGTGTTTATTTTTCTTGTACATTTATTTTCCCGCACTTTATTTCCAACATTGTAATTTATTTATTTAATTTTTCCACACTTAGTTTATTTGGTTTGGTTGAATTTCAAATGCACAAAAATCCCCCACCAAACTAAATAAGGTACAAATGGATTTGTTCCCCACACTATAGACATATACTATGCATGACACTCATAAGTTTACGGACTTACCGGATTGATAATTTATGGAAGAGAAATGAATATTTTTCGAGACATGATTTTTGCTCACCAATTTTTCTTGCTCATCCTATCATGCCCATGGTTTGTAATGCTGATTATTGGTAAAAGGACAAGCTCTCCCTACCAAATAAATCTCTTGCTTTTATACAAAATGAGAAAATTCCCAAAACAAAATAAAGCAAAATAAGTAGTGATTTTCATCACTAAGCAAATACCTTGCTCTAAAAGAAAATAAAAAGCAAAATAAACAATGATTATCATAACTAAGCATGAGAAAGTATCCCAAGCAATTAAAAGAAAAAAAAGGGGTAAGATCTTGAATCCCTGGAATCATCAGTATTTGACCACCATGGGGTGATCTTCATTACAACAATAGGTTGAATAAAACTTGCCTGGCAATGGGGTATCCTTACGCATGGTGATATGTCTATCACATTAGTGATATTATTTTGTACAGACCAATGTTATATTATGGATGAGATAGCTTTTGGTGGTTTGTATTTACCTAGTAGTCTAGTCCAACTGTGTCCAAACTTAGGATCATGATGACCATATGGTGATCCTCATTACAAAAATGGGTTGAATAAAATCCTCTTGGAAATGAGGTAGTCTTATGCCTCATCTAATATATTCATTTGCAAACATAGGGATAGTAAATATCTTGGTCTTCTTAACAAGCTTATATCTTTTAGGAGTCTTGTGTAGTCATTATACAACTTTTGATTAATCAAAAAGGGTGTTTAAGTCTCATGGAAAACCTCAAAAATTCCCCTATAGCAACAAATCATCTCATCAATCATGCATAATTTTCCTTATGAATTTTTATTTATTAAGGGGTGTTCATAGAATAGGATAGATACCATATGGATATCAACAATGATATTTATATGGCCAATGACTATTTTATGCATATATTTTAATTTACAAAATATTATAGGGAAAGCCCATACATCCCACATCATCTTATCTCACATACAGATGCTTAAATGATTAATTTTTATGATAAGAGTTACCATTTTTATTCATGATTTTTATACATTTTGTGGTGTCATCCAGTAGTTTGTTATACACATATTAGATTCATTCCTTATGTTTTAAGTGATTAAAGAATACATGTTCATTTGCATTAGATCATCCACATGAAATTAATGCATTACATACATATCATATACTATATCATATTATATAGATTAAATACATGAACAAATGAAACAAATTTAAACATGCATTTAAACATTCGTCATTGCATCCATATAAGCATACATAATAGTGCATCTACATATCTAGATCATAACATCTATCATATAGCTAGTGCATGTCATTAATACATTGCATAACATACAACATAATCACATCATTATCTAAGAATTACATTCATAATTGTATCTCATGAACATAACAACCAAGATATAATACACATAATGAGCCATAAATAAAATATCATATAAATATGTGTGTGTCAAAAAGTACATAGAGGTATAAAGAAGCTCACAGGCTACAACTATGTAGGTCCTCAGACCTTACACTCAAAAATTATATAAGTCATCATGACATATCAAATGGAGCTTGCACCCCTTGAGTCACCTCCACCCTCAACTCCATATCTACACATTTCTGTAAATCGACCACCTACTGATATCTCAGATCAAGCACTTGACCTATGATTGGGCTGCACGGATGACTACCTAGAATCACTATGCTTGCTTCATTAGGAGCCCCCTACTGTAGACCTACCTGGCAGAGTGCCATAACATATCCTAATCTTAGTCTTAAGAGTAGCAATATATACTGCATCTACTGTATGTCACGCCCCCTCCTCTACTAGGAGATCTCACAGCTACCTAATATCTACATCACTACCTAAAGCTACCTACCCTTGAGTGGGTAGAGTGGATGGTGTGACCTAAACCATAGGAGAAATCCCTAGTTGTGTTCTAAGAGCATCAATCTCAACAATTCTAGCATCTACTTAAACTGTCTTGGTCACTAGCTGCATCCGCAAAGTATATATCATAGCCTACACTTAGTCTACCTAATATTGGAGAGTGGTCCTCTCATCCTCATAGCCTTAACATTGCTGGTGCCCTGTACTTAGTTGAATTTGTACAGTAGCGAGAGATGTATCTTGCTCTAATACCCATATTTAGGCTGTCTGTAGCCACATTAATTAATGCACCTGAGCTCGTAGCTATGATACCTCAATATCTGGGGTATCTTCCTCACCCTCATTCTCATCCTAGGGATCATTGATAGTCACTGTTGCCTATCCCCAATAGCCCTCCATCCTACGATTCACTTGTCACCCATCATCATAACCTCCATAAGTTATCGTATCATCCTTAGATCTACCTAGGCTACCACCACCTTGCTATAGTTGAGTAATTCAAGTATCATACTCTACTGTGGTTCCAAGATCCTCTGCACCTGTATTATCTATCATAGAATCTACCTCCTAAGATAATGTTGTCATATGTGGCAATGTAAGATGTATCTTTGCCTTTTGATAATGATAAAGGATTGGCTCCTTTGGCACATCCTATGCAATACCAAACTGGTGAGTGACCTAAGAGTAATGGAAGTACTCTCTCATCCTCTTGTGGTTCCCTACAATCCATCTATCATACCTCACTCAGGACATATATCTTCCTGTCTCCCCCATATAGGATATCCTAGGTAGGGTTTCCATATAATATGACTCGGTTGCAGTCCTATCAGTGATCCAATGTAGTGTATCATATCCCTAGCATGTGAATGGATTTTGTTAACCTCTACCTCTCATGACCATATTGTAGTGTAGCAACACTCCTCCTCTACCAAGGTAGCAATCCCCAATGGTATCCCATTAGGATGATCGATCCTGATGTGTTCCCACCCCTAGATTTGTAGAATTAGGTTGTATCCTACTCTTGTTCACTCCCACTATGTAATATGATATAGATCATCATATATTTGTACCATAAGTGCACTCCCCGTGCCATAATAATATGATGCTCTAGATTACACTATAGCAGGTCCTGAACCATATCTAGGAGGTTCCAAGGGAACCTCATACCTTATGCATCCGATAGCAAAACATTTGATATGATGTGTATAAGAACTGCCTATCATCGATAGAATACATCTTGCTTGAACCAATAATCCACATGCACCCCACCATTCTCAATATTGCCTAGTGCCTATGCAACTCTATCTTGGAAGATGCACTCAAAAATTGTATCCCTCACCATCGTAGGAGAAGGAATAATAGCCCATCCATCTATAGGAATCCTAAAGATATGATATACATCATTCAATATCACCATTATCTCTCTAGCAGGGAGATGGAAAGTTTTCATTTTGCTATCCCATCGATGGGCCAGGACTATGAGATATGATTGGTACGACATCACTGTTGACAATCTCATGATGTATTAGAGGCCAATCACCCCAAACCACTCCCAATCATCATCATCCAGTAGAGGGGTTGTAACTCTATAATTATATTGGCATCTCACCCCCAATATTTTTGAGTCTAACATAAAGCAAGAGGATAATTCAATGCACACAATCATTCATTCATCCCAAAATCCAAAAAAATTAAAAAAAATAACTCGTAAGGTTCTCAACTACTCATTTCATCAACGATCGCCATGGTTGTTGATGGCCACTACCAACAGTTAAATTTTTGATCGTTGGGGTTTGAATCACGTTGCCCATAGTGATAACAGTTCCAAATTACCAAATTGGGCACCACCCTCACCAAAAATAACCATAGGATAGACCCCATGTGAGGTCATTTCCCACCCCAAAATACCCAAAAATTAACACCCTACAACCCTTAAGCTAACCTAGGCTATGCCTAAACTAAGGGGGTGAGGTTAATTACTGATAGTTTAGTGAGGTTAATTTAACTCATTACTTAATGAGGTTCATTTTAAATACATAAATCATGAGGATGAGATGGAGAGGTACCTTATGAGCATCGACTCCATCGCTCATTGAGGCCTCGAGCTGATCCACCATGGTGGTTTGTCTGAATTTTAGTAGTGTGCTATATTAGTTCTTACCTATTTACCCTTAGAGATCACTCTTCCTCAACTACCAACTAGAAATAATTAATTTGCAAAACCCTCAAAATTCCATTTATACTTTACAATTTCTATCATTGCCCATCTTGAGAGCAGTCACAAATTAGGTCAACCCTACCCACCAATGTTGATAGCAGCTAAGAGATTTGCAAATATCTATCACTAATTTTGAAGGCGATCAAGAAAAATTCATAAATGCACTCAATTTCTCACCAAAAGGAGTTTCATATTGGAAAATTAGCATATATACCTGTTCATAATCACCATAAATCACAAATTTTATTAAAAAAAACAAATAACAACAAAATTCATGTGCGTCTTGTATCCAATTATTTACCCTATACACTTGGCGGTTGCAACAACTTGCACTCCATGTAATATAAAAATATGAGTAAATGACCATAAGGCTATTTAAACCAAATTATTATGGATGAATTGAAATATCTTCACTTCAATCCCCAAGAAGGCCATTGCAGTTAGATTGCTCCACGGGAATGAGGCATTCATTTCATTTCTTATTTGAAATTTTATCATATCATTGAACATAGTGATTCATCACATGCTTAAATTGAATTGCTATCATATCATATTGATTTTCTAAGAAGGCCATTATGATCGAACTGCTCCACGAGATAGAGATGTACACTTACTATTAATGGTTAAAATCACAACTGTAATAGGACCTTCCCTACAATAAAATTAATCATCTTGAACTATCCAAATTAGTCATCTTGGTCAAGAAACTTGTCACTTTCATAACTTACCATTTTCCTCATCGACTCGTCACTTGAGGGAGTAGTCATGATAATAACATTCATAATCATAATCAACAATTGAACACTTAATCATGTTAATTGCGTTAATATAGCGAATCATTGCCAAAGACAATCATACCCCTGCTTGGGGAAAAAAACAAGTAAATTTAATTAAAAAAATGCTTGGAATTTTTGAAGCATGAATGAAGGAATGAACCTCTTCATGACTGAACAATGTTCAAGATCAACTAAGCCTAAAGTGAAAGGTTGTACTTGAATCAAGTTCCTTATCGAAGGCAATGATTCCAAGATGCACATCCTTTTCATGATTGGGGTATCTAACATTGACCAAATAAATGAACATAAATCAACCTACAATATGGTATTAGGTTGTCTATTTTTTCTTAGTGTTGTGTTTTCCAACAACGCATATCAAAAGGGGCATTTGTAGACACCTAAAATGTGTCATGTTGAGGAGGCTGCTCATATGGACACCTCTTTAGGCAGTGTGACTCATATTGAATCTTTCCAAGATCCAACAGTGGATCTAACCACTCAAAAAAGGATCCTAGTCCTATTCAACCTTAGCAACTAACATCATCAATGGTGGCCACCATCACCATCGATGATCAGAGTGGTTATGTCCATAGATGCGACTATCGAAATCAATCAATTCTGTAACAAACTCACGCTAAGAGAGCCAAGTAATTTCATTGGAATATAATGAATTCTTGAATGGTTAAAAAAATTGAAGCATCTAAAATCTTCTTCTCAATGGTCCCAACCTACCTAAATTAGGTTCTTGGCTTCACGAAGAAGCTAGGAGGAGAATTTTGGAGTCTATTTAAGGCCCCAAATTTACAAGCAAATTCTAGAATATTTGATGTGAAATTGCCATAGCGGAGCTCTACCAAATTTATGAGTGAATTTACATCACTCAAAGGTGCAATGAAGTGCTAAAAGACTGTGCAATGACATATACCTATCCACCAATGAAAACTACCAAAGCTTGAGGATCAATACCCTGCTGTTCAAACACCAAATTATCATGAAATCGAGCCAATTCCTACCCTAAATCATTTTGCAAGAACACACCAAGAACGTCAACTGAATTGACATTAAAATTGATCATAATCAGACCCAGGTTTGAGAGAGCAGAACTTCTATTCTACAACCACTATTTTTAATAGCGGCTCATAGGTGTTGCCATTGACGTTGATAACGGCTAACAAAGCTCGCTGCTGGTTTTGACATTGGCTATGGTCTAAGTGATCTTTTCTCTTGTCTTAGTCCATAGATTTTACATTCTCTATATTTAATTCATTTTATGACCTAGATCATAAGCATTTATATTTAGTTATACGTATTGTTTTTGCTTTACTTTTAGTATTTTTATGCATCTTGTCATTTCTTTATGTATTTTCTTCATATTTTGCAATAATTATGAAATGGCCTCATCTTGAGAGGCTTGACTCTGGCTATTGATGTTTTGTAGATTTTATTGTGTGCAGGTTCATGCCTTATAAAGAGCATACTATCTTCAAGATCATCTTCAATAGCATCCTAAAGCGAAGGACACCAAATAATCCCTCCTATAATCAATTTGTGGGGATTCTAAAGATCTATTGAAGACACCTATCATTTTGAATGATTGATTGTAATATGTATCAAAACGATTAATCCATCAGAGGGATATTTTGTAACCTTGATGTAAATAAGAATCTACAAATATGAATAAATATGGGCACCATTTATTTCATTTAGTTCTCTTTGCATTTATTATATGATGTATTTTATCATTTTGATTACATATTGCTTTAGGTGTTAGATTTTTAGCTATCTTTTAACTTGCAAAGTTGCCCAACTAGCTCATAAGAGTGAAGTGCTCAAATTCAACTAGTGATTCACTAGAAAATTTGAGTGATTCACTCACTTCCTGGAGTGAATCATCCACTAGCTCATAGAGGGATAAAAATAAAGTAAAAAAAATTAAGCATAATATTTTGAGAGCAATATTTTTGCATGTAGTGGCACACTAACTCATTTTGGAATTCTTTTAATCCTATTAGAGGCCTATTTGGAGGTATGTAACATTTGGAAGTGCATCATTTTGTTAGAGATCATCCCAAATTTTTACATTTACTAGGAATAGTAGTTTGTCACCCATGTAACTCATGGGTAAAATCCTACTATAAATAGGAGCCATGGGATCCATTATAAACAACTTTTAGTCATAATAATTTAAAACTACACTCTATAAAACCCATATTTTTTCTTTATATCTCATGAAAATTGGTAATTCTTTGCATCACCTCAAAGGCACTAACCTCTTGAAGTATAGAATGCATGGTGATTGAGGCATATCCTTTTTTTCCATGTCTATTTCTTAGAAATTTCATACTTGTTTACTGGAAAACAATGATGCTATTCATATTATCTTTCATTGATTTATCACACATTTCCTTGCTATAGTTATGACCATATTTTGATTTAAATCTCTTGTACCCTTAAACTTTAAAATTTATTTTTCATGTATTTTAATTTTTTGCCCTTAAGTTCATATGATTAGTGTAGGTTATCATAGGATTTAGTAAGGGTAGTGGGGTTCCAAACTCAATTTGAAGGTTGGAGGGAGCCACTAGCCCATCATTCCAACCTTGTTGAAACTAGAATTTGGACACATTAGAAGTAAAAAAAATCCCAATTCAACAATAGCATGTTAAAATATGTACATTGAATAAACTAATACCGAAAAAAATAATGAATGTGGCATGGTCCTATTTAGGGATAAGTATACAATATCATGAATAAAATACAACTACACATACACACACATACATTATATGGTCTAACTAGATATATTTGGATAACATATGCCTATGTATGTAAAGAGTGCTTATAAGGAACATCCATATTGTATAATAATGGTGTATAAATTAATGCAATATATGAAATATTAATTAAAAATGATTACAAATAGACTATATTTCATATTTAAAGTGATATTTAAATATCTTATTGGTGTTGATAATTATAATTGTATAGTTTATCCTCTGATAATCTATCAATCTCTATGACATTATCTGCCTATATGCATGTTGATTAATGGTACTAACTAATTATAATAATTGAGCTTGTGTTCTCACTTCCAAAACCTTGAAAAAGGGGAGGTTTAAGTCCCCTTTACCTTTGTATTGAGTTAGCTTACCACTAACCTACACTAATATTACTAATATAGATGCAAAAAAGAAAAGTGGTAAGGTAAGAGTGTAAGAGATAGAATTATAGGTAGAAAACAAAAATATGACTTAAGGTCATAGTGAGTCTAGTGTGTGGTTAGTTGTGCCGTTTAAATAAAACTAAATAAGGATATATCAACATTGTTCATTAAACATACATCTAGTGGGAAAAAGTACTAATAGGGAGGTGAGAAGGTAGTGCTACAAACCCATTAATTCATACACAATATGTCCAATAGAATGAGACATAATTGGGTATAAACACCATTCAAAATTTTCCATTCATTCAAAAAATAGAATTAGAACCATGAAGTCTAGCTCTAATATTCTAAAATTGGCTAAAAAATTATTACAATGAGCCTTGGGCTCTTATTCATAGTAATAAAATTTATCCTAGGTAAAAGTTTATAAATATTGTGAATTACAACAAGATGACAAAATATTGCTTTTGGGCCATTGATTTTTATTTTTCTAGTGGATGGTTTAATGTATTTACACTTTATCAATGAATCGTAGCATTTTGATGGATCATATGTTTGATAGATCACTGCTTCCTTATATTAGTTGTATAGTAGGTTCATTTTTCCTATTTACTAGTTGGTAACTACAAAACATGAAGTGGGAGTTATTATGAACTACAAAATTATTCAATTCCATATATTTTCATAAAAAATCTCCACCTTTCCTACCAATCTTCCTATAAATTATTAGTAAAAGTAGTAGCTTGTACTATATATTTAGTGACTTGCATAGACATCAATCTTGATTTATGGCAAGCCCCAAAATGATCCTTAGTCATTGGGATATAAAGTCAACAAAAAGGTCTTAATCAAAATTATAAAAATTTAACTAACAATATTTTTGGCAAGCGACTGTGTGAGGGTTTCATCTGGGTTGAGCAATAGCGGAGGTGATGGCGAGTGAACGAGCGGTTTTAGGTGATCAGATGGCTTCAGGGGAGCGAGGGGAAGGTGGGAATATGAATTTTCAAATCTCTACAGGTGGATCTACCCCTCAAAACTCATCAGAGATAGGCGATGCATGCGATGGCGAGAAAGTGGGCCCCGATTCAAAACCAGATGGCACGGGGTTTTTAGGGAATGCGGAACCTTTTCGGGGAAAAGACCCTCTGGAAAAATAGAGTGGGGCCCCCAAAGATATTGTTTCCCCCTTGCTCACCTTTGCTAAAAAAGTGAAAGGGTGGGAGAA
This sequence comes from Wollemia nobilis, assembly GCA_028583015.1. Lineage (NCBI taxonomy): Eukaryota > Viridiplantae > Streptophyta > Pinopsida > Araucariales > Araucariaceae > Wollemia > Wollemia nobilis. Next base: position 14,162,085 of record JAQPPZ010001195.1, read on the forward strand.
ATCTGTTTCAAAAAAAGCAATATCAACACCTTACTTCCCAACGGTGAAGATCTGGTTATCCCTGATGAGACCATGACTGAATATATTTTTCTTGAGTCCCACACTCTGGTTGGGAAATTTATTGGAGGTAGACCTGACATGGAGTCCATACGATGGTGGGATTTTTCTAAGTGGAGAACCCTAGGTAACATGGAGTTGGTTGCCCTATCTCGAGGTTTTTTTTCTGATCCACCTTAATAACCAGGATGATGTCTCCCAAATTCTCATAGGTGGGCCCTAGTTTTATGGTCGAAAAAGTCTTTTTCTATGGAAGTGGGGTGAATATTTCAACCCAAAAACTCAAAGTATTAACTACGCTCCTATATGGGTTCATCTTCCAGATCTGCCTATCCAGTTCTGGCATGAAGACATCTTGCATGGCATTGCTAAATCCATTGGAGAATTAGTAGCTATCGATCCTATCACTAAAGCTCGGACTCGCATGATTCATGCAAGAATCTATGTTAATGCAAATTTGGATTCTCAACTGTCGACCCATATTAACCTGGTCTACGACTCATATCGTAGATGCCAGGCTATTGAATATGAGAATAAGCCCACTTTTTGTATTGAGTGCCAGACTCAAGGTCACCTCAAAGCTCAGTGCCTATCTCTCAAACCCTCTAAAGAAATGGCTAGCTCTAGGTCCCATGTTGGGCATCCAGGCGATAGGTTCCAAGGAAAGCAGAACCATGCTAGGCCTTACCAAAAAAGAATCCAAGTTTAGCTACGCTTAAAGGGAAGCAAGTTGTAGTTTTAGATCTGGTGGATGACCAAGCTAAGGTTAGCTCTCCCTTTGCTTACCCTAACAAATTTGGTGTATTAGCTAAAAATTTTATTTCTGAGTCTGCTCCCTTTGATGAAACCCTATTGCATGAGTCTATACCCCTTGGACCCATCACTACTATCCAAGGGGAAACCCACTCCCCATATAGATCTAGACCTTCCCATATTCCTTCTAAACCTCTACCTACCCCCGAAGGGCATATTGAAATTTGTAGTCCTACTCCTATCAATACTGACTCTAAAAGTTGTAACCCTAACTCAACCAAACCTGAGTTCAGCCCTATCAACACCAGAAGTTACAAGAAAGCCTCTATGGATATCGATAGTGAGAAAAAAAGGGAAGACCTTCCATAAATGATCAAAAAAAGAAAGAAACAGATAACGAAATTGCCAATGGCATTCAAAAGACTCTTTTCCAGGACCTTTTCAGTCAGGAGAAAGATGAATAAAAAATATCCAAACCTCCCTTACAATAGTCAAAGGGAGGCAAAAAATTTTCCAAAATTTCTAAATGAGGATCCTCTCATGGAATGTGAGAGGCCTCAATAGTGTTGTCAAGCAGAGACTTGCATGCACTTTGAGGAAGGAATACAGGCCCACTATCATGATTATGCAAGAAACAAATATTGACCAAAACAAAATCCAAAAAATTGCTAAATCTATTTGGAAGAATAGTGATTTCAATTTTAGCCCTGCTCAAGGCACTTCAGGGGGATTAATTTGTCTATGGGATTCCAGTAAAGTTGAAGGTAGAATAATATTTTCATCAGACAGAGTTCTGAACATTCTGTTCCACTACAAAGACAACAATTATTCATGGGTTTTATCCAATGTTTACGCCCCCAACAATCCAACCAGTAGAAATACCTTATGGGATACCTTGAGACACATGAGGAATGCTTTCAAAAATATTTCATGGATCCTTGTTGGAGATTTTAACTCCCCTCTTTTCCCATCAGATAAGCAAGGGGGAAATATCACTCCATCCAGAAGCATTGAATATTTTCATAATTTTGTAACTGATAGTGAATTAATGGACATTCAAATTAAAGGAGCAAAATACACATGGAGCAACAAGAGAGTTGGGGATCAACATATCCAAGTTAAGCTTGATAGATTTTTTCTTTCTCAAGAGGCTATTCCTGTTATGGGTGATGCTAATCTCATTTGTCTCCCGAGAGTTGGCTCTGATCATTGTCCCCTTTTGTTTGAAGTTGACAAAGGCCCCAATTTCAAGATTCCTTTCAGATTCGAAGCCATGTGGATGCAACACCCTGATCTTCATAACCGAATATCTGATTGGTGGTAGCAGGATTTTTTTGGGTCTTTCATTACTCAAGTTTCCCATAAACTCAAGGTTGTCAAGGAAAACCTCAAAATCTGGAACAAGGAAGTTTTTGGCAATATTTTTGAAAGCAAAAAGTAGATTATGGATAAACTAAAAAGCATTGAACAACAAATACAGAATGGCCAGCTGAGTGACCAAATCAGAGTTGAGGAGAAACAACTTTTAGCAGAGTATCATAACATTTTGGGCAAAGAAGAGATGTTCTAGAGGCAGAAATCTAGAGCCCTTTGGCTCAAGGAGGGTGATTCCAATACAAATTTTTTCACGCTTCCACCCTCAGGCACAGAAGTTCAAACAAAATCAGGGAATTGACCAGAGGTGATGGCTCCATTACCAGGGATATTTTTGAAATTTGAGATGAAGCCTCTTCTTTTTTTGAAGATCTCTTGGGTACCCAACCCCAAAATTTTGATCGAGCCAAGAATTAGCTACTCAATCACATTCCTACCCTGGTCACTCCAAAAATGAATTCCTCGCTCATCAAGCCTCTTTCTTCAGATGAGATCAAGCAAGATTTATTCACTATGCACCCTGATAAAGCCCCTGGACCTGATGGTTTCTCCCCCAATTTTTCAAACCTTTTGGGACATTATTGGGCAAGATGTGTGCAAGGCAATCACTGAACTCCAACATGCAAAATCCATCCCCAGAGGTATTAATTCTACCTTCATAGCTCTTGTTCCTAAAGGGCCTATGTGCAAATCTATGGTGGATTTTAGACCCATCAGTTTGTGTAATGTGATTTATAAAATCCTAACCAAAGCTATGGCATCCAGAGTGAAAGAATTTCTTCCCCAAATCATAGATCCCTACCAAGGCAGTTCGGTAAAAGGAATATCTATAACTGATGGTATCATAACTTTGCATGAAGTCCTCCATTCTATCTCCAACAACAAAAAAGTTACCCTGGTCCTTAAAATTGATATGAATAAAGCTTTTGATAGGGTCAATCGAGAGTTCCTACTTGTTATCCTTCTCAAGTTTGGTTTCCATAGAGAGTGGGTCAAACTTATTCAAGGCTGCATTTCTAGCCCCTGGTTCTCAGTGTTAGTCAATGGGTCTATAGTAGGTTACTTCCCAAGCAATAGAGGGCTTAGGCAGGGGGATCCCCTATCACCTATTCTCTTCATTATTCTTGTTGAATCCCTTGGAAGAGCTCTCAAAGCTACTTGCTCGGATGGCATGATATCTGGTATTCAAGTTGCTTCCAACATGAGACCCCTTTCTCATCAGTAGTTCGTAGATGACACTATCTTAGCCACCCATGCTTCAGTTTGGGAAGCAAATTCAATTAAAGGTATTTTAGATCTCTATGAAGAGGTTGTAGGGCAAAAGATAAACTATGCCAAGAGTAAAGTTTTCTTTCTCAATACCCCCTATCTAGATAGGTCAAGATTACTCGTATTCTTTAGTGTGTCATATCTGAGCTTCCCACTATCTATTTAGGGCTTCCCCTATTCACCAGTTGCCCCAAAGAGTCTATGTGGAGCAATGTTATTGAAAGAATCAATAAAAATCTTGTAGGTTGGAAAGGGGCCCTCCTATCCCAAGCAGCAAAAGCCACTCTCACTATGGCCTATCTTCAAAGTATTCCTATTTATTTTATGTCAGTCTTCAAAGCCCTAGTTTCTATCTATAACAAAATTGAATAGATTCAGAAGAGATTCCTTTGGGTAGGTTCAGAGGATAAAAAAAGTTTCATCTGGTCAGCTGGGAAAAGGTTTGCTTACCCAAAAGTCAGGGAGGGTTGGGTCTTAGAAGAATTAGTAATATGAACATGGCACTATTGGCCAAGCAGGCTTGGAAGGTGTTTACCAATTGCAATCTTGAATGGGTTTCCATCATCAATAAAAAATACACTCACATCTAGAATTTTATGGATGAAAATATTCCTAAAGTTGGGTCCACCTTCTAGAAATCAATCCTCCAGACCAGACCTCTTATTCAAAGGGGAACCAGATGGCAGCTTGGAATAGGAAATAGGATAAATTTTTGGTCAGATAGGTGGATCTCCAATCAAATGCTTAGTGAGAACAATGGAGTCTCAGTGGTGCAACCTTTGTTGGATACTCTCATAGGCAGAAAGGTGGCTGATTTCATAGACTCTTCAGTCCAACCCAAAATATGGAAAGAGCTCCACATTGCAAATGTTGATGCCCAAATTTCAAATGTTATCACAGAATTATCAACATTACTGAGGGCAACTATAATTCCATCTGGTATGTCTCATGATACCCCTTTCTGGAAAGAAACTAACTCTGGTATTTTTTCTATCAAATCTGCTCATCTATTGACTTTCACTCCCCAAACTTCTCTCATTCCTTTCAATATAGTTTGGCTTAAACACCTCATACCTAAAGTTGTTATCTTTTCTTGGTTGGCCATCCAAAACAAGATCCTCACTACTGATAATCTCATGAAGAGAGGGATGGTTGTTCCTAATAGATGCCATATTTGCTTGGTGGCCTGGGAATCTATCAACCACATATTTATGGAATGTTCTTTCTTCCACTCTACCATGGATCATCTCATGTCCACCTTTCACATCTCCTAGGCCCAGCCCAACTCCTTGGCTCTTTTTTTCTCCTAGTGGCCCATGCCTTTCAAAAATTCTAGGTTGTCTTCTTTGTGGAAAGTTTATCTCCATCATCTCCTATGGTAGATCTAGCTTGAAAGAAATAGTAGAATCTTTTCAAACACCCTCAAGGACTCTATCTCTATTTCCAACAAATCCATCACCTTTGCTATTGAAAATTCTAAGCTTTTCCCTTGCACCAAACCACCTGAGTCTACCCTTGAGTCCACTCTTTTCAGTTCCCTCAGTATTCCCCATAGTCCCAGCTCTACTCCTTCTAATCCCCATCCCAAAATTGGTGCTCATTGGACTCCTCCTCCTATAGGATGGCTTAAACTTAACTATGATGGTGCTTCTAAAGGAAATTCGGGTGCAACAGGTGTCAGAGGTCTAGTCAAGGATCACAATGGATGACTCATAGTGGCCTATGCTGAGTTTTTGGGCATCCAAACTAACCACTATGCTGAAGCTCATGCATTGTGGAGAGGGCTAGAAGTTCTCAGATATTACAGGGGAAATTTACAAATTGAAGGTGATTCCATGAATGTTACAAACTCTATCATCAATGATAGAATTCCTTCATGGAACGTGCGCACTATTATTCAAGAAGCTAAGGTCTTGATGCAAAATTTTTGCAACACTACAACCTACCATGTGTATCAAGAAGCTAACAAGTCTACTGATTTGCTCACCAATATTGGGGTTAGTCATAGGAATCTATCCATATAGCACCAAAATTTCCCTCAAAATGTTCTTAATGTTGTTATTGTCGACTTGGAAATGCACAACCGACCCTGAGAGGTATGCTCACCTCAAAAAGTCTGATGATGGGAGTGATAGAACTGCTTCTTCGATGGCCATATTCAACTTGGTCCACAACACCATCCTTAGTAGCATCATCAGTGGCATGGATAGCATCAACGCCTCCCTAAAATTGTTGGTCAAGAAACATGGCCAAAAGAGCTCTGTAGCTGAAAAGATTATCGATGATTAGAGTTGGTTTGTTTTGTCTTTCGAGCTCTATTCCCCTGCATGGGAATTTTGGTACTAATATTTTGACCCCTATGTGGGCACTGGTTTGATTTTACTTTATGTTCTCCTTAGCCCCTGTGTGGGCTCTCTCTTTCGATCTTTGTTTTTCTATTAAACAACCCCTGTGTGGGTCTATTTTTTCTCTGGTCTGGTTCATGGAGCGGCTAGGGTGTAGACACCCTATTTTGTGCTTCTCTACGTACTTTTCATCATATGCTTATGTTTCTGGTTTTGGGCACCAGTTAAAACCCATATAATATAATTTCTACCACCTACCAAAAAAATTAAAAAAATTAATCTAACATACTTATCTCTAATTTTATAGAAGGCCCTATAATGTACTCCATTCTCCATCAAAAGGTATCTTCATATTTACCAATTGTGCCTTTGCTACTGCTATATTTTTGTATTCTTCTTGTGGAAATTCCTCATCTATCTTTGGAATGGAATTCATCCATTTTAATAGAGTTTCTAGTTGTGAGATTATTCTAGGGGTGTCATTCATTGCATCTGTTAGATAATTATTATTACATTATTTAGAAAAATAGAATAGAAAAGAAATGGAATAGGAACACCAATTCTATTGAAAATCCAATAGATATATCTATATAAATATATGTACATCCTTTGTTAATGATTTATATATTTGATTATATTTATCTAATGGCAATGGCATCAATGTTTTGAGGATTGTGAATAAGGCCAACAAAGTCCCCAGGGTGTGAATATTTATGTTATGAATGCATGTTTGAAGGTAACTATAATTCAAAGGTTTGAAGGCATGTTGTAACTCAAATGTGCTTATCATTTTTTTCCAACATAATTCAATCCTAAATAAGAGAAGAAGGATTCAATGGATTTCCTTGACACTAAGCCCTTTTTTTCTATCATATTCACTTATAGAAGACACATCTTGAAAAATGCAAATTTTTTGGTGATATGGATATTTTAAAGACATCCTATGAATAACACAAGCTTATATTTAGAGGGGGGTGAACAGTATAAGATCACTTTTTACATTTCTTTCTCAAATAATATTATCCAATATATAAATGGAAATATCAATAGTAGTAATTAAAGCAATGCAAAAATCACCACACACAATAGAGACACCAATTTAACATGGTTCACCTAATGTGGGCTACTCCACGAAGAAAATATTTCACTAAAATTTTCTCAACAAATATCTTGGGAATCCTTCCCTATTATAATGTTTATGGACCTCTGTCCAAAGGAGATACCAATCCCCTAATCAAGTTTTTGGATACCTATCCACAGGAGACACCAATCCCATCAACTGGTTCATGGATCTCTATCCACAGGAGAACTCCTCCTTTTCTATGGCTGGTGATCCTCTAGAAGACTACTGCCTCCACTGCACTAGCTTATGGATCTCTCTCCACTGAAGACTCCTATCCTCACTCAGAAGACCTCTATCCTCACTATCTTGCCTAATGGATCTCTATCCAATGGAGACTATTATCCTATGCTCTATCACCTCCAAAGCTTGCTCTCAAATCTACTCAATCTCTATCTTAAATCTACACTAAACACAGTCATTAAGTCTAGTACAAATTTGCTCAATATCTATCTTAAATTTGCACTAAACATAATCCTTTGATCTAGTATAAATATGCTCAATATCTGTCTCAAATTTGCACTAAACACAATCCTTTGGTCTAGAACGAATCTACTCAATATCTCTGTCTCAAATATGCACTAAATACAATCCTTCGATCTAGCACAAATATGCTCAATCTCTTTCTCTAGTCTGGCACAAATCTGCCCTTAAATTTGCACCAAATTCTATCCTCAAGCCTTAACACAAATCTTGATCCAATCACAAATCAACTCTGCTAGATCTGCCCTAAACCTTAACTCAAGGTTTGAACAAATCAATCAATCAACTCTGCTCTCAAGTTTTCTCAAATACTTGCCTCAAATATATCCATAAGTTCTCTCAAGAACTTGCCCAATCTGCTCAACAAGTCCTCACTAGAACTTGCTCAATCTGCTCAACAAGTCTTCACCAAGACTTACCTCAAATCTACATTGTAAGATTCCACAAAAGCTCACACTAATCTGTCCATAAGTCTTCACCAAGACTTACCTCAAACTTGTTTGTAAAATTCCACAAAAAGCTCACACAAATCTATCCTTAAGCTTTCACAAAAGCTTACTCAACTCTGTCCTTAAGTCCCTTCTAGGAATTACTCAAATATGCTCACTAGCTTTCACAAAAGCTTATTCAAATCAATTGCAAATCTTGCATACAAACTCAACTCAATCTCTCATAGAAAACCTCTTCAATCCCACAAACAAGTTTCACTCAGAATCTTGTTTAACTTACAGAAACATTTAGATAATGGTTAGAGACTCAATATGTTTCACACTCAATCACTTTCAAACTCTCCTTCAAATCAATTTAGAATAAAGAACAATTTATTTCATAGAACTTGAACTATCACTCCAATGCATTCAATCAATAATGCTCAACCAACCATTCATTCAATGAAAAAAAGCTTGCTTATAAACTCTACATAAGTGTTTCACAATGCTTCCAACAACTCGCACTATGGAACTCAAACTTAGACTCAAGATGATTCTAAATTCACATAACAATATACTCATGATATTTTCACAAACCCTAGTTCAAGATAGTTCTCAACTTCACATAACAATGATACTCATGATCTTTCACAAAACCTAGTCATGCACATGAAGACTTACTCAAATATTTCCAACAATGTTTATCAAACAATCTCATATAACAATGATACTCATGATCTTTCACAAATCCTAATCATGCACATGAAGGCTTACTCCAATATTTTCAACAATGCTTATAAAACAATATTTCACTCACAAGGATAATATGCCCATACCTTTTGTTTGATGGATATTTGACCTCAAAATCTATCTCAATTACAATCAACCTCTTTGCCAATCTCAATGGTTAGATATAAAAAATCTACACTCAATTATTTCATTCAAAATCACTTCACCATACAAAATTATTAAATCTCAATTACACCTTATTTCTCCTCCTTTATAAATTCTAACCATCAAAATTAAAATAAAATATTTTAACTTTATTTTCCCTTTTATCTCCCTCAATAACTCATAAACACCTTTTAATTTTTCCACTATGCAATTTCTAAATTATCAAAACCTTGGGCAAAATAAAATATTTCCACACTATGCAATTTCGGATTATCAAAACCTTGGCAAATAATAATGTGAGTGCATACCTTTTATTAAACCAACAAAACACCTTCGACAATATTCGAACACCCAACCTTGCCTCACCAAGTGCCTTAGCACAAAGCACGTCCATCACTTGGGCTACATGCCCTCAAAAGATAATAAGGTGAATGTACTTCCTCTTAACCCTTATGGCTCCCCAAATTTGGTGTAGACAAAAAACTTTCCTCCCTTTGCAAAATTATGATCGTGTGGATCGAACCCATGACCTCAAGCTTCATGAATGTCCTAACACAACCCTCGACTGCCACTTGTGCTACAAAGCGCATTGGAACTTAGATGATGCTCCCCTTATCTTTATTGCCATGTTTTCTCTCTTTTATCTTTAAACACATGCGAATCTTTTCCTCACCAACACAACACACTATTTTCTTTGGGAAATTAACATTCGTATGGATGATTTTTATGAAACCAACTTGGCCCCTTTTATACCACATGCCAATTTGTTTAACATACCGGTGAACCTTAGAAATTCGAATTTAATTCAAATTTAATTTAAACTTTGGTGCCTTGATTTATTATTTAAATTTAATTTTTTTTTTTTTGGTAAGTGGTGGAATTTTATTTACAAAGCGGGTTTTTTTAAGGAGGATCCCAAAACCTCACTACAAGATTGGGCATAGGCCCCTTTGCGATCCGGGTTGGAACCGAACAAGAAACAAACCAAAAAACACCCCTGAATCAAACAGTACCAAAATTCCTTCTTGACTGAAACTGCCCTATGTAGCCTGAGAATGTAATTTCCCACAAAATTAAAACTAATATCCGAACTACAGAAACCGGACATGAAAGATAATAGACACTTATCCATTCTGCAATTTGGTAACCAACCACCAAAAAACAAAAGAGGAGATTCGCCAGGTCAGACAGAAAGAAGGTCAGACATTTGACACATCTGTAGCTTGGTCTTTAGTGGTCTCGTCAGCTTCGGGAGATTTGGCAGTCGCCTGGTCGAAGCGTTTGAGGTACTTAGCCGCCTCTGAGATGAAACGAGCAGACTCCTCTAGAGCTATGATGCCTTGTTTTAGGTTGAGGGAAGAACTGTCTCCGTTGCCGTTGTCCGAGTTTGAGATGACATGGGCGTCCTCTATCTTCACTTTGTGGGTTTTGCTCATATTCCTGGTATTTCTCGGGCCAGGGGATGGGGTGGCTTCAATTTTCCAGCGTTTACCTCTGGCGCTTCTGCGGAGGGCACCACAGTCAGGGGAGGGAGCCATACCTTTGGGGCAGGAATCAATGGCAGATTTGGACCCAGACGAAGAAGGAGGGGGATTGGATGACAAAGGCTTGACAACTTGTGGGGGGGGTTTATGGGAGACCACATGCTTAAAAATGATCCTCAGAAGGCCTTGGTGAAGGGGTTTTTTGCCTTTGCTCTTACACTTTTCAATGGAGCGAGCAATAGAATAGTGCAGGTAGTCCGGAATGCAAACCTGTTTGTTGTCACGGAGGTGGTTGAGGAAACTTAGGTGGAAGCTTCGTAGGGGTTTGTCTGGGTCGTAGCTGGTTACGTAGGCCATGACAGGGGCTATGGCTTCATCCCACGGACTGCCCAAGTGCTCGCGGAGAAGGGTCATTTTGTCCCATGGTAGCTTCCTCCCTTTTTTAGGATACTGGTCCATCTCTTCCTCCCAGTTGTGCTTATCATGCCTGATGAATCTTCCATCTAGGGGTTGTTCTATAATTTGCTGCAACATGTCAATGGTGAGTCTAAAATGAACACCTTTGACTCGAACTTTGCCATTCTCCCAAGAATTAAGAAAGTCATTGGTGATTTCGTCATTCGGACCCTCAATTTTTTTCAGAAAATTGATGAGCCCCTTGCTCTTCATAAAGATCTCGGCCGCAGGGGTCAGGTTAAGAGTAGAAGGTTCAACATAAGCAGGGCCCATATTTGCACTCGAAAGGAGAGGTGGCTGTGGCAAGCTTAAGGTGGGGATGGACGACTGTAGGCGGACAACGGTAGAGGGAGATGAAAAGGCTTTGCTTGGCGGATAGATCATGGGAATTAATGAAGGCCCATCACTCCGTGCATGGGGAGTTGAAGTGTGTGACGTGGAGACGTATCGAAAGCCATCAGACGCTCCACCTCGGGCTTTGCTAACCTTGGACCGATTGCCACACAATGGGCCACGGTCTGAAGAGGACACACATGAACCTTGCGCCTTATGATTGGACCTGGGGGTCGCAGGTGGTCCAATGGTGAGGAGGACCATGTGATGACGCGTCTCTGCCATCGAAGAAAGCCGAGTTCCAAGGTGCGAAGAAGGAAGCTTACGATGCCTTTGGGAAAAATGTTTAAAAACTACCTGTTGGGTGAGTTGGCCTTTCGAGGCAAAAAATTGCTTTTTGTATGATGCGACGTGATCCATTTCTCGGATGGCCCGCACCTCGCTGGCCACAAAGCTGGATGTCTTGTCAGACATTAGGTGGCTTCTCATCGTTGGTCATGGCCCATAGCTCAGGAGGGAAAGAATGTCTCCAAACATTCATTTTCCTATCATCTATACCATGGTTGGCCAGAAGGTCTACTGTAGAATTGGCCTCTCGATACCTATGATGGGCCACATGGGTGCTACGAGACTGGAAAAGCCTTCTGGCTTCGAGAATAATAGAGCTTACTTTCCACGATGGAGCTTTGGAACTATTTAGGTAATTGATCACGTTGTTGGAGTCTCCCTCAACTATAATGTCCCTGGGATCCTCTGAAATCAACAAGAGACCGTGCCAAAGGGCTCTGGCCTCCGCTACATGGTTGGTCTGCTTCCCCAGGAATTTGGAATAGGCTAACACCAAACTGCCTTTGTGGTCACGGATGACGCCCCCTGCTCCGGCATCTCCGAGGTTTCCTCTAGAAGCCCCGTCGAAGTTGAGCTTGAGCCATCCAGGGGGAGGAGCCTCCTAGCTTGTCCCCTTTCTGGGATTGGTAGTGTAACCTAGGGAGGGGTGATCTATGGGGATCTTTAAAGTGGTGAAGATCGAAGCTTCGAAAGGAGATAGAGTTCTGGGCCCGCAGTCAACCAGTTTGGTGTTTTTGGTAGCATAAGCCATAGCCTTGGATGCAACAGATAGGGGGTCCCTTTGCACATCGTTGAATGCTCTTTTGTTTCTCTCTAACCAAATCTGCCATAAAAGGTGATGGAGGCAGTTGTCCCAAAGGAAACGCAACTTGGGATCCCAAAAAGGGTTGGGCCATTGTGTGAACAGATCTCTGGCTGATCCCGAAAGAGCCCATTGAACCTGGAAAATATTGAGAACTGCCCCTAGTGCATTATAGGAGAAATCACAGCTTAAGAACAGATGGTTAGTAGACTCCCAGTCGGCCTTGCATAAATGACATCTGTTAGGAACAGGGATGCCTCTTTTGAGGAGATTTTCCATAGTAAGAGCCTTGTTTTGGAAAGTTAGCCAAGAAAAAAAGCGTACCTTAGGGGTCAATTTTTTCCTCCATATCAGATTGGTTGGAAAAGTTGAGTCGGACTCTTCCAGTTGAATGTTGTAGGCCGACTTGACAGTGTACATCCCGCTTTCTGATCCACCCCAGATAATCTTATCCGGCTGGGCAATAGAAGGGATGATGACCGATTGGAGGATTGAGTTTAGGTGGCCCCCTGCCTCCTGGTGACCTTCTGGCGAAATCTCCTTCCATACGCCCTTCCCTTCATGAAATGATAGGAAATCAGCAACTTTGGTTCCCACAGTGGCATCGCAAATCCTTTTCAGCCCCGTAAGATCAGCGAGGTCTGCCAAGGGGGAATCTTGGGCCCAAGTATCTCCCCAGAAGTCAATTTTCTTCCCATCCCCAAGGATCCATCTCATACCCTTTTTGATCAGGGTTTTTGTTTGGGATAAAGACCTCCAAAAGGCTGATCCTCTTGGGGAGGCTCTTTCATCCATAAAGTGGAAATTTCCCAGATATTTTTTCTTGATGATCCTCCCCCATTCCTCAAGTTCGTTGGTTAAGAATCTCCACGCGAGCTTGCCCAGGAGGGCATCATTCATTTTGGAGGGCTTTCTAAATCCTAGACCCCCTTGGTCTTTGGTTTTGCACACTTTGTCCCAAGCCACCAGAGGTATTCGAGACTTCTCATCTGTCCCAGACCAGAGGAACCTGCTTTGCGCTTGTTCAACTTTACGGTAAACTATTTGGGGAATTTTGAACACTGACATGAAGTAGATGGGGATCCCTTGGAGACACGCCATGGTAAGGGTGGCCTTGGCAGCTTGGGATAGGAGCTTCCCTTTCCAAGCTGCTAACTTTTTTTGAATCTTTTCCAGGATGACATTCCACATGCCCTCTTTGGAGCATCCGCTAAATAGGGGCAGCCCCAGATAGGTTGAGGGAAGATGGTCAATAGTGCATCCGAGGATCCTGGCTATTTTGATTTTTCGGATCAGGGGGGTGTGGAGGAAGAAAACTTTACTTTTGATGAAGTTAACCTTTTGTCCAGCAGCTCTTTCATAAAGAAGGAGGATGCGCTTGATGGATTTTGCCTGAGGAACCGAAGCAGTTGTTGACAGAATGGTATCATCCACAAACTGCTGATGGGAAACTGCTCTGGTGCCTGAAGCTACTGGGATCCCAGAGATGGTCCCATTGATTTGGGCAGCTTTGAAGGCTCTGCCAAGGGCTTCCGCAAGAATGATGAACAGAATGGGAGACATAGGGTCACCCTATCGGAGGCCTCTGGTGCTGGGGAAAAAACCTGCGGGGGATCCGTTGACCAGGATGGAGAACCAAGAGGAAGATATGCATTTTTTGATCAGCTTTACCCAGGCATGCTGAAACCCAAACTTGAGGAGGACCTTGGAGAGGAAATCCCAATTTACCCTATCAAAGGCCTTGTTCATGTCGAGCTTGAGGAAGAAGGTTGGGCGTTTGGCCAGGGAGCTGGAATGGAGAGTTTCGTGGATCATGATGACTCCATCTAGGATACTCCTACCTTTGACAGAGCTACCCTGGTTGGGTTCGATGATGGAGGGGAGGATCCTCTTCATCCTGTTGGCCATGGCTTTAGTTAGGATTTTGTATAGAACATTGCAGAGGCTGATAGGTCTATAGTCTGACATGAACTTGGCAGCGGGGGACTTGGGAATAAGAGCAATAAAGGTTGAATTAACTCTACGAGGAATAGCTCTACAGGTTTGAAGATCCCTGACCGCTTCACTGACCTCTTCCCCCATGATATCCCAAAAGGTTTGGAAAAATCGGGGGGAAATCCATCGGGGCCAAGGGCCTTGTCAGGTTGCATGGCAAAGAGAGCCTCTTTAATTTCCTCTTGGGTGAAAACCTTGGAGAGGGCAGTGTTGGACTCAGGGGAGACAATGGTTGGGATATTGGACAGGAGGGCATTCATTGCCTCATCATCAGGGGGGAAGGGCCACCAAGAAGAGATTGGAAATAAAGAGTTGCCTCATCCCTTATATCAAAAATATCATGGGTGGAGGATCCGTCCAGTCGGGTAACTTCCTTGATTCTGTTGGCCCCCCTGTGGCGGAGAGTGGAGGCATGAAAGAACCTTGTATTGGAGTCATCGTCCTTAATCCATAGATCTCTGGACTTCTGTCTCCAATGTGTTTCCTCTTTGGCTAGAATATTGTGGAACTCCACAAGAATAGTCCTTTCTTCCTCTCGGGTTGCACTACAACTGTCCCCTGATTCAATTCGCTTTTCAATAACCTGGAGTCTCTCAGAGATCGACTTTTTCTATAGGAAGATGTTCCCGAAGGTCTCCTTGTTCCAAACTTTGAGTTTTTCTTTAACCCATTTGAGCTTCTGAGCTAGCTGACTGGACGGGGATCCTCTGAAAGGCTGAAGCCACCAGGTCTGAATCTGCTGTCGGAGTTCGGGGTGGTGAATCCACATGGATTCAAACCGAAAAGGGGATTTGAAGACTGGGCTGGCTCCCACTTCCAAAAGGAGGGGGTTGTGGTCGGATCCAATCCTGGGGAGTGTGGTTAGGGTGGCATCCCCAAACACTGGGATCGCCTCGTTGGAGATAAGGAAGCGATCTAACTTAACTTGAATCAGCCCGTCCCCGGTCCTCCTGTTGCTCCAAGTGTAGTTTGCCCCTTTGAGTTGAATGTCAAAAAGCTCGTTGGAGGATAGAAACTCGTTGAAATCCTCCATGCTTCTGCTGATGGACCCCTGTCCACCCTTTTTGTTAGAAGGGAATAGGGGGGTGTTGAAGTCACCACCTAACAGCCACGGCCATTTGGGGAAGGATCCCCTCATCTGGGTTATGGTGTTCCATAGTCCTGCTCTGTCCAACGGGGAGTTGGGAGCGTAAACATTGGTGAGAACCCAAGTGAACTTACGGATCCTGCAATGAAAAAGGATGTTGATGATCCTATCAGAGGAGGATAAAAGTCTTCCTTCAACACAGGTCGGGTCCCAGAGGACCATGATTCCTCTCGCAGAGCCACGAGCCGGGCTAAACAGGACATTGCCATCCTTCCAGATTACCCTGGCTGATTTTGGGGATAACGAATCATCATTTTTGGTTTCCTGCAACATGAGAATAGTAGGTTGGTGATATTTTCTTAAGTTTGCAGCAAGACATTTTTTTGTCGCCGCATTGAGTCCTCTCACATTCCATGAGAGAATCTTCATCATAATTTTTTGTGAATTTTCTTGCCCCCTTTCCCTTGCTGGGTCGGAGGTTTGGTTCCTTTTGGATCATCTTCCCCGGGTTCACTCACCCCAGAGAACAGGGTTGCTTGGGTTCCATTGGCAATGGCTTCCTCCACCTCTTTTGTCCTTTGATCCAAACCTGTAGGCCTCCCCCTCTTTGTGATCAAACCGTAGTCAATGGCAGGCTTTTTGCTTCTGGTGTTCTTGGGGCTGAAGCGTTCTACATGTGGATTGATTGGAGGGCTTTGATTTTCATAAAAGGGGCGATAGTGGGTCTCCAAGGCTGAGCTGGGGATTTTTGAGGTAGGGGGAGGGGAGGGGGATCGATCCTCGAAAGTTGAGCCTGGGAGGTCCGGGTTGGCCCCGAGGGCCCTGGTGATGATCGGGGGGAGGGTCGGGTCGACCCTGTCTTGGTCGCTGATTTTGCCACCCTCTGCTTCTGGGTTCTCTTCCTATTCCTGAGTGGGTGGTTCTGGTGTGGTCTTCTGGAAGATCTGCTTCGGGGGCCTGGGTGGAAGGGTTTCATGGGGCGGATCCCTGGCACCTCTGGTGGGCTGGCCTCTGAGAGACGGACATTGATTTTTAAGATGCCCCTGGGAATGGCACTGGATGTAGAAAGCAGGTTTGTTTTCGTACTCAAGTGCTTGGCATCTTCTATAGGAGGTTCCATAGATGAGGTTCACAAAGGTAGGTAGCTCGGAGGCTAGGTTGGCATTGACGTAGATCCTGGCATGGACCATGCGTGATCGGGCTTTGGTGGCAGGGTCGATGGCCACAAGCTCGCCTATCATTTTAGATATGCCCCAGAGAATATCTTCGTGCCAGAGGTGGATGGGGAGGTTAGGAAGCCTAACCCAGATCGGAGCTGTGTTAATGTCCTAGGTTTTGGGATCGAAATCCTCCGCCCATCGACGGATGAACAGGCTTCTGCGCCCTAGGAACCAGGGCCCTCCTGCCAATATCTTGCATGTGTCCTCGGGATTGTTTAACCTGATAGCGAAAAACCCTCTGGCCATGGCTATGACCTCCATATGCCCACTGGTTCTCCATTTGGAAAAGGCCCATTTTTTGATCGTTTCCATGTCCGGCCGACCTCCTATAAATTTCTCGATAAGGGAGAATTTCTCTCCTTCTAGGTAGCTTGTCACTAGGGTTTCGGGGATCACCAGATCTGAGCCTCTGGGGGTCAGATTGTGAGATGTTTGGATGGCCCTGGGCCCGGTGCTGAGAACCTGGGCGTAGGATGGGCCCTGCCCTCCTGGCCCTCCCCTCGGGACCCCATGGTTCGGGGGTTTTTTGCCATGACCGATAAAGGGGTCCACCCCGAAAGAGGCCTCACCTGCTTCGCCCACTCTCCGGTCCGCGGCTGAATCATCGTCTGACCCGAAACCTGCAGAAAGCCCGCCCTCCCTTGGATGATCTTCCCGCTCCTTCGAAACTCCCACCTCCTTTGCTCTGCCTGCTCTCGACATCCTCCTGTCTAACCTGTTTTGTCAATTTGCTCAATTTTCATGTAGACAACAACTCAGAAGCCCTTCAATTTTAAACCCCATCCGATTAAATTTAAATTTTAACCTATGGTTAAAATATTTAAATTTAAATAAATTAAACCATAGTCTTTAAAATCTTCCAAATGTGTCTTTTGGAGAAATTAAAATTTGATAACTCCTTGACCTTTGTTTTTATTCAAACCAACCTATAACCCCAAATATTATAATATTATATATTATAATATTATTATTTCTATTTAAACTTGCTTCTTTGACTTTTTGGAAAAACCATTGGAAGACATTAATGACAATGAAACTTGGACATCAACCTCTTGACATGAATGCATGGATGACAATGAAACTTGGTCATCATCCTCTTGACATCAATGACAATAAAAATTGCTCATTTATCCAACAATCTCCCCCTTTTTCATTGATGGCAACACATTTTACTTTTACCATTTCATTTACCTTTTTCAATTTTGCTCTCCTTGAGAAACTTTTTCCCCTGACTGAATGCTCTCCCTATAACTCAAATAACTCCTCCTTTTACATCGATGGAAAAGGGCCACCTTTGGGGATTGGGGCTAAGAATGAGACTCTTTGTTGAGCAAGGTGCAACAACAGTATTGTCATTGTTGTCAACACAGTCAGATAGATCTGTTGATGCGGTGGACAGGAAGTTCAAAAGCTATTCAGATGCAGAAGACAGGAGTTCAAAGGTTATTCAGAGTATGTACGGTGATTTTCCAAGAAGACCGAAGTGGCCCATATGCAAAAGATCAAAGAAAAAGACAAGTAAGAAAAGTGTCGCGATATCGCGACATATACGACAGAGCAAGAAAAACTGTCACGATTTCGTGACATGTTGGAAGAGAGAGAAAAAGCAAGAAAAACTGTCACGATTTCGTGACATGTTGGAAGAGAGAGAAGAAGCAGGAAAAACTGTCACGATTTCGTGACATGTTGGAAGAGAAAAAGGCAAGTGGAAAAACTATCACGATTTCGTGACATATTGGAAGAGAGAGAAAGAGCAGGAAAAACTGTCGCGATTTCGTGACATGTTGGAAGAGAAAAAGGCAAGTGGAAAAACTGTCACGATTTCGCGACATGTTGGAAGAGCAAGGAAAAAGTGTCACGATTTCGTGACAAATTCGAAGAAAGAGAACAAGTAAGAAAAGTGTCATGATTTCGTGACATGTCGCATTTTCGTGACTAAAATAGGAGAGAGAAAGTAAGTTGGAAAAGTGTCACGATTTCGTGACATGTTGCATTTTCATGGCCAGAAGAGAAGAGAAAATGCAAGGAGAAAAAGTGTCGCGATATCGCGACATGTTGCATTTTCGCAGCCAAAGAGAAGAGAAAATGCAAGGAGAAAAAGTGTCGCGATATCGCGACATGTTGTATTTTCGTGGCCAGAAGCAAAGAGAAAGCGCAAGGAGAAAAAGTGTCATGATATCATGACATGTTGTATTTTCGGGGCCAAAGCAAAGAGAAAGCGTAAGGAGAAAAAGTGTCGCGATATCGTGACATGTTGTATTTTCGGGGCCGAAGCAAAGAAAAAGCGTAAGGAGAAAAAGTGTCGCGATATCGTGACATGTTGTATTTTCGGGCCGAAGCAAAGAGAAAGCGTAAGGAGAAAAAGTGTCGCGATATCGTGACATGTAGCATTTTAGGTCCAATGCAAAGAGAAAAGAGAGAAAGAAAAAGTGTCGCGATATCGCGACATTTGTATTTTTGGGGGCCAAAGCAAGGAAAAAGAGAGAAAGAAAAAGTGTCACGATATCATGACATGTTGCATTTTCACGGTTAAGTTGAAGTCGATGAAGTCCGATGACAACCGACTAAAATTAGGGTTTACAGTTGTTATGAAAGCCGACTAAGATTAGGGTTTTTCATCATGAAAATGTTGTTATAAAAGGAGGGTTGTTTGGAGAATTGGAGTATGTGGAATGTGTGCGGAATGCGGTCATTGTGCGTAGAGAGCAAGTTGTGTCGAATCATGCTAAGTGCAAAATTTGTAGAGAAAGCAGAGTGCAAAGAGGGAGAAGATGATCATGAAGTTCGACTATAACGAAGCAGAGTGTGTGAAGTGATTACACAGAGAGTGCAGAGTGTGTAGAGAGTGAAAGAGGTTGAAGCTCGACCAGGTGCTATTGTGATTGCATAGAGAAAGCAGAGTGCTCAGAGAATGCAAAGGTGAAAAAGACCAGTCAGGGTCTTACAAAAGCAAAGGTATCTTACTATCAAACTTATAGATTCAGAATTGAAGTCCAAGTTGATGCTTGGCATCAGGGGTTGGTGCTCCTTCCAGTAGGGTTTTGGTAAATTGATTGTAAAGTTGGTGCTTTGAAAAGGTTGGATTTGGATGGTAGTCCAAGAAGTCAATTTTTGAGGAGTAGCCACATTGGTGAACCTCGTTAAATCTTGTGTTGTGTGATGCTCTTGTGTTATACTAGCTGTATCTAGTAATAAGTTTTAATTACTATGGTTTTAAGAGCTATAAATTCAAGTTTAAAGAGCTACATTGATTCACCCCCCTCTCAGTGTCATTGTAAGACTAACAATTGGTATCAGAGCTAAGTTCCTGTACAAGCTTAACCGGCTAGGGTGATCTTGGAAGTAACACAATGGCAGGTGGTGAAGGCTTCTCATCGAACAAAGCACCATTGTTTGATGGATCTAATTACACGTTCTAGAGAATCAGGATGCAGACATATCTCTGTGCTTTGGGATACGACATCTGGGATTCAGTAGTTAGTGGATACACAATACCCATCAATCCTCCAAAAGAGGTTACGAAAAGAAAGCTGTTTGAAAATAACTCAAAAGCAAAGAATGCTCTCATGTGCGGATTAGCAGACAGTGAACTGGTAAAGATCATGAGCTATAAAATGGCAAAAGAAATATGGGACAAACTAAGGAGTATTCATGAAGGAGATGATAAGATCAAAGAGGCCAAGCTACAGACACATCGAGCTCAGTTCGAAGCTTTAAAGATGAATGACGATGAAAACATTGAGGCATATATGTTGAGAGTTAATGGAATCATTAATGCGATCAGAGGACTCGGCGAGGATATTGAAGACTCTGTCGTCATGAAAAAGGTATTAAGATCTCTTCCTCAAAGGTTTGATTCTAAAGTCTCAGCGATAGAAGAAGCTAAAAATCTAAATTATTTTAGTATAGATGAGATGTATGGTTCTTTGATTGCATATGAGATGAGGATAGGAAGATCTAAACCCACAGACAGAGAAGCGGCTTTTAAAGCCCTTAAAAATAAAAATGCAAAACAAGAGTCCGAGGAAGAAGAGACATCAGATGAAATGGAAGTAAACTTTGTTAAAAAACTAAAAATGGGAAACAAAAAATACAGAGGAAAGCTACCGTTTAAATGTTTCAACTGTGGAGACGTTGGGCATTTTGCGTCTAAATGTCCACTTAATAAGAAGAACAAAAATGATGAAGGATCGCACCAAGAAAGAAGTGACTGGAAGAAGAAAATGAATTTCAGAAAAAGCAACTTCAAGAAGAGAAGTTTCATCTCCGAGGAATGCCAGTTCATCGGAAGACGACTCCGGTGAGGATTCTGAAGAGGAAACAGGTGAAGCTCTTTTCATGGCTTTTGAAGAAGTAAAATCAGAAAAGGAAGAAGGAGTGAATTCTGAAGTATGTGGTGAAAAACCTGAGGCTGAAGTAGATCTAGAAGGTGAGTTGATCTCTGCACTTGAAGAGTTGAAAATAGAGAGGAAAAAGAATAAGAAAATTTCAAAAAGGCTTGAGGATGCAGACGAAATCATAACCAGTCTGAAAGTACAGACAGAAGAATACAAGAAAATATCTGAAGATCTCGAAGTACAAATTACCATGAAAATAGATTATTGCTGCAAACTAGAAGAAGAGAATGTTGGTTTACGGACGTAGATAGAAGGGATGAATCACAAAATTAGTTGCTATCACAAACGCGAAGAAAGTTCTATGAAGCTGGATAAGATTATAAATGACCAAAGGCCTACAGGCATCAAATTTGGTCTAGGTTTCATCAAAGGAGAATCATCAAATGGATCAAAGGCCAGAAATGTAGAATCCATAAAGAATGAAGATAAGAAACAGGTTGATCAAGGAAAAATGTCTCATACAAAAGAAAGCAATAATGTCAGGCACGAAAGGAGAATTGACAATGATGGATTCACCAATGTCACACATCAAAGGAGAAGAAGACCTATGGCTCCTACGGCAACATGGCAAAGACCATCACCCAGGTTCAATTATCCCTTTTTTGGTTTCTATTTTAAATGCAATGGCTATGGACATAAAATCTTAGACTACAAATATAATGTAAGACCAAGGAATTTCACCAGTAGAAATGCTTTTTCTCCTCTGATGAATTATACAGTAGAATGCTATATCTATCATAATTTTGGGCACATTGCAAGAAACTGTAGAAGTACATTTGCATCAAATCAGTTTCAGGGAAGAAAATTTCAACCAATTAGGATGAGACAAAATATAAAACTTCCTGGAAAACATGCACAAGCTATTGATAAGGGAAAGGCAAAACAAGAGCCCAAAACTACTATCAAAATGGAGTTGAAAGAAAAAGAGTGACTTAAGGAAGAAAAGGAATCCTTAATCGTACAAACAACATTTAAAGCACAGAATAAATGTGTACCATGGATACTTGATAGTGGATGCTCCAGTCATATGACAGGTGACAAACAAAAATTTGAGAAGTTACAGAAATATGAAGGTGGTTCGATAAAGTTTGGAAATAATGATGGAGCTAAGATAGTTGGCAAAGGTTCAGTTAAACTTAGTAACGGAAAAATTAAGTCAGAAGAAGTCTTGTTTGTGGATGGTTTGAAACATAACTTGTTGAGCGTAAGTCAGATTTGTGATAAAGGTCATGAAGTAGTTTTTAAGAAGCGGGGTTGTGAAGTCAGAAAAACAAACGATGGAAAATTGATAGCAACTGGATCAAGGACATCGGCAACTTTGTACACGCTCTCAGAGACTTCAGAAGGAGCTTGTTTTATTGGACAGGAAGAAGAAAATTGGTTGTGGCACAAGAGACTCGGTCATATCAGTTTTGATAATCTAGTAAAAATCATCTCAAAAGAGGCGGTGAGAGATATTCCCACCATCGACAAACATGCAAACAACATTTGTGCTTCATGCCAAAAGGGGAAGCAAACTAGAGTCACATTCAAAACAAAAGAGTACTACACAAGCAAACCTTTGGAACTAATACACACTGATTTATGTGGACCCATGAGAACACAAAGCATAAATGGTGACAAATATTTTATGTTGTGCATTGATGACTATTCTAGAATGACATGGATATTTTTCTTGAAGCATAAATCAGAAGCTTTTCAAATGTTCAAGATTTTCAAAAACCAAGTTGAGAATGAAACAGGAAAAAGGATCAAATGTTTAAGATCAGATAGAGGAGGAGAATTCATTTCAGAGGAGTTTATAGAGTACTGTGAAAAATACGGTATTAGGAGACAGTTTTCAGTAGCCAGGACACCTTAGTAGAATGGAGTGGTAGAAAGAAAGAACAAGATAGTGCAGGAAATGGCACGGACTATGTTGGCTGAAAGCAGAGTAGTAGACAGATTTTGGAAAGAAGCAGTCCATACTATGGTATATATCCAAAATAGGTACATGCTGAGAACACATGAAAGCAAAACTCCTTATGAGTTGTGGTTCGGTAAAAGGGCAACAACAAAATACCTCAAAATTTTTGGCGGCAAGTGCTACATCAAAAGAAGCGAAGATAATCTTGGTAAGTTTGAAGATAGAGCGAGATGAAGGTATTTTTGTTGGTTATTCGATCAAAAAGCAAAGCTTACAAATGCTACAACAAGAGGCTAAAGAAAATTGTGGACAGTGTCGATGTTAAATTTGATGAAGGTAGAGAACGAGTAATTAGCTATGAAATGAACTACCCAATTTATGAAGAGGTCATTGAAGGAGATGAGGAAAATGAAACGAAAAAGATACAAAAAATTGACTCAGATGATTTAAGTTGTGATTCAGAAGTGGAAGAAAATAAGAAATTCAAAACAGGCAGCTGGTAGAAAAATCATCCTAGAGAGCAAATAATTGGAGACCCCAATGTTGGTGTTTAGACAAGAAGAAGAGTAGTAAGTAACTACTCTCTATTATCCAACATTGAGCCCAAAAATGTTGCTGACGCAAGTAAAGATGAAAGTTGGATGAAGGCAATAAATGAAGAATTAGATCAGATCGAGAAAAATGAAACTTGGGAGTTAGTACCTAGACCTGCAAATAAAAATATAATCGGGACTAAATGGATTTTTTGAAACAAATTGAATGAAGACGGACAGGTAGTTAGAAATAAAGCAAGATTGGTATGTAAGGGTTATGCACAAGTTGAAGGCATTGACTTTGAGGAAACTTTTGCACCAGTAGCTAGACTAGAGGCAATTAGAATGTTTTTGGCTTTAGCAGTCTACAAGAACTTCAAAGTTTATCAAATGGATGTGAAATCAGCGTTTTTGAATGGGAAACTTGAAGAAGAGGTTTATATTGAGCAACCAGATGGTTTCAAACTTGGTGATGATCCCAACTTGGTTTGCAAGTTGAAGAAGGCATTATATGGCTTAAAGCAGGCACCCAGAGCATGGTATGCAAGGCTAGACAACTATCTCACTCAACAAGGGTTTAAGAAAGGCATGGTGGATAGTAATTTGTATGTCAAAACAGAAAATGGGCAGCTTATTGTTCTTGTTGTATACGTAGATGATATCATATTTGGCGGCAACAAAGATGAGTCATGTAAAGATTTAGCAAATAAGATGCAGAAAGAATTTGAAATGTCAATGATTGGTGAACTTTCGTATTTCCTCGGGTTGCAAGTTAATCAAAATAAGAAGGGCATATTTATTTCTCAAGTTAAATATGTGAAAGAGATGTTAAAAAGGTTCACCATGGAGGATTGTAAGCCAGTTAGCACTCCCATGATGACAGGCTGCAAGTTGAGCAAGGATGACAAATCTCCACCTGTTGATCAAACCATGTACAGATCTATGATTGGGAGCTTACTGTACTGACGGCTACCAGACCAGATATTTTGCAGGCGGTATGCATGGTAGCATGATTTCAGGCTAATCCCAAGGAGACTCATGTGACAACAGTGAAGAGGATTCTTCGGTACCTCAAGGGTACTATGGAGTATGGGTTATGGTATC
Organism: Wollemia nobilis; assembly: GCA_028583015.1. Lineage (NCBI taxonomy): Eukaryota > Viridiplantae > Streptophyta > Pinopsida > Araucariales > Araucariaceae > Wollemia > Wollemia nobilis. Next base: position 14,186,473 of record JAQPPZ010001195.1, read on the forward strand.
CGAAAGGAAAAGACTTCACCCTTATTTCGTATTTAGATGCAGATTGGGCAGGATGTGTCGATGACAGAAAGAGTACCAGTGGAGGTGCATTCTATCTTGGAGACAGATTGGTCACGTGGCACAGTAAGAAACAAGAGTCGGTTTCTTTATCGACAGTAGAGGCGAGAATATATTGCAGCGACAACATGTTGTACGCAGGTATTGTGGATGAAACAAACCCTGAAAGATCTTGGTATTAGCTTCGGTGAGCCAATATCGGTTAAGTGTGATAACACCAGTGCCATTAACATCTCCAAGAATCCGGTTATGCATTCACGTACAAAACACATTGCTATCAGGTATCACTTTTTGAAGGAGAAAGTTGTGGAAGGTGAGGTTAAGTTGGATTTTGTTCCAACTATAGAGCAAGTAGCAGATATCTTCACAAAACCATTGCCCAAGGAAATTTTTGAGTACCTTCGCAATAAATTGGGAGTGGTCACACTTCCCAAGAATTGACTAGCTATAGGGATCACATTCTCAGGGGGAGCATTTAAGTATTTGATTATCTTTTTGCTCATGTTCATGATTTTTGCTAAGTGTAATAAATTTTGCCTGAGAATGTTGTGCATGGACTCAGGGGGAGTCTGCGGTAGCCCTTTGGTATTATTGTCAAAGGGGGAGAAGAGTTACAGAAAATTGCACATGTGTTGCCAACAATTCCAAAGGGGGAGATTGTTGAGCAAGGTGCAGCAATAGTATTGTCATTGTTGTCAACACAGTCAGATAGATCTGTTGATGCAGTGGACGGGAAGTTCAAAAGCTATTCAGATGCAGAAGACAGGAGTTCAAAGGTTATTCAGAGTATGTACGGTGATTTTCCAAGAAGACCGAAGTGGCCCATATGCAAAAGATCAAAGAAAAAGACAAGTAAGAAAAGTGTCGCGATATCGCGACATATACAACAAGCAAGAAAAACTGTCGTGATTTCGTGACATGTTGGAAGAGAAAGAAAAAGCAGGAAAAACTGTCATGATTTCGTGACATGTTGGAAGAGAGAGAAGAAGCAGGAAAAACTATCACGATTTCGTGACATGTTGGAAGAGAAAAAGGCAAGTGGAAAAACTATCGCGATTTCGTGACATATTGGAAGAGAGAGAAAGAGCAGGAAAAACTGTCACGATTTCGTGACATGTTGGAAGAGAAAAAGGCAAGTGGAAAAACTGTCACGATTTCGCGACATGTTGGAAGAGCAAGAAAAAGTGTCACAATTTCGTGACAAATTCGAAGAAAGAGAACAAGTAAGAAAAGTGTCACGATTTCGTGACATGTCGCATTTTCGCGACTAAAATAGGAGAAGATGGTCGTGAAGTTCGATTGTAATGAAGTAAAGTGTGTGAAGTGATTGCACAGAGAGTGCATAGTGCACCGAGAGCGAAAGAGGTTGAAGCTTGACCAGGTGCTGCTGTGATTGTGCAAATAAAGCAAAGTGCTCAGAGAATGCAAATGTGAAAAATACTAGTCAGGGTCTTACAAAAATAAAGGTATCTTACTATCAAACTTATAGATTCAGAATTGAAGTCCAAGTTGATGCTTGGCATCAGGGGTTGGTGCTCCTTCCAGTAGGGTCTTTGGTAAATTGATTGTAAATTTGGTGCTTTGAAAATGCTAGATTTGGATGGTAGTCCAAGCAGTCAATTTTTGAGGAGTAGCCACATTGGTGAACCTCGTTAAATCTTGTGTTGTGTGATACTCTTGTGTTATACTAGTTGTATCTAGTAATAAGTTTTAATTACTGTAGTTTTAAGAGTTGTAAATTCAAGTTTAAAGAGCTACACTGATTCACCCCCCCTATCAATGTCATTGTAAGACTAACACTCTTAGGTTAGCCCCTCCCCCACCTCCTCTCTTGAGGTGGTTAATTTTGGGGTGGGAGTATCTCTACTCCCAGCATACACTGATCTTTACCTTTGTCCACCTTCTACCTTAAATGATCCTTTTGATTCCTCTGAATGTTCTTGTTCCTATTTATCTCTAGAAATTCTTCTCTACACCACTTGGCTATATGCCCAACATTATTGCACTTATAACACTTAATATTGTGATTCCTTTGAGGTGCAATTGTCTTGAAGTTTCTCCTAGTGAAGCCATATCTGTTCCTATCATGAAACCTGCAATTTACTGCCTTGTGACCAAACTGATTACAAGAGTAGCAATACCATTGAAAGAGATGCCTGTTTCTGAAATTTCCATATTCCTGTCTTTCATGTGTCCTGCATTGTGTAGCCTTATGTCCAAACCTATGATATGAGAAGCAACATCCATTGAAGAAACCTTGCCTTGACCCCATTGGTCTCTTAGTCTCTTCTACCGTGTGTTATTTCTTGTTCCATATGTTCCTCTTTTGTGCATTTTTCCTTTCCTTGTTGAACTTTCTATTGTCCAACTTAACCTCAAATGTCTCACTTTCTCTTACACTCTCTTCTTATGAAGCTTCTTCTTCCTTGGATCTTGAGATTGACTCCTCTCCTTGTTCTCTTTGTACTTGTTCAAAACCAAGACCTGTCTTGTTTGATGAAGATCTTTGTACCTTGATAATCTTATCCAAGGTCTTTGAGCTTCTCCCAAACCTGTGTAGCTTGTTTTTAGACTCTCTTACTTCCTTCCTTAGTGAAGCTACTTCATGTTCTAACCTTTCACATTCTAAGACCTTTGCCTCTAACCTCTCTTTAAATCTCATTATCTTAGCTATTGAGTTGGTTAGATCTTCTATAAGCTTTCCTTTCTCTTCATCACATTCTTGAAATTGAAGCTTGAGTTTTGAGTTCTGCTTTCTTACCTTCCTTAATTCCTTTAGAGCAGAAATAAGCTCACCCTCAAGATCAAATTCTCCTTCCTCTGATTCTTCCTCTATTCCTTTGCCTTTAGGATCATCTTCATTCCTTTTTTATTCATCTTCAATAGGAGCACTTCCTTCTTCTTCTATTGCCATAAGAAGAATTTCTTCTTGTGGACCTTCAAGAGCATCTTCATATTCATCATCACTAAAACTAAATCCATTCCTTGTACAACTATCTTCAAGATGACCAAAGTTACCACATCTAAAATACTTGAGAATCATTGGTGCCCTTTTTCTAACATCATATTTTTCTTCTGCTAGAAATAGAATTTCTTCTTCTTCATTATCTGAAGACCTTCCATCACTATCACTAGAACTCTTACCTACCTTGTCTGCATAAAAACTCTTCTTATGCCTTTGGAAAAACTTCTTTCCTTGCTTGCTTTGTCCATCCTTGATTTTCTTTTGGTACCTATGTTTTCCTGTTTCCCTATTCTTATGATCTTGTTTCTCATCCTCACTATTGTTTCTAGCTTTTGGACAATCAGTTGCATAGTGACCATATTTACCACAATTAAAACACCTAACTGATTTCGTACCTTTATACTTTCTTGAGTCCTTGTTCCTTCTGCCATAGTTTGCTTCTTCATCACTGGATAACTCATTGCTTTACTCTGACTTCTTACCCTTTGTCTTCTTTATAACTTTGAAAGTTGCTTCCTTTTGGGGAATAGGTTCCTCTTTTATTCTCATCTCAAAATCTATGAGAATTCCATGTAACTCATCCCTTGTCAAAAATTCAATATCTTTTGACTCTTCTATGGCTGAAATATTTTCACTATACCTCTTAGGAAGTGACCTCAAAATATTGTGACAAACATCTGTTTCTTCAACTTTGAACCCAATTCCTTGCATGGATTTAACAACCTCATCCACATGAAGTAGGTATGCAACAATGTTTTCCTCATCCTTCATCTTTAGGTCTTCAAATTTTTTCTTGTGATTTAGCAATTTTTCCATCTTGACCTTTTTGTCTCCCTCATATATACCTTTCAGCTTATCCCAAATCTCTTTTGTTGATGTGCAATGCATAAATTTTATAAACTTTTTTTCATGCAAACCTTTTAAAATTCCATTCATTGCCTTTGAATTATTCATTTGTAGGAGCTTACCATCTTTATCTATAGGTGGAGTAGTTGGTGGTATGTATCCATCCTCAACTGCTTGCCATATTTCATTCCCTAGTGCCATTAGGTGAATCTTCATTCTCACACTCCAAAGTGCATAATTGTTCCCATCAAACAATGGTGTCGTATTCCCTGAAGATCCACTATGAGAATCCATCTATGTTCTTGTAAGCTTTTCCTTCAAGCTGTTAAACTCTTCCAAAGGAACCCACTCTAATACCAATTGAATAACACAAGCTTATACTGAGAGGGGGGTGAACAGTATAAGACCACTTTTTACTTTTCTTTCTCAAACAATATTATCCAATATATCAATGGCAATATCAAAATAAGTAATCAAAGCAATGCACAAATCACCACACACAATAGAGACACCAATTTAACGTGGTTCACCCAATGTGGGCTACTCCATGGAGAAAATATTTCACTAAAATTTTCTCAACAAATCTCTTGGGAATCCTTCCCTATTACAATGTTTATGGACCTCTATCCAAAGGAGACACCAATCCCCTAATCAATTTCATGGATACCTATCCACAGGAGACACCAATCCCCTCAGCTAGTTTATGGATCTCTATCCATAGGAGAACTCCTTCTCCTTTGCTCTAGCTGGTGATCCTCTAGAAGACTACTACCTCCACTACACTGGCTTGTGGATCTCTCTCCACTAAAGACTCCTATCCTCACTCAAAAGACCTCTGTCCTCACTACCCTGGCTAATGGATCTCTATCCACTAGAGACTACTATCCTCTACTCTGTCACCTCCAAAGCTTACTCTTAGCTCTGCTCAATCTCTATCTCAAATTTACACTAAACATAGTCCTTCGATCTAGCACAAATATGCTCAATCTCTATCTCAAATTTGCACTAAACACAGTCCTTTGGTCTAGCACAAATCTACTCAATATCTGTCTCAAATATGCACTAAACATAGTCCTTCGATCTAGCACAAATCTGCTCAATCTCTGTCTCAAATCTGCACTAAACATAGTCCTTCGGTCTAGCACAAATATGCTCAATATATTTCTTTGGTCTAGCACAAATCTGCCCTCAAATCTACACCAAAATATGTCCTCAAGCCTTAACACAAAGCTTGATCCAATCACAAATCAACTCTACTAGATCTGCCCCAAACCTTAACTCAAGGTTTGAACAAATCAATCAATCAACTCTGCTCTCAAGTCTTCTCAAAGACTTGCCTCAAATCTATCCACAAGTCCTTCTCTCAAGAACTTGCCTCAATCTGCTCAACAAGTCCTCACTAGAACTTAGTCAATCTGCTCAATAAGTCTTCACCAAGACTTACCTCAAATCTACATTGTAAGATTCCACAAAAGCTCACACTAATCTATACAACAAGTCTTCACCAAGACTTACCTCAAATCTGATTGTAAGCTTCCACAAAAGCTCACACAAATCTATCCTTAAGCTTTCACAAAAGCTTACTCAACTCTGTCCTTAAGTCCCCTCTAGGACTTACTCAAATCTACTCACTAGCTTTCACAAAAGCTTATTCAAATCAATTGCAAAACTTGCATACAAAACTCAACTCAATCTCTCACAGAAAACCTCTTCAATCCCACAAACAAGTTTCACTCAAAATCTTGTTTAACTTACATAAACATATAGAGAATGGTTAGAGACTCAATATGTTTCACACTCAATCACTTTCAAACTCTCCTTCAAATCAATTTAGAATAAAGAACAATTTGTTTCATAGAACTTGAACTATCACTCCAATGCATTCAATCAATAATGCTCATCAACTTCACTCAACCATTCACTCAATGAAACAAAGCTTTCTTATAAACCCTAAACAAGTGTTTCACAATGCTTCCAACAACTCACACTATGGAACTCAAACCTTGACTCAAGATGATTTCAAATTCACATAACAATGATACTCATGATCTTTTCACAAACCCTAGTTCAAGATAGTTCTCAACTTCACATAACAATGATACTCATGATCTTTCACAAACCCTAGTCATGCACATGAAGACTTACTCCAATATTTCCAACAATGCTTATCAAACAATCTCACATAACAATGATACTCATGATATTTCACAAACCCTAATCATGCACATGAAGGCTCACTCAAATATTTCCAACAATGCTTATCAAACAATCCTTTTCACTCCAACTTTGCACTTCACAACATTCAACAAAACAATATTTCACTCACAAGGATAATATACCCATACCTTTTGTTTGATGAATATTTGACCTCAAAACCTGTCTCAATCACAATCAACCTCTTTGCCAATCTCAATGGTTAGATATCAAAAATCTACACTCAATTATTTCACTCAAAATTACTTCACCATACAAAAGTATTAAATCTCAATTACACCTTATTTCTCCTCCTTTATAAATTCTAACCACCAAAATTAAAATAAAATATTTTAACTTTATTTTCCCTTTTATCTCCCTCAATAACTCATAAACACCTTTTAATTTTTCCCACTATGCAATTTCCAAATTATCAAAACCTTGGGCAAAATAAAATATTTCCACACTATGCAATTTCGGATTATCAAAACCTTGGCAAATAATAATGTGAGCACATACCTTTTATTAAACCAACAAAAAACCTTCAACGAGATTCGAACACCCAACCTTGCCTCACCAAGTGCCTTAGCGCAAAGCATGTCCACCGCTTGGGCTACGTGCCCTCATGAGATAATAAGGTGCACATACTTCCTCTTAACCCTTATGGCTCCTCGACTTTAGTGCAGACAAAAAACTTTCCTCCCTTTGCAAAACGACGATCGCGTGGATCGAACCCGTGACCTCATGCTTCACAAACATCCTAACGTAGCCCTCGATTGCCACTTGCGCTACCAAGCACCTTGGAACCTTAGATGGTGCTCCCCTTGTCTTTATTGCCACGTTTGCCCTCTTTTGTCTTTAAACACACACAAATATTTTCCTCACCAACGCAGCGCACGATTTCCTTTGGGCAATTAACATTCGCATGGATGATTTTTATGAAACCAACTTGCCCCCTTTTATACCATATGCCAATTTGTTTAACACGTCGGTGAACCTTAGAAATTCAAATTTAATTTAAACTTTGGTGCCTTGATTTATTATTTAAATTTAAATTTTAACCTATGGTTAAAATATTTAAATTTAAATAAATTAAACCATAGTCTTTAAAATCTGCCAAATGGGTCTTTTGGAGAAATTAAAATTTGATAACTCCTTGGCCTTCGTTTTTCTTCAAACCAACCTGTAACCTAGAATATTATAATATTAGATATTATAATATTATTATTTCCATTTAAACCTGCTTCTTTGCCTTTTTGGAAAAACCACTGGAAGACATTAATGACAATGAAACTTGGACATCAACCTCTTGACATGAATGCATGGATGACAATGAAACTTGGTCATCATCCTCTTGACATCAATGACAAAAAAACTTGCTCATATTTCCAACATCCTATTGACATACCTAGAGTTGAAGAAGAAATTAATAGATGTTTCACCAACATTTTCATGATACCATAATAGTTAGAAAGGGGAGGCTTGGGTGCTTTGTAATAAGAAGTGTTGGATTCAAATCCCTGCTTTTTAAAAGTTTTGTTTTAAAATTACATTTCTAAGGAGTTAAAAGCAAATATTTTATTTTTCATGCATAAATTTCTAAGAAGGAGAGTTGGTACTTTGAAATAAAGTATTTTTTTAAAGGGGTTGAGGGATGAAAAACCACCAAAGACAATATTTTTACTATCCTTATAATATATTTTATTATTTTGCAATTTCCTATAGTTCTTTAAAAATTTTAAAACTAGACTACAATGAATATTTACAAAATAAAAAAGTGGGGGGAGGGTTAGTAAAACTTTATTTTGTAAAAGGTGCATTTTTGGCAATGACTGACACCTTCAAGCCGTTTGATTCAGAAATTGTATACTTTATATATCATTTAAACACATGCATAAGTACACTCAACATTTGGTATCAATGACACCTCTAGATTTCATTTACAAGTAAAGTTATCGTGTTAAGCTATTGTGTCTATAGCCTAATAAAGTTGCTATAACAATGTGTAGGCATTGACCCTATAAATAATTGGGGAGATATACGGACATCATATTTTTTATTGTTCTTTTCACTCTATTTTCTATCCTATTCATCACTATTGTTAGACACAAATCCTAAAATTGAAAAATTCCAATTATATAGGGAAGTTATGCCCATGTACAAGGAATTATATTTAAGTAGGTGTCATTGATAGAAACAAATCCTTTCTATACTATCTTGGTACCTTGTATCATTATATTTCACACACCTTAAGATCTCTCTTACATACGATTGTGTATATTAAGAAGACTAGCTTCTTCTATGTATTAATTAGTATATAGAAAGGGTGGGTATATGGAAAGGTTTAGTATATCGAACTGGTGATATATTGAGAGGGAGTTCATTTGGGATTCATAAGGAACCCTCACCATGGAAACATAAAAACTATTTTTTATATAATAACAATGACTTAAAGGTTCAAATTTTAGACCATGGAAGACCAATATGAGGATCATCCTTGTGATTGAGAAGCTCTAGGACATTGCCACCAAAAAATAACTTGGCCTAGATAAGATGAAGAGGTAAAATATTAGTTTGATGAAGTATATGCTAAAGAACTTATGATTATCACCCTTTCCATAGTAAATGTTGTTCAACCACACATCTATGAAGCACAAACATTCAAGGAGGCATAAGATACACATTCTTCCATATATTAAGAGAAGAATTAATCAACAAACTTTTACCTTCAATCTCAACTCTATACACTAAGAGTTTAAGATGTAGAAAGCATTGAGGATATTATTTGTAGAGTTGTAGAATTGAAAGCCATATTGAATTCCATGGGAGAAATGGTGGAAGATAGGATCTTAGTACCTATTATACTTAGAGCCCTACCAAATTATTTATCAAGTGTTGATTACTTCCTTGAAAGTATCAAACAAAAAGGTGTCCTTTGATGAGTTGGTTAACATGCTTCAATAGGAAGAATCAAATAATTAGTTGAGAAATCAATTGATAGACAATGCACTCATTTCTACAAATAATCCCTAGAAAGGTCCTTCCTCTTCTTTACCATCATCACAAAAACAACCTCAAAGATAAAAGAGGTACTATCATATATGTGAAAGAGGACAATACAAAATATTGTTGATATAAATCCATGACTTTAGGGGATCAATTCCATAAACCTCCTAAAAAAAATACATAGTTTAAACCACACCATAAGCAACAATAAGGGTATGTTGTACATGAAGAACTAGAGCATGATTTTGAATAGTACTCTAAACTAACACACAATGTCCTGATGTTCAAGTTAATGATAAAATCAAAGGATAAAATTTGATACATTGATTTTGATGGTAGCAAGCACATGATAAGAGATAAAGCGTGGTTTGACTCCTTACAAGCCAAAGATGGTAAACATGTCACCATTATTGATGATAATACCTTACATGTTAAAATAGTGAAAAATTGTTCTCTGATGGGAAATGTATGATTGAAATATACTAATATATACCAAGATTAGAAAACAACTTGCTATTTATATCACAAATTCTAGATCAAGCCATGGTAGTTGAATTCTAGGTTTTTGATGAGAAAAATAGGTGTTTCATCATAAAAATGGTAAGTTTGTAGCAAATGGTTCCTATGAGAATGACTTGTTTTCTCTTGATATCATATCATCTCCTAATTTTATAATGTTTGTAGCCATGATAGATGCTACCTCCCTTTGAAATAGGAGATTTGGACATATGAGTTCTAGATACTTACTCCACCTAAGTGAGTATCATATGGTTATAGGTCTACCCAATATTTCATCCATATTACAAATATGATCAAGTTGTTTAGAAGGAAAACAATATCAAGTAGATTTAAGCCCAAAACTCATAGAGCAAGAGGACTATTAAGTGTCATAGACACCAATCTATGTCAACCCATGCCAACTAATTATAGTGCATACATGTAATTTCAGATATATGTTGATGACTAATCATAGAGTATGTGGGTAAATTTATTACCACTCAAGTCAGATGTGCTCATAAATTTCTAACACTACAAAAAACTTGTTCAAATAGAAATTGAGCATTATGTTCAAGTCCTTCAATAAGATCAATGGGAAACATACATCCAATTATTTTTAATATTTCTTACACAAATGGATTAAGCAACATATTACTACCACATACACTTCACAATAAAATGGGGTTTCTAAGAGAAGAAACCATTCCATCATGGAAATGGTTTGTTGCATGCTCACAAGAGCAAATATAGTGAAATAATATTGGGATGAAACTATATTGACTATCGTGTATCTTCAAAGTAGAGTATATACAAAGGCACTTCAATGGTTTACACCTAAATAAGCTTGGTCCAATATAAATCCCTCAATTATGCATCTCAAAGTCTTCGAAAGTAAAACTTGCATGCATGTGCCAAAGCATAAAAGGATAAAGTTGGATACAAAAGCCTTGTATTGTATATTTCTTGGGTATGATAAGGTATCAAAAGCCTATTTAATGGTATATCTAATTAACAAGAAAATGTAAATTAGTATATGTGTAGTATTTGATGAAGAATTCAAGACAACCAATTAAGGAGTCTGGAGATTCCACATCTCTAGTTGTGAGCATTGAGTCAAATGAGGAAGTTCATGAAGAAGTTCTAGAAGAGTCAGATTCAAAAGTGGTTGATGAAATAGTAGTAGAACGGATAGTGGCTACTCCACCATAACAAAGAAATACTCCAAAATGGCTCACTAATACTCTTAGAGATGGTAAGCTTGATGCACCACCTAATCTAACTTCCACATGATCACACATTCACAATACTATATAACAAGAGGTAAATTTGGGTTTGATGACTTTTATAATGGAGAATGCAAAACCTTATTTTGTAAATAAAACAATAATTTTACCACAATGTAAGGAAGCCATGTAATCATAATACACATCTTTGATGAAGAATGAAACATGGGATCTTTTTTATTTTCCAAATGGAAAAAAGCCCAGATGCTACAAGTGGGTTTTCAAAATCAAGTATAAGGCAGGCAAATCCATTGATAAACATGACTCATTTGAAAGGGTTATACACATACTATGAAGATACATTCACATCTACAACAAAAATGACTACCATCCAAGCATTTTTTACATTAGTAGCATAGTTTGATTGGAAAATTCATCTAATGGATATCTAACGTACCTTTGACAATAATAATATTGAATAAGAAGTGTACATGACACAACCCAAGGTCTTTGTTGATAATGGGCAATGTCAAAAAGACTATAGACTAAAATAATAACTATATGGATTGAAGTGGGTTCATTGAGCTTGGTATATCAAAATTAATGATCACATATTACAACATGGTTTCACTAAAATTCCCTTTGATGCAAATCTCTATGTCAAGAAAATTGGAAATGAGATAGTGATTCTTGTGCTCTATGTTGATGATTTGGTCATCATTGGTAGTTTATACAAATTGGTAAATGATGTTATGGATGACTTGAAAAAAATTGACATGACTAATTTAGGGCTTCTACACTATTTTCATGACATGGAAATTTGGCAAAGGAAGAATCATATTTTGGTCACATAGACAAAACATGCCAAGATACTACTAGAAAATATAGGATGATAAATTGTGAACCTAAGGTGAAACCAATAGATCAAGGGTTAAAACTATCTTTGTATGACAAATCACCTCATCTATCTACTACTCTTTATCATCAGTTGATCAAAAGTATTATATACATGATGAACACCAAGCTTGACATCAATTTTTCTATATGTTATATTTCAATATTCATGCAAGATCCTTAGGAGTGTCATTGAAAAAATATAAATAGGATTATACATGATGTCCATGGTATAGTAGAATATGAATGATAACTTTTTCCTACAGTAATACATGGACTTGTGTTATGCAAAACATGTAGATGACAAAAAATCAATATTTGGGTACATGTTTTATCTAGTATCTGGAATCATCTTATGGCATAGAAATAAACATGTAGTAGTTTTTTTAATCCATAAAGGAAAAATATAATGCTTCATGAGGAGTTACATGTGAAGTAATATGGTTATAAAGCATACTATTAGATATGGATGTGTGTAAAAATTGACCAACCTTGTTGAATTGGGATAATCAAGGTGTTATAAATCTAGTCAAGAATACAATATGTCATGAAAGGACAAATCACATTGAATATCAATATCATTTTATTTGATAATAAGTTTAGAATGACCAGACACAACTCAAGTACATTCCCACCAGAGATCAACTTGTAAATATTTTCACAATGTCACTTGGACGTATCAAATTTGAATTATTTCATAATTTTGTATACCAAATAATGTAAGAAGGGGGATGTTAGATAATAGTTATTACATTATTTAGAGAAATAGAATAGACAACAATTGGAATGTCATATTGATCTATATTAGAAGAAGGAAAACCAAGACTCTATTAAGAATCCAAGAGGTATATCTTTCTATAAATATATGCATATATTTTGTTAATTGTTAATATATTTGATTTTGTTGCTCGATCCATCAACATCATTTTGGGATGCCTTATTTGTATTATTGACTAACTTCTTTTATTCTTTAATTAATTTGGCATATTTAACTTTAGACATTATGTTTCCTTGATTTGAGAGAGAATTTGTAATTCCTCATTCATTAGACAAATATTGAACTTTCTAATATCATCTACAAGGAAGTATCTTTTTATCAAGAAGAGTTGAGATGATATCATGTACCTTCTATTACTAATTGTGATTTGAGCCTTTAGAGTATAAATGAAGACAAAGCAATTGGATGCTCCTTTATTTACTTTGCTTGGTTGGAACATATTTGAATGAGGTCATTTTTTATGTACAATATCAACTATCTTTGATGTTTTATTTAAAATGATTACATGATTTAGGTTGTCAATTCAAATGAGCTATATTCTTAAGAATATTTAGAGTAGATAATGACAAGTACTAACATTCTATATGCACATAGACAAATAGGAACTAACCAACTAAGGCTTAGTATGATAAGTGAGTCAATCTATGTAGGAATTATTTTGTTATGAAAAGATAAATCACTTTATTCAATTGGAACATTCCATTGATTGTGTTTAGTTCCTTGATTCATTTTATCTTAGGCAAACAATACCAAGATATCCCAATTTGGTCTTAGGATACGATGTGTTCTTCTATTGATTATTAATGATGTCATCTATTGAACTATTAGTAATGCTTATAAATCATAAAAATATTCTATAAACTTGAAAATAATTTGTACCTCAATGTTGGATTTATTCATGAAAATGGTGCTTTAATTCCCTAAACTATTTTTGCAAATCTAGGATTGATTTTGAATGATTTTTTCGATAAATTAGACTATATATGCCCTTGAAACTAACATTAGGTGTTTTTAAAAAAATTACAATCAACAAAAGTTTCCAAATCATGAAGCCGTTATAAGGAAATACTATGGGCATCACTCATTTATAAGTATGAGTATTTTAAAACTCTTTATTGAAGTAATGATTGGAAATCACTATATTTATAGTGAATTTTTGGGCTGTTATGTATGCTATGAAAAAGGACTTATAATATCTAGCCTTGTATAGTAGACTTACGAAATCACCATTAAAATGATTAAAAATAAATGATGAAGAAAAATACTATTCCAAAGAATCAAAATTGTCTTTGAACTAAAACTCTAGTTTTTATGACCAAAATTGTTCCTCAAGATAAATCTGTAGGTATAAAATTTATCATGGAGTCTCATTCCTTTGATGAATTGATATTCTCCTAGACCATTGACCCATATGCAATGTTTGCATTTTTTAGTCCTCTCTTAGAATATGTGTTGCTTGATTCGATAATTTTTGTAGTTTTGTTGTGGGTCATCTAGTAGGGAGGTTACATTCAAAATCATTAAGTATTTACTATAAAATCCATTTATTAATGAATTAATATTTCATTTATTTCTTATTTACAATTTTCATTTAGATCCCATGGAGTAGGGACAATATAGTTAATTAGAAAGTGAATCTCTTTCTTTATTTCCTTTTATTTATTTTCTATTGGTCCTTTTCTTGTTTGAATCATTTACTTAATGCATATTTTTTTTTCTCCATTATTTTGATGCCTTCTATAAGTGACAACAATAGTAGTAGGATCCTAATATTCTTCTTCATAAATAATTTATATTATGGAATTAGCTTGTTGGTGCTTCTAACCAGTTGTGTAATGTTGTCTTGAATTCTACTATTTACCTTTTCAATTAATTCCTCTAAACCATCAATCTATGTCAAAAAAAATATAATCCCTTGAAGGTGGAAATAATATTATAGCAAGATGATTTGAACTAAACTTTAAGCTCTTTAACCTTGTTGTCTTGTGACATGCATTCCTTTTTGAGTTTTTTCAACTTTTTTTTCAAGATCATCCATTTATTTCTTTTGCTATGATTGGAAATATTGTATTTTCCTTATCTACACGATGAAGTCCTTAGGTTTAAAAATAATGTAGAAAAAAAAGGGTGTTTCAAATCATTGCTATTTGACTCGAACCTGTTCTGAAAAGGTCAAGATTTTTTGAATTGTTTGTTCACACAAACAAAGTTGGGGAAACCTGAAATTATTTCAATATTGAACCCTAGACATATAATAGTTCCAAATATCCTTCAAAAAAATAAGGGCATTTGTTTTAGCCTGCTCTGGTCCCCTTACAAAACATTCGTTATTAGGTTAGCCATATAAAACCATGTTTCTAGCAATTTACATGGCATCATCATAAAATGATACAAGTCTTAGATAAGAATATACAACGCACTAGAACGCCCTTGTTGACGATCTTTTACCGGGACAGCATCTAGGGTTCCTCGAACAATGTGATATCTCACACCGGGTAAATCTTTAACCCTTCCTCCTCTTACTAATACTACGGAATGTTCTTGTAAATTATGGTCAATACCAGGTATATAAGCAGTGATTTCATATCTAGAGGTTAATCGTACTCTAGCAACTTTACGTAAGGCAGAGTTTGGTTTTTTGGGGGTGATAGTGGAAAAGTTGACAGATAAGTTACCTTTAGATTCTTACTACTTGATATCTTCCACCCTTCTAATCATTTCTTATTTCTCGGTATTTAGCTCCTCATTTTATTTAGTTACATATTCTTTTTCTTTGCTAAGAACATATCTTTCTACAACTAGAGCATCAATTATTCCCTAAGTTGTTGAACTTGACTCTCCAAATAAGCGATTATGATATCTCTTTCATTGAATTCATCATATTCACATAGTTAAATTAACTTAATATCATGCTACTAGATTTTTTCCTATTACCTTGAATAGAGGCTTGTATCGAAGGTATGGTTACCACCATTCCATCCACTTCAACTTTTTTATTTTCCTATTTCTTAAGAACTTTTATGCTACTTGGAAATAATTTTATTTTCACCAAACTATATTTCCTTTAAGGGCCAAACTTTTCTCAAATGAATTCACACTACAAAGGCAATATAAATATTAGGCTAGAGCTAATTAATTTACTTAATAGAATCGGGTACAAATGTTACAATATGAAGATCTTATCATTTGGGAACCAAAATGACAATTAATTCACTTGCACTCTTAAGAGGAAATTAAGGTAGGATTTTTTATTTTTATTTATTTATTTTCTTCCTTTTTCTCTCCATCAATCATATTGAATGTATATAAATCTATGAGACATGGTAAAATATTATCATGAGGTTGTATTCTAAGTAGATAACCCAAAAACATATACTAACAAAATCTATTTATTGAATTAGCTTGAAGTTATTTGGGTTGTCTTGGGCAATTACCTTGATCCAATAATTATTAAAGAATGAGGTGGTTGAATAAATGAAGATCTTTAATGACTAGGAGGAATATAGGATGATGTGGGAGTGGTTGAAGTAGGCTGAGTGTAGATGAAAGCTATGGATTAGCTAGAAGAGATAATAGAGATTAGATGAAGTAGTAATGATAGTGAAGATGATGCCATTGAAAGTTATTTAGTTAAAGAAGTTATTATACATGGTTGAGAAGAATAAGAAACATCCACATTTATAGATGCTATAATGGGATGTATCAAAACTTAATGGTGCTAGAAAAATAGGATAATGTGTAATGGTAGAAAATAAAATTTCTTATGGAAACTAAACTTCATTTGCATATGCCTCTTATATGTTTTGCTTCTTCAAAGTTAAAAATCTCATAGTAAATTGAGTGCCCTTACTTTTATAAGTAACATTCATTTGATGAGGTATATTTCATGCTCATGGAACTATTTACAAGTATCAACCCAAATTGTGGGATATAAAATCTTATCTAGAGACTATATTATTATTGGGGGAGGTGCAAATCCAATATAAGTACCACCTTTCTTATTGATAGTCTTTGGACCAATGCATTAATTATCACTTGAGATAGGGATCCAAGACCTCCAATTCCTATATGACCTATTTTGTAAACTGTTTTAACTCCTCATCCATATCATGCCAAGTAAATTTATGGAAAATTTAGCGTGGAACTTGTAGAAGGATAGGATATTTGAGGACTAGCGACTATGGTTGACAGTGTTGTTGATGATTCTATACAAAAAGCAATAGGATTTATATTCAACTCATTCAAAATTCAAGATATTTTTCTCTTTTGATTTTTTTGTTGTTTCCTCTATTGATTTATTGGATGTTTAGATCACCATTTTATATTTTGTTCTTTATACCACAAAGGGACATAATAACTCTTGTACTCTTTTGCCAATAGTTTCTCATTAAAATATCTTCTTCTTTTGAAATTTTTATAATTTTAGAATGATAAGTTTTTCAAATCCTATGAAACCTCTCATCATGAATGCCTTTTTAAACTAGTGCTTATTGGTTATTTTGCCAAACTATTTCATAGTTCCTTTTATCAAGGATCAAATATTAATCATAATATAAAAGCACACAAATATCTGGCCCATATAAATCAATCACATTTATGGAATATTTCTCAATAATAAAACTCACAATGATATTCATAAATCAAATATACAAGAAACTTGTTCTTAATATTTTTGATTACAATGCATGGAGCTTTGTCCCCATAATATAACCTTAGAATATGACTATTCAATACTTGACTATTTTTCTCCTCACATATCTTGGAGATGAATCCTTTCCTATTCCTCACATATTACAAAACTCTCATGTATCTTCACTTTACATCTTTCTACATATCATGTGACTCTACACTTGTATATTTGACACCTAACTCTATGAATATTGACTTACTTACATGAAAATTTGCACACTCCCACACTTTATACACTTTCACACTTCATTACATGAAACTTGGACTCTTATCAAACATTGGAACATACTTTAGATAAAATATAAATCTCACCCCCTAATCTAATATTTACAAATATACAAATATTCCACTGGGGTAATGTATTACATAATTTGGTTTAAAGGCTTTTAGTATTCAATATCTATTTTCTTTTTTTTATCTTCTTGTCTTCATCCCTGTTTGTTGACTTTGCCTTTAGGTGTTGTATTATTGTTGGTGTTTCATTTTCTATAATCTTGATTATTGCAAAAATTGATTTTGTAATAACTTGTTTCCTATTGATGTAAATTCTAGATATTGAATCAGTAAGTCATCACAATAATATATTTATGAATTTTATGGCTTATTATTATCAAACTTACTATCATATATTGAATGAAATATCATATTATTACATTATTTATTTGCATCTAGATATAAGTCATTTGTGTCACAACTGATATTTTTTTACACTAATTTATCCCTTAGGATTTTAATCAATTCTTCTTGCTTTTGGTTTTTGTCCTTATAAATTTCAAGTGTAAGTAATGCCATATACATTATCATAACCATATTTATAGGTAGAATCATATAATTTATAGAATTTTCATGTGCTTCAATGAATTCTAACTCTAGATAATTGCTAAATATTTCAAAGTTTTCATCTTTGGCTTCTCTATATATTGACTATAAATCATTCTTCAATTTCATTGATATGTTTTATTGCTCATCAATATTTTCCATCAAATATTGTATGCAAAGTTTCAATACTCTTAACCTTTCTTTCCTTTCATTTACCAACATATTTTGATTATTATATTCCATGATGAATTCTTTTGATTTTGAATTCCTTATTTCTCCAAACTTTTTAAATTATTCAAATTAATTCCTTTGAAGTAGAAAAGTTTTTCCCCTAGATTTTTAATCAAACAATTTCTTCAAATTCTTTATTCAATCATTCAATTCTTATCTCTCCAAAAAAATTCTTTTCTTCAATTTCTCCTTTGTATTTTAATTTCACCTCTACTCCAATTAATATCAACTTCAAATCCAACTTCAATGTAAATATTAAATTATTTGCTTCCATATATCTTCCTTGCATGATTTCAATCCTTCAAATTTAAAAAACTTCAATTCAATTTCAAATTCACTCTTATCTCTCCAAATTTCAAATTTCAAATATTTAATTCCCTTCTTATGTCTCCCAAATTTAAATTTAAATTTTCCTTTAATCAAATAATCCCTTCTTCACTATGCAATCAATATTAATTTAAAATTCCTCTTATTTATCCCAAAGAAAAATTCAAATATTCAAATACTTTCCTTATAACTCCTAAAATGTGTGTTTGAATTTGAAATAAAATCACCCTAAAATTAACTCAAAATCCTTACCTTATTAATAGTTGCACTCTGTAGTCTTATGATATCTTCACACATTTCAAGGATGGGATGAGTCAATGACACTTCTCATCAAATGTAGACATTTAAAAAATTAGGATTTATACTTGCAAGCATTTTCTTTTCCTCCATTTTGTGAGCTCTTTGCTCTGTTTCTCCTTTAAACCTCATCCTTTGGATTATTGATATTTTTATACCATCTCCAATGATTTTTCTATTGTTCATCAATTCCCTACCTTTCTCTATACTTCTTGATGCTCCATATTTGGTGTTCACATGTGCTTGGATTTAAAATTATTATGCAAAGACACTTCAATGTTATTTAAATTTTATTTGCTTCAATGTATTCTGCCTTCTTGACATATATTATCTCAACATAGCAATAATTTAACCCACCAATCTTCCTTATAATAGTCCATAAACTGGTTTTCTTTTTGGCTTAGTTTCACCCTTCTTTATCACAACTCTAACATTATTCATTGTCATAGCTTCACAACATAAACACTTGTTTTCCACATCCTTTAATTCCTTTTTAATGCTTTTACTCCAACAATTTACAAGGTGCAATCAACCTATCTCTCCTTTTTGATGTCTTCCACTCAATGCGATATCAATCATTCTTCTCCTTCTTTATCCTTGATAAAATATCATTTGTTCCTTCAATATTCTTTATCATCTTCTCTCAAAATTTCTCAGGGTGCAATCAAACCTTTCTTCACTTCTTCCTCGTTGATTATCAAGCATTTCCAAATTTGGGAAACCTCATCCCAATGCTTCAAACTTCTCAAATTAAAATGGCCAGAGTGCAGATATAATATCATGTTGGTTTATTTGCTAGATTATTTCATAGGTCCTTTTATAAAGGAGAAAATATTAATCACAATATATAAAACATATAACTATGTGACCAATATATATAAATCACATTCATGGACTAATAACAATATTTCTCAATAATAAACTCACAATATTATTCATAAATCAAATATACAGGAAATTTGTTCTTAATATATATTTTTTACAATGCATGGAGCTTTGTTACCATAATATAACCTTAAAATATTACTCTGCAATACTTGACTATTGCTCTCCTCACATATCTAGGAGATGTATCATTTTCTATTCCTTACATATGACAAAACTCTCATGTATCTTCACTTTACATATTTCCACATATCATGTGACTCTTCACTTGTATATTTGACACCTAAATCTATGAATCTTGACTTACATGACACTTTGCACACTCTCACACTTTACACACTTTCACACTTTATTACATGAAACTTGGACTCTTATCACACTTTAGTACATACTTTAGATAAAATATAAATATTACCCCCTAATCTAATATTTAAAAATATACAAATGTACCATGGGGTACTTTAATATTTACCAAATAATGTAATATTTCCAATAGGGCTTGAATATCATAAATTTATACCATATTTTATACTAGATATAAATTTTTTCTAAGGTCCAAATATTTTGTTATAATGATGAGATATTTTTGGTAAATTTGGAAACATTGTTTAGGTCAAAGTCAACCACCATAATATAGAAACAAAATTACTAGTTGGGTTCATACCTTCTTTTACAAGCTTTGATTAATTTAGGGCAATGACACATCTGATGAACCAATTGTTGGCTTAATCCACTACTATAAAAAATCAATGCCTCAATGATACCATTATGTAATGATAGGTATTTAAATACAATAGATTTCCAAATATGGCATAATAGACTACTAACCAAACTGGAAACTACCATTTCCCTATAATGCATACATAGACCTTATGAAGGGTAGTTATACCACATGCTATATCACATGGGATATTATCTAATAAAACCAAACATACCCCCCTTATTACATCATAGTCATAGCTCTATCTCTAGCTTATGACCAAAAATAATTTTGAGGGTGATGCTAGATTTAAGAGAAAAATTCCCCAACAAATGGAGACTTTCTACTATGATACTTAGGAGTGTCAGGTTTCATCAATCATGTAATCCAAAAGCATACTTATTAAAAATTCTTATTCAATACTTTCAAATACTTATATAATTCAATGCATGATGTATGTGCCTCATTCAATGTATTCACGTGAAGGATGTGCTTCCATGCATCTAGTTTTGATTATTGAATTGATTGGTCGTCAATCTCTATCTTGGATGTGATGGGAAGGAATTTGTGTATTTCTTATTCACCTTCTTTTTTATTATTTTATTATAATGTGATAAAGTTTTAGATTATTTTCAAGTTCTCCTTTTCATCATAAGTCCTTTTATATGATACATAGGATGTATATTTTGAATATAATATTAAGCAATTATGTATACTTGTTTTAGTCCCTTAAATGTTCTGACAACTACCACTTTTTTTCTTGAACAAGAATGTAGCAACCTATCAAGTGTTCTATAGCCTTTAGATTTGAACCATTAGGGATTAAAAACTACTAATGTCTAACAAATATTCCTTTATTCTGTATTATATTTCCAATTTTGATGATATCACAATGCAACATGTCTTTTAATATTTTGATTGCTTATTGTTCTGGTACACTCCTTGACAAGAATTATATGAGATCATGGGATTTGATAATGATGTAAGTATATCTCATTTTGTGAGTTGTAAAAATAAATTATATTTTCTTAATAAGATAAAGTTTACAAGCTATACCATTCTTTTTAAAAGCTCTTCTTACAATAAGCCATTCATCCTACAAGTGTTTTTCTCTACACCTAGGAAAATGAGTGTAAAAAGAATTAACTTTGAACATATCATCTTTATTCCAAGAGATATTTAAATTATTTGTCTTAGAGGTATACCATGGTTTGTGATTTTAATGGTTGCCTTTGTATCTTGGCAATGTCCCCTCATTGGTTCCTTGGCTTAGAGCAACCAACTGATGCATTATTTCCTAGATAACAATTTGGATGATTTGATCCAATTGATCTAGGTATATTACCATATATGGATATTTGATATCCAACATGCACTCTATGGGTCTCCAATAGACAAAGTGTAGACTCCAATGAATGGATTGTAGAATGGATAGAGACCACATAGTGCAAACTCTAACAAATGGACCATGTATAGACCATGGAGTACAAAGTGTGGAATGGGTGCATACCACAAAGTGAAAATTATGAGAAACTATCATAACAATAATAACCATTATCTCAAAATTTGAATTGTCATAACTCTCATAACTCACATGTATAGACCATAAATTGCAAATTACGAAGAATCATCATAATCATTATCTCAAAAGTTAAATAATCACAATGGTCATAACCATTGTCTCAAAAGTTGAATTGTCATAATGGTCATAACTATTATCTTGAAGGTTGAACCATCATAATGGTCATGTAATTAATTTAATAAGGTAGTGGCATTGAGGTTGGAGACAACGTGGTGGTGGTTTCATAGAAGTCTTGCACAACTGTAGTGGACATCAATATTTTTTGATAAATTATTTATATTTAGTAGACGTCTCTTCTTACATATTGCCTTCTATGCAACTTTATCATTGATTGTTATTGTTTAGAAGACATATATTCTCAAAAAGCACCTCTATGTAAATTTGTTCAATGCCTTTTGTGTAATTTTTTGTTAAAAATTGATACAATTTGGTGTTATCTTGCAATATTTTTCTTTTTTGCTTTTGGTTTTGTACAATAGATAATCGATTGTATCAAAAAAAAAATTGTATCAAAGGTATTTGAGTAGGTTTTTGGCAGGTGTATGTTCTTGAATATGGGGCCAGACTATTAGAATTTTGGATGCCCAATGCATGACCCCTATGATTATTTTAAAATTTATTTTAGATGATATAAAATGGAAAACAACACAAATACAATAGATCCTTTCAATCAATTGGTGTATGAAGCCCTTGAAAGACTAAAGAATCATATGCTAAACTAATTTGCCCAGATTATTCAATATTTTCTAGCTACCAACACTACGACACAACCATTTAGTGCCTTGATATCATTCAAATATTACGTGAAATTTGATATCCCAGTCTTTGAGGAAAACATCAATGCAAAAGTAGTGGAGAATTGGTTGGAGTAACTATCTATGTATTTCTATATCAATAATTTATTTTAAAAGGAGAATATTAATTTTACCCTATTAAAAGCCTCACTAACAATCCAAAATTGGTGGGAAGCATATGAGAAGAATAATTTTTTTTTAGAAGAATCTACATGGGATGATTTTGTGGAAGCGATCAAGAATGAATATTACCCAATAGACACCTATGAAGACATGTACATGTGATAGAAACAACTATATCAAGGAAAGGAATAGTTTGTTCAAGGCTACATCAATGCTTTCCAATCATTGTCTATGAAGCTTGGCATCCAAGGCAAATTTTCAAGTAATGGAGGACATGGACTTATTTGATTTCAAGACCTTGGGTGAAGCATATAAATTTTCCATTAATATTGAGCAAAAGTACAAACAAAAAATAGGAAAGGATATAATTCAAATAATAAGAATAAAATCACCAAGGACCAACACAATAAAGGTAAATAAAATTTCTAGAGGAAACCAAATAGAAAATATCAACAACACTATCAAATATAGAAGCAGAAGAAAGATCCACAAGATAAGAAGTTCCAAAAGAACTAGATATGGAAATGGTGTGACCACAATAAGAGCAATTGACATTCTAGATAAGAGTACCAGATAATTTAGTCTCTATTTATTAATACAATCCTCGATGCCCATTGCACCAACATATCACCCAATTGAGGATAAAGGTAAGTTGATTATGGAAGCTAAACCACATGTGACTATTGCTACCTTGGATACACAAATCAAGTAAGAGGTCTAAATAAGGAGGAGTAATTGTTTCACTCATAATTATAGGTAAAGGGTAAGATCTTAGATTTAATTGTTGATAGTGGAAGTCAAAAGAATTTGATTTTTGTTAATACTGTTAAGAATTTAAATTTGCCTATGAAGCCTCACCCACAACCATACAATATTGGATGGCTAAACCATGGGAGAGATATCCATGTCACTCAACAATGCCTTCTCTCTTATGCCATAAAACCATTCAAATATGAGGTATTTTGTGATGTGTTTCCATTGGATGTCTATGATGTGCTCCTTGACCAACTTGTAACAACCCACCAAAACAACCCAAGGGGAGAGATATTTTTTTTTACAAGTAAGTTTCTCAAGAGTCCCATTGTATTTCTATAAGAAATCACAAGGCTTCACCATATTTGAGTTCAAGTCACTGTAGATGATACTCAATGGACAAGAGTGGTCAACATCCAATAGTATTTGGGGTTCACCTTACTAAACCTCATTGTTTACAAGGATACCAAAGTAGTCCCCCCACCTTTCCTATACTCTCACCTATATAGGACAATATGACCACAACATAGGGATTATTCTTAGAGGCCCATAACACTTAAATGGGAACACCTATTCCCTAACCTTACCCTAAGTCCATATAGGTAGGTTAATTAGGTATAAAGCCTTGGTACTTAGTTATCACACATATGTAGTCTAACTAATGTCATTACCTCTCATTTGATAATGAACATGATCACCTAAACCTACATGTTCAAGGGACCAATTGTTGTCTTGTGAATGATTCCAATAACTTCCTAGTTATGAAACACCTAATCCTCATTGCTCAAGGTGTATCGAAAGCATAAAATATGTCTATTACATCATTGCAACTCCTTCCAGATCTATGAGAACCTAGCTATTACATTCTTGTAACTCCTTCTAGGACTCCTACTTGGTTATTGCATCATTGCAACTCCTCCTAGGATTGGGTTATTTCTTAAAAATAAATCCCTAAAAGAAGTTCTATATCTTTACCAAGAACCCCCTTGATAAAACCCAAGATAGCGATTAGCCAAAAGTAATAACTCTCTCAAATATCAAATGCTTCAATTAAAGATTAGCATGTTCATATTATAGCACCATATCAAACTTGGAAAAATAGATTGATACATCACATTATCAATGAACATAAGCTTCAACATAAAGCTATCAAATCCAAAGTTAAATTGATCTAAGTGCTAATATAAAGCTATGTAAAAGAAGGTATCTCAATAGAACACCAATCCAATATTCATAAATGCTATAAATTTCCACTTAGAGATCATATAAAATTATCCCATTAAATATAGATCATAAGAGCATTTATTTTCTAATAGCAATAAGAACACATTGGCATGATAACTATCATATTCCATAACCTCCTTTGCTTATTTTTTCAAAAAATTAAACTCTCTTCTTTCACAAAAACTGGCATTTTCTAAATTTCATTGGAAGATTTCTTTTTAAACCATACAAAGCAAATACTCATTTGCATATCCATTTTTTATTCCAAAGCACATCAAATCCATTCTTCCTAAGTGGTATTTACACCATCTTCCATGATCCTCCTCATGCTAGGAATTTTCCACTATCTTGAGGAACACTTAGGGATCAGGATAACTCATGATGCAATGCAACTTAACATGCTCTATGTATTTACAAGCAATCATGCACAATACATTTTTAAAATAAAGAAAATATCCAATGAGAGAATCATGTAATTCTCTCTATAATGGTTTCCCTATCTACTCAAGTCTTAGGAAACCATTATAACTATTTTTCTTCTAAACCAAAAGCCTTTTCCCAAATTTGAGCAACAAGCAAAAAAATCATAGCTCTTCTCTACTAGATTTTCCATAAGAGAAACACTATCAAATAGAAAAACCAAATTTTCTCTACTAGCATTTTATTAAGAAACATCAACATGAATAACAACGTAATAGTTACTTTCTTAAAACAAATTTATCTCTTCTTTTTTGAAACCAACATTATTACCAAAAATAGTACTCCTTACTATCGTAATGTAATTTTCTAAAATAAGGCTTCTTTCCCTATAACAATCTACATTTTCATTTAGAGTATTCAAGCTTACTCATTCCATTTAATTATTACATCCATTCCTACACCCTCCATAAACTTAAAGCATTCATGCCTACATATTCCATTGCTTAATACATTCATGCCTAAATTTTATTGCTTAATGCATTCATGCCTATGTATTTCATTTGCTATATAAAATTTTTTCACTGGTTCTAGCAAGTAATCAAAAATAAAATAGGCATCCATGACCTTCCATGCATACCTCCCAAGCATGAATTACAAGAAAAAATACTCAAACAGAAACTAGCATGCAAAAGTTGAACTCATATTAACATTATAGACAGTAAAACCAAACTAGAGCTTAGTAAAAACAAAATAAATTTTTTGGCCAACTAGGACCAACATCGCACACAACACCCCATACATAGCTAATGAAAATAATGCTCAATAGACAATTGCACAAACTGAGTGGGTTCTAGTAGCCTCCACCCCAACGTAAAGTTTTAAGAAGTAAGAAGAACCTACTAGAAGGTGCCTGAGATACTATACACAAATCTAGACAATTCTTGTGTTCGGAAGCACCTAAAATCTTAGCATTACGATGGTATTCATTGCTTGAGAGAGCAACACATCAAGCATAATGGGTGAACATAAGGCTACACCAACAATAACAAGGCCAAATACAAACCAAGATGATCTCACTAAGCAATCTCAAAAGCAAGATTTTAAAAAAGGATTCAATAAATCAAAGGAGAAAGTGCTAAAACACAACCAACATATAACCAAAGAGCAAGGTGAAACAACATGTATGATAGTGTCCTTCAATAGAGGGAAGCTTCAACACCTATGGAGCTTACCTCTCTATGCTTATCTTGGTTAATTCCTGTAATGTGTGCACCTCCCTTCCAACTCTTGATTGCTTCTTTTTGCCCTCAAAAGATACCCCAAAAATCATATGAGGCTCCCTATAAATACCTTGAGGTGGTTCTCCAATAACCTAATGTGCTTCCCATGACCTTCACTTGAGTTGACCACCTTTAGCTTGTAATGTTCTTTCTAGAATGTTGCTGATATTGAAATAATTTTGGGGATTAATAAAGCATGGATTATTAATTTTATTTAATTCTTTTTGAACCCATAATGCAATATTCCTTAATGTTTTAATATTAGGAAAAACAATGCAATAATTAAAGCATCCTCATGAATTAATTTAACAATTCACTTAATTAGTTTTAATTAATTATTAACATTGATACTAATATTCTCAAGTATTAAGGTTACCAAAAAATTAATACTTTAATAGTTCTCATCCATAAATCTATGCATACCACACACAACCATATATGTCATTCACACCAATAATATTACACAACATTGTTTTATCCTTAAGTAGGTGGACCTTCTAAGATAGTCTATTGCTATCACCAACCTATTAAGGAGATCCATTGCATAAGCAACTTCCTAGCCCAATGGTGTGAACATAAAATAAGCACAATGAAATGCATCTATATGAAGGTTATTTTGTTACCCTGAGCTATTTATGAGCAAGTCATCACCATTATTTTCCAAAATTTCTCTCAACTTAGGTTATTATCCTTATTATTCCATCAATGAGAGCATCTGGTCCTTCAACCACAAATGCATCAACAGTACCATATTACAAGGTTAGAATCAAAGCGTAAAGTACAATTATCTAATCATATTGACATCATAAAATAAAGCTATGCATTAGACATTCACACCAATACATAATTCATTATCAATAATGAGTCATGCGAAGGAGGGTTATTACATACTCTTCCCATTGGGCTAAATACAATCCTCTATTTTTCTTGCAAGTGTGTAAATAAATATTTCATTCAAAAAAATATGGGAATTTCTTTCTTATTTCTTTTGCATCTTTCCATGTTGCACAATTTTTAGAATACTAGTGCCATTAGATCTTAAATTGATCTAGGATCCATTCCCTCAACATCTTGGAACCAAACACTAGAATATTTACTGGTCTCACCTCAATGGTTGAGGGATATTCCATATAAAATTTAGAAACATTCCAAACATGAGTAATATCAAAAACATATTTCCTAAGTAGGGATATGTGCAAAGTATCATGGATCTTTGACAGGTTGGGGGACAAAGCGAGCCTATAAGCTACTAGACTAATCTTATAAATGATATTAAAGGGTCCAACATAGAGAGGATCCAATTTAATTGACTTTATGGCACTTTTCATGGGTTTTACACTCAATAATATTCTATCCCCCATAAAAAATTCTCTTCATGATATTTTTATATCATCATAACTCTTTTGGCAATCGATCGTTTCCTTGATCCTAAGCTAAATTGCTCTGAGTTGTTCCTCCATATCTCTGATAGTGTTTGATATGATCATCATATGATCCTCCAAATTATCCCATGATAGAGGTGTTTTGCATATTCTACCATATAAGGCTTGAAATAGGGCCATTCCCAATGATGCATGCTGACCATTATTATATGAAAATTCCACAAGATGCAAAAAGTCCTCTAATTTAAACTTTTTGTCCATGCAGTACATGTGAAGCATATCTTCTAAAACTTGGTTTACCCTCTTTGTTTGACCATTTTTGGATGATATGTAAAACTGATATTTAGCTTAGTACCCACTACATGGTGAAGAGCCTACCAAAATTTGATGTGAACTTAAAATCTATGTATGCTATAATCACCTTAGGAAACCCATATAACCTAAAAATTTCTTTGGTAAAATTATTTTCCACAACAAGTGTAGCATCCTTGATGTCCCCTGGTATGAAGTGTGTAACCTTGGTCAACTTATCAATCACTACTAGGATTGCATCATGCTGGTACCTATTCTTAGGTAAACCTATAATAAAATCCATAGATATTACCTACCATTTTTGTATAGGTATATCATGTGGGTACAATTTTTCTACTAGGTGTCGATGTTCTACCTTAACAATCTGGAATTCTTAAAATCTTGCAATGAAACTAGTGATACCCTACTTCATCCCTACCCAATAGGTCTTTTTCATGTTTTCCCTCATTTTGGCCCTCCTAGATGAGTGAAATAGGAAGAATTCTACGCCTATTGAATAATCAATATTCTTAGTTCACTAGTTTTGGGTATAACAACCCTATTTTTGAAGTATAAAAGTTTATTTTTATGTTGAAATTCTTATTCTCTTCAGGATTTCTCTTAATTTTATCCTATATTTATATGCAATACGGATCCTAAAGATGTATTTCTTGGACTTTATCCATCAAGTCTATATGACTGTAACAAATCTCCTTGGAAGAACTCTTTATGAACAATGAACTATATGTTGGTGTGAATGTTTAATGGCATGGTTTATTTTATGATGTCTATATGATAGAATTATTGTATTCTTTTGAGCATGAAATATAGTATTACTGATGCATTTATGGGTGCAATACTAGGTACTCTCTCTCTAGTGGGAATATATGGGTGAACCACCTACAATGAGAAATATTTTAGGAAATGATGGTGATGACTTGTTCATGTATATGCATTTTTCTTGTTTTTATGTTCACACCATTATGCCAAGAAGTTGGTTGTGCAATGAGTCTTGTTAATGGCTTAGCGATAGCATTAAACTATCTTAAAGGAGACTGCCTACTTTGGATAAAAAATGGTGTGAAACATTGTTGGTGTGAATCTATGTTTGTTCATGGTAGGCATAGATTTTGTTGATTAAGTTTTATTAATTGGTAACATTATTACCTTGGAATCATTAAGTATTAATTAGTTGATAATATTAATACTTCTGAATTAATAAGTTAATTAAATGATGGATTTAATACTTTAGGCTAACAAAGTATTAATTAGTTTGATAATTTGAATATGCAAAAAATTAATGCCAATACTAAAAGCCAACCTTATCAATTGAAATTAATCAGATGAATTATTAAATTCTTAGGTATGCTTTAGTTATTGTATTTTATTCCTAATGTTGGAATGAATCTTTAATGGTTTGAAAACTTAAGAAGTAAGCCCTTAATATTTACCTACTTGGGTTGCGCTATTATTAGAAATATAGTGGTGCTAGTGAGTAACGTATTCTTCCTTGGGAACATTACCTTCACCATGTAAGGGTGCCTAAGATTGTTTAAATTGGAGTAGAAGGCTTAGAGAAGGAAATTATTTTTCTAGAAAAATGAAGGTATGGAAAGCTTACAGTGGATTTTTGGGAGAGATTACATGAATCCAGGCAAAGTTTGATCACCAGGTGCTTTGTAATGTCTTAGTTATGCTCTTTGATTGAGATAATATTGTTACACATGCTTGGTTTATTTTCTTTAGTGTCATTCAACACTTGTTTTTATGTTGCTATTTTTTGGTTGTGTTTTCCTTTCTCTAGAAGCCTACAATTTTATATTAATAATGATCTTCTTGGAGTTGATGCATAGCCTTTGTGGTGGACCGAGTAACCATTCGGCCTGTGTGCTTTGAGTTTTTTATTTCTATAATTTTTAATAGCATCTGCATGCTTGAAAAAATTGGTTGATGTATTCTCCTTTGGATGGTGCTCTTCGAGTTAGTGGAAGTATGTACTCAGCCGTAGCTCTCGTCTATCTTTAAATTGTTTTGTAAGATAGATGATTGCATTTGTTTTATGTTGTTGGCTGGGGAAAACATATTTTTTTGATGGTGGATTTTTTATTTCCTATTTATTTTGCTAGTGGGGATGTCTTATGTGTTTCAATCAGATCTGTCTTCTTAATTTTAGTTTACCAAATGAAAGTTTTATTAATTTATATGATTTTGAGTGGAAAATTCTTATTTGATTAAAGTCTTAGCTTGGTGTTGCAATTTTTTAAGTTAGAAGTGAACTCCCTTGCATTTCGATTCTTCATAGGTTATGTGTATGTTCCCGCTATAGTTTGGAAGATTAAAGTTTGAGTTTTGAACCTTATTTCTTTGGTAGTTCTTTTCTTTTGGAAGTTTTGTTATTACTTACCAATTCTCTAGTCTTATTTTGTTGTTGCAAAAGAATTTTAAAGAGTAGTTTTATAATTTTGAAGGTTTGGAAATAATTATAGAGAATATTTATAAATTATAAGAGTCTCTTCTTGTTTTTAAAATAGCAAATATCATTTTTCTTTATTATAAGTGATGCCTTTAAAGAAAGATCTTTCATTGGTTTTTGAAAGAAGTGTATATGATATTTGGAAAATGCATGACTTAGTAAATGCTTTAAGTTTCTTTATCTATTGTATTATTTTTTTAATAAAAGATAAATTGGGTGTATGCTCTTTGCTTTTAAAGGATAATTATTATAAAATAGATTATGAAATATTGGTTTTGAAAGAGAAACTAATATGGTGATTCCTAAGACCCTTGTGGGTTAAGGGATCACTATAAAGAGAAGTATGGGATTCTCTTCTATTAGATGGAATTTTGTATGTTGGTTTTGAAAGAGAAACTAATATGGTGATTCCTAAGATACTTGTGGGTTAAGGGATCACTATAAATAGAAGTATGGGATTCTCTTCTATTAGATAAAATTTTCTATGTTGGTTTTGAAAGAGAAACTAATATGGTGATTCCTGAGACCCTTGTGGAAATAACATG
The DNA here is from genome assembly GCA_028583015.1 of Wollemia nobilis. Lineage (NCBI taxonomy): Eukaryota > Viridiplantae > Streptophyta > Pinopsida > Araucariales > Araucariaceae > Wollemia > Wollemia nobilis. The sequence continues at coordinate 14,217,748 of JAQPPZ010001195.1, forward strand.
TTTAAGTTGCATTGCATTTAGATCTATCCTAATCCCTATTTATATTCCTCATAAACTATGGGTGGATACTCTATTGAAAGGAGCTAATTTTATAGAAGTCTTAAAGATATGTAGTGGAAGACTTCATAGATTCTGGAATGTATAGTTGATTTGAAGGAAAAAATATAACCATGTAAAAGAGTGTTGGTTAAAGGAACCTTGTAAACTTGAATTATTGTAAAAAATAAAAGATTCGGTAATTAAATTTGCACATCATGGTATTTTGATCAATATTTTACTTTGGATAGTTTGGCTATCATTTGTTAGAATGCATTGTGATGATTAATGCCTTGGTTTATTAGGTTATAAGCATCTATTTTGCTAGAATGTATTTTATCTAAGCTTTATGCTAAGCATATGGGTTATGCATAATGTGGTTTTTTTTTAAATGAATCCCTATTTGATTTGTTATAGTTTTTTCAGATTGAGAAAATTGTGAATCACTTTACAAATGCTTTGGTATTATGTAATGTATATTGAGTTGCTTTAGCATTATTTTTTAATGCAATATTTTATTACCTTGGAAAGGGTGTAAGATTTACATTTGATGAAACAAAACATAATAAAATCCAAATCTTGGGCGGAGTTACGTGGATGCAATAACTAGATAAAATGAGTCTTAGAAGAAGTTGTGAGGATGCAATAGCTAGGAACTCATGAACCTAGAAGGATTTTTGTGAATTCAATAGATAAGTATCTTGTGAATATTTGCACCTTGAATGAGTAGGATATATTGTATCCGAACTAAGAGTTTGGAAAAAAATTCACAAGTCAGCAATTGTGATCCCTTGAATATGTACAATTGGGTGATCATATTTATTTCCATTGAGGTTGTAATGACCTTAGTTTTCTCATAGAGGTGTGGTGACTAAGCACCAAGGCTCTACGCTTGACTAACCTACCTAGATGAACTTAGAGTTAGGTTAAGGAATAGGCATTCCCCTTAAGTGTTATGGGCCTTAAAGGATAATCCCTACACTATGGTTACAAGGCCCTATGTTGATGAGGGTATGGGAAAGATGGGGGCCACTTTTGACATCCTTATAAACATGTAGGTTTAGTAAGGTGAAATCCAAAACACATAGGATTTGTGATGTGGGAAACACTATCAGTAAATGATACAAAATGGCATAAATGAAAACTAAGAATTAAATTAATCAAAAACATATTTATAGGTATGTCTGCCTTTATAAGTTGGCATTTAATACACATGATCCATGTGAGTATTAAATGCAATACATCATGATCAATGTGAAAAGGGATAATATTAGAGAATATAATATTAATCCCTATCATTCCTCCTCACCGTAGAAGCATTGGTATCCAATGCACTTGAAAGAGAAGAAATTTTTTTAGCTATCTGAGTGTGAGCTTGATGCAGAAGCTGGTGCAAACTGATGGAAGACAATTGCAAAGTATGGAATGCCAATGACTAAGATTCCTGCAAGGTTAAAAATGTAGGATGATGAGTAGTGGTGACCAGATCTGGAGCTATAGTGGCATTTGGAACTGGATTAGGAGGAGGAGGAGGAGGATCAAGAGTAGTAATATGAATTTTTATAGGTTCCACATAGATAGGTTTTGATACAATAGAAAAAAATGCTAGTACAAACTAAATTGTAGGAACCGAGACAGGCACCATAGGAAACAAATGTTGGTATAAACTAAATTATAGGAACCAATTCTGGTACAAACTAAAATGGTGGAGATGTGTAAGGAATATGTGTGTGATGAAATTTGTGTTGAGTTATGAATAGTGCTTGTTCTTGTGTGTCCACTTGCTAATGTGTGCTAAAAATTAAAGCAAATTTTTGTGCCTGACGCAAATTAGTGCGAGCCTTCTGTGGAGGGATATGAACAGTTCAAATAAGAAAATTTTAGTTCTCTTGCTGAAGGGTGTAAGTATTATTATAAGCATCATATTGAGATCTCTTTTCATATTTATAAGTTTTTCCTAACAACAACCCACAACAATCCATAGGAGTTACATCACATGTGACAATATCTACATACTTAGGCCCAAAGGCAAAATATAAAGTGTATTTTTTTGTGATTCAAGAAGTAGTAGTACTATCATTCTAACCAAGGGTGTATGGACAAGGATGGGGATCGATGGAAATATATAACTTATAAGTAATGGACTGCACAATAAAGTTCTTCTATGAGCCATTATCAATTATACAATCAACTAAAAAACTAGGTGTTAAATGATCACAAGTAACAAACAAGTTCTCACGATATCTAATAAGAGAGTGATGGTTAAGTAGGGTGACCTTATTTAGTTGACCTTCTAACTCCAGATAAACACAATCTTCCCCAGAAGTTTGGATGGGATTTTGGGGAGTCCCCTCCTCAAAAATTGACTCCTCAAAGGGTTTTGTCGCAGCTACTTGGACAAACAATTGTTTTTGCTGATATTTCTTTAATTGAGGACATTATGATTTGTCATGTCCATTTATTTTATAATTGCTACAATTTTTTTTTTTGAGAAGAAGATGAAGCATGAAATACAGAAGAAAAGGATTTAGCAGGAGTGGGAAGAGAAGAAGAAGTATAATAAGGAAAAAAATATTGTTGAGGTTGATGTAGCGGTTGTGCAAAACCTTATGTAGTGTGTCTAGCTCCTGTGTAGCGTGTGTAGATCTTCTCCTCAGTGAGTTGTACATGATTGAAAACCTCATCTAGTGTAGTACAAGGAGTATATTTCAACTCCTGATAAAAGTGTGCAAGGAGACCACTTTTAAATTTGGCAATCAAGACATCATCAGGATCTGACATGCTAAGTAAAACTCGAAGGCGGTTGAAATGATAAATGAAATCTTGTACAAATTGCCTCTTACCCTGACAGAGACGTTGACATTCATTCAGTAAGTCCTCATAATTTTATGGATAAAATGCAGCCTTCAAGGCTTTGAACATCTCCTACCATGTACAAATTAGATTTTGGTGTTTGGAAATGAGGACATTAGCAGTGTTGAAAATTTTGAGTTTTGCAACTAGAACCTTTTCATCATAAGGGTTGTGAGTATATTCAAACCAAGTCTCCATATAAAGGATCCAGCTATTGAGTACATCAGGGTCTCAGGAGCCTTCATATATTTTTAATTCATACCTTGGACAAGGAGGATGGGAGGAAGAGTGAAGATTTTGCAACATGATAGCCATTTCAGCCATTTTTCATTTTGGGTTGCAGTGATTTTAGCTAATTTTTTTTAAATGGCTATGTTGGTAGCCATAGGTTTACTAGGAGTGGATGAGGGTTTACTAGGCGTAATTTTGGGTGGCATAATGAGAATGGGTGGAAAATTTTTATGTTCAACTATTAATGGACCCTCCCTCTCTAATTGGACCAAGGATTTGAAATGTGGGATTCAATGGTCAATGGGCGCTTGAGATTCAATGGTCAATGGTGCTTGAATCACACTTACAATGGTCACTAGCCAATGGTAAAACCTAAACATAGCATAGTAGGTAACGATCACTAGCTGATGTAGAACCTTGAATATAGTAGAGCACAAAATGGATACTAGCCAATGGTGGAACCCCCAAGACAACAGTCAACGATCACTACTCAGCATGGAATCCTAAACATATCATAGTACACAATGGATACTAGCCAGTGTGGACCCCAAACATAGCACAACACATAATGGAGACTAGCCAGTGATGGGACCCCCAAGATAGTACAACAAAGGTAGACAAATAGTAGAGCACTAAAAATAGGATACTACAGCCAATAGGAAGATAGTGCTAAACTTGCTCTAAAATCACAAAGGCAACGAGGTGATAGGGAAGTGGGTGGGGATGTCCAAGTGGAGGAGAAGGGTAGTCAACATAAGGTGGCTATCTCAATAAGTATAAATAGTGTTTAAAAATATCTAGTGTTTGCATGTGATGGAAAATGTGGGTCTAAAAAACAGTTTGCATTTATCCCACTACTATCTCCCCTATCGATGATTCCCAAAAAACAACACCAAAATATATTTTACCATTGGAAAAGAATTAAACTTTAGAAAAATATATTTTATTATTATCAAAAAATGGTGTCTCACATCAAAAATGCAGAAGTTGATGGAAATCATCGGATTAGTGCCAGAAGTTGTTGAATATGCCCTTGATCTAGGTTCTTGTTTGCCCAAAACTACAGGTTTTCATCGCAAATCACATTTTCTTATGAAACATCCCTCAAAGGGTGCTGGTAATTTCCAAAAAACACATGTAACGACTAGTAGTTGGAGGAAACTTGCAATTGGGTGCCAGAAAGAAGATGTGGTTGATGCTGGTGGAAAACTACGAGGTTCTTAGATCAGACATTGGCAAGGGAGCACCAGTATGGCTTGAGCACAAAGAAGTTGCTGACATCATAAAAGAAAAAAAAAATGGTTATCACTAAGGTATGTTGAAAGTGTTGTAGGATCAACAAAAATATCAAACTGTGCTGGGATACATTTATCACTGTAGTCGATGGAAGGCCACGAAGAGCTAGAATATGTGCAAGTGAAACCTAGAGATGTTGCTTTAGACAATGATCAATTTGCTAAAGTTCAAAGTCAAAGGTACCCAGCTAGCTAAGGGTCAAAGTAAGAGGGATCATATATGAGAGTTTTCACAAATGAAAGTGATCAAAGGTGTCTATGAAAGGAAAAGAATGTTCACCACTCAAGATCCGTGGGTTGGTTTTCTTATTCCTTTCTGAACCAATCTGGTCTCAGGAAGAGGATACACTCCAAACCCTTGCACATTGCTCTGATACCACTAATATGGGAAATACTCTTAATAAATGAAATGAAATAACACAAATGAAAACTAAGAATTGCATTAATCAAAAACATATTTATAGGCATGTCTACCTTTACAAGTCGATATTTAATATGCACAATCCGTGTGAGTATTAAATGCAATACATCATGATCCATGTGAAAAGGGATAATATTAGAGAATATAATATTAATCCCTATCAATTTGGTCACTCATATCCATTGATTGTTGTCTACAATGACTTGGAACTCATAAGAGATGAAGCCTTATATGTTAAGATAAATATAAGGGTTTCTCTCTTGCAAACCTTTACTTATAATCATTATTTAAAAAATGGGTTGGTAGATTTGGGTTGTTACAATGACTTCAGGTCTATGTTGCTATGTGTCTTCTTCTACTCAAGGCATCTGCAATATTATTTTATTTCCCTTCGATATACTCAATACAAAAGTTATATTCTGCTAAGAACTCTATCCATCTTCTCTATCTTGCATTAAACATAGGTTGGGTGAAAAATATACCTTAGAATTTAATGGTTTATCCTCAGCTTAAAAGGTTTGCCCAACAAATAATATCTCTAGATATTTAATGCATGCACAACTACTACCAACTCTAGATCATGTGTAGAATAATTTACCTCATGCTTCCTGATTTTTATAGACTCATAGTCTACTATGGCCTCTTTCTGGGATAATACCCCACCCAAACCATCTAAGGAAGCATTAGTACATACGGTAAAATTACCAAGAGGATCTGGTATCTTGAGAATTTATGTTATATTTAACTTATTAAATAGAGCCTTAAACGTGGCCTCACACTTATTTGTCCATTTGAACTCCTTTCCTTTTCACTGAAGGTCGATGATCGAATAAGCAACTTTAGAGTAATCCTTCACAAAAATCCTATAATAACCAGTGAGTCCCATGAAAATCCTAACTTCTAACACATTTATTGGTGCATACCAACTTAATATAGAGTCATTTTTCTTTGGATATATGATAATTCCTTCTACCAAGATGAGGTGTCCCAAATACTATACCTGTGAGGTATAAAACTCACACTTGGACAACTTTCCATATAGTTGGTTTTTTCTTAGCACCTCTAACACTAATCTCAAATGATGGTCATGCTCTTCTTTGGTGTGATAATATATCAAGATATCATCTAAGAATACCAAGACAAATTGATCTAGATATTTTCTAAACACATTGTTTATTAGATTGATAAAAGTTGGTGATTTTTTTAACCCAAATGACAATACTGTGAACTCATAGTGCCCTTTTCTAGTCTTAAAGGTTTTATTATGGGTATAATTTTCTCTAATCCTTAACTGATGATACTTTGACTCAAGGTTATGCATAAGGGGTCAAACCCAAAATCTATTTATAAAAATAAGGTGAATCAATTTTGAAATCTAGGTGAATCTTGACCAAATTTATGTAGGAGACATAGCAAATTGCCTTTAGTTTTCACAAATAATTATAAAACTATGGTGAATTTTAAAGTTTTGATGATCGAAGTTGAATGAAATAAAATTTATTATTTTTCAATTACAAACGACTAATCGATTGATATCTGGTTGAAAATAACAACTCAATTTTAGTAGGTGGAAATTGAAAATTTACCTATCGATCGACTACAACCTACAATAGACTATTGATTGGAAGCAAACAACAACTCGATTGTCAATTAAATACAATCAATATCTTGATAATGTTTTAGTTGTCAAATAATTATCAGATTTTACTTGGTTTCAAAAAAGTGATCGACTTCAGATCAATTGCAAAGTTACCTCTAACTATGGTTCAATTGCAAAAAGGTAACTATGGATTGTTTGCAAGAAGGGGTTCAACTACGGATTGACTGAAACTAGGTATCTAACTTCATATCAATTGCAATAGGGAGTCCAAATCTGGATTGGTTGCTATGAGTTGTCCAACTCTAGATTGGTTGAAAAAGAGTATCTGACTCTAGATCAGTTGTAATAGGATTTTGACTCCAGATCGGTTGCAATAGGGTACCCAACTTTGGATTGATTACAAGTGGTTGAATCTAGATTGGTTGCAACCAAGTATATGAATCTATATTGATTGCAATAGGAATTCTAATTTTGTATTGATAGCAACAAGGTATTTGATTCCAGATTGGTTGTAAAAAAGAATCTAAATCCAGATCAGTTGTAATAGGGTGTTTGACTCTAGATCAGTTGTAAAAGGGTACCCAAATCTGGATTGGTTGTAATAAGGGATCTAACTCTATATCTGTTGCAACCAGATATCTAACTTTGAATTAGTTATAATAGGAAGTCTAACTTTGTATTGATAACAACAAGGCATCCAACTTTAGATAAGTTGTAATAAGGTGTCTGACTCTGAATCGATTGCATTAGAGTTTATGTTACCATGTGTCAAATGATTTCTCAGTTACCTATGCATGTCGAATAACATGCTACCATGTGTTCAATTATATTTAATTTTGATATGCATGTCTATAAAAAGGCATCTATAGTCATTTTTTATGTTTTTTCTTTTGCACATCCTTAGAGTGAACCCTAGGTAGCCAATATTATGCACCCTTCTCTCTCAAAAATTTACCTTACTTCCAAAAACCTCTTCAAGAAATGGCCACCACTTCCTCCCTTGATTCTAAAATTATCTTCAAAAATCTTGTCTACCCCAACTTTTCTAACATGTTAACCACATCTGGATACAACCTTACTTGGTTCAATAACACAGGCTTGCAGGGTTTAGTTTCAATATCTCATTTAAAAATATATAGCTATGTTTTACTGATTATTATAGATGCCTATGAAAATGATACGCCCATAAGCAATATGACAATCCAAAAAAAGAAAATATATTTTACAATCAAACCCATGGATGTTGATAGATTGATAGTTCTTCCTCACAGGGATGCTGGTGTCATCACTCTAATGTTCTAGCTATCTATGAATGACAAAGCATACCTGGAGATCCAATTCAATATTTCTTCAAAATTGTTGTTAGGTATAATTTTTGATGTTATTTACAGTTCAAAATTTAAAATATATGATTTCTAAACTAATTATTTTTTTATAGTTTCTACCAATAAGTCCAAAAGAGGCTTAACCAATTCATCTATTGAAAATAAACTTCTGAAAGTGGTCATCGAATTCTTTCAAGAAAGACTCACTCTGCAAGAAAGACCAATGAATGTTCCATTCTAGGGATTGGCCTATCTGGTTTAGCATATTCACTACCAAAAAATTGATTGGTGTACATATATGTCATAGCACATCTGATCTGAACTACATAAAATTCAAATGAACACAATGATGACTATGACGATGTGTAATTTTATTTTTTGGATTTTATTATGAGTGTTTTCAAAATTTAAAAAATGTAAATGTACCAACTATGTTGCATCCAATGATAGTGACCATTGCCATGTCAGCCTAAGAGGTGAAGGTAAAAATTCCATCTTTTACCAAGAAATAAATTTTTATAGTATAGTAGGTTTTGGTATTTTAATTTAAATTTACACCTAAATGCAAAGAAAGACAACCACAAGTGCGATTAAATGGGATGCTTCCATAAGGGTTTTATTCTAGAAGACACTGGTTATTCTTCTAAATTCAATCAGAAGCAACACCCTTGCAAAGGCCTCTAAAAATTTTAAGATATGCTTCTTCTATTGTATTTTCTTGTCCACATGTGCCTACACATATCGTGCAATATTAATCTAGTGAGGCCACCCCATGACAAGTAAGTTTATTTTTTTTAGCTTCTTTTTATATATTTATTTAGTTGAAATTATTATAATTTTTATTTCTTTTTTCATATGTTTTTAATGTTATGCCCCAACCCTCCCACACCTACACTAACATGCCTTCATAGGCTGGAGGGAAACAACACATCTCATCAGCATCGAGTAAGTGTATTATCTTTATTCAATTTTTTTTTTAAGAAATTTTTATTATAATATTTTTAGGTGCCTCCCCGTAATTTACTGAAAGAAGGTAGTAGATGATACTGCCACCACCACCATAACCACCTCCACCATGATATAAATTAACGAGAGGTCAATGCAGGGGTGGAAATCATTTTTTTTCTACTGATATCATGAGGGGCACCAAGCCAGACTATGTTTGACTTTCCAAATATGTCATTTTCAACAAATTTTTCATTGCAAGAAATTTCAAGCTTAAGATTAGATAATCCTATAATAGATGAGGATTATCTGTTATAGGAAAACTTTCCAGGGTTCAAAGTAATAGATTTGCTTCAAGAAAAACAAACACAAAAATTTCCTGTAGCTTAGAAAACCTCATCATCATCTTTTAATAGTAGTGACCTTGGATCTCCAACTGAGGATGAAAAAGCTAACTTTTCTAAAAACATTTAATGGCTAATAAATGTAAAGCACAAATCAAAGATAGTTTGCTTCACGATGTAAAGGAAATGAGGGATTAGGAATTTTGGGCCAAGATCCTTATCAAGGAGATAAATGCCCAATATAAAAATTTTGATAAATAGGAAGATATTTTTCTTAGGTAAAAAAAGAATCAAAAAAGCTTGGTGGTCTATTACATCAAGCTAAATTTGTCTTAGTGAACGCTACTCTTTTATACAATGATGATATTTTGAATATTATGTTGAATAGATTGGAGAACCATAATGTTGAAGTCCAAGCATAATTTAACCAATGGGCTTCTAATAATAAGAAATTTGCAATTGCCGAGGCTTCAAGGGATGCGACTAGGTGAGACTTTAGTTGCAATTAATTTTATGATTATCTTTTGTCATATAACTCTTAATTGACTTATGTTTTATTTTATTTTTTGCAAACAATTTTTTATAATTTTAAAAAACAAGTTATAAGTGTAGATGTTAATATCTGCATGGCAAAGAAAACACTCGAAGGTGTCATAAAAATTAAGGAAACCTTTTAATCCAAGGTTAGATACAATAATTATTTAAGAAATATTATAAAGGAGCACAATATGTATCTAGATATCTTGCTTAAGAAGAAGCGTAAAGAAAAGATTTGTACAGTGCAAGAAGATCTAGTTCTAGAAGAAAGAGCATCGTTGGGGATAATATAGAAGGTAGAGGAAGGCCTCATAAAAACTGGAGCACTACCAATGCAGGATATTGATATAGGAGATAAGGGAACAAAACCTGCAACTTTAGAAGAATCTCAAACTCAAGGTGATCCAGACACACAATGAATGATAAAATTTATCTTATAGTCCCCATATGAAAATTAAGAAATTATAAAATGTTTACTAGTTGATTGCAAATTTTGTTGTATTGCAGTCAACAATTTTGTACAATGTATATTTTGAATACAAATAATGAAAAAATATTTATTAATTTGTGTCTTCTATAATTCAATGGTTGTTTCCATTTATATTCTTGTGTTGCTTTTAAATTTATGATGATTCAATTAAATAACAAATGAAATATTTTTATGATACAATTCAGTTATGCCAATACATTAATAAATACATTAACAATACTATAATATAAAACATAAGGTTTTATCAATAAACATAGTTAAGACACTATAAAGGCTACGATATAAAACATACAATTTGACAAACAACATTGTGATATAAAACATCAAATTTTATGAACAAACAAAAATTTTAATTTTGATATCCGAGTAGGATGAAAATGATAACAGATAAAGTCAAATTTATTAATGTTTTTAAATCTTGGAAAATTTATAATTGAGGTAGCTACAAAAAATACTTCTTAGCTTGTCAAAAATCACTTGTAAGCATAGCGGATATATGTATATCCACTATTTGATCATTGCAAACATAAGCCTAGTTAGGACCATGTTGCTATTAATTTTTTGTACTGGTGTGGTTGTAACACCAAGCTTTAGTAGAAGCCCAAGGCCTAGAACAATAACATTTTCCACTGGGAATCAATAGCCATAATGGGAAACCTAGATGTGGTTACTCACCCAATGTCCATATCAACTATGGTGATCACTATTGGAAAGGGGAAAATCTTGAAACAGAAGGGGATGTGCAATGAATGAGAACTTGAAAAATCCGTGGAGCAGCAAGCATCATCCACGTTTTTCTCACCTTGAAAAAATGTAATGACATTTTTAATACTGACATGACTAGTAAATCGTGCCACCTAATCAACTATATTTTTCTTATCAATCGGGTCTGCCAACACCATCGCCATGTGGATGTTAAGTTGGGCTATCCTCAACCAGGTGTTCCTTTCTATATTTGGGTTTGCCATGAGGGGTGCTCTCATTGGTCCACACCAGCTTGCATAAGTCAACTCCTCAAACCAACTAATCCAAATTACATTACCAATCCCAAATATGTTTTCCAAATCATGCCTCTTTGTTTGGCTATCGCTCAACTATTGAACCCAGTCATTCTTGGGTATGGTAGGGCTCATGTGGTGAGATGTTTTAGGGTTGAGCCTTTCCATCAATGACTTATATTGAGCACTTGGTCCAAAGGTTGTGGTATGAAATCTTCCTGGCATATGGTGGCATGTTTTTTAAACTAGAGAATGCTCAGCTTCATGGATGTGAAGTACGAGTGCAATCAAGAAGTATGTCTTGAGTTGGTCTGTGTTTGTTTTCTAAGTGAGCCTAAGTCTATTGAGGTGAGGTTGATGGCACTCATTGAACTCAAGTTTTTGAAACTCAATTCGATGGTATAAGAGATTATGGGGTCCCACAGGCTATTGAATTTCCTAAAAAAGTTCCAGGGTCATGAACCAGAGCTCTCAAGAGAGTTTGTTCAGACCTAAGATAGTGACATTGTGTCCCTAAAGGGACTTAAATTTGTAATAATGATCGATTTACTGGTTGAAATAATAAAACTTCCCAATGATGGGGAGATCATCTGTTGAGATAAGTACTCAATGGCTGGGAAGATTATCTTCTTTTGGAAAAAATGGAAATTCCTCTCTAAGAAGGACAATGGTTTCATCCAAGAAGAACTCCCACTACCATGGAATAGTGCCTTGGTCCCTGTAATGTAGTATCTAGAAATCTACAAGCCATCCTACCCTTTTTAGAGCTTCCATATGGTATTCTTGAGCTACCTAAAGAATGTCAAGCTAATCAATATCCCAAAATATCTTTTCGAGTTGATGGAAATTTCCTTTGAAAACGTACGTAGAGGGAAATCCACTTACCTAAAATATAAAGGTTTACACCTAATTATTTACAATTACATTAATGAAAACCTACACTAGAGAATTATTGAAGTTGACAGACTGAAAATAAACCCCAACGTAGAGCCCATACTAGGCTCTCCCTTGGAAGTGCTAGATTTTGTCCCTAATGATCCAGTCATCGATGTTGAATCTGTAATTCCTAGTAGGGTGGGCAAGTAGCATCTGATAATAGGCTCCTCCTCAACTCCTAGTAGTTTCTCATCCTAGGTTAAATCCAATGATAAAGGTAAATATATAAATTTTCAAATGTTTCTACAATTTATTATGCTTCCCTTACTTGCAAGCTACAAAAGACTCTGGTTGGGCCATCTCCTGGTACAATCTCCATCCAGGCTATGGGTAACATGAACTAGGTGATTGACTTGGATGACATTGTTTCATTGGCTACATCAATTATATGGAGAGCAAAAAAGATCATTCATCAAATGAAGGCCCAAAATATAGGGCAATCTAGAGAGGATGCTCCCAAATAAGATGATGACAAGGACTATGTACTAGAATGATATTTTGTGGTTGGCCTCTCCTTTTTTGGGTTGTTCCCTATTGTATGATGATTGTTATGTTTTGCTTCTTGTGTCTACCTATGGGAATTATCCTCTTATGTTATTTGTAGTTTCTTAGTTTTGAGGCCACCAAGGGTGGTCCTCCTTTTTGGGTTGCTCTGGTTAGGGTTTATTCTGGTCAGGTTTCCCCTTTGCGACTTGTAAAAGGTTTTGGGTCCTTTTTAAAACCCTTTATCAATAAAATGTTGGACATTTTGAGTCCTCTAAGTTAGAGTTGTCATTGATGTCACTTGATAGAGTTATCACTCATCTCAAGGAATTCAAAAAGAAATAAAGTCGTTCAAGTCATCCAGGAAAAAGCTTCGTCAGTGCAAAAGTGAAAGGAAAAAGGCTCCATAATATTTTAATATTATTGGGAGCACAGGTTAAGTGATTGGTTTATAAAAACCCAAGATGGGTTATTGCAAAAGTTAAAAAGGAGGTTTAATAATTATTTATAAATCATTTAAATTCACAAGGAATTTAAATTTATAAATGCCGATGTGATGCTAAGGAAGGAAAAAGGAATTATATAAATGCCAAACAAACTCATTTACCAAGTATCCCTTGCTATTATTTTTTAAGTGCATGCGAAAGATATTTTTGTTTCAAAAGCCTTACGATTTTCATGAAGGTTAAAGCTGTAAATATTTGGAAGCCCTAAGCGCAAAGGCTAGTGTGGCCTAGTGGTATGTTGGCTTAGTGCTAAGGAGGAGGTTCTGAGTTTGATTCACGCAAGGTCTATTTTTTGGATTGCAAGGAAGAATCGCTCTACGTGCTTGTTGTTTTTTGGAGGTTCGTTGTTCGAAGATATTGCATGGTGGATGTGCCCTTTTAGACACATCATGGTGCGTGGCCCAATAGTGGCTTGGCTGTGGCGAAGGCATTGGGAAGAAAATAGTCGGGGGATCGAATCCCGTCGAGGGAAAGGCAAGTAAATTTAATTTTTGTTAATATTTTATTTTTTGCCAAGGTTGCCTAAGGATAAATAAGGTTATGGTATGCCCTAGGAAAGATAAAGATTTCTGCTGATTTTCTTTGTGGAAGTATATCATATTATATATCATTGGAAAGCTATTTTCGAGAGATACTTGTTTAGATTGCTTTGAGGGAGAAATAAGGTGTGTGCAAGAAGATATTTCTGGTTTTGTCAAGGATTTCCAAGAGTAAGTTTGATTCATTCTTTTGAGGGATTATTTCTTGCATAAGAGGGTTTGGTGCATTTTTATTGAGTAGGAGTAATAAGGTGTTATTGAGATATTATTTTGATTATTGTGTTATTACTCATGGCATCTAACCCTTGTTGATATTGGAAAAAGAAAGTGTGTTGAGTGTAGCATATTTAGTGGACAACTCATAAGGCATAAAAAAGGTATGGGCAATATTCTTCATTGACTTATGTGGGTGATTGATTTCTGAAAATATCTTTGGAGAGAAAAGGATTGATTGTGGTTAACCTTTTTGAGAGTTGTTGGTTTAATGCTTCAAGGTTTTCTAAATTGAGAGTTGTAATTAAACCTTGTTTATAAGCATTGTTGTTGAAGCCCATTAGTTGTGCAAAGAACTTGAACTTGAGTTAGAAAAGAACATGAGTATCATTGTTATGTGAGATTTGTTGTTGAGCATTGTTGGAAATTTTTTGAGTTGGTTGATACATGCTTGGACTAGGGGTTGTGAGAAAGGATTGATCTTTGAGGTGATTGGTTGAGTAGAGTTGATTAAGCCTAGTCAAGTGATTGTGTGAAGTGGTTGTTCAAGTTCCATGAAATAAAATATTCTATATTCTTATTTGAGTTGAGATTGGGATTTGAGTATAGAACATATTGAGTCTCTAAAAATTCTCTTTATGCTTCTATGAGATTGATTTGAGTTGAGATTGGGATTTGAGTATAGAATATATTGAGTCTCTAACAATTCTCTTTATGCTTCTATGAGATTGAGTTGAGATATTATTTGAGCATTGAGTATAGAACATATTGAGTCTCTAACAATTATCTTTATGATTCTATATGATTGAGACAAGTCTTTGAGAAGGCTTGTGGACTAAATTTGTGTAAGCTTTTATGGAAGATTGCAATGCAGATTTGAGAAAGTCCTAGAGAGGAGTTATTGAGCAGATTTGGACAAGTTTTGGGTGAGTTTGTTGAGAATATTTGGATAAGTTTTGTGTGACATTTTTGAGTAGATTTAGATAGGTTCTATGTGGACCTATTGATCAGATTTGAGTAGAATCTGAGTGGACCTGTTGAGCAGATTTGAGCAAGTTCTGAGTGGACCTATTGAGTATATTTGAGTAGGTTATGAGTGGACCTTTTGAGCAAATTTTCTTAGGTTCTGAGTGGACCAATTGAGCATATTTGAGCAGGTTCTTAGTGGACCTGTTGAGCATTTTTGAGTAGGTTATGAGTGAACCTATTGAGTATATTTGATAAGGTTCTAAGTGAGCCTATTGATAGATCTTTGGACATGACAGAGTATAGAGGACAAAGTCTCAGTGGATAGAGATCCAGCAGCCAGGACAATTGAATATTGATCTTTTGAGTGAGGAGTCTTCAAGTGGAGAGAGATCCACCAATCAGTGCAGTAGAGAGACAGAGTCTTCTAGAAGATCACTAGCCAAAAAATAAGGGGAAAGAGTTCTCATGTGGAAGAAATCCACAAACATGAGATTAGGGGACCAACATCTCCTTTGGAAAAAGGTCCATAAACATTGTAATTAGGAAGGATTCCCAAAAATATTATTTGAAAAATACTTAGAAGAAATATTTTCTCTGTTGAGGTAGCCCACATTAGGTGAACCACGTTAAAATATGTGTCTCTATTGTGTATGGTGTTCTGTGCATTGCTTTGATTACTGCTATTTTTACTGCTATCTATACACTACATAATATTGAATTGAAAAGAAAAGAAAAAAGTGATCTTATACTGTTCACCCCCCCTATCAGTATAAGCATATGTTATTCAATTGATATTAGAGCGGGTCTCTCCATGAAGATTCTAAAAACTTGTAAGAGGACCCTTTGGTAGCACACATGACATCAGAGAGTGAAGAAAGTATAGACTTTGAGGAAGCACTCTTCAACTGTCTCCAAGATCTTGAAAGGATTCAAGATGAGAATGCACAACTAAAGGAATAAATTTGAAACAATGAATTGGCAAGAATTGAGCTTCTAAAAAGGCTAATAGAACTCAAAATAGAAGTGAAATAAAGAAGAGAGATTGAACACCAGTTAAGAGACATGTTGGAAGCCAAAAAAGTAGGACTTGAGAAAGTGGTAGCAAAAATTGTTATGCTAAGATGCAGAACTGAAATAAACAAGAGATTACAACAAGAGGTAGGAACATCAAGCAAAAAGGAGGTATCTTACCATATCTCAAGGAAAGAAGACCATAAAAGGAAGAATACCATATCGAGCCCTCATCAAAATAGGTTACAAAATTCCTTCCATGGACATTGTTTTTCTTGCAATAAATATGGTCATAGAGCTATGCAATGTACTAGCAAAGACAGTGATAGTAGTAGTACAAATTATCTTACCCCACATATGGATGATGATGTTAAGTGTTACAAATGCAATAATTTTGGATATAAAGCTAGAAGGTGCAAACTAGAAATCTCTAAGTCTAGTAGAAATTCCACAACTAAAACTACTAGAAAAGAAGAAAAAGGGAAAGGTAAATTAAAATCCTTGCTAGTTAAAATAGCTTTGCATGCTCAGGATAAATAATAAAAATTCTTTCTGGATAGCGAATGCTCTAGACACATGACAAGAGAAAAGGACAAGTTTATAGTTTTGAAAGAAGGAAACAAAGGGTCAATAAATTTTGGGGACAATGATTTAGCAAAGATTTGTGGAAAAGGAACTCTAAGTATAGGCAATGGAAAAGTAAAAGCTAAAAATGTTCTATATGTGGAAGGTCTAAAACATAATATTTTGAGCATTGGTCAACTTTGTGATCAAGGCCATATGGTAAATTTTCATCAAGATAGATGTGAAGGAAGAAAATCTGAATCTAGGAAACTAGTAACTAGTGCTATAAGAGAAAGAAATATTTATGTCCTCAATGAGATCAAAAAGGAAAAATATATCTTATCCAAATAAAATGAGATCCGGGTTCAACATATAATATTGGGACCAAATGAGAATATTCTAATGGCTTTGGAAGATAAAGAAGAAGTGAGTGATTCTATAGAATACAAGCCAAAAGGAAGTAATGATATGGACAAAGGTAAACAAATAGAGGATTATTAGGTAGATAATGGATATGATCTCAAGGGAGAACTTATCTATGCCATTGACATAGTAAATAAGGTAAGAAAACAACACTTTAAGCTTGAAAGACAGTTTCAAGAATGTGATGAAGAAATATTATTGCTCATAGAGGATCTAGAAAAGTCAAGAGCTAAGGCAAGCAAGTTCAAAGATAAGTTAGAAGCAAAGATCTTGGAATGTGAAAAGTTTTCACAATAAATGGACCTATTAAAAGAAGATCTAGAGGATTCTAAGAATAAGCTATACAAGTATGTAAACAGTGCAAATAGTATGGATAAAATAGTCAAGATACAAAGAAGAGCAACAAAGAAGACAGGTCTTGGTTCCAAACAAGTTCAAGAAGACAAGTTAACTACCAATTTTGAAGACACTTCAGAAGAAGAGGATACTTTAGAAGAGGTTTTCTCAGATGAGAGTGGAAGTGAAAGTGAAACTCCTAAGGATGAGTCAGATTGCAGTAAGTCTAGCAGGAACAAGAACAATGAACAAAGAAGATTCAAATGGAACAACAATCAGAACAGGTCAAGAGGAACTAGAAGACCAATGGGGTCTAGGCAAGGTTTCTTCAAGGGAAGATTTTTTTCATATCATAGGTTATACCCATTATCCTCAGTATCCTTAAAAACATCATTATCCTCATTATCATGCTCATTAGTGATACCCCTTCTATATACTAGGGATTTCTAGTATGGCAATGCTATATCATAGGGAAACTTATCAAGATCATATGTTGACACATATATTCTCAAATAATTTTCCAAATTTTTATCCAGCCTATTACAAATTTTAGATTTCACAAAATATAGTGAACTAAAAACCCTCTCATCTTCCATAGATCCCAAAATCATTGTTTGAAATAGTTCATATAAACAAAAATATTCATTGATCATATCTTGTAAGACACTACTTGGATACAATTTTTTCTACAAATGTGTAATGGAACCAGACTCATGGAAGTTACTCAAATATGATGTTTGATCAACCATTGTCATTCTAAAATACAATGACTATTGTGTTAAAAGTTCTTTGTTGAGAATACCATTGATTCAATACCATTGACTTCCATAATTTTACTGAAATATTTAACAAGTGTGTCCATATATCTAATAAACAACTCATTATTAGAATTGTAGTCAATACAAGGACCTCAAAACATGGGGTTAACCACACCAATGGCCTCAAGAAACTCATTTATTTGAAATTGATCTCTTATTTTTCTTGTCAATGATTCTACTATTTTTAGAAATTTAATCTTAATATTGTGTAAAACTACTTCAAATCCACTGTGTTATGGGAATTTTTTCACCATTATCCATAACTATATTTGATTGCATTTTTGTCTAAATGTAGTCAAGTACATCTATGTAATAAATGCCCTAACCTGGCAATGAATAGAGAAAAGCAGAAGTAGGGAATGCTAGACAGAGGAAATGTGAGGAGTTTCCCTAGCAGAGGTGATTTCAATCAAGAAAACTGCCTACCAAAAAAATAAAAGAGAGGGTGTAGGGTCCCAACAAGACAAAGGAATATAATAGGTTTTTGTCAACTAAAATACTCAAGTAAGTTCCAATCCTCTAGTTTCAAATAAATTTTCAATTCTATCCAATATGGGAGTAGGAGGATTATCGAAAGACATGGAAGCCCAGAACCTTCAGGCTAACCTTTCTAACTCTCTAGAATCCCCATCCAAGTCAAGATCCTCAAACCCTAATTATGAAATTACTGTAAAGCCCTGTGGGCATCACATCACAAAACCCTAATGCTCGATCTCTAGAATCCCCATCAAAGTCAGGATCCTTAAACCCCAATGCTAAAAATACATCAAGCCCAATGGGCATCCCAAAGCCAAACCCTAATGTTGAAGAACTTAGGAAGAAATTTGAGGCATTGGAAAATAAAAAATCTCATATCCCTAACATCATCACTAGGATCCAGGTGAATCCTACTGAGGGGCCATCCCACAGACTAGGGGAATATAGGAAAAAAGGAGAAGATTTAGATGTAGGGGTGGAGATATGTGAAACTCTTCAGACTGAGGAATATGGCAGTTCGGTTCTTAAATAAATTGCCTCCCCCCAGTTTAGTCCTAAACAAACTAGGAGCACTGTGAAGTCTCCTATAGATTTTGGCCATGAAAAAGAAGAGGGAGAATATAAAATGTTGAGCATCAAAAAATTAAAACTGATAATGACATTGCCAATGGAAAATAGAGAACCTTGTTTCAATAGGTTATTCTAGGTTCTGAAGACAATAAATTAGGAAAACCCCCTCAAGGGAGGGGGGGAGGAATAAATCCCAAACAATCTAAATGAAGTTCCTCTCATGGAATGTGAGAGGCCTCAATGGCCTGCCCAAACACAAGGAAGTCAGTGCAATAAGAAATCAAGTGAATCCAACTATTATCATGTTGCAAGAAACAAAAAATGATGAGATTTAGTCAAAAAAAGTAGCAAAAAAAATCTGGAATCAATGGGGGATGGTTTTCAAATCATATAGAGGAGCATCTGGAGGCCTTATGACTTTGTGGTATTCTCGGATAGTAGAAGGCACCATTATTCAGAAATATGACAAGGTTCTTAGTGTTTTATTTAAGGAAATAAATAGCAACAGGTCATGGATCCTTTCAAATATTTATGCCCCGACTTCAATTCAAGGGATAGCTCTACTATGGGAGTACTTAGGCAATCTGAATGAAATCTTCCATAATATCCCTTGGATTCTGGCTAGGTATTTTAACACTCCTCTTTACCCTTCAGACAAAATGGGTGGAAATGGACCACCTATCAGGAGCATGGATGAGTTCAATGACTTTGTGAACTCCAACATGTTGATGGATGTAAAACTTAGAGGAACAAATTATACTTGGAGCAATTAGTGGATAGGGTATCATCTCATTCAAGAAAGGGTTGACAGGTTTTTTCTATCAAAGGAGGCTACAACTATGTTTGGTGATTCTACCCTGCAAGACCTTCCTAAAATTTCCTTTGATCATAATCCCATTTTTTGGAGATCCCTAACTCTCTATCCTTCAATAAACCTTTCAGATTTCAATCTATGTGGATCAAAAATTCTAGTTTTAGAGATAACTTAATTCAGTGGTGGCAGTAGCCTGTCAGGGGTAGTGCAACTTTTAAACTTGCTAGAAAATTAAAGTTTGTTAAGGAAAATCTTTGAACTTGGAAAAAAGAGGTCTTTGGGAACATCTTTGAAAATAAAAAATAGGTTGTTGAAATTTTGAAGATAATTGATCAGAGGATTCAACATGGTGATGCTAATGAAACTACTAGGCAGGAGGAACAGACAAAACTAGCAGAGTTTCATAACATTTTGGCCTGTGAGGAAATCTATTGGAGGCAAAAATCAAGGGCTATTTGGTTGAAATATGGAGATTCAAATTCCAAGTTTTTTCACGTCACCACGCTTAGAAATAGAAGAAATAACAAGATAAATTTTTTTAAAAAAGTAGATGGTTCTATTACTCAAGACTTAACAGAAATCAGAAAGGAGGTAGTAACTTATTTGAATTCAATCCTTGGTCAGGAATCATAGTGCAATGAGGAGGCCAAATATATTCTCTTGCAATCCATTCCTAGCATAATAAATGAGGATATAAACCTTAAGCTTCTAGCTCTATTTTTTGATGAGGAAATTAAGGAATCCTTGTTTAGCATGGAGCCATACAAAGCCTCGGGACCCGATGGATTTCCCACTCGTTTCTATCAAGATTTTTGGGATATTGTAAGTGAGGATGTAATTTTTGCTGTCATAGAATTCCCAGCAAGCAATCATATCCCAAAAGGTCTCAACTCTACTTTTATTTCTTTAATTCCTAAGAAGCAAACCCCTGAATCTATGGGTGACTTCGAGCCAATCGATCTGTGCAATGTTTCTTACAAGATCCTAACTAAAGCCATTACAAATAGAATGAGAGATGTTCTACCTCACATCATAGATCCATGCTAGGTAAGCTCTGTCCAGGGTAGGTCAATCTTGGATGGAGTTATCATAGTTTATGAAGCTCTGCACTCTATTGATAAGACTAATAGGTTTGTTTTTGCCCTCAGGCTTGATATGAACAAAGCATTTGATAGGATAAATTGGGACTTTCTGATTGATGTCATCCTTATGTTTGGTTTTCACAACCAATGGATTAATTTGATTAAAGAATATATTTCTAAAGCATGGTTCTCAATTCTGATTAATGGAACAACTGCTGGTTACTTTCAAAGTCGTAGAGGAATTTGGAAGGGGGATCCTATCAGCCCCATGTTATTCATCATTGTGGCAGAAGCTTTGGATAGAACCATAAAAAATTCTTGCAGTTCAAGGCTAATATTAGGAATCAAGACAACATCTCTCACTAGGGCTTTTTATCACCAACAATTCATCGATGATACCCTTCTATTGACTAAGGCATCGGTGGTTGAGGCCAAAATAATTAAATACATCCTGTAACTCTACGAGGAACGTTGTTGGTCAAAAAGTTAATTTCAGTAAAAGCAAGTTATATTTCTTGGACGCCCCAATTCAGAGGCAAGGAAGGATTGCAAAAATTTTAGGATGTGATATACTAAACCTCGTCACTTCGTATCTTGGTCTCCCTATTTTCATTGGCTCTTTGAGAGAGTCAATGTGGGACAGGGTTATTGAAATAAATAAAAAAAAAACTTGTTGGATGGAAAGGTCATATTCTATCTCAAGCAAGAAAGCTGACCCTCACTAAGGCCTCTATTTAGAGAATTCCAGTCTATTTCCTCTCTATTTTCAAATCCCTTGTGAAGATTTTCCAAAAAATTGAGAAAATCCAAAAAGAATTTTTATGGACTAGATCAGAGGAGAAAAAAATGATACACCTTGTAGGATGGACCAAAGTGTGCAGACCCAAGTAAAATGGGGGCTTAGGTCTAAGGATAATTGCTCATATAAATTTAGCTTTACTAGCTAAGCAGACATGGCACCTCATTTCTAGTGAAGCAAATGAATGGAAAGCTATCATCAAATGAAAGTATCTTCAAAATATGGAATTTCTAAGTGACTCAGTTCCAATCAGAGGTTCTGCTTTTTGGAAAGCAATTCTCAATTGTAAGGAAATCATAAAAAAATATTTAAGATGGGTTTTAGACAATTGTGAGAGGATAAATTGCTGGAATGATGGGTGGGCTAAAGATGAACCATTGACGCAATATCCTAACTTAGCCCGAATCAGAGATATCACAAAATAACTCATTGGTAGAAAAATCTCCGATTATATGGTTAAGGACAGATGCAGAATGAAGTGGAAACAAATAAGGATTTAGATATTTCAAGCAGAATCAAATGATCTTTGTAACATTATTAGGAAACAGTTTATCCCCATGAGACCCAAGTAAGATCAAGTGGCCTAGGCTCCTACAAAAAATGGGCAGTTCACTGTTAAATCAGCTTACAAGCTACTGCTTGATGATGAGGATTTTGTCCTCCAAAAGGACTTAGTTTGGATAAAAAATTTAATTCCAAAAATTGTAGTCTTTTCATGGCTGGTTATCCAAGGAATAATTCTAACCATTGATAATATGATGCGTAAAGGTATTTGTATCAGTAATCATTGTTATCTATCCAAGGCTAATTAGGAGACCATTTATCACATTTTCCTTGAGTGCTCTTTTTACTTGACTATCCTAAGTGGTATTTTTCAGGCCTTCAATATTTCTTGGGTTAAACCATCCACCGTACTTGATTTTTCATCCAGTGGCCTTGCCCCTTTTCAATCCAAAGACTTAGATACATGTGGAAAATTTGTCTCAATCACTATCTTTGGAAGGTGTGGTTAGAAAGGAACCATAGAGTCTTTAATGAGTCTATCCATGATCATAAAAATATCATTACCAGGATCCTATCCTTTGCCAATGAGAATGTGAACCTTGTCCCTTTTGATAGCCGTAAACCTCATCTATAGAAGACCATTATTGCTCAATATTTAAGCTTAACCTTGTTAGATGAGTCTGTGCCTAGGGTAGTCAACCCCAAAGCCAATGTTAAGTGGTCCCCACCTCCTACGGGTTGGTTTAAGCTTAATTTTGATGGAGTGGCTAAGGAAAATCTTGGAAGAGTAGGCGCTAGTGGCATTGTGCGAGATCATAATGGGAATATGATGCTTGCATTTTTTGAATATTTGGGAATAAGGACGAACAACGAAGCTGAAGCTAGAGCTATGTGGAGAGGCCTTCAAATGACTCAAGACTTAGAAGGCAATTTGATCATAGAAGGAGACTCTATGCATGTTATAAATCTCCTCAATAATTGTAAAATGCCTCCTTGGAAGATTAAAACAATTGTTGAAGAGGCTAGGATCCTTTTCCAGGGAAGACAAGACAAAAAATCCCAACATGTCTTTCGGGAAGCTAACAAAGTTGTTGATAAGCTAGCCAATTTGGGTGTCGATGGTGACAGACTTTTCAAATGGGAACATGGTATCCTAAGCAAATTAGAGGAGCTTATTCAACAAGAATGCCAAGAATTATAGTCAAATTTACCAATAGGGAATGCACTGTAAGTTTGAAGGATATGAGTATTCCCGTCTCTTTTTTGAATTGACTCATAATAAAAATTATCCGAGTTGTCAGTCTTGGTGGATGTTGCTTGGAAATACCACAAAGACTAATGGGGACAGTCACATGTCAGATAACATAGCTCCTAGTCATATTAGTAATTTAAGGTTGATTGATAATCACAGGGTAGGAAAGAAATGACAATATAAGACTTCAAACCAGAGCCACGTGGACCACCATATAGCCACCGCCATAAATCTAGCCAACAGGTTCACTTCTCCAAGGCTGAATTGCCAAGACGGGATGTGGTCCCAAAGCATGTCATATACGAAAGAAAGCAATTACCAAAGAATTATTAAGAGTAACTGTCAATACAGAGCTTGTGGGAGTTTTTTTCAGTACTCTACTATGTGTATCTGTAGCTTTTTGTTTCTCCACTGTTTCAAGGAAGGGATCCGTGTCTGTTTCATTTTTTTGTAATTATGATGCAGGTGTGTTTTCTTAGGGTATACCCAAAATTTTTTATGGGAATTTTCTTTTTGATAACAGGCTATGTGCCTTACCGGATGTAATGGCTTTGGCGGCATGTAGATTTTACATATATAGGATCCTTAGTAAGGACATGTTCATCAAAAACCCTGGGTTGATTTTTGTAAAAGGTTTTGGGTCAACCTGTAAAACCCGGTATTAATGCTATAGTATCTTATCTACCAAAAAAATATTTGAGTGCCTTTTAAAACAATATAGAGGTATCATATTTCCATGAGCATTAATACAAAGATGATAATTGATGTCAAACTTCAAAAAACTTTTTGGATCATTCATATTAGTTGATGTTTTCCAACTATCAAACAAAGGATCTATAAATTTTCCTCCAAACATGTATATCTTGTCAATATGCATACATATTTATTTTCTTATCCTAATGAAATCAATAATATAGATGGCTCTTTCTTCTGCAATTTTAATCAATCTATTCATTTCTTGCAACATTGCAAGACTACTACATAATGTTATAAGTGTTTCCAACTCAATCAAACAATATAGCAAATATTTTGCCTTATCAATTTCCCTATGATTTTCATGTATAAACCCTATTAAGGATTGATATTCTATAAAACTTTGTATACAGGTTGATACAATGAAATCCACCTTGTATCCACATATTTTAACAATTTTCTTCCTTCTATAACTCCTAGTGCAAACTATTGAAACTCTACAAACCTTTTTGAACTACACAAAAAATAAGCATGTATTTTCTAGATGAGTTCTTCCACTCTTGCAACATTATCGAAAGTGCTCACAATTTTGTATGCAAGATTCATAATATGAGCCATGTAATGAATGTGCATCAAATACAGGGCAATTGATATCTAAAGTCAAACACAAAGACCACTCATGTGTCCTTGCATTGTAGTAGCACCATCAACCCCAATGGATATTAACTTTGTGGCTATTTCTATATCATTTATTCCTGCAATATATTTTAAAATAGTTACAACAACATTATAGAGGTTTTTTGCATTACAATTTTCCACCATCTTATGTAATTCTAGAAAACTAGGATGCCTTACATGATTTTGAAATGTATACACATGCATGCAAATTCAATATGTGTTGTCAACAACCGTCACCTCATCAAGTGAAAGTAAAATGAATTTGGTGTTTTTTACTCTCTCTCAGGTCTTCCTTCTCAACCAACGATAGATATTTTACCATTTTCCAACCTCTCAATATGACCAATGGGAACTTGCAAGGTTTTGCACATCAGCTAGTTGAAATAAGTGCTTATAATCAATAAAATTGAACGTGGTTCTATCCTTTTTAAGAATACTATACATGACAACAAATTGCAATTTTTTTGAAGCTAAAGTGGTCTTATGAATTTTTGGAAATTGGGCTTGAATTGTTCCACTTTTCTCAACAAGAGAATTTTATACCTTCATTTTATTTTCATATTCTTGTGCATGTCTAACATGAATGCATTCTGATGCATCCTTCCACCTAATTTTTTTATTAATTTTTCCATCACTTTTTTAAACTATTGAATAAAATTTACCACAATGTTTTTCTATTATGTCTAACTTTAGTTGCATCTTATGATCCTTACCTAGTTTCAAACTATAGCTAATTCATCTACATTACGTTGGAAATTCATTGTTGTTCTCTAGCTAGAATGGATATATAAAGGGATGTGTTGATGACCATTCAAGATAAAATGTTAATCCAATAGTCCACTTTGTTAACTTTCTATGTTTAGTTTTTTGACTTGAAGTTTTCCCTAGAAGTCTGTATTGTATTTGAATTATTGTTTTCTTTTTAAAGTGGCATGTCATTTTGAGGAATATCTTCGAGTGAATTTTGGATGTCATTTCTAAGAGGATTTCATGTTGAGGCATCTCTTGGTGAGGACTATCTTCAAGTGGAGGCATATCAGGGTCAATAATGTATTTTTCATACAATAATATTCTATATCATTTTATGATATAAGAGAACACATTTTTACAAACATGAATAGTTAGAGAAACACTCAATCTATTTATGGTACCTTGAATTTGTGTAGATTTTGATGGCTCATTGGATTTTGATATATGGCTAAAATATTTTAGGATGCTATTTTTACCAAAATATTGGCCTCTCTTCTTCCCATCGCCAGTAGGTGCCATTCTACTTGTGAAGAAAATTGTTTTTTATTTTAGAAAATTAATAAAATGTTGAACATATCTTAATATGATGTTGATATATTATATTGTAAATAAAATAAACAAAGGAATGGTTTGTAGAAAATACATAGCAATTTCTAGACAGACAATATCACGATTTTTTCAATGTATGTCACTCCTCTCTATTATGGAGATAGACAATTTTTTACACCTGTATTTATTTAGCAGACAAACAATATATATATATATATACAAAATAAAATATGGAGCAAAGTATGGGAATTTCTACAATTTTAAAAAATGAACATATATGGATACAAAATATAATTAGAGTTCAAATGTGGAACAATACCAAATTTTACTACTAAATGGACTCAAACTCATAGTCTTAGTGGAAAAATAGAGGATTGATAAGCACCATATGCTATGGAAGAATTTGTAAAACATACTAATTTGCAGTTAGTTGTTATCACGATTTTTTAGATTGAATCTCTATCTCTATTCACTCCCCTCTTTTTAGATGAGATAATTTTTTTAGCTTTTGTGTTTCTTCAACTAACAGACAAAATGAGGATACAAATTCAGATGATGAATAGAATAAAAGTAGAAAATATTATTTTGCTTAGAAAAACACTTAGTGATTGAAATCTAGAGAAAATATCAGATATTACTACTACAAATCCTCAAACTCAAAGTCTAACTAGAACACAAAACCTACAACATACCAATTTTCAGTCAATTGTGATCATGATTTTTGGAGCTTGATTCTCTCTATCTTTGATCTCTCTCTCTCTCTTTTCTACCAACAATGTAAATGAATATAAATAATCAGAAGATAAGCTGAAAGTATAGAAATTTGATTAATTTTAGGTCAAAAAAGAATATATATGGGTGACGAATACAATTATAGATTCAAATATCCATAAATGGTTGTAAGAACAAGTCCTTTAACTCAGTCTAAATAGAACAAATGGAGGATTGATTTTTCTACATTTGCATTTATTCAACTAACAAAAAAAATAAACATAGAAAATCATATGATGAACAAAACACAAGTAGAAACACTTATAAAATGTTGCAAAAAAGGTACCTATATCACTTAGAAATTTAAATCTCCAAAAAATGCTAGATATTATTACTACAACTCATTGAAATCATATTGTAAAAAGAAAAAAAAGAGGATTCATTAGTAACTTGGCATAAATTGCAACATACCAAGTTTTTTTGCAAGTGATCGCTCCCAACAACCTTTTGGTTGGTTTCTTCTCTTGGTCAGAGTTCATCTAGTTTTTGCTCCCAATTGGATATCAACTAGTTTCTACACTCTATCAAAATTTGGCTTGTTTCAGCACCTAGTTAGATTTTGGCTTGTTTTTGCACCCAATTGGAGTTCAAATATTTCTACACCCAATCGAATATCAACTAGTTTCTTTACCCTGATCAGAGTTCATATTATTTTTGCACATAGTTGGATATCAAATGGTTTTCACACCTAGTCAAAGTTTGGCTTGTTTGAGCATCCAATAGAGTTTGGCCTATTTTTTACCCAACCAGAGTTTGGCTATTTTTGCACTCGATCAGATATTGACTGGTTTTTGCACTCAGTTGAAGTTTAGCTTGTTTTAGCACCATTAGAGTTTGACTTATTTTAGCACCTAATCAAAGTTTGACTATTTTTGTGCCTAATAAGTTTATTTTTGTATCTAGTCAATGATCGATTAAGTTTCTAAAATTGACCTATGATCAAAATATTTTTGCAACCGATCCATTATCAATAGGTCTCTACAACTGATCAATTATTGACAAGTCTCTACAATCGATCAATTTTAGATCTTATCTTTTTGTTGGAAGTTTTTTGCTAATGCACCTCATTTTTTGAATAGTTTGAATAGTTTACCTGAATAAGTATCTATCACATTAAGTATATATAATAGAGGTATAAGAGGCAAATTTGGTGAAGAAATAATTTTTTTTTTTATAATTTCAAGGTAAAAAAGGTCTAGATTTATCCAAGAGTGTTGGTATATACAAGTTCTATTGGGTATATCCATTGGGTAAAGTTATCTCAATTGTAGGAAAAAATTGATACACCTAGTAGGTTTGTCTAGAACCATACTCAAATTTCTACCCTTGTGCCAAAATTCTAAGTATTTTTGACACATCCCTAATAATACTAGTGGAAATAAAACTATTTGTAGCTCCACTATCTATTAAAATTTTCATATCTTTATCAAACAAATTACCATTTAGTAGCATAGGTGTTGCTTGTCCATCCAAGTTCTGACTCCTCATAGCTACATAAATTTAGTGTGATTGGTCCTTTGCTCTATTACCTGTCTCTACCTATTAGAGACACTTCTTGGCATAATGAGGACCCCCACATATACAAAGACATATCTAGGGTGTTTGATATCTCTTTGGTCTTTTCTTCCTTATTTCCTCTTTTTTGCTGACTCAATTCACTTTGGTGGATAAGGATTGACATTTTCCTTTTTCTAAAAGTTCTTATTTTATCCGTGATTCCCATTTTTCATGTTACTGAAATTTAGGTTCTCTTTGTTTCTCTTATTTTGTTCCTTATCCAATTTCATAAATTCCACACTCTTTCTTTTCTTAAGATCATGTCTCTCTATATTTTCAACCTTGAATAGTTGGACTTTTTAGTTTGGATATTAGCCTCTTCTTATCTGGCCAAATCATAAGCCTCTGGTAGAGTTTTAGTTTGAGAATATTTGTTCTAATCTTAGGGTCTACCCCTAAAATGAAATTACTTACCTTTAGTTGCGCATTGTTTTCATACTCTAGAACATACTTCAAAAGCTTCACATATCTTTGAAAATACACCTCTATTGATAACGAACATCATCGAAGTGTAAAGAATTCTTTAAACTTCTCTACATAAAATAGATTAGAAAGAAATATTTTCTTAAAATCCTTGACAAAATAATCCTACTTAAGATCCATGGCTTGGATATTTTTTCCTATACTAAATGTGTCCCACCATTCTAGGGCTGCATCTTGAAGATGAAGGGTAGTCCACACAATTTGAGTTTCAAAGGAGTAATATTTATTGGAAACGAAGGTTTCTAACTCCTTCAACCATGACTCAACCACATTTCCTCATTTACCATTAAATTTGGTTGCCTTAATATTCTTAAGGTCTTTATCCAGTTCAACCTCTATCCAAGCTTTGCCCTCTTGTCTCCTTATAATAGAGTTCTCTTCCTATCTACCTTCTATATTTTTGATACCAACTTCCTTATTGATCAAGGTTTCTATTAATTTCTCTTGTTGTTCCAACCATTCTTGAAGCAACTTCACTATGAAAGAGAGATCTTCTAGTCTCCCATTAGAATCTACTCTTTTATCGATGCCCTTATTGGGGTTTTATTTTTTTCCAAACCTCTTATTAGGAGTCACTATTCTCCTAGTTTTCTTGTTGGAGTTCATAATCCATACAAACTTTTGTTGGGTATGCACTAAATTTTTCTCTTGTGTGACTGATATAATTTTCTTGAATGAACTTCCTCTTAAAACAGGTACCATATCCTATCTATAAAAGGGGGTTGAGTAAGTTGATTTTTTTTCAATTATACTTATAATTAGTTAGTGTTATCTTTAATTATAATATAACTTAGACCATTATCACTCAATCAATAATTATTAGGGTCACGCTTGCCTCATTGTGAGGTGCCCTTCCCCGATAAGAAACTATACCCTTAGGATTTTTACTCCTTGGTATGTTTGTCCCAATGGTATACAATACTTGATGTATACCAAATCATGCTAAGGTCTCTAAAGAAGTAATTATCCCTAAAGTAGCACATCAAGTCAAGGATCATCCTAGGTGCACTCCATAGAAGATTCTATCCCTATAAACTAGAAATCTAATACCAACTATAACAACCCATCAAGACAACCCAAGGAGACACAGCTTTTTTTTTCACAAGCAAGGTTCTCAAGAGTCCCAATGTATTTCTATTAAAAATCACAAGGCTTCACCATATTTTAGTTCAAATCACTATAAACAACACTTAGTGGATAGAAGTGGCCAACATCCTATAGTTTTTGAGGTTCACCTTACTAAACCTCATCATTTAGAAGGATGCCAAAGTGGTCCCCCCACCTTTTCTATACCCTCATTGGCTTAGGAACATATGACCATAGCGTAGAGATTATCCTTTAATGCCCTTGACACTTAAAGAGGAACACCTATTCCTGTTAGCTTTTGCAGCTATAACCTTAATGGAAATACAACCAAAAGTGATGAAATAAGCTAGCTATATTATATCTATGATAATGGCTAACTAATAAGCAATTAAATAGCATGAGAAAATTTTAAAATAACTCATGCAATAGCCATTAATGTAAACTCATGAAAATGGAAACTTGATACAATATGTGGAACTCTCTACTCTACTAGTGCATGCTATGGACCATGCATGCTTCAATTTCAATTACAATTCTAAGTCACAAATGTATACTAGTATGTGACTTCACTTTCCTACCCTAAGGACACATATGTAATCTGCATGATAAAAACTTGTGCACATGCATAACTAACTAAGAAACACTTTTCCTTTTACATCATTGCACATTCTATTACTTGTGCATTTATTACTTCTTCCCCAAGTAACTATTTAACCTAAGATAAAATCATAGTATAATAATGTACCCAAGGTGGTACATTGACATGTACCAAATAATGTAATATATTCTTTAATAATTTCCTAACCTTACCCTAAGTCCATCTAGGTAGTTTAATTAGGCATAAATCCTTGGTTATTAGTTACCACACATTCATGGGTTAACTAAGGTCATTACCTTTCATTTGGTAAAGAACATGATCAACTAAAACTACATGTTTAGGGGACCACCACTATTGTATATTATCTTGGGAATGATTCCAATAACTTCCTAGTTATGGAACACCCAATCCCCATCATTCAAGGTGTAACAAAATCACAAAATCTGACTATTGCATCATCACAACTCTTTCCAAATCTATGAGGACCTAGCTATTGCATTCTCGCAACTCCTTCTAGAAATCACTTCTACCTGGTTATTGCATCACCACAA
Source organism: Wollemia nobilis (assembly GCA_028583015.1). Taxonomy (NCBI): domain Eukaryota; kingdom Viridiplantae; phylum Streptophyta; class Pinopsida; order Araucariales; family Araucariaceae; genus Wollemia; species Wollemia nobilis. The sequence goes on from JAQPPZ010001195.1 coordinate 14,248,835, forward strand.
CTCCTCCTAGGATTGGGTTATTTCTTAAACTCAAGTCCTAAAAGAAGTTCTAAATCTTTCCCAAGAACCCCCTTGATAAAACCCAAGATAACAATTAAAAAAAAGTAATAACTCTCTCAAAGATCAAATGCTTCAATTAAATATTAGCATGTTCATATTATAGCACCATATCAAACTTGGAAAAATAGATTGATACATCACATTATCAATGAACATAAGCTTCAATATAAATATATCAAATACAAAATTAAAATGATCTAAGTGATAATATAAAGCTATGTAAAAGACAACATCTCAATAGAAAACCAATACAATATTCATAAATGCTATAAATTTCCACTTAGAGATCATATAAAATCATCCTATTGTTGGACATTTTGAGTCAAAGTTGTCATTGATGTCAACAAACAAAGTTGTCATTGATGTCAAGGAACAAGCTACCGTTGATTGAAAAAGGTCAAGAGAAACAATACAAAGGTTAAAGGTAAATGAGCTTCATAATATTTTTAATATTATGTGGAAGCATAAGTTAGAGGGGTTTTTATTAAAACCATGGGTGAGAAAAAATATTATTTATACAAAGTGGTAAAGTCAAAAAGGTTTTAATAAAGCCAAAGTTATTTAAAGGTTAATTTATAAAATTTAAATAATTTATAAATTAATGAGTTAAAAATCGAAGCACCGACGTTCAAGTTTGAAGGTGGAAATTGATATAAAAACTAAATGTCTTAGAGGCATTAATATATACTTTTGCTCAAAAAGAAAAATGTGCAATCGTGTGTTGTGAGAACTCGTGCGAAGAAAGAGACAAGAACATTGTTTTTAGCACCAACGAATAAGGGATAAATCGACGAGCGCTAAAATTCAAGAGCCATTTGGGCAGCGTGGCCTAGTGGCAAGTGGATAGAAGCTAGAGTGCTTGGGCGCGGAGTGACCCACGATCGAATCGTGGTGGCATAATTGTTTTGTTGGTTGTGTTTGGAACATCGAAGGGAGAAGCGTATGTTTTTTTATTAGGTGCACAAGGGGAGATTTATAGAGCACGTGGTGCTCTTTACTCCCTAAGCGAGCGCCTAGCTCACGCGACGGTTGGAGTCATGGCTAGGGCGTTGGTTGAGGCTGCATCATGAGTTCGAGTCCCACCAAGGCAAAGGTAATAAATTTTTGAATACATTTTTATGATGCCTAAGGTTTGACATGAGGTCTTAGGGAGTTAAAAGTTTTAGTTAAAAAGGGTTTTTAATTAATCATTATTTTTGGTAAATTGGAGGAATAAGGAGTTAGATTTATTTTTGAATAAAGTGTTTGTGTCACATTGGTTTTATTGAAGATTTAAAAGTGTTGAAAGGACTTCTTGCCATTGATTTATTTTGAAAAGGATATTGTATTGATATTATTCTTGGAATTGAATATTATTTTAATTGGGAGATTATAAGGTGTATTTGGTCAAATATTTTTGTATATGTTGATGGATGTTTTCTTCAAGATGGATTAATAAGGTGTATGTGTGGTTTGATATTTGCATTGTATCTTTGTGAGAGTTTTCTAATTTCTTTAAGCTTGGCAAAGAGGTGTTTGTGGTTGTGGAATATTTTAAAATTTCCTTCATCATAAAGAAAAGGTATGAGCACATTCTTCCATAATTGAATTGATTGGTTGGTTTTATGGAAAATAAGTTTGGAGTGAAAAGGACTTGATTAGGGTTTACTTTTTGAGTGTTTTGAGTTAATGCTTCAAGGTTTTTTGGAATAAAGAGTTGTTAAAACCTTGTTTTATAAGCATTGTTGTTGAAGCCATTGGTTGTGTGAAGAACTTGAACTACGGTTTGAAAAGAACATGAGTATCATTGTCATGTGAGATTGGTTGTTAAGTATTGTTGGAAATATTTTGAGTGAGTGTTCATATGCTTGGACTAGGGTTTATAAGCAAGGATTGCTTCATTGAGTTATTAGTTGAGTAGAGTTGGTTGAGCCTAGTCAATTGGATGTGTGAAGTGATTGTTCAAGTTCCATAAAACAAACTATTCTATATTGATTTGAGAAAGTGATTGAGTATTGAGGTGAATGTGAAGCATATTGAGTCTCTAACAATTCTCTATATGTTTATAAAAGAGTGATTGAAAGTGATTGAGAATTGTGATGAATATAGAGCATATTTAGTCTCTAATAATTCTCTTTAAGTTTCTATGATATTGGACAAGTTCTAGTGTGGACTTATTTATCAGATTTGAGCCAATTCTTTGAGAAGACTTGTGGAAAAATTTGGGTAAGATTTTGTGGAAGCTTACAATATAGATTGAGAGCAAATTTGGATAAGTTCTTGAGAGAACTTATTGAGTAGATTTGAATAAGTTCTAGCGAGGACTTGTAGATCATATTGGAAAAGTTATAGAGAGGACTTGAGGACATATTAGTGTGAGCTTTTGTGGAAGCTTACAAAGCATATTTGACAAGTCTTTGTGAAGGCTTGTGAGCAGAGTTGATTGATTGATTTGTTCAAACCTTGAGTTAGGGTTTGGGATAGATCCAGCTGAGTTGATTTGAGATTGATTCAAGATTTTAGTTAAGGCTTGAGGATAGATATTGAAGAGAGATTTGTGCTAGATCGAAGGACTGTGTTTAGTACAAATTCAAGGATAGATTTTGGTGTAGATTTGAGGACATGTTTATGCCAGACCAAAGATAGATATTGAGGACATATTTGTGCTAGACCGAAGGACTGTGTTTAGTATAGATTTGAGATAGATATTTGGAGGTGACAAAGTTGAGGATAGATATATCCAACCAGATTAGGGAGGACAGGTGTCTTTTGTGGATAGAGTTCCATTTGCTAAGGGTAGTGGAGGTAGAGGTCTTCTAGAGGATCACCAACTAGAGAAGATATTAGGATATTGGTGTCTCCTGTGGATAGAGATCCATGAACTTGATTTAGGGGATTGGTATCTTTGGACAGAGGTCCATAAACATTGTAATAGGGAAAGTATTCCCAAGAGATTGATTGAGAAAATTTTAGTGAAATATTTTCTTCGTGGAGTAGCCCACATTGGGTGAACCACATAAATTATGGTGTCTCTATTGTGTGTGGTGATTTTTGCATTGCTTTAATTATTTCTATTGATATTGCTATCTATACATTGCATAATATTGATTGGGAAAGAATATTAAAAAGTGGCCTTATACTGTTCACCCCACCTCTCAGTATAAGCTTGTGTTCTTCAATTGGTATCAGAGCGAGTTCCTTCGAAAGTGTTTAAAAACTTGAAAGAATAGTTTACAAGAACACAATGGATTCTAAGAATGGATCATCATATAATACAACACCAGTATCTGATGGAAGTGATTATATATTGGAGTTTTAGAATAAATATTTATCTGAAGGCACTTGGCAATGAAATTTGGGAATCAGTTGAAAATACATACGACCCCTTAGTTCATACACCTATATATAAGAAATGTAAGCTTATACAACATTACAATTCAAAATTAATGAATGCAATTTTTAGAGGTTTGCATAGAACAGGGTCCATAAAAGTTATGCATTGTCAAAATGCAAAAGAAATATAGGATAAGTTGCAAAATATATATGAAGGAGTTAAAGGTGTCAAGAAAGCAAAGATACAAAATCTCAAAGGATAATTTGAAGAGTTAAGAATGAATTATGAGGGAAAAATTAGTACTTATCTACTTCAAATCGATGATGTTGTTAATGCTATGCAAGGACTTGGACTTAATGTGGATGAATTAGATGTTTGTGATAAGATCTTAAGGTCTCTTCCAACAAGTTTTAGTGAAAATATTTTAGCTATATAATAATCAAAGGATGGTGATTCTTTGAAAATATATATGTTGCTTTGTATTCTTACAACTTTTGAGATGAGAAAAAAAGAACCTAATCCCCAGAAGGAAGCAACATTCAAAGCAATTAAGAAGACAAAGGGTAAGAAGTCAGAATCAAGCAATGAGTCATCTAGTGATGAAGAAGCTAATTATGGTAGAAGGAATAAGGATTCAAGAAGATCTAGAGATATAAAATCCATTAAATGTTTCAATTGTGGAAAGTATGGTCACTATGCAACTGATTGTCAAGAAGCAAAGAATAACAATGATGAAGAAAAACAGGATCACAAAAATAGAAAATCAGAAAGATACTGACACCAAAAGAAAAACAAGGATGGACAAAGTAGACAAGGAAATAAGTTCTTTCAAAGTCAAAAGAGGATCTACTATGCAAATAAGGCAAGTAAGTACTCAAGTGATAGTGATGCTAGTTTTTTAGATAATGATAGAGATGAAAAACTATTTATGATTGAAGAAAAGAAGTCTAGAAAAGGGAACCAATAATTCTCAAGTGTTTTATATGTGGTAACGTTGGACATCTTGAAGATAGTTGTACAAGGAATGATTATAGTTTTAGTGATGATGAATATGAGGATGCACTTGAAGGACCAAAAGAGAATATTCTAATGGCACTAGAAGAAGAAGAAAGTGATCCTATAGAAGACAAGTCAAAAGAAAATAAATATGTGGACAAAGGAAAAAAAATAGAGGAAGAATCAGATAAAGAAGGATATGATCTCAAGGGATAACTTTTTTATGATCTTGAAACAGTAAAGAAGGTAATAAAGCAAAACTCTAAATTAGAATCTTAGTTTCAATAATGTGATGAATAGAGAAGAATTCTTATAGAGTATCTAGACAAATCAAAGGATAAGAAAAAGAATTTCAAGGATAAGCTAGAACAAAAGTCTTAGAATGTGAAAAGCTAGAACAAGAGGTAGCTTCATTAAAAATGGAAGTCAAAAAATCCAAAGTAAAGCTACAAGGGTTCAAAAACATCTCAAAGAACTTAGATAAGTTCATCAAGATACAAAATCCTACATCAAGCAAGATAGGTCTTGGATTTGAACAAGAACAAAAGAAATGGGAAGGAAATTCAACCTCAAGTTCTGAAGGAGAAGACACTTCAGAAGAAGACACTTCAGAAGAAGAAACTTTAGAAGAAGACAATGTAAGAGAAAATGAGACATCTGAGGATGAGTTGGACAATAGAAAGTTCAAAAAGAACATGAACAATGCACAAAGAAGAAATATATGGAACAACAATCAGAATAGGTCGAGAGAGACTAAAATACCAATGAGGTCAAGACAATGAAACTTCCATGGAATATATTTTTCATATCACAGGTTTGGGCACATGGCTTCACAGTGCAAGAAACATGAAAGATAGGAATATGGCAACATATATCTTTTCCATGGGTATTGCTACTCATATAATCATTTTGGTCACAAGGCAATGAATTGCAAGGTTTATGATAGAAGAGGATATGGCTTCACGAGGAGAAATCCTAATACATTTTCACCTCCAATAAATAATAACATTAAGTGTTATAAGTGCAATAATGATGGACACACAACAAAGTGGTGTAGAGCAGACATTCCAAAATCAAGTATGAACAGGAACATGAATAGGAACAAGAACATGGATATGAACAGGAATAAGAACAGGAGGAATAGTAATATGGATATGAACAAGAACAAGAACAATTATAGGAACAAAAAAATGGATATGGACAGGAACATGGACATGGAAATGAACAGTGAAAGGAATCAAAAGGATCAGATAAAAAGAAAAGAAGTAAAGGTAAAGACCAGTGTTTTCTGGGACTAGAAATATTCCCACTCTAGAATTAACCACCTCAAGAGGAGGTGGGGGAGGGGCTAACCTAAGAGACTCATTCTTAGTCCTGAGCCCCAAAGGTGACCATTTGCCATTGATGTCAAAGGGGGAGAGATTTGACTAAGGGGGAGATATTTTCTATTTGAGTAAAGAGGAGAGCATTGATATAGGGGGAGCAATGTCCTAGGGGGAGCAGAATAAAGAAAAGGTTGAGTTTTTGGTAAAAATAATTTGGGTTGCCATCAATGATAAAGTGGGATATTGTTAGACATTTTGAGTCAAAGTTGTCATTGATGTCAAGGAACAAGCTACCATTGATGTAAAAAGGTCAATAGGAATAATGCAAAGGTGAAAGGCAAAAGAGCTATATTATGTGGAAACATAAGTTAGAAGGGTTTTTATTAAAACCATGGGTGAGCAAAATATTATTTATACAAAGTGGTAAAGTCAAAAAGGCTTTAATAAAGCCAAAGGGATTTAAAAGATAATTTATAAAATTTAATTTTAAAGAATTTAAATAATTTATAAATTAATGAGTTAAAAATCGAAGCGTCGACGTTCAATTTTGAAGGTGGAAATCGATATAAAAACTATATGCCTTAGAGGCATTAAGATATCCTTTTGCTCGAAAATAAAAATGTGCAATCGTGTTTTGTGAGAACTCTTGCAAAAAAAGAGACAAGAACATTGTTTTTAGCGCTAGTGAATAAGGTATAAATTAACGAGTTCCAAAATTCAAGAGCCATCTAGGCAGCATGGCCTAGTGGCAAGTGGACAAAGGCTAGAGTGCTTGGGCACGGAGTGACCCGCAATTGAATCACGATGGAAGAAATGTTTTGTTGGTTGTGTTTGGAATGTCAAATGGAGTAGTGTATGTTTTTTTATTAGGTGTACAAGGGAAGTTTTATAGAGCACATGGTGCTCTTTACTCACTAAGTTAGCGCCTAGCTCACGTGGCATTTGGAGCCACGGCTAGGATGCTAGTTGAGGCTGCGTCGTGAGTTCGAGTCCCACCAAGGCAAAGGTAAAAAAAAATTGAATATATTTTTATGATGCCTAAGGTTTGACATGAGGACTTAGAGAGTTAAAAGGGTTAGTAAAAAAGGATTTTTAATTAATCATTATTTTTGGTAAATTGGAGGAATAAGGAGTTAGATTTATTTTTGAATAAAGTTTTTGTGTCACATTGGTTTTATTGAAGATTTAAAAGTGTTGAAAGGACTTCTTGCCATTGAGTTATTTTGAAAAGGAGATTGTATTGATATTATTCTTGGCATTGAATATTATTTTAATTGGGATATTATAAGTGTATTTGATCAATTATTTTTGTATATGTTGATGGATGTTTTCTTCAAGATGGAGTAATAAGTTGTATGTGTGGTTTGATATTTGCATTATATCTTTGTGAGAGTTTTCTAACTTCTTTAAGCTTGGAAAAGAGGTGTTTGTGGTTGTGGTAGATTTTACAAGTTCCTTCATCATCAATAAAAGGTATGAGTACATTCTTCCATAATTGAATTGATTGGTTGGTTTTATGAAAAATAAGTTTGGAGTGAAAAGGACTTGATCAGGGTTTCCTTTTTGAGTGTGTTGAGTTAATGCTTCAAGGTTTTTTGGAATAAAGAGTTGTTGTTAAAACCTTTTTTTATAAGCATTGTTGTTGAAGCCATTGGTTGTGTGAAGAACTTGAACTAGGGTTTGAAAAGAACATGAGTATAATTATTATGTGAGATTGGTTGTTAAGCATTGTTGGAAATATTTTGAGTGAGTTTTCATATGCTTGGAATAGGATTTTGTAGACACCTAAAACGTGTCATGTCGATGGCAACTACTCATATGATACATGATACAAGACCATATGGAAGATCTTGGATATATTCCAAGATAGAGCAGTGGTTTTAACCACTCAATTTGGGCTCCTTGGCCTAATCAGCTCAAACTACTTTTGAGACCTACGATCTACAATTTGAACCAGTACTGACACCCGTGGTTCACAATCTAGGCCGTAACTATCACCCACTGTTTATAACTAAAGTTCAATTGGCCTTCATATGAGCCAAATCGGTCTGAATGACCATTTGTTCTAGAAGAAGGTAGATGAAGGACAAAATGTTCTAGAGTATTCCAATCCAACTATCCCAACCACATCTTCTTGATCTTGGCTTCTCCATGAAGCCACCCCTAGCCCTTGGGTAATCCTATAAGTACCCCTCAAAATTAGGGTAAATCATCAAGTTCACATTGGAGATTAAGGCAGCGAAGCCCAATCAGATTTTAGACTCACCTGAGTGTACTGAGAGAGAGTTTTGTTGCCATTTATTTGTCAACTCATCTAGCATCAGGTCAATTTGTGCCATGGATGCCCTAAGGATCTAGAATGACAAGAAATGCAAATTCATGTGAACGGAGGCCCAATTATGCAATTCAACTGCTAAACTAGTTAGAGGACACCAAGGCGACCCTTGACCATCAATTTGACAAGGAGGATCAAGCCCACAACCTTAGATTTGGAGGGAAAAACTACTTTATTGCTCATCGCGGTTGACAACCACGATGTACAGTGCAGACCGCTCATTTGAGCCCCATTTTGAAATTGGTGAAAGATATCCTTACTGTTCTTTTTGCATTGTATTTAACTAGGTTAGATTAAGCATCTTAGTGGTTTATTTAGCATTTTAGAGACTCTAACTAATAAAATTAGGGTTTTCATCAAGTTTACTTCATTATGGCAAATAGGACATAATTAGCTCATTTTCATGTTATCATGCTTCATTTCATGCAATCAATCCATTAGATAGATAGTTGTACTTTCCAGTTATATGTTTTAGTTATTCTTTTCAAGTATTGCATAGGCTTAACATGCTTTATTCGTTTTCTTGATTTTATTAGTGTTATGGCATATTTATGTTCGTATTATTTAAAGGGCCTCATTATGAGAGGTTGCATATGCTTTTAATGCTTTTATGTTATTTATTGATTGTAGGAAAGTAGATTCAAAGGAGATTCAACCATCCAATTCCTTCCTAAACTGGGAGAAAAGGGTCAACTCCACCCTAGAGAAGTTTGTGTCACCTCGAAGGGCCTAAAACTCACATTTACCCTTGAGAGGGAACATTTTATTTTTCCTACTATAATAAGAGTATCAAAATGGTATCCCTAAGAGGGATGCAATAGTAACTGGAATTGGCTTCTTTATAATGGAATAAAAGTGTTTTCTTCTTCCCATTTGCTGTCAATTTTGCATGCATATACTTTGTTTCTCTTATTTCATTTTACATAGTAGGAAGCATAGGTGTGAGGCATTTTTGGTGGTCACAGTAGGTGATCATGGTGGAACTCCATATTTAGCCTCTGATTTGTGACATTTCTATGTTTTTGGATATCAGGTGCAAACCGCGATTGATAGTTGTGGTCTCATTGTTGGCCTGTGGCTTCAAGATGCGGTCTACAGTAGCAACCGTGTGACAGAGCTATGGTTTATAGTAGAAACAATAGACATCAAGGATTCAAAGCTTTATCAGATGGGGATTAGAGGTAGGTCCTATTTTTAACCCCTATTTCTATTTTTACTACATGTGTCTTTCTAGTTTGCGTGAAAAGGAAATTTAATTTGGACATAAAAGAAAAGGAAAATGGATTAAGTCCTAGGGTTTAAATTCTTTTTACATTTTAGCTAGGAACTACTAGGAACCGTGGACCTCTGAGTGCAGTTCACCCTAGAATACAGTGTGCTAGATTAAATTGTGTGTTGGTTTGCATGTCTAAGACCCAATTAGTGACCATTTACATCATAAAGTGCATTTTCAAAAAGAGCATGTAGTATGTAGCTTGCATTTTTTGAATTTGCTTGCATTTTTTGAATTTGAAAAGTTCTTTCACTGTATACCACGTAGGGAATGAGCATGAGTGTTGTATGATGCATTTTATTTTCATGCAAAAATTAAAATGAACCACACACACCACATTTCAATTAAATGCTAGTGATTTGGAAGTGACATCCAACCACTAGTAGGGTTTCAACGATGGTGGAGGTTGTTTCCATTTGTTGGTGCAAATCCCATGTACCTTATGTTCTAGACCAATACCAGATCCAAGAACCTTTTGTAGCCTAGAAAATTTGCATATACTCCTATTCAGCGGGTATGATGCTGACTGGATGAAAATGGATGAGGATATGGGAGGACATGTGCTCCCTGACCGTGTGTGGGCTTCATTACCACACATTATAGGTTGGATTATGTGGTTTGGAGTTCATAGCCAGGATATCAAGCTATGAGTATATAGGTGAAAGCTAATTAAATTGAGATTATCATCCAACAAGATTTCAAACATGATAAGAGTTTCTAATACTGATACAACAAATCATGAAACAACATCAAATAGTTTAGGGCTCATATTTTAAAAGTTAACTCAAGATAATCAGCATTATATACCTTGATTGCATCATAAAAGATAAACCTAGACACTAGATACACCATGGTGGAGACACAAGAAGGTCGGCAAAGGCTTAATCCTGATGCGAATGACCAAGCCCCACAAAATTCACAACAAAATGTGTCAAACCCTCACCCACATGCACTTCCTAAACATCGTTCGATGAGCATCAAAGGAGACAATTCGACACAAGGGGACACCATTGAGTGTACCCCTGATAGAGGAGCCTTTTTACACTCTCTAGATATAGGATAGAGCATGGAGCCTCTCAGAATGAAGGTGATCCACTTGAAGGCCATTATCGATATTGTAGTGCACAGGCATCCATGGGATTGGCCGATGAGTATGTCATACAGGGGGCCAAGTTGGTACCCCTACGTACTAGGTCTATAGGAGTTTCCATACCTCCAACTTTAGAGTATAGAAGAGATCAAGATCCACCCATTTAGGGGCATGCAGATAGAACCACTTTTGAGCATAGGCCTGTTCACACTTTCATGCATAGTGAAAATCACAAGATCACCATCGACATGTCGAAGGTAGGAGCCAATGATACACCACTGCATGAGCGGTGGTGATCTAGATAGTTGGATGGTTTAGGTAGCGTCCTCAAGTATTTAGGCTACAAGCCTTTAGCTCCACCCACTTGTGCCCTGAGTGAGCATAGCGGGAGCACTGTTAGGACTACCAAAGAACATGGGGAGGTTTCTAAGCACCCTCATGGTTCACATACACCATCCATGCATGGTGGCACACAACACAGGACTCAACATGATGCCACTACCATCTTCACAGACAAAGGCAAAAGCGTAGCAAATTCATCAGAAGTAGGGTTATGCATAAGTGTAAAATATCGTAAATTGGCTCTATTTAGGATTTTTAAAATTTTGAAAAGGCTAATTTTGTATCCTTTCACTAGGGCTCATTCACCTGAAATTTATGGGGTGAAAGTTTTTTTGGGGTAAATTTTCCCGACACTGATAATCATGAACCCAATTTTAGTTTAATTCGTCGACCTCAAATTACATATGATTTTGATTTTCCCTTCCAATTTGCCTTCAAATTATAAATGATTTTATATTTCTCATCCAAATCGCCTTCAAATTATAAATGATTTTATTTTTACCACCAAAATCACCTCATATACTACCCATATATATATTGTATTGGGTACTAATAAACATACATAAAAAATACTCTAACTCAAAAATAGCTCTAAAACAATGAAAAACTTGATAAGGTTGCAGAGGAGTTTCTGTCGAAAAAATTTAATCAATTGCAAAGGAGTTTTGATCAGTGCAAGATGATCGATATAATCTAATTGGTTGTAGAGCTATGTCTATCAACATAAGCCAATAAGTTGTAGAGTCATGTTTGTTAGCATAAACCGATCGATTGTAGAACCGTGTCTGTCAGCATAAGTCGATTGGTTGCAGAGTCATGTCTGTCGGTTGCGAAGGTGTCGATCGACATCAACATATTAGTTGCAGGGATTATAGATCAAAAATTTTCTATCAATTGAAGAGGTACCGATTGGTATTAGTCAATCAATTGTAGTACTGTGTCGATCGAAATTCCTACAACTGATTGTCATACATGCAATCGATCGACATGCCTACAATAGATCGTCATGCCTGTAGCCGATCGGTATGCCTAAAACCAATCAACATGCTTGTAGATGATTGAAATTCCTGTAGCTAATCATCATGCCTATAGATGATCATCATATCTACAATCGATCGGCCTGTTTGTAGTCGATCAGCCTACTTACAGTTGATCATCATACCTACAACTGATCATCATGCCTGCAACCGATCATCATGCTTACAACTGATCGTCATGCCTACAGCCGATCGTCATTCCTGTAGCCGATCAATATTATTGTAGCTGATCATCATGCTTGCAGTCGAGCATCATACCTACAGTCAATCATCATGCCTACATTTGATCTTCATTCTTGCAATCGATCACCATGCCATCGGTCATCATGTCGGCCTAAAATATTTCATATCGGCCTAAATATTTTAAGTATGATGTATATTTTTATATTTTGCAAACCGATATTCATAGCCCCCAACACAAAAAAATTCTCCACAATTTGAAATTTTTTGGAGATAAATTAATGAAAATTTGCCACGATTTGAAAATTTTTGGAGATAAATAAATATAATTTGCCATGTATAGTTCTATAAATTTCGTCAGGATTCCAAGATAATTCACCTTGATTTTATAAATAGATTTCAGATCCAAATCCTTATGCTTGACCCTAGTAAGAAGGGTACAAAATCCATAAGGTCGCTCCCACAGAGCACACATACTAGAGGCCTCTTACGACTGATCACATTGATAGATCGCATAGACTGGTATCTGAGCAAAGACAACAACTCCTCCAAGATCAATTGGAGGATGTCTGCACAAAGAGGTGGTGCATTGAAGACAAGAATCTTCAGGTGCAAAATATCATTAGACAAATATTATATGAGCAACGCATGTGTGAGGAGTGCATCATCCAAAAGGAGCATGTAGAACAAGAGGATAGGCTAGCTAGGGCTGGTTTATTCACTCATGCTGAGCATGAAGAGTGCATTCATAGGAAGTTTTTTTCACAAGAAGACGTGCATTAGGAGCGCATAGATGCTCACACTCATGTTAGTGCCCAAAAGAGAGAACGACCACCACCGTTCGAAGATCAGAGGTAAAGATAATATGAGGAAGAATAGGGATATGGAGTCGATCATGGATATCCTAAAAGCTCCCAAGTTGAGGAGGAATATCAACATCCTCCACCTTGACAGAGGAAGAATGTACCTCCAATACCACCCCCATGTCAGCTTAGGAGGGAGGACTTTCTATCCTTGTAGGCCTATAAGGCCTTAGCAAATAAAGTGAAAGCAATCAAGAGGCAAGGTGTGACTTTTCAAAATCCAACATTGATCAAGATTCATAACAAGCCTTTGGACCCCTCGGTGCCTACTCCAGCATATCTTGAGCATTTTAACATGCTCAGGCTAGATAAATTTAAAGGTGACAAAGACACACAAGAGCATGTCACAAGATTTTTGGACATATTCTTCCAAATTACAAGTAATGATGCCTTGATTTTGTATACATTCATCACAACCCTCTAAGGCCCAGCTCGGTAGTGGTTTAATCAGCTGAAGAAGCACAGTATCACCAGTTTTGAGAAACTAGCTGATGCCTTTCTTGAACGCTTTTCTTTTGGCATCAAGAAGTAAGCTAACCTTTCTGATCTGGCTATGCTAGCTCAATGCGATGATGAGCTAATCCTATAATACAAAAATAGGTGGAGGATATTAATGGCAAAGTTGCCATTCCATATTCCTACTACATAACTGACCCGAATGTTCATGAAGAGTTGTGCTAAGCATATCTCATTATTGTTGCAACTACAACAGTACCAAACATTCAAGGAATATTTGGTGCAAGCCAAAGTAATTAAGGATATCAAGTTGTGATAGGGCAACTTGAAGCTCAAAAATAGGGAGGGGCACAAGAAGAGCTCCACAAAACATCAAGGCAATTAGGCCCACGTCAATTAGGTGATGTTAAATCTCCAAAGAGAGGATAAGGGGTAACAAAAGCAGAAATATCAGGCCCAACCTCCTCCTATGCAATATGAGTAGCGCAAGAACAATTACAAGGGAAAAAATAAGTAAAAATTCCCACCTCACCAATTCACACCTTTTATGGAATCGTTGACATCGATATTCCATCATTTGTGCAAGGCTAAGGCAATTAGGTTGCCCGAGATTAAGCCACTTGATCCTAACTAGCCCAAGTCAAAGGGGTATCAATATGATCTATTTTTCATCTTCCATCATGTGAAGGGCCACGACATAGAAGTGTGTTGGTCCTTCAAACATATAGTGAAAAATATGATTGATAAAGGTGAGCTTATAGTGCCGAATAATCCATTGGCACTCGACAAAAAAAACATGGGGATTTATAAAAATTCATTGCCAAACCATGAGGCATCACACAACAATGCTAGCCATGTCAACCAAGTGCATGTTGAACCACCTACCCAGGGTTTCATAGGTATGGTTAATGTTGTTACCATACATGGGAGGTATGAGTAGCAAAATCAACTTCGTACTCCCATCAAGATACAAGCTATGTCAAATTAATGGCCAGTTCAAAATATTCTAGGCCCACCAACTAGATTGGTGGTGACCATACGAAGTAGGTTGGTTCAAAACCTGTAGACAACTCCTACAAAGTTGTCTATTTATAAGTCGATAAAATAGTCCCCTAAGCATAGGGAGACTCTCATGGACATTCTAAGGTCCATCGAGGTGCAGTCCCAGGATGCTCAAGCATTCACCAATTTTTTGGAACATGTACAATAGTGCTAGGAACCTATGATCCAATTCTATGATCATGAAATCAGGATGGTTCCTATAGATACAGATGACCCGCTGTTACATATCATCATGTGTGTTAATCACATGGCATTCAAGAGGGTCTTGATCAACACTAGTTCATCGATCAATATTATAATGACCAAGGCATTGAGTCATTTAAAGCTGACCAAGTCACATATTATGCCCACCACATTCACATTAAGAGCCTTTAATCGTCCTACCTATTCAGGTGGTCCTAAAGACCATCCTTGTGATGTGTCATGTGATCAAAGGTGCCATGCAATATAACATCCTTCTTGGGAGACCTTGGATTTGAGAAATGTGTTGCATTCCCTCCATACTACATCAATGTGTGAAATACATTCATGATTTCACACATTGAGGTATAAGTTCATATGGTGTTGCAAGATGAAGAGCCCTTCAAATTCATGAACCTAGCTGATTTTCTAGGGGTTTTCATACTCCCATCAATGTACCTAGATGTCCGGCTAGCATTGTCGGTTAAGAATCTAGGCAAACAAAAAGTGTGTGCTCAACCATCAACATCTGTATCGCATAGATCTAAGCACACTACAACAACTTCTTTGAAACCGAATGCATAAGCAATACTTTGAGATGAAAGGAAGCTAAATGCAAAAATGGGTGAAAAGGAAAAGAAGCATGTGCTCGAACCAATCACCAATGAGGCTCCCACTCCCATGGAAGTGGAAGAAGCCCAGGAAAAAGCCGAGGAGGTACCTCAACCTACTTTGCCTACATCATCAGTAGGGTCATCCACACCAGGGGTGACTGTTCATATAGCCAACATAGGATTAGGTGAATATATTGTGTAGAATGTCACCTTTGGACCAATCCTAGAGACTACACAAGAGATGGGCCAATTGCATGCTCATCATTTTCTAGTTGGATCAGTAGTGCTATTGGGAGAGCCACCCAATCAAACGAACTTCATCTACGCTGGGCTGGATCAGATTCCTACTCTAATGCCCATGGATGAAGATGATGACGAACCATTCACAGTGAATGTTCATTACCTATCCAACCCTAAATATTCCATGCACATTTTTGAATTATATCATTGGCATGGGTATGGCCTTGGTATTTTTGAAAAATGATGTAGGAATCCTCGCTTGAGCTACATTATCAGTTGGAAACTGATAGGTTTAGGCTAGGGTTGCAAATATGAGGATAGGATGATTTGCTTGCAGTATCTTTAGACCGCCTGTACCTTAGTTTTGGGGATGAGGCAGATTTCAATCCTTATCACCTAGTTTCTTCCACTTTTTGAAGAGATAATCAGATGGTGTCTTACGTCACCATAGCACCACCCGAGACATCATGAGGATATCTTAGTGGATAGTGAATCTTCACCCGATGATCATTTGGAGGATGAGTCTGAGTTGATCTATTTGGTAGTATCGTAGTTACGATGCTTATACCCAATTTTATTGGACAACGATGATAGTGATTAGGAGATAGCCTATATGGGGCCACATTTTCTAGAATATCCCATTCCAATGGGGGAAAATGAGGGCTTGTATTATGATAGTGATGAAGAAGATGAGACAGAGAGAGCCTACTTAGGACCTCCCTACTTACATTATCGCAATGCACCATTTATGTCTGAGGATATGCGTAGAGAGATCAATCTCCATCCTCGCCTCATAGGAAGACCATCGAATATTAATATGATTTATCATATGGTGTTTCCTGATCCACTGACGTACATGGAGCTCCTTGAGCCTAGTGATCCCATCCGATAGTCTGTTCATAGACCAGATCTGGAGATCCCCATACCCCCAGAACCACATCTCAGGGATGGTAGTTTTGATAATGATGAGTCACTTGCACGTGGTCCTGGAGACATGATCCATTTCATCAACATGGTCTCCATTTATTTGACCACTCCACTCCACAATCCAGTCGATCCATCCAAACTATTGCATTTAAATGTAGATGCTATCAACTGGGATCATGTTGACTCACCTTTTGAGCCTAAATATTTCTTCCCTAATGAAGAAATGCTGCAACCATTTCATTTTGTGCCAGGATATTCTTATGATGTCTATCATGCTAAGGATGCTTCCAATGAGGAACCTATAAACCCAGCAGATGACATCCACTTGATCCCTACGCCTCATCAGCTTGAGGAGGGATCACACATGTCAGTAGAGGAAACCTTCAATGTGGATATTAGTAATGATCCCACCAATCCAAGGAAGGTTAAATTTGGAGAGATTCTCACTCCCGATGAGTGTGCCACCCTCATCCCTCTACTAAAAGAGAGACCTAATATTTTCGCTTGGACTTACAAAGATATGCCTAGGTCTAGACCCAAAATTGGTTACCCATAACCTTTTGGTAGATCTATCAAAGAAGCCAATCAAGCAAAAGCTTAGAAAGATGCATCCAATAGTAGCCTTAATGGTGAAATATGAATTGTAAAAGTTGTTGGACTTAGAGTTTGTCATCTCCATCGACTATCCGGAATGGGTATCCAATATGGTGCCTATAGGAAAACCTGATGGAAGGATCCATATTTGTATGAATTTTAGAGACCTGAATAAGGCAACACCAAAGGATTCATTTTCGTTGCCGAATATTGATGCTCTTGTAGATGCAACCATAGGTCATGAGATGCTCTCCCTGATGGATGATTTTTCTGGATACAATCAAATTTGGATTAAGCCCGAAGACCAGCATAAAACCATGTTTATAATGCCATGGGGGACATTTTGCTATAAAGTTATGCCATTTGGCCTTAAAAATATTGGTGCCACATATCAATGGGCCATGACATATATATTTCATGACTACATGCACAAGATACTAGAGGATTATATTGATGACTTGTTGGCTAAGTCATTACTACATTCTGAGCATGATGAGGTCCTAAGAAAGGTCTTCGATCACCCGATAGAGCATAATGTCAGGTTGAATCCTAAGAAGTGTGTATTTGGCATAACTTCAGGAAAGCTCTTAGGATTCATCATTTCAAAATGAGGCATCGAAGTCGACCCAACAAAGGTCAAGGCTATTCTAGAGATGCCTCCTCCCTCAAACATCAAGGAATTAAGAAGCCTACAGGGCAAAGTAGCATCCATAAAGTGATTTATCGCTCAATTATCGGATAAATGTCGACCCATGAATCGACTGCTACACAAGGGGGTCCCATTCAACTAGGACAAGGACTGTTGAGTAGCCTTTGCTGAAATCAAGCAATACCTGGTGATGCCACCAGTGCTAGCTCCACCAAGGCCAGATGTGCCATTTCTGCTATATATATCGACAATCGAATTTGCATTAGGGACCATGTTAGCCCAAAAGAATGTGCAAGGCAAAGAGCAAGCCATATATTATATTAGCAAACCTTGGTGAGTTATGAGCTAGGATATGCATATGTGGAGAAGTTGTGTTTAGCAGTAGTGTTCACTACAAAGAAATTGTGGCACTATATGCTAAGTCATACGACATATGTAATATCAAAACAAAATCCTTTGCAGTATATGATGAGCAAGACATATCATAATACATGTACTACAAAGTGGATCATGCTACTGATAGAATTTGATCTGGAATTCATAAGCCAAAATTCCATTAAGGGACAAGTCATAGCTGATCAGTTGGCTGAGGCACCATTGTCAAATAGTAGGCCTCTTACCATTGAGCTTTCGGATGATGTGGTCTTCATCGTATCCGAGGCTCCCGAACCCGAAGAACCAAAAAATAATGTTGATATGACCTTGTTCTTCGATGGTTCGAAGTGCGAGCAAGGGGGTGGTGTAGGAATAGTGTTTGTCATACCGCAAGGAGCTCCAATGCCCTTGTCATTCAAATTAGACTTTCCTTGCACCAACAACAATGCTGAATATGAAGCCCTACTTCTGGGCCTCCACACAACCATCACCATGAACATTAAAATATTAAACATCTTTGGTGACTCCTTGCTCATAGTCAACCAAGTTAAGGGGCTTTTTTAGTGTCGATGTCCCATGTTGAAAGCTTATAAAGATCTTGTTGTTACATATTTGGCTAAGTTGGAATGGTATGACATCGAGGCAATCCCTCATTCATAAAATAGGTTTGCAGACACCATGGCATCTTTGGGATCCTTAATCCCTTAGAATCCATCTACCGATTTTACTACCATTCATGTTAAAACGCTCTCGCATCCTATGGCGGAGCGCGAAGCCTTTGATAATAAAGAGTCAATCAACATGATTAGCGTGGAACCAAAAGTAGAATGGTTCTGTAGAGCTGAAGACTTTCTAAAGAAGGCACCCTAGGGGTCATTAACCTCTCAAAGTCCAACGGGGAGTGGTACTACCATTCACCACAAGGTTATTTCCTAGTCTGCATTTGCACATGTAGATACGTAGGGGGAGAAAGTCATCTTGGCAGTCAAAGCTGAGGCTTACCAGAGTTGGATGTCACAAATCCAAGACTTCTTAAAACTTGGTTTGATCCCAGAGGGATTATCGCATGTCGCAAGATGCACATTCAAGTAGAAAGTGACTAAATATGTCTTTCTAGGAGATATTTTGTACCGATGAGGCTACGATGGAGTTCTCCTTCATTGTCTAGAGCCCCAAGAGGCATCTTGGGTGATTTCACAAGCTCATGATGGTACATGTGGTGGCCATTTCAATGGCATGGCCATCATCAAGCGCATCCTTTGAATGGGTTACTATTGGCCCACTATGGAGAAGGATTGCAATGTGTATGTCAAGAAATGCATCAAATGTCAACATCATGCTAATATTACGCACTTGCCATCATGGGCCTTACAACCCATCCAAGCGGCTTGGCCATTTTCTCAGTGGGGATTAGATCTTATCGGTAAGATCTCTCCTCTGTCATCGGGTCGACATACTTTTATTATTATGGCTACTGAGTACTTTACAAAATGGGTGGAAGCAATACCCTTAACAATGATGACTAGAGCTCGCATAGCAGAGTTTATACTCGAGCATATCATATGTCATTTTGGGATTCCATCCAAGATAATTTCGAATAATGGAACATCATTTAAGAACAAAACTATGAGAGATTTGATGTCTAAGTATAGAATCAAACACAATTTTGTGACTCCATATTATTCATAGGCAAACGGGCAAGATGAGGCCTCAAACAAGATAGTGGTGGCTATCTTGAAAAATATGGTCCATGAAAACCACAAATATTGGCATATCCAATTACCCCTTGCATTATGGGCTTATAGGACTAGCATTCGGACGCCCACTAGGGCAACATCATTTTCACTAGTATATGGTGCTGAGGCCATTATGCCCTTAGAGTTGGAAATTCCAACGTTGTGCATCGCATTGAAAGAGTTCATCGATGATGACACCACATGGCAAGCTCACCTAGATCAATTGACGCTACTTGATGAACATCACGTGAATGCCCTGGAGCATCTTTGTATTTATCAAGAGTGATTAAAATGAGCTTATAATAACAAAGTCCATCAGAGAGACTTTGAAGTTGGGGATCTTATGTTGAAAGAGAACCAACAGAACTCTAATTTGTTGCCTGATATGCGAGACAAATTCGTGGCTAATTGGCTAGGACCCTATATCATATCTAAAAATATTGGTCTGGGTACCTATCACCTAACGTCGCTAGGGGGTGTTGAAGAGCCTGAACCTCTCAACATCATCCATCTTAAGGTGTTCTATGCTTGAGAGCATAGCAAAAGGCACCAAGGGTTCCTAAAACCACTTGGTCATGTTAGTTAAAGGCCTCGAGGGTTTGCTCAAAACTGCTCGATCATCCCAAAAGGCTCCAAAGGTATTTCCAAACCTTTGGTCAACCCCAAAAGGCTCCAAGGGTTCCTAAGAACCACTTGGTCATCCCTAAAAGCTCCAAAGGTGCTCATAATCCCTTTGGTCAACCCAAAAGCCCAGGGTTTCTAAAAAATTGCTTGGTCAATTTTAAAAGGCTCCAAAGGTATTTTTGGTGTCATTTGGTCACTCCTAAAGGCTCCAAGGGCATGTACTCACTGTTTGGTCAAATATAAAGGCTCAAAATCCATAAAAATTAAAAAAGCAATAAAATCCAAAAAAAAATTGGTAAAGCATAAAATCCAAAAACATTTGCATTTGCATTATGCATTTTCATTTGCATTCACACATACATTCACTTCATCACATTGCATGTAGGCATTCTTCATCCATGGCATTCCATAGTAGAATGGATTGTGTTTGTCAATATTACAAATGATGCCACATTGTGTTTCAATCATACACCTCTGCATTTATCATAATCCATCATTCATGTGAGTAATTATGTTTTTCAACACAACCCATTTTGTTGCTATGAAGAATATACTAGGGTTTTCCAATCATTCAACCATACCTAGAGGTCTTCTCAAGAGTTGATAGAAAGCTTGCTTTGCTTTTGTAGATGAGGTCTAGTTAGTATAGCCCTTAGCATATCAGAATCCTATCACTAATCAACAAATTAAACAATCCTAATAAGGACTAGGGGAAGATGAAAGCCATGAAGCAGGACCAGGTATCCTGAGGTGAAAAGAGTTATTCTTGCTTATCCCCCTATGCGGATGGTATGGGAAATGTTGGAAATTGGAAAAAGGACAAGTTTATTCCCTACCCATAATCCCTTGCTTACAATAAAATGAGCAATATCCTAGAGTGATATCCCACATCAATCCTCAATATTGATACCCTAGATTGATATCATAGATCGACATCCTAGATTGATATCCCATATTGATATCATAAGATCGATATCCTAGATCGATATCCCAGAAACAATTTCCCAAAGTAAATCCCCAAAGGAAGTTTTTGAAGAAAATTATCAAATGTAAATTCCAAAAAGTCAAGTCAAATGAAGACAAATTGTACAAAGGAATTAAAATCAGTATCAAATCCCTTGCTCAAAAGAAAAAAAGAGAAAGTACAAAATAAACAGTGATTTTTATCACTATCATACAAAATAAATAGTGATTCTTATCACTATACATGAGCAAGTATCCCAAAAAATTGAAGAAAATAAGGGAGCAAACTTGAATCCCTAGAATTGTCAGCACTACTATACCTTACACATGATGATATGTCTGATGCATTAGCACCTCACTTATGTACAAACCAATGTTTGAATGTGGAAGAGCTAGCTTCAGGTGTCCTGTATCACCTAGTGGTCTAGTCCAACTGAAATCTAAACCTAGGATTGGATAAAAATATGAGGATCCCCTATCTTAGCAATGGGTTGAAAGAATCCCACCTGACATCGGGGTATGCTTATGCTTTATCTTAATATACTCATTTGCACACATAGGTATAATGAATAGTTAGGGCCTATCCTAGCAAAAGCCTTACATTTTAGAAGTCTAGTTTGGTTAGTATACAACTTTTGATAAGTCTACTAGGGTGTTTGAGTCTCATGGAAAACCTCAAATATTTCTCTAATAGAAAAAAAATACCAAATATCACAAACCATAAAAAATAAAAGTCATTCAATCATCAAATTGCAAAGTATCGAATCCGTGATACATCATTACATTGAGCACAATCAAGATATAGGATAGATACCATATGGATATCAGAAATGATATTTAGATGACCACTGACTATATTGTGCATATCTTTCAAATTGCAAAAGGACTATAGAGTGACATATTATATCATTCACATCATACCATTTCATATCATTGCATTTCATATATGGGTGATTAATTGATTAAATTCTTGTAATGAGGATTTTTCAATTACATTCATGATTTTTACACATTCTATGGTGTCGTCCATTAGATTGTTAAACACATATCACATTCATTCCTTATGTTTTAAGTTATTAAAGCATACAGGTTCATTTACATTAGATTACCATCATGTAAATAATGCATTACATTCATTGCACCAACATATCGTGACATCATCATAAATTAAATGCATACAATAAAGCAAAATTAAATATGTGTTTAAAAGTAAACATCACATCCATATGCATCCATCATAAATAGCACATATAAGCATCTAGATCACTGCATACCATCATCATCATAGATTAAAATAGCTATCTAGTGCATGTCAACCATACATCACATCATATAAGCATAGCATCAATATGAACATCTGCATCCATGTGCATAACATAAACATAAAATCAAAAATAAACAAGTACACATAATGAGCCAAAAATGATCAATCTCATATATATATATATATATATATATTTGTGTGTGTGTGTGTCCAAAAGGAGTACATCGGGGGTATATCAAAATACCCATAGGCTACAACTGTGTAGGTCCTTGACCTTACACTCAAAAATAGTACAAAAAGTATCTCTGAAGATATGTACTAAATAGGGCCTGTGCCCCCAATCTGTGAGGCACCTCCATCGCCTCCACCATCCATGTGAGTCCTCTATGAGCTAGCACCATGAGTACTCGAGGACCTATGAGTCCTCTCAATCCTATGCATCCTCTAGCTAGAACTAGAATAAGACTGCCCTATCTCCCTAGTCTTGGACCTGGTCTACTGGGACCTTGCAGTATGGGTATCCTCTAGTAACTCACCACCTATCAGTCTAATATGGTCCTCCAACTGGGAGATGTGAGTCATGCGCACTGTATCTTGCTCATTACCCTCCTCTACAAGGGAATGAAACCTCTTAATCTCCACCATGGGGTCATGACCTACTGGTAGCAAAGAAGACGATGTTGTCGGAGGTGACATCACAACCTGTGTAGCAGAGGGGCCCCCTATAGCTGCCCTCAATAGCTTCCTATCAGTAGTCATGGCACTCAAATGTGCCTGTGCCATGTCCTAATCGCTAATGAGCTATGCAATCTATGTCTCTATAGTGGTAGCCTATTCCTGGAGAGTTGTCCTCTCCTCCTCATATCCCTACCACTACCTCTCCATGTGTGCTAGCTTCACCTCTAGAGTGGCGATAGATGTATCCCATTGTAAAATCTAAGTATACAGTCTCCCAACCTGACTATGAAGGTCAAAAATTTGAGCCAATAATTGGCCCACCTCACTATTAGGAGGTGCCTCATCCTCCTCAGCTGTGTCCTCCTCTACCTCAACCCGAGGAGCCTCCTCTATAGTGGCACTTATGCCCCATCCACCCTCGGTACACTGGTGCATGTTGCGCCTATCTAGATTATCCTCTGATCCATCATCTATCTCACTGAGGGACCCCTCTTCCTACCATTGTATAAGTGACCACCAAGTGTCATACGCTGCGATGGTGTCAAACCTATCCATGTCTAACTCTTGGAAGTCATTATCCTCATCCCCTAATAGTGTTAGGTGGACCCATGGTAGATCTCTCTCCAGTACTAGGCACCTGTAGATAATAGGAAGCACCAGAATATCCTGAGTAATCCTAAATTAGTGCAAGATGCATGATTAGTATTGGTACTCATGAATCTTGGCCTTTTTGCTGAGTAACCACCTGTCCCTCCTTACCTAGCATAGTCGCTCGCCAATCTCCTACCATGCGGGGAATCCATGTATGAGCACCACTCTATATCGTCTGCCTGAAGCTATGCAAATCTAGGAATATAGTGGTCCAGGTCCCCATTATTAGATCTACTTCAGAACCCCTCCTCCTCATGGGGCCAGCATGCCGCATAGTACTGGTATGTGGCAAGAACAATAGTAATCCTGAGTGATAGGTTTATGGACCGCTCGATATGAATGTGCTACCAGCCCTAGATTTGAATTAGTAGGCTACAACTAATGTCGACTTGACTCCTATGGTTAACTTGATACAACTCATGATATAGCTAAGCTAGAAGAATGCTCCCCTAGGCTAAGAGTAAAGGCCATTGAGTAGAGCTTTGAGTAACTCTCCTGATGATGGCCAGGATGTTCAAGGGTATCCTCACACCTGAGGAGTCTGGAAACATGATCTGAATAACTAAGTGCATGAAGATGGCCTCTTGAACTAATAAGACACCCCTATCCTGCCAATATTTGATATGGATACCTTTATGATCAATCTTGGTCTGAGAATCCTCACTAAGCCCATTGAATATGGCATCAAATATATATCCCCTGCTGCTAAATGGAGTTGAGGTGATGGGCTCCCCATTTATCGGGATCCTCAAGATCTAATAGACATCCTCTAGTATCATAGTCATTTTACCTGTGGGTAGGTGAAATGTGTTGGTTGACGCATCCCAATGCTGGACCAACGTAGTCATGTATGCTTGGTCTACCTTGATTGTGGGTAGATCAAGAACGTATCCTAAGCCAACCACATCAAACCACTCCCGCTCCTGGTCAGTGAGCTATCTGCAGAGGTTGCAAAGGAGATCTGGCTCCCTGGCTCTAGAGGTCAATTTTTGAAAATAATTAATGCATAAGGGAAAAAGGTGACTAAAAATAACTAAAAATAGTTAAAAATTGACCTTAAAAAAATATAAAAAATAAAAAAAAATATGGATGCCCCCCCTCCGCCCCCCTCACCCCCCAAAACCTCACTAAGCCCATCGAATATGGAATCAAAGATAGCTCCCTACTACTAAATGGAGTGGAGGCCATGGGCTCCCCATTGATCAGGATCCTGAAGATCCGATAGAAAGGTGACAAAAAATAACTAAAAAAAGTTAAAAATCGACGTTAAAAAAATAAAAAATAAATAAAAAAATTAGATAAAATTGAAATTTTTTCAAAAGTCTCAAAATCGTGGGTGAAATCTATGATCCGCATGTTGGTCAAAAATTTGACCATTGGGATTTGAATCCCAGCGTGGCTGATATCCACGGTTCCTAATCTGATAATTGGGAGTCGCGTCTTCCAGCTGCGGTCTAGGAACGTAACCCTTTTAGGGTCACTTCCTAGCCTGGAACCCAAAAATTAAAGCACTAATCTAGCCTAAAATAATGTGAGGTTCTTTACCAGTAGTTTAGTGAAGTTAATTTGACCCATTACTTAATGTGGTTCATTTTTTAAGTTGGTAAGGAGTGCGAGGACTCGGTTTTGAGTTACCTTTCCTGCACCAATGCCTCTACTGGATGAAGGTTGTACAGGGTCTACCATCATGATGTGTGGGAGGTCATAAGTAGTTGTTTTAGCAGCATTTCATGTCAACTATTGCTTCCTCACCTCTTAGAGCTCTCCAATTGCAATTGCTTTCAAGGAATAATAATGAAATTTTCAAATGGAAAAAACTATATATACTTTTCTTAATTTTGATGAACCATAGCTGATAATCACGGTCCTAGAATTAGGGTTTTCCAATTGTAGCTCTGAGTTGCAGTTCCCAAAATTTGATATTTCAAACTGCTGCCCATGCACACGGTTCATAACTGGCATTAAATGCACCAAAATCCCATCGTGGGAAGGTTATAAATGATAAATTAATGATTTCCAATGGATCAAAATCTCAATAAGAGAAATCAATTTAGAAAAATTGACGATTGTCAAGCACCAAGATCAATTAAAAACTCAAAAAGTAAAAAAAAAAGAAATTATTAAACAAATCCAAATCCAAATGCACCTCGTATTCATTTATTTACCCTAGACACTTGGTGGTTGCAACAATTGACGCTCCATGCAATCCGACGAGATGAGTAAATAACCATAAGGATATTTGGGGTAAAATTGTCATCACTGATTTGATATGCTTCTTTTCAATTTTGAAGAAGGCCTTCAAGGCTGGACCGCTCCATGGGAAGGATATGTTTCATGTCATTTCTCCTATGACATATTTTCAATAGATCATCGATAAATTGATTCAACATAAATCTAATCAGCATTGTATTATTTTAATTACCTAAGAAGGCTATTGTAGCCTGATCACTCCATGGGATAGAAATGCGCAATTACTATTAATAGTTGCAATCATAATCCGAACTAAGCCTAGTCGAGTAATTGAATGCTAAATTCTAAATTGGTTTAGACCATTCATTATGGTCAAGCAACCTCGTCACTTCATTCAATTTTCATTACCCTCATCGACTCATCGCTTGAGGGGGTAGTCATACTTTCAAATCATAATCAAAATCAGCAGAAGATCCCTTGATCATAGATCCCTTGATCTTGTCAAATTACGTTCGTCCTTGCGAATCATTGTCAATGACTATCATAAGCTTACCCCTTTTCTTGGGGTAAATAGCAACCATGATAGTTTGTTTGTAGCTCTCCTCCTTTTAGTTATATAGGCCTAACTCCTATTGTAGCACCAAAGCTACCCGAATGCCTGATGACAAGTTCCAACTCTTTCAAATTTAAGTCTGTCATCCAGTTGGAAGCAATGATTCTAGTATATGCATCCTTTTGCAGGACCTGGGGCATCTAATGTTGATTATATCAATGATCATCATGCAACCTTCAACATCATTTTAGGTGGTGTATTTTTGCTAATGCGTTGTTCAATCTCACAATGCATCACAAAATGGGCATCTATAAACACCTAAAACACGTCATGTCAATGGTGACTACTCATATAGGACATGCTACAAGACCATATGGAATATCTTGGATAGATTCCAAGATAGAGTAGTAGTTTTAACCACTCAATTTGGGCTCCTTGGCCTAATCATCTCAAACTACTGTTGACACCAGCAGTCTATAGTCTGAACCACTGCTGACACCTATGGTTCACAGTCTAGGCCGCAGTTGTCACCCGTAGTTTAGAACTGAAGTTTAGTTGGCCTTCATCCAAGCCAAATCATTTTGAACGACCATTTGTTCTAGAAGAAGGTAGTTTAAGGAAAAAATATTCTAGAGGCTTACAATCCAACTGTCCCAACCACCTCTTCTTAATCTTGGCTTCTCCATGAAGCCACCCGTAGCCCTTGGGTAATCCTATAAGTACCCCTCAAAATTAGGGTAAATCATAAAGTATGCATTGGAGATTAAAGCAGCAAAGTCCTGTCAGATTATAGACTCACCTGAGTGTATTGAGAGATTTTTGTTGCCATTCATTTTTCAATTCATCTAGCATCATGTCAATTTGTGTCAGGGATGCCCTAAAGAGCTAGAATGCCAAGAAACACAAATTCAGGTGAACGGAGGCCCAATTGTGCAATTCAACCACCAAACCAGTCAGAGGACACCAAGGCGACCCTTAACCATCAATTTGACAAGGAGGATCAAGCCCATAGCCTTAGATTTGGAGGGCAAAACTACTTTGTTGCTCACTGTGGCTGACAGCCGTGGTGTATAGTGCAGACCGCTCATTTGAGCCATGGTTTGCAATTGGTGAAATATCTCCTTACTACTCTTTTTACATTGTATTTCACTAGGTTAGATTAAGCATCTTAGTGGTTTATTTAGCATTTTAGAGACTCTGACTGATAGAATTAGGGTTTTCATCAAGTTTACTTCATTATGGCAAATAGGACATAATTAGCTCATTTTCATGTTATCATGCTTCATTTCATGCAATCAATCCATTATATAGATAGTTGTACTTTCCAGTTATATGTTTCAGTTAACCTTTTCAAGTATTGCATAGGCTTAACATGCTTTATTCATTTTCTTAATTTTATTAGTGTTATGGCATCTTTATGTTCATATTCTTTAAAGGGCCTCATCATGAGAGGTTGCCTATGCTTTTAATGCTTTTATGTTGTTTCTTGATCGCAAGAAAGCAGATTCAAAGGAGATTCAACCATCCAATTCCTTCCTCAATGTGGAGAAGAGGGTCAACTCCACCCTAGAGCAGTTCGTATCACCTCGAAGGGCCTAAAACTCACATTTACCCTTGAGAGGGAACATTTGCTTTTTCCTACTATAATAAGAGTATCAAAATGGTATCCCTAAGAGGGATGTAATTGTAATCAAAATTGGCTTCTTTATAATGGAATAAAAGTGTTCTTGTCTTCCCATTTGTTGTCAATTTTGCATGCATCTACCTTGTTTCTCTTATTTTATTTTACACAGGAGGAAGCATAGGTGTGAGGCCGTTTTGGTGGTCATAGGTTTGTAAGAAATGATTGTTTCATTGAGTGATTGGTTGAGTAGAGTTGGTTGAGCCTAGTTAAGTGGATGTGTGAAGTGATTTTTCAAGTTCCATAAAACAAACTATTCTATATTTATTTGAGAAAGTGATTGAGTATTGAGGTGAATGTGAAGCATATTGAGTCTCTAACAATTTTCTATATATTTCTAAAAGATTGATTGAAAGCGATTGAGCATTGTGATGAGTATAGAGTATATTGAGTCTCTAACAATTCTCTTTATGTTTCTATGATATTGGACAAGTTCTAGTGTGGACTTGTTGAGCAGATTTGAACCAAATCTTTGAGAATATTGTGGAAAATTTTGGGTAAGCTTTTGTGGAAGCTTACAATATAGATTGAGAGTAGATTTGGATAAGTTCTTGAGAGAACTTATTGAGTATATTTGAACAAGTTCTAGTGAGGACTTGTAGAGAATATTGGACAAGTTCTAGAGAGGACTTGAGGATAGATTGGTGTGAGCTTTTGTGGAAGCTTACAAAGCAGATTTGATAAGTCTTTGTGAAGGCTTGTGAGCAGAGTTGATTTATTGATTTGTTAAAACATTTGAGTTAGGATTTAGGATAAATCCAAATGAGTTGATTTGAGATTGAATCAAGCTTTGAGTTAAAGCTTGAGGACAAATATTGAAGAGAGATTTATGCTAGACCGAAGGACTGTGTTTAGTACAGATTCGAGGATAGAGTTTGATGTAAATTTGAGGACAATTTTGTGCCAGACCAGAGATAGAGATTGAGGATAGATTTGTACTAGATCAAAGGAATATGTTTAGTATAGATTTGATTCAAATATTTGGAGGTGATAGAGTTGAGGACAAATATCTTCAACCAGATTAGGAAGGGCAGGTGTCTTCTATGGATAGAGTTCAATTTGCTAAGGGAAGTGGAGGTGGAGGTCTTCTAGAAGATCACCAGCCAGAGTAAATATTAGGATATTGGTGTCTCTCGTGGATAGAGATCTATGAACTTGATTTAGGGGATTGGTATCTCCTTTGGACAAAGGTCCATAAACATTATAATAAAGAAAGGATTCCCAAGAGATTGATTGAGAAAATTTTAGTGAAATATTTTCTTCGTGGAGTAGCCCACATTGGATGAACCACATAAATTATGGTGTATCTATTGTGTGTGGTGATTTATGCATTGCTTTCATTACTGCTATTTATATTGCTATCTATACATTTCATAATATTGATTAGGAAAGAAAAGTAAAAGTGGTCTTATATTGTTCACCCCCCTCTTAGTATAATCTTGTGTTCTTCAATGGTATCAAAGCGGGTTCCTTCAGAAGAGTTTAACAGCTTGAAGGAAAATCTTACAGGAACACAATGGATTCTAAGAATGGATCATCAGATAATACAAAACAGATATTTTATGGAAGTGATTATATATATTGGATTTTTAGAATGAAGATTTATTTAAAGGCACTTGGCAATAAAATTTTGGAATCAGTTGAAAATGGATACAACCCCTCAGTTGATCCACCTATAGAAAATGAATTTAAGCTTCTACAACATTACAATTCAAAATCAATGATTGCAATTTTTAGAGGTTTACATAGAACAAAGTCCATAAAAGTTATGCATTGTCAAAATGCAAAAGAAATGTGGGATAAGTTGCAAAATATATATGAAGGAGATAAAGGTGTCAAGAAATAAAATATACAAAATATCAAAGGAAAATTTGAAGAGTTAAGAATGAAGGATGAGGAAAAATTTAGTACCTATCTACTTTGAATCAATGAGGTTGTTAATGCTCTGCAAGGACTTGGACTTAATATGGATGAATCAGATGTTTGTGATAAGATCTTAAGGTCTCTTCCAACAAGGTTTAGTGAAACTATTTTAGCTATAGAAGAATCAAAGGATGGTTATTCTTTGAAAAGAGATATGTTGCTTGGTATTATTATAGCTTTTGATATGAGAACAAAAGAAAATAATCCCCAGAAGAAAGCAGCCTTCAAAGCAATTAAGAAGACAAAGGGTAAGAAGTCATAATCAAACAATGATTCATACAGTGATGAAAAATCTAATTATAGCAGAAGGAATAAGGATTCAAGAAGATCTAGAGATATAAAAAATGTTAAATATTTTAATTGTGGAAAGTATGGTCACTATGCAACTCATTGTCAAGAAGTAGAGAATAACAATGATGAAGAAAAATAGGATCACGAAAATAGGGAATCAGAAAGATACTGACACCACAAGAAAAAAAAGTATGGACAAAGCAAACAAGGAAAGAAGTTCTTTCAAAGGCAAAAGAGGAGCTACTATGTAGATAAGGCAAGTAATTACTCAAGTGATAGTGATGCTAGTTTTTCAGATAATGATAGAGATGAAATACTATTTATGATTTAAGAAAAAGAAGTCCATAAAAGGGCACCAATAATTCTCAAGTATTTTAGATGTGGTTATTGTTTCAGTGATGATGAATATGAGGATGCACTTGAAGGACCAGAAGAAAATATTCTAATGGCACTATAAGAAGAAGAAAGTGATCCTATAGAAGACAAGTCAAAATAAAATAAATATGTGGACAAAGGCAAACAAATAGAGGAAGAATCAGATAAATAAGGATATGATCTCAAGGGATAACTTATTTATGCTCTTGAAATAGTAAAGAAGGTAAGAAAGAAAAACTCTAAATTAGAATCTCAATTTCAATAATGTTATGAAGAGAGAAGAATGCTTATAGAGGATCTAGACAAATCAAAGGCTAAGACAAAGAATTTCAAGTATAAGCTAGAAGTAAAAGTCTTAGAATATGAAAAGCTAGAACAAGAGGAAGCTTCATTACAAAGGGAAGTCAAAAACTCTAAATTCAAGCTACAAGGGTTCAAAAATAGCTCAAATAAATTAGATAAGTTCATCAAGATACAAAAGCCTACATCGAGCAAGATAAGTCTTAGATTTAAACAAGAACAAAAGAAATGGGAAGGAAAGTCAACCTCAAGTTCTGAAGGAGAAGATACTTCAGAAGAAGAAACTTAAGAAGAAGACACCGTAAGAGAAAGTGAGACATCTGAGGATGAGTTGGACAATAGAAAGTTCAACAATAATAGGAACAATGCACAAAGAAGCAATAGGTGGAACAACAATCAGAATAGGTCAAGAGAGACTAAAATACCAATTAGGTCAATACAAGGAAACTCCAATGGAATATGTTTTTCATATCACAGGTTTGGGTACATGGCTTCACAATGTAGGACACATGAAAGACAAGAATATGGGAACATACAACTTTTCCATGGGTATTCTACTCATGTAATCAGTTTGGGCACAAGGCAATGAATTATAGGGTTCATGACAGAAGAGGATATGGCTTCACTAGGAGAAATCCTAAGACATTTGCAACTCCAAGAAATAATAACATTAAGTGTTATAAGTGAAATAATTATGGGCACACAACAAAGTGGTGTAGAGCAAACATTTCAGAATCAAGTATGAATAGAAACAGGAACAGGAACAGGAACATGGATATGAACAGGAATAAGAACAAGAACAGGAACATGAACATGGATATGAATAGGAACATGAATAGGAACATGAATAAGAAAATGGATATGGACAAAAACAAGGACATGGAAAGGAACAGTCAGAGGAATCAATAGTCTTCTGGGCAGTGTGGCCTAGTGGCAAGGGGAGAGAGGCTAGAATGCTTGGGTGCGGAGTGACCCGCGATAGAATTGCAGTGGCAGCATTATTTTGTTGGTTGTGTTTGGAATGTTGAATGGGGCAACATATGTCTTTTTATTAGGCGTACAAGGGGAGCTTTATAGAGCACGTGGTGCTCTTTACTCGCTAAGTGAGTGCCTAGATCGCACGATGGTTGGAGCCACGACTAGGGTGCTGGTTGAGGCTGTGTCGTGAGTTCGAGTCCCACCAAGGTAAAGGTAATAAAATTTTGAATATATTTTGATGATGCCTAAGGTTTGACATGAGGTCTTAGGGAGTTAAAAGTGTTACTTAAAAAGGATTTTCAATTTAACATTATTTTTGATAAATTGGAGGAATAAGGAGTTAGCTTTATTTTTGAATAAAGTGTTTGTGTCACATTGATTTTTTTTGAAGATTTAAAAATGTTGAAAGGACTTCTTGCCATTGAGTTATTTTGATAAGGATATTGTATTGATATTATTCTTGGAATTGAATATTATTTTAATTGGGAGATTATAAGGTGTATTTGGTCAATTATTTTTGTATATGTTGATGGATGTTTTCTTCAAGATGCAATAATAAGGTGTATGTGTGGTTTGATATTTGCATTGTTTCTTTGTGAGAGTTTTCTAACTTCTTTAAGCTTGGCAAAGAGGTGTTTGTGGTTGTGGTATATTTTACAAGTTTCTTCATCATCAAGAAAAGGTATGAGCACATTATTCCATAATTGAATTGATTGGTTGGTTTTCTAGAAAATAAGTTTGGAGTGAAAAGGACTTGATTAGGGTTTCCTTTTTGAGTGTGTTGAGTTAATACTTCAAGGTTTTATAGAATATAGAGTTGTTGTTAAAACCTTATTTTATAAGCATTATTTTTGAAGCCATTGGTTGTGTGAAGAACTTGAACTAAGGTTTGAAAATAACATGAGTATCATTGTTATGTGAGATTGGTTGTTGAGCATTGTTTGAAATATTTTGAGTGAGTGTTCATATTCTTGGACTAGGGTTTGTAAGCAAGGATTGTTTCATTGAGTGATTGGTTGAGTAGATTTGGTTGAGCTTAGTCAAGTGGATGTGTGAAGTGATTGTTCAAGTTCCATAAAAAAAACTATTCTATATTTATTTGATAAAGTGATTGAGTATTGAGGTGATTTCAAAGCATATTGAGTCTCTAACAATTCTCTATATGTTTCTAAAAGAGTGATTTAAAGTGATTAAGCATTGTGATGAGTATAGAGCATATTGAGTATCTAAAAATTCTCTTTATGTTTATATGATATTGGATAAGTTCTAGTGTGGAATTTTTTAGCAGATTTGAGGCAAGTATTTGAGTAGAATTGTGGACAGATTTGGGTAAGCTTGTGTGGAAGCTTACAATACAGATTGAGAGCAAATTTGGTTAAGTTCTTGAGAGAACTTATTGACCAAATTTGAACAAGTTCTAGTGAGTAGAGCATATTGGAAAATTTCTAGAGAGGACTTGAGGACAGATTGGTGTGAGCTTTTGTGGAAGATTACAAAGTAGATTTGACAAGTCTTTGTGAAGGCTTGTGAGTAGATTTGATTAATTTATTTTTTTTAAACCTTGAGTTAGGGTTTGGGAAAAATCCAGCTGAGTTGATTTGAGGTTGAGTCAAGCTTTAAGGTAAGGCTTGAGGACAAATATTGAAGATAGATTTGTGCTAGATAGAAGGATTGTGTTTAGTATATATTCGAGGATAGAGTTTGGTGCAAATTTGAGGATAGGTTTGTGCCAGACTAGAGACAGATATTGAGGATAGATTTGTGCTAGATCGAAGGACAATATTTAGTACAGATTTAAGATATATCTTTGGAGGTGATAGAGTTTAGGAAAAAGATCTCCAACTAGATTAGGGAGGATAGGTGTCTTCTATGGATAGAGTTCCATTTGCTAATGGTAGTGGAGGCAGAGGTATTCTAGAGGATCACCAGCCAGAGCAAATATTAGGAGATTGGTGTCTCCTATGGATAGATATCCATGAAATTGATTTAGGGGATTAGTATCTCCTTTGGAAAGAGGTCCATAAATATTGTAATAGGGAAAGGATTCCTAAGAGATTGATCAAGAAAATTCTAGTGAAATATTTTCTCCGTGGAGTAGACCACATTGGGTGAACCACATAAATTGTGGTGTATCTATTGTGTGTTGTGATTAATGTATTGCTTTAATTACTACTATTGATATTGCTATCTATACATTGAATAACATTTATTGGGAAAGAAAATTAAAAAATGATCTTATACTGTTCCCCCCCATCTCAGTATAAGCTTGTGTTTTCCAATTGGTATTAGAGCAGGTTCCTTCAGAAGAGTTTAATAGCTTGAAGGAAAAAATTACAAGAACATAATAGATTTTAAGAATGGATCATCAGATAATATAGCACCAGTATTTGATGGAAGTGATTATATATATTGGAGTTTGATAATGAAGATTTATCTGAAGGCACTTGGCAATGAAATTTGAGAATTAGTTGAAAATGGATACAACGCCTTAGTTGATCCACCTATAGATAAGGAAGGTAAGCTTCTACAACATTACAATTCAAAAGAAATAAATGTAATTTTGGGAGGTTTACATAGAATAGAGTCCATAAAAGTTATGCATTGTCAAAATGCAAAAGAAATGTGGGATAAGTTACAAAATATATATGGAGATAAAGGTGTCAAGAAAGAAAAGATACAAAATCTCAAAGGACAATTTGAAGAATTAAGAATGAAGGATGAGGAAAATATTAGTACTTATCTACTTCGAATCGATGAGGTTGTTAATGCTATGCAAGGACTTGGACTTAATGTGGATGAATCGGATGTTTGTGATAAGATCTTAAGTCTCTTCCAACAAGATTTAGTGAAAACATTTTAGCTATAGAAGAATCAAAGGATGGTGATTATTTGACAAGAGATATATTTCTTGGTATTCTTACATATTTTGATATGGGAACAAAATAACCTAATCCCCAGAAGGAAGTAGCCTTCAAATAAATTAATAAGATAAAGGGTAAGAAGTTAGAATCAAGAAATGAGTCATCCAGTGATGAAGAAGCTAATTATGGCAGAAGGAATAAGGATTCAATAAGATCTAGAGATATAAAATCCGTTAAATGTTTCAATTGTGGAAAGTATGGTCACTATGCAACTCATTTTCAAGAAGCAAAGAATAAAAATGATGAAGAAAAATAGGATCACAGAAACATGAAATCAAAAAGATACTGGCACCAAAAGAAAAACAAGGATGGACAAAGTAGACAAGGAAAGAAGTTCTTTCAAAGGCAAAAGAGGAGCTACTATGCAAATAATGAAAGTAAGTACTCAAGTTATAGTGATGCTAGTTTTTCAGATAATGATAGAGATGAAGTCCTATTTATGATTGAAGAAAAAAAGTCTAGAAAAGGGCACCAATAATTTTCAAGTGTTTTAGATGTGGTGACTTTGGACATCTTGAAGATAGTTGTACAAGGAATGGTTATAGTTTTAGTGATGATGAATATGAGGATGCACTTGAAGGATTGGAAGAGAATATTCTAATGGCACTAGAAGAAGAAGAAGAAAGTTATCCTATAGAAGACAAGTCAAAAGAAAATAAAGATGTGGACAAAGGTAAACAAATAGAGGAATAATCGGATAAAAAAGGATATGATCTCAAGGGAGAACTTATTTATGCTCTTGAAATATTAAAGAAGGTGAGAAAGAAAAACTCTAAATTAGAATATTAGCTTCAAGAATATGATGAAGAGAGAAGAATTATTATAGAGGATCTAGAAAAATCAAAGACTAAGACAAATAAGTTCAAGGAAAAGCTAGAAGCAAAAGTCTTAGAATGTGAAAAGCTAGAAAAATAGCTAGCTTCATTAAAAATGGAAGTCAAAAACTCCAAATTCAAGCTACAGGGGTTCAAAAATAGCTGAACTTAGATAAGTTCATCAAGATACAAAAGCCTACATCAAGCAAGATAGGTCTTGGATTTGAACAGGAACAAAATAAATGGGAAGGAAAGTCAACCTCAAGTTCTGAGGGAGAAGACACTTTAGAAGAAGAAACTTCAGAAGAAGACAATGTAAGAGAAAGTGAGACATCTGAGGATGAGTTGGACAACAAAATATTCAACAAGAACATGAACAGTACACAAATAAGAAATAGATGGAACAAAAATCAGAATAGGTCAAGAGAGACTA
This sequence comes from Wollemia nobilis, assembly GCA_028583015.1. NCBI lineage: Eukaryota > Viridiplantae > Streptophyta > Pinopsida > Araucariales > Araucariaceae > Wollemia > Wollemia nobilis. The sequence continues at coordinate 14,285,122 of JAQPPZ010001195.1, forward strand.
AAAGACCAATGAGGTCAATAAAAGGAAACTTCAATGGAATATGTTTTTCATGTCACGGATTTGGGCACATGGCTTCACAGTGTAGGACACATGAAAGACAGGAATATGGGAACATACAAATTTTCCATGGGTATTGCTACTCATGTAATCAGTTTGGTCACAAGGCAATGAATTGCAAGGTTCATGACAGAAGTGGATATGGCTTCACTAGGAGATATCCTAAGACATTTGCACCTCCAAGAAATAATACTATTAAGTGTTATAAGTGCAATAATTATGGACACACAACAATGTGGTGTAGAGCAGACATTCCAAAATCAAGTATGAACAGGAACATGAACATGGATATGAACAAGAATAAGAATAGAAACAGGAACAAAAACATGGATATGAACAAGAATAGGAACAAGAACAAGAAAATGGACATGGACAGGAACATGGAAATGGAAAGGAATAGTCAGAGGAATCAGAAGCATTAGATAAAAATAAAAGAAGATAAAGGTAAAGACCTTTTTGGGAATAGAAATAATCTCACCCTAGAATTAACCACCTCAAGAGGAGGTGGGTGAGGGGCTAAGATAAGAGACTCATTTGTAGCCCCGATCCCCAAAGGTGACCCTTTGCCATTGATTTCAAAGGGGAGAGATTTGAGTAAGGGGGAGAGATTTGGTATTTGAGTAAAGAGGAGAGCATTGAGCTAGGGGGAGCAATATCCCAAGGGGAGTAGAACCAAAAAAAGGTTAAGTTTTTGGTAAAAATAATTTGGGTTGCCATCAATGACAAAGGGGGAGATTGTTGGACATTTTGAGTAAAATTTATCATTGATGTCAAGGAACGAAGTTGTCATTGATGTCAAGGAACAAGCTACCATTGATGTAAAAAGGTCAAGAGGAACAATGCAAAGGTTAAATGCAAAAGAGCTTCATAATAGTTTTAATATTATGTGGAAGCATAAGTTAGAAGGGTTTTTATTAAAACCATGGGTGAGCAAAAATATTATTTATACAAAGTGGTAAAGCCAAAAAGGCTTTAATAAAGCCAAAGGGATTTAAAAATTAATTTATAAAATTTAAATTCTAAAGAATTTAAATAATTTATAAATTAATTATTTAAAAATTGAAGCATCGACATTCAAGTTTGAAGGTGGAAATCGATATAAACACTATATTACTTAGAGGCATTAAGATATCCTTTTTCTTGAAAAGAAAAATGTGTAATCATGTGTTGTGAGAACTCGTGCAAAGAAAGAGACAAGAACATTGTTTTTAGCACCAGTGAATAAGGGATAAATCAACGAGCATCAAAATTCAAGACCCATTTGGGCAGCATGGCCTAGTGGCAAGTGGAAAAATGCTAGAGTGCTTGGGCATGAAGTGACCCACAATCGAATTGTGATGACAACATTGTTTTGTTGGTTGTGTTTGTAACGTCAAAGAGAGCAATGTATGTTTTTTTATTAGGTGCACAAGGGGAGCTTTATAGAGAACATGGTGCTCTTTAATCCCTAAGCGAGCACCTAGCTCACGTGGCAGTTGGAGCCATAGCTAGGGCATTGGTTGAGGCTGCATCGTGAGTTTGAGTCCCACCAAGGCAAAGGTAATAAAATTTTGAATATATTTTTATGATGCCTAACATTTGACATGAGGTCTTAGGGAGTTAAAAGGGTTAGTTAAAAAGGGTTTTTAATTAATCATTATTTTTGGTAAATTGGAGGAATAAGGATTTAGATTTATTTTTGAATAAAATGTCTGTGTCACATTGGTTTTATTGAAGATTTAAAAGTGTTGAAAGGAATTCTTACCATTGATTTATTTTGAAAAGGAGATTGTATTGATATTATTCTTGGCATTGAATGTTATTTTAATTAGGATATTATAAGGTGTATTTGGTCAATTATTTTTGTATATGTTGATGGATGTTTTATTCAATATGGAGTAATAAGGTGTATGTGTGGTTTGATATTTGCATTGTATCTTTGTGAGAGTTTTATAACTTATTTAAGCTTGGCAAAGAGGTGTTTGTGGTCATGGTAGATTTTACAAGTTCCTTCATCATCAAGAAAAGGTATGAGCACATTCTTCCATAATTGAATTGATTGGTTGGTTTTATGGAAAATAAGTTTGGATTGAAAAGGACTTGATTAGGGTTTCCTTTTTTAGTATGTTGAGTTAATGCTTCAAGGTTTTCTAGAATAAAAAGTTGTTGAAACCTTGTTTTATAAGCATTGTTATTGAAGCCATTGGTTGTGTGAAGAACTTGAACTAGGGTTTGAAAAGAACATGAGTATCATTATTATGTGATATTGGTTGTTGAGCATTATTGAAAACATTTTGAGTGAGTGTTCATATGCTTGGACTAGGATTTGTAAGCAAGGATTGTTTCATTGAGTGATTGGTTGAGTAGAGTTGGTTAAGCCTAGTCAAGTGGATGTGTGAAGTGATTGTTCAAGTTCCATAAAACAAACTATTCTATATTGATTTGAGAAAGTGATTGAGTATTGAGGTGAATGTGAAGCATATTGAGTCTCTAACAATTCTCTATATGTTTCTAAAAGAGTGATTGAAAGTGATTAAACATTGTAATGAGTATAGAGCATATTGAGTCTCTAAAAATTTTCTTTATGTTTCTATGAGATTGGACAAGTTCTAGTGTGGACTTGTTTATCATATTTGAGCCAATTATTTGAGAAGACTTGTGGAAAAATTTGGGTAAGCTTTTGTGGAATCTTACAATACATATTGAGAGCATATTTGGATAAGTTATTGAGACAACTTATTGAGTAGATTTGAACAAGTTCTAGTGAGGACTTGTAGAGCATATTGGACAAGTTCTAGAGAGGACTTGAGGATAGATTGGTGTGAACTTTTGTGGAAGATAACAAAGTAGATTTGACAAGTCTTTGTGAAGGCTTGTGAGCAGAGTTGATTGATTGATTTATTCAAACCTTGAGTTAGGGTTTGGGAAAAATCCAGTTGAGTTGATTTGAGATTGAGTCAAGCTTTGAGTTAAGGCTTGAGGACAAATATTGAAGAAATATTTGTGCTAGACTGAAGGACTATGTTTAGTATAGATTTAAGGATATATTTTGGTGCAAATTTGAGGACAGGTTTGTGCTAGACTAAAGACAAATATTGAGGATAAATTTGTGCTAGATCGAAGGACTGTATTTAGTATAAATTTAAGATAGAGCTTTGGAGGTGACAAATTTGAGGATAGATATCTCCAACCAGATCAGGGAGGGTAGGTATCTTCTATGGATAGAGTTCCATTTTATAAAAGTAGTGGAGGCAGAGGTCTTCTAGAGGATCACCAGCCAAAGCAGAGATTAGGATATTGGCATCTCCTATGGATAGAGATCCATGAATTTGATTTAGGGGATTGGTATCTCCTTTGGATATAGGTCCATAAAAATTGTAATAGGGAAAGGATTCCCAAGAGATTGATTTAGAAAATTTTAGTGAAATATTTTCTCCATGGAGTAGCCCACATTGGATGAACCACATAAATTGTGGTGTCTCTATTATGTGTGGTGATTTGTGCATTGCTTTGATTACTTCTATTGATATTGCTATCTATACATTGCATAATATTGATTGGGAAAAAAAGTAAAAAGTGGTCTTATATTGTTGACCCCCCCTCTTAGTATAAGGTTGTGTTCTTCACCTATTAAAAATAGATCACAAGAACTTTTATTTTCTAATAGCAATAGGATCTCATTGGAATGATAACTATAATATTCCATAACCTTGTTTGCTTATTTTTTTCAAAAAATCAAACTATCTTCTTTCACAAAAATTACCATTTTCTAAATGTCATTGGAATATTTCTTTTAAACCATACAAAGCAAATACTCATTTACATATCCATTTTTCATTCCAAATTACATCAAAGCCATTATACCTAAGTGGTCTTTACACCATCTTCCTTCCATGATCCTCTTCATTCTAGGAATTTCCCATGATATTGAGGAACACTTAGGGATCGAGACAACTCATGATGTAATGCAACTTAACATGCTCTATGTATTTACAAGCAATCATGCACAATACATTTTTAAAATAAAGAAAACATCCAATGAGAGAATCCCATACTTCTCTCTATAATGGTTTCTCTATCTACTCAAGCCTTAGGAAACCATTATAACTATTTTTCCTTCTAAACCAAAATCCTTTTCCCAAATTTGAGCAATGAGAAGAAAAATTATAGCTCTTCTCTACTAGATTTTCCATAAGATAAACATTATCAAATATAAAAACCAACTTTTCTCTCCTAAAATTTTATTAAGAAACATCAACATGAAGAAGAAAGACTTAATAGTTACTTTCTTAAAATAACTTTATCTCTTCCTTTTGGAAACCAGTAATATTACCAAAAAGAACACTCCTTACTACCTTAATGCAATTTTTCAAAATAAGGATTCTTTCCCTATAGCAATCTATATTTTCATTTATAACATTCAAGCTTACTCATTCCATTTACTTATTACATTCATGCCTACACCCTCCATATATTGAAAGCATTCATGGCTATATATTCAATTTTTTTTTTTAATTTGTGGAAAACATCCCAATAGGGATGCCACTTTCGGGTAAGACCTAAGGAGGTAGGGGTATCCATTCCGCCAAAAACACCCAGGACTCGGACCTGGCCTACCACCTTTGACATACTCAAGGAGCAAACAAACACACAAAACCAATTTAAAAATAAGTAAATAACAACAAAAATAATAAAATAAAATAAAAAACATGCTCCTTGAGTGTGTCAAAACCAAAAGCACAACCAAACACGCACAATAAGATAAAATAAACCACAACACAAACCACATAGAAAAACACAAGAACCACATAACAAAACACAAACAAGACAAAAACAACATAACACTACAAAGACATAACCCAAAAAAACATGAAAAATAAACACAACCAAAACCTAAAAAATAAAATAAAAATAAAAATAAAAAACAACTAACAATAGACAATAAACAAAAACAAAAAACATAGAAAAAACTCACACATAAAAAAATGAAATAACACAAACAAAGAGAAACCCAAGAACAAGAACGAAAAAAACACAAGAACAATAACAAAAGACATAAAAAGAAAAACAAAACAACAAAAACACAAGAACAAAAAAAAACAACACAAAAACAAAACAAAACAAAAGAACCCACCCACCTTAAAAAACTAAACAAAAAAAGCAAAGAAGAAAAAAGAAAAAAAAATGAACAAAACAATGACCTATCTAGACCAGAAGACTATGAAGGCAAGAATCAATAGAGGAAACAAAATAAAGAATAGAATGAGGTAGGGAACTAAAAAAAACTGAATGAACCAAAGAGAAGCAAAAAAAAAAAAACAAGAAGAAACTAGGTACCTTTAGAACTGGATCCATCCAAAGAAATGATAGAAAGAAGAGCTTCCCTAATTTGAGAAGCCCACCATATAGGAGGGTGGCCATAACAAGTAAGATCACCTTTTTCCAAAGCCCAATTAGCTAAAGCATCAACGACTCTTGTTTTTATCTCTCGACCACATGATTGTTATCAACTTTCAAAAATCCCATCCTGGATTAACTGAATCTTCTTAATAATTCTTTTTATTCTCCAATCCACCTTATGATTCTTAGAAGGAGTCTTCAAGAGATTAATCATAAGTTGAGAGTCAGACTCAACTAACACCTTTTCCCATCCAACCTTAGTAGCCTTTTGAAGGCCTCTAAGGATACCATACCCATCAGCAAGGTTATTGGAAAGAATACCCAAATTCTTAGCAAAAGTAAAAACCAGGGAGCCATCTAAAATTCTACCAATTCCTCCCACACTGGATTTTCCAGGGTTCCCTCTAGAGGCTTCATCAGTATTGACTTGTCCAAAATCCTTAGGAGGAGTTTGCCAATTTCTAGTCCTATCCATCTTATTAATACTCACATTCCCTTTATGTTGGTTGCCCTTAGAAGGTTTAATCTTCAATATTTGCATCACTTGATCCCATATTTGGTGGGAATGGCTATATATTCAATTGCTTAATGCATTCATGCCTACATTTTATTACTTAATGCATTCATGAATATATTTCATTTATCAATGCATTCATGCCTACACTTTATTACTTAATGCATTCATGCATATATTTCATTTATCAATGCATTCATGCCTACGTATTTTATTTGCTAGATAAAAGGTATTATTGGGTTCCAGTGAGTAATCAACCACAATATATGCATCCACGAACTTCCATACATACCTACCAAGTATGACTTACAAGGGAACATACTCAAATAGAAACCAACATGCAAACATTGAGCTCAATATTATAGGCAGTAAAACCAAACTAGAGCTTAGTAAAAGTAAAATAACATTTTTGGGAAACTAGGACCAACATCACATGCAACACCCCATGCATGGCTCAAATCTCGGGCCTCACCGGACTGAACGCTTGTCCCTTTCCTGGTGCTTTCAGTGGCATAAAAGGTTTAAAATGATTGTGGCATGGCAGTTATAGGAGCGGACTGTGCGAAGATCTGTGTGGTGACTTCTATATCGAACAACGTAAAATACTATGGCGGCCATAAAAGTTGGACATCCTGCCCAAATTTTTTGCGGCTACTGATTCCATCATGTAAAAAAAAAACCCCCATGCATGGCTAAATAAAATAATGCTCAATAATCAAACACACACATTGACTAGGTTCTAATAACCTCCACCCCAACATAAAGTCTCAAGAAGCAATAAGAACCTACTAGAAGGTGCCTGAGATACTATACATGAATCTAGAAAAATTCCCATGCTCAAAAGTGCCCTAAAATCTTAGCATTAATATGGTATTCACTACTTTAGAGAGCAACACATTAGGCATACCAGGTGAACATAAGGTTGTGCCAACAGTAATAAGGCTAGACACAAACTAATATGATCTCACCAAGCAATCTCAAAAGCAAGATTTTAAAAAGGAATCAATAAATCAAAGGAGGAAGTGCTAAAACACAACCAAAACATAACAAAGAGCAAGGTGAACCAACACGTATGACAATTTCATTTAATAGAAGGAAGCTTAAACACCTATGGAGCTTACCTCTCTATACTTGTCTTGGTTAATTCTTCTAACACACACACCTCCCTTCCAACTCTTGATTCTTTCTTTTCACCTCCAAAAGATGCCCCAAAACTCATCCAAGAATCCCTATAAATACCTTGAGGTAGTTATCCAAGAACCTAATGTTCTTCCCATGAGCTTCACTTGAGTTTGCCATCTTCAACTCATAACATTATTTCTAGAACATTACCAATATTGAAATGCTTATGGGGATTAATAAAACATGGATTATTAATTTTTCTTTAACACTTTTTGAACCCATAATGCAATATTCCTTAATGTTTTAATATTAGGAAAAGAAATGCAATAATTAAAGCATCCTCATGAATTAATTTAACAATTCACTTAATTAGTTTTAATTAATTATTAGCATTGATACTAATATTCTCAAGTATTAAGGTTACCAATAAATTAATACTTTAATAGTTCTCATCCATAAATCTATGCATACCACACACAAGCATATATGTTATTCACACCAATAATATTACACACCATTGTTTTATCCTTAAGTAGGTGGCCCTTTTAAGATAGTCTATTGCTATTACCAACCTATTAAGGAGACTCATTGCATAAGAAACTTCCTGGCCCAATGGTGTGAATATAAAATAAGCACAATGCAATGCATCTATATGAAGGGTATTTTGTTACTCTGAGCTATCGATTAAGAAATCATCACCATAATTTCCCAAAATTTCTCTCAACTTAGGTGGTTATCCTTATTATTCCACTAGTGATAGCACTTGGTCCTACAACCACAAACACATCAATAATACCATATTCCAAGAGTAAAATTAAAGTGTAAAGTGAAATTACCTAATCATATTGACATCATAAAATAAATCTATGCATTAGACATATACACCAATACATAATTCATTGTCAATAATGATCCCTACCAATGATGCTACACAACTATACATGTGGTAGAGACATGGTGTGTATGACTCCAAACCCTACAAATAAATCATCACTCTTAAGGACGAATTTTATAGGATAATAGAGGTAACTCCTTCTAATATTGTTTCCCTAATTAGTACCAAGAAATACAAAATTATGATCATAAAAACAAAGCATTTTATTATGTTGATGATCAAGCCTCAATATATCAAGAATATGGTTGCTACCATAATGACCACAATCATAAAAACAACAGTGGCATATGGACTAGGTCATTGCATAATATAATGACATCCTTAAATCACCCATCAGAGTGCCTCTCCATTATAAGAAAATGAAAGAGGGAACCAAAGCCAAGTTCTCATATGGAGAATTACAATAGATAGCCTTTGATAAGTTGAAAGCTCAACACTTGTTCTTGCCTTACGAGTACTTCATACGCATTTGGAATTTGTATCCATGGATTTCCTCTTAGCTAAAGAGACTATAAAACTATATTTTAGCCATGTATGGATTCATTTCAGATTGTCAAAATCTATTATTTCAAATAGGGTTAGTATATTCTTAAACATCTTCTAGAGCAGTCTTTGGGAGATGATGGATACAAAGGTCACAAAGTCCACAACTTTCCATCCCCATATTGATGGACAAACAAATGTTATCAATAGGTTGATTGTGCATATGTTATTTATGTACAATTTAAAGCATCCTCAAACATGTGATGAGATCCTATCATACATCCAACATGGATATTACAAGGCTTTGCACAACTCTACCAAGCATAATCCCTTTTATGTGTGTTTTGGTTTCCAAGATTTGGTTCCCATGGATGTGGCTCTTCCAATATCACCTTTGGCATTGACACCACATAGAGAAAGAGAAATAGAAAAGGATCTTCTATACTTGGTATCAAAACTTTATGCAATGAGGACCATTGCTTCTCAAGGAGGGTCAACTGATGTAGGTAGATTACCTAAATATGATAGATGGACTATGGTTATCCAATAGATAGACTATGGGTCCCCAAAAAATGGACTATGAATCTATGACGGATAGAATCAAACTCAAACTTTAATGGATGGACTCAGACTCAAATTATAATAGATAGACTTCGACCATGTATGTAGCACAATGTGCAGATTGTAGAATGGGTGTGAACCATGGAGTGCAGATTGCAGAATGGGTATGAACCATAGAGTGTGGATGATGAAGAATAAACATAACTATTATATCAAAACTTGAACCATTCTAATGATCATAATCATTATCTCAAAAGTTTTTTTTTTTTAAAGCGAAAAACCCCTTGCGGGGCCGCCTTGGTTTAAGATACCATGAATAGGGGGTTCTATACCGTCAAAGTCACCCGGGAGTCGCACCTGACCCTACCCGCACCAACATTATCAATTGGATTTTGGGTACCCAATTCAGCTTTTTGGTAGGGTGGAGATTTGAACCTGGGACCTCCCTTGGAGGATTTCCCTCTCCTCTCCAACTCACCTACAACACCTGGGTATTATCTCAAAAGTTGAGCCATCATAATTGTCATAATTGTTATCTCAAAAGTTGATCCGTCAAAACAATCATGTAATTATTTAATACAACAGTGGATTGAGGTTGAATATGATGTAGTGGTTGCATGGAAGTCTTGCAAAATTATAGTGGGTAGCAATATTTTTTCATATATATATATATATATATATATATATATTTGGAAGACATCTCTTCTCAAATATTGCCTTCTATGTAATTTCTTATTGACTATTTTGTTTGGCAGACTTCTCTTCTCAAATATTGCGTCTATGTAAATTTGTTCAATGCCTTCTGTGTAATTTTCTCATAGATTATTTTTCTCTAGAAGACATATCTTCTTAGAGATTGGCTTATGTGTAATTTTCTCATATTTTATTTTGATCTGATAAACATCTATTCTCAAAGATTGTCATTTGTGTAATTTTTTATTCAAAATTAATATAGTTTGTTGTTATCTTGCAATATTTTTCTTTTCCATTTCTAGTTTTGCACAATAGAGAATCCATTGTCTTTGAATATTTTTTAGATAAAACCAATCCAAAATATTTTGAGAGATAATGGATTTTGTGTTCTACAAACCCAGAAGTAGAAAATAAAAATATTGCAAGATAACACCAAACTATATTAATTTTTGAACAAAAAATTACATTGAAGGCATTGAACAAATTTACATAAAGGCAATCTCTGAAAAGAGATGCCTTCCAAAAAATAACAATCTATGAGAAGAGACATTTGCTAAACAAAAATAATATGTTAGAAAAGTATTATTTCTCACTACAACTGTGCAAGACTTCCATGTAACCACCACCATGTATCTCCAACTTCATTATCAAAAGGAAGAAAAAAATAATATGACTTTTAATAAGCCTTTCTCACAATTTATATGTAATTTAGCTATTTGCAATAGTACCTTTCTACCATGTGTAATAATCTTCTTGAATATGTTGATCTAGATGGAGAAGAGAGAATTTGTTAAATGACTTTTTATTTTTTGAGTTTTCTTACTGAGATGATATCACCTTTATAATATTTGAGATATTCTAGTCTGTTAACTTTGAGCCAATATTTCTAAGACTTTTATTCTTCCCAAAATTTAAAAACAAGGCTTGCTGACTTATTATCAAATTTTGTTGAGACCTAGATATTTGCATATTCTAAAATTTACCAAATTTTGATGCTTTGAATGTTGAAAGTATGAGTCTTCTTTTTGCAATATTTGTGATACCTCCAAGGGAGCATATCCTTTTCTTGAAGCAATTTTTAGAATGCTTATGTTACTTTTCTTTAGTTTTATGATTTTTTGTCTGGATAAGCTGTCATGATCCATAACCCTAAAACCCTATCAAAATGATATTAATTGATCATGGGATCAATTAATGCTCAATAAAAAAGGGTCATAGACCCTAAGGAATTCTACAAAATTCCAATTTAGGGATTTTGAAGGATTTAGGAGGAAAAATAATGAAAATTTAATTAAGCATGTTTGATTAGGTTAATTGCATTTGATTTTTAATGCAATTAAATATCCAATTCTTATTGGACCAAATTAGGCACTAGTATTATTTAATGCTAAAGGCCTATCTTATTCTCCCTCATGGCATAAGTTGGTTGGTGGAGAGAAAAGTGAGATTCTCCCCTCTATATTTAATTAGGGAGGAAGTGGTAGCATGTGGGCACAAAACAAAAATAGGGCCACCTACCTTATCCCTATGTGGACCCTCTTACTTTTTTAGATTATCCTTCACATGGAATGATATGTTTTATTTGGCCCAAGGCTTATAATAAAATAACCATTATTTGGCATATGAGGAAAGGAATTTCCCTATAAATAGAGGGCATATTGGAAGGAAGAGGCAGCTAGGAAGTCTTAGAGCCTAGGAAGTATGCTCACCACCTTGGTGGATCAAAAACTAGAAAGCTTTGAGATTGTAACTAGTTTTAGGTAGTGGCATTTGGCCAAGGTAAACAAATTTTGGAGTATGAGCTTGGAAGGGTTAAGTAGAGCATGGGAAGAGGAGACACCCTTAGGAGGATCATGGGAACAATTCTTATGAGAAGAAAGAAAAGCACTAGAAGACATGATGGGTTAGATCTCTCTAATCCCTATTCCTTCCTCTTGAAAGTACTACATATAATTAATTTTACTTAATATGCTCCTTGTTTATGACCATTATCTGACTTAGGCTCAGATTATGTTGTTCAGAGAATGAATTGTAATGTACTGAATATTTTAAATTGTACTTACACATTAATTATGTAATTTCCTTTGGAGGATTAGATTGTGAATACTTTAATCTACAATTAATTAACACTTCATCAACAAAATTGGTAGAGTTTAAGTACCCTACTTAACCTATAAGTATGAGTTTTAATATTTTAAACACTTTACTTAACCATTGGGAAATTTTATTCACTAAAAATTTGGCCTGAGAGGCCATATAAAAATAGACTCTTATATAAGTCAACTAACTGTGAGTAATATATAAACCCCATAAAATCTAATTAGTCCAACTGCCTCCACTAACACCACCCCCTGGCAGTGCCTCCATGGCCATCGCTCGGTGGTTACCATGTACATAATGCCAAAGCACTTTAATGATGCATTATATAATTAACACCATTCATATGGAATATATTGATGCAAAAACTATTCTAAAACCCCTCACCAGTACACAGATGCTAGAATCCTTATTCCGAGTAGTGGACATAGGAAGCATTGCTTTCTATGGCACTACAGCGGTAACCCCAAAAAATGGGGAATACACACCCCATAGAAGTCTTGGCTCATTGGTGTTTATGTCAAATGTCAAACCCATATGCATCCTGAAGAACGAATACCCTAGACTCAGATAGAGAACTGTAGGGTAATTTATGGTAGACAAGCCAACACATGCCAAGGAACCTTGTGGTACATGTAAATAAGCATCAATTGTTCTGTCTTGGTCAACCATCGATCTTAGATTTCATCATGACGGGGATTCCATTGAGTCAGGTTGAAGAGTCCTATATCTATGGCTAAGGGTAACATAGCCCACTTTGTTAGAACCCGTAGGTGGTAGAAAATATGGTTTATGTTGGGCGAATACATCTAAATGAATATTAAACTCATGAATATCAATGTGGTTTCACGTTCATGATCTGGATCTGTTCATTACCTTTCCAACATCATAGGCAGGACCAATCTCTATTGAAATTCAAGAAATCTGGTTGTGACCATATATCTCAGTCCTACAAGGATGAATCTATGCGTAAACTAGTAATAGATAGACCTTGGAATCGATCTAACAATGAGAAAACTAAGGCAAGAATTGTTGTCCTGGTTGCTAGAGCTTCACTGCCACTGATGACCGTATGTAATTCAGGTATATACTCTATGCAATAGGATGGAAAATTCTATCATTTCCACCTCTATAGATATTTTGTAAGGTAATAAAAAATTTAGTAAAATAATCGATAATTAAAACTTGAGCATCACCTTGACGCCACCCTAAGCAGTGCATCTGCGCTCGGGGAGCACGAATGGGAGACGAAACTCTAAGATCCAATTTGAGATTTATTCCATATAGGATATTCTCAGGGCTTGGGGCTCTTTAAAACAAGAAATGTTTCATAGTTTATTCAACCACCAAGTGGTGGTCATGATACCATCCGTGCGGTGGTTGATTGTGCTAGTTGGAGGCACGTATGGTGACCTTGACAATGCCATGTGTTGAATTCACTCCCTAGAGATTACCACTTGTCATCAAGTTATCCTATCATGTTGTACCTTGTGTTATCCTATGATTCAATGCTCATGCAGTTGGTAAGGGGACCGAGTAAAGAAACATAATATTTTTATAATATAGGTGATTATTTACCCAACACTCACGATGTCAAAGGGAAATTAATCATAGGACTATAAGGTATAATAAAATAAAAATATTGGTTATATTTACATAGCAAAGGGGTCTAAAATTATATGGACATTAGATGAAAACCATTTTATATGATAAATATAGGAAAAGTAATTAAAGGGAGGGTGATACGTGTGTTTCAATTATAAAGAAATGTTACCTATAGTGTCTCTCTCATAAAGGAAAGATTATTTAAAGAGATCTTAGTATGTACTTCGAAAAGGATAAATAAGGAATAATTATACTAATTTAATATGAAATGATTACTTATTAATGAATTAAATGTATGGGACTTTAATTTAATTGGAAATTCATTCTTGCAGGAAATTATATGGTTCTCTCTAACATCGATACAAATTCTCCAAAATATAATTCCAATGATTATCATAATCACATGTGAGATGTTATAAATCCTTAAGATGGCTTAGAGAAAGGAATCAATATATATCTTAATTGCATATTCAATTTTTGAAGGAACATATGAATTCCTTATGGGTATAAGGAGTACCTTAATGTTATAATGATGACTTAGAGAAAGGAATTGGAAAATTCCTTAATTGCATTGTGAACCTGAAAAAGGACAACTATATCCCTTGATTTGTATAATTGATTAAAAGGAATCCGTAGATGTCCTTCTATGCATGTAATATTTAACATATAAAATTTATGAATATGAGGAGAGAAAATGTCAAGTTTATTCCCCATGAGGGTTCCTAGGATAAACAATGTGTCATTTATATGTGGTTTGATGTGTTAATTCTTGTGCATATTGCTTTTACTTTCAAAATGAAAATGATATAAGTGGATGAGATGGTTAAATGTTTAGATGAAACAATTATGCATACCTTTAGATTATTGCAATGTTTACATTTGTGTACTATTTAGTTGGTAGTTCAATTATATTTTTTTGGTAGATAAGATACTACAGCATTAATATCGGGTTTTACAGGTTGACCCAAAACCTTTTACAAAAACCAACCCAGGGTTGTTGATGAACATGTCCTTACTAAGGATCCTATATATTTAAAATATACATGCCGCCAAAGCCATTACATCCGGTAAGGCACATAGCCTGTTATCAAAAAGAAACTTCCCATACAACATTTTGGGTATACCCCGATAAAATGTACCTGCATCATAATTACAAAAAAAGAAACAGACATGGATCCCTTCCTTGAAATAGTGGAGAAATAAAAATTTGTAGACACACATAGTAGAGTACTGAAAAAAACTCCCACAAGCTCTGTATTGACAGTTACTCTTAATAATTCTTTGGTAATTGCTTTCTTCCATATATGACATGCTTTGGGACCACATCTCGTCTTAGCCAATCAGTCTTGGAGAAGTGAACCTACTGGCTAGATTTATGGTGGTGGCTATCTGGTGGTCCACGTCGCTCTAGTTTGAAGTCTTATATTGTCATTTATTTCTTGCCTTGTGATTATCAACCAACCTCAAATTACTAAGATGACTAGGAGCCATGTTATCTAACATGTGACTGTCCCCATTAGTCTTTGTGGTATTTCCAAGTAGCATCCACGAAGACTGACAACTCGAATAATTTTTATTGTGAGTCCATTTCAAAAAAGATATGGGAATACTCCTAGCCTTTGAACTTACAGTGCCTTCCCTATTGGTAAATTTGACTATCATTCTTGGCATTCTTGTTGAATAAGCTCCTCTACTTTGCTCAGGACACCGTGTTCCCATTTTAAAATTTTGTCACCATCGAAACCCAAATTTGCCAACTTATCAATAATTTTGTTAGCTTACTGAAAGACATGTTGGGCTTTTCTATCTTGTCTTCCCTGGAAAAGGATCCTAGCCTCTTCAACAATTATTTTAATCCTCCAAGGAGGTGTTTTCCAATTATTGAGGAGATTTATAACATGCATAGAGTCTCCTTCTAGGATCAAATTGCCTTCTAAGTCTTGAGTCATTTGAATGCCTCTACACATAGTTCTAGCTTTAGCTTCATTGTTTGTCCTTGTTCCCAAATATTTAGAAAATGCAAGCATCATATTCCCATTATGATCTCGCATAATGCCACCAGCGCCTGCTCTGCCAAGATTGTCCTTAGCTCCTCCATAAAAATTAAGCTTAAACCAACCCGTAGGAGGTGGGGACCACTTAACATTGGCTCTGGGGTTGACTACCCTAGGAACAAACTCATATAACAAGGTTAAGCTTAAATATTGATCAATCATGGTCTCCTACAGATGAGGTTTATGACTATCAAAAGGGATAAGGTTCACATTCTCGTTGGCAAAGGATAGGATCCTGGCAATGATAGTTTGATGATCATGGATAGACTCATTAAAGATTCTATGGTTCCTTTCTAACCACACCTGCCAAAGATAGTGATTGAGACAAATTTTCCACATGTATCTAAGTCTTTGGCTTGAAAAGGGGCAAGGCCACTAGATGAACAAATCAAGTATGATGATTGGTTTAACCTAGGAAATATTGAAGGCCTAAAAAACCCCACTTAGGACAATCAAGGAAAAAGGGCACTCAAGGAAAATGTGATAAATGGTCTCCTAATTAGTCCTGCATAGATAAAAGTGATTAGTGATACAAATAATTTTACGCATCATATTATCAATGGTTAGAATTCTTCCTTGGATAAACAGCCATGAAAAGACTATAATTTTTGTAATTAAATTTTTTATTCAAACTAAGTCCTTTTGGAGGATAAAATCCTCGTCATCAAGCAGAAGCTTGTAAGCTGATTTAACAGTGAACTGCCCATTTTCCGTAGGAGCCCAGGTCACTTGATATTCCTTGGGTCTCATGGGGATAAACTATTTCTTGAGAATGTTACAAAGATCATTTGATTCTACTTGAAATTCTTGAATCCTTATTTGTTTCCACTTCATTCTACCTCTGTCCTCAACCATATAATTGAAGACATTTTTTCTAATTAGTTCTTCTATGATATCTTTTATTTGGGCTAAGTTAGGATATTGTGTCAGTGGTTCGTCCTTAGCCCACTTGTCATTCCAGAAATTTTTCCTCTCACCATTGCCTAAAACACATATTAAACCTTTTTTTATGATTTCCTTACAATTGAGAATTGCTTTCCAAAAATCAGAACCTCTGATTGGAACTGAGTCACTTAAAAATTCCATATTTTGAAGATACTTTCATTTGATGATAGCTATCCATTCATTTTCTTCACCAAAAATGAGGTGTCACGTCTGCTTAGTTAGTAAAGCTAAATTTATATGAGCAATTATCCTCAGACCTAAGCCCCCATTTTCCCTGGGTCTGCACACTTTGGTCCATCCTACAAGGTGTATCCTTTTTTTCTCCTCTGATCCAGTCCATAAAAATTCTTTTTGGAGTTTCTCAATTTTTTGGAAAACCTTCATAGGGGCTTTGAAAATAGAGAGGAAATAGACTGGAATGCTTTGAAGAGAGGCCTTAGTGAGGTTCATCTTTCTTGATTGAGATAGAAGATGACCTTTCCATCCAATAAGTTTTTTTGAATTCTTTCAATAACCCTGTCCCACATTGAATCTCTCAGAGAACCAATGAAAAGAGGGAGACCAAGATACGAAGTGGAGAGGTTTGCTAAATCACACCCTAAATTTTTTGCAATCCTTCATTACCTCTGAATGGGGGTGTTCAATAAATATAACTTTCTTTTACTAAAATTAACTTTCTGACCAGTAGCATCCTCATAGAGTTGTAGGATGTATTTAATTCTTTTGGCATCAACCATCGATGCCTTAGTCAATAGAAGGGTATCATCAATGAATTGTTGGTGAGAAACAACCTTAGTGAAATATGTTGCCTTGATTTCTGATATTAGCCTTGAACTGCAAGCATTTTTTATGGTTCTGCCACAATGATGAATAATATGGGGTTGATAGGGTCCCCCTATCGAATTCCTCTACAACTTTGAAAGTAACTAGCAGTTGTTCCATTAACTAGAATCGAGAACCATGCTTTAGAAATGCATTATTTGATCAAATTAACCCATTGGTGGTGAAAATCAAACTTAAGGAGGACAACAATTAGAAAAACCCAATTTAGCATGTCAAATGCTTTGTTCATATCAAGCTTAAGGGCAAAAATAGACATGTTAGTCTTATGAGCAGAGTGTAGAGCTTCATTAACTGTGATAACTCCATCCAATATTAACTGCCCTGGATAGAGCTTCCCTGGAACTGATCTATGATGCGGGGTAGAACATCCCTCATTCTATTTACAATGGCTTTAGTTAGGATATTGTAAGAAACATTGCACAGACTGATTGGCCTGAAGTCAGACATAGATTTAGGGGTTTGCTTCTTAGGAATTAGAGAAATAAAAGTAGAGTTGAGACCTTTTGGGATATGATTGCTTGCTTGAAATTATATTACAGCAAAAATTACATCCTCACTTACGATGTCCCAAAAATCTTGATAGAAACGAGGGGGAAATCCGTCGGGTCTCGGGGCTTTGTCTGGCTCCATGCTAAACAAGGCTTCCTTAATTTCCTCATCATAAAATGGAGCTAGAAGCTTAAGGTTTATATCCTCATTTATTATGCTAGGAATGGATTTCAAGAGAATATCTTTGGCCTCCTCATTGCACTCGTGATTCCTGACCAAGGATAAAATTGAAATAAGTTACTGCCTCCTTTCTGATTTCTGTTAAGTCTTGAGTAATAGAACCATCTACCTTTTTTACAAATTTTATCTTGTTATTGCTTCTGTTTCTAAGAGTGGTGACATGAAAAAACTTGGAATTTGAATCTCCATATTTCAACCAAAGAGCCCTTGATTTTTGCCTCCAATAGATTTCATCTCAGGCCAAAATATTATGAAACTCTGCTAATTTTGTTCGTTCCTCCTGCCTAGTAGTTTCATCAACATCACCATGTTGAATCCTCTGGTCAATTATCTTCAAAATTTCAACAACCTATTTTTTATTTTCAAAGACATTCCCAAAGACCTCTTTGTTCCAATTTCAATGCTTTTCCATAACAAACTTTAATTTTCCAGCAAGTTTAAAAGTTGCACTACCCTTGATAGGCTACTGCCATCACTTTATTAAGTTATCTCCGAAATTGGAATGTTTGATCTACATATATTGAAATCTGAAAGGTTTCTTGAAGGACAGAGAGTTAGGGATCTCCAACAAACTGGGATTATGATTAGAGGCAATTTTAGGAAGGGCTTGCAGGGTAGAATAAATGAACAAAGTTGTAGCCTCCTTTGATAGAAAAACCTGTCAAGCCTTTCTTGAATGATATGACACCCTATCTGCTGATTGCTCTAGGTATAATTCTCTCCTCTAAGTTTTACATCCATCAACATGTTGGAGTTCACAAAGTCATTGAACTAATACATTCTCCTGATAGGTGGTCCATTTCCACCCATTTTGTCTGAAGGGTAAAGAGGAGTGTTAAAATACCCAGCCAAAATCCAGGGGACATTATGGAAGATTTCACTCAGATTGCCTAAGTACTCCCACAGTAGAGCTCTCCCTTGAATTGAAGTTGCAACATAAATATTTGAAAGGATCCACGACCTGTTGCTATTTATTTCCTTAAATAAAATACTAAGAACCTTGTCATCTTTCTGAATAATGGTGCCTTCTACTATCCGGGGATCCCAAAAAGTCATAAGGCCTCTAGATGCTCCTCTAGCTGATTTGCAAACCATCTCCCCTTGATTCTAGATTTTTTTTGCTACTTTTTTTGACTGAATCTCATCAGTTTTTGTTTCTTGCAACATGATAATAGTTGGATTCACTTGATTTCTTATTGCACTGAATTCCTTGTGTTTGGGTAGGCCATTGAGGTATCTCACATTCCATGAGAGGAACTTCATTTAGATTGTTTGGGATTTCTTCCTCTCCCCCTCCCTTGAGGGGGTTTTCCTAATTTGTTGTCTTCAATTATGATGCAAAGAATGTATGCTTAATTTCCAATATGTTAATGATATACGATTGTGTCATTTACTTTTTGGAATGTAATGGATAATTATGAATGATGTAATTAGCTAGCTTTACCTTTCAACAACTAGCACTTGATGTATTCAATGATGGTATGGATGCATAAATAAGAATGTAATGGAATAAAATTCTCACTCAAATAGATATCTCATGTGTTATTTCAAACTTAAGGTTATAATGTAATGGATTCTATTCATAAAGGCTTCATTGCTTTATGTTCACCTCATAAATACTCATGGATGGTTTAACTTGAAACACATGAGTAATAAAATTGGTCTTGAGTGTGAACCAAGATAGATCTTACATTCTGGATTGAAATTTGAATGTACATGAGGAGTGGGTACTCCCATGATGGTTAAATAATACCCTTTTGTAATGAACTTAATTGATTCATGTATATAACAAAAGGGATGCCTAAATCAAAGGATGGACAAATAAGCCTTAAGAGGTATAAGGTTGTATAATCATGCTTAATATGACATTCCAAGGATTTTATTATCTTAGTGATCCCATCGGGAAGATGTGGGTGGGATCTAAGATCTATGAATAACTATTGTTGAGGTTATTTCATTATGATGGGTTACCATATTCAAGGTATTCACCTATATACTGGTATTGGTGGACAGTATGGTTAAGGATGATTTCCCTTTTATATGGGATGAAATCTAATGCTTGTCCAACATTCTCATATCCAAGTGGTATGAGGGTTTCGTAGAAGCTAATCACTTCTACTCAAGAGTGACTTTGATAAAGTCTTAATATCTCTTGATGCTATTTGCCTTGATAACTTACAATCCAGTTGGAATGATTCTATCTTAGATCATGATTATGTTCCTTGCCTCATGAAATATGAATATGTATATATATATACATATATATATATATATATATATATATATATATATATATATATATAATTATGGTAAAAATTAGGGTTGTTACATAAGCGATTCATTGTCTAGGTGAACGTTTCATCATGTATATGAACTCTTCGATGTTTAGTTGAGCAATTCATCATTTGGATGAGTGTTTCATTATTTAGCCAAGTGTTTTATCATTTGGGTGAGCATTTTTCCATCTTGGTGAGCACTGTGATATACTAGTGAATGCTTCAATGTCCAAGTGAGTGCTTTATCATACCAACAAATGCTTTGACATCTGAGTGAGCTTCTTCAATGTACCCGTGAGTGCTTCAATGTCCAAGTGCATTCTTGTTTATCTTGGACTAAAATATGTCTCCTTTGCTATACATATATGTATTACTTAATTTCATTATTTTTTAGAACACCCACAAGATACTACTTTTTTATTTATAATGCATATTTGAGCTTGTGTTTGCATTATGTGTATGAATATAGGTATTCTCTTGTCTTCTTTCTAAATTGGTTGTTGAAATAAGTCAATGTCCCTTATCTCATGCAAACATAAATGATATCTTTATAATCTCATGAGCTAGTGAGAAACACACCTATTTATTGCAATAACATAATTGCTTTAGTCCTATTCAGTATTCTAAGCATTCAACTACTTGTTCTTATTTTCATGGTCTTGTTATGAGTGTCAAACATTGTTGACTACTCTTTCTTATTTGTCAAATATATATTGACTACTTTTTATTCTTTGTTCTTGTATATTTTCTTCTTGGTTGATAATCTAAGGGTAAATATTATTTCCCTTGAAAACTTTACCAAATTCTTTTCATAATTCTAGAACCCTTTAGTTCAAAATAAGATATTTTCTTTCCTAATTGAAACATTTAGTTCCTCTCCAAATCTTACCTTGGAGTATTCTGTGAGATTGTTACATGAAGAAGATTTTTACCTCTATTTTTGAGGTTAATATATTCAACTTTGGTAGAATTACTTCCCCTTAGAAACTATTTTATTTTAACAGAGAGCTCTTATTGATACTTCATTATTTAAAATTTTAAGGAGGATATGAAGGAGATACGACTCTTCCTTATACCTTATATGATGCCATATGTTAGAACTCAATGCTTTTATGATTCTATTTTGCAATGATAGGTATTTAAATACAATAGATTCCCAAAATGTCATAACAAACTACTAACCAAACTTGCAACTCCTCTTTCCTATAGTGCATGCATAGACCATGTGAAGGATGATTATACCACATGCTATATCACATGGGCTATGATGTAATAACTCCTAACAACTACACATAGCTTGTGGATGTGCAAATGAGGTTAGAATACTTCTTATATTTCAATATTATAGGATCCTTGAACTATTTTATAGGTTTCTTGAGCTCTATGTTAGTATTATTTCAATTCTTATTGATGATCACATTGGTCTATTAAAGCATAAGGGTTTCATCCCAAAACATTCCCCTACAATTATTGAATTAGATATTTTCACTTGCATACATTATGATATTTTTAACAAGAAGGATAAAATATATTGGAAATGTGTTGAATATTTTCCATGTTATTATAGCAAGTTAACATATGTTTAGACCTATATGTTTAGAACCATATGTTCTATTTTGGGTTAATATATTTGAACCCATATTTTAATATATTTGGGTTAATATATTTGAACCCATGGTATTGTAAAACCCCTTCTTGTATTGTTGGTATATAAAACAACACTTGCATGAGGGTTTGGGAAGAGGAATGTCTAGACACCCCCCAAGGGGAGGCATGTATTATGCAATATGCAAGAAATGTAATCGCAAGTGGTAGAGCAAGCAAGAAAGAAACTAAAGGATATTATTGTATTGGAGACGGTCAAGTTTATACAATAAGAAAATATTCTTACTGGGTTTTTTACTAAAAGGGTTTTCCAAGATAAATTATTGTGTAATGTGTTCTCTATTTTTCCTTTGATTTTGCAATTACTAAATTTCTAGATTTTTTTTATTGGGGTATTATTTCTCTTTAGTTGGTATCAAAGCTAAGTTCTAGATTTTTTCAAGGAATAAGGGTTTCAATCCTTAGATAAATAAATTATTGAGTGGGATCAGTATGTGGAATAATTTTGGTGAAGGAAAAATGATAGGAAGCACACAGGTAGAGATCTAGTGATCTTCGAAAGTGGTAGATCTAGTGATCTTCGATAGAAATAGATGTAGTGAGCTTCAAAAATAAAAAAATTGGTGAGATTAAACAGTGATATATCTAGTGAGCTTCGATAGTGGTAGATCTAGTGAGCTTCGGTAGTGGTAGACCTGGTGAGCTTCAATAATAGTAGATATGGTGAACTTCAACATCAGTAAATCTAGTGAGCTTCAATAATGGTATATATGGTGAGCTTCAATAGTGGTAGATCTAGTGAGCTTCGATAGTGGTAAATTTTGTGAGTTTTGAAAATGGTAGATCTGGTGAGCTTTAATAGTGGTAGATCTGGTGAGCATCAATAGCGATAGATCTAGTGAGCTTCAGTAGCAGTAAATATGGTGAGATTCAATAGTAGTTTATCTGGTGAGCTTCAATAATTGAGGTTATAATACTTCTTGTATTTCAATATTATAGGATCATTGAACTATTTTAAAGGGTTCTTGAGCTCTATGTTAGTATTATTTCAATACTTATTGATGATCACATTTGTCCATTAAAGCATAGGGTTTTCATCCCAAAATTCCACTACAATTATTGAATTAGAGATTGTCACTTGCATATATTATGTCATTTTTAACAAGAAGGATAAAATATAAATAAGACAAAAATATAAAAAAGATGTTTTGAACAAAAAATACAAAAATAGACATACAAGAATAATATTTTTATGGAGATCAAAATTCCTTGACTACAAAACTATTAAAAAATTATAGAAATGTAGTAAATACTGGAGTGCTAATAATTAGTGGATACCCTTATTTGATGAGGGTGTAGATATGCATAGAGTTACCTTGTGTATTAAATTCTTCATTTACTAGGATTTTATGGATATTACACACATACAAAAAATTGGATTCTACTAAACAATTAGGATGCTTAAGTGCTTAGCTATTGTATATTTTTGATGTGGAGTGAAGACAATATTCAAGTGTTCCATTTTATACATTTTCTTAAATATTTAATAATTATTTACAATTCCATGCTTATGAAAATACAACATTTAATTATTTACCTAACTAAAAAGCCATATTTGCACCCAAACTGATTAACACCAAGCATAGCCAAAGGTTCCACCCTATGATTTTTCTAGTTCTACGTAGGTAATGGTATGAATCTAGATGTCAACATTGAACTCTAAAAATAAAAAAGAAAAGCACGAGTTCAACACTCAAAGGAACTATTTGAGATAATAGTGTACATGGTTTTAGATTGATTTAAGCTCTAAAATGCTTAGGGAATGACAATTCAAAAACCTCGATTCTTGCCAAATCCTAACTATAAAAAGTCTCATTCCAAAAAACCTAAAATTTCCACTGAAACAAGCTCTACCTTAAGTCTCATAGATACAACATTAAAAAATGCCTTATTTCTTACCAAAACAAAATGGAAGACTAACACTATACAATATATGCAAAAAGATGGAAGTATCATGAAAAGATACAATTTTTCTCTAGTTTTAAAATAAAACCAACCATCATATTTACACTATTGTCCTGCATGAACATAACTCAACATAATACAATATTACAGTAATGAAACATCTATTAAATCACGTACAACTACTCATATAACCAAATATAATCATTAATATTATTACTTATTGAACGTTAGGGAGTATGCAGTAGTGATCTATAATATGTGCATTATGGATGCATTTTTATAAACACAAGATATATAAAAATATAGAAAAAATTATAGGTTAAGATATGCTCACTAATACTTTAGGTTTAAGGTTAAAAAACATTTTTCTTAGAACAAAATATATATAACATGGGTGTATGTTTATGCAAATAGCAATACCACATAATATTTAACATTCATGTGCACACAAACATTGAAACAGATAGCAGTTGTTGTACCAACCATAATAACACATGTATAGATATTTAATAGTATATATATACATTGCCTAAAACAACCATTTTATGTTGAAAGAAACCAATATCCTCTCTAGAAAGGATGACACTTAGTTGGACCAGTTGAAAAAATATGAGGTAAACATGAGAATAAGCATACATGGAAATATCTCAAGCTTCAGAATTACCAACCTAGTGGCCTACGCACTTGCTCTCCGAAAGCGCTCACGAATTTTTTTTACAAATAACAATTCCTTATCCTTCTTTCCTTCCAAATATTTTCCCTTTTTAATGATGCCAAAAACCTTGGCAACCAAAGATTCAAATAATGCCCAAAGAAATAAGAAGATCAAACGATCAAGAGGGGATTTTCTTGGTTCCTTCCATGCAACTTCCCACCCACCTCTTCCACCAAAGCATTTTGATCCATTACAAAAAAGTAATGCTTACGTTAAGATAATTTCCTTTTATTCCAATATTTCCCACTTTTATCATTTCCAATTTTCAACCTTTATAAATATTAATTAAAATTCCTTTACAAAGGTTTATCTATTAAATTTAATATTACCTTACTAATATCACAAGGCAAACTATTAGCAATTAAATCATTTGATTGAAATATTATTTTCTAATGCTAGTGTTATTTACTAGCATTAGTATAATTTAATTAAATTATTCACCTAATTAATTTAATTAATATGGATTGTTAATATTAACCATTAACATAGATATTTAATATTTTTAGTATTAATAATACCAACATTATTATTAATACCTAACTTAATAAAATTATTAACCAAATAATTTTCCATGTTTTAAACACATACAACACAAGGGTTCTTGTAAATCAAAATACATGCAAATAATATTTTCCTAGTGTAAACCCAAATGCAAGAGATTAGAACAAGAACCTCCAATCACATAAAAACTACAATACACAGAAATAAATCAAAAATTACTTTATTTTCTCATTCTTGGATTTTATCCCTTTTACAATACGATAGCAAGGGAATATATACCCTAAAACAAAACCCTAAATCTTAAAACCCTAAAGATAAGAAATTACAAACGTTCTTTTTCTAGGAAAAAACCAAAAAGCTTGGATAGCCTTCTAAATTAATACACATTATCATATCACCCATATTAAGCCTCTTAGAAAATATCAACACCTATCCATGTCTAAAAGTCATTAAATTCCAAATATTCTTTCTTCCTATTTTTCTAAAAAAACACTAAATCCCATTTTGGGGGTACGAGATGAAGGAATTAGGACCTGATAAAAGACTAAAAAGTCATCTAGATGACTAATGTTGTCTAGCATGACAATATCCACCTCTTTATCTAGCTCCCCATAAAATTTCATGCCGATCCAATGGTCGGATAAAAAATTATGCCCTCCAGAAGATAGGCTCTTGCATCATTCTCCTCTAGTTGAAAAGAACTCTGCTCCTGTGAGTTTCATTGATCAAAATCTTACAACTTTCTTCTATCAATATTTTTTAGTTACCTCTCTGAAATCCAAGTATTAACTTCCTATTGTAAACCTTCCCATTGTACCAAGTATTTGTTGTAGTTTCCTTGCATGGTACTAATTATCTTCTTATCAAGTACTTGCATAAATTTTTCTTTCTTCTTCTTAGGTATTTGCTGCTCCCATTTTAAGTCCTCTTCTACTTCAAATTCATCTTCATCCCCATAAAAATTATACAAATCTATAATATTAAAATATTGGTGAAATATCAAAATCAACAGGTAACTCCACTTTATAGGCATTATCATTCATCTTCTTCAAAATTCTGCATGGTCCAATCTTCTTATACTTCAATTTGTTATATGTGCCCATGGGAAACCTCTCCTTCCTGAGATGAATCGTCACCATGTCTCCCACCTCAAATTTTTGTATTCTTCTACTTGCATCTACCACTACCTTATATATTTTATTACTATCTTGCAACTTATTTCTGACAACTTCCTGCAATTCCTATATGTGCTTTGCAAATGCCTCTGCATCATCACTAATTTTACCTTGAATTGGTAGATCAATCAGATCTAACACACCATTGGGATTCTTACCGTAAAAAAATTGAAAAGGATATTTTTTTGTTGATTTGTTGACTGAACTATTATATGTAAACTCAATTTGTGGTAAGGCTAAGTCCCACTTCTTTGGTTTTTCTCCAACAATACATATTAGAATATTTTCCAAACTTTGGTTTACTACTTCTATTTTCCCATTAGTATGGGGGTGATATGCACTACTGAACTATACATTTATCCCCATATTACCCCATAAAGTCCTCCAAAAGTGACTCAAAAACCTTGTGTCCCAATATGAGGTTATTGTTTTTGGAACACCATGTAGTCTAAAAAATTATATTAAAAATAAATCTACAACTCTAGTAGCATCATTGGTTTTCTAGCAAGCAATGAAATATGTCATATTAGAAAACCTATCTACTACAACAAAAATTAGATCCTTAATTTTGTGTGTGTTAGGCAACCCCAACACAAAATCCATGCTCAAATTTATCTAAGATCTTGTAGGAACGTTCAAATGCATATAAATCCTTGTATTCTGTGTGGCCTTTTGCCATTTGGCACACTCTGCATCTTAACATAAACATGGTTATGTCTCTCTTTACCTTCGGCCAATAATATTCTCCTTTACAAGAGCAATCATCTTGCTTACCCTAAAGTCCCCAGCCAAACCTTCACTATGCAATTCTTTGATAATGTTCTCCCTCATTGAACCAATAGGAATGCATAGTTTTTTCCCTTTAAAAATATAATCATTTTGCAAAAAATAATCACAAACAACACTATCAACTTCTTCCAACACTGGATTCTTACATTGCTTCACAATGATACCAAAAACTGGATCATAATCATAAATTTTCTTAATTTCCTCAAATCTGACTTCATGCTCCATAGTAGTTAGTAATACTACACGTCTACTCAAAGCATCAACAACTTAATTCTATTTACCTGACTTATGCTTCAAAACAAATGTATATTCTTGCAAAAAGGATACCCCCTTTGCATGCCTATTATTTAATTTCTTTTGGGTATTTACATACCTCAATGCTTCATGATCAGTAAATAACACAAACTCTTTAGCCACTAAATAATATCTCCAATATCTTAATTTCTACACATTAGCATAAAATTCCATGTCATAAGTATAATATGTCTTCCTTACCTCATTCAACTTTTCATTGAATAATGCTATAGGTCACTCTTCTTGACTCAACACAGCTCTAATTCCCACATGTGAGACATCACAATGAACCTAAAATAGTTTGCTAAAATTTGGCAATATCAAAATAGGTGCTTCTGACACCTTCTTCTTCAATAGTTTAAAACCCTTTGTTGTTGCCTTTGTTCATATGAATTCTCTCCCATTTGTACATTGTTATAGGTGCAATAATGCTACTAAAATTCTTAATAAATTTTTTATAGGAAACTCCTCACCTCCATCATATTTCTTAGAATGGACCATTCCAAAATTACCTTCACCTTCTTACTGTCCATCCTCACACCATCCTTTGAGGTTACAAATCCCAAGAACATTAGACTCTTCTGAAGAAATCTACACTTCTTCAGGTTGACATACAAATTCTCCTTCCTTAACAACTCTAACACTAATTTCAAATGCAACAAGTGTTCTTATTCATTCCTACTAAATATCAAAATATTATTAAAATAAACAACCATATAGTTACCAATATATTCTTGCAATACTTTATTCATCATCCTCATAAATATACTGGGTGTATTGGATAATCCTAACGACATCACCAACCATTTGTACAATCCATATTTTTTCTTGAAAGGAGTCTTCTATTCATCTTCTTCTCATATTCAAATCTTATTGTATCCACTATGTAGATAAATTATGCAGAAACATTGTGCTCCTACTAGTACATCCATCATATCATCCAATATTGGAATTGGGAAGCAATACTTGATTGTAATTTTATTGATTTCCCTACTATCCACACACATTCACTATGTATTATCTTTATTTGGGATCAATATTACAGGAGTCATACATGGACTTATACTTTCTCTAACAACTGCCTTATTTATCAATTCTATCACTTATCTATTCAACTTCTCATTTCACATGGGACTCATCCTATAGGTTACTTGATTTGAAAGAGCCAATCCTGGAATTAGATCAATATGATGTTGAATATCCCATGTTGGGGGTAATCCATCTGGTAACTCCTTTGGTATGATATCTACATACTCTTTCAACAACTTTTCTATTGTAGGTGGTATAGCCGCATCCTCAATATCTACTTTCTTTGTTGTTAACACATAATAAACCTCAAATTATTTCATCCCTATGAGAAATAACTTAGTCGTCAATAGGGTTTCACTCTACCCTACTTTCTTATATGGTAATAATACCACTTTTACTCCATCCTTCCAGAATGTGTAAGTATCCCTTCCCCCATCATGGGTAGCCTTCCTGTCATATTGCCAAGGCCTCCCCAATAATAAGTGACATACATTCATTGGAATTACATCACACCATACTTCATCCTTATAGGTATTCTTGATTAAAAAATAAACCATATACCTCTTATCTATAGTTATCTCATTTTCTTTATTGAACCATGATATGCAATAGGGATATAGGTTCTTTTCACACTTTAAGTTAAGTTTCTCAACCATTTTAGTTGATACCATATTTTCAGAACTACTGCTATCAATAATCATCTTACATACCTTTCCTCCAAATGTACATATTGTTTGAAATATGTTTGTACGTAGCTAGGAATCACCACCATCATTATATTGTGTTTTCTCCTTCCTTAGGATGATCATTGTCATTCTTATCATAAGATTTTCCCCCATGTTTGCATCAACTTCTGCCTTAAATTGCTCTTCAATCTCAACCAAATTAACTCTAGCTTGTTCTCTCTATCTTCTTTCTTGTATAGGATAGTGTGAACACTCAAAAGATCTATGCCATTCCTCATTGCATCTATAATAGGTATATGGTCTTTATAGGCCATCCTAATTTTGTCCTCCTTCATAGCCTCTTCCTTTATGATATCCTCCACCTCTCTGGTGGTTACCTTGACCCTACCCAAACTCTTTTTATTTTTGTATACTAGAAGATTCTTCCTTTGAGGGATGCCCTCTGACTGAAGGTGATGATGGTATATTCTTCACTCCTTTTCTAAAATTACTCCTCTTATGTTTCTCTTCTGATTTAATGCTAACTGATATGCATCCTCTACACTATGGATCCGAAGCATACTCAACTCATCTTGTATGTTATAACATAATCTATTCACATACCTTGTAGCCTTATGTTCTTCTAACTCTTCAATCCCCACCCGAATTTATAACTTGTGGAATTCATTGGTGTAGTCCTTAATTCTTTGATACTTTTATCTGAGGTTTTGAAGTCTATGAAACAATGTTTGGGTATAATATTTGGGTAAGAATTTCTCCTTCAATTTTTTTTTCCATTTTACACTAGACCCTAATTTTTTCCTTTCCTTTTTTTTACCTCTCATTCTATAGATGATCCCACCAATCAATGCACACCCTTTCAACTTTGTACATGCAAGCTTCACTTTATTTTTCTTTGAAAGAATTTTCCACTCAAAGAACTTCTCTATGCTATTAAACCAGTCTATCAACTCCTCTAGTTTCAATCCTCATGCATACTCAGGGACATCAATCTTGATCCCATATTTATTTCCTTCCAAGGCCCTAATTATCATATCCTCAAACTCTAGCTTCCCCTTTGGTTCTTCCTCAACATGAACCTCTAACTTTTTATCTCATTCCAATATCATTATTAGAATCTAGACCTATAAATTTTGTGGTATGTCTTTTCCTCATACGGGCCATCATTCCAATCAGTTAAGCAATTTGTACCTATAGCTCCTGCATATTCCTATTGAACTGGGCATAACCTCCTCTTCCTCTCCTCATGCTAATATGATTTGTGTTATTCCAAATAAAAAAATAAGAATAGTAGAATAACTATAATCAACAATATTACCTTCTCTCTTCCAATAAGATCCATGTTGCTCTGATACCAAATGGTGTAAATCCAACTGCAAGAGGTCAAAAAAAGAACCTCCAATCACATAAAAACTATAAGAAAAACAAATAAATCAATAAATGCTTTATTTTCACATTCTTGGATTTCACCCCTTTTACAATGCAATACCAAGGGAATATATACCCCAAAAGAAACCCTAAAACAAAACCCTAAATATTAAAATCCTAAAGATAAGAAATTACAAACAATATTTTTTAGGAAAAAACAAAAAGCTCAAATAGCTTCCTAAATTAATAGACATCATCGTATAAACCATATTAGACCTCCTAGAAAATCTCAACACCTATCCATGTCTAAAAGTCATTAAATTCCAAATATTATTTCTTCCCATTTTTCTAAAAAAAACACTAAATCCTATTTTAGGGCACTAGATGAAGGAATTAGGGCCCGATAAAAGCCTAAAAATCATCTAGATAACTAGAGTTGTCTAGAATGAAAATGTCCACCTCTTCATCTAAATTCTCATAAAATTTCAAGCTAATTAAAAGGTCAGATTAAAATTTATGCCCTTCAGAAGATAGGCTCTTGCATCATTTCCTTAAGTAGGAGGCTTTACAATAACTACAATGAAGGATCTCCTAAGCAGGGTAAGGGCTCTTTTGCTTCTATAGAAAAATTCTTTCTCGATGATGTATTCTAAATCAAATATATGCAAATGCATCTACATGAGGGTTTTTACCCTTGAGTTGTCGATGATAATTCATCCATCATTTTCCTTTTCTCTCAACTCTGGTGGTTGTCCCATACCAATCCACCTATGAGAGTACATGGTCCTACAACCACAAAATTCAAATAGCATTATCCAACATAGAAATCATAAAATACAACTATCAACTCATATTGATATAATAAAATAGGATCATTCATTTGATATCCATACATCAATACATAATTCAATCAACAAGGTAAATTCCTACTAGGGTGGGCCATTACATACTCCCTAACTAGGACTAAACATAGTCCCTTGTAATTTCTAAAAACAAAATATATTTTATTCAAACAAGAATGGAAATTGCTTCCTCATTTCCTCAACATCTTTCCAAGTTGCATAATTTAAAAAAAATGGTCCCACTGGATCTTACATTGATCTAGGGTAAGTTTTCTCAAATTTTTAGAATGAAGCCCTATAATCTTAATAGGTCACACCTCAATGGTTGTGGGATTTTTTATCTACAACTTTGACACATTCCAAACCTGAGAAGGATCAACAACATATTTCCTAAGTAGGGATATGTAGAAAGTATCATGGATATTTATAGGTTGGGTGGTAAGATGAGCCTATAGGCTATTGGACTCATCTTATCAATTATTTAAAAAGGCTTAACAAAATGAAGATCTAAATTATTTGAATTAATGGAACTTTTCATAAATCACCTATAATAAGCAGTTATCCCCATGAAGCTTCTAACTTAAGACACATTAGTAGGTGTAGGCCAACTTAATATGGTTTCAATTTTCCTAGGATCAACAACAATCCCTTCTATAGATATAATATACCATAAATATTGAATTTGTGAAATATAGAATTCACATTTTGACAACTTTCCATAAAGTTGATTCTTCCTCAACACCTTTAACACCAACCTCAAATGTTGGTAATGTACCTTTCTGATATGAGAATATATCAAGATACCATCTAGAAACATCATCAGTTTCATAAAGGTTAGAGGTGCATAAATTTACCTAAATGGTAGCATTGTGAACTCATAGTGTCCATATCTAGTCTTAAAGGTTGTTTTCTGAGTGTCCTGATGAATTCTCAGTTGATCATATTCTAATATCAGGTCAATTTTTGAGAAGATAGTGGCATGTTTTAATTGATCAAAGAGATCATCAATTCTTGGTAATGGATACCTATTATTTATGGTCACCTTATTCAAAATCCTATAGTCAATGCATAATATTAAGGAACCATCCTTCATTTTAACAAACAACACTAGAGCACCCCAGGGTGACACACTAGGCTTAATCAAACATTTCTCCAACAAATCTTGGAGTTGCACCTTAGCTCTTGCAAATTTATAGGAGTCATTCTATAAGGTATC
The DNA here is from genome assembly GCA_028583015.1 of Wollemia nobilis. NCBI lineage: Eukaryota > Viridiplantae > Streptophyta > Pinopsida > Araucariales > Araucariaceae > Wollemia > Wollemia nobilis. The sequence continues at coordinate 14,317,560 of JAQPPZ010001195.1, forward strand.
CTAGCAATAGGTTTAGCTCCAAGTAATAATTCAATAGTGAAATCAAATTCACATCAAGGTGGAAGGCCTGGGAGATATTTTAAAGCACATCCCTAAATTCATGCAAAATTAGATGTTTCTTATCCAGGTGTTGTAGGTGAGTTGGAGAGGATAGGGCAATCCTCCAAGGGAGGTCCCAAGTTCAAATATCCACCCTACCAAAAAGTTGAATTGGGTATCCAAAATCCAATTGATAATGTTGGTGCGAGCAGGGTCGGGTGTGACTCCCGGGTGACTTTGATGGTGTAGAACCCCATGTTTGTGGTCTCTCAGACCAAGGCGGCCTCGCAAGAGGTTTTTCGCTTAAAAAAAAAATTAGATGTTTCTTAAACATTTTTGCATCTCCATTACTTCCTTTTCATTTATCTTAACCCCATACAACATTCCACCTCTTTTGATTACCTTCTTGAGTTGCATAGCTGATAATAAATATGATCAAAAAGATCCTTGTTTGCTTTGAACCCTTAATATTTTCGTATCCTTATAATTATAATCCATCTATATTTCTTGAAAATTGATTAGGGCTCCATGGTATTTTAGCCAATCCATAAGTAAGATAATATCAAAAGTATGTACCGATGCTACATATAAATGCCAAATAGTTGATTTATTAGGTAAGGAGATCTCGGTAGTGGGTAAGCATTAATTCACTAAGTAAGTCTACCTAGAACCATACTCAACTTTCCACCCTTGTGCAAAAATCAAGATTTTTAGGCATATCCTCAATAATGCTAGTGGAAATGAAACTACTTGTGTCTCCATAATCAATTAAAATATTTATATTTCTATTGAACAACTTACCATTTAACATGGAATTTGCCTGACCATCCAAATTCTAACTTCTTATGGCTCCATAGATTTCATGAGGTTGTTCCTCTGCTCTACTACTTGACTCTGGCTATTAAGTATAATTTTTTACATAATGAGAACCCTCACAAATGAAACAACCTATTTTGGGTGCATGAAACTGCTCCTATATCATTTCCCTTATATCCTCCTTCTAAGCTGAATCATTCTACTTTTAAGGTTGGGGTTTTGGGCTATCCTTTCTCTTAAAGTTCTTATAATTTTTTCTTATTTCCATTGTTCCTATTTCTCAACTTTGGGTTTCCTTTCCTTTTCTTATTTTTTTCTCTATCCCATTTTTCAAACCCAACACTCTTCCTATTCCTAAGTGCCTATATCTCTCCTTCAATCAACACTCCATAGTTGAAGAAGGTATTCTTGGTGTGCTAATTTATCTCTTCCTATTGATCCAAATCATATGCTTTCTATACATTTTTGGGCTTAAGCAAATTAATCACTATTTGAATCTTAGGATCCACTCCCAAGATTAACTTTGGCACCTTCAATTATTACTTGGTCTCATATTCAGGAATATATTTCAAAATGTTGATGTATTTTTGATAATATCCCTCCACAGGTAGGGTTTTTTGTTGGAGCATAGAGAATTTCTTAAATTTCTCTACTTAAAATTGATCCCTTAGGAATATTTTATTAAATACCCTTACAAAAATATCCCATTTTAGGTCTACCACTTTTATTCTTCTACCCACCTTGAATGTATTCCACAATTCCAAGGCTGCATCTTCGAGATGAAGGGTTTCCTAGATATTTTAGATTTTTGGTGAGTAATTCTACATGGAAAAACAAGTTTCCAACTGATTCAGCCAAGATTCCACTACATCACCCCCTTCTCTTCCATTAAATTTGGGTATCTTAATATTATTTAAGTCCTTGAAAAGCTCAACCTCAATCCAAGCTTTACCTTCATGGACTCCTCTAACTAGATTCTCTTCCTATCTACTTTCTAAATTCTTGGTGTTGGATTCCCTATGAGCAAGTGTTTCCAATATTTTTTGTTGTTTCTCCATCTGCTTTTGAAGCAACTTAACCACTGAAATAAGGTTTTCCACCCTCTTACTGGAGTCCACTATTCTTCCAAATTTCTTCTAGATATGAGCTATAACTTTCTCCTATGTACTTGACCCTAACTTCTTGAAAGATCCTCCTCTCAAAATAGGTGTTATATCCTATGCACAAAAAGGATTTGGATAAGTTACATTTTCTCCAAAATTATACTTTCTAAGATTAGTTAATTTCATCTCCCCATGAACTAACTAATACCATTACCACTCACCTGATAATTATCATGGTCACACTTGCCTACTCATAAGGTGCCATATTCCATCTAGATGAAAGAGTTGGATAGGTTAACTGTAGATGCAAAAATGAAACACCAAATATAACAGATAAATAAAACCAAAAGATAATATTTCACAAAAGAGATAATTTTATTGATATAGAGGGAGCCTCAAATCTCCAATGTTACAATAAAGAATTTGATTTCTTTTGATACAAAATATTACAATACTAGGGTTCTCCGAAACCCTAGTGAACAGTGTTGGTGGTATCTTCAAACTTGCATTTGATCCCAACAGAGGTGAATGAGATTCATGCTATCCAATACTATGCCACTCCAACTTAAGCAGCTACACAATGTAGGTGTAATATCTCCAGATCTACACACAAAATATAGCAAACAAATTAGTAGCAACTGTGAGGACTCCATAGTGTGAGATCCTCAAGAATTAATACAAACCCTAGCTATGCAATATAAAGAAAGTGAGAAGAATATAAAAATACATGAAATGAATTAAATCAATGTTGGATTTACCTTGTTCACTTATTATTCTCTGATTTGTAGTAACTGTTGCAGGAAAATGGTGTGGTGATGCCCTAGCGATACCCGAGAGTTAGTAGGGCTACAAAAATCTGGTCTGAAATACCCATTGGTGCTCAATGATATTAAATAATGATCATGGGCACTCGGGGATGGTATAAATCACCCAATAATGCTTGGGAATAGTAGGCAGGTGTTCATCATTTGCGGATGGGTGCTCAGGAGTAGCAGAGAGGCATTCAGGGGTTGAAGCAAAGTCTACAGAAGCATATCTTCTTTAGACAAGGGCTATGGAAATGAATGTGGTGATAGATGTAAGGGCTAGGGTAAGTGAAAGTGAAGGTGAGGATGCGGGGGACTCCAAAAAACTTAGGCTTTCAGGTTGCTTAGAAAACTTAGAGAAAAACTTCAAGGTTAAGTTATCGAAATGACTCCTATTTATAATCTCTCCTAGGGAAAATTAGGGTTTCAATGACACCATTTGTGCGGTCAAGATTAAAATGTGATAGAGGGTGGAGATTAAATCTGGGTATATAGCATGGACTACGACAAATGAATGGCTAGAATTAGACCAAGATGGATGGTTGAGATTAATTTACACATATATACACATTTATTAAATATATAAAAATATAATGTAAAATATTAATATTTAAATATATATTAATTAAATATATATAATTTATGTAAATAATGGGTAAAAATAGTGGGAATACCTAGATGAGTGACAAATGACTAGGATTTGGTGTCTACAGATGCCCCTTTTTGTACTGCATTGCGTGAAACACAATGCAATGCGAAAACACAAGACACATGTTTTGGCCTGATGTAGAAGCATATTTTTTGAGATGTGGGCATGAGCTTGGAGATAATTTTTATTTTTATTTTTTTAGCTTACCCCCTTAATTGGTAAATGAGTTTACAGATGAATCTCATGAGCCAATTAAAAAATGAGTGCAAATGGTTGTATTGATGAATGGTGTAATGGTGGATGATATGAATGATGTAAAATGATTCCGTTTTTACCCCAACAAAGAAAAGAGGTTTTTTCCAAGCGTTGATGCCATGATCATGTGAGATGTATCCCATTGTGGGAAAATCAAAGTCAAATGTGGTTACCCCAAGTTTGGGGTGATTCCATGCTGTTGAATAAATGTGCCATATGCAGGTATGCAAATGAAAAAAGAAAAGAAAATTAGTCTATCCTTAGGGCCACTCATGATTGCAGCAATTCCTACATGGAATACCTAAATGGTTGCTCAATCACTTTACCCAACTTGCATCCTTGGAGACTGGTGTAATTGTAAAGGAGATGATGAAAAGTTATGATTTTTTCTATGTTTCAAGCCCCACGAACAAGGCCATCAATGATAAATTTTGAGAAAATTGGTCTTGGCATAGTCTCACTCTAAAGGTGAGGTACCAAAATTGATTTTGTTTTTAAATAATGAGATATTGATTGATGAATATGACCAAGTGTCCTTATGGTGATTTATTCATCTTACCGAATTGCATGGATGCAAATCATTGCAATAACCAAGGAGATAGAATAGACCACTAGATAGAATGGATGGATGGAAATGATGTTGGCATGAAGATGTGATGATGATAAATGTATTAATAAATGCAATATGGAGTGATTTTGTGGAGGTAAGCTACATTTTTTAATATATGGATGCAAGTGATTGAGTCTATTTTTGCCCCAATAGATGAAATGGGTTTTTGATGTGTACAATTGATTTTGTTTTTGCCCTAACAGATGAAGGGGTTTTTGATAGTGGGAAAATGCAATGACTGTGTCTATTTTTTCCCTAACAGACAAAGGGGTTTTGAAAATACAAGTGTTCTTATGGTTATTTATCCATCCTATTAGATTGCATGGATAACCAATCATTGCAACTGCTGGGTTTATAGGATAACCCACTAAATATAATGTTCACTTGTACTCATGAATGTTGAATGAAGGTGTAATGATGAATGAAATTGGTGATGTTGAATGTAAAGAATGATTTTGTTGTTTCCCCAATAGATGAGGGGGTTTTTGAAATGGGTAAAATGTGATAACTATATATGTTTTTCCCTAACATATGAAGGGGTTTTTGAAATGGGAAAAATAGGATGACTGTGTTTGATTTTTCCCTAATAGATGAAGGGGTTTTTGAAATGGGGAAATGTGATGATTGTGTCTATTTTTACCCTAATAGATGAAGGGATTTTTGAAATGGATAAAATACGATGAATGTGTCTATTTTTGCCCTAACAGATGAAGGGGTTTTTGAAATGGGGAAAATGCAATGACTATGTCTATTTTTTCCTTAATAAATGAAGGAGTTTTTGAAATGAGCAAAATACAATGAATGTGTCTATTTTTTCCTAATAGATGAAGGGATTTTTGACAAGGAATGAATGCAAGGCAAAGGATGCAACCTTTGACAAAAGGACATAACCTTTTGAACCTAGAAATTGACTACTTGATGAAGTGATGTGATTGTGTGATTGAGTTGTTTGTTGAATTGGTGGGGAAGGTGTGATACCTTGAGCATCCCCAAGTTGTGCTGCTTGTTTGTTTTATTGGGGGGAAGGTGTGATACCTTGAGAAACCCCAAGATGTATTCTTGTTTGATTGATGTGGGGGAAGGTGTGATACCTTGAACGCCCCCAATTTGTAATTTTGTTTGAACTTTCTTGTGATCTTTGCATATGCAAATTATATATGTATATACATGGATTTTATTTTTGTGTTATGTTTTTATGTGAATGCTTGTTTTGGATGCATGTGTATATGGATTATTAATACATATGATAATGTGTCATGGATGTAAATGAACTAATGCTCTAATTATCATTTATAGTTTAAATTTTGTTTATCCATGTTTAGCATTGTTGTTTAATCAGGGGCACCAAAGTGGTGGCATGTGAAATGGGAGACTTATGAAATGGCATGGAAGTTGACATGGAAGAATATATGGATGTTGATATGGAAGAAGATATGGATGTTGATATGGAAAATTGACTATTTTGCAAAGACTTAGACATACTAGTGGCATCAAACAAAATCACTAAAACTGCCTAATTCCTTTAGGACCAAATTTGTGTGCAGTGAATTCATTTACCGAATCAATAGCATGGTAATGACTTGAGGTAATCAAGAACTAATGTGTGTGCAAGTGAGTTCATGAACTCATATTGATTAAATTAAGTGTGACCTATTATGGGTGAAACCAAGAAGCTATCTTGTTTGTATTTATGATCAGAGATCTCTTTGAAAGATATGTGTCACCACGCATGAGCATACTCCACTACCAGTGAAGCATCTATAGCATTGGTGGAGGCTAACTCCATAGTCCAAGGATTTTATCTCTTAGGTTTTAGGGATGATTACTTAACTGTTTGACTAGAAATAGAGTACAATCCTTACAACCCAATGATCAGTGGTGTGTGATGAAATATTTAGAGCTTTGGGGAATTATATTTTCAACCTAAGTGTGATGAGAATTGTACCCTAGCCTTACTAATCTATCTTTTGAATTTGGAAGAAACTATGATAGTGGTGAAAGTCACTATTTTTGTGGACTATGTTGCATGATGGGACTAGTAAGGAATGCCATTTTCACTTCGAGTTTCAAACCAAGTATGGTGTTATCCATTTTTGACACAATATATTTTTAAAATGTGGAATTGTGTTTGGTTCAAGATTTTTTTTGAGTCAATTACCAAAACTCAATATTTTCTTAGTGAAAATTGTGTCTTGGTCCTAAAGAAAACTTGAAATGTATTTTGGAGGTTGCTTAAAATACTAGGAGTGGCTGAGTGACCAAAAAAACTTAGGCATTATGGATATATGGAGGCAAATGACACTTTGGTTTTATGAAATGATGTGGATGATGTTGTGGAAGTGTCCATGATTAAGGCAACATGACTTTATTGGAGCAATTAATATCTGAACTAAATAAATTATCCTTATTATGAAATGTGAAATATGAATGTGAATGCAATGTATGAAATGCAATGTTGTGAAATGAAATGTGTGCAAATAAAATATGTGAAATGAAATACAATGTTTTTGTGTATTAGTGACACACACACACACACACACACACACACACACACACACACACATATATATATATATATATATATATATATGAATCTCATTAAGCATGGAACACTTTCAAGTGTATGATATTTTGTAGCTCGGGCTCTTTTACTCCCCCTAACCTAGTAAGCTGATGTGCTCCTTGAATCTTGTGAACTCAGATAGTAGTAAGCAACATGTATAGATGTAAATGAATTTGAGTTGATGTATGACCAAATGTGTTAAGTACCTTTGGAGACTTTGGAAATTGAAATATAACTGAAGGGATTAAATACCTTTGGAGCTTTTTTGAAATTGAGATGTGACCAAAGGGATTAAGTTCCTTTGGATATTTTTTGGAAATGAAATGTGACCAAAGGGATTAAGTACCTTTGGAGATTTTTGGAATTGATATTTGATCAAAAGGATTAAGTACCTTTGGATATTTTTGAAATATTAGATGTGACCAAAGGGATTAAGTACCTTTGGAGCTTTTCGAAATTTGGTGATGTGACCAAAGGGATTAAGTACCTTTGGAGCTTTTTAAAAATTTAGATGTGACCAAAGGGATTAAGTACCTTTGGATATTTTTGAAATTGAAATGTGACCAAAGGGATTTGGCACCTTTGGTCCTTTTTGAAATTGAAATGTGACCAAAGGGATTTGGCACCTTTGGTCCTTTTTGAAATTGAAATGTGACCAAAGGGATTAAGTGAATTTGGAGCTTTTTGAAATTGAGATGTGACCAAAGGGATTTGGTACCTTTGGAGTTTTTTTTTGTGAGGAATGTGCGATGCCTTAAGCATCCTCAATTTGCTTGATGATTGAGTGTGTGAGTGACTAGGAAGATGTGATATTCTTATAATCCTTAATATGCTTAATGATTGAATTGAGACCAATATCCTGATCAGATGGGTTGGAAAAACCATTTGTGTAAAAGACTTCCAAATCAATAAGATCTTGGATAATGTCTTTAAATGTATAACAATGGTTGATGTCATGGCCCACTTGTTGATGATAAGGACAATACAAGTACTTTTTGTAACTATTTCCATGTGGCTTGTTAATATCGCTTGATTTAATTTCTAGAAGTACAATCTCTTATGCTTCATAAAGTCTTCAAAAAATGGTTGAATAAGATTCTAAAAGTACTGTGTAGTTTCGATGGGTCTTTGTAGGATGCTTGATGCATTTATCTGATTATGTTGGATGTTGAATTTGTGGTACAAGTATCATAACCTGAGATGTGGATTGTGGAACTGGATTTTGCAACTGCTATGATTGTTGAGATGGATGATGATGAAATTGATGACTCAACTGTAACTCAATGTTAGTGAGTCGAGTTAAAATTTATTGTAAAATTTTAGTGTGTTGACAATCTGATTGTAAGCCTTAGTTTGCTTGTTGAGTGTATGTGGTGGATGGATTGATGAATGGATGAGATTGAGTGTGTTGTTGGAGATGTGATGATTTTGGGGGCATGGAGTGAAATTGATGATGATGAGGTTGGTGAAAAATTATTGTGAATGAAGAAAATGAGATGATGTGTGAGGACTATGGATGGGTTGGCCTATGGGAATAGAATGAGTATGGGTGGATGGAGGTGTAGGGATGGAAATCACCGAAGATTGTAGTGTCCATGATTAACTTTGTGTGATGAATGTGGGATGAGTGGAAATTGGTTGAGGCCTAAGGTTCACTTGAGCTTGTTGTTGAGCAGTTTGCTACTTCTTAAGAAATTTGTTTAAATGTTCCCATACTTCATTAATTTCCACATCATCATTGGAAGGTATGGATGAAGATGGCATAGATGAGGTGGATGGGGTACAAGTGGCAATGGTAATTGCAACTTGATTGGATGAAGTGGGCACTTATAAAGAAACATTGACTTGTGATTCATACAAGGGGTTGGTATAGGTGGATATAAATGAAGTGCCAGGACCACATGATGGTTGGGGAATGGAGAAATGGAATGAAGGTGCAACTGATGCCTCAAAGAGAGGGTTAGTGTACACCTAGGTGAAGTTGGATGGCTGGGAAGGACCATTCCTACTGTAAAGAAGGATCTTAGTCCAAGATATTATGGATGGGCTGCAAGACATAATTAGCCAATTTGTAGAAAGCCTCTACTTTGGCCATGTCTATGTGGGTAATGTTGTGGTCAATTATGGGTGAAGATGATTCAATTTGTGGAAGATATGTGGAGGTGTATCTGTGTAGGACATCATTAATATACATAGTGCATAATAGGCTTGCATATAAATATGTGCAATTTGTCTAAACCACATTGATGGGATTTACCACAAAAGTGGTAGAAAATGAAGATGAACAGTCCATATATGTATTGTTTTAGTTTAATACTTTATTTTTATTTATTGTTAAGACCATAAGCTACTAAACCAAGATAAATATTATGTAATAAGGTGAAATGCATAATTGGAACTTCATAAGAATTAAAATAAACAATCAATGCTAAGTTTGTTCAACACATGTGTCTTACCTCATTCATTGATTATCTCGTTTTAGTGTGAATTCATTTTTTTTAGATTTTGATTTCATGTGTTTCAATGTGCAAATTTGAGTTAGAAATGGGTGAAGACTAAGGCTAGGCTAGGGCAACGAGATTATTTTTGTTGATTAAATATAGAAAGTTTGCTTGGGGTAATCTAAGGTATCTAGGGTAGATATTGGTGGATGGAGATGAAAGCCACCATCACCATATCTCAAGCAGTGATTGGTGATGAAATCCAACCACTACTATTTAACATGAAATGTTGTGTGTGAAAAGTTCCTTTTAAAGGTTATGTTTTTTATGGTGCACATACAATATTAAAAACAACTGATTTCACTAGTCTAAATTAGAAGCCAACATTAAGAGTATCAATTTATCCAAAGGATGTGAAGTACACCACTTAAATCCCTCTCTAAATAGTGGGAGGTTCGTTCACTCCTCTACCTGGAATCACCCAATATGGGGATAATTTTGACACACTAATGATGTTCCTACTTAGATTAGAAAAAGGAGGAGTTTCTAACCCTATAATGCAGTCTAATTTATGCAATTTAATAATTCACATGCAGCCATAATGCAGGATTTTTCAATTGCAATACACCAGAAAACTAGAAAATTTAAATGGAAAATGGAAATGTGTGAATGAATGCAATGACTAATCTAATACCTAGAATGCAAACTAGAATTATTATTTTTACCAGATTTATTAGTGATGTTCTTTTTAATCTAGAAATATGAAAAAAAAATGTAAAATGCTAGAATACATAAAAACAAAGAGGTTAGGGTTTGATAGTAAACTTACAAAGAAGCCTATGTTTTTGTTTTAACTCTCTGTAAAAAGACTCTGGGTGCTTTTGAAATACCACTGGGTATTTTTGTATGTCTCTCAAGCATCACAAGACATTCACGCACCTTCTACAACTTTCAACAAACATTCAAACCTAGTGAACAGTGTTAGTGGTGTCTTCAAACTTGCTTTTGATCCCAATATAAGTGATTCGGCTTCGTGCTATCCAATACTGGGCCACTCCAGCTTAAGCAGTTGCACAATGTAGGTGTAGTATATCTAGATCTACACACAAAAGATAGAAAACAAGTCAATAGCAACTGTGAGGGCTCCATAGTGTGATATCCTTAGGAATTAATACAAACCCTAGCTATGCAATATAAATAAAGTGAGCAAAATATGAAAATACATGAAATGAAATAAATCAATGTTAGATTTACCTTGTTCACTTGTTGTTCTTTGGTCTATAGTAGCTGTTGCAGGAAAGTGATACGACGATACCCTAGCAATACTTGATGGTTAGTAGAGTTGTAGAACTCTAGTCTGAAACACCTGTAGGTGCTCATCAATAGTAGAGAACACCCGTGGGTGCTCGAGGATGGTGGAAAGCACCCAGTAGTACTTGAGAATAGTAGGTGAGAGTTTAGTAGTAGCATATGGATGCTCGAGAGTATCGAAGAGGCATTCAAGAGTTGAAGCAAATTCTAAAGAAGTAGATCTACTTTAATGAGGGTTATGGTGATGGATGTAATGGTAGATGTAAGTGTAAGGGCAAGCGAAAGTGAAGGCAAGGATGTGAAGGACTCCATAAAACTTAGGATTCCAGGTTGCTTAGAAAAATTAGAGAAAAACTTCAAGGTTAAGTCATCAAATTGACTCCTATTTATAATCTCTCCTAGGGTACATTAGGGTTTCAATGACACCATTTGTATGGTCAAGATTAAAAATGGTAGGAATACCTGGATGAGCAACAAGTGGCTAGTATTTGGTGTCTATAGTGACAATCCTCAATAAGAAGTTGTACTTTCTAAGATTGTTACTCCTTGGTCTAATTAATCAAGATGATGTGCAATACTCAGGTTATCCCAAATCAATTTAAGGTCTCTAAAAGAGTAAGCCTTATTAAAAGTAGAACATCAAGTCAAGGTTCAACCTAGGTTCTTTACATGGAAGCTTTGATTCCTATGACCTAGGCTTTGATACTAATTGTAACAACCCACCAACTTGACCCAAGGGAGAGAGCTAATTTTTTTAAACCAATATTACCTCACAAGACCTAATATATTTCATCAGTATTAAGGAATAACCACATTTTAGTTCATTGTCAATGTAGATGACACTCAAGTGGATAGAAGTGGCCAACTTTCTATAATCATATAGGGTTCACTTTTCTAACTTCACCCTTAGAAAATATACCATCAATGGTCCCCCTACTTTTTCTATACACTCACCTATATAGGATAACATGACCATGACATAGGGATTATCTTATAAGGCCCATAACACTTAAACGGGATGCCTATTCCCTAACCCTACATAAGTATATCTATATAGGATTAATCTAAGATGATGCCTTAGTGGTTAGTTAGCTTCACCTCACTATGAGCTAACTAAGACCATTACCGCTCACCTAATAATGATCATGGTCATGCTTACCTTATCATAAGGTACCACCACTTTACTACCTTGTAAATGATCTAATGGATTATCCTATACCAATACACCATTAGATTTATAAGCCTCATTGCTAGGAATATGTGTAAGCCTCATCACTAGGACTACCCAAGCCTCACTACTTTGGGCCACCCAAGTATCACTACTTAGGTTGTACCATTTACAAATACCTAGTTATTACCTCACCGTAACTCAACTAGGATTGGATACATCTAGACTCAAGGGATTCCTAATATGGTTCTATTATCATGCCCAAAATAACCCCCTCCTTACCCAAGGGTACCAAAATTCATAATTATTTCTCAAAGGAATTAAAGTGCTACATTAAATTATAATTAAAATCAACATAACACATTGCTAAAGACTAGGAATTAAAGAAAATACCTCTTCAAAACATAACATTAGAATTTAGCATTTCCTTTATTTACAATGAAAGGATGAAATCAACATCTAAAAAAATCATAACCATAATCCATCAATTAGATTTTATCATTTCCTTCAATAACACATCCTTTCCATTTTACAAATAACTAACTATTTCCAAGAACTTAACATAAAAGAATAACATTATTTAATATTTCATTCTTGAACAAATCTCAAAATAATATAACAAGAATATTTTTGAAACATCCTTTTTTTCATTAAAATATTAACATAACATAATTTCCAAGTATTTCTCATCTTCAATAATATTATTACATATCAACATAAATGATCCTTAATTTCATCTTCTCTTTCAAGGTCTTCCTCTTGATAGATATTTTTCCATTAACTTTAAGTAGAAGTTTAGGGATTAGGTCAAATCTTGAATGCATATGCAAGCCTAACATCCACTATGCAATAAAACAAACCACAAAGCAATATCATACAATATGCAAAGCAATACCATGCAAAAACATTGAGATAATACCATACTTATATCGAATATGGATTCCTTAGCTACTCAAGCCTCATCCATCTCTTAGAAAGAATATTATTTAATCCAAATATTAACTTTCCTTTTTCTATCATTCAATTACATTGTTCCTTTTATAATTTATTCCAATACTTATATCTTGGAACTACCTTTATAATAAACCCCTTAGAAAAAAATATTCTTTTAATTAATATTGAATAATAACAACCCATTTTTAATCAATATTATTGAAGTATTTTAAAAATAATTAGTAATTCCTTTCTTATGATTAAAATACTACTATATAATAATATAGCCACATTATTTACTCAACACTAATAAAGGTAAAAGTCTTTAACATTATAAAATATATATTGAAGCTTAAATCTTCAATAATAATTAATATTTCCATCCTTTTGATAATACAATAATTTATTATTTACCTAACTAAAAAGTTGGATTTGCACCCAAATTGATTAACACCAAGCATAGCCAAAGGTTCCACCCTATGAATTTTCTAGTTCTACATAGAGAATGACATGACCTTGGATGTCAAAATTGAACTGCAAAACTAAAAAAGAAAAACATGAGTTCGGCACTCAAAGGAGCTATTGGAGATAATAGTGTATCTAAACAAAATTTTATGATGGTTTTGGACTGATCTAAGATTTAAAACGCTTAGGGACTGATAATTCAAAAGCCTAAGTTCTTTTCAAACCATAACTACACAAATTCTCACTACAAAAACCTAAAATTTCCATTGAAACATGCTCTACCTTGAGTCCCACAACTATGACATTAACAAATATCTCATTTCTAGCCCCAAGGGTTAAGTGGATTGGTAAGTGCTAGTATGTATGGACACTTACTGAGAAGAGACCTGGGTTCAAACCTTGGTGGTGCTAGTTTGCAAAGATAGTAGTCTATTATGAATCCTCTGAGTGCACGCCAGATCAACGACGACGATACGAACCTTGAGCTACCGACAATCCCCATCTCACACCGGGTCAAAAATTAACGAGACAAATAGGTTTGGTGGTTGCAGTCCCTATGGTTTGAACCCTGCATTGGCTAGTTACTAAAAATAGTGGTTGTTACCAACTCTCCTATGTAACCAAAAAAAAAATACCTCATTTCTTACCAAAACATAATGGAAGACTAGCATTGTATAACATATGCAAAAAGGTGGAAGAATCACAAAAATATAGAGTATTTTTCTAATTTTAAAATAACACCAACCATCATATTTAAACTATTATCCTGTATGAACATAACATAATACAACATTGTAGCAGTGAAACATCTATTAACTCATGCACTGCTATTCACATAACTGAATATAATCATTAATTTATTGCTTATTGAACATTAAGGAGTATGCAATAGTGATCTAGAATACACACATTATAGATGTGTTTTTATACATGAGATATATTAATACATAAAATAAATCACAAGTTAATATATGCTCACTAATACTTTAGGTTTAAAGTAAAAACATATTTTTATTGGAATAAAATATATATAACATGGGTGTATGTTTACAAAAACAACAATACCACATAATATTCAACATTCAGGTACACATACATTTTTAAACACACAACAATAATTGTACCAAGCATAATAACACATGCACAAATATTTAATAGAATATATACATTGGCTCACACAACCATTTTATGTTGGAAGAAACCAATATCCACACTTAAAATGGCGATGCTTAGTTGGACTGGATGATAAAATATGAGGTAAAAATGAGAAGCATACATGGAAATATCTCAAGCTCTAAAATTACCAACCTGGTGGCCTATGCACTTGCTCTATGAAAGCACTCATGAAAAAGCTCCACAAATCACAATTCCTTCTCCTTTCCTTCCAAATATATTTCCTCATTAATGATGCAAATAACTTGGCAACCAAATATTCAAATAATTCCTAGAGGAAGCAGAAGATCAAATGGTCAAGAGAGAGTAGTCTTGGTTCCTTCCATGCAACCTACAACTCCACCTCTTTTGCCAAAGAATTCTAATATTCTATTACAAAAAAGTAATGTTTATGTTAAGATAATTTCCTTTTATTCCTTTAATTCCCACTTTTTTCATTTCCACTTTCCAGCCTTTATAAATATTAATTAAAATTTCTTTACAAAGGTTTTCTATTAAATTTAATATTAGCTTACTAATATCAAAAGGCAACAATTAAATCATTCACTTAAAACATTATTTTTTAATGCTAGTGTTATTTACTAACATTAGTATAATAAAATTAATATAATTACTCACCTAATTAATTTAATTAATATTGATTGTTAGTATTAACCATTAACATCGATATTTATTATTTTAGGTATTAATAATAACAACATTATTATTAATACATAACTTGATAAAATTATTAACCAAACAATTTTCCATGCTTCAAACACATGCAACAATACAAGGGTTCTTGTAAATCAAAATATGTGCAAACAATATTTTTCCTTAAGTAGGAGGCTTTACAATAACTACAAGAAATGATCCCCTAAGTAGAGTAAGGGATTTTTTGCTTCTATAACAACCTCCTTGCTCGATGATGTATTCTAAATTAAACATATGTAAATGCATCTACATGACGTTTATTATCCTTGAGATGTCGATGAGAATTCATCCATCATTTCCTTTTACTCTCACCTCTGGTGGTTGTCCCATACCAATCCACTCATGAGAGTACCTAGTCCTACAACCACAAATTCATCAATAGTACCATATTGTAAAAATAGCCTAATCCAAAATTAGAAAGCATAAAGTACAACTATCAACTCATCTTGATAGAACAAAATTGAATCATGCATTTGATATCCACACATCAATACACAATTCAATCAACAAGGGAAAGTCCTACCAGGGTGGGCCATTACAATTGTTACTTGTTGTTCCATGAGATAGGTCTAGATCCTAGATGAAACACATATCCATATGTTGACTCTTATCATCTATAGATCCAACATAATCTAATTTTATGCATTATTGTAATTTTGTTTATCATTTTTCTTATCATCTAGGCCATATTCCATCATACCATGGATATAATACAAAATCCTATTTGCTACCTTCCAATGAATCTCCTTAATTTCCTACATAATCCTTGAAATATAACTCATAACAAAGTTGATATTAGGTCTAATATTTGTCAAGTATATGGTTTTCCCAATAAGCTAAAAATAAATAGTACCAAATACCTATGGTGAATTATCATATCAAGATAGTTGTAAACCTTACTTCATTGGTGTTGCCTTTGGTTTAAAGTATATCAATTAGTAATTTCAAAGTAAATTATTGGAATATTTCATATCTGAGGCCACAATGTGTTTCTCTCTTTGCCATACCTCCAAGCCAAGACAATAGTGTAGAAGTCCTAGATCTATTATTTTAAGTAACTTTTTCAAATAATTCTTCACAACATTTACCAAGTCATCTTAACTTCCAATGATGACAAGATCAACATATTTTGTTAGAGGGACTTCTAGTGAAACTATGATGCTATAGGTGATCATCAATTTTTATGTACCAGGCTTTGGGAGCTTTCTTCAACCCATACAATAGCTTGATCAATTTTTATACCTTTTAATGTTTTCCATTGATAACAAAGCCTTTAGGTTGTGTCATGTAAATTTATTCTTTTATATTAACATTAAGGAAGGAACTATTTACATCCACTTGATAAAGTTTCCAACTAAACTATGTTGCTAGTGCATGCATTACATGGATGGTTTTAATATTCACTATAAGGGAAAATATCTCTTCATAAACAATTCCTTCCTTATATGCATAGCCCTTTTGAATGAGCTATAACTTATATTTTTCAATATATACATTTACATTATACTTCATTTTTAATACTCACTTGTAGTCAATGGCCTTATTTCCATTTGGTAGATCAAAAAGATCCTATATGTTGTTTTTCATCAAAGAATCATACTCTACATCCATAGTTTCCTTCCACTATGGAAAACTATATGGATCCTTCACTAATTTTGGTTTTGAATTCTCTATCATGAAAGTAATCAATTCAAGTTTTACTTCTTGATATGTACTACTATGAGTACATGGTTGTGTGGAAGTGATGTTTGGAGGTGCATCAATTTTAGCATCTCTAATGGAACTAGTAAGCCATTTTAAAGTTTTTATTCATTGTGATCAAGTTGTAGGTACAATAAATTTGTATTCATAAAAAAAATATAGAAAGTTTTAATGAATTTTCTTATCTAACTCCATATCATAATTTATGATCACAACAAGAGATGTAGAACCTTTAGACTCAAAATTATTAGTATTTGAGTTAGTTTCAAATTTCTAATCAAACACCATATATTTACTTATATGAAATTTCTTGGTGTTTATATATCTTAGTCAATAAGCATTTAACTCATCATCATACCCAAAAAATATATATATCGTAG
Source organism: Wollemia nobilis (assembly GCA_028583015.1). Taxonomy (NCBI): domain Eukaryota; kingdom Viridiplantae; phylum Streptophyta; class Pinopsida; order Araucariales; family Araucariaceae; genus Wollemia; species Wollemia nobilis. The sequence continues at coordinate 14,334,666 of JAQPPZ010001195.1, forward strand.
GGTCTTTGCATCCAAATTGGCCCTCTATCACTTTGGCACATGCATGTGCACCTTACTTCTGAAGACTCTAAGATGTGTAATTGAATATTTATTGCTAGACCAAGCTTCTTTAGGTATAACTCCTTGTAATTATTCTATGGGTTGTCTATTTAAATTATAAATGGTAGTGGAAAAAAAATTAACCCAATACTGCTACTCCATATTTGCTCTAATGAGCATGTACTGAACCATTTCCATAATGGAATAGTTTTTCCTTTTGAAAATTCCATTCTATTGTGGAATTGTATGCTATAGTGAGTTTTTTCTTGATCCCATTCTATGTGAGAAGCATAAAAAATCATTGTATATATATTCTCCCTTGATATGATCATATTACTTGAATAGAATACCCAATTTTTATTTTTACACACTTCTTGAAGTGCTAGACTTGAGCATGTATGACTTTAGTTTTAATAAATACACCCATATCTTCTATAAGTAGTCATCCATAAATAAATAAAAGTACTTGCATACACCAAAAATGGATGACATGGATCCACAAAGATCAATGTATATCACATCCAACTATCCTATGGCTCTATGAGTGCTCAACTCAAAAGGTACTTGATGTTGCTTCCCTACTAAACAACACAATCATATTGGAAATGTTGGTAAAATGCTAGGGAAACCTAACACCATTTGATGTTTACTCAACTAGAATAAGTGTTATGAACTTAGATGATCATATTTCCTATACCAAATGGAGGTACCATCTATAATTTCTATTGACATTGCAATATTAGGAGATAATATGAGTTCAAGTGCAGAAAAGCCATTCTTGTAGGAAATTATTGCCATAATTTTGACATGTTTCATGATAAAACATTTCTTTTTGCCCTCAATAACTTAGAAGAAATATGGTAGAGCTCTAGGTATGATGGGTACTAAGAGATTATCATCTACAATTTATCACATGGTATTCAATATGGCTTTCAACTCTACAACTCTATGAAGAAATGCCTCAATGTTTTCTCCATCTTGGATGTTCAATTTGTGAAATTGAGACTAAAGGTGAAGTATTGTTGAATTATTCATCCCTTCATATATGGTAGAAAGTCACATGTATTCTTGGATGTATGTGCTTCAAAATAATATGGCTAAATAATATATGATATGTCAAGGGTGATGATTATCAGTGCTTTAGCATCTACATCATTAATTTTTTGGTGTTCATATTCATCCTCTATAGGTCAAGTGACTTTAGTGGTGATAATGTCCCATAGTTTCTCAACTACCAAGATGATTCTAATCTTAGTTTTATAAGGTCTAAAGTATAATACTTTGAGTAGCTATGAATATATAAGAAGAACATTTGGTATGGTCATGGTGAGGGTTCATCATAACTCCCAAATGATCCCTCTTTCAATGTATCACTAGTCTGATATATTAAACCTATTTATATACTTACCCTTCCTAATACTTATTTGTAAGTGGAAGAAGCTAGTTCTCTTTATATACATTATTGCAGTTGAGAGAGAAATTAAATTATGTGACAGAGAATGATATGAGGTACCAAGGTAGTATGGAAAGGTATTCACCCTATCAATAACACCTACTTAAATAGAAATCCTTGTATGTAGGTATAACTTCCCCATTTATTTAAAATTTCTTAATTTAATGGTTTATGTCTAGCAATAGTGATGAATAGGGTATGATTTTGGATGAAAAGTATAAAATTATATCTCCCTTATGATTTAAAGAGTCAATGCTTAGACATCCTTATGGTAGCTTTGTTAGGCTATAGGTGCAGTAACTCAACATAACTTTATCTATTAATGTGAGCATAGGTTACATTGATACCAAACACTACTAGTGTGCCTCAAAAAAATGATTTAAAGGTATTCAAAGCATAAAAAATTTAAAGCAATTTTTAATTTTTTTTTAATGTGTCGATCATAGCCAAAAATGCACTTTTAAAAAATGTTATCACCCCTTTTATTGAAAAATAATTTCAATTTATTTCTAATTTCCAACTCCACTATGTAATGACTCGTGCTTAAAAATAAAAGAGAAAGGGGTTTTCTTCTTGGTCTTTAAAATATGTATTTCAAGCAAAAAAAGTAAATGGGGGAATTGAACTTGAAAGTTGTAACATTTAGTGGGATTTTGGACCTCATTCTATTGTTTGGAGGGTAATTATATTGATAATTTGATGAAAAACATGAGGCTATTGTATAGTGTGATTTTCTATCTTCCTATAAACATGATAGCTATGTTTTTGTCACTAGTGAAAGACAAGGATCAAATAACTACTCCATATACATGCATGCACCCATATCTAGGTGTGGCACTATCCCCTTATCAAGTAGCTATGAGAAAAAGAAAAATCAAGGTCATTGTCATCATGGGAAAATAGGTAGGAATCATAGTTTATGTGATGGCAATAGATCAATGCATTTAATCGAGGATACCAATTACCAAAGGAGTTTACATTGTTAGTCCTAGCCTAGAAAATAAGAAAATTATTGGACACCTCAAATTTAGGATTTGATAGCTTTACCATAGTTTATTGTGTTATGATAACCAATAGGTTCCATATGGCAATCAAGGGGAGCAATATCTAGCCATGTAACATGAAGGAGTACCAAGAAAATACCTCTAATTTTGAGCCAAAGCTCAACTTTATCTCATGACTCCACCATAGGTACCTCATGACCATGGTGGGATACTATGAGGATTAGGATGAGAGACTTCTTGTATATGAGTACATGTCCCATGTATCATTGCATAACCACTTACACAAGGTAGAGAGGATTGGGATCCCTTTGAGTTGTGTATTATGTGCATCAAGATCATATTGGATACTATAATAGGGTGGAATACTTGCACATGTATGCACTATTGCCCATGATTCATCATGACATAAAGTCATACAATATTTTTATTAGATATCATGTGGAATTCCAAGGTGGTAGACTTTGGGTTATCATTTTTGGGTCTTGAAAATGAGGATTCACACCTATAAAAAATGGCAATAGGTACAATGGGGTACATGAACCTTGAGTACTATCAGATGTAATTCCTAACCATGAATGATGACATGTATCGATGATGTTCTTGTAGACCATGTATAGAATATTCCTCTCCTCCATCATGATAATAGTGAATATTTTCCTCAACAAGTTCCTCAAGATCTTCATGGATTTCCATGGTTTCAATGCCAAAGCCCCCATAGTAGTGCTTAGTTTGGACTATATTGCTACCAAATTTATTAGTGTGCAAATAATGGGGGTCAAGTATAGGCTGTAATAGAGTTTATGTACTTTGTGGAAACCTTGGTCAATTGTAATCCCAATCCGATCAAGCTCCCCAAGCTCTTGGACATATTCAATGGGCATAGTAGGCTAAGGTTTGATTTTTAATCTTGCTCTAATACCAATTTTGGGTTAAATAAAAACTATATTTCATTTATATTTTAGGCATATTTAAAATATTTCATTAGAGGTTATACCCATCCAACAATGAAAATCATATTTTAGCATAGTAAGTTATAACTATTTTTAAATATAACCTATTGGTTAGAACCACTTCTAACCTATATGCTAATAATGTAATACCTACCAAAAAGGGCCAACTTATACTTAGATTTATGAATGATCTTTATAGTTTGGTCAAGAATGGATTTAGTATTAGCTACAAATTCAAATAAACTTTTGGCATATATAAACTTGTATTTGATGTCATCCCAAATGGTCTTTACTTGTTCCACTTTTGAGGAATGTTGTAGTTTTGTCACTACTCATTTTTTAGTTCTTTAATTTCTTTTTAGAGCCTAGTGATTCCTTGATATCTTTTTTATTTTACAACCTACACAAGTTAAAAAAATTTCTCTAGCTCTTTCTCTTCTTGTTTATTTTTTTTCTGAGCTAGTTCTATCCTTGGAGAAGTTGTTGTAAGATATTCTCTAGTTGATTTCTCTATAATAATGATTCTTTTATGAATCATTGGATTTTTTATTAATTTAAGAACTTGATTGTCACAATTTATTACAGTAGGATTTGTCTTGATTCCCATATATGACAATATATATTGTATCCATAGTGCTTCACATACTACAACTTTTGCTACATGATATTCTACTTCTGTTGATAAAAATGCTATTGCATGTTGTTTTTACTATACATGGAATTAGGCCTTGATCCTAAATAAAAAAAATACCCTAATGTATATTTTCTATCATATGTAGATCCAACATAATTAGAATCTAAATATACCTAAAGATAAATATTATCATATTTTTTTGTATTTTAGTCCAATTTTTGTAGTGTTGTTGACATATTGTAGTATTCTTTTTATGGATTTCCAATTACTTTATTTGTGTTCTTGCATAAATCTTGAAAGATAATTTATAACAAAAGCAATATTTGGTTTGGTATTTGTTATATATAGTAGACTTATTATTAATTGGTAATAGTTAGTTGCTAAAACTAGAGGTGTTTCATTGTATCTAGATAATCGTAATCCTTGTTCCATAAGTTTATCTTTATATTTTCAATTTTCCATACTATATTTTACAAGTAATGATTTTGCATGTTTTGTATATGTTATCATGATGTCATTTTCATTTTTACAAATTTCCAAACAAAGACAATAATGAAGTAGCCCCAAATATGTCATTTCAAAATCCTTTTCTAAGTCCCTTTTTGTTTGATCTATAAGAATTTTTGAACTTCTTGTAATTACTATATCATCAACATATACTATAAGTATTATTATTTTTAGTCCAACATTTTTGTATAGAGATTTATATATAATGTAATTCTTTTAAAATTATGTTATAATAGGTTATTATTAATTTTTATGTACCATGCTCTCGAACCTTGCTTTGTACCATATAAAAATTTATCCAATTTACAAACCTTTTGTTCCTGTATTTTGATCACAAATCCATTTGGATATGACATACATACCTCTTCTTAAAGATCAGTATTGAGGAATGCACTCTTTACATCCATTTGATGAAGTTTCCATCCAAATTGTGTTGCTAATGCACAAATTGTTCGAATAGTAGTCATTCTTGTTGTTAGTGCAAGATTTTCTTCGTAATCTATTCCTTATATTTGAGTATATCCTTTTGTAACTAATCAAACTTTGTATTTTTCAAGAGAACCATCTGCCTTATATTTTATTTTATATATTCATTTACATCTTACATTTTTTCCTTGTGGTAAATCAACAAGATTCATGTTTTATTTTTTATTAGTGTATCATATTCTAAATCTATAGAAACTTTCCATTTTAGAATTCTTAGTGCATCTTGAGTGGTTGTAGGTTCTGCTACTGTACTCATTAGTCCCATATTTATTCTTGTTAAGCTACGAGTTTGAGGTCTCATACTAGTAAGATCTAACATTTTCTCTAGCTTTGAGTCCTTAAGTGTATCTTTGTACCATATTGGATCTTTCTTTTGAGGTGTTGATATGATTTTTGTATCTTCAACTTGCTTATTATATACTTCTAATTTTGATTCTTCACTTGCATATTTCTCTTCATTAGAAAGACTTAGAACAGGTTGTGTGTCACCTTTTTGGTCTTTAATATCATTTTTGTTTCCTTCATAAAAAATTATACCTCTACTTGTATAATTTTTCTTTGTATTTGTATCAATTATTCTATATATTTTTGAATCGTCATCATAACAAGAAATATCCTACTAATGTATTTATCATCTAGTTTTGTTCTTATTTGATTTGGAATATGTAATGTAACAACCCATCAACTTGACCTAAGGGATATATGTATTTACAAGGATTAAATCATAAATAAGACCCAATATATTTTTAGTAGTATAAGGCATAACCATATTTTGAGTTCATTACCATTGTAGATAACACTCAAGTGGATATGAGTGGACAACATCCCATACTTCTAGGGTTCAATTTTATAAACCTCATCCTTTTATAAAAAACAACATCAATGGTCCCTCCACTTTTCCTATACCCTCACTAGTATAGGACAACTTGACCATAATGTAGGGATTATCCTTTAAGGCCCATAACACTTGAAGGAGGATGCATATTCCCTAACCCTACATAAGTACATCTATGTAGGATTAATCTAGCATAATGCCTTAGTGCTTAGTTATTTGCACCTCTATGATCTATCTAAAGCTATTTTTATTCACCTGGTAATGAATACAATCACTCTTGCCTCACTGTAAGGTGCCACCACTATACTATCTTGTGAATGATCTGATGGATTATCCCATACAAATCCACCATTTAGATTCATATACCTCATTTCTAGGAATATATCCAAGCCTCATCCATATGGACTACCTAGAATCCTCACCACTTTGGGCCACTCGAGCCTCACCATATAGGGTGTATCATTCACAAATACCTAGTTATTGCCTCATCATAACTCCACTAAGAATTAGGATACATCTTGATTCAATTATTTTCTAGTATAGCTCTAGTATCATGTCCAAAAAATCCTTTCCAAACCCAAGAGTCTTAACATATTAAAAGAAATAAACATCTCTCCCAAAATGAAATAAAGTGTTATATTAAATCATAATCACCACCAATGGGTTAATTTGATCAAAGAATGTATTTCTAAAGCATGGTTCTCGATTCTAGTTAATGGAACAACTGCTGGTTACTTTCACAGTCATAGAGGAATTCAGTAGGGGGACCCTATCAGCCCCATGTTATTCATAATTATGGCAGAAGCTTTAGGCAGAACCATAAAAAATGCTTGTAGTTCAAGGCTAATATCGTGAATCAAGGCAACATATCTCACTAGGGTTGTTTCTCACCAAAACTTTGTTGATGATACCCTTATATTGACTAAGGCATCAGTGGTTGAGGCCAAAATAATTAAATACATCCTGCAACTCTACGAGGATGCTGCTAGTCAAAAAGTTAATTTTAGTAAAAACAAGTTATATTTCTTGAACACCTTCATTCAGAGGTAAGGAAGGATTGCAAAAATTTTAGGGTGTGATATAGCAAACCTCCCCACTTTGTATCTTTTTATCCCTCTTTTCATTGGTTCTCCGAGAGATTCAATGTGGGACAGGGTTATTGAAAGAATTCAAAAAAAAATTCTGGATGGAAAGGTCATCTTCTATCTCAAGCAAGAAAGTTGACCCTCACTAAGGCCTCTCTTCAGAGCATTCCAGTCTATTTCCTCTCTGTTTTCAAAGCCCTTGTGAAGGTTTTCCAAAAAATTGAGAAACTCCAAAAAGAAATTTTATGGACTAGATCAGAGGAGAAAAAAGGATACACCTTGTAGGATGGACCAAAGTGTGCAGACCTAGGGAAAATGGGGGCTTAGGTCTGAGGAGAATTGCTCATATAAATTTATCTTTACTAGCTAAGCAGGCATGGCATATCATTTTTGGTGAAGAAATGAATGGACATCTATCATCAAATGAAAGTATCTTCAAAATATAGAATTTCTAAGTGACTCAGTTCCAATCAGAGGTTTTGCTTTTTGGAAAGCAATTCTTAATTGTAAGGAAATCATCAAAAAATGTTTAATATGGGTTTTAGGCAATGGTGAGAGGATAAATTTTTGGAATGACAGGTGGGCTAAGGACAAACCACTGATGCAATATCCTAACTTAGCCCGAATCAGAGATATCATAGAAGAAATCATTGGTAGAAAAGTCTTCGATTATATGGTTGAGGACAGAGGTAGAATTAAGTGGAAACAAATAAGAATTCAGGGATTTCAAGCAGAATCAAATGATATTTGTAATATTCTTGAAAAATAGTTTATCCCCATTAGACCCAAGGAAGATTAAGTGACCTGGGCTCCTACGGAAAATGGGCAGTTCACTATTAAATCAGCTTACAAGCTTCTGCTTGATGATAAGGATTTTGTCCTCCAAAAGGACTTAGTTTGGATAAAAAATTTAATTCCAAAAATTGCAGTCTTTTCATGGTTGGTTATCCAAGGAAGAATTCTAACCATTGATAATATGATGCGTAAAGGTATTTGTATCACTAATCGTTGTTATCTGTGCAGAGCTAATTGAGAGACCATTTATCACATTTTCCTTGAGTGCCCTTTTTCCTTGACTGTCCTAAGTGGGGTTTTTCAAGCCTTTAATATTTCATGGGTTAAAACAACCATCGTACTTGATTTTTTCATCTAGTGGCTTTGCCCCTTTTCAACCCAAAGACTTAGATACATGTGGAAAATTTGTCCCAATCACTATCTTTGGCAAGTGTGGTTAGAAAGGAACCATAGAGTCTTTAATGAGTCTATCCATGATCATCAAACTATCATTGCTAGGATCCTATCCTTTGCCAATGAGAATGTGAACCTTATCCCTTTTGATAGTTGTAAACCTCATCTGTAGGAGACCATGATTGCTCAATATTTAAGCTTAACCTTGTTAGATAGTCTGTGCCTAGGGTAGTCAACCCCAGAGCTAATGTTAAGTGGTCTCCACATCCTACGGGTTAGTTTAAGATTAATTTTGATGCAGAAGCTAAGGAAAATCCTAGTAGAGTAGGCGCTAGTGGCATTGTGCGAGATCATAATGGGAATATGATGCTTGCATTTTACAAATATTTGGGAACAAGGACGAACAACGAAGCTAAAGCTAGAGCTATGTGGAGAGGCTTTCAAATGACTCAAGACTTAGAAGGCAATTTTATCATAGAAGGAGACTCTATGCATGTTATAAATCTCCTCAATAATTGGAAAACACCTCCTTGGAGGATTAAACCAGTTTTTGAAGAGGCTAGGATCCTTTTCCAGGGAAGACAGGACAGAAAACCCAACATGTCTTTCGGGAAGCTAAATTTTTTTTTGATAAGCTAGCCAATTTGGGTGTCAATGGTGATGGAATTTTCAAATGGGAACACGGTGTCCTGAGTGAAGTAGAGGAGCTTATTCAATAAGAATTCCAAGAATGATAGTCGAATTTACCAATGGGGAAGACACTGTAAGTTCGAAGGCTATGAGGATTCCTGTCTCTTTTTTGAATTGGACTCACAATAAAAATTATCTGAGCTATCAGTCTTCATGGATGCTACTTGGAAATACCACAAAGACTAATGGGGATAGTCACATATCATATAACATGGCTCCTAGTCATCTTAGTAATTTGAGGTTGGTTGATAATCACAGGGAAGGAAAGAAATGACAATATAAGACTTCGAACCAAAGCCACGTGGACCACCAGATAGCCATCGCCATAAATCTAGCCAGCAGGTTCACTTCTCCAAGGCTGATTGGCCAAGATAGTATGTGGTACCAAGGCATGTCATATACATAAGAAAGCAATTACAAAATAATTATTAAGAGTAACTGTCAATACAGAGATTGTGGGAGTTTTTTTTAGTACTCTGTTATGTGTGTTTGCAGCTTTTTGTTTCTCCATTGTCTCAAGGAAGGGATCTGTGTCTGTTTATTTTTTGTAATTATGATGCATATGTGTTTTATCGAGGTATACCAAAAATGTTGTATGGGAAGTTTATTTTTGATAATAGGCTATGTGCCTTACCGGATGTAATGGATTTGGCGACATGTAGATTTTACATATATAGGATCCTTAGTAAGGATATGTTCATCAACAACCCTGTGCTAATTTTTGTAAAAGGTTTTGGGTCAACTTATAAAACCTAGTATTAATGCTATAGTATCTTATCTACCAAAAAAATCTAATTTCAACATAACACATTGCTAGTGACTAGGAATTTAAATGCTTTTCAAATCATAGTAATAGCATTTAGCATTTGCTTTATCTATAGTGTAAATAATTAAACAACATCTAAAGTAAATTATAACCATAATCCATGGATTATATTCCATCATTCATGTTGATAACTTATTCTTTCCATTTGTAAATAACCAAACATTCCAAGTATTTTACATAAAAAATAACAACATATAATTGATCATTCTTGAATAAGCCTTGAAATACTATAACAAGTATATTTACAAAACATCCATTTCTTCATAAAAAGCTTTGCATAATTTCAATACAATTACTTTCCAAGTAACTTCTCTTCTTCAATAACATTATTACATATCAATATGAATTATCCTTAGTTTCATCTTCTCTTTCAAGGTCTTCCTCTTGATATCTCTTTTTCCATGAACTTTGATCAAAAGTTTAGGTATCACAACAACTCTTAAGTGCATATGCAATCCTAACATGCACTTTGAAAAAACACATGCAACCATACAACAAGCAATAACATGCAATAATATTGAGAGAATCCCATACTTCTATCAACTATGGATTCCTTAGCTACTCAAGCCTCATCCATCTATATAATTTTATTTCACAATCAAAATATTTTCCATCTATTACTTAATTTTCCAAAATAAACAAATGGAATGTCATTTCTTTAATAATTAATCTATATTTGATAGTGACTAATAAACCATTATCATTAATTTATAGTTTCCTTTTTCTAAAACATAACCAACTAATAATCAATTTTATATAAATATCAACCAGTTTATTCAATTCAAAGCTACAAAGTAAGTATTATTTTTCAAAATTTTAAATAACTCTAGCACCAAAACTTAATAAAAGCATGGTTGATATTTCTTTTTGTCTTAACACATAATGGAAAAGAATTACATCCTAATTATAACTTCAAAGCATAAATTTAAAAGGAAACACAATATTTGCTCACTAGAAAAACAATGTGTGAATGCACATCTATTGCAAAAGAAAAGAAAAGACAACATTCAATGCTAAAGCTTATCTAGTTACCAAGAACACACTACAACCAATAGAGGAGATGTTTCAGTGCTCATTCTACCTACTCAACAAAAAAAGTTCATCAAATTTGAACAAGAATGTTGGCAAAACCTAGAAGACTCGTAAACCAAAGAATATTGGAACAGTCAGAGGCTTGAAATCTACAACAAGGCACTCCTTGAAGGATTCTAATACTAATTTAAAAATGGGTTGGACGAGCAGAACAAATGATGACTTGTCATCCAAGAAACTAGTTTGCTACCCCATATATAGAAGAAGAGGAAACACTAAAGCATCTAACACATACACCAAAGGAAGGTATGAAAAGGCATAAATAATATCAGGCATCTAATAAAAAAGGACTACAAAAGGTAAGACTACTACACTAATACATCCAAACCCAACTATCCTTAACCACAACACCTCTCACTTGGGCCTCACTAACATTGCAAAACTCTATAGAACATCACCATTGGCAACCTTGGAAAAACATCCTTGGTCCACTATTCTAAAAATAACTCAAAAGGTAATAAAAACATAACACTATAAAGGTAGAGCTTCCATTCTAGACCAAACTATTCCCAAGCCCAAGCTAAACAACAACAAAGTGAATATAACCCAAAAGTAAAAGCAACATCAATCATTCAAGCATTAAGCTATAATCATGCAATAACACAACAATAGTTACAATACGAGCATATGTTATTTTCCAGCAACGTTAACGAGAACCAACAAAAGAATTATCTCTTCCCAACAAATTTTGCTCTCCTTCTCAAGTTGTCACCTTGTGAAACCCTCTCTAGCTCAATAATTCTCTGCTAGCTTTCAAGCTTGGCCACAAAGGTATTCAAATAATATTTAGAGAAGCAAGGGAAGTCAACAGTTGAGAGTGGATTTTTTTGCATGCCTTCCCATTATGTAAAAGTGTAACACTTTAAAGATATGTTGCCACATTTCCAACTTTTTCAATTTCCACTATTAAAACATAATCTTTATTCCAATTTAAATGTAAGCCCTTTTTACAAGGTTTATTGTTGCTTCTAATAAATGCTTTAGCATTAATAATTAAATCACCCTACTCATTAATTTTATTGATTCGATTATTATTCTCTTTAATGCTAGTTTCAATTACTAACATTAGGAAAACATAAAAATTAAATTAATTACTCACCTAATTAATTTAATTAATACCGAATGTTAATATTAACCATTAACATTGATATTGAATATCTTTTTAGGTATTAATTATACCAACATTATTATTGTTACCAACCTAATGAAATAATTTACCAAACAATTTCCATGCATAAAAACACATGCATAAATGCATTGAAATATGTACAAAGTAATATTTTTTTCTCAAGTAGGAGGTTTTACGATAACCACAAGGTTATCACCTACCTACTAAGGATGGCTCTTTTTCTTCAATAGCAACTTCCTTGCTTGAATATGTATTTTTAATTAAACATATGCAAATACATCTATATGAGGGTTTTATTTTACCCTTGAGTTGTCGATGAGAATTACATCTATCATTTCCCTTTTTATCTCAAATCTAGTGGTTGTCCCATACCAATCCACTTGTGAGAGTACGTAGTTCCACAACCACAAATTTCATCAACAGTACCATATTCCAAAATTTGTATAATCCAACTTTTAGAAAGCATAAAGTGCAACTATCAACACATCTTGATAAAATAATAAGATAATGCATTTGATATCCACACATCAATACATAAATCAACAAGGAAAAGTATTTCCAGGGTGGGCTATTATATATTCCTCCCTAGGACTAAACATAGTCCCTTGTATTTTCTAAAAATAGAGCATATATTTTATTCAAACGAGAATGGTAATTGCTTCCTCATTTCCTCAACATCTTTCTAAGTTGCACATTTTTTAGAATAATGGTCCCACTAGACCTTACATTGTTCTAGTGTTCACTTTCTCAAGATCTCAAAATAAAACCCTAGAATCCTTATCGGTCACACCTCAATAGCTAAGGGATTTACCATCTACAAGTTTAAAATATTCCAAACATGAAAATGATCAACAACATACTTCCTAACCAAGGATATGTGGAAATTACCATGGATATTTAATAGGTTGGGCAACAAATAAAGCCTATAGGCTAGTGGACTAATCTTATCAATGATTTCAAAAGGCCCAACAAAATGAGGATCCAACTTAGTTGACTTAATGGTACTTTTCATAGGTCTTACCCTCATGAAAACTTTATCTTCCACAAATAATTCTCTTGGTGATATTTTTAGATTAGCATAGCTCTTCTATTAATTGTCTACTTCTTTGAGCCTCTACCTAATTAACCTAAACTACTCCATCTCTTTGATAGTGTCTGGTCTAATAAACACCTAATTTTTTGGATTATCCCAAGATACAGGTCTTCTACACCTTCTTCCATACAAGGCCTCCAAAGAAGCCATCCCAAGTATACATGGTATCCATTATTATATACAAATTCAACTAGATGCAAATAGTCTTCCCACTTAGAATTTTTATCCATGCAATACATGCAAAACATATCTTCAAGAAATTGGTTAACCCTCTCTATTTGCCCATCTATTTTTGGATGGTAAGAAAAATTGATATTCAATTTAGTGCCCAATGCATGATGAATACCTTGCAAAAATTTTGAATTAAATCTAGAATCTCTATCTGATATGATCACCATAGGAAAACCATGTAACCTGATTATTTCATTGGCAAACTTATTTACCACAATCGATGCATCATCCCTAATTTTCCTTAATATAAAATGTGTAACCTTAGTCAACTTGCCTACCACCACAACTATTGCATGATTTTGGTACCTTATTTTGGGTAAACCCAAAATAAAATCCATGGATATAACCTACCACTTATTATTAGGTATATCATGTGGGTATAATTCTCCTGCTGGATGTTGATGTTCTGCCTTTACCTTTTGACATTCCAAACATCTAGTAGTGAAACTACTAATATCCTATTTCATTCCAAACCAATAGAAAGTTTTTTTCATTTTTTCTCTCATCTTTGCACCTCCCATATGAGCATAATATGGAGAACTATGTACCTCCTACATAATCATTCTCCTTAAATCACCAATCTTGGGCATGAAAACCCTATGTTTGAAACATAAATCTCATATTTTATGCTAAAATCCCTATTTTTCTTAGGATTTTTCTCAATTTTAGCTTGGATATCAATGCAATATTGATCCTATGACTGCATTTCCCTAACTTTATCTATCAATTAAATATGAATCTAGGATAATGCTTCTATATACCTTATTCTAATCAAGGCATCAACAACCTTATTTTCCTTCCCTTTAATGTACTCTATACCAAAGTCATATTCGGCTAGGAAACCAATCCACAATTTTTTCCTTCAATTTAGCATTGGTTAGGTAAATATATATCTTAGGCTTTAGTGATTCATCCTTGGATCAAAAGGTTTTTCCAACAAATAGTGCCTCTAGATCTTAAGATAATGGACAAATTTTGCTAGCTCTAGGTCATTTGTAGCATAATTCAACTCGTGCTTCTTGAGTTTCTTAGATTCATATGCTACTATAGCTTCATTTTGGGATAACACCCCTCTCAAACCTTCCAAGGAATCATTTGTACATACTGTGAAATTCCCAAGAGGATCAAGTATCTTGAGAATTGGTGTTGTAGTCATATTATTCTTTAGAGTTTCAAATGCGACCTCACACTTATCCATCCATTTGAACTCTTTTCATTTTCTCTAAAGGTTGGTAATAGAGTAGGCAATTCTTGCATAATATTTTATAAATCATGTGTAATAACTAGTTATCCCCATGAAGCTTCTAACTTCAAACACATTAGTAGGTTCAAGCCAACTTAATATGGCTTCAATTTTATTGGGATCCACTACAAACCCCTCTACAAATATGATATACCCCAAATAATAGACTTGTGAAACATAGAATTCATATTTTGACAACTTTCCATAAAGTTAATTTTTCCTCAATAACTCTAACACTAACATCAAATGTTGGTCATGTTCTTATCTAGTGCAAGAATATATCAAGATATCATCTAGAAATATCAAAACAAAATTATCTAGATATTTTATAAACACACTATTCATAATATTCATAAAAGTTTGTGCATTTGTCAACCCAAATGGTAGAATTGTGAACTCATAGTGTCCATATATAGTCTTAAAGGATGTTTTATGAGTATCCTCCTCATAAATTCTCAACTGATGATATCATGATCTCAAGTCAATATTTGAAAATATAGTGGTATAATTTAGTTGATCAAATATATCATCAATCCTTGGCAAAGGATACTTATTCTTGATGGTCACCTTATTCATAATTATGTAATCAATAAATAACCTTAAGGAACCATCCTTCTTCACAAATAATACTAGGTTTATTCAAATATTTCTCCAATAAATCTTGGAGTTGCACCTTTAACTCTTGCAACTCGATAGGAGTCATTCTGTAAGGTGTCCTAGCAATAGGTTCAAATTCAAACATTAATTCAATAGTGAATTAAAACTCACACTGAGATGGTAGGCCTAGGAGATATTTTAGAAACACATCCCTAAATTCATGCAGAATTGAATATTTCTTAAATATTTTTGCATCTCCATTATCGCCTTTTTTTTTATCTTAACCACATACAACATTCTACCTCTTTTGATTGCCTTCTTAAGCTAGATAGTTGATAATAAATATGGTCAAAAATACCCTTGCCTAATTTGAACCCTTAATCTTCTTTTATCCTTATAAGTATAATCCATTCATATATTTTATAAATTGATTAGGACTCCATGAGATTTTAGCCAATCCATCCCTAAGATAATATCAAAGGCATGTATTTGTGCTACGTATAAGTGCAAAATAGTGGATACATTGGGTAAGATTACTACACTAACACATCCAAACTTGATAATTTTTAACCATAGTACCCCTCACTTGGGTCTCACTAACATGGAAAATTTCTGTAGAACATCACCATTGGTAACCTTGGAAAAATATACTCAGCACATTGTTCCAAAAAGAACTCAAAATGCAACAAAAGGATAGCAAGATAAAGTTAGAGTTGCATTCTAGACCAAACTATTCCCAAGCCCAAGCTAAATAATAACAAAGTGAATATAACTTGAAATAAAAATCAACATCAAGCATTCAAGCATTAAGCTATAATCATGCAATAATACAACAATGGTTATGATATGAACATATGCTATTTTCAAGCAACATTAGAGAGAACCAACAAAAGAATTACCTTTGCCCAAGCAATTATGCTCTCCTTCTCAAGTTGTCATCTTGCAAAACCCTCTTCAGCTCTTAGATCATTATTTTCTATCCCTCAAAATTGGCCATAAAGGTATTCAAATAACCTTCAAAGAAGCAAGGAAGGTCAAAAAATGAGAGTGGATTTTTTTGCATGCCTTCCTTGATGAGCATAAAAAATGCTCATATTTTGTATACATTTTCTTGATTATTATGCGGCTGTATAATAAGGATTGCATATGTTTATGAATGATTATATAATTATTTGATGAAATTATGCGTGTTATCTAATTCATGTGTTTTCAGTGTGTTTTTATGGAATTGCAGTTGATTTAGTTAGATTTGGATCAGTCGAGGTCTTTTCATGGACCTAGCACTTTGTTTCTTTCGAAATCAACGCAGAGAAGGTAGGTGCCTTCCTCTTATAGGAAGGTGCCAAGCATAAGTAGGCACCTTCCTCTTCCAGGAAGGCACCAAGGAAAGACAAGCGCCTTCCTCTCCCAGGAAGGCACCAATAGAAGGCTAATGCCTTCCTCTTATAGGAAGGTGCCAAAGGAAAATAAGCGCCTTCCTATCATAAGGAAGGCACCAACAGGAAGGCACCACTAGAAGGCAAGCACCTTCCTCTCATAAGGAAGGTGCCACTAGAAGGAAAGCACCTTCCTCTCATAAGGAAGGCACCACTAGAAGGTAAGCACCTTCCTATCATAAGGAAGGCACCGACAGGAAGGCGCCACTAGAAGGCAAGCGCATTCCTCTCACAGGAAGGCACCAATAGAAGATAAGCGCCTTCATCCTCAAGGAAGGCACCAATGTCAAAAAGGAACCTTCCACATAGAGAAGGCACCCGACATACTTAGGCACCTTCCTCATAGGGAATGCACCCCTATTCTTTGCCTGTTGACCAGAAAAGCATGACATGGACAACAACGACTGGTGCAGTTCCAACTCTATGTCATATAGAGTTAAATTGGGGATCATACCGACATATGAGAATGTCCTACCAATTCCAGGTGAAGCACAAAAAAATTAGTGAACACACCACCATTAGAAACGAATGCCAATTTTAGCAGACGTCGATCACATTTACCAGATTGTCTTAGTTTAGTCTAGAATGAATCGATTGTTATAACTTCTTTGTAATAGAAGATCTACGGGTGTGCTATATAAACACACACAGACCTCTCTAAATATATAGAATATTTTGATAGTAATTATAGGGATATATACAGAAGAAGCATTGTAATACTTTGATCATTATAATACAATCCTAAGAGTTTCTAAGTGCGTGTTCAGCTGGGAGGAAGCTGCTGGAGCCTAGGCCCACTCCAATCTAGTATTTCTTCCCCTATTTTTCTTGTGTTTTCTAGATTAGTTTACCACTTTTATAAGATTTTTTACCGCATTGTTATTTCTTGTATTGCAATAGGTTTATTTCTAGGAATGCATGAATATTTCCTTTTTGTAGATTTAATTATTTTTTTTACGTAAATTATTGAGGAGTGTATGGATGATTAATGACCATTGAAACACCCCCCAATAGTAGAACTAGAGGACTCATCTCAAGTGGTATTGTAAAATCTTGTTCAAGACCCTTCGCAAGTTTACGAAGCTCCTTGGGTTGATAAATTAAATGCATGGACATGTGACAAAAGTAGGAAAGAAGTTAACCTTGTTTGACCTGCAACATTTTGGCACCGTTGTCGGGGAACCGTATCAACTAGATTATTTACAATACCTGGAAACCTTCCATCTGACCTTGTATGAGTTCTTTGAGAAGAAGAGGACCTAAAGATTGGTTTATAAAAACCAATCCATTAGAACCTAAGTCAGCCAAATATTTTGAATTTGAATTAGACTCACCTGACCCACCTTCAGCAATCCATTGGAGTGAGGAGCCGCACTTTGTGCAAAGTGCCTCCTCATGCCATCAACATGGGAAAGAACGAATCATTATAAATCCCTTGTTTAATAGGACACCCTTAGAGGAAGCCCTGTTGTGGAAAGCTATAGAAGATCAGATGATAACACCAAAAAACCTTAGAGCCTTGAATCAGAAAGTCTTAAATGACCGTAAGGCCATAAATACTGCATTAGAGACCATATTTCTTGAAAAAATGGTTGACAATGAAGAAGTCTCATCTGGATTTAGTTTCCTAATTGATGAAGGAGTAGGAGATACCAAAATGAAAAACATATCCCTTGCTCACATTTCGACCTTTAGAGGATACCCAACTAAGGACCCTGACCTATTTTTATTTAAGTTTGATGTCTTATGCAAGTCTGTGGACTATAAATCTGATACACATAAGCTAAAACTCTTTCCTTCCATGTTGGACGATGTAGCTCTACGGTGGTTCATCGGTTTGGGAGACAAACACATTGCCACTTGGGATCAAATGAAGAAGATCTTTATAGAGCAGTACCAAGATTTTTGGAGATCAAGAGACTCCAGAGAAGAGGTCCTGAGCATGACGCAGAAAGAAGATGAGTCTCTCAAGGAATACTGGGAGAGATTCAACTTCAATCTTCAATGATTTCCTCACACGAAACTATCTGATAAGTCCCTCAAAAGCATCTTTTTGAGAGGACTTACCAATGAATCACTGGAAGCTCTTAACATAATTTCTAGAGGTGATGTCTACCAGCACGCTATGGAATACATCCAAAAAATATGCTAGAACTACTCAAGAAGGAGAGGCAAGATCACTTCTAGAACCATGAAAGCGAATACTTCAGTCATGAAGACAAAAATAGGTAACATGCTGGAATATTTAAAGAGCGAAATGATCTCATCTCTAGCATTGCAGATGGATACGCTATTTTTAGAGAAAAAGAAGTAAGAAAATGAAGTAACATTGGCTTATTTCTATCCAAAATGCAGAGGGAAGCATGCAAAGAATGCATGCCTGGAGAACAAAGTCAGAGTATGCACAGTTTGCAGGCTGAACCATAAAACTCGATTGTGCCCGTAATTGCCCAGTAATCAGGAGGATGCTGAAAGCGCAAATGCCTATTTCATAGGAAATCAGAAGAGTTGGCCAAAACCCCCTATTGGGAATATTCCATCTGAAATGTCATCATATGGGGGAGGACCATACATGCACCAAGGTCCGCCTCAACCACCTAACATGGGGTGGTGGGGGCCATCACCCTGGTCCAATGCACCCCCAACAACATTCCCGAACCAGCAACCATGGATGCCATATCCATATCTTGGGTAGTAGTGGAGAGGCCACACTCCGTGGAATCAAGCTCCATAGAATGTAGCACTAGCTCACCCCCAATAGAATTTAACGGCGTTGCCAGTAGTGAGACCTACGTAGCTACCCGCACAACCGAAAACAAATCTGAATAATAGGGTGAACTAGCAAACATACAACATGGAGGGTGAGATGTATCCGATGTACCATATTCAACTTAGGTCTGGTAGACAACTAGGAGTAGGAACACCTCCACTAGTAGAAGAGGAGGAAGAGGTAGGAGAAACACCTCTTGTAGAAGAGGTGATAGAAGAAACGCCTAAGAGAGCAAAGGCTCCATTTCCCAACTAGCTACAAGAACAGAGGAAAGTAACGTAGCCAGAGCTTGATATCTTGTCTATCTTGAAGAACCCCACCATGATAATTCCATTATTTCAAGCCATCCGTGTTCTGATATATACCAAGGCGATAAGAGAGATGTGTCTAAGGAAGCTAGGATGAAGAGCAACCCAGAATATCAATATCATGGGTAAACTAGCAGATTTGATGATGGGAAAAACGTGCCATTTGAAGTATGTAGACCTGGGCAACCTAGTGCTGACTGTAAAAATAGAGGGACATTCCCTGTCCAATACGTTGGTCTATATTGGAGTAACCATCAACGTAATGCCTCAGGAGATCATGCAGAGGCTATAGCTCATGAAATTGAAACCCACTATGACAGTGCTACAACTGGTCAATCGATCTACCGCGGCACCAAAAGGAATATTGGAAGACATAATAGTGACAGTCAGCGCATGGGAATACCCAACCAAATTTTTAGTCCTGCAATCTAAAACTAGGTTGGGTGGTTACCCACTCATCTTGGGAAGGCCATGGCTGAAAAAAACTAACGCTTACATCAGTTTCCAGGATGGGTTGATGACCATATCCTATGGATGAAACATTAAAAGGTTGACTATTTCACCCCTAGCATAGTCCGTCGACTCAGTAGGAGAACCCATGTTGACCGAGCATGAAAATATTGAGCCATCCATGATCTAGCCGGTGATGACGTTGGTAGAAGAAGATGAATATGGTGCTATTTTGGAGTTCCTCCATGGAGAGTCCTCCATCTCTACACCTAGATCATCGTTGGTTGGCACCCAAGATCACCACGTTCAGTAGATACACGTCGGGCCAGGAAGAACGTTGAATGTCAGCAGTGGGTTGACTCCCACACAATTGATGAAAGTAGAAGAGCTCTTGGTTAGACACCAATAGGCATTTGCATGGGATTACTCAGATATGCAGGGTATCAGCCCAAAAATATGTACCCATCATATATACCTCGATGATCAAGCAAATCCAAGTAGGTAACCATAGAGAAGAATGAATCCGGCAATGAAAGACATTTTCAAGGAAGAACTGCAAAAAATATTGACTATCGGATTCATCTATCCGATTTTTGATAGTGAGTGGGTATCACCGTTAGTGGTAGTCCCTAAAAAGAATGGGAAGTGGCGAATCTGTGTGGACTATAGAGCATTAAACAAAGCGACCAAGAAGGACCACTTCTCGCTCCCATTCATTGATCAAGTCTTGGATACACTCTTAGGGAGTAAGTATTTCTCCTTCCTGGATGGATTCAATGGATACAACCAGATCCAGATAGTAGAATAGGATCAGGATAATACAATGTTCACCTACCCATGGGGAACGTTTGCCTATCGGGTATTACCTTTCGGATTATGCAACGCACTTGCCACCTTTCAAATGGTGGTGCTTAGCATATTTTTATACATGATGGGAGACGCGATCGAAGTATACATGGATGACTTCATCATTTATGGAGAAACCTTTGACGAGGTAATGACCAACTTGGAAAGAGTGCTTGAAAGAAGCAAGGAAAATGATTTGACCCTAAGCAACGAGAAATGCTTTATGATGATGCAAGAAGGCATCATACTGGGACACCACCTCTTCACAGAAGGAATAAAGATTGATAAAAGGAAAATTAAGGTCATCAGAGACCTACCCATCCCTAGAACGTAGAGAGAGGTGAGGATTTTTCTTGGATCAGCCGGGTACTACCAGTGATTTATCGCCAAATTTAGCAAAATTGCAAAACCGCTTCACACTCTATTATCCAAAGATGTGGAGTTCAATTGGATGGAAGACTGCGAAGAAGCATTTCAGTTGCTTAAAGAGAAACTAATATCTACACTAGTTTTAAGAGGACCAAATTGGGCCATACCATTCCATATCTACTATGATGCATCCAACGGTGTGATTGGAGCAGTCCTCGGATAGAAGGATGGCAAAGAATTTTATGCCATCTACTATGTTAGCAAAAACTTGGCAGGAGTCGAGCTCAACTACAAGGTGACGAAGAAGGAGTTCCTTGCAGTTGTGCATGCCATAAACAAATTCCACCATTATATCATTGGGTATAAGGTATTTGTCCACACGAACCATGTGGCCATTAGAAACTTGATGAGAAAGCCGGCCATTGGCGAAAGAATTATCAGGTGGCTCTTATTACTATAGGAATTCGACATCACAATAGTCAAAAAACCAGGCAAGGACAATGTCATAGCAAATTTCCTATCTAGATTAATACTGGTAGACCATACAGCAGTGGAAGACCAATTTTTGGATGAACATTTGTTCACCATTAGTGAGCAAATACCGTGGTACGTAGATATAGCCAATTACTTGGCCACCGAAAGAACCTCACCTACTCTCTCTTTTCGAGAAACGCAGGCAGTCATAGAGAAAAATGCATTGTTCCTATGGATTGATGGCCTATTGTTCAAAATAGTACATGACCAAATTATAAGGAGATGCGTAGCAGAGCAGGAGTTCTCAGAAGTACTCAAAGCATGTCACGATGAACCATGCAGAGGACACTTTGTAGGGAAACAAATTACCTACAAAATCCTATAGACTAGGTACTTTTGGCCCAATATGTTCAAGGATGTGGTTGCGTATGCCAGCAAGTGCGATGAATGGGCAGACCAACCCATCGATATGAAATACCCCTCTAGACTCAGGTACACCTGGAACTCTTTGATAAGTGGGGCATGGACTTCGTGGGACCAATTAATCCACCTTCAATAGGGAGGAGGTTTATTTTGGTCTGTACAGATTACATCACCAAATGGGTTGAAGTTCAAGCATTGAGAGATTCAAAAGAAAGAACAGTCATTGATTTCTTATTTGCCCATATTTTTACAATATTTGAAGTCCCTAGAGAGATAACAACAGACCAAGGGCCTCAATTTACCTCTAGGTTGATCAAAGAGTTGATGGAGCAATACAGAGTTTAGCACAATAAAACTATACCCTACCATCCGTAGGCAAATGGGCAAGTGGAAGTGACAAACAGAGAAATAGAGAACATCCTAACGAAGACCATGTAGAAACATAGAAAATATTGGGCTACACGGTTGTCAAAGGCAGTCTGGGCGTATAATACCACATGGAAATCCACCATAGGCTTCACACCCTTCCAACTGGTCTATGGGAAGAGTGCGATGATGCCCATTGAATTTGAAATCAAGAAATTAAGGATGGCTTCAGAATTGAACTTGAGCTTGGATGGTGCTCAAGAAGAAAGGATTCGACAGCTAGATCAGCTGGATGAAATTTGAATGGATGCTCTACAGAGAATGAAAATCATACAAAAGCAAAGAAAGTGATGGCATAATCGCCACATTAAACTAAAGTAGTTCCAAGAAGGAGAATGGTTGCTTTTGTATGATTCTTGGTTCCAGGAAAGAAAAGGTAAATTAATGCAAAGATGGATAGGACCATATGAGGTGGTAGAACTCATCAAGAATGGGTCAATGCATGTTAGAACAATTGACGTCAGCAACACCGTTTTAATGGTCAATGACCACCGTCTGCGCCCCTATAACACAGCCAAAACCTTATATGTGGAATCCAGGATAGATGTGGGGGAGACCCCATTTTGTTAGAACCGAACCAAACTCTTAACAGGAAAAACGATGGGCATGGAGGTGCTCACTAAAAATTAGTTAATTTAGTTTTTTATTATGGTGTGTTTTGCAGGGACGACGCCTACATGCAAGTTGCAGGAATTCTAATTCAGGGCCTAACAGGCATGGAATTCGTCTAAATGCCTTTATTTTTCTTTCTTTTCATTTGATTTTTGCAGGTGGAAGACCTGACAGCATGAGGAATAGGTATCTGGGAAACAAGACCTTATTCAGCTCAGCATTCCAACACTGGCACTCATAGGTAGAAGCTGAGGCAGCATGAAGTGAGACTGAGAAGGCTTGATCACTCTTTCCCAGTCAATCGTAATATGATTGCCAAGAAGAAGGCACCTTCCATATGAAGAAGGTGCCCCGCCAGAAGAAGGCACCTTCCATATGAATAAGGTGCCCCACTAGAATAAGGCACCTTCCTTATAAAGAAGGCGCCTAGTTAGAAGAAGGTGCCTTCCTTATAAAGAAGGCACCCAACCAAAATAAGGTGCCTTCCTTGTAAAGAAGGCGCCCAGCCAGAAGAAGGCACCTTCCTTATAAAGAATGCACCCCTCCAAAAGAAGGCACCTTCCTTATAAATAAGGCACCTCACCAGCAGAAGGTGCCTTCCTTATAGAGAGGGCACACAAAAAAAAAATTATATATATAGGTGCCTTTCGTGGCCGAAAGGCGCCACACAAATAAATAAATAAATAAATCCCAAGGTGCCTCCCACAGTGGGAAGGTGCATATAGACCGAGGCGCATTCCACATCGAGAAGGCGCACCCATTCAGAAGTACCTTCCATAGCAGGAAGGCGCCATCATCAAAAATGTGCCTTCCACTACCGAAATGCACATCTAATTAGAGGTGCCTTTCACCATCGAAAGGAGCATCCATTCGTCGATGTGCCTTCCACCACATCGGGAAGGCATCGATACGCCTTCCACCATCGAAAGGAGCATACAATCAAAGAGCACCAACAACATCGAGAAGGTGCCACATAAGCACATTCCACATCAGGAAGGTTCCACATAAGCTCCTTCCACATTGGGAAGGTACCAAAGAGCGCCTTTCATGTATAGCCGACACTTAAGTCTCTCGGATTCCTCGAACGAAATCACCACACGAACAAGCGGTATCAGATGACCATACCCCTCCCCCATGTCACAAATCAGTGAATCAATGCTCTTCAAAATGCATGAAACACCGAATAAGGTACGTGCATACTACTCAAATTTTTACATAATTATTTGTAAATTATGCAATACCAAAAAAAAAATATCGTCATAAAAATCATATCCCCCCATAGTCGAAACCACGTGCCAATGATATGGCTCGAAAGGTGTACCCTAGAATTAAATGCTAAGGTTAGGCACCTTCCCTATAAGAAGGCACCTTCCTGAAGAAGTAAGGACAGAAAAAAAAAATGTAGTAGTGAGGGAAGGCGCCATGGGAGGAAGGTCAAAGAATCATGCAGTGAAGAAGAATGAGCTGAGTGATACGGAAGGAATCAAGGGGGTAGTAAAAACACAGTTTGAGGCCAAGGGATGGTTTGAATACTATACCCTGGTTAGTCAAGACTAGGATATGGAGGCAGCCAAGGAATTTTTTGCCTCCTTGAGGGGCAACGTAGCTTAGGTGTGAGGGGTAGAAATTCTAGTCACCCCCAAATACATCTCGTAGGCGACTGGATTGCCCCTCATAGGGGAATGCATATACAAATGTGGACTGTTGAAGCCATACACCGAAGTGCTACTACCAGGGGAAAATGTGTAGATAGATAAGGAATGGCTACCCAAAAGTAGCCTTCCCATGAATCTATAGAAGATATTCAAGCAGGTTGCTTGATTCTTTACATGCATCGAGAAGTATACCCATTTGCACGCTAACCATATGTAGTTTCTGAATCACCTGGTGCATTGAAGGAAGTCGAATGTGCCCTTATACCTAGAAAATGCTCTGAAGGACAAAGTGGCTAGGTACCATAAGGGAGCACCGTTTGCCTTGGCCCACCATGGGCTGATATCAGCACTGGTCCGCCATGCATAAGCGCAGAGGCAGAACCCCAATGTAGAGGGAGATGGTGACCAAGAAAGGCAACATGATGCTATTGCTAAAATAGGGCAAGAAGAGGGAAGCCCTACAGAGGAGATGACAAGTATCGAGAAATTAGCATTGCCCTATTTCATGAAAGAAAGAGGGAATTCACCAGTGCCCGAATGCACAGAGGAAAGAGGGCATTCCCTAGTGCCCGAGTATGAAGAGGAAGGAGCACCGCTTATTAGCAACGAGTTTGAGTTTCGGCCACAAGAACCAATACCCAAGAGGAAATGCCTATGGTGACTCCTCTCGACAGAAGAAGAACAAAGCAACCCAGAATTTGATGTTGTAGCCTAAACCCTTTGGGAATTGACAAATCGAAGCCCACATGATGCAAATACTTATGGGAGCAATGATCAGCTCAACACAGCCTTGGAGGAAGCGTTGGAGTGGCAAACCAATTGCTGGATCACCCAAAAAATTTTGGAGGACTACCAAAACAAGCATAGAGGGGAATTGAAAGAGCGATAAAGACGAATCACCCAACTCGAGCAGCTAGTCTGGCAGTTGTGGGAGGAGAACCAGCTAATCTAGGATAGGGGAACAAAAAGAAGGGACGCATCGACCCAAACTGATTAGGCAACAGAAGTCCTGATGAATTCTCCCACATCTATAGAATAGAGTAACCCAGAGGCAGGGGAGAATTCCTCTATTTTTGGGATTGAAGGGGAAAGAAGTCCCACAACATCACCTATCATCATCCTAAGTAATAAATAGCAGGACGAGGGCCAACAACAGCAGACAGGACCAAGGCATAAGGAAGAAATCCTCGAACCTGAGGAAGGAAGAGAAGAACCTGAGGGGTCGGCACAGGACAGACAGGGGGATGAAGAAGCACCCCCAGGGATGGCAGCACAGAGTGAAGAGAATGCTCTAGGGACCGTAGAGTAGGCCCCTTAGAGCGAGAAGACATTTGCTAGGGAGAAATGGAAAACCCCTATTCGAGCCACCACATTTTTTGCAGAGGCCAGAGGAAAAGGGCCCAGGATGGCTCAAAAGAAGGTGAAGGTGACCTTCATTGAGCCAGAAGAAGATGAGTGGGATATGCAGCCATTCGCGAAGAGGTAAAAATAGTTCGAACGACTACTCAAAGAGATGATAGTAGCTAAGGAGACTAGGAAGGCAACCTCAAGGATGCAGGGAGATTCTGGTATCTGCATCAATCCGACAAAGGACAGCCAGTTCTGGGATATTTATGGGTCATCCCGAGGACAACCCTCCATGATAAGAAGGTATTTTGAAAGGTGGGGGGTATATGGTCCCAAATTGGAGGTCATTGCCATTACAAAGGAGAACGTAGGGCTTACTCCTAAAGCAGCCTGATTGTACAAAGCCCAAGTAGTTCATATCAAGAGGGATAATTCAAATAACCCTCTTGCAGTGGTCAGACCTTTGGAAACTGAACTATGGCAAGCTACAGAAGCTACATTTTAGGTAGCAGAGATGATGCTGGTTCAGTCACCTCCAATAGCGGCCAGGATGAGGAAAGCACAGCCGACAACAGTAGCCTCAGCTCCACGTAGAAAAAGAAGAGCCACACCTCTAGATGTCAGTGCATAGAAGAGGCAGACATGGGTCGCAGATACAGTCGGATCCACCAAGAAATGACAATGATGAGAGGCCAATAGGGCTACCTGCATTTTTGATGCCACGAGGGCGTGGCATATGTTAGGCATGGGGGGATGATGAGCATCGAAATGCTCATATTTTATATACATTTTCTTGATTATTATGCGGTTGTATAATAAGGATTGCATATGTTTATGAATGATTATATAATTATTTGATGAAATTATGCATGTTATCTAATTCATGTGTTTTCAGTGTGTTTTTGTGGAATTGCTGTTGATTTAGTTAGATTTGGATCAGTCGAGGTCTTTTCATGGACCTGGCACTTCGTTTCTTTTAGAATCAACGCAGAGAAGGTAGGCACCTTCCTCTTCTAGGAAGGCACCAAGCGTAAGTAGGCGCCTTCCTCTTCCAGGAAGGTGCCAAGGAAATACAAGCACCTTCCTCTCCTAGGAAGGCACCAATAGAAGGCCAGTGCCTTCCTCTTCCAAGAAGGCACCAAAGGAAAATAAGTGCCTTCCTCTCATAAGGAAGGCACCAACGGGAAGGCACCACTAGAAGGCAAGCACCTTCCTCCCATAAGGAAGGTGCCACTAGAAGGCAAACACCTTCCTCTCATAAGGAAGGTGCCACTAGAAGGCAAGCGTCTTCCTCTCATAAGGAAGGTGCCACTAGAAGGCAAGAGCCTTCCTATCATAAGGAAGGTGTCGATAGGAAAGTACCACTAGAAGGCAAGCGCCTTCCTCTCACAGGAAGGCACCAATAGAAGATAAGTGTCTTCCTCCTCCAGGAAGGCACCAACGATAGTAAGGCACATTCTGCATAGATAAGGCACCCGACATACTTAGGCACCTTCCTCATAGGGAAGGCGCCCTTGTTCTTCACTCATTGACCAGACAAGCATGACGTGTACAACATCGACTGGTGTAGTTCCAACTCTATGTCATGTAGAGTTAAATTGGGGATTACATCGACGTATGAGAATGTCCTACCAATGCCAGGTGAAGCACAAACCAATCAGTGAACATGCCACAATTAGAAATGAATGCCAGTTTTAGCAGACGTCAATCACATTTACTAGACTATCTTAGTTTAGTCTGGAATGAATCGACTATTATAACTTATTTATAACAGAAGATCTGTGGGTGTGTTATATAAACACACGCAGACCTCTGAATATATAGAATATTTTGATAGTAATTATACGAAGATATATAGAAGAAACATTGTAATACTTTCATCATTATAATATAGTCCTAAGAGTTTCTAAGTGTGTGTTTAGCTGGGAGCAAGCTGTTGGAGCCTGGGCCCACTCCAAGCCAGTATTTCTTCCCCTATTTTTCTTGTGTTTTCTAGATTATTTTACAGCTTTTATAATATTGTTTACCGCATTGTTATTTCTCGTATTGCAATAGGTTTATTTCCAAGAATGCGTGAATATTTCCTTTCTGTAGATTTAATTGTTTTTTTACGTAAATTATTGAGTGTATGAATGATTGACCACCGTTGAAACACCCCCAAATAGTAGAACTAGAGGACTCATCTCAAGTGGTATTGTAAGCAATCTTGTTCAAGACCCTTCACAAATTTATGAAACGCCCTGGGTTGATAAATTAAATGCACGAGCATGTGAAAAAAGTAGGAAAGAAGTTAACCTTGTTTGGCCAGCAACATTCTTTTTACGCAAAAGTGTAACATTTTCGAGATACGTTGTCACCTTTCCAACTCTCCCAATTTCCACTTTTAAAATATAAGCTTTATTCCTATATAAATGTAACCCCTTTTTAAAAGGTTTATTATTGCTTCTAATAAATGCTTTAGCATTAGTATTTAAATCACCTTACTCATTAATTTCATTGATTCAATATTATTATCTCTCTAATGGTAGTGTGAATTACTAACATTAGGAAAATATTACAATTGAATTAATTAATCACCTAATTAATTTAATTGATATAAAATGTTAATATTAATAATTAACATTGATATTTAATATATTTTTAGGTATTAATATACCAACATTATTATTAATATAAACTTGATAAAATTATTTACCAAACAATTTCCATGCATCAAAATACATGCATAAATGCATCCAAATATATATATATATATATATATATATATATATATATATATATATATATATATATATATATATATATATATCAATATTTTTTCCTTAAGTAGGAGGTTTTATGATAACTGCAATGTTATCACCCACCTACTAAGGATGGCTCTTTTGCTTAAATAGCAACCTCCTTTCTTGAAGATGCATTTTTAATCAAACATATGCAAATGCATCTGTATGAGGGTTTTCTTTTACCCTTGAGTTGTCAATGAGAATTTCATCTATCATTTATCTTTTTCTCTCAACTCTAGTGGTTGTCCCATACCAATACACCCATGAGAGTACCTGGTCCTACAACCACAAATTTCATCAACAATACCATATTTCAAAAGTAGTATAATCCAACTTTTAGATAGCATAAATTGCAACTATCAACACATTGTGATAAAATAATAAGATTATACATTTGATATCCACATATCAATACATAAATCAACAAGGAAAATTCTTGCCAAGGTGGGCCATTATATTTACATATGCCTTACATCAAAAAATTATTATATTTCTATTGTTGGTATTTGTCCTAACCATACATCTTCAGGAGTAACATTTTTAAAAAAATTTGTAGGTGATCTATTTTGTATATACACAATTGTTTTAATAGCTTTTGCCCAATATTGATGATCAAGATGAGCTTATTTTAGCATACAATAAATTATTTCCATAATAGATTGATTTTTATTTTTGCATCTATTGAGGTGAATATGTTGTAGTAAGTTGCCTTTTTATACGATTTAATTTTAGAAAAGAATCAAATTCTTTTGATAAAAAATCTCCACCTCTATCTAAACGAAGATTCTTGATTGATTTTCTTGTTTCTTTTTCTACCAGTTGTTTGAATTGTTTAAAGCAACTAAAGGCCTTAGATTTAAATTTCATTAAATACACCCATATTTGTTTTGAGTAATCTTCAACAAGAAATTGAAAATATTTGTCCTCCAAGACCAGTAATATTCATTGGACCACATAAATATATATATATATATATATATCAATTCTAATGGTTCTTGAGATCTAAAGTTACTAAGTTCAAAAGGTATTCTATATTATTTCCATGCAAGATATTATGGATATACTATAGATTCCTACCCTCCTTGGAAATTTTGTTCTTGATACTTGACTTATGTATTGATGTGTGGATATCTAATGCATAATATAATTTTAGGTTTTCAAGATGTGTTGATAGATGCACTTTATGCTCTGAGGATAATACTTTTAGATTATGAAACTGTTGATGAAATTTGTGTTTGTAGGACTAAGTATTCTCATGGGTGGATTGGTATGAGAAAACCATCAGAGTTGAGAGAAAAAAGGGGGAATGATAAATGGTATTCTCATCGATAGCTCAAGGGTAAAAATAAAACCCTTCATATATGTGCATTACATAGGTGTATGTTGATTAAATGCACTATTAGGCAAGCAGATTGCTATTTAAGCAAAAGAGCCATCCTTAGTAGGTGGGTGATAGCATCACAATAATCATAAAACCTCCTACTTAATAAAAAAACTTTGTTGTGCAAGGACGGCTTAGAAAGAGCCCTTGAATTTTTATATGTGGAATTGTTTGATATTGATGCTAGTGGTTAATATTAGCATTCGATAGTGATTAAATTAATTAGATTAGTTAATTTAATAATTCTAATGTGGGTAACATTAGAAACAAATAATTGTTAATAAAGTGATTTAGTTAATATTGGATCAAAGGCCATTAATTTAAGTAAAGCAAAAATAGTAACATTTAATTTAAATATAGAACTTATATTTAAATTCTAAATTTAGAAAATTGGTATTATGGCTATAATTGAATCATGTAATGTTCTTAGAAACATTACTTTTTGAGCATAATAGTTTGGTGTTGAGAAATATTACCCCTTCATGGGTCTTTTGGATTCCTCTAAGATTATATGGAGAGAATTTCCAAGGTTTTGGGGTTAATGAAAGAAGCAAAAGAAGATGGATATAATGCTTTATTTAGAGGAAAAATTGTGAGGGATATTTTTTGTAGGACTACCCAAATTTTTGAACTTGTTTCAGTCATATTTTACTCATCTGGACTTAGATTGAGCTAAAACTTTGAGGGTAGATGCTTCACAAACCCTAGAACTTCTCCACCAATTTTTAAATTATTTGGAGCAACATAGATCCTAAAACATCCCTATTTGTGAACAAGATTTTTGGCAAGTGATTGTGTGAGGGTTTCATCTAGGTTAATTGCAAGCAGCTCCAAAGGTTGGTTTTTGGGACCTTCGAGCCCTAGCGACCAATATTTTTGTGGTTTTTACTCAAGATTTTATCAAGAAATGTTGTAGGGGATCCAATGTGTTATAAATCTATCTTTCAATAGATCTTCATGCCATGAACTTGAGTGATGATGGCTTCCAATTTGCTGCACAAAAGAAAAGTGAAAATCATACCTTTCCATGACCTCTAGGTCATGGATTAAAGAGACCATGAAATAATTTTCAAGCAGCTAATTAAAAAATGGCTTAGATCTCAAGTGAATCGAGTGCTAAGGTGCACCCACAAAATAAATCTATTGTGGAAACCCTTGTCATGAATTTTGAAGAATCAATCCCAAAAATGAATTTTAGAGGCACCCTCTTTGGTGGATAGCCTCAGCCTAATGCTAATATTAATCTTAGGGATTCTCTTAAACCTCTAATAATGCCTAATATTGATCCCAGGAAATTAAAGTCAAGATGTCTTAAAGCAGCTGATGGAACTCATATTGTTAAGATTTATATGGGCAACATTCAGAATGGTATTGAAGATCTAGAAAAAAGAGGACTAATTTGTCATTTTGTGGGTTTTCGTTCGAGCCTATCTACTTTGAAAGTCTAGGTTTCAAAAAGCTTGAAAACTAAAGGTGAGTTACAAATCTCTATTTATCCAAATGGTTATTTTATTTTTTTATTTTGTAATAATGAAGATAGAGAGAAAACTTTTCAAAGGGATCCCTGGTTCTTTGGAAGAGCAGATCTTTTCATGAAGCCCTAACATCCTAAATTTTAAGCTGAAGAAGAGATGCCTTCTACAGGTCCTGTGTGGGTTAGACTCTTTGGCCTCCCAATTGAAATATGGAATCCGACTATTTTTTCTTCAATTGGAAATTCTTTAGGCACATTTATGATGACTGATGATTGTACTAAAAAATGTGAACATATTATTTATGGTCAAATTTATATTTTAATGGATTTTGACAAACCCCTACCTAAAAATATCACTTTCCAATTTGGGGAGGACACTTGGGAGCAAGTGGTGGACTATGAGAACATTCCTTTTTGTTGTAGAATTTACAATGAATATGGTCATTTGGCTAGTGTTTTACCAAATAAAGTTCCAGATCAAAATAAAGAAGATATAAATTCAGCAGGTTTCCAAATGCCTAAGAAGAAGAACACTAAAAAAAAACCAGTTATGAAGGATCAATCAAAGTTATCTGCTAATATGTTTGAAATTATTTCCACAAATGAGGTCCCAAGTGAGGAAGAGGAAATAATGGAAATAGAAATATTAGAAACACAATTTAAAGATAAATGGAAGAACTCAGAGACAAACCAACAAATTAAAGGTTTTCAACAAAAAAAAGGGAGAAAATATTCACAAGAAAAACAATATTTTAAATGTTAAAACTTCAAATAATATAGGTCCCAATATAGACTCTGTTGAACCTTCTGGTAACATTTTGATTGTGTACAAGTATTCTTCAAGGCTAGAAGCCATCTCAAATTCAATTGGAGTAAGTCAAGAAATAGGGAAAACAATTTGAAGATGGATTCTAATCAAAATATAGGTCACAAGACTAATCACTATCATATGGTAAAATAAGGTGAAAAGCTTGTAGAGTAAGGTAATATTAATGCCCTTCCCAACTTTTTTAGCCCTGGTATTAATGAATATCATCACTTGGAATATTAGAGGACTCAAAGGGAGTCTTTAAAAACAAAATGAAATTAGAAGAATGATTCAAATAAATCATCCATATCTTGTTTTCCTTCAAGAAACGAAGATGTCAATAGAGGATATGGAATCAATTGCTAGTAAAATTTGGCTAGCTAGAAAAGTGGTTTCCCTTAGTTCCCAAGGGACTTCTGGTGGCATTGCTTGCCTTTGGGCCCCAAAAGAGGTAGTTATTCACCATATGATTAGCAGTTGGGGTCTTTTGGCTATAGCTATTCAAATCAGACATTCCAACCAAATTATGCTCTACATTACTATTCATGCTCCAACTAATTTGGAGGAAAAAATAAGACAGTAGAAGAATATTATTTATATTATCTCTCATTTTCTTAAATCCTAGATCTTGATCGAAGGAGATTTCAATACCATCCTCTCTCTAGATGAGAAAATGGAAGGAAATAGAAATTTGGATAGGAGCACTAACCTCATGAGTGAATATATTATAAACCTCCATCTTGTGGACATCCAACTAGATAATGGCCTTATGACTTGGTCTAATAGAAGGCAAGGCTTAGCTTGTATAATGGAGAGATTGGATAGGTTCTTGCTCTCTAAAAATTTCTTAATCCATGGTCACATTCCTAAAGTGATGACTCTAAATAGTGTTGGTTCAGATCACTGGCCTGTCATAGTGGAAATGTGGAAAACCCAATGTGAGTTTCTCTCATTTTTTATTTTAGTTAATGTGGCTTAGAGACAGTACCTTTAAACCTCGAGTGCAAAAATGGTGGAAGGAAGATAAACCTAGGTATGGGACTAAGATGATCTATTTTGCAAAAATATTGCAATATATTAAATCCAAAATCAAGACTTGGACTGGAAGGAGTTTGGGGATGTTCATAAAAAAACATGAAGTTATTGCTCAGATTGAAAATTTGTATAAGAAAATCCATTTATATGGCCTTACATATAGTACAAGTGTAGATGAAATTAAACTCGTAGCTCAGTTAGAGGAATGGAAAAAAAGATAACTCTTATGGAAGAAAAAATCTAGAATTCAATGGCTTAAATAAGGTGATCGAAACACAAATTTCTTCCACAAATATCTTCTATATCGAATATATCACAACTTTATTTCTTACCTGAAATCATATTCTGGAGATGTTGTATACACTTGGGATGGCATGGACTCTATTGTTGTCAATTACTTTTCCAATATTTTTTCTGCTACTCCTCTTAACTCAAATTCTCAACAAAATATTCTTCAAGCAATTCCTTCTCTTATCACTTCTGATGAGAACACTATTTTAATTGCTCCTGTTACTATCAATGAGCTTCAATAGGTAGTTTTTAAAATGCAAAAAGGGAAAACCTCGGTTCCTAATGGTTTTCCTATTGATTTCTACCAAGAGTTTTGGGATATCCTTCAAGCTGATTTATTAGAGGTGGTGGAAGAAGCCAGGAAAGCAAAAGAAATTTTGAAGGTTATCAATAAAAATTATATTACTCTTGTTTCAAAAGCTCAATATGATCATCATATCTCAGCTTTTAGACCTATTTATTTATGTAATGTTCTTCTCAAAATCATTACTAAGATCATGGCAGAAAGGTTGAAGCCTATTTTACATAAGATTATTTCCCCTGAACAAGAGGGTTATGTGGAAGGGCATCAAATAGTTGATGAGATAGTTCTTGCTCAAGAAGCCATCCATTCTATGGGTATGCAAAAATCTCCTTCCATTTTCATTTGGTTAGACTTTTCCAAAGCTTATGATAGAGTGGATTGGCACTTCCTTATCAAAGTTTTGATGTAATTTGGTTTCTCTCAGGATTGGATGGATTGGATTATGGTATGTATATCTTTGGTTTCCTACTTAGTTCTTATTAATGGTAGGCCTTCTCAATTGTTCCCAGATTCTAGAGGTATTAGGCAAGGTGACCCCCTATCCCCTTATTTATTCATCAATTGTTAAATTCTTAGGTAGGGCTATAACCAAAAAGAGAGAAGAAAAAACCCTTTGAGGGAGTTACCATTGCTCATTAAGCTAGACCTATATCTCATATTCAATTTGTTGATGACTCTACTCTTTTAGGTAAAGCTACAGTTAAGGAAGCTTCTACTATTAATCAAATCATTAGTTGTTTTTCTAAGGCTATTGAGCAATTGATCAATGAAGATAAATCTAAAGTCATTTTATTTAACTGCTCTGCTAGACAATAATCCATGGTATTGGATAAATTAAGATATAAGAAAACCTCTCTTCCAATCACTTATTTAGGTATTTCCATCAACATTCGAAAACAAAAAAAAATATTGAAATTGGTTGTTGGACAAAGTCAAGAAGAAAATTGGAAAGTGGACCAATAGGTAGATTTATTATAGGGGTAGAATCACCTTGGTAAAATCAGTCCTTTAGAATATTCCAATTTATGTTTCTATTGTGTTGAATATCCCAAAGGCTATTCTTCGAGAACTAGATCAAATCAGTCATCGGTTCCTATGGAGTGGTACTAAGGAGAAAAGAAAATGGGCCTTGGTGAAATGGGACACTTTATGTCTTCAAAAAATGAAGAGGGTTAGGATTTTGGTCTACAATTAATAACAACAAAGCTTTAGCTGCTAAATTATATTGGAGGATTTTGCATAACCCCAATGCTCTTTGGGCCAAGAATCTTCGTGCTAAATATGCTGAGAACAAAAGTCCTAAAGACCTTGTTCACTATCAATTGCCTTCTAAAGGTTCTCCCATTTTAGTAGTTCTTAATACTGGTGAGGATTTTATAAAGAAAAAATTATTTTGGATCATTCATAATGGTAAATAGGTAAATGTTTGGACAGATTATTGGGATGGTCACAAGCCTTTGATAACTTAGTTTCCCAATTAGAGGCATTGGATGGAGGATCTTCACCGAGCTAACTGGATAAAGGTGGCTAATTACTATCGGTACCATACTGGTAATTCAGAGGTTGGTAGATATTGGATCCCTATTGAGGACTGGATTATTCAAATCCTAGAAAGGCAAAGACAAGATATCTAGTAATAGATATTGGATCCCTATTGGATCTCTCTCTTGGTCCCATGATAAAGATTGTTTTGGATGGAACAACACAACTAAGGGTGAGTATTCAGTTGCTCAAGGTTATTTTGCCTTATGCCATAATAATCCCAATCAATCATCTAACATATTTTCTTGTGTGCTCAAAAGCTTTGGCCTAAGGTGAGGTTAGTTACTTGGCTTTTATTGCATCACAGGGTGCTTACTAGGGAGCATCTTATGAAGCATGGTTTTCATGGCCCTTTTAGATGTGAAATGTGTGGAGAGAATGTGGAAACTCTCAGCTGTGTTTTATTGAGTGTACTTTAGCCTCTAATATTTGGAGGAGAATGGCCATTTTACTTGGCTTACAGTGGTTCAATTTTTTACTTTTGAACAACTTTGGAGGGATTGGCCTAATCAAGAGGGTGTTGATCATTTTATTAGGTAGTTAGTTTGGATGGGTTCTACCATTCTTCTTTGGAATATATGGAATGAAAGGAACAACTAAATTTTTAATCAAGAAAGGAAAGATATTCACTATATATGGAAAAATACCATCACCAACTTAGTTGAATTAGTCCATCAACTCCTTAATCACCCGTAAAACTCCCACCAAAGATGGGATCAAGTGATGCAAATATTGAAGATTAACTCTTCTAAGAGCAACCAACTTAGAGGGAATGTAAGTAATTATAATATGGATAGAACAAATATTTGGCAACCTCCTCCTAAGGATTTTGGAAAAGTCAATACTGATGGAGCCTCTAGAATGATCCTTGGAAAAAATAGTGTGGGAGGAATTGGTAGACTTTCAGATCGCTCCCTAGTTTTTACTTTTGCTGAGAATTTGGGTATTCTATCCAATAACCTTGTTGAGGGATATGGTATCCTTAGAGGCCTTCAAGATGCTACTAAGGTTGTATGGGAAAAGGTACTAGTTGAGTCTGACTCTCAACTCATGATTAATATTTTTAAGACTCCTAAGAATCATAAGGTTGATTGGAGAATAAAAAGAATTATTGAGAAGATTCAGTTAATCCAAATGGGATTTTTGAAAGTTGATTACAATCATGTTATCAGAGATCATAACAAGAGTGTTGATGCTTTAGCTAATTGCGATTTGGACAAAGGTGATCTTACTTGCTACGACCACACTCCTAGATGGTGGGCTTCACAAATAAGGGAAGCTCTTCTTTCTATCATTTCTTTGTATGGCTCTAGTTCTGGAGGTACCTAGTTTCTTCTTGCTTTATTTTTGCTTCTCTTTGATTTGGTCAGGGTATTTTAGTTCCCTAGATCAAACTAATATTTCTTTTGTTTCCTTTGTTGATTCTTGCCTTAATAGTCTTTTGGTCTAGAAAGTTCATTGTTGTGTTATATTATTTTTCTTTTTTATTTTCTATTTATGTGTGTGCTTTTTTTGTTTTGTTTTTTTTTGTGTTTTTTGTGTTGTTTTTGTTGTTCTTGTGTTTTTTTTTGTTTTGTGTTTTTTGTTGTTTTTATTGTGTTTTTGTTGTTCTTATGCTTATGTTTTTGTTGTTCTTGTGCTTGTGTTTCTGTATGTTTGTGTTAATTGGTATTTTTATGTTTTTGTGTTTTGGTGTATGAGTGTTTTCTATGTTTTATTTTCTCTGATGCCTATTGTTGGTTGTTTTTTATATTTTATTTTATTTTATTTTTTAATTATTTTTTAGGTTTTGGTTGTTTTTTTTGGTTGTGTCTTTGTAGCATTCTATTATTTTTTGTTATGTTTGTGTTTTATTATTTTGTTCTTGTGTTTTTTTTGTGGTTAGTGTTGTGTTTTTTTTAATATTATTATGTGTGTTTGGTTGTGCTTTATATTTTTGACACACTCAAGAAGCAAGTTTTTTTATTTTTTGTTTTTTAATATTTTTGTGTGTTTGTGTTTGTGTGTTCTTGTCTTTTGTTGTTTCAGGTTTGCTCCTTGAGTTTTTCAAAGGTGGTATGCCAGGTGCGATACTTGGGTGATTTTGGTGGAAGAGATACCCCTACCTCCTTTGGTCTTACCCGAAAGTGGCATCCCTTATGGGATATTTTCCATAAAAAAATAAATAAATAAAGAAGCAAAAGAAGGACAAAGGCTAGAAGAAAGGGATTGTAGTGCGACAAACCAAGAGGAATAAAGAGTTTTGGAAACTGTATTGAGGTAGCTCCTTTCTAATTACTCTTTAGCTATGTTTACTTTTATCTTATTTTAGTTTTGTGTTTTCTATGTTTTTCTTAAGTTTTAAAACCATGTAGAGTTGTTAGTTCTCGATGGACGTAGTCTTTATAAGAGCATTAGAGTTTGATCTTCTAGTTTTGAAATCTAGCAATATTATAATAAGTAGTAGGATGTTGTTCTACTTTTATTTTCTATCTATGATTTTAATAGATAAGTGAAATACCAATTTAATATTTCTAGTGTTGATGGTTGCTTACCATTGCATGTTGAATGGAGTTGGTATATTTGATTCTAACCTGATCATCCTCCCTAAAACTTTGTTGTAATAATTGTGGCCATTTTTTGTATCATCCTTCTAGTTTTAGACATAGTTAGCAATACGTTGATCTCAAGGAACATTCTATTCTATGTCATCTTGGTGTGTGTGGTCTGATATGGTTGGCTTCTATAGGTTTTGGGTGGCATTGCACTATTGAGAGCTGCATACTTAATGTATGTTTGTGCATTGGAGTTTGAACCTTCTCTTAATGAGATTATTCATGCAAGGTATGTGATGGTTGTGGCTTTAATAGTTAGCTTGGATCTCTCAGGATTTCCAATGAATGAAGGTTTAGGTCTTGCTGTAATTTAGCAATCTATGGCTAGTGTAGGGATATATGTGTTTATGCATGCTTAATTTGTTGCTATAGGTTAGGTTCATGCTCTACATTGGTTTTGTATGATTTATTTATTTATTTTTTGGTTTTATTTTGTAAAGAAATATTAAGCCTCAGTTTACGTAAATAGATGGACCTTGCTTAAATTAATTAAATATTTGTTTATTCATTCATATTAAATATGTGTTTTTTATTGATGGTTGTAACTTGATTAAACAGTGAAAATATTAATGGTCCATGTTATATGCTAGTTGGATTAGTAAATGTTTGGAAGGAGCCAATAATTTATATGAGAATGGTTATTTTATTGATTTTTTTATTAGTAAGAGGTGTTTTGAAAGGTTCCCGTAACCTTTTACAAAAAATTTCTAGTTAGGAACAGTTCTCCCAATCATAAAAAAAAGGAGGCACCTTATTCAAAAATAATAAGAGACAAAAATAGATGGAGAATACCTCATAGAGGTAAAAGAGGAAGCCTCAAAAGATAATAAAATAAGCCCTCGTAGGGGCAACATGAAATGGAAAAGAAACCACAAGATATTATAGCCAATACTTGTACTCCTCTAGAAGGGCATTTGCTCATGTGTCTAGGGGAGGCAACAATTGGCTCCAGTGTGTCATCTACCAAGTGATAAAAATACCATAGGTGGTAATCAATGAATGTGATGTGATTATAATATCTCCACATATGGCTTGCAAAGATAATCTCCATGCTAAACCATAAGCTCCATGTGCCTCGAGAATTCATTCTATCAAGGTGAAGCCCCTCATGAGAATAGATGGTAGAAATAGAATCTATAATCTTATAAAAATCCCATAGACCAATGAAACCTTCGAACATAAGTTTTGGAATCGCTATCCAAGTAGAGGTGGAATCCTTGGATTGAGACACCTATGAAGTTTATTTTACTGAATTTGATTAATTAAAGTAATGTTGATTAGTCAATATTAGATTATGGGTAAAAGAGGATTATGTTTGTATTAGTGAAGATGTTTTAATTAAAAAAAAGGTTCTTTTAATGAATGGAACTATGTTCAAAAAATTATTAATTAAGAAATAGGAAGTTCCTTTGGTAATTATATAGCAAAATATGGATGAGTCTTTGAATTTATGTTTTAATAGAAGTATGGGATTCTCTAAGTATTCATGCATGTTTTTTTTTGTTTCATGATGCATGTGTTTTTAAATATTGCATGTTAGTCTTGCATATGCATTTAATGAGTTGTCATAATCCCTAAATACTTCTATTCAAGTTTGTGGGAAGAATATTTCAAATGCAAAAAAATATGGAACTATGGACCTTTGATTTTTGTAATGTAATAATGTTATTGAAGAA
Organism: Wollemia nobilis; assembly: GCA_028583015.1. Taxonomy (NCBI): domain Eukaryota; kingdom Viridiplantae; phylum Streptophyta; class Pinopsida; order Araucariales; family Araucariaceae; genus Wollemia; species Wollemia nobilis. The sequence continues at coordinate 14,374,752 of JAQPPZ010001195.1, forward strand.
GATATTAGACTTTGAAAGTAAATGTATTGATTTTATGTAAAGTTTTGTTGAAGGAAAAGATGTTTGGTAAATACACTTGTATAGCATTTCAAGACTTGTGCAAAGATGAAATATTATATGTTGCATTTCAAGAATTGTAAAGTATAAGATATCAAAAATAATGGTGGAATATAATTCCTAGATTATGGTTATAATTATTTTAGATGTTGTTACATTATTTCCATTATTAGTAAAGGAAATGCTAAATGCTAGTATTATGAATTAAAAAGTATTTTAATTTACTAGTTTAGCAATGTGCTATGTTGAATTTATACATGTTTTAATATAGCACTTTATTTTCTTTTGGGAGAGATGTTATTGTTTTGTTATATATATGACTCTTGGGCTTTGTATGGGGTTTTTGGGCATGAATCTAGAGCCATATTAGAGAAACCCTTGAGTCAAGAAGATAACCCAATCTTGGGAGGAGTTGTGGTGATGCAATAACTAGGTAATTTTGAATATTTGGGAGTTGTGGTGATGCAATAACTAGATAATTATGAATGATACACCTTGAATGTATGATCAAGTTTTGGAATCATTCACAAGATAGTATAGTGGTGGCACCTTGAATGGTGAGGATCGAGTGACCATGCTCATTACCAAGTGAGTGGTAATGGCCTTAGTTAGCCCATGGAGGTGTGGTAACTAAGCACTAAGGCATTACACTAGAATAATCCTACATAGATGGACTTATGTAGGGTTAGGGAATAGGCATCCCCATTTAAGTGTTATGGGCCTTAAAGGATAATCCCTACATCATGGTCAAGTTGTCCTATACCGATGAGGGTATAGGAAAAGTGGGGGGACCACTATTGGCATCCTTTCTAAATGATGAGGTTTAGAAAGGTGAACCCCAAAAATATGGGATGTTGGCCACTCCTATCCACTTGAGTGTCATCTACAATGACATTGAACTCAAAATGTGGTTATGCCTTACAATGCTAAAAAAATATTAGGACTTCTTTGTGAGTTATTCCTTGTAAAAATGAAAAAAATATCTCTCCCTTGGGTTGGTTTTGGTGGGTTGTTATAGTTGGTATCAGAGCCTAGGTCGTAGGACTAGAAGCTTCCATGGAGAGAACCTAGGATGAGCCTTGACTTGATGTGCTACTTTGGGGAGACTTACTCTTCTAGGGACCTTAAGTTGATTTGGGATAAGATGGGTATTGCATGCCATTTGGACCAATCAGACCAAGGTGTAAAAATCCTAGAGAGTATAGTTTCTTATTGGGAATGGCACCTTGTGGTGAGGTAAGTGTGACCATGATCATTATCAGGTGAGTGATAATGGTCTAAGTTAGTTCATGGGGAGATGAAACTAACTAATTATAAGTACAATTTGGGAGAAATTATAACTTATCCAACTTCTTTTTATGGATAGGATATGGCACATATTTTGAGAGGAGGATCATCCAAGAAGGTAGGGTTAGCTACATAAGAGGAAGTCTAGTACATCCCAAAAATAATTATAGAAGAACAATGGACTCCAACAAGAAAATTAGAAGAACAATGGACTCTAGTAAGAAGTCTAGAAGAACAATGGACTCTAACAAGAAAATTAGAAGAACAATGGACTCCAGTGAGAGGGTGGAAAATATTTCTTCTATAGTTAAGTTGCTTCAAGAATAGATGGAGAAGCAACATAAAATGTTGGAAACATTAGTTAATAAGGAAACCAATAACAAGGATTTAGAGGGTAGACAGGAAGAGAATCCTGCTAGAGGAATCCATGAGGGTAAAGCTCAAATTGAGGTTAATCTTTCCAAGGACCTTAAGAATGTTAAGGTATCTAAATTTAATGGAAGAGAAGGGGGTGATGTAGTAGAGTCTTGGTTGAATGAGTTGGAAACTTTCTTTTCTATGAAGAATTACTCACCAAAAACCCAAACTATTTGGGCTACCCTTCATCTTCAGGATGTAACCTTAGAATGGTGGAACACATTTAGGGTAGGCAGAGGAATCCAAGTCATGGACCTTAAATGGGATAATTTTGTAAGGGTATTTAAGAAGATATTCCTATCAGATCAATTTTATGTAGAGAAGTTTGAGGAGTTCTCTATGCTCCAATAGGGTACATTGACTATGGAGGTATATTATCAAAGATTTATTAAACTCTTGAAATATATTTTTGAGTATGAGATCAATGAACAATTGAAGGTGCATAAGTTCATCTTGGGGGTGGATCCTAAGATTTGAATAATGATTAATTTTCTCAAGCCCAAAACCCTTCAAAAAGCATATGATTTGGCTCAATAGGAAGAGACCAATCTACAAACCAAGAAGACCTTCTTCAACTATGGAGGGTTGATAGAGGTAGAGAAATAGGAACTCAAGAAGAGGAAGAGTGTTGGGTTTATGAAATGGGATAAGGAGAAAAATAAGAAAAGTAAAGGGAACCCAAAGTTTAGAAATAAGAACAATGGGAACCAAGGGAATTATAAGAAGAATTTCCAAAAAAAGGATAATTCAAAACCTCAACCTCAGAAGTAGAATGAGTCAGCTCAGAAAGAGGAAATAGGGGAGAAAAGGTAGGAAAGGTCTCAGGCACCCAGGATAGGTTGTTTTCTTTGTGGGGGTCCTCATTATGCAAATAAGTGTCCCCAATGACCAGAGTCGAGTAACAGAGTCGAGGAGCAACCACACTAAATCTATGCAGCCATAGGAAGTCAGAACCTAGATGGACAAGCAACTCCCATGTTACTAAATGGTAAGTTGTTCAATAAGAATGTTAAAGTTTTAATTGATAGTGGAGCTACAAATAGTTTTATTTCCACTAGTATTATTGGGGATATGCTAAAAAGACCTAGATTTTTGGCACAAGGGTGGAAAGTTGAGTATGGGTCTAGATAGACTTACTCAGTGGATCAATGTTTGCCTATGGCTAAGATCACCTTACCCAATGGATCCACTATTTGGCACTTATATGTAGCACCACTACATGCCTTTGATATTATCCTAGGGATGGATTGGTTAAAGGCTCATGGAGCCCTAATCAACTTCCAAGAAATATGGATGGACTATACTAATAAGGATAAGAAGAGAGTAAGGGTTCAAAGTAGGCAAGGGTCTTTTTGACCATATTTATTGTCAGCTATGCAACTAAAGAAGGCAATCAAAAGAGGTGGTATGTTGTATGTAGTAAAGATAAATGGCAAGATAGGTGATAATGGGGATGAGAAAATATTTAAGAGACATCCAATTCTACATGAATTTAGGGATGTATTTCTAGAATATCTCCTAAGCCTACCACCTTGGCATGAATTTGATTTCACCATTGAACTAATACCTAGAGTTGAACCTATTGCAAGGACACCTTACAGAATGACTCCTATTGAGTTGCAAGAGCTAAAGGTGCAACTCCAAGATTTGTTGGAGAAAGGTTTGATTAAACCTAGTGTGTCACCCTAGGGTGCTCTAATATTATTTGTGAAGAAGAAGGATGGTTCCTTAAGGTTGTGCATTGATTATAGAATGTTGAATAAGGTCACCATCAAGAATAGGTATCCATTACCAAGGATAGATGATCTCTTTGATCAATTAAAGGATACCACTATATTTTCAAAGATTGATTTGAGATCAAGATATCATCAATTGAGGATTCATGAGGAGGATACTCACAAAATAACCTTTAAGACTAGATATGGACACTATGAGTTCATAGTGTTGCCATTTGGGTTGACAAATGTACCAATAACTTTTATGAATCTGATGAACAGTGTGTTCAGGAAATATCTAGATCAATTTGTTTTGATATTTTTAGATGATATCTTGATATATTCCCACACCAGAGAAGAACATGACCAACATTTGAGGTTAGTGTTAGAGGTGTTGAGGAAGAACATTTATGGAAAGTTGTCTAAATGTGAGTTCTATGCCTCACAAGTTCAATATTTGGGGTATATTATATATGTAGAAGGGATTGTTGTAGATCCTAAGAAAATTGAAGCCATTTTGAGTTGGCCTGCACCCACTAATGTGTTTGAAGTTAGAAGCTTCATGGGAATCACTGGTTATTATAGGTATTTTGTGAAGGACTATTCAAAAATTGCCTACTCTATTACCAACCTTCAGAGAAAAGGAAAAGAGTTCAAATGGATGGATAAGTGTGAGGTCACCTTTGAAACTCTGAAGAATAAGCTGACTACAATATCAATTCTTAGGATACTAGATCCTCTTGGGAATTTTATAGTATGTACAGATGCTTCCTTAGAAGGTTTGGGAGGGGTATTATCCCAAAATGAAGCTACAGTAGCATATGAATCTAGGAAACTCAAGAAGCATGAGTTGAATTATGCTACACATGACCTAGAGTTAGCAATAATTATGCATGCTCTTAAGGTCTAGAGGCACTATTTATTGGGGAAACATTTTGAGCTAAGGATAAACCACCAAATTCTAAGGTATATCTTTACCCAACCTATGTTGAATGCAAGGCAAAGAAGGTGGATAGAGTTCCTAGCCAAATATGACTTTGGTATTGAGTATATCAAAGGAAAGGAAAACAAGGTTGTTGATGCCTTAAGTAGGAGAAGGCATATAGCAGCATTAACCTAGAGTCATGTAGACTTGATGGACAAAGTCAAGGAAATGCAACTACAGGATCAGTATTGCATTGAAATATAAGCTAAAATTGAGAAAAATCCTAAGGAAAATAAGGATTTTAACATAAAATATGGACTTTTATGTTTCAAGGATAGGGTTGTCATACCCAAAACTAGTGATTTAAGGAGAATTATTATGCAAGAGGTGCATAGTTCTCCATATTCTACTCATCCAAGAGGTGCAAATATGAGAGAAAACATGAAAAATATCTTTTATTGGTCAGGAATGAAATAGGATATCACTAGTTTCATTGCTAGATGTTTGGAATGCTAGAAGGTTAAGGTAGAACATCAACATCTAGTAGGAAAATTATACCCACATGATATACCTACTCAGAAGTGGTAGGTTATATCTATGGATTTTATTGTGGGTTTACCTAAGACAAGGTACCAACATGATGCAATACTTGTGGTGGTAGACAAGTTGACTAAAGTTGCACATTTTATACTAGGGAACATCAAGGATGATGCACTAGTTGTGGCAAATAGGTTTGCCAAGGAAATATTTAGGTTACATGGTTTTCTTAAGGTGATCATATCAGACAGAGATTCTAGGTTTACATTAAAATTTTGGTAGGCTCTTCATCATGTAGTGGGCACTAAATTGAATATTAGTTCTACTTACCATCCAAAAATAGATGGGAAAATGGAGAGGGTGAACCAAGTCCTAGAAGACATGCTTCGCATGTATTGCATGGATCAAAAGTCTAAGTGGGAAGACTTTTTGCATCTAGTTGAATTTGCATATAATAATGGATACCATGCATCCTTGGGAATGGCTCCATTTGAGGCCTTGTATGGTAGAAGATGCAGAACACCTCTATCATGGGATAATCTGAAATATCGGGTGGTGATCAGATCAGACACTATCAGAGAGATGGAGGAGTAGCTCAGAGTGATTTGATAGAGGCTCAAGGAAGCAATCGATCATTAGAAGAGCTATGCTGATCTAAAAATATCATCAAGAGAATTCTCTATGGGAGATAAAGTCTTCTTGAGGGTAAGACCCATGAAAAGTGCCATCAAGTCAACTAAGTTGGATCCTCATTTTATTGGGCCTTTTGAGATCATTGATAAGATTAGTCCAATAGCCTATAGGCTCACCTTACCACCCAACCTATCAAAGATCCATGATACTTTCCACATATCCCTACTTAGGAAGTATGTTGTTGATCCTTCTCATGTTTGGAATATTTCAAAATTATAGATGGTAGATCCCTCAACCATTGAGGTGTGATCGATAAGGATTCTAGGGTTTCATTCTAAGAAGTTGAGGAAATGAACCCTAGATCAATGTAAGGTCTAGTGGGACCATTATTCTAAAAATTGTGCAACTTGGGAAGATGTTGAGGAAATGAGGAAGCAATTTCCATATTTATTTGAATGAAATATATGCTTTATTTTCAAGAAACATAGAGGACTATGTTTAGTCCAAGGGGGGAGTATGTAACGACCCTCCTTGGTAGGACTTGTTCTTGATACTTGATTTATGTATTGATGTGTGGATATCTAATGCATAATATCATTTTATGTTATCAAGATGTGTTGATAGTTGCACTTTATGCTTTGATTATACTACTTTTGGAATATGGTATTACTGATGAAATTTGTGGTTGTAGGACTAGGTACTCTCATAGGTGGATTGGTATGGGACAACCACTAGAGTTGAGAGAAAAAGGGAAATGATGGATGACATTCTCATCGACAGCTCAAGGGTAAAAAAGAAACCCTTCATATAGGTGCATTGCATATGTGTATGTTTGATTGAATGCACCATTGGGCAAGGAGGTTGCTATTTAAGCAAAAGAGCCATCCTTAGTAGGTGGGTGATAACATCATAGTTATCATAAAACCTTCTACTCAAGGAAAAACTTTGTTGTGCAAGGATGGCTTAGCAAGAGCCCTTGAATTGTTGTATGTGGAATTGTTTGATATCAATGCTAATGGTTAATATTAGCATTCGATAGTAATTAAATTAATTAGGTGAGTAATTAATTTAATTATTCTAATGTTGGTAGCATTAGAAATAAATAATTGTTAAGAAAGTGATTTAATTAATATTGGATCAAAGGGCATTAATTTAAGTAATGCAAACAATAGTAAGCTTTGATTTAAATATAGAGCTTATATTTGAATTTTGAATTTAGAAAGTTGGCATTATGGCTATAATGGAATCATGCAACATTCTTAGAAACATTACTTTTTGAGAAAAAAATTTTGGCATTGAGAAATATTACCTCTTCATGGGTATTTTGGGTTCCTCTAAGATTATATGGAGAAAATTACCATGTTTTTTGGGTTAATGAAAGAAGTAGAAGAAGGACAAAGGCTGGAAAAAAGGGAGCACAATGCAAAAGACTGGGATGAAGAAAGAGTGGTGGTAACAACATTGAGGTATCTCCTTTATAATTACTCTTTATTTCCTTAGCTATTTTTGCTTCTATCTTCTTCCAGTTCAGTTTTTTTTACATTTTGTTTGAGTTTTGAAGCTCTATAGAGTTATTAGTTCTAGATGGGTGTAGTATTTAGAAGAACACTAGAGTTTGATATTTTAGTTTTAAACTGTAGCATTCCTATAGGAAGTAGTAGGATGTCGTTTTGCTTTTGATTTCTATCTATGAGTTTAACGATCATGGGGAATACTAGTTTTCTCTTTCCAATGTTGATGGTTGTTTACCACTACATGTCGAATGGAGTTGGTATATCTAATTTTAACCTAATCGTCTCCCCCAAATATTTGTTTTAATGATTGTTGCCATTATTTGTATCATCCTTCTAGTTTTAGACATAGCTAGCAAAAACTTGATCTCAAGGAACATTCTATTCTACATCACCCTGGTGTATGTGGTCCAATATGGTTAGTTTCTATGGGTTTTGGGTGACCTTGCACTGTTGAGAGTTGCATCCTTAGTGTATGTATGTGCCTTGGAGTTTAAACCTTCCTTCATGAGCTTAGTCATTCAAGGTGTGTGTTGGTCATAGATTAAATGATTAGCTTGGCTCTCTTGGGATTTCCAAAAAATGAAGGTTCAAGTCTTGCTATAGTTTATAAATCAATGGCTAGTGTAGGGCTATCCATGTTTATGCATGCTTCATTGGTCGTTGCAGGTTAGGGTTCATGCTCTATATTGGTGTTGTATGGTTTATTTCTTTTAATACTTTATTTAATTTTGTAAAGAAAGATTAAGCCTCCTTCTTAGTTTACGTAAATATATGGACCTTGCTTTTATTAATTAAATGTTTGTTTATTCATTTATATTAAACATGTATTTTTTTATTGATGGCTTTAGCTAGATTAAACAATGTGAATATTAATGGTCCATGTTATATGCTAGTTGGATTAGTAAATGTTTGGAAGGAGATAATAATTTATATGAGAATGGTTATTTTATTGAATTTGATTAATTAAAGTAATGTTGATTAGTCAATATTAGATTATGGGTAAAAGAGGATTATGTTTGTATTAGTGGGGAAGTTTTTCTTAAAAAAAAAAAGGTTCTTTTAATGAATGGAGCTATGTTCGAAAAATGCTTAATTAAGAAAAAGGAAGTTGCTTTGGTAATTATATAGCAAAATATGGATGAGGCTTGGAATCCATGTTTTGAGAGAAGTATGGGATTCTCTCAGTATTCATGCATGTTGTTGTTTGTTGCATGATTGCATGTGTTTTTGCATAGTGCATGTTAGGCTTGCATATGCATTTAATGAGTTGTCCTAATCCCTAAAGACTTCTATTCAAGTTCATGGGAAGAATCTTTCAAACGGAGGACCTTGAAAGAAAATATGGAACTATGGACCTTTGATTTTTGTTATGTAATAATGTTATTGAAGAAGAGCTTAAACTTTGAAAGTAAATGTATTGATTTTATGTAAAGTTTCATTGAAGGAAAATATGTTTGGTAAATACACTTGTATAGCATTTCAAGACTTGTGCAAAGATGAAATATTATATGTTGCATTTCTTTTATGTAAGATCTTGGAATGATTATTATGTGTCAATTGGAAAGTATAAGATATTGAAAATAATGGTGGAATATAATTCCTAGATTATGGTTATAATTATTTTAGATGTTGTTACATTCTTTCCATTATTAGTAAAGGAATTGCTAAATTCTAGTATTGTGAATTGAAAGGTATTTGAATTTACTAGTTTAGCAATGTGCTATGTTGAATTTAAAAATGTAAAATCACTTTCTTTCATTTTTGGATAGATGTTATTGTTTTGCTATTTATCTATTATCATATATATATAATAAAAAAAAAATATATATATATATATATATATATATGTATATATGACTCTTGGGATTTGTATGGGGTTTTGGGCATGAATATAGAGTCATATTAGAAAAACCCTTGATTCAAGAAGATAACCCAATCCTAGGAGGAGTTGTGGTGATGCAATAAATAGGTAGTTGTAAATCCTAGGAGGAGTTGCAATGATGCAATAACCAAGCATTCATGAATCTAGAAGAAGTTGTGATAATGCAATAACCAAATAATTGTGAATGATACACCTTGAACAATGAGGCTTAGATGTTCCAAAGTGATGAGGCTTTTGGAGTTATTCACAAGATAGTATAGTGGTGGCACATTGAAAAATGAGGATCAGGTGACCATATTTATTACAAAGTGAGTGGTATTGGCCTTAGTTATCATGTGGAGGTGTGGTAACTAAGCACTAAGGCATTACACTAGAATAATTCTACATAGATGGACTTATTTAGGGTAAGGGAATATGCATACCCATTTAAGTGTTATGGGACTTAAAGGTTAATCCCTACATCATGGTCAAGTTATCTTATATCGATGAGGGTATAAGAAAATTGGTGGGACCACTATTGGCGTCCTTCCTAATCATTGAGGTTTAGAAAGATGAACCCCAAAAGTATGGGAAGTTAGTCACTCATGTCCACTTATCCATAGTGATATTGAACTCAAAATGTGGTTATGACTTACAATGCTAAAAACTAGTGGGACTTATTTGTGAGTTATTACTTGTGAAAATAAAAAAGAAATCTCTCCCTTGGGTTGGTTTTGGTAGGTTGTTACAAAATGCACTTATAGGACCTATTAGTCTATTCCAAAGATCTTTTGTATCTAAAATAGTTACTGATAGAGCCACATTTGATAAAGTATATAAAGTAAATAGACTATTTTTGTATGGACTAGAGACTATGACTCTTCCTTGTTTAGAAATAAGGCATTCTTTTGTTGTTAATAATTTTGAACTCAACTGCTAAATTTTGATCTATTAATTGAGATACTAAAAGAATATTAGCAGTTAATCAAGTTACATATAGTACATTAATAATTATACCTTTTCTATTTGATACATCAATTAAAATATCTCCTACTTCTTTGACATCATAGGTCATATTATCTATTATAACAATTGGTTTTTCATAATTTCTTGAAAGGTATTGAACCATTGTTTATTTCCAATCATATAATTACTTGCTCCTGAATCAATATACCAATAATCAATTATTAATTGAAGAACACAAGCTTATACTGATAGGGGGGGTGAACAAGTATAAGACCTCTTTTTACTTTTTCCTTTATACTTCAAAACAGTAAAGCAATATACCCAAAGCAATATCAAAACAATGCACAATATCATCCACAAAGTGACACCAATTTTAACGTGGTTCACCCAGAATGGCTGGGCTACGTCCACAAAACTTTTCTCTAAAAGTTATCTCAAAGTTCTTTGGGAATCCTTCCCAATTACAATGTTTATGAGCCTCGGCCCAAAGGAGATACCTTTCCCCAATCAGAATTTATGAGCCTCTGCTCAAAGGAGATACCTTCCCCCAATCTGAATTTATGAGCCTCTGCTCAAAGGAGATACCTTCCCCTCTGCTCTAGAAATGATCCCTCAGAAGATCAACTACCTCTACCTCTTGCCAGCACGTGGAACTCCTTTCCATCGAAGACCTCCTGTCCTCAATGCTTAGCCTAAGAGACCTCTACCTTCTATGATCATGTCCACAGTAGCTCAGCAACCAAATATATCCTCAGGTTCTTCTCAAAGAACCAGTGCACCTCTGTCCTCATACAGCAGCACTCCGCGTTCATCTTTGCCCTTTGTGCTCTCTATGCCCTCTGCTCTCTCTGCGCAATCATAGTCGCACTTGGTCGAACTTCAACCTTTGCACTGTCTGTGCAAACACAACGACACTTAGAACAATTCACCATGACTCTTCGCTCACTCTGCACACTTCGATCAAATTTTGCACTCTGCTCTCGATGATCGAACTTCTCACTCTGCGCTCTATCTATGAACGTCGCAACTAACAATACCACCAACTCTTCAAAACAACCTACCTTTTATAATAACACTTTCAAGATCAAAACCTTAATCTTAGTCGGTTGTAACCCTGATCTTTAGTCGGTTGCACAACCCTAAACTTCGTCGGCTACAAACCCTAATCTTCGTCGGCTCACATTTAACTTTGTCGGCTTCAACTACCTCTATAACTCTTCTGTAGCTTTTGCCGTGAAACTACAACATGTCGCGATATCACGACACCTTTGCAACCATACACTTTCTTTTGGCTTTTGTCATGATATCGTGACACTTCAGCCTTTGTCGACTTCAACTAAGCTCTTGTCGTGATATCGCGACACTTCTGTCTTTGTCAGCATCAACTTTGCTTTTGTCGCGATATCGCGACACTTCTCCCTTCGTCGACCTCCTTTCTGCTTTTGTCATGAAATCGTGACACTTTTGCCTCTGTAGACTTCGTCTTCACTTCTGTCACGATATCGTGACACTTCTGTCTTCATAGCCTTCCTCTCTGCTTTTGTCGTGAAATCGTGACACTTCTCCTATAGAAGACCTGCTTTCAATTTTTGTCATGAAATCGTGACACTTCTGCTTTCGTCTGCTTTCTTTTCTGCCTGTCGTGAAATCGTGACACTTTCTGCATCCGTACGCATTCTTTGCAACCCATCACGAAATCACGACGCTTTTAGCTTCCGTACGCTTTCCTTGTAACCCGTCGTGAAATCGCGACGCTATCAACTTTCCATACATTTTCTTTGCAACCTGTCATGAAATCATGACGCTTTTAGCTTTCGTACTTTCTTTGCAACCTATCACAAAATCGTGACACTTTCAGCTTCCATACATTTTCTTTGCTCTTTGAGTCATGAAATTGCGACATGTCACGATATCGCGACACTTTTCTAACTTGCTTTCTCTCTCCTACTTAAGTCACGAAAATGCGACATGTCGCGATATCGCGACACTTTTCCTCCTTAGCTATTTTCTTTTCTTTGGGTCGCGAAAACTCGACATGTCGCGATATCGTGACACTTTTTCTCTGTTAGCTCTTTCTCTTGAACCTGTCGTGAAATCGTGACACTTTTTCGTTCGTACAAACCCTCTTGCAAATTGTCATGAAATCGTGACACTTTTCTTTGCGAGCTCTTTCTCTCGAACCTGTCGGCTTGGGGTTTGCAAAAGACCTTTGAAACTGTCATGCCGTAACCTTCATCAAAACAAATTATTTGACATCAAATCAAATTCCTTCAAAAGCTTCTTGACATCAATGACAACTTATACACTTGAGCAAAGGCAATGTACCCAAAGTACCCAAAATTGCCAACAATCTCCCCCTTTGTCATTGATGGCAAACCTTTACTGAAAACACTTCTCAAGAGCCAAAACTGAAACCAACTGTGCTAACAATTGACAAACTATGCCCACAACTAAGAATCTTCCTTTGAAGTTTTGCTCCCCCTGACTTGAAGCTTTCCTCTTCACTTGAAGCTCTCCCCCTTACTCATATCTCTCCCCCTTTGTCATCAATGGCAAAGGGCCACCTTTGGGGCTCGGGACTAAGAATGAGCCTCTTAGCTTAGTCCCTCCCCCACCTCCTGATGAGGTGATTAATTTTGGGGTGGGAGTAAAACTCCCATTAGGCACTGATCATCATCAGCATCTATAACTTCCTTGTCGGGCCTTCTCTTGAACTCTTTGTCCATATTCCTGTTCTTGTCACTGTTCTTGTTCTTGTTCTCATCCCTGTTCTTGTCCATGCCTTGATCCTTGGACCTGATCATGCCACTGTTCCTATTTCTGTATTCTAGAATTTCAGCTCTACACTGTCTGATTATGTGACCTTCATTGTTGCACTTGAAACACTTGATGATGTTGTTTCTCTGAGGTAAACCTGATCTTTGAATCCACCTGTTCTGACCAAACCTATTCTGGCCAAACCTGTTCTGACCAAACCTATTTTGATCAAACCTATTCCTGTTATTTACCTTGCAATAGACTGCCTTGTGCCCAAACTATTTACAAGAGTAGCAATACCCTTGAAAGAAACTAGCACTTCTGAAACTGTCATTTACCTTCTTCACTTGAGCCATGCAATGTGAAGCCATGTGACCAAACCTGTGACAAGCAAAACATCTGCCTTGAAACTTTCCTTTATTTGACCTCTTGGGTCCTGAAAACTTCTTCTTCTCATTCTGAATTCTATTTTCTATTTCTGTGCATCTATCATTCAAGGACTCCTTTTCTAAAGTACTTTCCTCATCAGAACTCTCTTCCTTTTGGAGTCTCTTACTAGACTCTCCAACTTGTTCCTTGTGTGGCTTAACAAAACCAAGGCCTATTTTATCCGTTGTCTTTCTTTGACCTTTGATGAGTGACTTAACCTTTTTGGAGCTATCTTGAAACCTGTAAAGCTTATCCTTGTACTCTTTAGTTTCCTCTTTCAAAGAAGCCATTTTCTATTCTAACTCACTATACTCAAGAACCTTAGACTCTAACTCATCCTTGAGTTCTTGTGTCTTAGCTATAGAGAAATCAAGATTTTCTATAAGATCATCTCTCTCCATACAACATTCATCTAACTTATCCTTGAGTCTAGCATTCTTCTTTCTTTCCTTTTTCAAAGCACTAAGAGCACTAATAAGTTCACTTTCAAGATCCTTTATTTGTTTGCTTTCTGAATCATCAAAGCCTTTTTCAGATTTCTTATCACTAGAGGTGCTACCTTTTTCAAAAACCATACATGCATCTTCCTTATAGTTTTCTGAAGCATCCTCATACATACTGGAAACCAAATCATTATTTGTACAATCATCCTCAAGGTGACCAAAATTTCCACATCTAAGACATTTCATGATAATGAATCTATGTTTCGGTTCTTCCTCTTTTTCCGATATGAACAACATCTCATTTTCATTATCACTTGAAGAACTTTCACTATCACTACTAGAACACTTACTTGCTTTGTCTAGATAGAAACTCTTCTTGTGCTTGTGAGAATACCTCTTTCCTTGATTGTTGTGCTCATATTTGTTCTTTCTGTGATGCTTATGCTTTTCAGAAACCTTGCTCATAGAATCCTGTTTATCTTCATCACTTTCATTCTTGGGAACAGTACAGTCAGTAGCATAATGACCAAACTTTCCACAATTGAAACATCTTATATTTTTCACGCTTTTGTGCTTTCTAGAGAACTTGCCTTTCTTGCTATAATATGCCTCTTCATCACTAGAAGACTCATCACTATCTTGAAGTTGTTTACCCTTGGATTTCTTGGTAGCCTTGAAAGCTGCCTCTTTCTTGACATCAACCTTCACTTGAGTTCTCAACTCAAATGCTGCAAGTATACTATGGAGCTCATCCTTTTTCAACTTATCCAAATCTTTAGCTTCCTCAATAGCAGAAATATTTTCACTAAATCTATTAGGAAGAGATCTTAAAATCTTATCACAAACATCATTTTTAGCAAGCTCAAGACCTAAGTCTTTCATGGAGTTAACAACCTCATCCATACGAAGCATGTAGTCACTAATATTTTCATCATCATTCATCTTGAGTTGTTCAAACATACCTTTGAAGTGTCTCAACTTGGCCTTTCCGACATTTGTATCACCTGTATGAACCACCTTCAACTGTTTCCACATTTCACTAGCTGTCTTGCAGTGAATCACTTTGGTGAGATCTGCTTTCTGTAAGCCTTTCAGGATTGCATTCATTGCTTTTGAATTGCTATGATGTAGGAGCCTTTCTTCTTTAGTATTAGGACCATGTACAGGAATAGTGTACTCATCTTCAATCACTTCCCATACCTCATTACCAAGTGCCATTAGATGAACCTTCATCCTTGCACTCCAAAGACCAAAATCCGACCCATCAAGAATAGGTGTTGCATTGCTACTTGAATGATCCATTGTGTTCTTTACTAGCTTTTCCTTCAAGCTGTTAAACTTTTCGAAGGCACCTGCTCTGATACCAATTGAAGAACACAAGCTTATACTGAGAGGGGGGGTGAACAGTATAAGACCTCTTTTTACTTTTTCCTTTATACTTCAAAATAGTAAAGCAATATACCCAAAGCAATATCAAAACAATGCACAATATCATCCACAAAGTGACACCAATTTTAACGTGGTTCACCCAGAATGGTTGGGCTACGTCCACAAAACTTTTCTCTAAAAGTTATCTCAAAGTTCTTTGGGAATCCTTCCCAATTACAATGTTTATGAGCCTCGGCCCAAAGGAGATACCTTCCCCCAATCAAAATTTATGAGCCTCTACTCAAAGGAGATACCTTCCCCCAATCTGAATTTATGAGCCTCTGCTCAAAGGAGATACCTTCCCCTCTGCTCTGGAAATGATCCCTCAGAAGATCAACTGCCTCTACCTCTTGCCAAGCACGTGGAACTCCTTTCCACCAAAGACCTCCTGTCCTCAATGCTTAGCCTAAGAGACCTCTGCCTTCTATGATCACGTCCACAGTAGCTCAACAACCAAATCTATCCTCAGGTTCTTCTCAAAGAACCAGTGCACCTCTGTCCTCATACAATAGCACTCCATGTTCGTCTTTGCCCTTTGTGCTCTCTACGCCCTCTGCTCTCTCTATGTAATCACAGCCGCACTTGGTCGAACTTCAACCTTTGCACTGTCTGTGCAAACACAGCGGCACTTAGAACAATTCACCATGACTCTTCGCTCACTCTGCACACTTCGATCGAATTTTGCACTCTGCTCTCGATGATCGAACTTCTCACTCTGCGCTCTATCTACGAACGTCGCAACTAACAATACCACCAACTCTTCAAAATAGCCTGCCTTTTATAATAACACTTTCAAGATCAAAACCTTAATCTTAGTCGGCTATAACCCTGATCTTTAGTCGGTTGCACAACCCTAAACTTCATCGGCTGCAAACCCTAATCTTCATTGGCTCACATTTAACTTTGTCGGCTTCAACTGCCTCTGTAACTCTTCTGTAGCTTTTGTCGTGAAACTACAACATGTCATGATATCGCGACACCTTTGCAACCGTACACTTTCTTTTGGCTTTTGTCATGATATCGTGACACTTCAGCCTTTGTCGACTTCAACTAAGCTCTTGTCACGATATCGTGACACTTCTATCTTTGTCAGCATCAACTTTGCTTTTGTCACGATATCGCGACACTTCTCCCTTCGTCGACCTCCTTTCTACTTTTGTCATGAAATCGTGACACTTCTGCCTCTGCAGACTTCATCTTCACTTCTGTCATGATATCGCGACACTTCTATCTTCATAGCCTTCCTCTCTGCTTTTGTCACGAAATCATGACACTTCTCCTATAGAAGACCTGCTTTCAGTTTTTGTCATGAAATCGCGACACTTCTGATTTCGTCTGCTTTCTTTTCTACCTATCGTGAAATCGTGACACTTTCTGCATCCGTACGCATTCTTTGCAACCCATCACGAAATCGTGACACTTTCAGATTTCGTACGCTTTCCTTGTAACCCGTCGTGAAATCGTGACGCTATCAACTTTCCATACGTTTTCTTTGCAACCTGTCGTGAAATCATGACGCTTTCAGCTTCCGTATGTTTTCTTTGCAACTTGTCACGAAATCGTGACGCTTTCAGCTTTCGTACATTTTCTTTGCTCTTTGAGTCATGAAATTGCGACATGTCGCGATATCGCGACACTTTTCTAACTTGCTTTCTCTCTCCTGCTTAAGTCGCGAAAATGCGACATGTCATGATATCGCGACACTTTTCCTCCTTAGCTCTTTTCTATTCTTCGGGTCGCGAAAACCCGACATGTCGCGATATCGCGACACTTTTTCTCTGTGAGCTCTTTCTCTCGAACCTATCACGAAATCGTGACACTTTTTCGTCCGTACAAACCCTCTTGCAAATTGTCGCGAAATCGCGACACTTTTCTTTGCGAGCTCTTTCTCTCGAACCTATCGGCTTGGGGTTTGCAAAAGACCTTTGAAACTGTCATGCCGTAACCTTCATCAAAACAAATTATTTGACATCAAATCAAATTCCTTCAAAAGCTTCTTGACATCAATGACAACTTATATACTTGAGCAAAGGCAATGTACCCAAAGTACCCAAAATTGCCAACATTAATTTCCTTTAAGGTGGAAAATCATTTTCCTCCCTAATTAAATTTGTAAATTCTAATTTCTTCAAGTTTCAATTTTCTAAATCTTCAAATTTCAAATTTTCTAAGCATTCAAATTTCAATTCTTCAAATTTTAATTTTCAAATATTTCAATTTTAAGTAGAAATCCTTATCTCTCCAAAATATTAATTTATATTTTCAAAACATAAATAAATTGCAAAAAACTAATTTGCAAATAATAAATTTTCATTTTTTTATGAATAAGGTAGAAGCCCTTATAACTCCCACCTAAATATTATCATTTAAATAAAGTTGAATGTCTTTTATCTCCCTCTTAAATATTAATCTTAAAGTACCTAAGTTTCAATGCTTTAATAATCCATAACTTAGGACTTTATCAAATAATTAAGGTAATAAAGCTTACCTTATCCTCCACTTAGCAATACAAGTAGAATATTTGAAGCTTGATGAAATACTCATGTTTGCACAATTTTTTGAATTATTAAATCCAATATTGAACATTAATCCTTTGTAACTCTCATGTAATAATTGATACCTTGGACTCTCAATTCTTCTAACACACTAATTTATAGCCTATATCAGTAGAGAATATGCTTTGGCACTTATGAGTTGAGATTTTAAAAGTATATCAACCTGGCCAAATTAAAAATCTCTTTAAAAATTTTCTCTAATGCTCTGTTTAGCTATAGATGATTTTACTCTCATGGGAACTTGAAAATCAACATGGGTGATTTTTCTCATCGAGCCACTTTTATCCTTATGATTGTCTCTATGTAGGTAGTTTGGCTCTATCCTTTAGGTTATCTCGTGCAAACAAAATGCTATGCATTCTAGCCATATATACGTAGGAAGTTTGGCTTTGTCCTTTAGGTTATATCATGCAAAAAAAATGCTATGCCTTCTATCCATATATATGTAGGAATTTTGGCTCTGTATTTAGTTCATCTCATGCAAAAAAATTGCTCTACCTTCTGGATATCTCACTCTGATGATTTGGATCCCTAAAATTTTGGTCTATCTCCCTTATGTTTACTTAGCTTGCTTCAACTTCTTCAACATGCTTGTCTCTACTTAGCACACTCTAGTATAATATTTCTTCTCTATACTTATCTCATACAACACCTTTTTGGTGTTTTAGTCTCCTTTGTTTTCTTAATCATGAACCCTTATAATATATATGTAAGGATTATTTTATCCTTCAATAAATTAATAATTGTTGGACATTTCATCCAATGCAATATATAAAGACCTTTTTTATATTTGTTCTTCAATGGTGGTTTTAAACCTCTATAATATTTTATATGATTCTCCTCTTTTATAAAGAATCTAAATGAGTATCAAGGTGAATTTGAATGTCCCCTCATATCCAACTTTCTTTAGATTTGGCCCTTTTAATATTCTTCCAGCCGAGTCCTTATCTTCACTATTTTTAACCAAATGGATAAATCCTAGCATCCAAATTAGGGTGACTTTATTTGTCCCCTCAATATCTACTCTACAAGCCTTAAAATGGACTCATAGTCTTCACTTACTTTAAAGTGGAAAGACTATGGTTGAGGATCAACCAATCTACAAATTTAAAATTTGCAACAATCACATCAAAGATTTCCTTTAATGATATTAATAGAGACTACTTGTGGTAGCTTTGAATATAGCAGTGGCTTCAATACCACTATTGGCTCTTAAGCCAAACTATATCAAGTCCAAATATATTTTTTCAGGAGTAGAATTAAATATATGAGCAATCAAAAATATAAGTTGGCCAATATACATTATAAAAACATTCAAAATAATAGAGCTTTTCTTCCTCATTTGTGGCTAGAGCAAAATAACAGAGTTTTTTGAGATATCTATCATGATAGTGAGTCTATTTCCTTAAGGATTGTCAACCTCGCATTTGAAAATGACAACCTCCTTTTGTTCGAGGACTGTCTTGTGTCTCCTTTTGAATCCCAGTTGGACAAGTCCATCAACCTATCTTTCGAATTCTTGAATCAACCCCACCCTATTGTGAACAGATACCTCATATCTTTGCTTCCCCCTCCCCCTTGTTGGGTCAAATTGAATTTCGATGGAGCATACAAATGTAATCCTAGTAGATCCAGTTGTGGATGGGTTATTCGTGATGAAAGAGGTAAAGTTATCATGGCCTATGCTAAGAATTTGGGAGTTCAATAAAATAATTTTGTAGAGGCCAGATCAGTCTTCTGTGGTATCCAAGTCACATTAGACCTAAATGTTCAAATATTTATTGTTTAAGGTGACTCCATTAATATAATAACCTACATCAAAGACACCACAATACCACCTTGGAATGTTGCTCCTCTTGTCCATGATACCATCCTATACCTTTGTACAATTAGCAATATGTCGATCCAACATGTGTACAGGGAAGGACACAAAGTTGTTGATGTGTTAGCAAACTTTGGGTTGACGTTGGAGTCCTTTATGATGTGGCATCAATATTTTCCCTAATGTATATTAAATTTTTATCATGAGAATGAGACCACCACTTATGAGTAGTGTCTTCCTTGCTATGAGTGATCTGCGCCACCATGTCTAGAGCAAGAATGAACAAGGTTGTATGTACAGGTGCTACCATTTCTATTGGGATAGTTTTTATGACCCATATCTATTGACTTGGCACCTATCTTCGAGCTGAGGATATATGAACCAAAGTTTTAAGGTTCACATTTCAAGAATCCATTATGATTTATATTAGGACTGTATTGACCATAAAATCATGTGCGAGGGTTATTATTTTATGACAAAAATTAAGCACAACATTAATATCGATGATATTAAAGGTTTTCATCCCAACGCTTGTGCTTACATAATCATCACTCATTGGAAAGGAGCAAACAATATAAGGGCAAAAACAAAGTGTCGAGCAAGAAAAAAGGACAAAAAATATGACTCTAATCATGTGTTTATTTATGCCTATGAGACTGATATCATCACGAATCATGGTGTGATCACCTCTTTATGCCGAGTTGATACTTCGTCGAAGTGTAGTGGCAGAACCACCCAGCTTGTGTCTAGTGTGGAGATCAAGATGGCTTGGTGGATGTGTAGCTACCACACATGGAGGAGAACTGAAGAGGTGTATCCTTAGTGTCCCACTTTTGCTACTACTACTAGTTCCAAAGACTTCTTCCAGTAAGGCTCCCCATTTTGACCACCTCTTATTTTTAGAAGCTCTCATATTATGAACCAAATCACCATTGGGTGTGGTATGGACCGTGTGGTGAGTTATTCTAGGACAACTCAAACCAATCAATGATTCAAGGCAAGATCTTGGCCCAAGAAATTTGGCATGAGTCCACCCTGGCCAGTGAAGGATTTTATTTTAAATTAGCTTGCACACAATTAAAACCAGAGTATCTTTTTGTTGAATTGCAAGTTGATTTAAAGCTGCATCCAAATATTTTTTGGGGTTAGGAGGATGGCCTTGCTCAAAACCAAGCACCTATAATTAGACCCTTTGGTTGAGTATATTATTGCTTATCAAGGATTTCTCAATTTATTGAAGAAATTTAATGGGCATGACCTTGATATTTCAAAAGAATTTATTTAGAGTTGGGACAGTGGCACTGTGTCCCTGAAGAGACTCACCTTTGTTGTTATCATCAATTTTTTGGATGAAATTACGGAACTTCCAATGATGGGGAGATTATCCATAGAGATAAGAATTCAATGGTGGGTGAACTAGTTTACTTCTATGACTAAGGAAAGTTTCTATAAAAAAATAACAATGGGTTCATCTGGGAAGACCTTCCTCTACCCTAGAATAGGTCCTTGGTGCTGATCATGTAGTACTTGACTATGGATGAACCATATTCCCCTCTCTACAACTTCCACATGGTGTTCCTAAATTTTTTGAAATATGTCAAGTAGATTAACATCCCAATTTATTTTGGTCAATGGAAATCTCTATCGATAGTGTCTAGAAAGGGAGGTCTACTTACCCTAAACACCAGGTTCTCCATTTGATTATTTACAACTATATTAGCCATAATATGGACCAATGGATCATTGAAGCTATTAGGCCAACCACCATCCCTAATCCATAATAGGGTATCCTCTAGCACTGGTGGAAGTTATCCTTGAAGGTATAGTAATTGATGTTTATAATGGCACTCATGGCAGAGTGGGTAAACAAAGAGTATTACCCTCAGTAGGGTCGTATTCAACTCCCACAAGGCACTCAACCCACATTAAGAATGCAAGAGAGAAAGGCAAAATTCCCTCCCCTACTCGTAAAATATAGAAGATCATGGTAGGGCCATATCCAGGATCTCGCTACATTCAAAAAATGGGAGACATCGACTAGATCACCGACCTAGAAGACATTGTCACCTTAGCGACATCGATGCTCTTGAGAGCAAGCAAAATCATCAATCAGATGAATGTGCAAAAAACTAGCCACCCTGGGGAGGATGATCCCAAAGAAATTGATGATGATGATTATGTTCTAGAGTGATGTGGCACCCTTGACCCCTGTTTTTTTGTCTATTTTTATCTATAGTATAGTTTCTTTTGTGTTCCTTTGGTGCCTATGGGCCATAATTGCTAAGTACCTCTTTAGTTTTGTTGTGTGGCCACAAGCTTTGGTACCTTTTTGGCTTGCTTCGTATTGAGTTGAACCTTCACGGGATCCTCTGCACGACTTGTATAGAAGGTTTTGGGTCCCATTAAAAATCTATTATCAGTAAAAAATAATAATAACATATAAAATAATATCAAATATAAATGTAAAATGGCCAAAATAATTCATGCAATAACATGAAGAACAATTACAGTAGAATTTCTTAAAATATGAATACAATATTTAATATTCATGTTTGAATATTTTCATACATTTTTCTTATACAATACATGGAGATTTATCTACATAATATAGACATATAAAGGTGACTCTTCAATATTGCACTCCTCACATATCAGAGAGTTGCAACCTTTCCTATTCTTTACATAAGACAAGTCTCACATGTCTTTTGGCTTCTTATCTTGCCACTTGTATACATGACTCTTGAATCTTTACATACTCTAATACATGACACTTGTGCACATTTTGCACATAGACACTTACATAAAATGGAAATATAAAACAATGCAATATTCTCTAACAAATGTTACAATGGATCCCATGGCTCCTATTTATTAAAACTATTCACCCTAAGTTACCTTGCATGAGAAAAAATTATTCCTACTAATAGGAAAATATTGGGGGTATCTTTAGGAAGATGATGCACCTCCAAATGTTACACACCTCTAAATATATATCTAAATGGATTAGAAGCTTTTTAACATGCTTAGCAATTCCAATACATGTTACAATATCATTTTTAAGAGATCTTCCTATGGGTTCATATATTATTTATCTAACTTTACCTTTCAATGATCAATTTTTTTTTTTTAGGAGTGTTTTTCTCCCCTATACCAAGCACTTTTCTCCACTAAAATCAATTGCATCACTTTGAACGAATTGCATCTGTAACCCAAATTTTGTAAAACTAGATTTTTGGAGGCTCTAATTGATTGATTCATATATTTTACAAGTCTTCAAAATATTGGGGATCCTAAGGTAGTAATTATCTTACTATATTTGTAGTGACTTCATGGGATGCCAAGCATCATTGGTTAGAGATCCTAGATCTTAGCTTCATCCTTGGGAATAAAGTCTATAAAATTAGGACTATTTTGCAAAAAAAATTAAAATGTTGGTTTTTCTTGGTCTCTTTGTGGTAACAATTTTAGCAATCTATATGATTCTTTATCTTTGGAAAATCTAAGGTCTACAAGTTTTTCTACATTCCACTACAATATCTTCATATGTGTTCTTAGACAACCATTTTACTATTCCATCATTTTATAAATTTTGTCTAATAATGGTTTTAATTATTGTATCTACTTTGGTGTTCTTCAACTTCAAATTTAGATTTTTACTCTTTAAAAATTGTATGCACAATATCATCATCAAGGACCAATTTTTTGTTGTGAAACACATTGGTAAAATCAACAGTTACTAATCATTATAGCTCTACTACCATATTCTTTTAATAGGGTCTCAAAAGTGGCCATTGTGTCCTTATATTTCTATAGGTTGATTTGGGTGTCAAGGATTATTTTCTATTTTCTAATCATCTCCTTCCCATATCCCAACTATTGTTCCTATGATATCAATAATGTAGCCAATTGCCACAACATATCCTAATACCTTGCCTTGGTAGCGAACTCATCCTTGTTTATTGAGGATTACTTCTATGTTGGATACAAATTCAAAATATCTTTTGGTATTTTCCACATAAATTCTATGATCATCTGATAGGTACTTTGATTTATCCACTTTTGAGGCATACCCTAGGTCTACTGATGCTCCTTTTAGTTTTATTATTTCTTCATGGAGCTTAGCAGTCTCTTGATACCTATCTTGGTAGATAACTAGTATTTGTTCTAACTAATATATCAACTTTTTTCTCCTATTCAAACTATGACCTTACATAGTTTTGGCCTTGGGTAAGTTAATCTAAGAGATCTTCTCGATACTACTTTTACATCTTACTTTAAGCAGATTTATGTTTAATTTCTCTATTTGTTGTAGTTAGTTTCTTTCAATGACATATTTCTTGAGGACTTCAACTTCCTACTAGAGTTGTAAATTTTTAGCTAAAAATTAGGTTTCTTTCAAGGCATTATCCTAAAACCTCTTCTTATTCACTTTATTCTTCATCTCTAATTAGCCATGTCGAAAATATAGTCCAATGAATGATTTATTTGTGAGCTAGATCATTTCATATAGATATATTATTGATAGATCCAACTCTAAAATTTTACCGCTAAAGTTAGTGAGAGAGGTGGATTGCCTAGATGGATCAATCTAAACAACATCAACAATCAAGATTTGTCCCCACCCAAAGCTAATTTTGAGCTCATCTTCACTAGTACACTAAGGGTATTTTACGCACTTATACTATTTTCTTGTAATTTTTTCCCTCTACCTGGAGTCCATCAATTGCTTCTTGCACATTTATAGTTACTCATTGCTAGTGACTAGGTAAATGTAAGCCTGACTAGGTCTTATTACTGGTTATTATTCTAAAATATTTTTGGTGGACTCAATCATGTATTATTTTATATATGATATCATTTAATCTAGTATGAGTTGATAACTTGGGGTGCTTATATAACATAGAGGATGCAAGGACATAGTGGATGGGGTGAATTATATGGAGCTAGAATTGAATGGTGAATTAGTAGCTAACAATTTAGTTACCATTTATGCCAATGTGTTAGATAATGGAAATACAAACCATGATGGGGATGGACTCTTGGCATATCAGATGAGTAGACATGTAGTAGTAAATTTTATAATGGGATATGGAAATGAAGTTATGGGTGTTGAGACAATAGAATAAATTAGTATGCAAAGTGGTGTGCCCCCTATAGAACCAATGGTTTCAATTATTATTGGGGAGGGATGTAAAGTAGAAGTAGGAAAAATCAAAGGAATATGATTAGATGAAATAAAGAGGAGAGAAAAATTGTGAATAGAATGAGTAGAAGGATAAAAGGAAAATAATGAATGGTACAATGGTAGCCTCCAAAATGGCCCTTATAGTTATCTCCTTTTCTTTATATGGATATATGGAGGATTTGAAAAATACTAGTTCTTGATCTTCTTTATCTTTACTTGCCTCATTGATTGCCCTATGGTGTTAATAATTTACATAATAAAAATAGTCAGTGCCTTATATTGTGCTTCACTTGATTCTAACACAAGAAGGGGTATTTCCTAAGGAATTTTATATTCTAATGAGATCAAATTCTATCTAGGTTTTTCTTGTGGAGATTCTTTTGCTTCATGGATTGGGCTTACACCTAGTGTTCTATTGATAGTTATTATCATATTAAGGGTATTACTTTAGTTTCTTTAGCCTTTCCCTAACCATTTATTACATTGTGATAAGGAAAATTGCTAGAGTTGATGGCATCATTGATTTCACTATCTTTGGTGTAATGATGAAAGATCTCCTTGTTTATGGGCTACCTAATAGGTGATCCTCTCTTATAATAGGTCTCTTAGCCAACATCTTATTTCTACAATTCCATATGACCAAGGGATTTTAATTAAAGGGACCTTGACATGTTAGCTTCTTGATAGTTCCTATATCATATTATATTTTCTATTAGGCTAGGATCTTCCTTTGAGCATAACCTAAAATTTGTAGTTCCTTCATTGTTTGATGTGTGATCTTGTATTCAGGATCATGGTTATGCTTGAATTTTTCCTCCATCTAGAAGGTGAACCATTATAATAACTAAGCATACCATTATAAAATTTATACCTATACACATGTTAATCCATCATTTTGGTCAAGGATATTTCTAGAGGATTTTATTTCTTCTCAATCCTATATTTTTAATGTGCATAGAAGGTGTGGAACCATTTAGTATCTATCAAAATTAATAAATATTCATTTTGTATTATATGACCATACATCCCTTAGTTATTTCAAACCCATGTTGCTTAGTCTTTCTTTAATGACTGAGTTAGACTTACATAGATTGGGAGTGATATGCATTATTTATTGTTTCAAAGGGTAGAAGGTTGCCATATTCTAGCCTTTGAGGTATTTGAGGGTAACATAATCTAGTTGTCATTCATACTATAGATTAAAGAGGTAAACTAACATGAATATGTCTAGCTTAAAAGGCATGTGATAGAAACTAAAAAGGGAGATAAAGGACTTGTGCTTGCCTGAGTAAAATTCCCATTTGGTCCTTTAATCTTAATAGATTTTTTACCTCTTTTGACAACCTTGGTATCCTTCCTTTTAGTTTTAACATTATTATATGATAGACTACATCATAGAAGTGGTATAGAGTATTTCTCTCTTCTTGATAGGCCACATTCATGGTATCAACTATAGAGAAGGTTTTATCATTGGAACCTACTTGATTTAATTATAGAAATGGGAACCACTCCTTATAGTATAGGATCAACAAGATTATATGAGGTGCATGTGAACTCCTTGGCCTCCTTAAATTCCCTTAATTTCTTATTTATTTGATCAATGATGTATTTTGGGTATTTGATCATTTGGAAATAGTCTTGAAAATTTTCAACCACATGCAATAGAGCAATATATTCTTCATAAATTAAGACATGTATTTTATCCTAATACTATGTATATCTCTAAGGGAACCATTTGAACATCATATTTGAACAATTTTTATTGTAAAAAAAAAATGAAATCTAGTGGATTATTTGGGTCTTTTAAGTGCATGACAAGGAAGTCCCTTGAATAGTAAGTTGTATTTGTATTAATAATCCTTTTGTGTAGTGGGGTTACACTTGACCCACATTTAAGGATAATCAACCATATTTATCATCTTTCATATGTCTTCCTCTCTTATAAGAAAGGAATCATCTTACCATTATGAAGGTATGATGTTCTTTCCTTCATAATCATACCTTTCAACACATGCTTCAACCACTTTAGGCCAACTCCAACCCTACAAGACCAAGTTCATCATTAGGACATATATCTAAATTTGACTCATACTCTAGGATTGTGTTCCTAGTCCAAGTTGGATCTTCTTAAGTCCTCGTTCCTGACTTCTAAAAGAAAAATATAATTAGGAATACTTGTCAAAAAAAGAAAAGGAAAGCACAATCAAGAACGAAAAATGTAAAAATACTATATACATTTTTACTCTTTTCTTTTTATTTTGAATCCTCTTTTAAATGGAACTTAAATGCTACCCATTGACTAAAATTGATAATGGTATCCCATATATTGTCATAAATCTATACACATGTGGCCCTATGATCTAGGGGATCTAGTATGATCCACTTCAAAGAGGATACAAAAATCCATGGCTTCCTCCCTATCATAGTACCATTTAAATTCTAAATCACCTTCTTTATAATCCATTTTTATGGACCTCTTGTTAAACCATATTTTCACTATCATCATATGTTGAACTAACATTTTAAATGCTTTCTTCCTATCTACTTATTAATATAGTAGAAAATTTAGTTAGGCTTGGATTGATTCAATATTGGTGTTTTGGAGCTCCAATTGCTAGGATATTTGGAGAAAAGAGTTCTATGTTCATAGGCAACATCACTTCCTTTCCAAAGACTACAAGATGATAATCTCATGGAACCTATGCATGGTACACAATTTTCACATAATCTCTTCTGAAATTTTGTGTATCAATCCCCTTTGTGACTAGACTATTGTCCTTTACAAAATTCTTATGATGTTCTTATTCATTATTTTATCCAAGTTGTTGCCTTGAGGGTAGTAGTTGGATGATATTTTTAGCACAAATATATGTTGTAGTGTAAATTTAATTACTTTAAATTTGGTGAAGGCAATGGCATTATCAATGATTACTAGGAAGGAATCCTAAATTTATAATGATGTCTTTAAAATGTTTGGGTAATTGTCTTTTTAGTTTTAGATTTAACTAGAACAATTTCAAACCACCTAGTGAATTAATTTGTTGTGGTTAGGATCCATCCATGTCCTATACTAGCTAAGTAATTGATCTTACTGATAAAATCTAGGATATATAGTTGGAAGGATTTGGTAGCTATGATGACCTTAGGATATATAGTCTATATATTTACGTTAGAAGTACTCAAAAAAAGGTAGGCCAATTATATCACGCCCTTAAAATTTTATGATTTGTGGTTTAGATAGAACAATGTTGTCATCATGATATTCTTTGGCTAGAGATTTTTTATTTCTTATTCAATGCCTCTCAATAGAACCCCTTCATACCATTTTTTTAAAGGTACATTATCTAGGTAGGTATTATACATTTCCTTGTATATACATCTATCCCTTTTTTTAGGTGTTAAACCTTTTGGAACCTATCATGATATCGTGTATATCCTAATGTCTCTTATCTAACCTAGATGGTCATGTAGTTAACAATGACACTTGGTATTTTGGATCTAACATAGGAATATTCTCATAAAAATCCCTACCCCTAACCAATTTGGTGAGTTTTACTTTGTAAAATTCCTATATCTTGTTTATCCACATTTTTTCTTTTCTCCTAGTTCACAATGTAACATGATGGATCTAACATAGTAATGTACTACAAATACAATTATCTTTGGCATAGGTAATACCTACATTTATTGAGGTCTTTCATAATTGTAAACACCTATTTTTAGTGAAGGTATACTTTTCATCATAATTATGGAGAATCTGAATCATTAATGAGATTGGATGTTTATTTGTTTTTTATTTTTGTGGGTTAGAACAATTATTATGCTTTGATCTATATTGAACACATAGCATGAAATATGTAAATAAATATATATTAATGAGGATTAGATCACTTGTAATTGCACCTTTTATATCCTATAAATTGTTCATCTTTTTTAGTCTATGCAAGTGTGGCATCTTTCTTTGACACCTTGATTATTGGCCTGACTAGTTGCATAAAATTGATTATGAACTTAGCTACAAATTAGATTTAACCTAAGAAATATATGATTCCTTTGATGTATGTGGGTGGAGGTGATCCATTTATTGATTTTATCCTATTAGGATCTATTTCTAGGTCATATTTTTAAACTACATACCCTAAATGTTTCTCTTCCTAAACCATAAAGATGGAATTTTTTGAATTTAATGAAATACCATACTCCATACACCTGTTAAAGACAATTTATAGATGTTCAATGCACTTATTTATTTGTCTAAAATAATATTTAAATCATTAAGATACATAAGTATTATTTCATCCACCAAATTCAAAAAAGTTATGACCATGGATCATTAGGAGGTGTCTCTAATATTTGACAACCCAAAAGGGAATACTTGGTATGTAAAATTTTCCCATTTGTTTGTGAAATCAATTTATACTATCATTATATTTGATAAATTTTTAATTATACCTTGATGAGCCATCCAATAATGATAACATCTATAATTGAACCACTTTCTACAAGTTTTGATCTATGGTAAACAATAAGTAATAGTCTTTTAGTGATGCCATATTTAGGTTATTGGAATTGATATAAAATCCAATATCACTATTTTGAATAAAAACCAAATTGGACACCAAGTTAAATGATTATTTGAGAATATAATATGGTCCTATAGGAGCTTAAAGAGCTTCTTTTTTATATACTTCAATTTTGGGGTTAAAAAGTATTTTTCACTAGAAGGTCATTGCACTACATTCTAATTCTATAGCATGCCTGATGATGCTTCTATCATACATTTTCAAACCTTCAAATAATAAGGTAATTATATCATTGTACTTTCACACTGTTCCTTGAAAAGCCACAAGTCCTTATCAATGTATTTCTTACCTACTAGTAGGATTTTCCCTTCTGCAATCTTGATTTGATGTTAAGAGGACACTTTGAATTTTACCATTATCATCTTTATTGAACATGCTATCTAATGTAATTAGTCCCTTGGAAGCTAATTAGTCTCCAATTGAATTACCTTATCTATTATCCCATTCTCGTATTCATTTTAATTTTCAATATGTTGAGCTTTCTTTATGAGGAACTCTATGATTTGATCATAATTATTAAAAAATTAATTTTTCTCTATTCCATATATTTAAAGCAATATTAAAATTTATAGACATTGAATCTAATATATCTTCTCTAGCATATAGATCTTGATGGATTACCTTGATCTCAAATGTATTTAAATTTACCATTAGGTCCCAAACTCTAGACTTATATGATTTCAAGTGCTTGCTTTTTGTTGTACATTGTGAATTGACCTAATTCATTACCAACTCAAAATTGATGGCTTTTAGGAAGATTATTTCATAGGTACCAATATCCAATATCTTAATCAAACTCAATAGCAAATAATTCAATAAATTTGACCAAAATCAATGAATATAATATTCATGAAATAACAATAATAATATTCAATAAAAAACTCACAATATTATTGTTGAATTAAATATAAATTTTGAAATTTGTTTGATTCTCTATTACAATGCATGGATTTTATCTCCATAATATAACCTTAGAGTATGACTCTTCAATACTTGACTATTGCTCTCCTCACATATTTTAGAGATGCACCCATTCCTATTATTCATATATGACAAAAATCTCATGTCTCTTGACTTTACATCTTGACACATACCATGTGACTCTTCACTTGTATATGTGACTCTTGACTTACTTATAGGACACATTGCACACTCTCACACTTTAGACACTTGAAAAATTTATTACATGATAGTTTTCACACTCTACACACTTGCATATTTTATTACATGACACTTGGACTCATCTCACACATTAACACATACTTTAGGGAAAATATAAATTACACACCCTAATATAATAACTCATACCCTAGTCTAATATTTACAAGTGTACAAATGTACCATGGAGGTACTTTAACATCTACCAAATAATGTAATATTCTAAAATACCCCCTATATTACATTATTTGGTTTAAATACATTTAGTCTTTAATCTCTAATTCTAGTCTTTGCTATTTAACACTATATGGTGTAGATCACGTTACACAAGCAACACCAAACAAATGATACACAGGTGTTTTTCCTTTGAACAAGTCAGAGAATCAAACCTTTCATTACTTTCATGCCAAAAATGAGGATACAAGAGAAAGAGCCCTTTTACAATTTCGAAAATTCCCTCAAATACCCTGTTTTCCCTTTTTCCCACCTAAAACCATCAAAATTCAAATTTGAATTTTGGGGGCAACTTGTCGAGGTCATAACTTCGCGCTCGTTGACCCGATTGACTATTACAACATGTTTTCGGAAATGGCATGAAACGAGCTAAGCGGTGAACCTTGGCTCTTTGTGCCAAGGCTCGTGTCTAGCCGAAAATCCTCAAATTCGACCTCTAAGACCTTCAAAAATCTCCTGCAAGTTAAACTAGTTTTACTAGTTTTACAAAATTAAACAATTACAATTTTTTTTGGGTGATGCAAGATCACTCTTACACCACTGGATGCTCCTGCATCAGACACCCAGGGTAATTTTGAGAAGTGACCTTCACTTCTCTATTGTTGGAAGAAAACCAAGGCGTTCAACCTCAGCCTTCGACAACCAAGATGAATCTTCAACAGGTCTGCCCTTCCACTTAACCAGATATTCTGCATACTGCCTATTTTTGGTACTTTTGCCGATGCGGGTATCCAGGATCTCTTCTATCTCTTCCGTATCTGGAGTAGATGTTGGAATATTCCACAATTCTGCTATCGGTCCCTCACCATTGTCTCCTTCATGGTATTCTACCAAATCTGAAATGTTAAAAATAGGTGATATGTTAAGCCCACTTGGCAATTCCACTTCATATGCATTGCCTGAATCCCATTTTTCTATGATTCTGCATGGTCCAAACTTCTTCATTTTTAACTTGTTATAGGTTTTAGCAGGAAACCTTTCTTTTCTCAGATGGACCATAACTTCATCTCCCACTTCAAATTCCTTAAACCGTCGCTTCTGGTCTGCCCTTGTCTTGTATTGAGTATTCATCTTAGTAATATGCTTCTTCACTTCTTCATGCAAGCTCTTCAGATGCTCTGCAAAGTCCTCAGCCTCAGCACTGCACTTTTCCCCTGTATCCATCTTCCTCAACTCAGAAGCATTTCTTGGACTGCTCCCATATATTATCTGGAATGGAGATTTGTTAGTACTCCTATTGATAGAATTATTGTATGCAAATTCTACCTATGGCAAAACCAAATCCCATCCCTTGGGCTTATCTCCTACCAAGCATCTCAATAGATTACCCAAACTTCTATTCACCACCTCTATTTGTCCATCAATCTATGGGTGGTATGCAGAACTGAATTTCAAATCTGTCTTCAATTTCTTCCATAAGGTTCTCCAGAAATACCCAACAAACTTGGTATCTCTATCAAAAACTATACTCTTTGGTAGACCATGAAGTCATACCACCTCTTTGAAAAATAACCCTGCAACATGAACTGCATCATTAGTTTTCTGGCAGGGAATAAAATGTGCCATCTTTGAAAACCTGTCAACCACCACAAATATGGAGTCATTCCCCCTCTGTGTCCTTGGTAGGCCAAGAACAAAATCCATGTTGATGTCCTCCCATGGTCTCTCTAGTATAGGTAATGGCTGATATAATCCAGTGTTCTATCTCACACCCTTGGCCATCTAGCATACTCTACAACTTTGCACAAATCTCTTCACATCTTGCTGCAACTGTGGCCAATAGTAGTTCTCACTAACGAGGGCAATGGTCTTATCTCGACCAAAGTGTCCAGCCAACCCTCCACTGTGCTTCTCCTTGACTAGATTCTCCCTCATTGAACTCCTTGGAATGCATAATTGATTTCCTCTAAACAACATTCCATCTTGGATTAGAAAATCCAACCACTTAGTCCTGTCCAAAGTAACAGGTGCTAAGCAAGCCCTCCAAGCCTCTACAAAATCAGGATCTTCAGGGTACAAACCCTTAAGTTCATCAAACCCTACAACTTCCACCTTCATTTCTATCAACAAACACTACCTTCTACTTAAGGCATCTGCAACTCTATTTGACTTTCCACTCCTATGCTTCAACACAAAGGTATAACTCTGTAGAAACTCAACCCACTTCAAGTGCCTCTGATTTAGCTTCCCTTGGCTATTAATATACTGTAAGGCCTGATGATCAGTATATAGAACAAACTCTTTTGGCAACAAATAATGCCTCCACTTCTTTAGAGCCTGAACTATAGCATAAAACTCTTGATCATAAACTGAATACTTCTTCCTAGCATCATTGAGTTTCTCACTAAAATAAGCAACAGGTTTACCTTCTTGACTCAATACAACTCCTATGGCACTACCACTAGCATCACAATCTACCTGAAATACCTTATTAAAATCTGGAAGTGCCAAAATAGGTTGCTCTATGACCTTCTTCTTCAACATATCAAAGCTCTTATCTGCTCCTAAGGTCCACTTAAATTCTTTCTTATCCCCTCTCATTGTTTTTGTAAGGGGTGCACAAATACTACTAAAATTTCTAATGAATTTTCTGTAAAAACTTGCTAGACCATGAAATGATCTTACCTCAGTTATGCTCCTTGGAGTAGGCCATTCAATGATAGCCCTCACCTTTTTTGGGTCCATTTTTAGACCTTCGACTGAGATGACAAATCCTAGATACACTAACTCCTTCTTCACAAAACTACACTTCTTCAAATTAATCAACAATTGCTCCTCCCTCAACTTCTCAAAAACCCTTTTGATATGCATCAGGTGCTCTTCCAAGGTCTTGCTAAATATTAAAATGTCATCCAAATAGACAATGACAAATTTTCCTAAAAACTCCTTCAATACCTCATTCATCAGCCGCATGAATGTGCTTGGTGCATTGGTTAGCCCAAATGGCATGACCAACCACTCATACAAACCCTCTCTAGTCTTGAAGGTTGTCTTCCACTCATCTCCTTCTCTGACATGAATCTGATGGTACCCACTCTTCAGGTCAATCTTTGTGAAGTACTTGGCTCCACTCAAACAGTCCATAATGTCATCCATCCTTGGCAATGGGAATCTATATTTTATGGTGATCTTGTTAATAGCTCGAGAGTCTATACACATTCTCCACTCTCCATATTTCTTTGGTGCTAGTACTACAGGTACTGCACATGGACTCAAGCTCTCCCGAATCAGTCCCTTTTTTAGCAACTCTTGGACTTGCCTGTTTAGCTCCTCACTTTCTACAGGAGTCATTCTATGGGCTGCCTTATTGGGTAAACTAGATCCTGGTACCAAATCTATATGGTGACTGATCTTCCTCACTAGTGGTAAACCCTCAGGCACATTATCTGATATAATATCTAGAAATTCTTCTAACAGACCTGAGACTTCTATTGGGGTATCTTTGCATTCTTCTTCCCTAACTCTAGGAATTAATGCATAGCACATATGCTCATGCTTCAAACCATCCAAAAACCTTCTACCTTCAACTAAATAGATTCTAGCACTACTACATACCTTTTCATCCACCTCCTTCAGGGGCTTCAGCTTATGGCGCACTCCATTCTTTGTCAAGGAGTAAGTGTTGGCATGACCATCATGCACTGCACACCGATCAAACTGCCATGGCCTTCCCAATAACAAATGGCAAGCATCCATAGGCAGGATGTCACACAGGACCTCATCACGATAATTCCCAATATTAAATTTTACCAAGCATTGCTCACTGACCAAAGCCCTATGGTCCTTCTGCAACCATGCAATCTGATATGGATGCGGGTGTCTCTTCCTCTCTAATTATAATTTGGTAACCATTCCTTCTAAAACTAGGTTATCTGTGCTACCATTATCTATGATAATATTACAGACCTTACCTACACATTTACACCTTGTGCAAAATAAGCTCTTCCTCTGATCTGGATCTCTCTCCTCATTCAACAAGGCTCTCCTTGTGATCAACACTTCTCCTCTTTCTGCTTCTTTAGAGTGCTCAGATTCAACACCTTCATCAACAACAATAGCTCGAGCATTACCTTCAAGCCTCTTATTTGTCCTCTCTTGGTGTTGTGGACACTCGTATGCTCGATGTCCTTCTTCTCCATAGTGGAAATAGGTTCCATGAAATCCTCCTCTTCCAAACCCTCGTCCAGACCTTCCTCTTCCTCTCTGGTAACCATTGTTCTGATCACGGGGCGGTAAGCATTATCTCCCTTTTGGTCTTGACTACTGCTAGCTTCTCCATTCTTCTTATAATCTTCATTTCATCCTCCATTTGTTCTTCCACCAGTTCTTCCACCATGACCTCTTCCTCTTTGCTTGCTCTCAAACCTTCTATTCAACTTCTCTTCAACCCTCAAGGCAAACTGGTAAGCATCCTCTATGGTGGTCATCCTGACCAAACTTAACTCCTCTTGAATACTTGCTCTTAACCCATTAATATAATGGGCTACCTTCTCCTTGTTGGCCTCAGAATGGCCTATTCTGATTAAAATTTTATAAAACTCCTCTATGTATTCTTTGACAGACTTACTTGACTACCTCAAACCTTACATTTTCTTTAGCAGATCCAACTCATAATCACCTGGAATGAACTGCCTCTTCAACTTCTCCAACATCCGCTCCCATCTTGTTATCCTTTATTTTCCTCTTTTATTTCTATCTAGCTGCACTCCCTTCCACCATATGCTAGCATGACCCTTCAACTTGGTCTTAGAAAACTTGACCCTATCAGGATCTTCAACCTCCTCATACTCAAAGTATTCTTCCAAATCATTGATCCAGTCAATCAACTCCTCTGGATCAAGATTTCTAGAATACGTAGAAACATCCATCTTCGGTCTCTTTCCAATCTGAGATATGGCTCTATATAACCTAGCTTGTGTAGGATCTACTACCTCTTCTTCTTCCTCAAACTGGTCCTCTTCTTCTTCAACTTCATCTTCACTACCATCTTCTCTCCTTGGCTCAAACCCTCTACGCAGCTCCTCTTGCAGAGCCTGAACTTGCCTCTACAAAGCTCTAAAATCTTCTTCTAGCACCATATTTCTCCCACCACCATGGTTTCTTCAT
Source organism: Wollemia nobilis (assembly GCA_028583015.1). NCBI lineage: Eukaryota > Viridiplantae > Streptophyta > Pinopsida > Araucariales > Araucariaceae > Wollemia > Wollemia nobilis. Next base: position 14,410,364 of record JAQPPZ010001195.1, read on the forward strand.
GGAGGCATTCTACTCACTTCTCTCACAAACCCTAACCATAGATCCTGGTGTAAACTGCCTCACATCCGATGATCTATTTACACACTCAAGAACTCCCACTCTGATACCACTTGGTGAAGATCACATTACACAAGCAACACCAAACAAATGATACACAGGTATTTTTCCTTTGAACAAGTCAGAGAATCAAACCTTTCATTACTTTCATGCCAAAAATAAGGATACAAAAGAAAATACCCTTTTACAATTTCAAAAATTCCCTCAAATACCCTATTTTCCCTTTTTCCCACCTAAAACCATTAAAATTCAAATTTGAATTTTGGGGCAACTTGTCGAGGTCATAACTTCGCACTCGTTGACCCGATTGACTATTACAACATATTTTTAAAAATGGCATGAAATGAGCTAAGCGAGGAAACCTTAGCTCTTTGCACCTAAGCTCATGTCTAGCCAAAAATCCTCAAATTCGACCTCTAAGACCTTCAAAAATCTCCTACAAGTTAAACTAGTTTTACTAGTTTTACAAAATTAAACAATTACAATTTTTTTTGGGTGATGCAAGATCACTCTTACACCACTGGATGCTCCTGCATCAGACACCCAAGGTAATTTTGAGAAGTGACCTTCACTTCTCTATTGTTGGAAGAAAACCAAGGCGTTCAACCTCAGCCTTCGACAACCAAGATGAATCTTCAACAGGTCTGCCCTTCCACTTAACCAGATATTCTGCATACTACCTATTTCTGGTACTTTTGCCGATGCGGGTATCCAGGATCTCTTCTATCTCTTCCATCTCTAGAGTAGATGCTAGAATATTCCATAATTCTGCTACTGGTCCCTCACCATTGTCTCCTTCATGGTATTCTACCAAATCTGAAATGTTAAAAATAGGTGATATGTTAAGCCCACTTGGCAATTCCACTTCATATGCATTTCCTAAATCCCATTTTTCTATGATTTTGCATGGTCCAAACTTCTTCATTTTTAGCTTGTTATAGGTTTTAGCAGGAAACCTTTCTTTTCTCAGATGGACCATAACTTCATCTCCCACTTCAAATTCCTTAAACCATCACTTTTGGTCTGCCCTTGTCTTATATTGAGTATTCATCTTAGTAATATGCTTCTTCACTTCTTCATGCAAGCTCTTCAGATGCTCTACAAAGTCCTCAGCCTCAACACTGCACTTTTCCCCTGTATCCATCTTCCTCAACTCAGAAGCATTTCTTGGACTGCTCCCATATATTATCTGGAATGGAGATTTGTTAGTACTCCTATTGACAGAATTATTGTATGCAAATTCTACCTATGGAAAAACCAAATCCCATCCCTTGGGCTTATCTCCTACCAAGCATCTCAATAGATTACCCAAACTTCTATTCACCACCTCTATTTGTCCATCAGTCTATGGGTGGTATGCAGAACTGAATTTCAAATCTATCTTCAATTTCTTCCATAAGGTCCTCCAGAAATACCCAACAAACTTGGTATCTCTATCAGAAACTATACTCTTTGGTAGACCATGAAGTCGTACCACCTCTTTGAAAAATAAACCTGCAACATGAACTGCATCATTAGTTTTCTGGCAGGGAATAAAATGTGCCATCTTTGAAAACCTGTCAACCACCACAAATATGGAGTCATTTCCCCTCTGTGTCCTTGGTAGGCCAAGAACAAAATCCATGTTGATGTCCTCCCATGGTCTCTCTGGTATAGGTAATGGCTGATATAATCCAATGTTCTATCTCACACCCTTGGCCATCTGGCATACTCTGCAACTTTGCACAAATCTCTTCACATCTTGCTGCAACTGTGGCCAATAGTAGTTCTCACTAACGAGGGCAATGGTCTTATCCCGACCAAAGTGTCCAGCCAACCCTCCACTATGCTTCTCCTTGACTAGATTCTCCCTCATTGAACTCCTTGGAATGCATAATTGATTTCCTCTGAACAACATTCCATCTTGGATCAGAAAATCCAACCACTTAGTCCTGTCCAAAGTAACAGGTGCTAAGCAAGCCCTCCAAGCCTCTACAAAATTAGGATCTTCAGGGTACAAACCCTTAAGTTCGTCAAACCCTACAACTTCCACCTTCATTTCTATCAACAAACACTACCTTCTACTTAAGGCATCTACAACTCTATTTGACTTTCCACTCCTATGCTTCAACACAAAGGTATAACTCTGTAGAAACTCAACCCACTTCAAGTGCCTCCGATTTAGCTTCCCTTGGCTATTAATATACTGTAAGGCCTGATGATCAGTATATAGAACAAACTCTTTTGGCAACAAATAATGCCTCCACTTCTTTAGAGCCTGAACTATAGCATAAAACTCTTGATCATAAACTGAATACTTCTTCCTAGCATCATTGAGTTTCTCACTAAAATAAGCAACAAGTTTACCTTCTTGACTCAATACAACTCCTATGGCACTACCACTAGCATCACAATCTACCTGAAATACCTTATTAAAATCTGGAAGTGCCAAAATAGGTTGCTCTATGACCTTCTTCTTCAACATATCAAAGCTCTTATCTGCTCCTAAGGTCCACTTAAATTCTTTCTTATCCCCTCTCATTGTTTCTATAAGGGGTGCACAAATACTACTAAAATTTCTAATAAATTTTCTGTAAAAACTTGCTAGACCATGAAATGATCTTACCTCAGTTATGCTCCTTGGAGTAGGCCATTCAATGATAGCCCTCACCTTTTTGGGTCTATTTTTAGACCTTCGACTGAGATGACAAATCCTAGATACACTAACTCCTTCTTCACAAAACTACACTTCTTCAAATTAATCAACAATTGCTCCTCCCTCAACTTCTCAAAAACCCTTCTGATATGCATCAGGTGCTCTTCCAGGGTCTTGCTAAATATTAAAATGTCATCCAAATAGACAATGACAAATTTTCCTAAAAACTCCTTCAATACCTCATTCATCAACCGCATGAATGTGCTTGGTGCATTGGTTAGCCCAAATGGCATGACCAACCACTCATACAAACCCTCTCTGGTCTTGAAGGTTGTCTTCCACTCATCTCCTTCTCTGACATGAATCTGATGGTACCCACTCTTCAAGTCAATCTTTGTGAAGTACTTGGCTCCACTCAAACAGTCCATAATGTCATCCATCCTTGGCAATGGAAATCTATATTTTATGGTGATCTTGTTAATAGCTCGAGAGTCTGTACACATTCTCCACTCTCCATATTTCTTTGGTGCTAGTACTATAGGTACTGCACATGGACTCAAGCTCTCCCGAATCAGTCCCTTTTTTAGCAACTCTTGGACTTGCCTGTTTAGCTCCTCACTTTCTACAAGAGTCATTCTATGGGCTGCCTTATTGGGTAAACTAGATCCTGGTACCAAATCTATATGGTGACTGATCTTCCTCACTAGTGGTAAACCCTCAGGCACATTATCTGATATAATATCTAGAAATTCTTCTAATAGACCTGAGACTTCTACTGGGGTATCTTTGCATTCTTCTTCCCTAACTCTAGGAATTAATGCATAGCACATATGCTCATGCTTCAAACCATCCAAAAACCTTCTACCTTCAACTAAACAGATTCTAGCACTGCTACATACCTTTTCATCCACCTCCTTCAGGGGCTTCAACTTATGGCGCACTCCATTCTTTGTCAAGGAGTAAGTGTTGGCATGACCATCATGCACTGCACACCGATCAAACTGCCATGGCCTTCCCAATAGCAAATGGCAAGCATCCATAGGCAGGATGTCACACAGGACCTCATCACGGTAATTCCCAATATTAAATTTTACCAAGCATTGCTCACTGACCAAAGCCCTATGGTCCTTCTGCAACCATGCAATCCGATATGGATGCGGGTGTCTCTTCCTCTCTAATTGCAATTTGGTAACCATTCCTTTGAAACTAGGTTATCTGTGCTACCATTATCTATGATAATATTACAGATCTTACCTGCACATTTACACCTTGTGCAAAATAAGCTCTTCCTCTGATCTGGATCTCTCTCCTCATTCAACAAGGCTCTCCTTGTGATCAGCACTTCTCCTCTTTCTACTTCTTTAGAGTGCTCAGATTCAGCACCTTCATCAATAACAATAGCTCGAGCATTACCTTCAGGCCTCCTATTTGTCCTCTCTTGGTGTTGTGGACACTCGTATGCTCGATGTCCTTCTTCTCCATAGTGGAAATAGGTTCCACGAAATCCTCCTCTTCCAAACCCTCATCCAGACCTTCCTCTTCCTCTCTAGTAACCATTGTTCTGATCATGGGGGCGGTAAGCATTATCTCCCTTTTGGTCCTGACTATTGCTAGCTTCTCCATTCTTCTTATAATCTTCATTTCATCCTCCATTTGTTCTTCCACCAGTTCTTCCACCATGACCTCTTCCTCTTTGCTTGCTCTCAAACCTTCTATTCAACTTCTCTTCAACCCTCAAGGCAAACTGGTAAGCATCCTCTATGGTGGTCATCCTGACTAGACTTAACTCCTCTTGAATACTTGCTCTTAACCCATTAATATAATGGGCTACCTTCTCCTTGTTGGCCTCTAAATGGCCTATTCTGATTAAAATTTTATAAAACTCCTTTGTGTATTCTTTGACAGACTTACTTGATTGCCTCAAACCTTGCATTTTCTTTAGCAGATCCAACTCGTAGTCACCTGGAATGAACTGCCTCTTCAACTTCTCCAACATCCGCTCCCATCTTGTTATCCTTTCTTTTCCTCTTTTATTTCTGTCTAGCTGCACTCCCTTCCACCATATGCTAGCATGACCCTTCAGCTTGGTCTTAGCAAACTTGACCCTATCAGGATCTTCAACCTCCTCATACTCAAAGTATTCTTCCAAATCATTGATCCAGTCAATCAACTCCTCTGGATCAAGATTTCTAAAATACGTAGAAACCTCCATCTTTGGTCTCTTTCCAATCTGAGATATGGCTCTATATAACCTAGCTTGTGTAGGATCTACTACCTCTTATTCTTCCTCAAACTAGTCCTCTTCTTCTTCAACTTCATCTTCACTACCATCTTCTCTCCTTGGCTCAAACCCTCTACGTAGCTCCTCTTGTAGAGCCTGAACTTACCTCTACAAAGCTCTAAAATCTTCTTTTGGCACCATATTTCTCCCACCACCATGGTTTCTTCATGGAGGCATTCTGCTCACTTCTCTCACAAACCCTAACCACAGATCCTAGTGTAAACTGCCTCACATCCGATGATCTATTTACACACTCAGAACTCCCACTCTGATACCACTTGGTGAAGATCACTTACACAACAACACCAAACAAATGATACACAGTATTTTTCCTTTGAACAAGTTAGAGAATCAAACCTTTCATTACTTTCATGCCAAAAATAAGGATACAAGAGAAAGAGCCCTTTTACAATTTTGAAAATTCCCTCAAATACCCTATTTTCCCTTTTTCCCACCTAAAACCATTAAAATTCAAATTTGAATTTTGGGGGCAACTTGTCGAGGTCATAACTTCGCACTCGTTGACCCGATTGACTATTACAACATATTTTCAAAAATGGCATGAAACGAGCTAAGCGGTAAATTCTTGGCCAAGGCTCTATCTAGCCAAAAATCCTCAAATTCGACCTCTAAGACCTTCAAAAATCTCCTACAAGTTAAACTAGTTTTACTAGTTTTACAAAATTAAACAATTACAATTTTTTTTGGGTGATGCAAGATCACTCTTACACCACTGGATGCTCCTACATCAGACACCCAGGGTAATTTTGAGAAGTGACCTTCACTTCTCTATTGTTGGAAGAAAACCAAGGCGTTCAACCTCAGCCTTCGACAACCAAGATGAATCTTCAATAGGTCTGCCCTTCCACTTAACCAGATATTCTGCATACTGCCTATTTCTTGTACTTTTGCCGATGCGGGTATCCAGGATCTCTTCTATCTCTTTCGTATCTAGAGTAGATGCTGGAATATTCCATAATTCTACTATTGGTCCCTCACCATTGTCTCCTTCATGGTATTCTACCAAATCTGAAATGTTAAAAATAGGTGATATGTTAAGCCCACTTGGCAATTCCACTTCATATGCATTGCCTGAATCCCATTTTTCTATGATTTTGCATGGTCCAAACTTCTTCATTTTTAGCTTGTTATAGGTTTTAGTAGGAAACCTTTCTTTTCTCAGATGGACCATAACTTCATCTCCCACTTCAAATTCCTTAAACCGTCGCTTCTGGTCTGCCCTTGTCTTATATTGAGTATTCATCTTAGTAATATGCTTCTTCACTTCTTCATGCAAGCTCTTCAGATGCTCTACAAAGTCCTCAGCCTCAACACTGCACTTTTCCCCTATATCCATCTTCCTCAACTCAGAAGCATTTCTTGGACTGCTCCCATATATTATCTGGAATGGAGATTTATTAGTACTCCTATTGACAGAATTATTGTATGCAAATTCCACCTATGGCAAAACCAAATCCCATCCCTTGGGCTTATCTCCTACCAAGCATCTCAATAGATTACCCAAACTTCTATTCACCACCTCTATTTGTCCATCAATCTATGGGTGGTATGCAGAACTGAATTTCAAATCTATCTTCAATTTCTTCCACAAGGTCCTCCAGAAATACCCAACAAACTTGGTATCTCTATCAGAAACTATACTCTTTGGTAGACCATGAAGTCGTACCACCTCTTTGAAAAATAAACCTGCAACATGAACTGCATCATTAGTTTTTTGGCAGGGAATAAAATGTGCCATCTTTGAAAACCTGTCAACCACCACAAATATGGAGTCATTTCCCCTCTATGTCCTTGGTAGGCCAAGAACAAAATCCATGTTGATGTCCTCCCATGGTCTCTCTGGTACAGGTAATGGCTGATATAATCCAGTGTTCTATCTCACACCCTTGGCCATCTGGCATACTCTACAACTTTGCACAAATCTCTTCACATCTTGCTGCAACTATGGCCAATAGTAGTTCTCACTAACAAGGGCAATGGTCTTATCTCGACCAAAGTGTCCAACCAACCCTCCACTATGCTTCTCCTTGACTAGATTCTCCCTCATTGAACTCCTTGGAATGCATAATTGATTTCCTCTAAACAACATTCCATCTTGGATCAGAAAATCCAACCACTTAGTCCTATCCAAAGTAACAGGTGCCAAGCAAGCCCTCCAAGCCTCTGCAAAATTAGGATCTTCAGGGTACAAACCCTTAAGTTCGTCAAACCCTACAACTTCCACCTTCATTTCTATCAACAAACACTACCTTCTACTTAAGGCATCTACAACTCTATTTGACTTTCCACTCCTATGCTTCAACACAAAGGTATAACTCTGTAGAAACTCAACCCACTTCAAGTGCCTCTGATTTAGCTTCCCTTGGCTATTAATATACTGTAAGGCCTGATGATCAGTATATAGAACAAACTCTTTTGGCAACAAATAATGCCTCCACTTCTTTAGAGCCTGAACTATAGCATAAAACTCTTGATCATAAACTGAATACTTCTTCCTAGCATCATTGAGTTTCTCACTAAAATAAGCAACAGGTTTACCTTCTTGACTCAATACAGCTCCTATGGCACTACCACTAGCATCACAATCTACCTGAAATACCTTATTAAAATCTGGAAGTGCCAAAATAGGTTGCTCTGTGACCTTCTTCTTCAACATATCAAAGCTCTTATCTGCTCCTAAGGTCCACTTAAATTCTTTCTTATCCCCTCTCATTGTTTCTATAAGGGGTGCACAAATACTGCTAAAATTTCTAATAAATTTTCTATAAAAACTTGCTAGACCATGAAATGATCTTACCTCAGTTATGCTCCTTGGAGTAGGCCATTCAATGATAGCCCTCACCTTTTCTGGGTCCATTTTTAGACCTTCGACTGAGATGACAAATCCCAGATACACTAACTCCTTCTTCACAAAACTACACTTCTTCAAATTAATCAACAACTGCTCCTCCCTCAGCTTCTCAAAAACCCTTCTGATATGCATCAGGTGCTCTTCCAAGGTCTTGCTAAATATTAAAATGTCATCCAAATAGACAATGACAAATTTTCCTAAAAACTCCTTCAATACCTCATTCATCAGCCGCATGAATGTGCTTGGTGCATTGGTTAGCCCAAATGGCATGACCAACCACTCATACAAACCCTCTCTGGTCTTGAAGGTTGTCTTCCACTCATCTCCTTCTCTGACATGAATCTGATGGTACCCACTCTTCAGGTCAATCTTTGTGAAGTACTTGGCTCCACTCAAATAGTCCATAATGTCATCCATCCTTGGCAATGGAAATCTATATTTTATGGTGATCTTGTTAATAGCTCGAGAGTCTGTACACATTCTCCACTCTCCATATTTCTTTGGTGCTAGTACTATAGGTACTGCACATGGACTCAAGCTCTCCCGAATCAGTCCCTTTTTTAGCAACTCTTGGACTTGCCTGTTTAGCTCCTCACTTTCTACAAGGGTCATTCTATGGGCTGCCTTATTGGGTAAACTAGATCCTGGTACCAAATCTATATGGTGACTGATCTTCCTCACTGGTGGTAAACCCTCAGGCACATTATCTGATATAATATCTAGAAATTCTTCTAACAGACCTAAGACTTCTACTGGGGTATCTTTGCATTCTTCTTCCCTAACTCTAGGAATTAATGCATAGCACATATGCTCATGCTTCAAACCATCCAAAAACCTTCTACCTTCAACTAAATAGATTCTAGCACTACTACATACCTTTTCATCCACCTCCTTCAGGGGCTTCAGCTTATGGCGCACTCCATTATTTGTCAAGGAGTAAGTGTTGGCATGACCATCATGCATTGCACACCGATCAAACTGCCATGGCCTTCCCAACAACAAATGGCAAGCATCCATAGGCAGGATGTCACACAGGACCTCATCACGGTAATTCCCAATATTAAATTTTACCAAGCATTGCTCACTGACCAAAGCCCTATGGTCCTTCTGCAACCATGCAATCCGATATGGATGCGGGTGTCTCTTCCTCTCTAATTGCAATTTGGTAACCATTCCTTCTAAAACTAGGTTATCTATGCTACCATTATCTATGATAATATTACAGATCTTACCTGCACATTTACACCTTGTGCGAAATAAGCTCTTCCTCTGATCTGGATCTCTCTCCTCATTCAACAAGGCTCTCCTTGTGATCAACACTTCTCCTCTTTCTACTTCTTTAGAGTGCTCAGATTCAACACCTTCATCAACAACAATAGCTCGAGCATTACCTTCAGGCCTCCTATTTGTCCTCTCTTGGTGTTGTGGACACTCGTATGCTCGATGTCCTTCTTCTCCATAGTGGAAACAGGTTCCATGAAATCCTCCTCTTCCAAACCCTCATCCAGACCTTCCTCTTCCTCTCTAGTAACCATTATTCTGATCATGAGGGCGGTAAGCATTATCTCCCTTTTGGTCCTGACTACTGCTAGCTTCTCCATTCTTCTTATAATCTTCATTTCATCCTCCATTTGTTCTTCCACCAGTTCTTCCACCATGACCTCTTCCTCTTTGCTTGCTCTCAAACCTTCTATTCAACTTCTCTTCAACCCTCAAGGCAAACTGGTAAGCATCCTCTATGGTGGTCATCCTGACCAGACTTAACTCCTCTTGAATACTTGCTCTTAACCCATTAATATAATGGGCTACCTTCTCCTTGTTGGCCTCAGAATGGCCTATTCGATTAAAATTTTATAAAACTCCTCTATGTATTCTTTGACAGACTTACTTGATTGCCTCAAACCTTGCATTTTCTTTAGCAGATCCAACTCATAGTCACCTGGAATATTTCCCCTCTTAAACCTCCTCCCCCCCCCCCCCCCCCCCCATCTTTGATCTCTTTCCAATCTAGATATGGCCTCTTATAACCTAGCTTGTGTAGGATCTACTACCTCTTCTTCTTCCTCAAACTGGTCCTCTTCTTCTTCAACTTCATCTTCACTACCTTCTTCTCTCCTTGGCTCAAACCCTCTATGTAGCTCCTCTTATAGAGCCTGAACTTACCTCTACAAAGCTCTAAAATCTTCCTCTAGCACCATATTTCTCCCACCACCATGGTTTCTTCATGGAGGCATTCTGCTCACTTCTCTCACAAACCCTAACCACAGATCCTAGTGTAAACTGCCTCACATCCAATGATCTATTTACACACTCAAGAACTCCCGCTCTGATACCACTTGAAGTAGATCACATTACACAAGCAACACCAAACAAATGATACACAAGTATTTTTCCTTTGAACAAGTCAGAGAATCCAAACCTTTCATTACTTTCATGCCAAAAATGAGGATACAAGAGAAAAGACCCCTTTACAATTTCAAAAATTCCCTCAAATACCCTATTTTCCCTTTTTCCCACCTAAAACCATTAAAATTCAAATTTGAATTTTGGGGGCAACTTGTCGAGGTCATAACTTCGCACTCGTTGACCCGATTGACTATTACAACATATTTTCAAAAATGGCATGAAACGAGCTAAGCAGGGCAAACCTTAGATCTTTATACCAAGGCTTATATCTAGCCAAAAATCCTCAAATTCGACCTCTAAGACCTTCAAAAATCTCCTGCAAGTTAAACTAGTTTTACTAGTTTTACAAAATTAAACAATTACAATTTTTTTTTGGGTGATGCAAGATCACTCTTACACCATTGGATGCTCTTGCATCAGACACCCAGGGTAATTTTGAGAAGTGACCTTCACTTCTCTATTGTTGGAAGAAAACCAAGGCGTTCAACCTCAGCCTTCGACAACCAAGATGAATCTTCAATAGGTCTGCCTTTCCACTTAACCAGATATTCTGCATACTGCCTATTTTTGGTACTTTTGCCGATGCGGGTATCCAGGATCTCTTCTATCTCTTTCGTATCTAGAGTAGATGCTGGAATATTCCATAATTCTACTATTGGTCCCTCACCATTGTCTCCTTCATGGTATTCTACCAAATCTGAAATGTTAAAAATAGGTGATATGTTAAGCCCACTTGGCAATTCCACTTCATATGCATTCCCTGAATCCCATTTTTCTATGATTTTGCATGGTCCAAACTTCTTCATCTTCAACTTGTTATAGGTTTTAGCAGGAAACCTTTCTTTTCTCAGATGGACCATAACTTCATCTCCCACTTCAAATTCCTTAAACCATCGCTTCTGGTCTACCCTTGTCTTATATTGAGTATTCATCTTAGTAATATGCTTCTTCACTTCTTCATGCAAGCTCTTCAGATGCTCTACAAAGTCCTCAACCTCAACACTGCACTTTTCCCTTGTATCCATCTTCCTCAACTCAGAAGCATTTCTTGGACTACTCCCATATATTATCTGGAATGGAGATTTGTTAGTACTCCTATTGACAGAATTATTGTATGCAAATTCTACCTATGGCAAAACCAAATCCCATCCCTTGGGCTTATCTCCTACCAAGCATCTCAATAGATTACCCAAACTTCTATTCACCACCTCTATTTGTCCATCAGTATGTGGGTGGTATGCAGAACTAAATTTCAAATCTATCTTCAATTTCTTCCACAAGGTTCTCCAGAAATACCCAACAAACTTGGTATCTCTATCAGAAACTATACTCTTTGGTAGACCATGAAGTCGTACCACCTCTTTGAAAAATAAACCTACAACATGAACTGCATCATTAGTTTTCTGGAAGGGAATAAAATGTGCCATCTTTGAAAACCTGTCAACCACCACAAATATGGAGTCATTTCCCCTTTGTGTCCTTGGTAGGCCAAGAACAAAATCCATGTTGATGTCCTCCCATGGTCTCTCTAGTATAGGTAATGGCTGATATAATCCAGTGTTCTATCTCACACCCTTCGCCATCTGGCATACTCTGCAACTTTGCACAAATCTCTTCACATCTTGCTGCAACTATGGCCAATAGTAGTTCTCACTAACAAGGGCAATGGTCTTATCCCGACCAAAGTGTCCAGCCAACCCTCCACTGTGCTTCTCCTTGACTAGATTCTCCCTCATTGAACTCCTTGGAATGCATAATTGATTTCCTCTAAACAACATTCCATCTTGGATCAGAAAATCCAACCACTTAGTCCTATCCAAAGTAACAGGTGCCAAGCAAGCCCTCCAAGCCTCTACAAAATTAGGTTCAATCACCCTTAAATTCTCAAATACCTACAACTTCCACCTTCATATCTATCAACAACTCCAATATGCATCTATAACTCTATTTGACTATCCTCTTCTTCTTCAACAAAGTTATAACTCTTCTAAAACTCAACTTACTCCAATCTACTTAGCTTCCCTTGGCTATTAATATACTTAACCGAGAACATATATAAAACAAACTATTAGCAACTCCCTTCTTTAGATCCTAAACTATGCTTACAAATAAATACTTCTTCCTAGCATCATTGAGTTTCTCACTAAAATAACAACATGTTTACCTTCTTACTACTATCTCACTACTACATCACAAACCTTACCACAATCCTATAAATCTTCCTATCCACTATCTATTTACCCTTATAATAAATTTCTAATACTTAAAAACTTGCTAGACCATCAAATGATCTTACCTCATTATTCTTCTTGGACATTCAGGCCATCATAGAATCCTCACCTTTTCATTTTTAACTTTTACTCAAATCAAATACACTAACCCCAAAACTCCTTTAAATATTAAAATTTCCTCCCAAATAGACCTCATCCCAATTCTTCCTCTAAACTCATTAAATACCTCATTTCATCAATATGAATTTTAGAAACTTGTCGAGGTCATAACTTCGCACTCATTAACCCGATTGACTATTACATCTCAAATAGTCCATAATATCATCCATCCTTGGCAATGGAAATCTATATTTTATGGTGATCTTGTTAATAGCTCGAGAGTCTATACACATTCTCCACTCTCCATATTTCTTTGGTGCTAGTACTATAGGTACTGCACATGGACTCAAGCTCTCCCGAATCAGTCCTTTTTTAGCAACTCTTGGACTTGCCTGTTTAGCTCCTCACTTTCTACAGGAGTCATTCTATGGGCTGCCTTATTGGGTAAACTAGATCCTGGTACCAAATCTATATGGTGACTGATCTTCCTCACTAGTGGTAAACCCTCAGGCACATTATCTGATATAATATCTGGAAATTCTTCTAATGAGACCTAAGACTTCTACTGGGGTATCTTTGCATTCTTCTTCCCTAACTCTAGGAATTAATGCATAGCACATATGCTCATGCTTCAAACCATCCAAAAACCTTCTACCTTCAACTAAATAGATTCTAGCACTGCTACATACCTTTTCATCCACCTCCTTCAGGGGCTTCAGCTTATGGTGCACTCCATTCTTTGTCAAGGAGTAAGTGTTGGCATGACCATCATGCATTGCACACCGATCAAACTGCCATGGCCTTCCCAACAACAAATGGCAAGCATCCATAGGCAGGATGTCACACAGGACCTCATCACGGTAATTCCCAATATTAAATTTTACCAAGCATTGCTCACTGACCAAAGCCCTATGGTCCTTCTGCAACCACGCAATCCGATATGGATGCGGGTGTCTCTTCCTCTCTAATTGCAATTTGGTAACCATTCCTTCTAAAACTAGGTTATCTATGCTACCATTATCTATGATAATATTACAGATCTTACCTGCACATTTACACCTTGTGCGAAATAAGCTCTTCCTCTGATCTGGGTCTCTCTCCTCATTCAACAAGGCTCTCCTTGTGATTAGCACTTCTCCTCTTTCTGCTTCTTCAGAGTGCTCAGATTCAGCACCTTCATCAATGACCACAGCTCGAGCATTACCTTCAGGCCTCCTATTTGTCCTCTCTTGGTGTTGTGGACACTCGTATGCTCGATGTCCTTCTTCGCCATAGTGGAAACAGGTTCCATAAAATCCTCCTCTTCCAAACCCTCATCCAGACCTTCCTCTTCCTCTCTGGTAACCATTGTTCTGATCACGGGGTGGTAAGCATTATCTCCCTTTTGGTCCTGACTACTGCTAGCTTCTCCATTCTTCTTATAATCTTCATTTCGTCCTCCATTTGTTCTTCCACTAGTTCTTCCACCATGACCTCTTCCTCTTTGCTTGCTCTCAAACCTTCTGTTCAACTTCTCTTCAACCCTCAAGGCAAACTGGTAAGCATCCTCTATGGTGGTCATCCTGACTAGACTTAACTCCTCTTGAATACTTGCTCGTAACCCATTAATATAATGGGCTACCTTCTCCTTGTTGGCCTCTGAATGGCCTATTCTGATTACAATTTTATAAAACTCCTCTATGTATTCTTTGATAGACTTACTTGATTGCCTCAAACCTTGCATTTTCTTTAGCAGATCCAACTCGTAGTCACCTGGAATGAACTGCCTCTTCAACTTCTCCAACATCCGCTCCCATTTTGTTATCCTTTCTTTTCCTCTTTTATTTTTATCTAGTTGCACTCCCTTCCACCATATGCTAGCATGACCCTTCAGCTTGGTCTTAGCAAACTTGACCCTATCAGGATCTTCAACCTCCTCATACTCAAAGTATTCTTCCAAATCATTGATCCAGTCAATCAACTCCTCTGGATCAAGATTTCTAGAATACGTAGAAACCTCCATCTTCGGTCTCTTTCCAATCTGAGATATGGCTTTGTATAACCTAGCTTGTGTAGGATCTACTACCTCTTCTTCTTCCTCAAACTGGTCCTCTTCTTCTTCAACTTCATCTTCACTACCATCTTCTCTCCTTGGCTCAAACCCTCTACGTAGCTCCTCTTGCAGAGCCTGAACTTGCCTCTACAAAGCTCTGAAATCTTCCTCTAGCACCATATTTCTCCCACCACCATGGTTTCTTCATGGAGGCATTCTGCTCACTTCTCTCACAAACCCTAACCATAGATCCTAGTGTAAACTGCCTCACGTTCGATGATCTATTTACACACTCAGGAACTCCCGCTCTGATACCACTTGGTGTAGATCACGTTACACAAGCAACACCAAACAAATGATACACAGGTATTTTTCCTTTGAACAAGTCAGAGAATCAAACCTTTCATTACTTTCATGCCAAAAATAAGGATACAAGAGAAAAGACCCCTTTACAATTTCAAAAATTCCCTCAAATACCCTATTTTCCCTTTTTCCCACCTAAAACCATTAAAATTCAAATTTGAATTTTGGGGGCAACTTGTCGAGGTCATAACTTCGCACTCGTTGACCCGATTGACTATTACAACATGTTTTTAAAAATGGCATGAAATGAGCTAAGCAGGCAAACCTTAGATCTTCATACCAAGGCTTATATCTAGCCAAAAATCCTCAAATTCGACCTCTAAGACCTTCAAAAATCTCCTACAAGTTAAACTAGTTTTACTAGTTTTACAAAATTAAACAATTACAATTTTTTTTGGGTGATGCAAGATCACTCTTACACCACTGGATGCTCCTGCATCAGACACCTAGGGTAATTTTGAGAAGTGACCTTCACTTCTCTATTGTTGGAAGAAAACCAAGGCGTTCAACCTCAGCCTTCGACAACCAAGATGAATCTTCAATAGGTCTGCCTTTCCACTTAACCAGATATTCTGCATACTACCTATTTTTGGTACTTTTGCCGATGCGTGTATCCAGGATCTCTTCTATCTCTTCCGTATCTAGAGTAGATGCTGGAATATTCCATAATTTTACTACTGGTCCCTCACCATTGTCTCCTTCATGGTATTCTACCAAATCTGAAATGTTAAAAATAGGTGATATGTTAAGCCCACTTGGCAATTCCACTTCATATGCATTGCTTGAATCCCATTTTTCTATGATTTTGCATGGTCCAAACTTCTTCATCTTCAACTTGTTATAGGTTTTAGCAGGAAACCTTTCTTTTCTCAGATGGACCATAACTTCATCTCCCACTTCAAATTCCTTAAACCGTCACTTATGGTCTGCCCTTGTCTTATATTGAGTATTCATCTTAGTAATATGCTTCTTCACTTCTTCATGCAAGCTCTTCAGATGCTCTACAAAGTCCTCAACCTCAGCACTGCACTTTTCCCCTGTATCCATCTTCCTCAACTCAGAAGCATTTCTTGGACTGCTCCCATATATTATCTGGAATGGAGATTTGTTAGTACTCCTATTGACAGAATTGTTGTATGCAAATTCCACCTATGGCAAAACCAAATCCCATCCCTTGGGCTTATCTCCTACCAAGCATCTCAATAGATTACCCAAACTTCTATTCACCACCTCTGTTTGTCCATCAATCTGTGGGTGGTATGCAGAACTGAATTTCAAATCTATCTTCAATTTCTTCCACAAGGTTCTCCAAAAATACCCAACAAACTTGGTATCTCTATCAGAAACTATACTCTTTGGTAGACCATGAAGTCATACCACCTCTTTGAAAAATAAACCTGCAACATGAACTGCATCATTAGTTTTCTAGAAGGAATAAAATGTGCCATCTTTGAAAACCTGTCAACCACCACAAATATGGAGTCATTTCCCCTCTATGTCCTTGGTAGGCCAAGAACAAAATCCATGCTGATGTCCTCCCATGGTCTCTCTAGTATAGGTAATGGCTGATATAATCCAGTGTTCTATCTCACACCCTTCGCCATCTGGCATACTCTGCAACTTTGCACAAATCTCTTCACATCTTGCTGCAACTGTGGCCAATAGTAGTTCTCACTAACAAGGGCAATGGTCTTATCCCGACCAAAGTGTCCAGCCAACCCTCCACTGTGTTTCTCCTTGACTAGATTCTCCCTCATTGAACTCCTTGGAATGCATAATTGATTTCCTCTAAACAACATTCCATCTTGGATCAGAAAATCCAACCACTTAGTCCTATCCAAAGTAACAGGTGCCAAGCAAGCCCTCCAAGCCTCTACAAAATCAAGATCTTCAGGGTACAAACCCTTAAGTTCGTCAAACCCTACAACTTCCACCTTCATTTCTATCAACAAACACTGCCTTCTACTTAAGGCATCTGCAACTCTATTTGACTTTCCACTCCTGTGCTTCAACACAAAGGTATAACTCTGTAGAAACTCAACCCACTTCAAGTGCCTCTGATTTAGCTTCCCTTGGCTATTAATATACTTTAAGGCCTGATGATCAGTATATAGAACAAACTCTTTTGGCAACAAATAATGCCTCCACTTCTTTAGAGCCTGAACTATAGCATAAAACTCTTGATCATAAACTGAATACTTCTTCCTAGCATCATTGAGTTTCTCACTAAAATAAGCAACAGGTTTACCTTCTTGACTCAATACAACTCCTATGGCACTACCACTAGCATCACAATCTACCTGAAATACCTTATTAAAATCTGGAAGTGCCAAAATAGGTTGCTCTGTGACCTTCTTCTTCAACATATCAAAGCTCTTATCTGCTCCTAAGGTCCACTTAAATTCTTTCTTATCCCCTCTCATTGTTTCTGTAAGGGGTGCACAAATACTGCTAAAATTTCTAATGAATTTTTTGTAAAAACTTGCTAGACCATGAAATGATCTTACCTCAGTTATGCTTCTTGGAGTAGGCCATTCAATGATAGCCCTCACCTTTTTTGGGTCCATTTTTAGACCTTCGGCTGAGATGACAAATCCCAGATACACTAACTCCTTCTTCACAAAACTACACTTCTTCAAATTAATCAACAATTGCTCCTCCCTCAGCTTCTCAAAAACCCTTCTGATATGCATCAGGTGCTCTTCCAGGGTCCTGCTAAATATTAAAATGTCATCCAAATAGACAATGACAAATTTTCCTAAAAACTCCTTCAATACCTCATTCATCAGCCGCATGAATGTGCTTGGTGCATTGGTTAGCCCAAATGGCATGACCAACCACTCATACAAACCCTCTCTGGTCTTGAAGGTTGTCTTCCACTCATCTCCTTCTCTGACATGAATCTGATGGTACCCACTCTTCAGGTCAATCTTTGTGAAGTACTTGGCTCCACTCAAACAGTCCATAATGTCATCCATCCTTGGCAATGGAAATCTATATTTTATGGTGATCTTGTTAATAGCTCGAGAGTCTGTACACATTCTCCACTCTCCATATTTCTTTGGTGCTAGTACTGTAGGTACTGCACATGGACTCAAGCTCTCCCGAATCAGTCCCTTTTTTAGCAACTCTTGGACTTGCCTGTTTAGCTCCTCACTTTCTACAGGAGTCATTCTATGGGCTGCCTTATTGGGTAAACTAGATCCTGGTACCAAATCTATATGGTGACTGATCTTCCTCACTGGTGGTAAACCCTCAGGCACATTATCTGATATAATATCTAGAAATTCTTCTAACAGACCTAAGACTTCTACTAGGGTATCTTTGCATTCTTCTTCCCTAACTCTAGGAATTAATGCATAGCACATATGCTCATGCTTCAAACCATCCAAAAACCTTCTCCCTTCAACTAAATAGATTCTAGCACTGCTACATACCTTTTCATCCACCTCCTTCAGGGGCTTCAACTTATGGCGCACTCCATTCTTTGTCAAGGAGTAAGTGTTGGCATGACCATCATGCACTGCACACCGATCAAACTGCCATGGCCTTCCCAACAACAAATGGCAAGCATCCATAGGCAGGATGTCACACAGGACCTCATCACGGTAATTCCCAATATTAAATTTTACCAAGCATTGCTCACTGACCAAAGCCCTATGGTCCTTCTGCAACCACACAATCCGATATGGATGCGGGTGTCTCTTCCTCTCTAATTGCAATTTGGTAACCATTCCTTCGAAACTAGGTTATCTATGCTACCATTATCTATGATAATATTACAAATCTTACCTGCACATTTACACCTTGTGCAAAATAAGCTCTTCCTCTGATCTGGGTCTCTCTCCTCATTCAACAAGGCTCTCCTTGTGATTAGCACTTCTCTTTTTGCTTCTTTAGAGTGCTCAGATTCAACACCTTCATCAACGACCACAGCTCGAGCATTACCTTTAGGCCTCCTATTTGTCCTCTCTTGGTGTTGTGGACACTCGTATGCTCGATGTCCTTCTTCGCCATAGTGGAAACAGGTTCCACGAAATCCTCCTCTTCCAAACCCTCATCCAGACCTTCCTCTTCCTCTCTGGTAACCATTGTTATGATCATGGGGCGGTAAGCATTATCTCCCTTTTGGTCCTGACTACTGCTAGCTTCTCCATTCTTCTTATAATCTTCATTTCATCCTCCATTTGTTCTTCCACCAGTTCTTCCACCATGACCTCTTCCTCTTTGCTTGCTCTCAAACCTTCTATTCAACTTCTCTTCAACCCTCAAGGCAAACTGGTAAGCATCCTCTATGGTGGTCATCCTGACTAGACTTAACTCCTCTTGAATACTTGCTCGTAACCCATTAATATAATGGGCTACCTTCTCCTTGTTGGCCTCTGAATGGCCTATTCTGATTAAAATTTTATAAAACTCCTTTGTGTATTCTTTGATAGACTTACTTGATTGCCTCAAACCTTGCATTTTCTTTAGCAGATCCAACTCGTAGTCACCTGGAATGAACTACCTCTTCAACTTCTCCAACATCCGCTCCCATTTTGTTATCCTTTCTTTTCCTCTTTTATTTTTATCTAGCTACACTCCCTTCCACCATATGCTGGCATGACCCTTCAGCTTGGTCTTAGCAAACTTGACCCTATCAAGATCTTCAACCTCCTCATACTCAAAGTATTCTTCCAAATCATTGATCCAATCAATCAACTCCTCTGGATCAAGATTTCTAGAATACGTAGAAACCTCCATCTTTGGTCTCTTTCCAATCTGAGATATGGCTCTATATAACCTAGCTTGTGCAGGATCTACTACCTCTTCTTCTTCCTCAAACTGGTCCTCTTCTTCTTCAACTTCATCTTCACTACCATCTTCTCTCCTTGGCTCAAACCCTCTACATAACTCCTCTTGCAGAGCCTGAACTTGCCTCTGCAAAGCTCTAAAATCTTCCTCTAGCACCATATTTCTCCCACCACCATGGTTTCTTCATGGAGGCATTCTGCTCACTTCTCTCACAAACCCTAACCATAGATCCTAGTGTAAACTGCCTCACATTCAATGATCTATTTACACACTCAAGAACTCCCGCTCTGATACCACTTGGTGTAGATCACGTTACACAAGCAACACCAAACAAATGATACACAGGTATTTTTCCTTTGAACAAGTCAGAGAATCAAACATTTCATTACTTTCATGCCAAAAATAAGGATACAAGAGAAAAGACCCCTTTACAATTTCGAAAATTCCCTCAAATACCCTATTTTCCCTTTTTCCCACCTAAAACCATTAAAATTCAAATTTGAATTTTGGGGGCAACTTGTCGAGGTCATAACTTCACACTCATTGACCCGATTGACTATTACAACATGTTTTTAAAAATGGCATGAAACGAGCTAAGCAGGTAACTTAGCTCTTTACACCAAGGCTCATGTCTAGCCAAAAATCCTCAAATTCGACCTCTAAGACCTTCAAAAATCTCCTACAAGTTAAACTAGTTTTACAAAATTAAACAATTACAATTTTTTTTGGGTGATGCAAGATCACTCTTACACCACTGGATGCTCCTGCATCAGACACCTAGGGTAATTTTGAGAAGTGACCTTCACTTCTCTATTGTTGGAAGAAAACCAAGGCGTTCAACCTCAGCCTTCGACAACCAAGATGAATCTTCAATAGGTCTGCCTTTCCACTTAACCAGATATTCTGCATACTGCCTATTTTTGGTACTTTTGCCGATGCGTGTATCCAGGATCTCTTCTATCTCTTTCGTATCTGGAGTAGATGCTGGAATATTCCATAATTCTGCTATTGGTCCCTCACCATTGTCTCCTTCATGGTATTCTACCAAATCTGAAATGTTAAAAATAGGTGATATGTTAAGCCCACTTGGCAATTCCACTTCATATGCATTGCCTGAATCCCATTTTTCTATGATTTTGCATGGTCCAAACTTCTTCATCTTCAACTTGTTATAGGTTTTAGCAGGAAACCTTTCTTTTCTCAGATGGACCATAACTTCATCTCCCACTTCAAATTCCTTAAACCGTCGCTTATGGTCTGCCCTTGTCTTATATTGAGTATTCATCTTAGTAATATGCTTCTTCACTTCTTCATGCAAGCTCTTCAGATGCTCTGCAAAGTCCTCAGCCTCAACACTGCACTTTTCCCCTGTATCCATCTTCCTCAACTCAGAAGCATTTCTTGGACTGCTCCCATATATTATCTGGAATGGAGATTTGTTAGTACTCCTATTGACAGAATTGTTGTATGCAAATTCCACCTATGGCAAAACCAAATCCCATCCCTTGGGCTTATCTCCTACCAAGCATCTCAATAGATTACCCAAACTTCTATTCACCACCTCTGTTTGTCCATCAGTCTATGGGTGGTATGCAGAACTGAATTTCAAATCTATCTTCAATTTCTTCCACAAGGTTCTCCAGAAATACCCAACAAACTTGGTATCTCTGTCAGAAACTATACTCTTTGGTAGACCATGAAGTCGTACCACCTCTTTGAAAAATAAACCTGCAACATGAACTGCATCATTAGTTTTCTAGCAGGGAATAAAATGTGCCATCTTTGAAAACCTGTCAACCACCACAAATATGGAGTCATTTCCCCTCTGTGTCCTTGGTAGGCCAAGAACAAAATCCATGCTGATGTCCTCCCATGGTCTCTCCGGTACAGGTAATGGCTGATATAATCCAGTGTTCTGTCTCACACCCTTGGCCATCTGGCATACTCTGCAACTTTGCACAAATCTCTTCACATCTTGCTGCAACTGTGGCCAATAGTAGTTCTCACTAACAAGGGCAATGGTCTTATCCCGACCAAAGTGTCCAGCCAACCCTCCACTGTGCTTCTCCTTGACTAGATTCTCCCTCATTGAACTCCTTGGAATGCATAATTGATTTCCTCTAAACAACATTCCATCTTGGATCAGAAAATCCAACCACTTAGTCCTGTCCAAAGTAACAGGTGCCAAGCAAGCCCTCCAAGCCTCTACAAAATCAGGATCTTCAGGGTACAAACCCTTAAGTTCATCAAACCCTACAACTTCCACCTTCATTTCTATCAACAAACACTGCCTTCTACTTAAGGCATCTGCAACTCTATTTGACTTTCCACTCCTGTGCTTCAACACAAAGGTATAACTCTGTAGAAACTCAACCCACTTCAAGTGCCTCTGATTTAGCTTCCCTTGGCTATTAATATACTGTAAGGCCCGATGATCAGTATATAGAACAAACTCTTTTGGCAACAAATAATGCCTCCACTTCTTTAGAGCCTGAACTATAGCATAAAACTCTTGATCATAAACTGAATACTTCTTCCTAGCATCATTGAGTTTCTCACTAAAATAAGCAACAGGTTTACCTTCTTGACTCAATACAACTCCTATGGCACTACCACTAGCATCACAATCTACCTGAAATACCTTATTAAAATCTGGAAGTGCCAAAATAGGTTGCTCTATGACCTTCTTCTTCAACATATCAAAGCTCTTATCTGCTCCTAAGGTCCACTTAAATTCTTTCTTATCCCCTCTCATTGTTTCTATAAGGGGTGCACAAATACTGCTAAAATTTCTAATGAATTTTCTATAAAAACTTGCTAGACCATGAAATGATCTTACCTCAGTTATGCTTCTTGGAGTAGGCCATTCAATGATAGCCCTCACCTTTTTTGGGTCCATTTTTAGACCTTCGACTGAGATGACAAATCCTAGATACACTAACTCCTTCACAAAACTACACTTCTTCAAATTAATCAACAACTGCTCCTCCCTCAGCTTCTCAAAAACCCTTCTGATATGCATCAGGTGCTCTTCCAGGGTCTTGCTAAATATTAAAATGTCATCCAAATAGACAATGACAAATTTTCCTAAAAACTCCTTCAATACCTCATTCATCAGCCGCATGAATGTGCTTGGTGCATTGGTTAGCCCAAATGGCATGACCAACCACTCATACAAACCCTCTCTGGTCTTGAAGGTTGTCTTCCACTCATCTCCTTCTCTGACACGAATCTGATGGTACCCACTCTTCAGGTCAATCTTTGTGAAGTACTTGGCTCCACTCAAATAGTCCATAATATCATCCATCCTTGGCAATGGAAATCTATATTTTATGGTGATCTTGTTAATAGCTCGAGAGTCTATACACATTCTCCACTCTCCATATTTCTTTGGTGCTAGTACTACAGGTACTGCACATGGACTCAAGCTCTCCCGAATCAGTCCCTTTTTTAGCAACTCTTGGACTTGCCTGTTTAGCTCCTCACTTTCTACAGGAGTCATTCTATGGGCTGCCTTATTGGGTAAACTAGATCCTGGTACCAAATCTATATGGTGACTGATCTTCCTCACTGGTGGTAAACCCTCAGGCACATTATCTGATATAATATCTAGAAATTCTTCTAACAGACCTAAGACTTCTACTGGGGTATCTTTGCATTCTTCTTCCCTAACTCTAGGAATTAATGCATAGCACATATGCTCATGCTTCAAACCATCCAAAAACCTTCTCCCTTCAACTAAATAGATTCTAGCACTGCTACATACCTTTTCATCCACCTCCTTCAGGGGCTTCAACTTATGGCGCACTCCATTCTTTGTCAAGGAGTAAGTGTTGGCACGACCATCATGCACTGCACATCGATCAAACTGCCATGGCCTTCCCAACAACAAATGGCAAGCATCCATAGGCAGGATGTCACACAGGACCTCATCACGATAATTCCCAATATTAAATTTTACCAAGCATTGCTCACTGACCAAAGCCCTATGGTCCTTCTGTAACCATGCAATCCGATATGGATGTGGGTGTCTCTTCCTCTCTAATTGCAATTTGGTAACCATTCCTTCTGAAACTAGGTTATCTATGCTACCATTGTCTATGATAATATTACAGATCTTACCTACACATTTACACCTTGTGCGAAATAAGCTCTTCCTCTGATCTGGGTCTCTCTCCTCATTCAACAAGGCTCTCCTTGTGATTAGCACTTCTCCTCTTTCTGCTTCTTTAGAGTGCTCAGATTCAGCACCTTCATCAACGACCACAGCTCGAGCATTACCTTTAGGCCTCCTATTTGTCCTCTCTTGGTGTTGTGGACACTCGTATGCTCGATGTCCTTCTTCGCCATAATGGAAATAGGTTCCATGAAATCCTCCTCTTCCAAACCCTCATCCAGACCTTCCTCTTCCTCTCTGGTAACCATTGTTCTGATCACGGGGGCGGTAAGCATTATCTCCCTTTTGGTCCTGACTACTGCTAGCTTCTCCATTCTTCTTATAATCTTCATTTCATCCTCCATTTGTTCTTCCACCATGACCTCTTCCTCTTTGCTTGCTCTCAAACCTTCTATTCAGCTTCTCTTCAACCCTCAGGGCAAACTGGTAAGCATCCTCTATGGTGGTCATCCTGACTAGACTTAACTCCTCTTGAATACTTGCTCGTAACCCATTAATATAATGGGCTACCTTCTCCTTGTTGGCCTCAGAATGGCCTATTCTGATTAAAATTTTATAAAACTCCTTTATGTATTCTTTGACAGACTTACTTGATTGCCTCAAACCTTGCATTTTCTTTAGCAGATCCAACTCATAGTCACCTGGAATGAACTGCCTCTTCAACTTCTCCAACATCCGCTCCCATTTTGTTATCCTTTCTTTTCCTATTTTATTTCTGTCTAGCTGCACTCCCTTCCACCATATGCTGGCATGACCCTTCAGCTTGGTCTTAGAAAACTTGACCCTATCAGGATCTTCAACCTCCTCATACTCAAAGTATTCTTCCAAATCATTGATCCAATCAATCAACTCCTCTGGATCAAGATTTCTAGAATACATAGAAACCTCCATCTTCGGTCTCTTTCCAATCTGAGATATGGCTTTATATAACCTAGCTTGTGTAGGATCTACTACCTCTTCTTCTTCCTCAAACTGGTCCTCTTCTTCTTCAACTTCATCTTCACTACCATCTTCTCTCCTTGGCTCAAACCCTCTACGCAGCTCCTCTTGCAGAGCTTGAACTTGCCTCTACAAAGCTCTAAAATCTTCCTCTGGCACCATATTTCTCCCACCACCATGGTTTCTTCATGGAGGCATTCTGCTCACTTCTCTCACAAACCCTAACCATAGATCCTGGTGTAAACTGCCTCACATTCGATGATCTATTTACACACTCAAGGAACTCCGCTCTGATACCACTTGGTGTAGATCACGTTACACTAAGCAACACCAAACAAATGATACACAGGTGTTTTTTTCCTTTCAACAAGTCAGAGAATCAAACATTTCATTACTTTCATGTCAAAATGAGGATACGAAAGGAAAAACCCTTTTACAATTTCAAAATTCCCTCAAATACCCTATTTTCCCTTTTTCCCACCTAAAACCATTAAAATTCAAATTTGAATTTTGGGGGCAACTTGTCGAGGTCATAACTTCGCACTCATTGACCCGATTGACTATTACAACATGTTTTCAAAAATGGCATGAAACGAGCTAAGAGACGGGGCATCTAGCCAAAAATCCTCAAATTCGACCTCTAAGACCTTCAAAAATCTCCTCAAGTTAAACTAGTTTTACTAGTTTTACAAAATTAAACAATTACAATTTTTTTTTGGGTGATGCAAGATCACTCTTACACCACAAAAACAATTAATTTTTTTTTTGGGTCAAGCAAGCCCTCCAAGCCTCTACAAAATCAAGATCTTCAAGGTACAAACCCTTAAGTTCATCAAACCCTACAACTTCCACCTTCATTTCTATCAACAAACATTGCCTTCTACTTAAGGCATCTGCAACTCTATTTGACTTTCCACTCCTATGCTTCAACACAAAGGTATAACTCTATAGAAACTCAACCCACTTCAAGTGCCTCTGATTTAGCTTCCCTTGGCTATTAATATACTGTAAGGCCTGATGATCAGTATATAGAACAAACTCTTTTGGCAACAAATAATGCCTCCACTTCTTTAGAGCCTGAACTATAGCATAAAACTCTTGATCATAAACTAAATACTTCTTCCTAGCATCATTGAGTTTCTCACTAAAATAAGCAACAGGTTTACCTTCTTGACTCAATACAACTCCTATGGCACTACCACTAGCATCACAATCTACCTAAAATACCTTATTAAAATATGGAAGTGCCAAAATAGGTTGCTCTATGACCTTCTTCTTCAACATATCAAAGCTCTTATCTGCTCCTAAGGTCCACTTAAATTCTTTCTTATCCCCTCTCATTGTTTCTGTAAGGGGTGCACAAATACTACTAAAATTTCTAATGAATTTTTTGTAAAAACTTGCTAGACCATGAAATGATCTTACCTCAGTTATGCTTCTTGGAGTAGGCCATTCAATGATAGCCCTCACCTTTTCTGGGTCCATTTTTAGACCTTCGACTGAGATGACAAATCCCAGATACACTAACTCCTTCACAAAACTACACTTCTTCAAATTAATCAACAACTGCTCCTCCCTCAGCTTCTCAAAAACCCTTATGATATGCATCAGGTGCTCTTCCAGGGTCCTGCTAAATATTAAAATGTCATCCAAATAGACAATGACAAATTTTCCTAAAAACTCCTTCAATACCTCATTCATCAGCCGCATGAATGTGCTTGGTGCATTGGTTAGCCCAAATGGCATGACCAACCACTCATACAAACCCTCTCTGGTCTTGAAGGTTGTCTTCCACTCATCTCCTTCTCTGACATGAATCTGATGGTACCCACTCTTCAGGTCAATCTTTGTGAAGTACTTGGCTCCACTCAAACAGTCCATAATGTCATCCATCCTTGGCAATGGAAATCTATATTTTATGGTGATCTTGTTAATAGCTCGAGAGTCTGTACACATTCTCCACTCTCCATATTTCTTTGGTGCTAGTACTGTAGGTACTGCACATGGACTCAAGCTCTCCCGAATCAGTCCCTTTTTTAGCAACTCTTGGACTTGCCTATTTAGCTCCTCACTTTCTACAGGAGTCATTCTATGGGCTGCCTTATTGGGTAAACTAGATCCTGGTACCAAATCTATATGGTGACTGATCTTCCTCACTGGTGGTAAACCCTCAGGCACATTATCCGATATAATATCTAGAAATTCTTCTAACAGACCTAAGACTTCTACTTGGGGTATCTTTGCATTCTTCTTCCCTAACTCTAGGAATTAATGCATAGCACATATGCTCATGCTTCAAACCATCCAAAAACCTTCTCCCTTCAACTAAACAGATTCTAGCACTGCTACATACCTTTTCATCCACCTCCTTCAGGGGCTTCAGCTTATGGCGCACTCCATTCTTTGTCAAGGAGTAAGTGTTGGCACGACCATCATGCACTGCACACCGATCAAACTGCCATGGCCTTCCCAACAACAAATGGCAAGCATCCATAGGTAGGATGTCACACAGGACCTCATCACGGTAATTCCCAATATTAAATTTTACCAAGCATTGCTCACTGACCAAAGCCCTATGGTCCTTCTGCAACCACGCAATCCGATATGGATGCGGGTGTCTCTTCCTCTCTAATTGCAATTTGGTAACCATTCCTTCTGAAACTAGGTTATCTATGCTACCATTGTCTATGATAATATTACAGATCTTACCTGCACATTTACACCTTGTGCGAAATAAGCTCTTCCTCTGATCTGGGTCTCTCTCCTCATTCAACAAGGCTCTCCTTGTGATCAGCACTTCTCCTCTTTCTGCTTCTTCAGAGTGCTCAGATTCAGCACCTTCATCAACGACCGTAGCTCGGGCATTACCTTCAGGCCTCCTATTTGTCCTCTCTTGGTGTTGTGGACACTCGTATGCTCGATGTCCTTCTTCACCATAGTGGAAATAGGTTCCACGAAATCCTCCTCTTCCAAACCCTCGTCCAGACCTTCCTCTTCCTCTCTGGTAACCATTGTTCTGATCATGAGGGTGGTAAGCATTATCTCCCTTTTGGTCCTGACTATTGCTAGCTTCTCCATTCTTCTTATGATCTTCATTTCGTCCTCCATTTGTTCTTCCACCAGTTCTTCCACCATGACCTCTTCCTCTTTGCTTGCTCTCAAACCTTCTGTTCAGCTTCTCTTCAACCCTCAGGGCAAACTGGTAAGCATCCTCTATGGTGGTCATCCTGACCGGACTTAACTCCTCTTGAATACTTGCTCGTAACCCATTAATATAATGGGCTACCTTCTCCTTGTTGGCCTCTCAATGGCCTATTCTGATTAAAATTTTATAAAACTCCTCTGTGTATTCTTTGACAGACTTACTTGATTGCCTCAAACCTTGCATTTTCTTTAGCAGATCCAACTCGTAGTCACCTAGGATGAACTGCCTCTTCAACTTCTCCAACATCCGCTCCCATTTTGTTATCCTTTCTTTTCCTCTTTTATTTCTGTCTAGCTGCACTCCCTTCCACCATATGCTGGCATGACCCTTCAGCTTGGTCTTAGCAAACTTGACCCTATCAGGATCTTCAACCTCCTCATACTCAAAGTATTCTTCCAAATCATTGATCCAATCAATCAACTCCTCTGGATCAAGATTTCTAGAATACGTAGAAACCTCCATCTTCGGTCTCTTTCCAATCCGAGATATGGCTCTGTATAACCTAGCTTGTGCAGGATCTACTACCTCTTCTTCTTCCTCAAACTGGTCCTCTTCTTCTTCAACTTCATCTTCACTACCTTCTTCTCTCCTTGGCTCAAACCCTCTACGTAGCTCCTCTTACAGAGCCTGAACTTGCCTCTGCAAAGCTCTGAAATCTTCCTCTAGCACCATATTTCTCCCACCACCATGGTTTCTTCGTGGAGGCATTCTGCTCACTTTCTCACAAACCCAAACTGACCCCTCCCTGAAAAAAAAAAAAAAAAAATTTATATAAAATAAAATAATCTCTCCTTTCTCTTACACAAAAAAAAAAAAAAAATCTCTTTATCTATATCACCCCCCCCCCCCCCCCCCCCCCCCCCCCCCCCAACATAAATAATTAAATTTAATTGAGAGCGTTTCTTTAAAAATATAAAAAAGAAAAACCCCCCCACACAAATTAATTTAAACAATTACAATTTTTTTTTGGGTGATGCAAGATCACTCTTACACCACTGGATGCTCCTGCATCAGACACCCGGGGTAATTTTGAGAAGTGACCTTCACTTCTCTATTGTTGGAAGAAAACCAAGGCATTCAACCTCAGCCTTCGACAACCAAGATGAATCTTCAACAGGTCTGCCTTTCCACTTAACCAGATATTCTGCATACTGCCTATTTTTGGTACTTTTGCCGATGCGTGTATCTAGGATCTCTTCTATCTCTTCCGTATCTGGAGTAGATGCTAGAATATTCCACAATTTTACTACTGGTCCCTCACCATTGTCTCCTTCATGGTATTCTACCAAATCTAAAATGTTAAAAATAGGTGATATGTTAAGCCCACTTGGCAATTCCACTTCATATGCATTTCCTGAATCCCATTTTTCTATGATTTTGCATGGTCCAAACTTCTTCATCTTCAACTTGTTATAGGTTTTAGCAAGAAACCTTTCTTTTCTCAGATGGACCATAACTTCATCTCCCACTTCAAATTCCTTAAACCGTCGCTTCTGGTCTGCCCTTGTCTTATATTGAGTATTCATCTTAGTAATATGCTTCTTCACTTCTTCATGCAAGCTCTTCAGATGCTCTGCAAAGTCCTCAGCCTCAACATTGCACTTTTCCCCTGTATCCATCTTCCTCAACTCAGAAGCATTTCTTGGACTACTCCCATATATTATCTGGAATGGAGATTTGTTAGTACTCCTATTGACAGAATTATTGTATGCAAATTCCACCTATGGCAAAACCAAATCCCATCCCTTGGGCTTATCTCCTACCAAGCATCTCAATAGATTACCCAAACTTCTATTCACCACCTCTATTTGTCCATCAGTCTGTGGGTGGTATGCAGAACTGAATTTCAAATCTGTCTTCAATTTCTTCCATAAGGTTCTCCAAAAATACCCAACAAACTTGGTATCTCTATCAGAAACTATACTCTTTGGTAGACCATGAAGTCGTACCACCTCTTTGAAAAATAAACCTGCAACATGAACTGCATCATTAGTTTTCTGGCAGGGAATAAAATGTGCCATCTTTGAAAACCTATCAACCACCACAAATATGGAGTCATTTCCCCTCTGTGTCCTTGGTAGGCCAAGAACAAAATCCATGCTGATGTCCTCCCATGGTCTCTCTGGTACAGGTAATGGCTGATATAATCCAGTGTTCTGTCTCACACCCTTGGCCATCTGGCATACTCTGCAACTTTGCACAAATCTCTTCACATCTTGCTGCAACTGTGGCCAATAGTAGTTCTCACTAACGAGGGCAATGGTCTTATCCCGACCAAAGTGTCCAGCCAACCCTCCACTGTGCTTCTCCTTGACTAGATTCTCCCTCATTGAACTCCTTGGAATGCATAATTGATTTCCTCTAAACAACATTCCATCTTGGATCAGAAAATCCAACCACTTAGTCCTGTCCAAAGTAACAGGTGCCAAGCAAGCCCTCCAAGCCTCTGCAAAATTAGGATCTTTAGGGTACAAACCCTTAAGTTCGTCAAACCCTACAACTTCCACCTTCATTTCTATCAACAAACACTACCTTCTACTTAAGGCATCTGCAACTCTATTTGACTTTCCACTCCTGTGCTTCAACACAAAGGTATAACTCTGTAGAAACTCAACCCACTTCAAGTGCCTCCGATTTAGCTTCCCTTGGCTATTAATATACTGTAAGGCCTGATGATCAGTATATAGAACAAACTCTTTTGGCAACAAATAATGCCTCCACTTCTTTAGAGCCTGAACTATAGCATAAAACTCTTGATCATAAACTGAATACTTCTTCCTAGCATCATTGAGTTTCTCACTAAAATAAGCAACGAGTTTAACTTCTTGACTCAATACAACTCCTATGGCACTACCACTAGCATCACAATCTACCTGAAATACCTTATTAAAATCTAGAAGTGCCAAAATAGGTTGCTCTGTGACCTTCTTCTTCAACATATCAAAGCTCTTATCTGCTCCTAAGGTCCACTTAAATTCTTTCTTATCCCCTCTCATTGTTTTTGTAAGGGGTGCACAAATATTGCTAAAATTTCTAATGAATTTTCTGTAAAAACTTGCTAGACCATGAAATGATCTTACCTCAGTTATGCTCCTTGGAGTAGGCCATTCAATGATAGCCCTCACCTTTTTTGGGTCCATTTTTAGACCTTCAACTGAGATGACAAATCCCAGATACACTAACTCCTTCTTCACAAAACTACACTTCTTCAAATTAATCAACAACTGCTCCTCCCTCAGCTTCTCAACTTTCTATAGGAGTCATTCTATGGGCTGCCTTATTGGGTAAACTAGATCCTGGTACCAAATCTATATGGTGACTGATCTTCCTCATTGGTGGTAAACCCTCAGGCACATTATCTGATATAATATCTAGAAATTCTTCTAATAGACCTAAGACTTCTATTGGGGTATCTTTGCATTCTTCTTTCCTAACTCTAGGAATTAATGCATAGCACATATGCTCATGCTTCAAACCATCCAAAAACCTTCTCCCTTCAACTAAACAGATTCTAGCACTGCTACATACCTTTTCGTCCACCTCCTTCAGGGGCTTCAACTTATGGTGCACTCCATTCTTTGTCAAGGAGTAAGTGTTGGCATGACCATCATGCACTGCACACCGATCAAACTGCCATGGCCTTCCCAACAACAAATGGCAAGCATCCATAGGCAGGATGTCACACAGGACCTCATCACGGTAATTCCCAATATTAAATTTTACCAAGCATTGCTCATTGACCAAAGCCCTATGGTCCTTCTGTAACCATGCAATCCGATATGGATGCGGGTGTCTCTTCCTCTCTAATTGCAATTTGGTAACCATTCCTTCTAAAACTAGGTTATCTATGCTACCATTATCTATGATAATATTACAAATCTTACCTGCACATTTACACCTTGTGCGAAATAAGCTCTTCCTCTGATCTGGGTCTCTCTCCTCATTCAACAAGGCTCTCCTTGTGATTAGCACTTCTCCTCTTTCTACTTCTTCAAAGTGCTCAGATTCAACACCTTCATCAACGACCGTAGCTCGGGCATTACCTTCAAGCCTCCTATTTGTCCTCTCTTGGTGTTGTGGACACTCGTATGCTCGATGTCCTTCTTCACCACAGTGGAAACAGGTTCCATGAAATCCTCCTCTTCCAAACCCTCGTCCAGACCTTCCTCTTCCTCTATGGTAACCATTGTTCTGATCACGGGGCGGTAAGCATTATCTCCCTTTTGGTCCTGACTACTGCTAGCTTCTCCATTCTTCTTATAATCTTCATTTCGTCCTCCATTTGTTCTTCCACCAGTTCTTCCACCATGACCTCTTCCTCTTTGCTTGCTCTCAAACCTTCTATTTAGCTTCTCTTCAACCCTCAGGGCAAACTGGTAAGCATCCTCTATGGTGGTCATCCTGACCAGACTTAACTCCTCTTGAATACTTGCTCGTAACCCATTAATATAATGGGCTACCTTCTCCTTGTTGGCCTCTGAATGGCCTATTCTGATTAAAATTTTATAAAACTCCTCTATGTATTCTTTGACAGACTTACTTGATTGCCTCAAACCTTGCATTTTCTTTAGCAGATCCAACTCGTAGTCACCTGGAATGAACTGCCTCTTCAACTTCTCCAACATTCGCTCCCATTTTGTTATCCTTTCTTTTCCTCTTTTATTTTTGTCTAGCTGCACTCCCTTCCACCATATGTTGGCATGACCCTTCAACTTGGTCTTAGAAAACTTGACCCTATCAAGATCTTCAACCTCCTCATACTCAAAGTATTCTTCCAAATCATTGATCCAGTCAATCAACTCCTCTAGATCAAGATTTCTAGAATATGTAGAAACCTCCATCTTTGGTCTCTTTCCAATCTGAGATATGGCTCTGTATAACCTGGCTTGTGCAGGATCTACTACCTCTTCTTCTTCCTCAAACTGGTCCTCTTCTTCTTCAACTTCATCTTCACTACCTTCTTCTCTCCTTGGCTCAAACCCTCTATGCAGCTCCTCTTGCAGAGCCTGAACTTGCCTCTGCAAAGCTCTAAAATCTTCCTCTAGCACCATATTTCTCCCACCACCATGGTTTCTTCATGGAGGCATTCTGCTCACTTCTCTCACAAACCTTAACCATAGATCCTGGTGTAAACTGCCTCACGTCCGATGATCTATTTACACACTCAGGAACTCCCACTCTGATACCACTTGGTGTAGATCACGTTACACAAGCAACACCAAACAAATGATACACAGGTATTTTTCCTTTGAACAAGTCAGAGAATCAAACATTTCATTACTTTCATGCCAAAAATAAGGATACAAGAGAAAAGACCCCTTTACAATTTCGAAAATTCCCTCAAATACCCTGTTTTCCCTTTTTCCCACCTAAAACCATTAAAATTCAAATTTGAATTTTGGGGGCAACTTGTCGAGGTCATAACTTCGCACTCGTTGACCCGATTGACTATTACAACATGTTTTCAAAAATGGCATGAAATGAGCTAAGCAGGGTAACCTTGGCTCTTTGTGCCAAGGCTCATGTCTAGCCAAAAATCCTCAAATTTGACCTCTAAGACCTTCAAAAATCTCCTGCAAGTTAAACTAGTTTTACTAGTTTTACAAAATTAAACAATTACAATTTTTTTTCGGGTGATGCAAGATCACTCTTACACCACTGGATGCTCCTGCATCAGACACCCAGGGTAATTTTGAGAAGTGACCTTCACTTCTCTATTGTTGGAAGAAAACCAAGGCATTCAACCTCAGCCTTCGACAACCAAGATGAATCTTCAATAGGTCTGCCTTTCCACTTAACCAGATATTCTGCATACTGCCTATTTTTGGTACTTTTGCCGATGCGTGTATCCAGGATCTCTTCTATCTCTTTCGTATCTGGAGTAGATGCTAGAATATTCCATAATTCTGCTACTAGTCCCTCACCATTGTCTCCTTCATGGTATTCTACCAAATCTGAAATGTTAAAAATAGGTGATATGTTAAGCCCACTTGGCAATTCCACTTCATATGCATTGCCTGAATCCCATTTTTCTATGATTTTGCATGGTCCAAACTTCTTCATCTTCAACTTGTTATAGGTTTTAGCAGGAAACCTTTCTTTTCTCAGATGGACCATAACTTCATCTCCCACTTCAAATTCCTTAAACCGTCGCTTCTGGTCTACCCTTGTCTTATATTGAGTATTCATCTTAGTAATATGCTTCTTCACTTCTTCATGCAAGCTCTTCAGATGCTCTGCAAAGTCCTCAGCCTCAACACTGCACTTTTCCCCTGTATCCATCTTCCTCAACTCAGAAGCATTTCTTGGACTGCTCCCATATATTATCTGGAATGGAGATTTGTTAGTACTCCTATTGACAGAATTGTTGTATGCAAATTCCACCTATGGCAAAACCAAATCCCATCCCTTGGGCTTATCTCCTACCAAGCATCTCAATAGATTACCCAAACTTCTATTCACCACCTCTATTTGTCCATCAGTCTGTGGGTGGTATGCAGAACTGAATTTCAAATCTGTCTTCAATTTCTTCCACAAGGTTCTCCAGAAATACCCAACAAACTTGGTATCTCTGTCAGAAACTATACTCTTTGGTAGACCATGAAGTCGTACCACCTCTTTGAAAAATAAACCTGCAACATGAACTGCATCATTAGTTTTCTGGCAGGGAATAAAATGTGCCATCTTTGAAAACCTGTCAACCACCACAAATATGGAGTCATTTCCCCTCTGTGTCCTTGGTAGGCCAAGAACAAAATCCATGCTGATGTCCTCCCATGGTCTCTCTGGTATAGGTAATGGCTGATATAATCCAGTGTTCTGTCTCACACCCTTCGCCATCTGGCATACTCTGCAACTTTGCACAAATCTCTTCACATCTTGCTGCAACTATGGCCAATAGTAGTTCTCACTAACAAGGGCAATGGTCTTATCTCGACCAAAGTGTCCAGCCAACCCTCCACTATGTTTCTCCTTGACTAGATTCTCCCTCATTGAACTCCTTGGAATGCATAATTGATTTCCTCTAAACAACATTCCATCTTGGATCAGAAAATCCAACCACTTAGTCCTGTCCAAAGTAACAGGTGCCAAGCAAGCCCTCCAAGCCTCTGCAAAATCAGGATCTTCAGGGTACAAACCCTTAAGTTCGTCAAACCCTACAACTTCCACCTTCATTTCTATCAACAAACACTGCCTTCTACTTAAGGCATCTGCAACTCTATTTGACTTTCCACTCCTGTGCTTCAACACAAAGGTATAACTCTATAGAAACTCAACCCACTTCAAGTGCCTCTGATTTAGCTTCCCTTGGCTATTAATATACTGTAAGGCCTGATGATCAGTATATAGAACAAACTCTTTTGGCAACAAATAATGCCTCCACTTCTTTAGAGCCTGAACTATAGCATAAAACTCTTGATCATAAACTGAATACTTCTTCCTAGCATCATTGAGTTTCTCACTAAAATAAGCAACAGGTTTACCTTCTTGACTCAATACAACTCCTATGGCACTACCACTAGCATCACAATCTACCTGAAATACCTTATTAAAATTTGGAAGTGCCAAAATAGGTTGCTCTGTGACCTTCTTCTTCAACATATCAAAGCTCTTATCTGCTCCTAAGGTCCACTTAAATTCTTTCTTATCCCCTCTCATTGTTTCTATAAGGGGTGCACAAATACTTGCTAAAATTTCTAATGAATTTTTTGTAAAAACTTGCTAGACCATGAAATGATCTTACCTCAGTTATGCTTCTTGGAGTAGGCCATTCAATGATAGCCCTCACCTTTTTTGGGTCCATTTTTAGACCTTCAATTGAGATGACAAATCCCAGATACACTAACTCCTTCTTCACAAAACTACACTTCTTCAAATTAATCAACAATTGCTCCTCCCTCAGCTTCTCAAAAACCCTTCTGATATGCATCAGGTGCTCTTCCAAGGTCTTGCTAAATATTAAAATGTCATCCAAATAGACAATGACAAATTTTCCTAAAAACTCCTTCAATACCTCATTCATCAGCCGCATGAATGTGCTTGGTGCATTGGTTAGCCCAAATGGCATGACCAACCACTCATACAAACCCTCTCTGGTCTTGAAGGTTGTCTTCCACTCATCTCCTTCTATGACATGAATCTGATGGTACCCACTCTTCAGGTCAATCTTTGTGAAGTACTTGGCTCCACTCAAACAGTCCATAATGTCATCCATCCTTGGCAATGGAAATCTGTATTTTATGGTGATCTTGTTAATAGCTCGAGAGTCTGTACACATTCTCCACTCTCCATATTTCTTTGGTGCTAGTATTGCAGGTACTGCACATGGACTCAAGCTCTCCCGAATCAGTCCCTTTTTTAGCAACTCTTGGACTTGCCTGTTTAGCTCCTCACTTTCTACAAGAGTCATTCTATGGGCTGCCTTATTGGGTAAACTAGATCCTGGTACCAAATCTATATGGTGACTGATCTTCCTCACTGGTGGTAAACCCTCAGGCACATTATCTGATATAATATCTAGAAATTCTTCTAATAGACCTAAGACTTCTATTGGGGTATCTTTGCATTCTTCTTCCCTAACTCTAGGAATTAATGCATAGCACATATGCTCATGCTTCAAACCATCCA
Source organism: Wollemia nobilis (assembly GCA_028583015.1). NCBI lineage: Eukaryota > Viridiplantae > Streptophyta > Pinopsida > Araucariales > Araucariaceae > Wollemia > Wollemia nobilis. The sequence continues at coordinate 14,447,086 of JAQPPZ010001195.1, forward strand.
AAAACCTTCTCCCTTCAACTAAACAGATTCTAGCACTGCTACATACCTTTTCATCCACCTCCTTCAAGGGCTTCAACTTATGGTGCACTCCATTCTTTGTCAAGGAGTAAGTGTTGGCATGACCATCATGCACTGCACACCGATCAAACTGCCATGGCCTTCCCAACAACAAATGGCAAGCATCCATAGGCAAGGATGTCACACAGGACCTCATCACGGTAATTCCCAATATTAAATTTTACCAAGCATTGCTCACTGACCAAAGCCCTATGGTCCTTCTGTAACCATGCAATCCGATATGGATGCGGGTGTCTCTTCCTCTCTAATTGCAATTTGGTAACCATTCCTTCTGAAACTAGGTTATCTATGCTACCATTGTCTATGATAATATTACAAATCTTACCTGCACATTTACACCTTGTGCGAAATAAGCTCTTCCTCTGATCTGGGTCTCTCTCCTCATTCAACAAGGCTCTCCTTGTGATTAGCACTTCTCCTCTTTCTGCTTCTTTAGAGTGCTCAGATTCAGCACCTTCATCAATGACTGCAGCTCGGGCATTACCTTCAGGCCTCCTATTTGTCCTCTCTTGGTGTTGTGGACACTCGTATGCTCGATGTCCTTCTTCGCCACAGTGGAAATAGGTTCCACGAAATCCTCCTCTTCCAAACCCTCGTCCAGACCTTCCTCTTCCTCTCTGGTAACCATTGTTCTGATCACGGGGCGGTAAGCATTATCTCCCTTTTGGTCCTGACTACTGCTAGCTTCTCCATTCTTCTTATAATCTTCATTTCATCCTCCATTTGTTCTTCCACCAGTTCTTCCACCATGACCTCTTCCTCTTTGCTTGCTCTCAAACCTTCTATTCAGCTTCTCTTCAACCCTCAGGGCAAACTGGTAAGCATCCTCTATGGTGGTCATCCTGACCAGACTTAACTCCTCTTGAATACTTGCTCGTAACCCATTAATATAATGGGCTACCTTCTCCTTGTTGGCCTCAGAATGGCCTATTCTGATTAAAATTTTATAAAACTCCTCTATGTATTCTTTGATAGACTTACTTGATTGCCTCAAACCTTGCATTTTCTTTAGCAGATCCAACTCATAGTCACCTGGAATGAACTGCCTCTTCAACTTCTCCAACATCCGCTCCCATTTTGTTATCCTTTCTTTTCCTCTTTTATTTTTGTCTAGCTGCACTCCCTTCCACCATATGCTGGCATGACCCTTCAGCTTGGTCTTAGCAAACTTGACCCTATCAGGATCTTCAACCTCCTCATACTCAAAGTATTCTTCCAAATCATTGATCCAGTCAATCAACTCCTCTGGATCAAGATTTCTAGAATACGTAGAAACCTCCATCTTCGATCTCTTTCCAATCTGAGATATGGCTTTATATAACCTAGCTTGTGTAGGATCTACTACCTCTTCTTCTTCCTCAAACTGGTCCTCTTCTTCTTCAACTTCATCTTCACTACCTTCTTCTCTCCTTGGCTCAAACCCTCTACGCAGCTCCTCTTACAGAGCTCAAACTTGCCTTCTACAAAGCTCTAAAATCTTCCTCTAGCACCATATTTCTCCCACCACCATGGTTTCTTCATGGAGGCATTCTACTCACTTCTCTCACAAACCTTAACCACAGATCCTGGTGTAAACTGCCTCACGTCCGACGATCTATTTACACACTCAGGAACTCCCACTCTAATACCACTTGGTGTAGATCACGTTACACAAGCAACACCAAACAAATGATACACAAGTATTTTTCCTTTGAACAAGTCAGAGAATCAAACCTTTCATTACTTTCATGCCAAAAATAAGGATACAAGAGAAAAGACCCCTTTACAATTTCGAAAATTCCCTCAAATACCCTATTTTCCCTTTTTCCCACCTAAAACCATTAAAATTCAAATTTGAATTTTGGGGGCAACTTGTCGAGGTCATAACTTCGCACTCGTTGACCCGATTGACTATTACAACATGTTTTCAAAAATGGCATGAAACGAGCTAAGCAGGGGAACCTTGGCTCTTGCGCCAAGGCTCATGTCTAGCCAAAAATCCTCAAATTCGACCTCTAAGACCTTCAAAAATCTCCTGCAAGTTAAACTAGTTTTACTAGTTTTACAAAATTAAACAATTACAATTTTTTTGGGTGATGCAAGATCACTCTTACACCACTGGATGCTCCTGCATCAGACACCCGAGGTAATTTTGAGAAGTGACCTTCACTTCTCTATTGTTGGAAGAAAACCAAGGCGTTCAACCTCAACCTTCGACAACCAAGATGAATCTTCAACAAGTCTACCTTTCCACTTAACCAGATATTCTGCATACTGCCTATTTTTGGTACTTTTGCCGATGCGTGTATCCAGGATCTCTTCTATCTCTTTCGTATCTAGAGTAGATGCTAGAATATTCCATAATTATGCTATTTTGGTCCCTCACCATTGTCTCCTTCATGGTATTCTACCAAATCTGAAATGTTAAAAATAGGTGATATGTTAAGCCCACTTGGCAATTCCACTTCATATGCATTGCCTGAATCCCATTTTTCTATGATTTTGCATGGTCCAAACTTCTTCATCTTCAACTTGTTATAGGTTTTAGCAGGAAACCTTTCTTTTCTCAGATGGACCATAACTTCATCTCCCACTTCAAATTCCTTAAACCATCACTTATGGTCTGCCCTTGTCTTATATTGAGTATTCATCTTAGTAATATGCTTCTTCACTTCTTCATGCAAGCTCTTCAGATGCTCTACAAAGTCCTCGACCTCAACACTGCACTTTTCCCCTATATCCATCTTCCTCAACTCAGAAGCATTTCTTGGACTACTCCCATATATTATCTAGAATGGAGATTTGTTAGTACTCCTATTGATAGAATTGTTGTATGCAAATTCCACCTATGGCAAAACCAAATCCCATCCCTTGGGCTTATCTCCTATCAAGCATCTCAATAGATTACCCAAACTTCTATTCACCACCTCTATTTGTCCATCAGTCTGTGGGTGGTATGCAGAACTGAATTTCAAATCTATCTTCAATTTCTTCCACAAGGTTCTCCAGAAATACCCAACAAACTTGGTATCTCTGTCAGAAACTATACTCTTTGGTAGACCATGAAGTCATACCACCTCTTTGAAAAATAAACCTGCAACATGAACTGCATCATTAGTTTTTTAGCAGGGAATAAAATGTGCCATCTTTGAAAACCTGTCAACCACCACAAATATGGAGTCATTTCCCCTCTGTGTCCTTGGTAGGCCAAGAACAAAATCCATGTTGATGTCCTCCCATGGTCTCTCTGGTACAGGTAATGGCTGATATAATCCAGTGTTCTGTCTCACACCCTTCGCCATATGGCATACTCTGCAACTTTGCACAAATCTCTTCACATCTTGTTGCAACTGTGGCCAATAGTAGTTCTCACTAACAAGGGCAATGGTCTTATCCCGACCAAAGTGTCCAGCCAACCCTCCACTGTGTTTCTCCTTGACTAGATTCTCCCTCATTGAACTCCTTGGAATGCATAATTGATTTCCTCTAAACAACATTCCATCTTGGATCAGAAAATCCAACCACTTAGTCCTGTCCAAAGTAACAGGTGCCAAGCAAGCCCTCCAAGCCTCTACAAAATCAGGATCTTCAAGGTACAAACCCTTAAGTTCGTCAAACCCTACAACTTCCACCTTCATTTCTATCAACAAACATTGCCTTCTACTTAAGGCATCTGCAACTCTATTTGAATTTTCGCTCCTGTGCTTCAACACAAAGGTATAACTCTGTAGAAACTCAACCCACTTCAAGTGCCTCTGATTTAGCTTCCCTTGGCTATTAATATACTTTAAGGCCTGATGATCAGTATATAGAACAAACTCTTTTGGCAACAAATAATGCCTCCACTTCTTTAGAGACTGAACTATAGCATAAAACTCTTGATCATAAACTGAATACTTCTTCCTAGCATCATTGAGTTTCTCACTAAAATAAGCAACAGGTTTACCTTCTTGACTCAATACAACTCCTATGGCACTACCACTAGCATCACAATCTACCTGAAATACCTTATTAAAATCTGGAAGTGCCAAAATAGGTTGCTCTATGACCTTCTTCTTCAACATATCAAAGCTCTTATCTGCTCCTAAGGTCCACTTAAATTCTTTCTTATCCCCTCTCATTGTTTCTGTAAGGGGTGCACAAATACTGCTAAAATTTCTAATGAATTTTCTGTAAAAACTTGCTAGACCATGAAATGATCTTACCTCAGTTATGCTTCTTGGAGTAGGCCATTCAATGATAGCCCTCACCTTTTCTGGGTCCATTTTTAGACCTTCGGATGAGATGACAAATCCCAGATACACTAACTCCTTCTTCACAAAACTACACTTCTTCAAATTAATCAACAACTGCTCCTCCCTCAACTTCTCAAAAACCCTTCTGATATGCATCAGGTGCTCTTCCAGGGTCCTGCTAAATATTAAAATGTCATCCAAATAGACAATGACAAATTTTCCTAAAAACTCCTTCAATACCTCATTCATCAGCCGCATGAATGTGCTTGGCGCATTGGTTAGCCCAAATGGCATGACCAACCACTCATACAAACCCTCTCTGGTCTTGAAGGTTGTCTTCCACTCATCTCCTTCTATGACATGAATCTGATGGTACCCACTCTTCAGGTCAATCTTTGTGAAGTACTTGGCTCCACTCAAACAGTCCATAATGTCATCCATCCTTGGCAATGGAAATCTGTATTTTATGGTGATCTTGTTAATAGCTCGAGAGTCTATACACATTCTCCACTCTCCATATTTCTTTGGTGCTAGTACTACAGGTACTGCACATGGACTCAAGCTCTCCCGAATCAGTCCCTTTTTTAGCAACTCTTGGACTTGCCTGTTTAGCTCCTCACTTTCTATAGGAGTCATTCTATGGGCTGCCTTATTGGGTAAACTAGATCCTGGTACCAAATCTATATGGTGATTGATCTTCCTCACTAGTGGTAAACCCTCAAGCACATTATATGATATAATATCTAGAAATTCTTCTAACAGACCTAAGACTTCTACTAGGGTATCTTTGCATTCTTCTTCCCTAACTCTAGGAATTAATGCATAGCACATATGCTCATGCTTCAAACCATCCAAAAACCTTCTCCCTTCAACTAAATAGATTCTAGCACTGCTACATACCTTTTCGTCCACCTCCTTCAAGGGCTTCAACTTATGGCGCACTCCATTCTTTGTCAAGGAGTAAGTGTTGGCATGACCATCATGCACTGCACACCGATCAAACTGCCATGGCCTTCCCAACAACAAATGGCAAGCATCCATAGGCAGGATGTCACACAGGACCTCATCACGGTAATTCCCAATATTAAATTTTACCAAGCATTGCTCACTGACCAAAGCCCTATGGTCCTTCTATAACCATGCAATCCGATATGGATGCGGGTGTCTCTTCCTCTCTAATTGCAATTTGGTAACCATTCCTTATGAAACTAGGTTATCTGTGCTACCATTGTCTATGATAATATTACAAATCTTACCTGCACATTTACACCTTGTGCGAAATAAGCTCTTCCTCTGATCTGGGTCTCTCTCCTCATTCAACAAGGCTCTCCTTGTGATTAGCACTTCTCCTCTTTCTGCTTCTTTAGAGTGCTCAGATTCAGCACCTTCATCAATGACCGTAGCTTGGGCATTACCTTCAGGCCTCCTATTTGTCCTCTCTTGGTGTTGTGGACACTCGTATGCTCGATGTCCTTCTTCGCCATAGTGGAAATAGGTTCCACGAAATCCTCCTCTTCCAAACCCTCGTCCAGACCTTCCTCTTCCTCTCTGGTAACCATTGTTATGATCACGGGGCGGTAAGCATTATCTCCCTTTTGGTCCTGACTACTGCTAGCTTCTCCATTCTTCTTATAATCTTCATTTCATCCTCCATTTGTTCTTCCACCAGTTCTTCCACCATGACCTCTTCCTCTTTGCTTGCTCTCAAACCTTCTATTCAACTTCTCTTCAACCCTCAGGGCAAACTGGTAAGCATCCTCTATGGTGGTCATCCTGACCAGACTTAACTCCTCTTGAATACTTGCTCGTAACCCATTAATATAATGGGCTACCTTCTCCTTGTTGGCCTCTGAATGGCCTATTCTGATTACAATTTTATAAAACTCCTCTATGTATTCTTTGACAGACTTACTTGATTGCCTCAAACCTTGCATTTTCTTTAGCAGATCCAACTCGTAGTCACCTGGAATGAACTGCCTCTTCAACTTCTCCAACATCCGCTCCCATTTTGTTATCCTTTCTTTTCCTCTTTTATTTTTGTCTAGCTGCACTCCCTTCCACCATATGTTGGCATGACCCTTCAGCTTGGTCTTAGCAAACTTGACCCTATCAGGATCTTCAACCTCCTCATACTCAAAGTATTCTTCCAAATCATTGATCCAGTCAATCAACTCCTCTGGATCAAGATTTCCAGAATACGTAGAAACCTCCATCTTCGGTCTCTTTCCAATCTGAGATATGGCTCTGTATAACCTGGCTTGTGTAGGATCTATTGCCTCTTCTTCTTCCTCAAACTGGTCCTCTTCTTCTTCAACTTCATCTTCACTACCTTCTTCTCTCCTTGGCTCAAACCCTCTATGCAGCTCCTCTTGCAGAGCCTGAACTTGCCTCTGCAAAGCTCTGAAATCTTCCTCTGGCACCATATTTCTCCCACCACCATGGTTTCTTCATGGAGGCATTCTGCTCACTTCTCTCACAAACCTTAACCACAGATCCTGGTGTAAACTGCCTCACGTTCGACGATCTATTTACACACTCAGGAACTCTCGCTCTGATACCACTTGGTGTAGATCACGTTACACAAGCAACACCAAACAAATGATACACAGGTATTTTTCCTTTGAACAAGTCAGAGAATCAAACCTTTCATTACTTTCATGCCAAAAATAAGGATACAAGAGAAAAGACCCCTTTACAATTTTGAAAATTCCCTCAAATACCCTATTTTCCCTTTTTCCCACCTAAAACCATTAAAATTCAAATTTGAATTTTGGGGGCAACTTGTCGAGGTCATAACTTCGCACTCGTTGACCCGATTGACTATTACAACATGTTTTCAAAAATGGCATGAAACGAGCTAAGCGGGGTGAACCTTGGCTCTTTGCGCCAAGGCTCGTGTCTAGCCAAAAATCCTCAAATTCGACCTCTAAGACCTTCAAAAATCTCCTGCAAGTTAAACTAGTTTTACTAGTTTTACAAAATTAAACAATTACAATTTTTTTTTGGGTGATGCAAGATCACTCTTACACCACTGGATGCTCCTGCATCAGACACCCAGGGTAATTTTGAGAAGTGACCTTCACTTCTCTATTGTTGGAAGAAAACCAAGGCGTTCAACCTCAGCCTTCGACAACCAAGATGAATCTTCAATAGGTCTGCCTTTCCACTTAACCAGATATTCTGCATACTGCCTATTTTTGGTACTTTTGCCGATGCGTGTATCCAGGATCTCTTCTATCTCTTCCGTATCTAGAGTAGATGCTGGAATATTCCATAATTCTGCTACTGGTCCCTCACCATTGTCTCCTTCATGGTATTCTACCAAATCTAAAATGTTAAAAACAGGTGATATGTTAAGCCCACTTGGCAATTCCACTTCATATGCATTGCCTGAATCCCATTTTTCTATGATTTTGCATGGTCCAAACTTCTTCATCTTCAACTTGTTATAGGTTTTAGCAAGAAACCTTTCTTTTCTCAGATGGACCATAACTTCATCTCCCACTTCAAATTCCTTAAACCGTCGCTTCTGGTCTGCCCTTGTCTTATATTGAGTATTCATCTTAGTAATATGCTTCTTCACTTCTTCATGCAAGCTCTTCGGATGCTCTGCAAAGTCCTCGGCCTAAGCACTGCACTTTTCCCCTGTATCCATCTTCCTCAACTCAGAAGCATTTCTTGGACTGCTCCCATATATTATCTGGAATGGAGATTTGTTAGTACTCCTATTGACAGAATTGTTGTATGCAAATTCCACCTATGGCAAAACCAAATCCCATCCCTTGGGCTTATCTCCTATCAAGCATCTCAATAGATTACCCAAACTTCTATTCACCACCTCTGTTTGTCCATCAGTCTGTGGGTGGTATGCAAAACTGAATTTCAAATCTGTCTTCAATTTCTTCCACAAGGTTCTCCAAAAATACCCAACAAACTTGGTATCTCTATCAGAAACTATACTCTTTGGTAGACCATGAAGTCGTACCACCTCTTTGAAAAATAAACCTGCAACATGAACTGCATCATTAGTTTTTTGGCAGGGAATAAAATGTGCCATCTTTGAAAACCTGTCAACCACCACAAATATGGAGTCATTTCCCCTCTGTGTCCTTGGTAGGCCAAGAAAAAAATCCATGCTGATGTCCTCCCATGGTCTCTCTGGTATAGGTAATGGCTGATATAATCCAGTGTTCTGTCTCACACCCTTCGCCATCTGGCATACTCTACAACTTTGCACAAATCTCTTCACATCTTGCTGCAACTATGGCCAATAGTAGTTCTCACTAACAAGGGCAATGGTCTTATCCCGACCAAAGTGTCCAACCAACCCTCCACTATGTTTCTCCTTGACTAGATTCTCCCTCATTGAACTCCTTGGAATGCATAATTGATTTCCTCTAAACAACATTCCATATTGGATCAAAAAATCCAACCACTTAGTCCTGTCCAAAGTAACAAGTGCCAAGCAAGCCCTCCAAGCCTCTACAAAATCAGGATCTTTAGGGTACAAACCCTTAAGTTCGTCAAACCCTACAACTTCCACCTTCATTTCTATCAACAAACATTACATTCTACTTAAGGCATCTGCAACTCTATTTGAATTTCCGCTCCTATGCTTCAATAGACCTAAGACTTACTGTATCTGCATTCGTCCCTAACCAGGAAAATGCATAGCACAATGCAGAAACACAAAACCTCCCCCCATTTGGCATGACCATCATGCATTGCACACCGATCAAACTGCCATGGCCTTCCCAACAACAAATGGCAAGCATCCATAGGCAAGATGTCACACAAGACCTCATCACGGTAATTCCCAATATTAAATTTTACAAAGTATTGCTCACTGACCAAAGCCCTATGGTCCTTCTATAACCATGCAATCCGATATGGATGCGGGTGTCTCTTCCTCTCTAATTGCAATTTGGTAACCATTCCTTTTGAAACTAGGTTATCTGTGCTACCATTGTCTATGATAATATTACAAATATTACCTGCATATTTACACCTTGTGCGAAATAAGCTCTTCCTCTAATCTAGGTCTCTCTCCTCATTTAGCAAGGCTCTCCTTGTGATTAGCACTTCTCCTCTTTCTGCTTCTTTAGAGTGCTCAGATTTAGCACCTTCATCAATGACCACAGCTCGGGCATTACCTTCAAGCCTCCTATTTGTCCTCTCTTGGTGTTGTGGACACTCGTATGCTCAATGTCCTTCTTTTCCATAGTGGAAATAGGTTCCATAAAATCCTCCTCTTCCAAACCCTCGTCCAGACCTTCCTCTTCCTCTTTGGTAACCATTTTTCTGATCACGGGGGTGGTAAGCATTATCTCCCTTTTGGTCCTGACTACTGCTAGCTTCTCCATTCTTCTTATAATCTTCATTTTGTCCTCCATTTGTTCTTCCACCAGTTCTTCCACCATGACCTCTTCCTCTTTGCTTGCTCTCAAACCTTCTATTCAGCTTCTCTTCAACCCTTAGGGCAAATTGGTAAGCATCCTCTATGGTGGTCATCCTGACGAGACTTAACTCCTCTTGAATACTTGCTCGTAACCCATTAATATATATTGGGCTACCTTCTCCTTGTTGGCCTCTAAATGGCATGTTCTGATTATAATTTTATAAAACTCCTCTGTGTATTCTTTGAAAGACTTACTTGATTGCCTCAAACATTGCATTTTCTTTAGCAGATCCAACTCGTAGTCACCTGGAATGAACTGCCTCTTCAACTTCTCCAACATCCACTCCCATTTTGTTATCCTTTCTTTTCCTCTTTTATTTTTGTCTATCTGCACTCCCTTCCACCATATGCTGGCATGACCCTTTAGCTTGGTCTTAGAAAAATTGACCCTATCAGGATCTTCAACCTCCTCATACTCAAAGTATTCTTCCAAATCATTGATCCAGTCAATCAACTCCTCTAGATCAATATTTCCAGAATACGTAGAAACCTCCATCTTCGGTCTCTTTCCAATCTGAGATATGGCTCTGTATAACCTGGCTTGTGTAGGATCTACTGCCTCTTCTTCTTCCTCAAACTGGTCCTCTTCTTCTTCAACTTCATCTTCACTACCTTCTTCTCTCCTTGGCTCAAACCCTCTATGTAGCTCCTCTTACAGAGCCTAAACTTGCCTCTGCAAAGCTCTAAAATCTTCCTCTAGCACCATATTTCTCCCACCACCACGGTTTCTTCATGGAGGCATTCTGCTCACTTCTCTCACAAACCTTAACCACAGATCCTAGTGTAAACTGCCTCACGTTCGACGATCTATTTACACACTCAGGAACTCTCGCTCTGATACCACTTGGTGTAGATCACGTTACACAAGCAACACCAAACAAATGATACAAGGGTATTTTTCCTTTGAACAAATCATAGAATCCAACCTTTCATTACTTTCATGCAAAAAATAAGGATACAAGAGAAAAGACCCCTTTACAATTTTTAAAATTCCCTCAAATACCCTGTTTTCCCTTTTTCCCACCTAAAACCATTAAAATTCAAATTTGAATTTTGGGGGCAAATTTTCGAGGTCATAACTTCGCACTCGTTGACCCGATTGACTATTACAGCATGTTTTTGAAAATGGCATGAAATGAGCTAAGAGGGACAAACCTTATTTTTTTGCACTAAGGCTCATGTTTAGCCAAAAATCCTCAAATTCGACCTCTAAGACCTTCAAAAATCTCCTGCAAGTTAAACTAGTTTTACTAGTTTTACAAAATTAAAAAATTACAATTTTTTTTGGGTGATGCAAGATCACTCTTACACCACTGGATGCTCCTGCATCACTATATATGGCACTATTTGAAGTTTTGTTGCTAATCTTCTAACCTATAGTAACAACCCAATAATAACCAACCCAGGAGAGTATTTTTTTTACAATTAAAATTAACCAAACACGTGGAGGAACCCCATATTTCCTTGACACAAAAGGGACTTCATATCCATTTTTAATATTTTCACATTTAAAAGAATCATATATACATTTTACAAATATAATGGAATCCATAATTTCCTTATATTCAAGGGTCTCCATACCCGTAAATGTTCAAATATTTTCTCTATTCAAACATTATTTAAAAACAAACACACAACCAATACTTCTCTTTTTAAAAGTAAACAATTTATACCTCTTTCAATCTAAATAATCCAAAATCTTACGTTTCCTAACAATAAAGCAGGATAAAGAGAGTCCACATCAAAATTTGTGAACCCACTTGCTAATTAAAATGCTAAATCCCTTTCTAATAATCATTTTACCATCTTTATAATAAATACTCAATGACTGATGTAATTATTTAATCTACTCACATATTGTCACTGCAACAAGCATTTGGCTACCCAAATGAACCATAAATTTTAAAAGGTTTTAATCTATGAAACAAGTAAATTAGTAAGCAGTTCCTATTTCATCAAAAGTTACAACTCAACAATCGATTTAATCTCTTACTATGGTTCATTCTAAAATTAAATAGTCTTAGGTTTTAGATATACACAAAGCTAAATAACTAAGCCCCTAGAGCAAGAAGATAAGCAATGCTATGCCTAAAACAAAAAAATTATTTCCTTCTATCAAATAAATAATAAAACAAACACTTATTTAGTTCCAAATAGCTTCTATATTTCTAGACCAAACGTATGGCTCATGGGCACTACAAGAAAGGTACCAAATTAATAATAAAAAAATAAAGTTCCAAAACCTTAAATATTTCCAACCTGACGTTAACATAGCATGAAAAACATTTTCCAAAATAAAATTAAAAATATGGCCACTGCATTCTTTCCAATAGGAAAAAATTATTCAAGCACAACCTCAAAGCAAAAATGTTTCCAAAAGAAACAAACCTCTAAATAAAACCAACAACATTCACCCAATTAAAAAGATCATTCCTTAGGTTAGAATTTTGTTTGATCCTCTAAATTGTTGGGTTCTAGAAACACAACATAGTTTACATGGATTGAAGCATTCCAAAATTTAGCTATGGCAAACACATACTAAAAATAACGGGACAAAGATATTGAACCCTACCTCCACTCATCAGAATTCCATAAGAAGTCATAGAACACTTCAAAATTGGATAACCCCTAGCTATGAACAAGAAAACTCAAAAATAAATAAAGATACGTCTACACTGTTGGCTATCTTCTTAGGGGTGGTGTAATATGTATTATTAATTAGGGTTCAAATAAAGCATAAGAAGCGATTATCTAAAACAATCAAATGTTTATTAAGGTTCACTGAACACATCCACTGCATCAACATTAAACCACAAATGCACTACTTCTATTAAAGCAACGGGTTGAAACACCAGCCAACACAATGTTTCAGGTGTACCTTTACTATTTAGCTAATAGGTAAATGAATGTAGTGAAGGTGTCTTCCCCTTATGCAACCTAGCCATAGTGCTTTCCAAACATACCTTCCTCCATGCCGGTGTATCTTCCCAAGATCTACCTCTTCTATTTTTATCCCTCCCATTCTATTTTTTTCTTTTCTAATTTCAAGAACCCTTCACAATCGAATTCCCTTGGCATAACCATATTTTTATTTATTCCCCCTCAAAAAACCTTTTTCCTTTTTAATTTATTTCTTTATTGAATAATTTCTTTTTAAAAACCTTTATAAACCTCTATATATCTTTTTTAAATATCCCCCCTTATTATTCATTAAAAATGATTATTGCATAACAATATCTTTTTTAATAAATATTTTCTAATGTTAATTAATTAACATCTCAAAAATTGAAAGCAATTTAATAAATATTTTAGTTGATGTTACTCATCATTGCAATATGCTATAAAAACAAGAGAATATTCATCTTTCAAAACATCCGAACATATATGCGACGAAGGTAAACATTGATCAAACAAAAAAAACAAAATTAAGTAACACACCACCATTCCCTATTGCCCATATCCATAAGCAAAAGAGCTTACGATAGCTTCTAGTTTATCAAATTTTGCCATGGATGACTTCAATTGATGGTGATTACCTCCAAATATACCAATAAAAATGCAACTATATGCAGGTAGTTATTTACCCAGGAGTCATCAATCAGTTAAACTGAATATAATCATTTTCATTTTTGGTCTCTCATTTCTAGTGGTCAATTTCCTCATCCACCTACAAGAGTACTTAATCCTGAAAACATGTAAAATATTAGCAATACCATATTCTTACATATTATAAACCAAATATCAATTGCAATAAATCATCCATAACACAATTAATACCAAGCAATGAATCATCACGCACTTACATAATCCATCTTGTAAATAAGTCCTACCAAGGTGGGTCATGACATACTACCCCCTTGGAATAAACATAGTCCTCTATGTATTTTGCTGCAATATAAATTACATATCATTTTTATTTAAACAAATAAGGAAAATATATTTTCATCTCATCCACTTTTTTCCAAGTGGTACTTTTCTCATAATATTGGTCCCATTGGACCTTGCACTATTCTAGAGTTCGTTTCCTCATCATTTTGGAACAAAACTCTAGAATCTTTATTGGTATCACATCAATGATCGATGGATCTACCATCTAAAATTTTTAGCATCCTAAACATGATTAGGATCAAAAATATACTTTATAAGCATGAATACATGGAAAGTGTCATGGATATTTGATAGGTTGGGTGGCAAGGTGAGTCTATAAGCTACTGGAATTATCCTCAATGATCTCAAATAGCCCAACATATCAGGGATATAACTTAGTAAACTTGATGGAACTTTTCATGGGTTTAAATCTTAAGAATACTCTATATCCCATAGATAATTATCTAGGCAATCATTTCAAATTGGTATAGCTCTTCTGACAATCGATGATTTCCTTAAGCCTTTGTCTGATCATTTTGAGTTGTTCCTCCATCACTCTATTCGTATCTAGTCTAATTAAAATCCAATCCTCTAGATTTTTCCAAGATATATAACTTCTAAATCACTTATTGTACAAGGCTTCAAATGGTGCCATTTTCAAGGAAGCATGATAACCATCATTATAAGCAAACTCTACTAGATGTATAAAGTCTTTCTATTGAGACTTCTAGTCCATGCAGTTAATGCAAAGCATACATTTCAAGACTTGGTTTACCCTCTCTGTTTGACCATCTATTTTTGGATGGTATGTAAAACTAATGTTCAGCTTGGTGCCCACTACATAATGAAGAGCCTACCAAAACTCAAATATGAATTTGGAGTCCCTATTTGAGATGATTACCTCAAGAAACCCATGTAACCTAAAATTTTCTTTGGTAAACCTATTTTCCATCACTAGAGCATCATCCTTGGTATTCCCTAGTACAAAGTGTGAAACCTTGGTCAAATTATCAACCACCACAAGGATTGCATATTGCTAGTATCTAGTCTTAGATAAACCCACAATAAAATCTATATATATGCTCCACCATTTATGTATTGGTATATCATGTGGGTATAACTGTCCTGCTAGATGTTTATGCTTAACCTTCACTTTTTGGTATTCTAGGCATCGAGCAAACAAATCAGTGATATCTCCTTTCATACCTAACCAGAAGAAAGTCCTTTTCATGTTCTCCCTCATGTTAGACCCTCTAGGGTGAGTGAAATAAGGAGATCTATGTGTCTCATGCATAATAAGTCTCCTCAAATCATCAATTTTGGGTATAACCACCCTATATTTAAAATATAAAAGATCATATTTTATGTCAAAATCCTTGTTCTCTCTAGGATTTCTTTCCATTTTAGCCTGAATTTCACTACAATACTGGTCCTGAGATTGTATTTTCTTGACTTGGTCCATTAAGTCCATGTGACTACAAGTCAAATTAGCTATATGCCTTCTTCTACTTAAGGTATCAATGACCTTATTTTCCTTGCCTTTGATATACTCTATACCAAAGTCATACTATGCTAGGAACTCTATCCATCTTCTTTGTCTAGCATTGAGCATAGGCTGAGTGAAAATGTACCTTGAAACTCTAATGGTTGGTTCTTACTTCAAAAGGTTTCCCTAGTAAGTAACGCCTCTAGATCTTAAGAGCGTGCACAACTACAACTAGCTCTAGATCATGCATAGCATAGTTTACCTCATGTTTCTTAAGTTTCCTTGATTCATATGCTATGACTAATTCATCTTAGGATAGAAATACTCCCAAAATTTCCAATGAAGCATTAGTACATATTAAAAAATTCCCTTAAGGATCTAGAATTTTCAGCATAGGTGTAGTAGTAAGCTTTTGCTTAAGTAACTCAAATGTGGCTTCACACTTGTCCATTTATTTGTATTCCTTTCACTTTATCTTGAGGTTGGTTATAGAGTAGGCTATTTTAGAATAATCTTTCATAAAATACCTATAATATACAATAATACCCATGAAGCTTTGCACTTTAAGTACATTAGTGGGTAGTGGCCAACTCAAAATGGCTTCAGTAGTACCATATTCTTACATATTATAAACCAAACATAAATTATAATAAAACATCCATAACACAATTAATACCAAGCAGTGGATCATCACATATTTACATAATCCATATTGTAAATGAGTCATGCCAAGGTGAGTCATGACTGACTATCCCCCTTGGACTAAACACAAACCTTTGTATTTTTTCAACAATATAAATTACATATCATTTTCATTTAAACAAATAAGGAAAATGTCTTTTCAACTCATCCGCATTTTTCCAAGTGGCACTTTTCTCATAATACTAGTCCCATTGGACCTTGCACTGTTTTAGAGTTTATTTCCTCATCATTTTGGAACAAAACTCTGGAATATTTACTGGTCTCACCTCAATGATCGATGGATTTACCATCTACAATTTTGTAACATCCCACACATGTTTAGGATTAGCAATATACTTTCTAAGCATGGATACATGGAAATTATCATGGATATTTGACAGGTTGGGTGGCAAGGTGAGTCTATAAGCTACTAGAATTATTCTCAATGATCTCAAATGGTCCAACATATTAAGAATCCAATTTAGTAGACTTGATGGAACTTTTCATTAGTTTAAATCTTAATAATACTTTGTCTCCCATAGATAATTCTCTTGGAGATATTTTCAAATCGACATAGCTCTTATGATAATAGATGACTTCCTTAAGCCTTTGACTGATCATTCTGAGTTGTTCCTCCATCATTCTAACCGCATCCAATCCGATGAAAACATGATCCTCTAGATTATCCCAAGATAGAGAACTTATGAATCACCTATTGTACAAGGCTTTAAATGGGGCTATTTTTAAGAAATTATGATAACCATTATTATAAGCAAACTCTAATAGATGCAAAAAGTCTTCCCACCAAGATTTTTGGTTCATGTAGTACATGTGAAGCATGTCTTCCAAGACTTGGTTTAACCTCTATGTTTGACCGTATGTTTTGAAGAACACAAGCTTATACTGAGAGGGGGGATGAACAATATAAGACCACTTTTTACTTTTCTTCTAAAATCAATATTACGCAGTGTATAGATAGCAGTATCAATAGCAGTAATAAAAACAATGCACAAAACACCACTGAAGAACATGGACTTATATTGAGAGGGGGGTGAATAGTATAAGACTTAACCAATTAATAATTTTAACTTTAGATAGCAGTGGCATCAACACAACATTAATCAAGACAGAAAGCATCACACATTGAAGACCCATTTTTAACATGGTTCACCCAAAATGGCTGGGCTACATCCACAAAACTTTTCTCTAAAATTTTCCTCAAAGTTCTTTGGGAATCCTTCCCAATTACAATATTTATGAGCCTCGGACCAAAGGAGATACCTTCCCCTAATTAGAATTTATGAGCCTCTGCTCAAAGGAGATACCTTCCCCTCTGCTCGAGAAATGATCCCTCAGAAGATCAACTGCCTCTACCTCTTGCCAGCACATGGAACTCCTTTCCACTAAAGACCTCCTATCCTCAATGCTTAGCCTAAGATACCTCTGCCTTCTATGATCACGTCCATAGCAGCTCAGCAACCTGTACCAAACATAGTTAGTCGGTCTAGTACAAGTCTTCCTCTATCTGTCAAATCTATCCAACGCTTAAGCTTGAACAAATCAATCCTCTACACATAAGCCTTCTCAAAGACTTGCCAAATTTGTCCTCAAGTTCTTCTCAAAGAACCAGTGCACCTCTGTCCTTAAGTTCTTTGATAGAACTATCAAACTCAGCTCACAAGTCCTCTGCTAGGGCCTATCCAAATCTGTTCACAAGTCCCCATCAAAACCTGTCCAATACTGCTCACAAGTCCCCACCATAACCTGTCCAAAACTGCTCACAAGTCCCCACCGGAACCTGTCCAAAACTCAGCAAGCTCGCAAAGAAAAAAACTTTCTTAGTAGGAAATCACAAGGTGAATTTTTAGAGACCCAATGTGATTTGTCAAACTCATAGAAGCATAAAGAGAATTGTTAGAGACTCAATATGTTCTATACTCGACTCCCACTATCAAAACTCAACTCAAATCAACTCAGGTCAAACTCAATCTCAAATCTGAAAACTCAACTCAATATCTGAAATGGATAGGATAGAATGCTTTATTTCAAGAACATGAAACCCCAACAATTGCCAACTATGCAAAGAATCACATAACAATGATACTCATGTTCTTTTCACCATCAATTAGGGCTTCAACAACAATGCTCATCAAACAAGGTTCAATCAACACCATTCAACTCAAAACACAACCTTGAAGCATTTCACAATCAACATCAGAAAAGGAAACAAGTAGAACTCCTTTTCTCTCCAATATTGTTTGAACAAAAAGCATCCACCAACTCAAATCAACAAAAGCACACACAACTTTTCAAATCATCAACAAAGGAGTAAGCCCAACACTTTAACCAAGTAAAGAATAGCTTGATTATTACCAATTTAATGAAAGCAAATGTCAATCTCAAAGCTACCCACTTGAGGTTTCACAACTTCACACAAGAAGCAATTTTAACCTTAAAACATCATGCTTTCATTTCCATAATCAACCAAAAGCACTCTCAACATTACAAGAAAAATTTATCCCTTATACACCTTATTTCTCCCTTATAGTCTTATCAAAAATAAAATTTATTTCTCATAAGAATGCAATGAGATATTTCAAACAACACCTTCAAAAGAATATTTTATCAAAATAAAACAAGCTTTAAACTCCTTATAACTCCTAAGCTGTTTTTCCCTCTAATAAACTTCCTCCATTCGTAAAATACACTTAGCAAAAATTAATTTAGAAAATACCTTGGCCAACATCAAAAATTGCGCTATGGAGAAATTGCGCACAAATTCTAACACCACCCGCTACGTCCACTTCACGATGAAAAACCCTTTCGTGTTATTTGAATGTGGAACCTCCCGTTCGGGTAGCACGCCAATAGCCTAGCCGCTATCGGTGCACCAAAGGCACCCAATGAGGTTTAAACCTCATGCTGTTAGCCTTGTTCCTTCCACGCTAGGGATTAAATAAAACAACAGTGCCTCCCTTTCTTCTGACACGAACACGAAGACGAAAACCTTATGGTGGATTTACGACAAATTACGAGTACAAAAAAATAAACAGTGGATTCACAAAAACGGCGAAGACACAGTCGAACAGCAGGTTTACGAAAATGGCGAAGACACAATCGGAGAAGAAATCCGAACAGCGGATCATGAAATCACAATGAGCAACTCTTTTCAAAATACGGATGGGATAATTCTTGATTTTCATTGAGGGAGATTTATATGCATTTTTACCATAAGCTCTTGACGTCGGTGAGGAGTTTAACACGTCGGCGGAGGTCTTGGCTAGTGCCCACAATATTAAAACATAGCACCATGGGTTAGGAGAACCCATTGCAAACAATAATTTAATATTTATTTAAAAATAATTAAAGGGAACCTTAACAAGGTTTTTAATTATTTAAATAAATACTTCCTCCTGGACCCAAATGCATTAAACTAATGCATCCACCTATAATCTTTAAACCTGCCAACTTGGGGTTTACAAAAGACCATTGAAACTGTCATGCCGTAACCTTCATCAAAACAAATTATTTGACATCAAACAAATTCCTTCAAGAGCTTCTTGACATCAATGACAACTTATACACTTGAGCAAAGGCAATGTACCCAAAGTACCCAAAATTGCCAACAACCACACATAATAGAGACACATATTTAATGTGGTTCACCCAATGTGGGCTACCTCCACAGAGAAAATATTTCTTCTAAATATTTCTCAAATTATCTCTTGGGAATCCTTTCCAAATTACAATGTTTATGGACCTCGGTCCAAAGGAGATGCTGATCCTCTAATATCAAGTTCGTGGATCTCTTCCATAGGATAACTCTTTCCCCTTTTGCTCTGGTTAGTGATCTTCTAGAAGACTTTGTCTCTATGTTGCACCGACTGGTGGATCTCTCTCCACTTGAAGACTTCTCACTCAGATCTTGTCTTCAATTATCCTAGCTGTTGGATCTCTATCCACTAAGACTCTATCATCTATACTATGTCACTCCAAATATTTGTCTCAATATTGTACTAAACACAGTTCAGTTGGTCTAGCACATTTTTGCTCAATCTCTTACACTAAACACAGTATAGTTGATCTAGTACAATTTTGCTCAATAGCTTCACTCAAAACCTGTTCAAATATGCTCAAAAAGTTCACACAAAACCTGTCCAAATCTACTCAACAGGTTCACACAAAACCTGTCTAAATATGCTCAATAAATCCTCTCTAGGACTTTCTCAAATATACTCAATAAGTCCTCTCTTGGACTTGCTCAAATATGCTCAATAAGTCCTCTCTTGGACTTGCTCAAATCTGCTCAATAAGTCCTCTCTTGGACTTGCTCAAATCTTCTCAATAAGTCCTCTCTTGGACTTGCTCAAATCTGTTTAGCAAGATAACTCAAAATAATCCACAAGCCTTATCAAATACTTGTCTCAAATATGCTTAACAATCTCACATAGAACTTGTTCAATCTCATAGAATCATAAAGAGAATTGTTAGAGACTCAAAATGTTCTATACTCAAAGTACAATAAATATCTCAATTCAATATCATAGAATCATAAAGAGAATTGTTAGAGACTCTATATAATCTATACTCAAATCCCAATCTCAACTTAATAGAAGCATAAAGAGAATTTTTAGAGACTCAATATGTCCTATTCTTAAATCTCAATCTCAACTCAAATCAATCTCATAGAATCATAAAGAGAATTGTTAGAGACTCTATATTTTCTATACTCAAATTCCAATCTCAACTCAATAGAAGCATAAATAGAATTGTTAGAGACTCAATATGTCCTATTCTTCAATCTCAATCTCAACTCAAATCAGAACAAGGAACAACCCTTTCTCACAAACCCTAGTTCAAGCATGTATCAACCAACTCAAAATGTTTCCAAAAATGCTTTATCTCAAGTCTCACATAACAATGATACTCATGTTCTTTTCTAGATCATTTTCAAGTTCATTTCATCATCAATGGGCTTCAACAATAATGCTAATGAAACAAGGTTTAAATACAAATCACAAATCAGAAAACCTTGAAGTATTCAACTAACCATATTCACAAAGGAAACTTCAATTAATCCTTTTCACTCCAATGATATTTCAAAAATCAACCACCACAAACAATCAATAGGAGAATGTGCCCATACCTTTTTTATGCCAATAAGTTGTCCACAAAATTTGCCACACTTAATCACAACTTTCCTTTTCAATATTAATAAGGGTTAGTGGTCTTTTAAATAATCACAATAAAAGCATAACTTAATTTACACCCTTTTCACTCCAACTTCATAAACACATCCACCAAAGTCTATTTTAATAAAAACCCTTATTAAGAATAACCCACAATAAATCTCTCAAAATAACTTTAACAACTCCTTATTTCTCCTAAAATCAATTCTCCATTTCCATTAAAATAAAACATAAATCAAATATGCTTTTGCAATAATAATCACAACCCTAATGCTAAAATTTAATTCCCATCAAATACCTTATAACTCCAAACTTTAGGGCTAATAAAAATTATTAAAGGCAAAAACGTAAATACCTTGCAAGGGGATTCGAACCCTCGTACGCCACACACCGCGAGCATATTAGCTGCAACTAAGATTCCAACTGAGCCAAAGCGCTCGTTGGAAAAGCAAAGGCCAAAAGGGCCTTTAATCTTCCTCCACCTGTCGCAAAGGACAAAGCATCAAAGCGCTTCCCATACGTTGCCATCAAAGGGATTTGATCCCTGATATTTGTGTTGCCCACAGTCTTAGCAAAATCAATATGCCAATGCACCACACCTCATACCACGTCTAAGATTTCCAAATCACTGCACTTTCTTCTCTACTTCCTTTTCAACAATTCACACAAGCTTTTTCAAATTCCAAGACAATTAATACACGAGAACAAGGATGATTATTTTGTTTAATTGCCACCCCTTTATATAGTGTTTAATAACACTTTGAAGACTTCGAAAAAAATATTAAAATTGTATTTGCATGATGACGTCGACGGGAAAAATTTCATTTAAATTTGAATTTAAATTTTAAATAATTAAAATTTAAACCAAACATTAAAACTCAAATAAATCCATCACCGGGGCACCTTTTTTGATGAAACGAAATCCCAACGTGGGTTTTAAGAAAAACCTAGATCAAATATGCTATCCATGGTTTTAAATAAAACCTTTTATTTTCCCTGCCTTGGTTTTCACAAAAAACCTTCATAGATCCTTTTGACATTTATTGCTCTATTGACATCAATAACAATATTTTAGCTTAGGGACTCAAAATGTCCAACAATCTCCTCCTTTGTCATTGATGGCAACCCAAATCCTTTTATTGAATACTAATATTATTTTCTGCTCCCCTTGGGGCTTTGATCCCCCTGGTTCAATGCTCTCTTAGATATCAAATCTCTCCTCATATCCAAAAAATCTCCCCATAATACAAAAATCTCTCCCCTTTGAAATCAATGGGAAAGGGTCACCTTTGGGCCTTGGGGCTAAGAAATAAGCCTATTATCTTAGCCCCTCCCCCACCTCCACATGAGGTGGTTAATTCTAGGGTGGGAGTATTTCTACTCCCGAAAGCACTGTTCTCTACCTTTGTCTTTTCCTTTTTATTTTTGTTGAATTCTCTCACTATTTCTTTCCGAGTCATCATCCTTGTTCCTATTCCTGTTCTTGTTCTCATCCATGTTCTTGTTCTTGTACATGTTCTTGTTCTCATTCTTATTTTCATCCATGTTCATGTTCTTGTACCTATTCTTGTTCTCATTATTTTCTAAGTCCCTTTTCTTTTATGAGTCTATGTTCCTATTCATCTTCTTGTTTCTGTTCTTGTTCCTATTCCTGTTCCAATTCATATTCCTATTCCTGTTCATGTTCACATTCCTATTCTTGTTCATGTTCATATTCCTGTTCCTGTTCATACCTATTTCTAGAATAATTCTCTATACCATATTGCTATGTGACCATCATTATTGCACTTATAACACTTAATGTTATTATTCCTTGGATGTGCAATAGTCTTAGAATTTCTCTTGGTGAAGCCATATCCTCTTCTATCATGAATCCTGCAATTTATTGCCTTATGACCAAACTCATTACATGAATAACAATATCCTTGGAAAAGTTGTTCTCTTCCATATACTTGTCTTTCATGTGTCATGTACTGTGAAGCCATGCGTCTAAACCTGTGACATGAGAAGCATTCCCCATTGAATCTTCCTTGCCTAGACCTCATTGGTCTCTTGTTCTTATTGTTGTTCCATCTCTATCTTCTTTGCCCATTGTCCCTGTTGGACTCACTGCAATATGACTCATCCTTAGAAGTTTTACTTTCACTTACATCTGAGAATCCCTCTTCTGAAGTGTCTTATTTTGATGGTATTTATTCTTCTTAAAGACTTGAAGTAGACTTTGCCTTTTCTTGTTTCTTTCCAAAACCTAGACCTGTTGAACATGATGTTCTTCGCTGTCCATGAATGAAATTATCCAAGTTCTTAGAGCTATTTGTGAAACTCTTCATCTTGATCTTGGAGTCCTATAAATATTTCTTTAGAGTAGCCACTTATTGTGCTAACTTCTCACATTCCTAGATTTTTGCTTCTAAATTTTCTCTAAACTTACTTGCCTTGGCCTTTGACTTCTCTAAGTCCTTTATGAGCAATAATATTTCTTCATCACATTCTTGAAACTGACTTTCAAGCTTAGAGTGTTGCTTTCTTACCTTCTTCACTATGTCAAGAGCATAGATAAGTTCACCTTTGAGATCATAACCATTCTTTGTTGAGTAGTCCTCTATTTGTTTGCCTTTGTCCATATTATTTCTTTCTTTTGACTTGCTTTCTATAGGATCACTCAATTATTCATCTTCTAAAGCCATTAGAAGATTCTCATTTGTTCTATCAAGTCCATATTCAAAATCATCATCACTGAAACTATAACCATCTCTTGTGCAATCATCTTCAAGGTGTCCAAATTTACCACATCTAAAACACTTGAGAATAACTGGAGTTTTTTTCTTAACTTGATATTTTTCCTTAACCATGAACAAGACTTCATATCTATCATTGTCTGAAAATCTAGCATCACTATCAATTTGGTACTTACTTGGATTATCCGCATAGTAGCTTCTATTTTGCCTTTGGAAGAACTTCTTCCCTTGCCTATTTTTTCCATCCCTATTTTTCTTCTGGTACCTATAATTTTAAGATTCCCTGTACTTGTGATCCTTTTTTTCTTCATAATTGTTGATATTTGGCTCTTTGCACTCTATTGCAAAATGTCCAAACTTACCACAGTTAAATAATTTGACATATGTCATATCTATTGGTATTTTTAACCCTTTATCTCTTCTACCATAGTTAGCTTCTTCATCACTAGAATATTCATTGCTTGATTATGTCTTCTTACCCTTTTTATTACTATCCACTTTGAATGCAACTTATTTTGGAGGAATAGGATCTTTTTTCTTATCTCAAAAGTTGTAAGCATACCAAGCAAAGAATTTATTGTTAGATTATCACTATCAATTGATGTTTCTATGGCAAAAACTTTTTCACTATACCTTTTTGGAAGAGTCCTCAAGATCTTGTCACAAGCATCAAATTCATAAACCTTCATTCCAAGACCTTTCATCTCATGTATAAGTTCATAAACCTTGTTGAGATAGTCACAAATGCTTTCATCATCCCTCATTCTTATATTCTCCAATTCACCTTTGAGATTTCTGATCTTTGCTTTCCTGACACTTTTATCTCCTTCATATATGGTTTGCAAGAGTTTCCACATATCTTTTGATGTTTTGCATTCCATTACCTTCATATATTATAATCTACACAATCCTCTTATAATTGCATTCATAGCTCTTGAATTTGCATGCATGAGAAACCTACCTTCTTTATCTGTAGGAGGATTAATTTATGAATTGTACCCAAATTCCACTGCATCCCAAACTTCATTGCCAAGTTCCATCAGGAAAAATCTCATCAGCACACACCAATATAGGAAGTTCTTTCCATAAAATAATGGTACTGTATTATTTAAGGCCTCATTATTTTGATCTTTTTGATCCATTGTGTTCTTAGACCGTTTTTCCTTCAAGTTGTCAAACTCTTCTGAAGGAACCCACTCTGATACCAATTGAAGAACATAATCTTATACTAAGAGGGGGGTGAACAGTATAAGAACAATTTTTACTTTTCTTCTCAAATCAATATTATGTAGTGTATAGATAGTAGTATCAATAGTAGTAATCAAAGCAATGCATAAAACACCATACACAATAGAGACACATATTTAACGTGGTTCACCCAATGTGGGCTACCTCCATAGAGAAAATATTTCTTCTAAATATTTCTCAAATGATCTCTTGGGAATCCTTCCCAAATTACAATGTTTATGGACCTCGATACAAAGGAGATGTTGATCCCCTAATCTCAAGTTCATGGATCTCTTCCATAGGATAACTCTTTCTCCTTCTGCTTTGGCTAGTGATCTTTTAGAAGACTCTATCTCTATGCTGCACTGACTAGTGGATCTCTCTCCACTTGAAGACTTCTCACTCAAATCTTATCTTCAATTGTCTTGGTTGCTCAATCTCTATCCATTGAGACTCTGTCCTCTATACCCTATCACCTTCAAATATCTATATCAATACTGTACCAAACATAGTTTAGTCGGTCTAGCACAGTTCTTCTTAATATCTTGCACTAAACATAGCACAGTCGGTCTAGTACAATTTTGCTCAATAGCTTCACTAAGAACCTACTCAAATCTGCTCAATTGGTTCACACAAAACCTGCCTAAATATGCTCAACAAGTTCACACAAAACCTGTCTAAATATACTCAACAAATCCTCTCTAGGACTTGATAAAATCTACTCAATATGTCCTCTCTTGGACTTGCTCAAATCTACTCAATAAGTCCTCTCTTGGACTTGCTCAAATTTGATCAATAAGTCCTGTCTTGGACTTGCTCGAATCTATTCAATAAGTCCTCTCTTGGACTTGCTCAAATCTGCTCAATAAGTACTCTCTTGGACTTGCTCAAATCTGCTCAATAAGTCCTCTCTTGGACTTGCTAAAATCTGTTTAGCAAGATTTCACAAAGGCTTAACTCAAAATAGTCCACAAGCCTTGTCAAAGACTTGTCTCAAATCTTCTTAACAAGATCACACATAACTTGTTCAATCTCATAGAATCATAAAGATAATTGTTAGAGACTCAATATGTTCTATACTCAAAGTACAATCAATATCTCAATTCAATCTCATAGAAGCATAAAGAGAATTGTTAGAGACTCTATATGTTCTATACTAAAATCCCAATCTCAACTTAATAGAAGCATAAAGACAATTGTTAAAGACTCAATATGTCCTATTCTTAAATATCAATATCAACTAAAATCAATCTCATAGAAGCATAAAGAGAATTTTTAGAGACTCTATATTTTCTATACTCAAATCCCAATCTCAACTCAATAGAAGCATAAAGAGAATTGTTAGAGACTCAATATGTCCTATTCTTCAATCTCAATCTCAACTCAAATCAGAACAAGGAACAACCCTTTCTCACAAACCCTAGTTCAAGCATGTATCAACCAACTCAAAATGTTTTCAAAAATGCTTTATCTCAAGTCTCACATAACAATGATACTCATGTTCTCTTCTAGATTATGTTCAAGTTCATTTCATCATCAATGGGCTTCAACAACAATGCTAATGAAACAAGGTTTAAATACAACTCACAAATTAGAAAACCTTGAAGCATTCAACCAACCATCTTCACAAAGGAAACTTCAATTAATCCTTTTCACTCCAATGATATTTTAGAAATCAACCACCACAAACAATCAATAGGAGAATGTGCCCATACATTTTTGATTCCAATAAGTTGTCCACAAAATCTGCCACACTTAATCATAACTTTCCTTTTCAATATTAATAAGGGTTAGTGGTCTTTTAAATAATTACAATAAAATCATAACTTAATTTACACCCTTTTCACTCCAACTTGATAAACACATCCACCAAAGTCTATTTCAATAAAAATCCTTATTAAGAATAACCCACAATAAATCTCTCAAGATCACTTTAAAAACAACTCCTTATTTCTCTTAAAATCAATTCTCCATTTCCATAAAAATAAAACATAAATCAAATATGCTTTTGCAATAATAATCACAACCCTAATGATAAAATTTAATTCCCATTAAATACCTTATAACTCCAAACTTTAGGGCTAATAAAAATTATTAAAGGCAAAAATGTAAATACCTCTCAATGGGATTCGAACCCCCGTCTGCCACACACCGTGAGCATATTAGCTACAGATAAGATTCCAACCGAGCCAAAGTGCTCGTTGGAAAAGCAAAGGCCAAAAGGGCCTTTAATATTCCTCCACCTGCTGCAAAGGACAAAGCGCCAAAGCACTTCCCACACGTTGCCATCAAGGGGATTTGATCCTTGATATTTGTGCTGCCCATAGTATTAGCAAAATTGATACACCAATACGCCATGCCTCATACCACATTTGAGATTTCCAAATCGTTGTGCTTTCTTCTCTGCTTCCTTTTCAACAATTCACATGAGCTCTTTTGAATTCCAAGGTAATTAACACACGAGAGCAAGAATGATTATTTGGTTTAATTTCCACCCCTTTATATAGTTTTTAATAACACTTTGAAGACGTCTATGGAAATATTAAAATTTTATTTGCATGATGATTTCGACGGGAAACTTTTCATTTAAATTTGAATTTAAATTTTAAATAATTAAAATTTAAACCAAACATTAAAACTCAAATAACTCCATCATCGGGGCACCTTTTTCGATGAAACGAAAGCCCAACATGGGTTTTAAGAAAAACCTATATCAAATATACTATCCGTAGTTTTAAATAAAACCTTTTATTTTCCCTACCTTTGTTTTCACAAAAACCCTTCATAGATCCTTTTGACATTTATTGCTCTATTGACATCAATGACAACATTTCAGCTTAGGGACTCAAAATGTCCAACATGTTTATGGATGGTATGTAGAACTAATGTTTAGCTTGGTGACCACTACACAATGAAAATATTACCAAAACTCATATGTAAATTTGGAGTCCTTCTTTGAGATGATTACCTTAGGAAATCCATGTAATCTAGAACTTTCTTTAGCAAACCTATTTTCCACCACTAGACCATCATCCTTGGTATTCCATAGTATAAAGTACACAACCTTGATCAAATTATAAATCACCACAAGGATTGCATCATGCTTGTACCTAGTCTTAGGTAAACCCACAATAAATTCCATAGATATGACCTACCATTTTTGCATTGGTATATCATGTGGGTATAACTATCCTACTAGATGTCTATGCTCAACCTTCACTTTATGGAATTCTAGGCATCGAACAATAAAATCAGTGATATCTCCCTTCATACCTAACTAGTAGAAGGTATTTTTCACGTTCTCTTTCATTTTAACCCCTTCAAGGTGAGAAGAATAAGGAGATCTATGCACCTCACACATAATAAGTCTCCTCAAATCATAATTTTTTGGTATAACCACCCTATATTTAAAACATAAAAGACCATATTTTATTCCAAAATCCTTGTTCTCTCTAGAATTTCTTTCCATTTTAGCCTGAATTTCACTTCAATAATGGTCCTGAGATTACATTTTTCTGACTTGGTCCATTAATTCCACATGACTAGGAGTCAAAGTAGTTATATGTATTCTTCTACTTAGGCATTAAAAACCTTATTTTCCTTACCTTTTATATACTCTATATCAAAGTCATACTCTGCTAGGAACTCGATCCATATTCTCTATCTAGCATTGAGCATAGGCTAAGTGAAAATGTACCTCAGACCCTAATGGTTGATTCTTACTTCAAAAGTTTTCCCTAGCAAGTAATACCTCTAGATCTTGAGAGCATGCATAGCTGTGACTAGCTCTATATCATGCATAACATAGTTTACCTAATTTTTCTTGAGCTTCCTTGATTCATATTCTATGAAAAATTCATCCTGGGATAGAAATCCTCCCAAACCTTCCAAAGAAGCATTAGTATAGATTGAAAAATTCCCTTGAGGATCTAGAATTTTAAGCATAGGTACGGTAGTAAGCTTCTACTTAAGCAACTCAAAGCGACTTCACACTTGTCCATCCATTTGTATTCCTTTTCTTTTCTCTAGAGGTTGGTTATAGAGTAGGCTATTTTGGAATAATATTTCACAAAATACCTATAATATCCCATAATACCCATGAAGCTCTACACTTTAGGCACATTAGTGGGTAGTGGCCAACTCAAAATGACCTCAATATTTTTTGGATCCATAGCTATCCCTTATGTAATTATGATATGTCCCAAGTATTATACTTGTGGAACATCAAAGTCACACTTTGACAAGTTTCCATAGACTTGTTTTTCCTTAAAAACTCAAGCACAATTCTTAAATGTCTATCGTGTTCTTCCCTACTTTGAAAATATATTAAGATATAATTCAAAAATATCAAGACAAACTAATCTAGATACCTTCTGAACACACTGTTCATCAAATTCATAAATACTACTAGTGCATTTGTTAGCCCAAGAGGTAATATAGTGAACTCAAAATGTCCATACCTAGTCTTAAAAGTAGTCATATGGGTATCCTCTTCTTATATCCTCAGCTGATGATATCATGATTTTAGATCAATTTTAGAAAATATTGTGGCATCCTTAAGTTGATCAAACAAATCTGCAATTCTAAGCAATGGATACCTATTCTTGATGGTTGCTTCATTCAATATTTTTTAGTCTATGCATAACCTTAGTGAACCATATTTATTTTTAACAAATAGTATAGGTGCACCCCATGATGACACACTAGGTTTAATCAACCCTTTTTCTAGCAACCCTTGAAGTTGCACTTTTAACTCCTACATCTCAATAGGATTCATCCTATAAGGAGTTCTATGAATGGGTTCAGATAGTGGTATTAGTTCAATAGTAAAATCAATTTCATATTTAGGTGGTAGCCCTAGGAGGTCTTCAATAAATAGTTCCCTAAACTTATGCAAAATTGGATGATTGTTAAACAATTCTTCCTTTCTATCATCCACGATCTTATCGTTCAACTTATTGACATAGACCATTCCACCTTTTCTGATAGCTTTATTTAGCTGCATTGTTGAGATAAACTAAGGTCAAAATGATCCGTGGTCACTATTTATTCTCAATATTTATTTATATTTATATGTATAGTATATCCATCTATCTTGGAAATTAATTAGGGCTCCATGAGCATTTAACCATTCAATTTCAAATATAATATCAAATCCATGTAGCAATGCTACATATAGATGCCAAATGGTAGAGCCATTGGGTAGAATGATCTCAGTTATAGGAAAACATTGATCCACCAAGTAGGTCTATCTATAACCTTACTTAAATTTCCACCCTTGTGCCAAAAATCCTAATATTTTTGGCATATCCCTAACTATACTAGAAGAAATGAAACTATCAGTAGCTCCACTATCTATCAAAATTTTAACTTTCTTATCAAATAATTTACCATTTAAGAGCATTGGTGTGGCTTTCTCTTCTAAGTTCTAGTTTCTCATTGCCACATATATCCTATGGTTTGGTTTCTTTTCCCTCTTACTTTTTCCTGAATGATTTGGAAATTGGTTTGCATAATGTGGAACCCCACAATCTATTAGGAATCTACTATTAAAATTAAGCT
Source organism: Wollemia nobilis (assembly GCA_028583015.1). Lineage (NCBI taxonomy): Eukaryota > Viridiplantae > Streptophyta > Pinopsida > Araucariales > Araucariaceae > Wollemia > Wollemia nobilis. The sequence continues at coordinate 14,477,586 of JAQPPZ010001195.1, forward strand.
CACTCACACAAAATACTAAAAATAAATAAAAATTCATCAAATAACATAATAACACTATGCAAAAATTAATTGCATAATTCAGACAATCTCACAAAATAACTCATAATCATGGGCCTCTTCGAGGGGGCAACCTCCATCAATATTTCATTAAATTGTAAAAAGATAGTTGTACATAGCTCCACATCTTTTAAATAAAAACTTCATGCAACCCTAACCCTAAGCTTAAGAGTTGGCTTACGTGTAAAATATCACTCAAGTTAGAATCTTCTAACAAACATCAGTTACATTATTTATAATGGTTACATGAAATGGCCCCACTTGTCTAGGTGCCTTAATTGCCACATACCATTACAAAAGTATTACAAAATAACATTATAAGGGGGTCCCATGTTGGACATGGGTCATTACATAATTAATTAAGAGTTACAAAAATAATGTTAGTATGGGGTCCTAACATGTCCTTCCCCTTCAAAAAGCTTTGTCCTCAAATCTATAAATGAGAAAATAGATTCTAGAGCTTGTGGAGAGACTCACATGTAGCATATTTTGGTATAAGACCATGCCACTAAATAAGACCCTCAATAATGGCTCAATTACAAAGAGTGTGCATCCTACGATCCAATAATTGTTTAAGCTTGAGCAAGATAGAAACTTCTTCATCCAATTCTAGGAGGACATATTGAACCTGTACCTAATTTCCCACAACCTTCTTGAGAGAGGAGACATGAAAAATAGGGTGGAGCTTGGATGTAAATGGTAGGGCCAATTTTTAGGCCATGGCACTAATATTCTACAAAACATGGTAGGACCCATAGTACTTGGTTGTGAGTTTATAGCACCTACAAATCTTAAGGGATGACTATTTGTAAGGTTGTAAGTGAAGGAAGACCATATCACCAACATCAAAGTTATGCTTAGAATGATATTTATTAGCTTGTTGGTGCATCTAGTTCTGGGTAGCTTTTAAATTCATATTCAATTGACAGAGGAATTTGGCATGTTGGTTGAGTGTAGTGTCAGCTGCATGGACCTTAGAGTTGCTTGGAATGTAGGAGGAAGGTGTAAATAGAGGTCAGCCATAAACTACTTCAAAAGGGGTGACCTTAGTCATTGTGTGATATGAAGTATTATACCACCACTCATCCAAGGGAATCCACTTCACCCATTATGGAGGATTATCAGAGGTAAAGCAATGAAGGTAGATCTCCAAATATTTGTTGATAATATTAGCCTGGCCATCCATTTTCAAATGGTAGGTTAAACTCATTTTGAGCTAAGTTCCCTACAACTTAAACAATTCTTACCAAAAATTACTAGTGAATATAGGGTCACAATAAAACACAATGGAGGTAGGCATGCCATGAAGGCAAAATATAGAATCGAGAAACATTTGGGAAAGTATAGAGGCCATGTAAGGATAGGACAGGAAACAAAAATAAGCATACTTCGAAAGACGATCCACCACCATGAAAATAATTGATTTGCCTTTGGACTTAGGTAACCCTTAAATAATGTTCACAAAAATATTTATCCAAAAATGTTTGGGAATAATAAAGGGTTGTAGAGTTCCTAGAGATACATTATTTCATATTTCATCCATTCACAGGTGTCACATGCTGCCATAAAATTGTGTATATCCTTATTGATACCCTTCCAAGAAAAAGTATGCATAACGCTTTCATATGTTTTGAGGAACCTTGAATGACTTGTAGTAGGGGAAGCATGCATTTCCTTCATGAAATTTCTGAGAGTGGATATGTATGGGGAACAAGGTGCTAGTGGTAGTGTAAATATTATTCATCCCAAGTGCATCCAGGATATGAGGTAGGATTTGTTTGAAGGGAGGAAACTAATGTTTGTAATATTGAATCCTTAAGCACCTCCTTGTGAAGAGAAGTTATCCATTGGGGAATGTGTGAAGAAATGACACATAGCATACTGTGAGCCTAAAATTGGTGAGAGAGGGCATCCACCAAAAATGTTCTCCTTGCCCTTTTTATAAGAAATATCATAATCATAGTCCATGAGCTTAGAGATCAACTTTTATTATTTGGGGGTGGCAACCCGTTGCTCTAAGAAATATTTGAGACTTTGATGATTGGGTTTAATGGAAAAATGACACCTAATGAGATAAGATTACCAATGAGTGACCGCATGCAAAATGGTAAGCATTTTCTTAGCATAAGTTGATTTGCCTAGATTATGACTGGAAATCTCTTTACTAGTAAAATCCAAGGGACACCCTTCTTGATTCAACACCATACCAATACCATTTCCTGAAGCATCACTTTCAATTACAAAAGGCTTGGAAAAATCAAGCATTTCTAAGATCAGAGTGGTTGTCATAGCATGCTTCAACTCAAGGAAAGCTTATTCCACTAGACCAACCCAAGTAAAATAATCCTTTTTTAACTTGGATGTTAAGGGTATGGTAATTTTACCATAGTTGTAGATAAATTTGTGGTAATAACCTATAAGCACCAAAAATCCATAAAGACCTTTTAGAGTGTGAGGTTTAGGCCACTCTTGAATCACCTAAATCTTATTAGGGTCAAATTTAATGCCATATTTGGTGATAATGTGTCCCAAATATTCCACTTTTGTTAACCCAAAAGAACACTTGGAACACTTAGCATAAAGTGATGTTGTGCCAAAATTTGTAGAGTCTAATCCACATGGGAGAAGTGCTCTTCGCAAGAGTGACTATAAACCTAAATGTCATCAAAGAAAACTATAATGAATTTACGAAGAAAGAGATGAAAAATATTGTTCATGAGGCTTTGAAATGTGGAAGGTGCATTGGTTAAGTCAAATGACATCAACAAGAATTCATAATGACCCTCATGAGTACAAAATATAATTTTATAAATATCTTCATCCTTTATCTTGACCTGATGGTACCTAGAGTGAAGATCTAATTTGGATAAAAACATGGTCCCATGCAACACATCCATTAATTCATCCACCACCGAAATAGAAAAATTATCCTTAATGGTGAGCTTATTGAGCTCACAAAAATCAATGCATAATTGCTATGATCCATATTTATTTTGCACCAATAAAACAAGAGAAGAGTAAGGATTGCTACTTAGGCAAATGATTCCCAAATTTAACAATTCTTGCACTAACTTCTCTATATTTGACTTAAGGGCATGAGGGTATTAGTATGACTTGATGTTAGGTAGTACACTACCAAGTACCAATTGAATGACATGGTCATGGGACTAATGTGGTGGTGCCTATTGGTTAAAAAAAAACTACATTATGCTTTATCAAAACAAGTTACAAATCATCAGGAATTCAGTCCACTTCTATAGTAGGTGGTTAGATTGTAAATATCTGCACGATGACCCCATGAGAAGCTTTTTTTAGCAACTTCTCCATATGGTTTGATCTAATAATCCAAGGAGGACCTAATTTTGAACCCTAAAGCATGTAACACTATCTATCTTGTGAAAATTGTATTCATAATTATACAAAATTCCATGCAATGGTACCAAGGTACCCAACCATTAAGCTCCTACCACAATATCACATCCCCTTAATTGAAGAGAAAACATATCTTGTTTGTGCTCATAATTTCCTATTTTTAATTTAACATTACAACATTTATCTTTACAAGGTAAGATTCCTCCATTTTCCATCATAATGTAATAATTGGCTTGTTTGGAAATTTGGAGATTAATAAAGTTGTGTGCTACCTGAATCAATAAGGATTGTAAGGTGTTAGTCTTTGAAAAAACCCATAACTTTCATGGTCTATGGAGTAGTAATCCCTGAAAGAGTGTGGACATAAAATTTTGCTTGGGGTTCTTCATGTACTTCCTCTACACTTTGAGGTTGTTCTTCTATTGTTTCTACTTCATCATCAATGTGGTTATTGCTTACATGTTCCTCTACATATATTAGGAACAACTTCTTGTGGAAACACCTATGCCCTCTAACATATTTTTCATCACAATTGTAGCACAACCCTTGGGCTTGTCAAGCATCCATTTCCTTGGTGGTTAACCATTTTGAGGAGATATATTTATTATCATTATTTCTTGTGAACTTGGGAGACAAAGAGGGTTTGGTTGATGGAAATTCAAGTGTCCTCCTTTGATCTAAAATTTGGATTTGGCCAACTATGTTAGGCTTATGGCTTGCATCATTATTTATGGTTTGAACATCTTAACCTCGACTTGAAGATCATGCTTTAAGCCATTGATGAAACAACACATAAAAAATTCTTCATTAAACCCTTTGGTCCTGTTAGCCAATTTTTCAAATTGGCCCTAGTAGTCTCGAATTGTAGAAGTTTATCTTAGCTTGGTTAGTGCTCCTTCAAAATAATCATATTCACTAGGTCCAAAGCGAGTGAGTAGTTGTGATTTAAAATCTTCCAAAGAAAAATTGGTAACGGTTTTTTGGAACTATTGTTACCACTATAAAGCTTCTGATTCAATATTGAAAGAAGCCATCTTGACCAAGTAATATTTAGGAACATTGTGGAGTTGAAAGAATTGATCAATGCAATATAACCACCCATCCAAATATTTTCCACTGAACTTAGAAAAGTCCAATTTAGGCATCTTAAATGTAGTATCATGATCAAAATTAGCATGAAAACCTTCCCTTCTCTTATGGAATCCTTTTCCTCACCGAACCTGTTATGTATCTTGATACTCAAATACTTTTGGGCCACCTTGAAGCTTAGATTCAACCTCGAGAATTTGTTCATGAAGTTCGGTTATGGAGGTAGTGTATTCACTTTTGAAGCAATGGATGTCATCCTATATTGATTGATTGTATTTGATAATGACACTAAGTTGTTTGGTGATGGTATTCAATGTTAAGGTAGTTTTTTCTATCTCTTTTTGGTGTCCACAAGTACCAGTAGCCATTTTGGTGTGATTTAAATGACTACTAGGGACTTACTAAAAATAGAAGTGTGATTTTAGGGGTTACTATTTTTACTAATAAGTTTAAAAAAGTGATTGGGTGCTATATATCAAACTGATCAGCTTGGAAAGATGGTCACAATGAGCTAACACTGGTTTTTGACACCCCAAACTTTTTTTTAACTGTTGTTTTGATGAGTCTACTGGTGAGATCAATTTTTCTTTGGAGGTTGGATTCAAAATTTGGGTACTATGTCAACCGAATCTGCTCTATTTGTTTTAACTATTAACCACACCTGATATTGTCCTATCACCTATACTGCAACCACTATCACTATTTAGTTATTGACTCTAGGGTTCCTTTTACTATGTAATTATTGACACTATCTGATCTATTTCTATCATTGACCATCCTATAATTACTAACTATTACAAATGATTATTACTGCTACTGGAACTGACCTAACTATTACTATCACTATCTTACATGTTACTAAAATATTTCTTGACTATCACAAACACTTCCAGACTCTACCCTGACCATGTGGTGTATGTATTTTTTTCACGATAGGGAAGTCTCCTCTGTATGCTCACTTTTGTGCGAAAATTTGTAAGCTTAGTAGAACAGGAAGGCTTTTGTTTTTGCAAGTTGAAGTTTTTGATAGAACCAAGGTATGCTAGGTAAGGGAGTATGTAATACCCATAGGCTCTTTGTTATGCATGTTGTGGCCATTGCATAACTTACCCCAAATTTGGGGACCCACCTTTTATTTTTCATTGTTTTGGGGAATTTTGATTTCGTTTGAGTGTTAATTTTGTTGCTGCCAAGGTTTTCTTTGGTAAGGTAGTGGATTTTTTCTCTTTCAAAGTTTGCATAATTGATTGGTGCCTCCTTTATTTACTTGTAAAACCAATAGTGAGGTTTGTTGGGTTTTATTTTGTTTTGATTGATTTTGAGGTTTTGAATTCCACCATTTAATTCAAATTTAATTTTTTATGAAGCAAGTGTTAATCAACATTGGTGGAATTAATAAATATATATATATATATATAATTTAAATAAAATAAAAAAATAATATATATGTATATGTATATGTATATTTTTAAATAGGTTTCTATTTATATATATGTATACATACATGTAAATAGATTAAAATAAAGTTAATAATATGCTTCTTTTTGTCATACGAGTGTGTAAGTGGATATCATTAATGCTCATTTTGTTTATTCTTGTTAAAATGCTAAGTTAAATCTTTATTGATTGAAGTGATACTTTAATATTACTAATAAGGATTTTCACTGTGTTTGCAGGCGTAGGTGCTTATAAAAGGAGATCGACCCAATTTTTAGAGATGATATCCTAGATACCAAGGAGCCCTCAACCTAGAAATAGATCATGGATGGGATTTAAACTACCAATGATGACTTGAGTGGAGACAACTACAAAGCAAGAAAATAGTTCATAGGAAAAGGGATGACAATACCTCACATGTGGGAGGATGATAGCGGCTAATAGTATTGATAGTTGGATAGCACTAGTAACATGGTCAATGTGGTTTTTTTTAGAAAATATGATACAATCAGTGTACGAAGCAAGAGTCAATGTCAAATGCAGAGATAGAAGAGAGAATTTTCATCACGGAGTATGAACAACCCATATAATGTCATGTGAACATGGATAGCATGGATGTTAGAGGAATTGGACATCGAGCGAATATCATAATAAAGTTGAAGATACAACCCAGGACCCCTAAAAGTATAGCTTTACAAATCCAAATAATCTAAAAAATTAAGGTTTCTATTTCATTGGCTGGCACCAAAATAAGAACTTGAAGATAAAAGTAGGTCATCAGGTTTTCGATGATGAAATATTCCAATGCAAGTGGTATAGCAAGAGCAATGAGCTGCAATTATTCTTGCAGATTAACAAGGGCCATTTGAAGCATTGTCTCTATGATGCATAGACAATATAAAGAATCTCAGAATCCAAGTTACGCTTTTCAATTGCTTGATTATGATATCTTGTGTTAATATGACAAGATCAAGAGCGATGATGTGGAGCCCAGGTGGCCATACCCAAATGAGAATGAATGTTTGGTGGTAGGAGTTAATTAGGGTGTATGCATCACCGTATGAAGTCTAGTTGCGGTTACAAAAGACAAGAGTAGAATAGCCATAATGATAACCTAGAAGTGAATTTTACTTTGAAACGTTACTCTAAAAATGGAGGCATTCTGTATAGGTTTGGTCAGGATATTTCCTGCACGAATGTTAGTAGAAACATGGTTATGCAGAGATGAAGCCATTTCATAATTGAGACAAAATAATATTGAATGTTGCATTATTTGAGGCAAACTAAGGCCCTGTTCATGATAGATAAACGATTATTGGTAGTCATTCAACGGTGAAGACAATGCATAGTGGTTGAGTGGCAAGCGATGCAGATGAAATTATCATGGGTTATACTCAGAAGGAAAAATATGCAATACCTAGGTGTTGTTTGGTAAGATTTCCAAACGAATTCAGGTCATGCAAAATACCATTGTTATGGGATATACTCAACTTAGCAGTCGTACTAGATTGAATACATGCCAACATAGTGCAGAACACAAAATATGCAGTGGGGGAGTGCCACTAATCTAGTGAAGACATGGATCTAGCTGTAGATACCTCTGCACGATATGCCTAGAAGGATAAGATGGTCCCCAAGTGTTTTTTTTGATGGAAGATTTCACGTGGCAAGTTCTCAAGTTATTTATGATGAGAGTTAGAGTATAATTGGCCATCAAATTGGGGATCATCATTCACAAGGATAGGATGTTTTTTGAGGTGTTGTGGACGTTCATTCGACATGAATTGCACTAGACTTCATTCCATGTTTTTTTGATACCACTCATCCCACTAAATCACAGGTGGATAAATGAGGAAATCAGTGAGATATCTCATCATGGTGAATACCAAGGTACAATATGGGCTCTTACGTAAAATGGCTCACAGTTGTTGAAGTCAAGCTTTATTTTGAATGATCAAAGCATTGTAAAAAGATAGCATCAGTGCGATAGTTACATTTGGTGAGAGAGGTACATGGTCTTTCAGAGCATACATTTAGTGTGCGATCATACAACATTTAGTGCTGGATATTAATAGCCAAATAGATACAGGGTTGTTGCTTCATGGTTTGGGTATGATAGATATAGGTAGTACATCGATAACGGGGGATATATTTGGATAAATCAAATGATACATGCAAGACACTATTCACAAACACGTTGGAGTCAAAGCAAAAATAATGCACTATCTAGGTAAGCTTGGATAAGGAGGGATGCAACAATGACATCAGATAATACACCAACAGGGTTTTAGTGAGGCACATTTGTAGAGGTGGATATGAATGACTTATCACGCATGGTAGAGCGCACTATGGAGAGTCTAAGTATTTGGCATAGTGCGGAGGTCAAAGTAGTTACAAGTGGTTGATTGGTAGACCACAATGGCCGTATTCAACAGACCAAATGGAGGAAATCCATTACAAATTGAGCCATCACACATGACTCAGAAGATCACCTACACTAAAATAAATTATATGGTAGTCTAGCATGGCACCCACGCCCGTTATGGTGTAATTTTTTAATGTATAAGAGGGAGAAATAAATAAGGGTAATCAACGATTACCATTACATTCTAACTCAGTAGGGGGATATGTGCTGACATATTTATGATGTATAATGATGAAAAAAGTTATGAAATTTGACCAACGGAAGTGAACTGAATGAGAAAACAAACCTAAAGATTCAAAATGAAAAATAAAAGGAATGTGAAATGAAGTGTCTCTATTCATGGAAATATGAAATGAAAATTTGTTGCACACTTCTTTAAAAACCAAAGAAATTACAATAACAAGGGTTGGACCTTTTTGGGTTCCAAGGCTGTAAATTTTTTGAAAGCCAAGGGTTGGAGATTTTCTATAAAAACTGGACATTATTTTTGTTAAAAATATGCAAATGCTTCAGAAACTTGCACTTTGTTAGCAAAATGGAGGAGAAATTTTTTGCATGTCTTGAATTCACTATTTATCTTTCTTTCCATGTTTTTAGGCTTATAGATAGTGTTTAATGCATGTTTAATGGTTGCATTATTGAATGTTTAGAAACATGGAATTTATTTTGTTTCCCTTAGAAGCTTGCACCTAGTTTATTTCGGATTGTGCAAATGCAACTTCGGATAAACTAGGTTACATTCAAAAATTCTCACATCTCTGGTTTTGCAGGATAGGGTAGCATTATACTGTTAGTAGTTTGTTTTCTAATATTTTCAGTGTTCTGGTCCATTTTCCAGAATTTATTTTTATTTTTCTAACCCTTCCCTTTTTGCAGTTTTTTTAAAACTTCGGCAATTAAAATAAAAATTAAAAAAATTAAAATTCCAAAAATAGATGCACGGATGTGAAGAATAAGCTTTAACGTTTCATTTAGAACAATTTCGATTTCATTTTGAAGCCATTTCAAAATTATAAAAATTATTCAAAGTTGTTTTATAAGGAATTTTGTAATTTCGAAATTTGACATAATTTCACATTTTGAAGGTAAATCAAATTTCAAGCTTTGCATGTTCATTTTGCAAGCAATAAATTAACTTCCCTTTATGAAAATTACAATTTCATTAAAGGGGGGTGATTTATATGGCATTTCAAAAGGCCATTATTTTTAAAGCAATAAATTGACTTCTCTTTATGAAAATCATAATTTCATCAAAGAGGGGTAATTTATATGATATGTCAAAGGCTATTTCATTTACCAAGTTATTCATGTAGATTATTTTATTTTCATGTTCAAAGCAACATTAAATGAATCCAATCATCATTTAAGATTCACATTTAGAGATAGATTTTAATCTTCTGTTTCATGCTCAAAGCAGGGTTTAATAATGCAAGATAAAACTTGTTTAAAATCTGCTTAACCAAAAGAAGATAAAATCTACCTAAAATACTTCAAGATAAAATGAACTAAGGCATTTACATCGTGGTCATATGAGGGCCAATCACATTTTCTTTTTCTTTTAAGTTTCATGAACAATCACTAGCATAGCAATAAAATAATACCAACACAGGCCCCTTGTTAACAATTACTTGCAAATCACTAAGGTATTCCTAGCACTTATTTGATACATCTTCACAAGATTACAAGCACACATTAAGTAAAAGGAACCTTGGAGAAATTTCTATTTCTTTGCAAGAGAGGGTTTTCTAATCAAAATCCTGACTGTGATGGTGATTTTGCAATTGGGCAAAATTTCCACTCAACAAAATTGGTGCTAGAAGGAGGGCCTAAATTGGTTTACTTTATTGCTATTTAGATGCTAAATTGTTCATGTTTCTTTGAAAGGTTATTTGAAGGTATTGGTCTTGACTAACGAGGTTTTGTTGATCATATTCATTGATTAAAAATTCTCTAATTGATGATGCATTAATGCTAACATTTTGCAAATTGGAGAATGTTCTCTAATGTCATGGTTTAATTGATGCATATATTTTGATTGATATACATGATGATTTATATGTGAAACATTTGAGGATTGTTAGTCATTTCATGCTTCTTTGCAAGATATTTCTTTGACTAAAAAAATTGGTATTAAAGTTGTATTCTTTAAGGTTCACTAATGGCCATGTTTACACCATGGATGATAGGTAACCCATTGAACATACCTAGAGTTCAACATAGTTTACCCATCGATTTTGAGAGATATCTTCCTCGATTTGTGTCTAATGGGATGAGGCCTAGAAGAACATATTCAAGCATTCAAAATCTACGTGATTCATTTAATAGGGTGGTATGATGATGTTGCTTGTAAAATGTTCCCTTACACCTTGGACAAGTTTGCATATGATTGGTTTACTAGTCTACCTTTAGGGTCTATCACTTCTTGGGCTCAACTAGAGGTAATATTTCTTAATCAATTCAACAAAAAGCTAGTTGACCCAATCCTCATGTATAATCAGTTTGTCACTACTCGTAGAGGACCAAGTGAAAATTTGAAGTCATTCACCAAAAGGTTCCATGGGCTATACACTCAATTGGTGGTACCTTATGTCCTTCCAGAGGGAGCGACTATCCAAGTATACCTCAATGCTCTTGACCCATTCACTTCCACATATTTATGAGGGATACCTCAAATCACATCTTTATCCCAAGCTTATACTCAAGCAATGGCAATTGAACAACAATTGAGTTATCAAAATTATGGTGTGGGTTTTGGATCGTATAATCTTCAACCATTTAATACCTCCCTTACCCACCCAACAATTTGTGCACCTCAACCTACCATTCAAAATCAACCATCATTCTTAAGTGTGAATCAATTTCAAGATACTCATCTTGATCATCTTTCGAATGATGGTCCTAAGATAAATTTCAATGATTTTCACAATAATATGATTTTAGGCAAGGGAGGAGTCCTAGATCTAACTAGTATTGAAACATGTGATAGGTCGGGACCTTCCATAGAATTAAATGAAATGGTTGAAGTGGTTGAGCAAGGAAGCCAACATGTTCCAAATAATGACCCTTTAGAAATAAAAGGCTTAGAGTCATTATTCACAAAAGAGGATTGGGACATTCATAGAGAGCAGAATACAAGAATTGATCCCACTGAAGAAACCCTTGACCCACCAAAAGATGAATTTTTTGAAATTGAGGAGGATGAATCTGAGGAAGATGAATTTTTTGAAATTGAGTCCTCAAAGGTGGATAAAGGAGAAAAAGAATTGATAGATGAATTTGAATATCATGCCAAAGATACAATAGAGTTTCATCCCATGAATTTAGATGAAAATTTTTATAATGGTTGGGGAAGATATGAAAAATCATTGGTTTTTCACACCCCTATTGATGAAATTTCTATTGACATGCAGGATGCTGAAAAAGCTATCTCACATGAAGATCTTGTAATTCCTATACAAGCAGAAAATGGCATGCCCATTTTAGAAATAGAGAAGGTTCCAAAATTTGATCATTTTGAATATGAGTTTATGGAACACCTAGTTGAAATAGAAGAGGAAGAAATGGTAAATGTTTCTTATGATTCATTTATTTGGGATCAGGAAGAAGTAAAGCCTCCTCTTTCATTTTGGAATACTAAAAACTTGGGTACAAATTCTCATGATTATCTTGAATATTCTAAGGAAGAAATATCATGGATGGTTAACAAGGAATGGGAACCAAATGATAAAAATATTACTTTATTCGAAGCAACTCAAGTAATTGATCATGGAGATGTGTTATTTGACACATCCCTTGATAAACAAGAGTTATGTTTTGAAAAGGATGGACATACTTTTGATTGGGTGCCTAATTTTGGTATTTTTGATGAACAGGTAATTGATGAAGAAGAAGTGCTACAAGAGGATGATGAAGATAAAGACCATGAGGAAAAAGAGGAAATCACAAAGGTTCACCAAGTCTTGGTAAATGAAAGTGTACAAAAGGTAGAATCTCACCTTTTATGTTCAACCATGCGAACTCTAGGTGAAAACTTACCTAATTATCTATGGGATTCAAATGTTATTTATGATGAAATGCCATTGGAGGTGAATGAAGAACTAGAGTTGATTTCTACTCACACCACTAATGATATTGCTTTGTTGAATGAAAGAGAAGTTGATGTGCTTGAATTATTGAATCAAATTCATCAATAATTAATAATTGAATCTAGGATAAAAACTTATAATGATCCTCATTTAATAGATATCCTAGATGCTTGCAAATTGTTGCATAAGCATGATTGGCCTAAAGATGTGGAAAATGAATTGGCTTTGAAATTTTTAGAAATAGGCTCCTACTTGCAAGATCTCATATTTGAAAAGGAAAGCCTAATTCTAAATCATGAATTGAATTGTGAAATTGATATTTTAAGGAATAGATAAGAAAGAATTGAAAATCAATTATTGTCTAATCAATTTAATGATTTGAAGCTCACATATGGGATTGCTAATGGAACTAGATCAAATTGGTGGGGTGAGAGAGGTAAAATGAAGTATTGTTTTGTGTGGCTTAATCTTATTTTGGTTGGATTTTTATAAAGCTTGGCATGCATATCATGTTATATGTCTTTTAAAGTGTGCTAATCATGTTTGGGATCCAGGGAAGTGATAGCCTAAATTTGTGCATCATCTTGTACATTATTGTATATAGTTTTGGTTTTCATGTTTTTGTTTTAGTTTTGTTGTTTTTGTGCTTTGTACTTAAGTTTTGGTTTGTGAGTTTTGTGTTTTGGGTTGGTCCCTTGATTTGAGGTGATGTTTCGTGGTCGCTACTAATGGCCTCTTGATCATTTTTTGTGTTCCTTTGTCATGAAGGGTGAATTACCTATCATGTGGATCAAGGAAAAGGGGATGAAATTGTTTAGTAACCACTCCTAGATTTTGGGACTAAGATAGTGAATTTTGGAATACTAAATCATTTTGCTAAAGCTACACACGAACACATCATATTAAAGGGTATGCTTTGAAATCTTGAAGGATGAAGTCATTTTGGTTTGCAAATTAAGGCAAAAATCTAATATGCTCCTCTAACTTCAAATACTCTCTAACCCATGTGGTGCATAAATTTTTGCAAGGCCTTATAAAAAAAAAAAGCAAGCAAAGGAAAACACGCTAAAATCAGTCACCAAGTCTAGATAAACTCTACCGGGGCTATGGACGCCTGACTGGCAGTAGGGCTCTGTCTAGACAAAGCTTGTTAAAAAAAAAGGCATTGCAAAATATCAATTAAACCATGGGTAATGTAGATAAACTCTACCGGGGCTATGGATGCCTGACTGGCAGTAGGGCTCTGTCTATAAAATTTATTTTAGTGAGCAATATTTCTATAGCCTAAATGCAAGTCAGGTGATGGAATCTGGATGGTTTTCAAGCATGCAAAATGAAATCACTTTCACACACATTAAGCTAAAGCAAATGGTTCATGTGTTTTATTTGAAGTTATCTACCCCATCTTCTTGGATGTTGCTAGATGGTTTATCTTTCTGATATTTGGTTTGTTTATTTTTAGAACTGGGTTCTTCACCCAAAATGCTCAGGAGCATTTCCCAATAGAGTCACCATTTGTTGTGGCCATTGCACAACTTACCCCAAAATTGGGGACCCACCTTTTATTTTCATTATTTTGGGGAATCTTGATTCTGTTTGAGTGTTAATTTGTTGCCTCCAAGGTTTGCTTCAGTAAGGTAGTGGGTTTGTTCTATTTCAAAGTTTGCGTGATTGATTGGTGCCCACTTTATTTGCTTATAAATCCAATAGTGAGGTTTACTGGATTTTGTTTTGTTTTGAATGATGTTGAGGTTTTGAATTCCACCATTTAATTCAAATTTAAATTTTAATGAAGCAAGTGTTAATCAAAATTTGGAGGAATTAATAATATATATATATATATAATAATTTAAATAAAAATAAAAAATAAAAAATATATATGTATATGTATATTATTAAATAGATTTCTATTTATATATATGTATACATACATGTAAATAGATTAAAATAAATTCAATAATATGTTACTTTTTGTCATATAGGGGTGTAAGTGGATATCATTAATGCTCATTTTGTTTATTCTTGTTGAAATGCTAAGTTAAATCTTTATTGATTAAAGTGATACTTTAATATTACTAATAGGGATTTTCACTGTGTTTGGAGGCATAGGTGCTTGTAAAAGGAGATTGACCCGATTTGTTTAGAGACAATATCCTATATATCGAGGAGCCTTCAACCTAGCAATAGACCGCAAATGAGATTTAAACTATAGATGATAACTTGAGTGGAGATAGCCACGAAGCAAGCAAAGAGTTCATAGGAAAAGGGATGATGATACCTCACGTATGGAAGGATGGAAATGGCCAATAGTATTGACAGGTGGATAGCATCAATAATGTGGTTAATGTGGTTTTATTTTAGAAAATATGATACAACTAGTGTATGAAACAAGAGTCAATGTCGAATGCAGAGATGGAAGAGAGAGTTGTTGTCACGGAGTATGAACAACCCATATAATGTCATGCAAACATGGATAGTATTGAAATAAAATGAATTGGACATCGAGCAGATATCATGATAAAGTTGAATATGCAAATAGGGATCCCTAAAAGCGTAGCTTCACAAATTTGAATAATCTAAAAAATCAAGGTTTCTATTTCATTGGCTGGTACCAAAATAAGAACTTGAAGACAAAAGTAGGTCATCAAGTTTTCGATGATGAAATCTTCCAATGCAGGTGGTATAGCGGGAGAAATGAGCTGCAATTATTCTCACAGAGTAACAAGGGTCATCCGAAGCATCACCTCTATGATACGCAGGCAGTCCAGAGACTCTCGAAAGCCAAGTCACCCTTTTCAATTGCTTGATTATGAGATTCTGTGTTAATATGACAAGGTCAAGAGCAATGATGTGGATCCCAGGTGGCCATATGTAAAATAATATTCGATGGCAAGAGTTAAGTAGGGTGTATGCATCACTGTATGAACCACAGTGGCAGTTACGAAAGACGAGCAAAAAATCCAAAATGCTCACATAGAAGCAGATATTACTTTGAAGCGTTACTCTAAAAATAGAGGTATTTTTTTTGGGTTTGGTCAAGATATTTCCCACATGAATGTTATCAGAAATACGGTTACGCAGAGATGAAACCATTTTATAATTAAGATGTAGAACAATATTGAATATTGCATTATTTGAGGTAAACCGAGGCCCTATTCATGGTAGATAAATGATGATTGGTAGCTATTTGGCAGTGAAGACAACACACATTGACTAAGTGGTAGATGATGCAGACAAAATGATCATGGGTAATGCTCAAAAGGGAAAATAGGTGATTCTCGGGTGTTTTTTGGTAATATTCCCCAACAAAATTAGGTCAGGTGGAATGCCATTGTTGCAGGATATGCTCAACTTGGCAGTCATACTAGATTGAATATGTGTTGACAGAGTGTAGAACACAAATTGTGTAGTGGGGGAGCACCACTAATCTAGTGAAGACATGGATCTAAATGTGGATACCTCTGGCCGATATGCGTAGAAGGAGAAGATGGTCCCTGGGTGTTTCCATCGATGGAAGATTTAATGTGGCAATATCGCAAGTTGTTTCTGATGATATTCAGAGTATAATTGGCCATCAAATTGAGGATCATCACTCACAAGAAGAGGATGTTTGATGAGGTACTATGGACATTCATTCAGTATGAATTGCACTAGACTTCATTCCACGTCATTTTGATACAACTCATCCCATTGAATCACGTGTGGAGAAATGAGGAAATTAGTGAGATATCTCATCACGATGAATGCTAGGGTATAATATGGGCTCTCAGGAAAAATGGCTCGTAGTTGTCAAAGTCAAGATTGCTTTAGGATGATTAAAGTGTTATAAAAATATAGCATCATTACAAAGGTTACAATCGGTGAGAGAGACACATGGTCCGTCAGAGCATACATTTAGTGTGGGACCTTACAACATTCAGTGCCGAATATTAATATCCAAATAGATATGAGGTTGTTACTTCATGGTTTGGGCATGATATATATAGGCAGTACATCGACAATGGAAGGCATATTTGGATAAATTTAAGGATACGTGTAGGAAACTATTCACGAACACGTTGGAGTCAAAGAAAAAATAATGCACTATTTAGGCAAGCTTGGATAAGGAGGGATGTGGCAACGATGTCAGATAACACACCAGTAGGATTTCAGTGAGGCACATTCATGGTGGTCGATATGAATAACATGTCATGCACAACAAAGCACACTATGGAGAGTTTGATGATGTGGCATAGCATGAATGTTGAAGTAATTGCAAGTGGTTGACCGGTAGACCATGGTTGCGACGCTCAATAGACCAAATTGAGGAGATCCATTACAAATTGAGCCATCACATGTGACTCGATAGATCACCTATGCTAAAATAAAATATATGGTAGTCTAGCATGACACCCACACCTATTATGGTGTAAGTTTTAATGTATAAGAGGGAGCAGTAAATAAGGGTAATCAACAATTACCATTACATTCTAATTAAGTAGGGGGATATACGCTGACATATTTATGATGTATAATTATGAAAAGAGTTATGAAATTCAACCAATGAAAGTGAAATGAATGGGAAAACAAACGTAAAGAGTCAAAATGAAAAATAAAAGGAAGGTGAAATGAAGGGTCTCTATTCGTGGAAAGATGAAAAGAAAATTTGCTGCACACTTCTTTAAAAACCAGAGAAAATGCAAGAACAAGAACTGGACCTTTTTGGAGACCAAGGTTGGAAATTTTTCGAAAGCCAATGGCTGGAGATTTTCTGTAAAAACTAGACATTATTTTTGTTAAAAAGATGCAAATGCTTCAGAAACTTGCACTTTGTTAGCAAAATGGAGGAGAAATTTTTTGCATGTCTTGAATTCACTATTTATCTTTCTTTCCATGTTTTCTTGGCTTATAGATAGTGTTTAATGCATGTTTAATGGTTGCACTATTGAAGGCTTAGAAACGTGGAATTTGTTTTGTTTCCCTTAGAAGATTGCACCTAATTTATTTCGAATCGTGCAAAGGCAGCTTCAGATAAATTAGGTTACATTCATAAATTCTCATGTCTCTATTTTGCAGGATAGGGTAGCATTATACTATTAGTAGTTTTTTTTCTAACATTTTCAGCGTTCTGGTCCATTTTCCAGAATTTTTATTTTTATTTTTATTTTCTAACCCTTCCCTTTTACCTTTTTTTTTTTTTTAACTTTGACAATTAAAATAGAAATCGAAAAAAATTAAAATTCCAAAAATAGATGCATGGGTGTGGAGAATAAGATTTAGTTCTCTATTTAGAACAAGTTTTATTTCATTTTAAATCCATTTCAAAATTATAAAAATTATTCAAAGTTGTTTTATAAGGAATTTTGTGATTTCGAAATTTGACATAATTTCACATTTTGAAGGTAAATCAAATTTCAAGCTTTATATTTTGTTTCTCAAGCAATAAATTAACTTCTCTTTATGAAAATCATAATTTCATTAAAGGGAGGTAATTTATAGGGCATTTCAAAGCTATTATATTTAAAGCAATAAATTGATTTCTCTTTATAAAAATCATAATTTCACAAAGGGGGGTAATTTATATGATATGTCACAAACTATTTCATTCACCAGGTTATTCATGTAGATTATTTTACTTTCATATTAAAAGCAACATTAAATGAATCCAATCATCATTCAAACTTTGCATTTCAAAAGATAGATTTTAGTCTTCTCTTTTATGCTCAAAGCAGGGTTTAATAATGTAAGATAAAACTTGTCTAAAATCTGCTTAACCAAAAGGAGAAAATTTACCTAAAATACTTCAAGATAAAATGAAATAAGGTATTTACATCGTGGTAAAATTAGGGCCAATCACATTTTCCTTTTATTTTAATATTCATGAACAATCACTAGTATATCAATAAAATAATACCAACATAGACCCCTTGTTAATAATTATTTGTAAACCACTAAGCTATTCGTAGAACTTATTTGATACATCTTCACAAGATTACAAACACATATTAAGTAAAAGGAATGTTGGAGAAATATCTATTTCTTTGTAAGAGGGTTTTCTAATCAAAATCCTGATTGTGATGGTGATTTTGCAATTGGGTAAAATTTCCACTCAACAATACCACAATGACGAACATACCCAAGGAGGATTCCAACACACTATCTATCTCTATTAGTATGGGAGGGCAATCTTTTGAGATGTTTCCCATGTACTATGGATAATAAAAGGCAAAAGGCTTCCTAATGGATAAAATTTTATTTAACCCTAGATGGTCTCCCTAAATACCCAAAGATATGTGGTAGCTCAATTTTGTGTGTAGGTGTTTTCTAAGGCCTGTGTATTGGAGCATGATCATCCCTCACTTCACTATACACTTTATGGATTATCTAAATTAGCCAATAATGATAGCTATGTAATATTTCAAAACCCCCAGCATAGGATTTCTAACCTACATAACTACTATAGAAACAAATTGTAATTTTTTTTTGCTATTTTTTATATAAAGGACACATAGAAAATAGAAAACACAGGAAAATTATACCTAATAATTGGAGTGGATGTGCAAGAATTATCACAATTGTAGTAGAACTCAATCCATAAAAGTACTCTGATATCGCTTTTTAGAAACATACTATTAAAATTATGCTCATTCACACAAAATATTAAAAATAAATAGAAATTCATCAAATAACATAATAACACTATGCATTAAGTAATTGTAGAATTGAAACAATTTGAAAAAATAACTCAAAATTGTGGGCCTCTTCAAGGGGGCAACCTCCTTAAATATTTCATTAACTTGTAAAAAGATACATTCGTACATAGCTCCACATATTTTAAAGAAAAACTCCATGCAACCCTAACCCTAAGCTCAAGAGTTGATTTAAATGCAAAATTCCACTCAAGCTAGAATCTTCTACCAAATATTAGTTGCATTTTTTATAACGGTTACATGAAATGGCCCCACTTGTCTAGCACCTTACTTGCCACATACCAGTACAAAATTATTACAAAATAACATTATAAGGGGGTCCCCACGTTGGACGTGGGCCATTACATAATCAATTGAGAGTTACAAAAATAATTCTAGGATGAGGTCCTAACACAATCATAGCAACCACCTTTGGTACCTAGGTGTCTATCCTATTTTTGTTCCCCTATATTTTCTAGTTGTGATGGTTTTGGCTACCTCTAAGGTTGAGGATTATTGTTATTATTTCTCTTTTAGAATTTCTTCTTGAAATTCCCTTGTTTACCATCATTATTTCTCTTGAAATTTGAATGACCTCTAATTTTCTAGCTCTAATCTTGTTCCCATTTCATAAAACCAACATTTTTCCTTTTTATCAAGGACTATCAATCCTCGTCTGACAATTCAACATAGTTAAAGTAAGTCTAATTTCAATGTAGGTTGGCTTCAACCTATCAATCTAGATCATATGTTTGTTGTGGAGTCTCAAATTTATGCAAGTTTATAGTTTATTTAATCTTAGGATCTACTCCTAAGATGAACTTGTGCACCTTCATCTTCTCATATATCTCATATACTGGTACATACTTAAGCAACTTCATAAAATTATGGTAATAAATCTCCACCATATTTGTTCCTTGGTGAAGTGTGGAGAATTCCTCAAATTTCTCCACATAGTATTATTTTGTGAGGAACCTCTTCTTAAAGGCTTCAACAAAGCCTTCCCACTTTAGATTTATTACCTGAATATTCTATCCGGCTTTAAAGGTGTTCCACCATTCCAACCATGTCTCTTGTAAATGGAGAGTGGCCCAAATTTTTTAGGTCACTAAGGAGTAGTTCTTCATGGAGAAGTAGGTCTCCAACTCATTCAACCAAGCCTCAACTAAATCACCCCCATATTTTCCAATGAATTTGGATATTTTCACATTCTTCAAATCCTTAGCTAGTTCTACCTCTACAAGTGCCTTGACTTCTTATTCTCTTGTAGTAGGATTTCCTTCTTGTATAACCTTATAATTTTTATTCTATGAACTCTTAATCACTATAGTTTCCAATAGCTACCTTTGTTGGTTCATTTATTCCTTTTTTGTTTTATTTGCTCTTATAGTAGTGAGACAACGACAATGAGGTTATCTATCTCTCTATTAGAATTTCCCAAACTTTCTCCTTGGAATATAGCCTTAGCACTATTATGCTTAGTCTACTTTAGTAGTTGGTAAAATCCTCTTCCTCTTCTTAATATTTGTGCCATATTCCTTGGCCACACAAAATAAAGGTTGAGTTAGGTTACAATTTCTTCTTCAAATTGCACTTCTAACTACTAGTTAGTTACATCATCCATGTGAACTAACAACAAAGTATTATCATCCACTAATAATATTGATGGTCACTCTTACTCCATGTAAGGTGCCATCCTCAATGGAACATTTTTTCTTCCAAAAGTCACTCATTAAATCAGGTCAATCCTAAGTTTCTCTCCATGGAAGCTTTTAGTCTTATGACCTAGAGCTCTGATACCAACTATAACAACCGAATAATAACCAACCTGGGAGAGAGTAATTTTTTTTTACAATAAAAATTTACTAAACACGTGAAGGAACCCCATAATTCCTTCACTCAAAAGGGACTCCATTTCCATTTTAATATTTTTCACATTTTAAGGAATCATATATACATTTTACAAATATAAGGAAACCCATAATTTCCTTATAGTCAAGGGTCTCCATACCTGTAAACATTCAAATATTTCCTCTATTTAAACATTATTTAAAAACAAACACTCAACCAATACTTCTCTTTTCAAAAGTAAACAATGTATACCTCTTTCAATCTAAATAATCCAAAAGCTTATGTTCCCTAACAGTATAGCAGGATAAAGAAATTCCACATCAAAATTTATGAACCCACTTGCTAATAAAAAATTTAAATCCCTATCTAATAATCATTTTACCATATTTATAATAATTACTCAATAATTTATGTAATTATTTAGCCTACTCACATATTGTCACAACAAAAAGCATTTGGCTACTCAAGTGAACCATAACTTCTAAAAAAATTTAATTTATGAAACAAGCAAATTAGTAAGTGGTTCCTACTTAATAAAAAGTTATTATGGTTTGGTTCTAAAATTAAATAGTATCAAGTTTCAAATATAAATAAAGTTGAATAACTAAACCCCTAAAGAAAGAAGATAAACAATGTTATGCCTAAAACAAAAATTATTTCCTTCTATCAAATAAATAATAAAACAAACACTTATTTAGTTACAAATAACTTCTATATTTCTAGACCTAACGTATGGCTCATGGGTGCTACAAGCAAGGTACCAACTTAATATAAATTAAAATAAAAAATTAATGTTTCAAAACCTTAAAGCTTGCCAACTCAAAATTAACATAATACAAAAAATATTTGTCAAAATAGAAGTAAAAACAGGGCCACTGCATTCTTTCCAACAGGGAAAAATAATTCAAGCACAACCTTAGAGAAGAAAGGTTTCCAAAAGAAACAAGACTTTAAATAAAACCAACAACAACATTCACCCAATTAAAAATATCATTCCTCAGGTCAGAATTATGTTTGGTCCTCTAAACTATCGGGTTCCAAAAACACAACACAGTTTACTTGGATTGAAGCATTTTGAAATTCAACAATGGTAAACACATACTGAAAGCAATGGGAAAAAGATATTGAATACTACCTCCATTAGCCAGATGTTCATAAAAATTTGTAGAACACTTCAAAACTAGATAAACCCGAGCTATGAACAAGAAAACCAAAAACCAAAAGAAAGATACATCTACAATATTGACTATCTTCTCATGGGTGGTGTAATATGTCTTATTACCTAGGGTTCAAAGAAAGCATAAGAAGCAATTATCTAAAAAAATCAAATGCTTATTAAGGTTCATGAACACATCCACTGCATCAAAATTAAACCACAAATACACTACTTCTATTAAAGTAATGGGTTCAAACACAAGCTAATTCAATGTCTCAGGCATACCTTTTTTATTTAGATAATAGGTAAATGAAGGTAGTGAAGATGTCATGACCCTCCCTAGTTGACTTTATGGCACAAAGGAATAATGTATTAACCTATGGTGTGTTGATACTTAGTTTAAACAATTGTACCAACTATATGATGTTTAGTTGATTTGTGAAGGGCATTTGATTAAATAGGAAACCTTTGATTTTAATGATTATTAAAGGGCATTTGATTAAATAGGAAACCTTTGATTTTAATGATTATTAAAAGGCGTTTAATTAAATAGGAAACCTTTGATTTTATTGATTATTAAAGGGCATTTGATTAAATAGGAAACTTTTGATTTTAATGATTATTAAAGGGCATTTAATTAAATAGGAAACCTTTGATTTTAATGATTATTAAAGGGCATTTGATTAAATAGGCAAACCTTTGATTTTAATTATTATTAAAGGGCATTTGATTAAATATGAAACCTTTGATTTTAATGATTATTAAAGGGCATTTGATTGAATAGGAAACCTTTCATTTTAATGATTATTAAAGGGTATTTGATTAAATAAGAAACCTTTAATTTTAATGTTTATTAAAGAGTATTTGATTAAATAGGAAACCTTTCATTTTAATGATTATTAAAGGGTATTTGATTAAATAAGAAACCTTTAATTTTAATGTTTATTAAAGAGTATTTGATTAAATAGGAAACCTTTGATTTTAATGATTATTAAAGGGCATGTGATTAAATATGAAACCTTTTATTTTAATGACTATTTAAGGGCGTGTGATTAAATAGGAAACCTTTGATTTTAATGATTATTAAAGGACATTTGATTAAATAGGAAAACCTTTGATTTTAATGATTATCTTAGGGTTTTAATTTAAAAGAAAACCTTTGATTTTTTATGATTATATTAGGGCTTTTAAAATTAAAAGAGATGTGGATTTGTTCGCTTTGATTTAAAGAATGAATGAATTGTTTGTTTAAATATTAAAAGAGGTGTGATTTTAATGCTTTAAAAAATAAATGATTTAATTGGATTTTGTGAATGGAAAAAGATGTGGATTTATTCTTTAGATTGAAGTTATGGGGCTTTGATTTAGGGAATGAAAAGAAAAACATTGTTTAGAGGTTAAAGGTATGGGACTTTATCACTTTAAAGCATGAATGAATCTGATTTAGACCTTGTTCTAAGTAGCACATGTTGGATGACTCTCTAAAGGCATTTGAGAGGTGAAGATAAAAGTAAAGGATCTTTTATGATATCTATTATGCATTAGATGGTTGGAAAATTATTTAGATTTTGTATAGTTTCAATTTGGCAATGTAAATGAGTATATGCATTTAAAGGCATGCCTATCCTAAACCATGAGTACCCTGATCCCCTACTACCCTCAAAGAATCAATGAGAAGCAAAGAGAAGCAAGGAGTTAAATGGAAGCGAGGTATAGGTAATTGTATTTTATGTTTCTTTACTATGATTAAATAGATTAGAATTGTGGGGAGATATCCCCAATATAGATGATGTAATATTCCTTAGAGTAAGAAGGAATTAATGTGCAAATTCTGATGCAATAATTTTTTAGAAGGTATTTCTACTTTATGGTTGTAATTGTTTATGTTATGTAGATGATTATTTTTAAAGTTAAATTTTCTTGTGTTCTATAGGCTTGGTGATTGTTTTCTGGTAATGTGGTATCTAGTTGTATCATTGTTTGGATTGCTTGATGTTAGAAATCTAAGTGTAGAGTTCTAGGGTGAACTCAAAGGTGACCTAAGGGAATTGAGAACTCCCTTAGGGTGAACATAGGAGACCTAAGGGAATTGAGACCCCCTTAGGGAGATAAAGCACTAGGTTATGGAGAGACTACATCTGAGTTAAGATAGCTCATCATGGAGACGAGATATATAGCTTAACTCGTAATACTCATAGCATACCTACACATAATAATTTATGTATGGCATGGAGATGCGTGTATACCTTCAATGGATGGAGGGTGATAAGTCTAGCTCATCGAGAATGATGGTAAAGATACACTTATTTGCAGTAACACATGATATGCCTACACAGACAAACTTGTATTAGGGTACCTCATGAGATGTAGCTTTCAAAAAAACTTAGGAGATCGAGACTTTAGGAAAATAATGGTTTGGTTAGGGGTTCATGAAGAGTTCATGTACCTCTCTCCATAGTAAAAAAAAAAAAAAAAACTTTTTTCTATTTTTGTATATTTCTGTTTGTTTATTTTTTTGGGTCGTTACATTTGGTATCAGAGCTCTAGGTATGAGGGTATATAGCTTCTATGTGTGCTAAGGGAAATCAGATGAATCCACTGAAGGCTTACTTAAAGTAAAGGTTAAAGCTGGGATGATCTAGGATATTGTATTTGCTAGGATTTGATGGGATTTAATCCCAAGAGAGCGAGGATGTTACCCTAGTATAGGCTTTGGTATTAGTGACACACCCTAGCCTGGGATATTATCCTAGTTAGATTGGTTAATGTATATATCAAGAGAACTCTATAATATGGCTTGAATTAGAGTTACAACTTAAGATAAAATTGTAATCTAATCCTCTTTCTTGGATGGAATGGGGTTGATATGCCACCTAATACCAGAAGAGGGAGGCCTATAACTAGACAAACTTGACAAAGTGATGTCGAAGAGGAAAACCAGGATGGGGAACCAAAAAACCCCAATAGGGAGGTAGAAGACCTCATTTCTATGGTCACTGCTATGTAGGATCAGATAAGACAGTTGTTATAGATGGCCGTAAATCAGAATTTGCAAGTTTGTGGTTTAGAGACCAGTCTAGAAAGCATACTAACTGTAGAACAAGTACAAGCTAAAGCTTTAGCAAAAAAGGAAATAGCTAGGGATATGAAAAAAATTAGTATCTCTAAGTTTTATGGAGAGGGTGATGGTGATACAGTGGAAGCATGGCTGAGAGAAGCAAAGGTTCACTTTATGATAAAATGTTATTCATCAGGAACTCGAACACTTTGGGCTACAATTAACCTATAAGGGGCTACTCTAGAGTGGTGGGAAACCCACTATGAGGAAACTAATATTGAACCCATTGATATCCCATGGGAAGAATTTATAAATATATTTAATAAGAGATTCCTAATGGAGCATTTTTATGCCTTAAAGTTTAAAAAATTCGTTGGTCTTAGACAAGGAACCAACATAGTAGAGGTGTACTACAAGAAGCTGGTAAGGTTGTTCAAATATGTGCCTATTTATAATGAGAAAATGTGGGTTCACAAGTTCATTATTGGATTGGAATCTAGGTTAAAACATGATGTGGAAATACAGGAGCCTAAATCACTGCAAAAGACATATGACCTAGCAAAGAAAGCAGAGTCGCACTTCTATAATAAATATGACACTCTACCCGAGCAAGCTTGGTAGGAGTTAAAGAAGAGGAATAATGTTGGGTTTGTAAAATGGGAGTTTGATCAAGAGCGAAAGGCTAAGAACTCCAAAAATCCTGAGAAGAAATCTTAAGGAAATCAAAAGAAGTTCAAGAAGAAATTTTTTAAGAAGGATAACAAACCCAACAACACGAAACCTCAACCATAGAAGTTGTAGGCTCCAATTCTAGCAGTTAAGAATGGGAATGAGAAACCTGAAAAAATAGCAAGGACCCAAGGAAGGGTGCTACAATTTTTGAGGATATCATTACTACAATAAGTTTCCATATCGATCAGGGAGTAGCACCGCTAATGCTTTAAGTAGAAGGAAATATATAACAACCATAACTAGAATTCACACGGACCTGATGGATCGAGTGAGACAGGAGCAATCTCAGGATGAGTATTACCAAGGAATTCGAGTCAATATGAATAGAGATACTAAAGAAAATAATGAAAGAGTCATCATACCAAATATGGGTAATTTGAGGAACTTGATAATGCAAGAAGCTCATAGATCTCCTTATTCTACTCATCCAGGAGGAGCCAAAATGTGAGAAAACATGAAAATAACCTTCTTTTGGGTAGGTATGAAGAAGGACATCATAGATTTTGTTGCTTGATGCCTCGAATGTCAGAAATTCAAGGTAGAACACTAGCATCCTGTAGGAAAACTATATCTGCATGATATACCTATGTAGAAATGGTAGGTTATATCTATGGATTTTATAGTAGGTTTACCCAAAACTCGGTACCAACATGATGCCATATTTGTAGTGGTCGACAAATTAACTAAGGTTACGCACTTCATACTAGGAAATACCAAGGACAATGCTCAGGTGGTGGCTAGAAGATTCATCAAAGAGGTATTCTGATTGCATGGATTTCCTGAGGTAATCATCTCAGATAGAGACTCCAAATTCACTTCTAAATTTTGGAAGTCCCTTCATAGTGCGGTTGGAACAAAATTGAATATGAGTTCAGCATACCACCCTGAAATGGATGGCCAAACAGAGCGAGTAAACCAAGTTTTGGAAGACATGCTTTGCATGTACTGCATGGATCACAAATATCATTGGGAAGATTGTCTACCTTTGGTAGATTTTGCCTACAATAATGTACATCACTCCTCGCTAGGAATGGCACCTTTCGATGCCTTGTATGGGCGAAAGTGTATAATACCATTATCTTGGGACAACCTAGAGGATCGAGTTGAGATGTATCCATACATGGTCAGGGTAATGGAAGAGCATTTAAATGAAATTAGGCAAAGGCTTAAAGAAGTTGTAGATAGGCAAAAGAGTTATGCAGATCTAAAAAGGACTTCTAGAGAGTATTCTATTGGATATAAGGTGTTCTTAAGGGTTAAGCCAAATAAGAGTGCTATCAAATCCATGAAGTTGGATCCACACTTTGTGGGACCCTTTGAGATCATGGAAAATATCAACCTGGTTGCATATCGACTTGCATTACCACCTAATCTATCCAAAATTCATGACACCTTCCACATATCCTTGCTTAGAAAGTATGTTGCTGACCCTGAAAATGTGTGGGATGTTTCTAATTTGTAGAAGGTAAACCTTGAGGCCATTGAAGTACTATCGGTGAAGATTCTTGAGTTTTGTTCCAAGTCTCTACGAAATTGAACTCTTGAACAGTGTAAGGTCTAGTGGGACTCGTTCTATGAGAAAAATGCCACTTGGGAGATAGTGGAGGTTATGCAAAAACATTTTCCCTTTCTGTTTGAAACTTTGTGATGTAATAACTTTTATTTTTAGTGTTGTTAAAACAAAAAAAATTGGAAACGTCAAGGACAATGTTTAATTCTAGTGGGGAAGGATGTCATGACCCTCCCTAGTTGACTTTATGGCACAAAGGAACATTGTATTAACCTATGGTGTGGTGATAATTAGTTTGAACAATTGTACCAATTATATGATGTTTAGTTGATTTGTGAAGGGCATTCGATTAAATAGGAAACCTTTGATTTTAATGATTATTAAAGGGCATTTGATTAAATAGGAAACATTTGATTTTAATTATTATTAAAGGGCATGTGATTAAATAGGAAACCTTTGATTTTAATGATTATTAAAGGGCATTTAATTAAATAGGAAACCTTTGATTTTAATTATTATTAAAGGGCATTTGATTAAATAGGAAACCTTTGATTTTAATGATTATTAAAAGGCGTTTAATTAAATAGGAAACCTTTGATTTTATTGATTATTAAAGGGCATTTGATTAAATAGGAAACCTTTGATTTTAATGATTATTAAAGGGCATTTGATTAAATAGGAAACCTTTGATTTTAATGATTATTAAAGGGCATTTAATTAAATAGGAAACCTTTGATTTTAATGATTATTAAAGGGCATTTGATTAAATAGGAAACCTTTGATTTTAATTATTATTAAAGGGCATTTGATTAAATAGGAAACCTTTGATTTTAATTATTATTAAAGGGCATTTGATTAAATAAGAAACCTTTGATTTTAATGATTATTAAAGGGCATTTGATTAAATAGGAAAACCTTTGATTTTAATGATTATCTTAGGGTTTTAATTTAAAAGGAAACCTTTGATTTTTGATGATTATCTTAGGGCTTTTAAAATTAAAAGGGATGTGGATTTGTTCCATAGATTGAAGTTATGGGGCTTTGATTTAAGGAATGAATGAATTGTTTGTTTAAATATTAAAAGGGGTGTGATTTTAATGCTTTAAACATTAAATGATTTAATTGGATTTTGTGAATGGAAAAAGATGTGGATTTATTCTTTAGATTGAAGTTATGGGGCTTTGATTTAGGGAATGAAAATAAAAGGATTATTTTAGAGGTTAAAGGTATGATACTTTATCGCTTTAAAGCATGAATGAATATGATTAAGTTAGGCCTTGTTCTAAGTAGCACATGTTGGATGACTCTCTAAAGGAATTTGAGATGTAAAGATAAAAGTAAAGGATCTTTTATGATATCCATTATGCATTACATGGTTGGAAACTTATTTAGATTTTGTATAGTTGCAATTTGGCAAATTAAATGAGTAGATGCATTTAAAGGCATGCCTATCCTAAACCATGAGTACCCTGATCCCCTACTACCCTCAAAGAATCAATGGGAAGCAAGGATAAGCAAGGAGTTCAATGGAAGTGAGGTATAGGTAATTGTATTTTATGTTGCTTTACTTTGCTCAAATAGATCAAAATTGTGGGGAGATATCCCCAATATAGATGTTGTAATATTCCTTAGAGTAAGAAGGAATTAATGTGCAAATTTTGATGCAATAATTGTTCATTGGATTAAGGTATTTCTACTTTATGGTTGTAATTGTTTATGTTATGTAGATGATTCTTTTTAAAGTTAATATTGCTTGTGTTCTATATGCTTGGTGATTGTTTTCTGATAATGTGGCATCTAGTTGTATCATTGTTTGGATTGCTTGATGTTAGAAATCTAAGTGTAGAGTTCTAGGGTGAACTCAGTGGTGACCTAAGGGAATTGAGAACTCCCTTAGGGTGAACATAAGAGACCTAAGGGAATTGAGACCCCCTTAGGGAGATAAAAGACTAGGTTGTGGAGAGACTACATATGAGTTAATATAGCTCGTCGTGGAGACGAGATAGATAACTTAACTCGTAATACTCGTAGAATGCCTACACATGACGATTTATGTATGGCATGGATATCCGTGTATACCTTCTATGGATGGAGGGTGATAAGTCTAGCTCATTGAGAATTATGGAAAAGATAGACATATTTGCAGTAACACATGATACGCCTACACAGACAGACTTGTGTTAGGGGGCCTTGTGAGATGTAGCTTTTAGGAAAACTTAGGAGATCGAGACTTTAGAAAAATAATGTTTTGGTTAGGGGTTCATGAAGAGTTCATGTACCTCTCTCCATAGTAAAAAAAAAAATCTATTTTTGTATCTTTTTGTTTGTTTATTTTTTTGGTTCGTTACAAAAGATGTCTTCCCCTTCTACAACTCAACCATGATGCTCTCCAAATATGTCTGCCTACACGTTGATGTATCTTCCCAAGCTCTACCTCTTTTGTTCTTTCATCCCCCATTTTGTTTTCTTTTTGTTTTCTAATTTTATGAACCCTTCGCAACCAAATTTCCTTGGCATAACTATTTTTTTATTTATTCCCCATCGATTTTTTTTTTTTTTACTTTTCATTTATTTCTTTAATGAATAATATATCCCCTTATTATTCATAAAAAAATATTATTGCATAATAATATCTTTTAAATAAATATTTTCTAATGTTTATTAATTAACATCTCAAAAATTGGAAGTAATTTAATAAATATTTTTGCTAATGTTACTCATCGTTGCAATATGCTATAACAACAACAAGGATATTCATATTTTAAAACATCCAAACATATATGCGATGAAGGTAAACATTGATTAAACAAAAGAAAACAAAAAATAAGTAACACACCACCATTCCTTGTTGCCCATATCCATAAGCAAAAGATATTATGATAACTTCTAGGTTATCAAATTTTCCTATGGATGGCTTCAATTGATGGTGATTATCTCCAAATATACCAATATGAATGCAAATTTATGTGAGTAGTTATTTATATAGGAGCCATCAAACAATTAAACTACATATCATCATTTCTCTTTTCGATATCTTGTTCCTAGTGGCCAACTTCCTCATTCACCTATGAGAGTACTTGGTCTTGCAAACATGTAAAATATTAGCAGTACCATATTATTACATATTATAAACCAAACATCAATTGCAATAAAATATCTATAAGTAATTAATACCAAATACTGAATCATCACACATTTACATAATCCATCTTGTAAATGAGTCTTTCCAAGGTGGGTCGTGGCACTTGTTTCTTGTAGCATTAATCAAAATTTCTTTGTTCCCATAAGAATATTGTAACATATCCATGATCCTATTCCAATTTATTTTTTTTAATCCATCCATAGTGAGCTTCATTTTTCTTTTCATGATCAGTTTTTGGTTTGGTTCGTGGTTTCGTTCTGTCACCTATCTTGGTGCTTCTCAAACCTATTATTTGTATCATACGCATTACACTTCTTTGTATACTAATTCCTCCACTTCATTCACTATCAGAACAAACACTATACATTATTTCCTCAAGTAGCTCTACTTTAAATATTATCCAGTCACTCTCCTTCATGTGCTCTACTTTGTTCTAGATTTAGTAGGTACTCTCTTGAACAATTCTAAAAGCTTCTTGTTATTTCTATGGTGTTCTATGGCTCTTTGGCTCCATTGATTTCTCCTTTGCTCTTTAGCTCTATCGGATCCATTCTCAACACAGTCAACAATGATTTTATTCATAGTTATCTTGGCTTTAACATATCTTCAAGATTCAAAAATATCTTATAGATCTTCGGTGGCTTCCACCAACTCGATACCCATTCTTCTAGCTCCTATTAACACATTTCCTGGTCGCTAATATTAACTTGGCTCCTTGAAATATTTATTTAATGAACATTGTCTATTTTAAACTTTATATATTTCTCATATTTGTGGACTATAATCTTCAATAATCAACAAAAATCTCTTTTTGCTCTCTATCCACTAGGCTTTAATATTCATGTCTACTTACAACAATTATCAATAATTCATATAAAATCAAACTTATTTAGAATTACTTCTAGTAGCATACCTAATATATCTTGTTCAAATTTATATATCATTCAATTACCAAGTCCTTGCATTCAAATATAAAAATTTCTCCATAAAAATTTTGTCCAATTCACCTTCAATAATCAACAATATTCAAATCAATTTGAGCCACTAGCTCTTCAATTTTCTCAATCTTATTCAAATATCTATATGGTCAAACTATGGCTCTGATACCACTGATGGATTTTTAGCCGAATTATTTCATAGGTTTTAATATTCAGGATATTAATCAAAATTAATATTAGATAATTAAATAAATTTGACCAATATCAATGAATATAACATTCATGAAATAAAAATAATATAATTCAATAAAAAAATTCATGATATTATTATTGAATCAAATATAGAGTTTGAATTTTTGTATTCTCTATTACAATGCATGGAACTTTATCTCCATAATATAACCTTAGAAGATGAATCTTTAATACTTGACTACTGCTCTCCTCATATATTTGAGAGATGCTTCCTTTCCTATTCCTCATATATGAAACACTCTTATGTCTCTTGACATTACATCTTGCCACATACCATGTGAATATTCACTTGTACATTTAACTCTTCACTTACTTACAGGACACATTGCACACTCTCACACTTTATACTATTGCACACTCTCAATTACATGACACTTTGCACTCTTACACTCTACACACTTGCACACTTTGTTACATAACACTTGGAATCTTCTCACACATTAACACATACTTTAAAGGAAATAAAAATTACACACCCTAATCTAATAACTCACACCCTAGTCTAATATTTATAAATATATCATGGGGGTACTTTAGCATCTACCAAATAATGTAATATTCTCCAACAAGAATCACAAAATATATTGAGGTCCTAACCCCCATATTTTTATCTTTTCTAAAACTCATGCAAAGTGCTTCATACTCAACCACATTATTGTTATAATTGAATGTAATCCTACAAATATAATTCACTTGGTTACTTTTTGGGTTAATGTACTAAATACTAGCACCAACTCAATTTCTAGTTCTAGCACAATCAAAATATATGGTCCATATCCCTTCAGGTCCTTGTGCTTGTTAGTTGGTCAAGGATGTAATGCTATAAGGTTCTTCATATTTCAAGTAAATACCAAGCTTAGTTTCCCCAATATTCACCTTTGAGTCCTCAACATACTAGAGCGCATTTATTATCATGTCAAATTTTGAAATATGGTCACCATATAAAAATTCATTATTTACAAATTTAGGCAATTCATTCTAATTTACTATGCCATAATCATTGATCTTATGCAATAGGTAGTTATATGGGGGCTCATTTTCATTTTTTATCAACATCCTATCTTGGGGTACCTTCATATGGGTATAATACATAGGCAAGTATCCATATCTAGACAATTTCTTTGTCCACACCCTAGAAAGCAACATTTAAAAATATAAGCGAAAATCAAGCAAAAATTCTTGGACCAATACCATATGCAGTTGTTTTGCCATGGTCATTACTTAATACTTTAAAACCATTATATCATTTACCCTAATGCCTATTTGGATCAAATTCTTAGAATTTTTACTATATAGCTAACCCATTTCTACACTGAAAACTTTAGGCATTACTGTCACCATGACCTCTAAATCTACTATACAACTTTTTAGTATATTATTATTGATTTTAAAAGTTACATAGAACAATGGTAGTTTGAGGTTATTTTTCTTTATAGCACTTATAATATGTATTTTGTTGATATATATGTTTGAAGGAAATTTTATCATTAGGTTTTATTGCTCTTTTGGATCCTCTTTAATAAGGTCATTGATGCACGTCGAGAAGTATTTAAAATGCTCAACACTAAAAACCCTCTTAATACATTTTTATTGTCCATTTTAGACATAGCTTATTTATTGCTACTTTAGGGCTTACTGAAGTAAATCCATTTGTCCTGATAGAGTTGGGGCTTACAACAGACTTATTTTTTAAAGTGTATTCTCCATTTCCTCTTCTATATTAAACTTGAATTCAATAATAATATATTCACTACATAATGTGAACTGTCTATACTACTTTATGGTCATTGTGCATATTTCACTAGTAAAAGAAGGCTATTTTAGGTGATTATCAATATCTTATAGATTATCCCTTTATTTCTCATTCTATATATCCCTTGTATTTTCCTAAATATATTTCTCCTTTTTGGGTTATTCCCCTTGTCAATATATTTTCCCTTTTTAGCTTAGGGGTCAACAATTAGATTTTTTTCAGCAAGTTATTTTGCTTTTCATACTACATAGTCACTATTTTCCTTTCAATATTAATGTGAAATTATGGTTTTCCCCTTATTAGCACCATGGTGCTTGTATTACCCTCAATTATTTTTTTAATTAGTTTTTTATCTTTCTTGCTTTCCTTTAGCTCCTAGTTCTAACTACTTTGTTCATTAGTACATATAGCATTATTCTCAAGTGAAGAATCTTCACCTTCTTCAACAATGCCAAAGATTATAAAGAAAAAACTATTTAGACTTGGTAAAGTTTGATAAACTTGTTTTACAAGAGCCAAATCTTAGTAAATTGGCTAACTAATCATGGTAGCTTATACATTATTAGGTTTGTTACAGGGTTTTATTTATCATGGGTAACATTTGTCCTCTAATACCAACCTAATGGGGTTGATTTATCATGGGTGTCATATATCGTATAACAATGACCTATTGAGCCTAGCATATTTGGCCATACTAATTAGTTTAAGAATACCTAATAGCCATGACACAATTGTAGGATCTTGTTTGGTGTTGCATGGAAAACACCATAAAGAGTTGATCTTTAGAATTTATACCATGACAAAATTCTAGACAAAATAACAATCAAGCACAAAATAGCATAATAATATTTCCATCTATTATTGGATTTTTATTGAATATTTTCCATGTTATTTTGATTTATTAGTATCTTCACTATATCCTCCATCTCCTTATTGATGAGTTTACATTCATCAGGTTTGGGCAATAGCATTGTTTCTATTCTATGGAGGAGTATGTAAAGTGCATAACTGAGTTTGAAAAGAAATGGTTTAAGGTGTCTTTTGATGTATGAATGTCATGATGTGTGGGGAATAAGTAGTATTAGCATATAAGTGGATGTTTGGAATAAGTAAAAATGTTGGAGTGGATCTAAAAATTTAGGGGTTGTAGGTAATATGAGAAGCATAGGAAATAGGTGGGGTAAATGGCAATTTACCTACTCTTATTAAAACATCTTCTCCATAGATTGCCTCTATAAATGTAATAACCCAAAAACTAACTAACTAACTAGAATTTTATTTTACAAACATATACTTGATAGAGATTTACTTATCTCTAACTAGTGTATGTCATTCCATGAATTTATCTAAGACCTAATCTAAATTTTTAATTTGTCAATATCATATCCATGATGAGTCAACTTTTTTCTTTCCTTAATTTATTCAAGGATACACCCATATCTACACCATACATAAGTCTGTATGTGTAGGTATACTAAGTGTATTACGAATAAGCTATTACTCTCATCCTACAGATGAGCTAACTATTTTATTTTTGTCTATCAAAGGGGTATGCCCATACCTACACCATACATAATATTGTCTATGTAGGTGCACTAAGCGTAATGAAAATAAGCTATCAATATCATTCCTATGATGAGCTAACTTATTCCTTTCATCACTTCTAGTGATAACCAATTCCTTTATAAATATATTTGATGTCTTGTGTAATAATCTAGTTTAGGTTTTAGAAGAGATCCTTGAGAACCAAATTACTTGAAGTTTTACCATAAGCAATCCCATAATTCCTTAGGCTCCTTTTTCTACTTCAATCACATAAGCATAATCCTAATTAGATATCAATTCTAATCATCTAACTATATCAAATCATTAGGATCTTGTAATCTTTCTTTCCTTAGAAGGATATGATTAAGTCTACCTACTTAATTAAGCATTGGATAACATCTATGATAACATTAAAGAAGGTACTTAAATAAGATGTCATTATCTATCTAAAAAATTAACAAAATAGTATAGTTTATGAAACTCGAACATCATAGATTCTTTATAAATACAAGTAAGAGATACATCTTTCATTTATATATTAAATCATTACATAACCCAAGTATGGTAAAATTACTTCGATACTTTAAAATAATAAAGCATTACAATATTATCCAACTAGAATATTAGTCCTTGATAAGTTTCCATACAAATTCCTCACTATAATATGTTAGAGGCCAAAATCTCAAATCCAGTGCTCTCTTTGGTACTTATTGCTTCTCCATCGGTCAATTTATTGTGGTAAGGGATCAGGACAGTTTATGGATCTTATGAAGCATGCATCTAAATGCATCTACTAAATGACTTATGAAATAGGTGCATTTATAATTTGGATGCCAAATTGCAACTATACAAACTACTCAATGCATTTATTCATAAATCATTCACTTAAAAAATTAGAATAAAACCCCATAATTTCACATATCCATTCTTTATATTAACATAAAAGGAGATTCATTTTATCCTTTAGGATTGAAGTTCACTTATCAATTATCAAGCATGGATAAATTTAATAAATCTTCCCTTAGGCAATCAGAGATTCATACTTTTAATGTACAAAGCCATTTCATTTAACCAATTAAGAGCCCATACTCTTAAATATCCATACAAAACCATTTCTTTAATCAATTAAGGTCCCATAACCCTTAACTAATTAAATACTTATACAAAATCATTTCTTTAATCAATTAAGGTCCCATAACCCTTAACTAACTAAATACTTATACAAAACCATTTCTTTAATCAATTAAGGTCCCATAACCCTTAACTAACTAAATACTTATACAAAACCATTTATTTAATCAATTAAGGTCCCATAACCCTTAACTAACTAAATACTTATCATTCATATTAGATAAACAATATATGTCTTTTATTTCTATTAAACAAAATATCGTTTACTCTTTATTTTTAAATAAAAGTCCTTATTTTGTTTTAAATATAATCATTCCTTACAATTTAAAATAAAGTTTTCATTCAAAATAAATACATAAAAGGCGTAATATAACCATTTATTCATTTAACATATTCTTTCTTCCAATGAAACAAACCCACTCCTTGTATTAGTTAAATATATTTAGACCTTCAACATAAGGGGTTTAATCAACCAATCATGATCAAAAGCCCACGGTCCCATAGTATAGTGGTCAAAAAGTTTTTAGCCAATCAATTTTTGGTTCAAACAACCATGGGGAGGGGTCAACAAATAGCCCAATAAAAATGGGTTGACACGCATGCTACACCAACCACTAACACACTAGCCACCACCAAGCGATAGATATCTTGACCATCACTTGGTGGTCATGCATAATATATTCCTCCCACTTTTGTGCCTCTAAGGTGGCCCTCGCATAGGGTGTGTGGGAATAATCCCACACCAAAACCAAAAGGTTTTAGACCACCCACACGACTGGTGCAAAACACAACAACCCACTATATGTCACATGTTATTGAAGGTAAACAATGATCAAATGGTTGAGAACAAGCTATACAAACTGTAGACACCAAATCCTAGCCACTTGTTGCTTATACAGGTATTCACATAAAATTTACCCATTAATTACATATTATATATATATATTTAAATATTAATATTTTATATTATATATTTATATATTTAATAAATATGTATATATGTGTAAATTAATCTCAGCCATCCATCTTGGTCTAGTCCTAGCCATTCATCTATCTTAATCCATGCCACCTACCCAGATTTAATCTCCAACCTCCATCACGTTTTAATATTAACCACAAAAATTATGTCGTTGAAACCCTAACGTGCCCTAGGAAATATTATAAATAGGAGTCATTTTGATGGTTCAACCCCTATTGTTTTTGGAGTCTAAACCTAAGCCATTCGTGCCCTTGAATCCTAAGTTTTCTTAAGTCCTTTGCATCTTCACCTTTGCTTTCACTCACCGTAGCCTCCGCATCTACCACTACATATTTTGTTACACCAGATCTACTTCTACAAATTTTTAACTCAAATCCTAAGCACCTCCGATCATTCACTATTGCCATCGAGCATCTTTTTGCATTTTCTTCCATCATAAAGCACCTCTAGGTGCTTCCCTCCACCATCGATCACCTCTAGGCACCTTCCCTCTATCACCGAATGCCTCTAAGTACTTCCTACTACTGCTAAGCACCCATGAGTATCTCAAACCCTAGTTTTGCTAACTAGCAAACCCTTGGGTGTCGTTAGGGCATCTGCGTACCTATTTCCTACAACGATGATAATAACTAATCAAAAAGTGATAAGTTCATAAGGTAAATCTTCTATTGTTGTATTAATTTTATTATTTCCATATTTGCATGTAGTTTATCATTTGGTATTTAGGGTTTTTATTGATTTTTAAGGGTCTCACATAGTGGAGCCCTCACAATTACTATTAATCCTCTTTTATCATTTTCTATGTGTAGGTCTAGAGATATATAAGCATTGAGCAACTATTTAAGCTATAGTGGTCCAGTCAAAGGATATTTGAAGCCCACTCACTTCTGTTGGGATTGATCCAGTGTGAAGGCACCACTTGTTGGCTAGGGTTTCAGAGAACCCTAGCATATTGAGATTATTGTATTGAGAAATAAAGCTTTGTAATAACCCCAATCTAGGGTATTTTTGGTTGTAATATCAAAAATCCACCCAGTAATAAAAATCAAATTTATTTTTGTGCAATCACATGTGTTTATTTTTCTTTAATTGTTCATTTATTTAAGTTTAGTTATTTGGTGTTGTTCAATTTTGCATCTACAAATGGTGATCATGGTGGGACCCTCATAAATCAATAAAAATCCTAAATGCCAAATGATAAAATGCATTAAAACTTGACAAGAGCACATTGGTGTATTGGAGAAATATTTTGACTGACTTCTAGAGCATAATGTAAGGTTGAACCCCAAGAAATGTGTCTTTTGTGTTACCTCTGGTAAACTACTAGGGTTCATTGTCTCCAAAAGAGGCATTGAGGTGGACCCAAACAAGGTCAAGGCTATTATATATATGCCTCACCCAAAAAATATAAATGAATTGCATAGTTTGTAAGGAAATATCCAATCAATCCATCATTTCGTTGCATAACTTTCTGATAAATATAGGCCATTCAATCACCTGCTACAAAAGGGGGTGCCATTTTCTTGGATAGATGAGTACCAAAAATACTTTGATGACATTAAGGAATACCTATATTCTCTACCATTCTTAGCTCCTCCTCATTCAAGGGTCCCATTCTATCTGTATGTTTCAGTAATGGACTTTGCATTAGGGACAATGCTTACAAAAAAAAATGAAGAAAATCGAGAGCAAGCTATCTATTACATTAGTTGAACATTGGTAAGCTATGAAACCTGATACACTTATGTAGAAAAATTATTCTTAGCAGTGGTTTTTGCCACTAATAAACTCATAAATTACATACTTAGTCACACAACATATGTCATAGCTAGAGAAAATCCTCTGTGTTATATGATGTCTTGCACTTACAATAACACCCACACCACTAAATGGATAATTCTTCTTACTGAATTTGATCTTGAATTCATTAGCCAAAAATCCATTAAAGATCAGGTCATAGTCAATCATCTTGTGAAAGCTCCACTACCTAGTGATCATCCCTTAATTATTGAGCTCCCAGATGATTCGGTATTCACTATCACCAAAAAATAAGATGTCATTCCGAAGGAAGACATCGATATCACACTATTCTTTGATGTCTCTAACTGTGAGAAAGGTCAAGGTGTTGGAGTCATGTTTCATACACCCCAGGGGTTACCTATCCCCTTATCATTCAAACTTGACTTCCAATGCACAAACAACACTATAGAATACAAAGCCTTAATCTTAGGCCTTCAATCAGCTATAGCTATGGGCATAAAGCATATCAATATATTTGGTGATTCTCAACTTGTTGTCAATCAAATAAATGGAGAATACCAATGTAAAGAACCTACCATTAACTTTATCATGAAGTAGCAATGAAATTGCTCTCTACATTCAAATGGTATGAAATCAATAATTTGCCATGTTCGACTAATATATTTGTATATGCGATGGTCTCTCTTGGATCATTGATTCCAAAAGACATATTAGGAGAGGTACAACCTCTAATTATTTCAACAATCTCTAAATTTGTAATTGTTTGTGCTGAATCTAAGGATGAAAAGGATGTTTGCTTTATCTAGTCAGGTCCATAAGAGCCTTGGTCAAGCCAAATAGTTGCCTTTCTCAAGTTTGGAACACTCCTATCTAACATGTATCAAACAACTAAATATAATTTAAGCAAAAATTAGCTCATTTTGTTCTCTTGGGGGATGTGTTGTATAAACGTGGTTATGATGGAATCCTCCTTCAATATCTCGAGGTTGTTGAGGCATAAAGAGCCATAGCTGAAGCTCATGATGGTACTTGTGTTGGTAATTTTAGTGGGTTGGCCATCACAAAGTGTATTCTATGCATGGGTTATTATTGGCCCACCATGGAACGATACTGTTGCAATTATGTTAAACATTGTAAGCAATGCCAAGAGCATACAAATTTAACTCAAGTACCATCACAAGCATTACATACTATTCAAATCCTTTGGCCCTTTTCACAATGGGATCTTAATTTAATTAGAAAAATGTTACCTTCTTCCTTGGAACAACATACATTCATAATCACAACCACTGAATACTTCACAAAGTAGGTTGAGGCAATTCCTTTAACAAGTACAACAAGACCTATAATTGTGGAGTTTATACTTCATATCATTTGTCGTTTTGGTATTCCCTCGAAAATCATCTTCAATAATGGCAAGTATTTCAAGAAAAATGATGTTCAAGCACTTTGTGAGAAATATAACATCCAACATAGTTTCTCGACTCCTTATTACCCACAAGAAAATGGACAATCTAAGGCTACCAACAAGACCTTAATTGCTATTCTCAAGAAACTGGTTAATAAAAATTATAGATATTGGCATACTAATATTCCCTTGATATTATGGGTTTATTGAACAAGCATCTGCACACCTACTAGGGCAACACCATTTTAATTGGTCTATGGAGCTGAATAAATCATGCCTCTTGAGCTTGAGATCCCCTCCTTGAAAATTTCTTTGTAGGAATTCATAGATGACAACACTGCTAGACAAGCACATATTGACCAACTCACAATTATGGATAAGAGGTGAGTCAATTATTTAGAGCATTTATGAGTTTATAAATACTGCCTAAAGTATGCTTACAACACCAAGTTCATCTACACAAATTCCAAGTGGAAGATATTTTTCTTAAAGAGAATCAACAAAACACCAATGCATTATCGCATCTTCGTGATAAATTCATGGCTAATTGATTGGATACATACATTGTCACTCAAAAAGTGGGTAAAGTTACTTATAGGCTTGTC
Source organism: Wollemia nobilis (assembly GCA_028583015.1). NCBI lineage: Eukaryota > Viridiplantae > Streptophyta > Pinopsida > Araucariales > Araucariaceae > Wollemia > Wollemia nobilis. The sequence goes on from JAQPPZ010001195.1 coordinate 14,518,540, forward strand.
AATATAGAGGGAGAGGAAGAACCCAAACCACTTAGTGTTATACACTTGAGAGCATTCTATGCTTAATGAGATTTATATATATGTATATATACATGGCTAATATACAAAAAACATTGTACTACATTTGCACACATTTCATTTAACAAAAATTGCATTCACACATTCTATTTCATAAATTACATTCCATACATTCCATCCACATTTCACATTTCATATTAGGGATCATTTATTCAATTCAAGGTTTTAATTGGTCCAATAAAGTCATGTTGCCTTAATCAGGGGCACCTTCAAACCAACACCCATTTCATTCCATAAAGTCAAAGTGTCATTTGCAAAACCACATATCCATAATTCCTAGGTATTTTTGGTCACTCAGCCACTTCTAGTGTTTTAAGCAAACTCCAAATACATGTCGAGTTATTTTTAGGACCATTACACATCTTCACTAAGAAAATATTGAGTTATAGGAATTGAATCCAAAAATTTCTTAAACCAAAAACAATTTCAAATCTTAAAAACATCTTGTGTCAAAGAGGGATAACACCATACTTGGTTTGAACCTCGAAGTGAAAAGGGTAATTCTTGCCTGTCCCATCATGCAACATAGTCCACAAAAATAGTGGTTTTCACCACTATCACAGTTGCTTTCAAAATTTAAAATATAGAGTAGTAAGGATAGGGTACAATTCTCATCACACTTAGGTTGAGAATCCAATTTTACAAAGCTCTAAATATTTCATCACACACCACTGATCATTGGACTATAAGGATCATACTACATTTCTAGTCATACGGTTAGGTAGTCATTCCCAAAACTTGAGATATCAAAATTCTTGGACTATGGAGCTAATCTCCATCGAAGCTATAGATGCTTGACTGGTAGTGTAATACGCTCATGCGTGGTGACACGTCTCTTTTAAAGAGACCTCTTACTACACATACAAACAAGTTGGCTTCTTGGTCTCATCCATAACAGGTCACACCCAATTTACTCAATATGAGTTAATGAAATCACTTGCACACACATTTGTTCTTGATTACCTCAAGTTATTACCATGCTCATGATTTGGTAAATGAATTCATTGCACACACATATGATCCTAAAGATATTAGGTAGTTTTAGGATTTTTTTGATGCCACTAGTATGTCTAAGTCTTTGCAAAACAATCAGTTTTCCATATCAACATACATATCTCCTTCCATATCTTCTTCCATATCAACATCTATATCTTCTACCATGTCAACATCCATGTCAGTTCATGAGTATTTTACCCCACAAATCACCAAGTTTGGTACCCCTGATTAAAAAACAATGTTAAAACATTGGCCAAGAAAACTCTAAACTATGAATGATCATTAGAACATGTGCATTACCACTTGCATTAATCATCCATAACACATTACCACTTGCATTAATCATCCATAACACATTACCACTTGCATTAATCATCCATATACATATGCATTCACACAAAAGAATTCACATAAAATCATAACACAAAAGTAAAAGCCATGTATATATATATATTGCACATAAAATGCAACACCAAGGCTCATATACAAAAAGTGCATCTAAGCACTAGCTAACACCTATGAGAGGACCCTTGAGACCCTGAAGAAGCCCTAGATCTAGAACTATGTCTAGAATCACTAGGTCTAGCTGACCCAGATATGGATGAGGAGGGAGGTTTTGGAAGCCCAATATCATGCTCTATCAATCGATCCTCTAAAGCTCAAACATATACCTCTTGAGCCTGAAGGTGATGTACATAATGCCTCTACCTACAAAACCCCTCTACTATATCTACTTGGAGCCTCAAAATCCTATCCTCGTCTCCACCTGCTATCGATCGTACCTCCAACTATGTCCATAATCGAGCTATCTCCACCTCCATAATTATATATTTACCTTGTAGCTAATCTATATCCACATACTAAGATGCTATAATAACTCCACCACCTACTACTCCAACCTCACCCGATCATCCTCACTCTAACTAGGAGTCCCATCTAGAATATCATCTATATCCTTCATATCCTTCAAACTCAGGGACCTGCTCTTCCATATCCTCTCCATATCCTCCATACTCTAGAGCCTACTTCACCACCCTCCTAGTATACCTCCTCCAACTGCTAGCTCGGATACACCTTTAGTGCTTAAGAGCCTCCTCAGCTCCCTTGGCCTCATCCCTATATCCGTTTCCACCATCTATCACTAGAATTTGTAACTATGGAGGCTGAGTCACAAACCATGCATCATACTCCTATGTAGTCCTTGCATAATCCACATTAGGGAGATTGATCTGCTCATCATCCTCCAATGTGATCCTCCATGCCTTTATGCATGGTAATCCTATCTCATCTCGATGCCTTCTATAGAGCACTAGGTCATCAAGAACCTATTAGTCAAAAAGTGACTAACTACAGAAAAATAACTGATGCACCTTTTTGCATATTTTCCAAGAAGACCGAAGTGGCCCATATGCTAAAGATCAAAGAAAAAGCAAAACACCGCAAGGAGGAAAAAGTGTTGCAATATCGTGACATGTTGCATTTTCGCGGTCCAAAGCGAAGAGAAAGAGCAAGGAGGAAAAAGTGTCGTGATATCACAACATGTTGCATTTTCGCGGTCCAAAGCGAAGAGAAAGAGCAAGGAGGAAAAAGTGTTGCGATATCGTGACATGTTGCATTTTTGCGGTCCAAAGCGAAGAGAAAGAGCAAGGAGGAAAAAGTGTCGCGATATCGTGACATGTTGCATTTTCACGATCCAAAGCAAAGAGAAAGAGCGAGGAGGAAAAAGTGTCGCGATATCGTGACATGTTGCATTTTCGTGGTCCAAAGCAAAGAGAAAGAGCGAGGAGGAAAAAGTGTCGCGATATCGTGACATGTTGCATTTTCGTGGTCCAAAGCAAAGAGAAAGAGCGAGGAGGAAAAAGTGTCACGATATCACGACATGTTGCATTTTCGCGGTCCAAAGTGAAGAGAAAGAGCGAGGAGGAAAAAGTGTCACGATATCGCGACATGTTGCATTTTCGTGGCTAAGAGCAACAAAAGGGAGCAAGGAGGCAAAAGTGTCACGATATCGCGACATGTTGCATTTTCACGGCTAAGAGCAACAAAAGAGAGCAAGGAGGCAAAAGTGTCATGATATCGCGACATGTTGCATTTTCGTGGCTAAAAGCAACAAAAGGGAGCAAGGAGGCAAAAGTGTCGCGATATCGTGACATGTTGCATTTTTGCGGCTAAGAGCAACAAAAGAGAACAAAGAGGCAAAAGTGTCACGATATCGTGACATGTTGCCTTTTCATGGGAAAAAACAAAGAGGAAGAGCAAAGTAAGAGATGAATGTCGCGATTTCGTGACATGTCTCATTTTCACGGTGGGAGGCAGCAAAAGAGCAAAGCAAGAGACAAATGTCACGATTTTGTGATATGTCTCATTTTTGCGGCTGGAAGCGACAGAAAAGCAAAGCAAGGAAATAATGTTGTGATTTCGTGACATGTCTCATTTTCACAGCTGGAAGCGGCAAAAAAGCAAAGCAAGGAAAGAATGTCACAATTTCGTGACATGTCTCATTTTTGTGGCTGGAAGCGGCAGAAGAGCAAAGCAAGAGACGAATGTCGTGATTTTGTGACATGTCTCATTTTCACGGCTGGAAGCTACAGAAAAGCAAAGCAAGGAAAGAATGTCACGATTTCATGACATGTCTCATTTTTGCGGTTGGAAGTGGTAGAAGAGCCAAGTAAGGAAATAATGTCGTGATTTCATGACATGTCTCATTTTCATGACTGGAGATGGCAAAAGAGCAAATCAAGGAAAGAATGTCGCGATTTCACGACACGCCAGCTGTAAAGGAATAAAATGTATTTTTGGCAATCAAAGGCATGCACTGACACCAAGAAGTGATTTCTGACATGATTATCAAAAATCTAGAATAGAGCAGGCTTGCCAAATGATTGAAAATGTGACAGGCTCATTTAGAATCTAATCTGTAGAGAAGATATCTAATTCATAGAAGACTTGTTGTGTATTATTAAAAACTGCAGATGATTGCTTGTAAAATAGTAATATGTACTTAGAAAAAGATACTCTTTTAGGGTATATATAGGGGTGAGCGACTCCAAAAAAAGGTTCGGCTCTTGGACGTTTACAATATTGATGTACATGTACTGGATTACAAGCAATAAAAGATTTCTTCTTACAGCTTTCGAAACTTCTGTGTGCAAGTGTATGTATCTAGTGTTTTAACTTTTATTCATTCTAAGTTTCATAATGTATCTGTTTTGAAATCTAGACTGTGCATCTATAAAACTTGTTTCTAGAGTTTAACATTAAAGATATTTGCATGTATTTAGACAAACATCTAAAAGCCACACTCAGGAATTCATGTTTTCTATAAAGAAGATATAAAGAAAACTCTAAAAGTAGTAATCTGCATCATCAATGTTTGTTGTTGTCTAATCTGTACCATGAGAAAAGTTCTAGCTTAGGCTATATTTCCCTTATCTCTTGTTCCCCTTTTCTCTAAAAAACTTAAAGGAACCAAGCTTCTCTGGAGACTAGACAGATGATCTCAAGCAAGATCTGTCTATTCAATGTTGGCAAAGTCTAAGGCGCAACACTATTAACCGAAGGCAGATTTTGTTCCAACAGAACCCCCTGCCTCAATTCAAACTATCAAATTACCCATGGGAATTGGATCATATCCACCTCCTTCATATGCCTCGTAACCACCCATATAGCCTACTGCACCCATCACAAATTCTCTCCATCACCTATCCACATGGCACCCCACCATGGCCTCCATATCACCTGAGTTATTGTTAATCCAACCCATAGATCCCTGTACCACTACCTCATCTGATTACGATGGATCAACTGTACCTCCTCCACCATTGACCATCTTATAGCATAGGGTTGATCCCAATCCCATACCCTCACCAAAAATCCCATAGGTCAAGCTACACTAAAGTACTCCCAACCCCAGCATTGCAGTAGTACACTGCAACCTAGTCCCTAGAGCTTCTACCTCTTCATATCATATAGCTCCTGGTATAACTATGCTAATAAATTAGGAGCCCTTGCATACACCTGTGGTGTAGTGAGCATGTTGCACACCAATCTGATAAGGTTCCATGGGAACCAACATCTGGTGTTGTTCAGGGCCACTATGTTGGCCAATACGAACATCACCAAAGTGGAAAGAGCATCCACCTTCTTGTCCACATACATGGACAAGTAAGTAATCCCTCCACCAGTCACCTCCATAGTATCCCATCCATACCTAAACATGTGACTCAGCTCTACCTTCTTATCGTATCCAACCTTGATATGTAATCCCTCCATTGGAAACTTGAGGATGTAGTAAACATCCTCAAGTGTCACAATCATCTCTCCGATGGGGAGCTAAAAGGTCCTCCTATTCGAATCCCACCTCTCTGCCAAGGCTGAAATATACCCCTCATCAAGCCTCACCACATATACTTGGGTTACCCCTTCCAGTCCCACTACCTCCAACCAATCCCAATCCTCACTTCATAACACCTTTCTCATCCTAGGGATGAGAGGCGAGAACCGATGCTGAGCCTCCAAAATCTTTAGCTGCAACACAACACAAAAACATTAGTGTTAATACATGTACATTACTCAAAAAAAACAAAGGAAATTTTTTGCACAAAAATAAAAGAATGTCAAAAGAACTTCCCTTGGCAAAGCACACACCTACTCCAGCTCCAACATCTGCTTCCTCTTCCACCATAGCTTTCACAACTCACCAAGAACTCACTCCACCTTACTCACTTCACTCCACTCCCTCAAACATAGCTTATGGAATTCGTGGATGCACAAATGAGCCTAGTTTCCCATAATTAGGCCTTATATAGCTAGTTCAAGCACACTAAAATGCCCATGGGCATTTCTTAGCACACTAAAGTACCCACTTGTGTTTACGTAGTCAATAAGCACCCATTGGTGTCTAGTGTCAAAATTGACAAAAGACCAAAATCAATTCCAAAAGGTAGCTTACCTCCACCGAATCACTCCAAATTCCATCCTTGCATTAGTTTCATCATGATAACATGTTTTGTGAAGGTTCCAACTGATTTGGATGCATAATTTATGTTTACGACAAAAAAGGAACAAAATTGTTTATCAAACTCCAAAATGCTTCAAAAATGGTCTAAATTTTCACAAAATGACCATACTCATCATTCTCATCCTCAATTCTTAATTCTCACACCATTTCTATTCATCAATTATAATATTTGCACATTTGCCAAGTTCACCTATAATTTCAAGTGAACCTTGTATCTAGTGGTTTATTCTATCTCGGTGATTGCAATGATTTGCATCCATGCAATTCAGTAAGATGAATAAACTACCATAGGTAAACTTTTCCATTTTTAATCTTCCTATATCTCATTGCTCAAAATCATAATCACTTTTTGTACTTCACCTTTAGAGTGAGACTATGCCAAGACCAATTTGCTTAAAAGAAGTCATTGATGGCCTAGTTTGTGGGGCTTAAAACATGGATAAAATCACATTTCATCATCTCCCATTTTCTTGAAATTCATCATGGTGACTGGCCTTAGCTAGGGTGATTGGTTTCGACCATAGGAATTACCTGATAGTCACTAGTTGGCCCTCCAAAGTTGACTCTCTTTTTATCTGTATTTTCATACTTGCATATCAATGATGCCAACAGGAACATTATTCAATAGCATGGAATCACCCCAAATTTGGGGTAACCACATTTTAGTTTTGATCTTCCTACAATGGGATACATATTACATGATCATGACATCTACACTTGGCAAAAACCCCTTTCTCTGTTAGGGAAAAATAGAGTTCATCACATGCATCTTCCACCAAACCCCTTCCACCATTGGGGCAAAAATATAATCATTTTATATCATTCATATCGTCTGCAATAACATCATTCTTCTACACAACCAATTGCAATCATTTTTTAATTTGCTTGTGAGATTCATCCGCAAACTCATTCACCAATTGAGGGGGTAAGCTAAAAAATAAAAATTCTTTTATCTCCAAGCTCATGTCCACATCTCAACAAAGCTGCTTCACCATTAAGCCAAACCAAATGTCTTGTATTTTTATACTGTATTGTGTTTCATGCAATGCGGTACAAAAAGGGGCATCTGTACCACTAGCCACTTGTTTCTCATCTAGGTATTCCCACCAATTTTATCCATTATTTACATATTTTATATATATATATATATATATATATATATATATATATGTTTAATATATATTTAAATATTAATATTTTATATTATGTCTATATATATTTAATAAATATGTATATATGTGTAAATTAATCTTAGCCATCCATCTTGGTCTAATCCTAGCCATTCATCCATCTTAATCCATGCCACCTACCCAAATTTAATCTCCACCCTCCATCACGTTTTAATATTGACCGTACAAATTGTGTTATTAAAAACCTAACATGCCTTAGGGAAGATTATAATAGGAGTCATTTTGATGGCTCAACCCCTAAGTTTTTTTGGAGTCTAAACCTAAGCCATTCATGCCCCTAAATCCTAAGTTTTTCTAAGTCTTTCGCATCTTCACCTTTACTTTTGCTCATCGTAGCGTCTGCATCCATCGCCGTCTATTCTGCTGCACCAGATATACTTATGTAGATTTTTATATATCAACTATCGAGCACCTTCGGGTGTTCCCTATCACCTTCGAGTGCCTCTGGGAACTTCCTTCCACTACTAAGCACCTTTGGGTACTTCCCTCTACCACTGAGCATATTTGGGTGTCTTGCCTCCATCACCGAACACCTCTGGGTGCTTCCTACTACTATCGAGCACTCATGGGTATCTCAAACCCTAGTTCTACTGACTAACAAATCCTTAGGTGTCGCTAGGGCATCTACGCACCTATTTCTAGCAATGAAAATAACAACCAATTAGAAAGTGACAAGTTCACAAGGTAAATCTTCTATTGTTGTATTATTTTTATTATTTCCATATTTGCATGCAGTTTATCATTTGGAATTTAGGTTTTTTATTGATTTTTGAGGGTCTCACACAGTGGATCCCTCATAGTAACTACTAATCCTCTTTCATCATTTTTTGTGTGTAGTTCTAGATATATATAAGCATTGAGAAGTTATTTAAGCTAGAGTGGTCTAGTCAAAGGATATCTGAAGCCCACTCACTTCTATTGGGATCGATCGAGCATGAAGACACCACCCTGATTTGTTGGCTAGGGTTTTGGAGAACCCTAGCATATTGAGATTATTGTATTGAGAAATAAAGCTTTGTAATAACCCCAATCTAGGGCATATTTGGTTGTAATATCAAAAATCCACCCGGCAATAAAAATCAAATTTATTTTTGTACAATCACATGTGTTTATTTTGCTTTAATTGTTCATTTATTTAAGTTTAGTTATTTGGTGTTGTTCAATTTTACATCTACACGAACAACCAACCAAACATAAAAAGTATCCAACCAATGGTAGAAGGATCCAAGTGTCAACAGAGAGTGCCACCAACTGATGCTTAGGTGGCCCTGCTTGGCAATGCCTTAGACCATCAAGAAATGGTCAATGTGCTTAGGAGATGCTTGCTTGTTTAAGGAGTGAGGATACCTCCAACATATCCAATGTGGGATTAAACTTAGGTAAGGACTGAGCAGCCTTCCCCTACCATACCTCCTTGAGCATGGAGTTATTTTTCCATGATGGTGCAAAGCAATATCGATGTGGTGATTAAAATCATTTCTAATATTTAAACCTTAGAATATGCAAAAAGAGAGTGGTATAAACCATTTACCCCATTCCCATTACAACTAAAGTTGATGAATAACAGAGAAGGCTTCTAAGCCAATTAGCAGGATCAAAAGGCATTCAAGAAAAACCAAAACAAATCATGAGGATTAGGATGAGGTTTCTCTAAAGCTATACAAGGGCATTGAAACACAAAGTTAAAGTATTGCTTACAAATTGACAACCAGGTTTCTAAGAGCAGAACAAAGAAATAGTTAAGGGGTTTTAATTGAACTCAACCAAAAAATCCCTTCCCACATAAACACCTAGAATAAAACTATCAGTGCAGCAGTTGTTACTGCTCCCCACCCCCACCCTCATTTGAGGGTGGGGGTGGGGAGCAGTAACAACTGTTGCACCCTCATTTGAGGGTGGGGGTGGGGAGCAGTAACAACTGTTGCATTGTGCAGCATTTGTTATTGCTCCCCAATCCCACCCTCAAAATGCCTCAAAAACTAATGAATAGGGGATGAACAAGCCTAAAAACATCCACTGTAAGGAGTCTAAAACATGGATATCGATAAACAGATCGAAAGTGCTTCAAAGAAAATAAAATAATTCAATCATAGATTTTGAAGGAATATTTTCAATGAGTAAAAAGAGGGATCTTTGTAATGATTATAAGAGATAAATTAATTCCTAACCAATCCATTTAACACTAGAAATAAGCAATAATAAACTACCCAACTTGTTACTCCTAGTGTTGGATTCCTCCTTTATAAATCTCTTCGCGTCACCTCCAATTATTGCTCCTAATTTTATCTTTGTGCTCCTCTAAAAGAAAAAAGAGTATTCCCCTTTCCTCTTTCTTTGAACCTCTTAACAAGGAAGACCCATCTCCCCCTTCCCCAAAGTCTAAAATTGGACATAAATGCCATCCACCAGAAGTAAATTTGAGCTTACTCAAGGCGGCCAAAGGGAATAGTTTTTTGAATTTAAAATAGTTCTTTTTATTTTATTTTTTTCCAAAATATCTTACCTTAAATAAATGTATTCATTTATTTATTTAATTTATAAAGCTATTTATTTATTTATCTAATTGTAATAGATAAAGTTATTCTTTTCTTTATCTAGTTTATAAAGATAATCTATTCTTTATATAATAAAAAGAGTAAAGAGAGAGTTAGATAGAATCTTTAAAACATTAATATTTATAATACGGAATCTAGTTTAATTCAAACCATAAAATTCATTGATCATTCCTTATTCAAATAAAATATCTATACTAATATTAAACATTAGTATAGTATTTAAGCGGACTAAGGATTAATGGAACCTCTATATCCATTAGTCCTTTATGAAGGGGATTTTTTATTGAATCCTCATACACACAACACAATTGTAAACAAAAGTGAGTAATCAAATGCATGCAACATCTATATGAAGGTAGTCATTCATGTTATCCTGAGTTGCCATATTCATCATTTCTCTTTTAAAGTACCCTGTTCTTAGTGGTCGATACTACCTCTCCCACCCATGAGTGCACCTATCCTACACATCGATAATACATCAATAGTAACATATTTCTCAAGGAAAAATCAATATAAACATTGCATAACCAATGTTATTACTATATATTTTCAAACAGAAAAAAGAAATATCTTTTCATATCATCCATATTTTTCCATGTAGCACTTATTTTAGAATGTCTATCCTATTGGACCTTACATTGTTCTAGAGTTTGTTTCATCACTAATTTGAAACGAAACTCTAGAATATTCACCGGCATCACTTTAATTACCTCAAGGTTTTTTATTTGCATTGTATAAACATCCCACACATGATCAAATTTAGCAATGTACCTCATAAGCAAGGATATGTGGAAGGTGTCATGGATCTTTGATAGGTTAGGTGGCAAGGCAAGTCTGTACACAACTGGACTAATCTTCCCAGTGATATTAAAGGGTCTAAAAAATCAAGGATCCAACTTCATAGAATTGATGGTATTTTTCATTGGCCTAACCCTTAAGAACACAATTTCTCCCATAGAGTATCCCCTTAGTGATATTTTTATATCAACATAGCTTTTCTAATGGTTGATGGATTCCTTAAGCCTTTGCTTGATTATCTTAAGCTAACCTTCTATTTCTTTGACCATGTCTAGTCCAATCATGACTCGATTATCTAAATTATCCCATGACAAAGGTGTTCTACATCTCTTGCCATACAAGGCATTGAACGGGAAAATACCAAAGAAAGAGTGGTGTCCATTGTTATAGGTAAAATCTATAAGATGTAGATAGTCTTCCCATCAAGACTTATGATCCATGTAGTACATCCGACGCATGTATTCTAGTACTTGGTTTACTCTCTCATTTTGACCATCGATCTAGGGTGATATGTAGAGCTTATATTTAGTTTTTTTCCCACTGCACGATGTAGGGCTTTCTAAAATTTATAAGAATCCCTATCTAAAATAATTATTTTAAGAAATCCATGTAACTTGAATATTTCTTTGGCAAATCTGTTATCCATAACCTGAGCATCATATTTGATGTTTTCTAGTATAAAATGTGCAAGCTTAGTCAATCTATCAATAATTATAAGGATTACATCATGTTGATACCTAGTCTTGGGTACACCTACTATGAAATCCATGGATATAACCTACCATTTTTGCATAGGTATATTATGTGGATATATTTGCCTTGTAGGATGTTTATATTTAGTCTTAACCTTCTAGAATTCTAGGCACCGAGCAATAAAACCAGTGATATCCTTCTTCATTCATATCCAAAATAAGGCCCTATTTATATTCTCCCTCATCTTGTCCCTCTAGTATGAGCGAGTAAGAAGATCTGTGTGCTTTTTGCATAATCTGCCTCCTTAAATAACTTGATTTTGGTATGACTACCCTATCCTGGAAGCATGAAAGACCATATTTTATTCCAAAATCCTTGTTCTCTTTAGGATTGCTTCCATTTTGATTTTAATTTCCTTGCAATACTTGTCCTAAGATTACATTTTATTGACTTGATCTAATAAATCTACATGAATATGGGTCAAGGCTACTATGTGCATCTTTCTGCTTAAGGTGTTAGCCACCTTATTTAATTTTCCTTTGATATATTCAATATCAAAGTCATATTTAGCTAAAAACTCAAATCATTTTCTATGTCTTGTGTTGAGCATAGGTTGGGTAAATATGTACCTTAAGCTCTGATGGTCAGTCCTTAGCTTGAAGGGTCTTCCAACAAAGTAATAATACCAGATATTTAGAGCATGCACAACTGCTACCAACTCTATATTATGCATAGCATAGTTAACTTTATGCTTCTTAAGTTTCCTTGATGCATATGCTATGACTAATTCATCTTTTAAAAGCACTCCTCCTAGTCCTTCTAGTGATGCATCAATGCATCCTAAGAAGTTTCCTTGAGGATTTGGAATCTTTAGTATCTATGTTGTGGTTATTTTTTTCTTAAGTAACGCAAAAGGAACTTCACACTTAGTCGTCCACTTAAATTTCTTCCCCTTATTTTGGAGATTGGTTATTGCAATGGTTATTTTTGGAGTAATCCTTCACATAGTGCCTATAATAACCACATTGGTAGATAACGACCAATTCAAAATGACTTTAATCTTATCTAGATCCACTGTAATTACCTTGATGGATATTATATGTCCTAGATATTGTACTTTTGAGACATAGAAATCAATTTTTTTAAAATTTCCAAATAGGGTGATTCTTTCTTAACAAATACAACATGATTCTAAGGTGTCTATCATGATATTTTATATCCTGAGAGTATATTAGAATACCATCTAAAAATAAAAGGATGAATTGATCCAGATACCTCCTAAATACATTGTTCATTAGGTTCATGAACATGGTTGGGGAATTAGTCAACCTAAAGGGCAAGACTGTAAATTCATAATGCTCGTATCTAGTTTTAAAAATAATTTTTTGAGTATCCTCCTCACATATTATTAATTGATGATACCCTGATATTAGATCAATATGTATAAATATCGTGGCATCCTTCAATGATAGAATATGTCTTTGATCCTAGGTAAATGATACCTATTATTGATGGTTGCTTTGTTGAGCATTCTATAATCTATGCATAGCTAATCTATGCATAGATACAATGAACCATATTTTTTTTAACAAAAAGTACCAGTGCATCTCATGGTGACACACTAAATTTGATTAGTCCCTTCTATGGAAACCCTTGTAGTTGTACTTTTAACTCTTGCATATCTATAGGATTCATACTATAATGAGATCTATGGATAGGTTATGATCTTGGAAATAACTCAATAGTTAAATTGAATTCACGCATAGGAGGAAGTCAAGGTAGGTCTTCAAGAAATACGTCCTTAAATTCTTGCAAGATTGGGTTCTTTCCAAATAGTTCTTCCTTTTTATCTTCCCTAACTTTGTTGATTTTTACAACATAAACCATCCCTCATTTCTTGATGGTTTTCTCTAGCTATCTAGTAGATAGCAACTAGGGTTTAAAATATCCCTACTCACTATGGATCCTTATTGTTCCCTTGTCCTTATTTGAATACTCTATCCACCTATCCTAGAAATTGATAAAGGTTTAATGAGCTTGTAACCATTCCATTCCTAAAATAGTAGTGAAGGCACGTAATGATTCTACATAAATACATCCTATGGTATAACCATTGGTGAAGGTTATTTCAACCATAGGAAAACATTGATCCATTGAGTAGGTTTGTCCAAAACTATACTCAACCTTCCACCCTTGTGCTAAATATAATGATATTTTTGGCATGTCTCTAACTATACTAGAAGAAATAAAGCTATTTTTTATCTCCATTATTAATTAAAATCTTAAATTATTTATTAAAAATCTTACCCTTTAATAGTAATGAGGTGGCTTACCCTTTCGATTTTTAGTTTTTGATCATAGCATAAATCCTGTTGGCTGGTTCTTTTCCTTTTGCAGTAGATGTACTCTGTCTTGGTTGGTGTGGACAATGGTTAGGATAGTGTGGACCTCTAAAATTGTAGCACCCACCCTTGGTTCCTAGATGTACTCCTTGTTTTTATCTCCTATTCTACCCACTGGTACCAAAATTGGTTGTTTTTGTGGTTAAGATTTATTGCTACTATTGTTGTTCCTCCTTTGGAAGTTCTTTCTAAAGTTTACTTGCTTCCCATAATTCCTCCTTTCAAGATTTGGGAATATTTTACTCTTCTGGTTTTGTTCTCCTTCCCACTTCATGAAACCAACACTATTTCTCTTCTTGAGTGCTTGTCGATATTGTTTAGATAAAACTACATAGTTGAACTAGATATGAGATTATGCTTTCTTAGCCAAGTCATAAGTGTTTTGTAGTGTTTTTAGCTCATGCATATTTACTTCATGCCTAATATTAGGTTTTTCTCCTAAGATAAATTTGTGAATCTTCATCTTCTCATCATAAGTGGGTATGTATTTCAACAACTTAACCAACTTCTTATAGTATACCTCAATTGATTTGGTCCCTTGTTGAAGGTTGGTAAATTCCTCAAACTTTGCTACATAGAAATGTTTTGTAAGGAATCTCTTATTGAAGAATGTAATGAAATCATTCCACTTGAAATGAACTACTTTAATTTTTTGCTCTTCTTGGAAGGTTTCCCACCATTCCAATCCAACCCCTTATAGATGTAGTGTTGCCCAAACTATCCGAGTCCTAGTAGAGTAGTTCTTCATAGTGAAGTAGATTTCTAGTTCCCTTAGCCAAGCTTCAACTTCATCACCTTCTCCCTCTCCATTGAATTTGGAGGTATGAACATTCTTTATGTCCTTGTCCAGTTTTATCTCCAGCTAAGACCTAGATTCTCATTCTTCAGTGGTATGTTCACTAGTTTGCCTCACCTCTAAATTCCTATTCTAAGAATCTTGGTTCATTATGGTCTCCAACAACTATCTCTATTTCTCCATTTTTTCTTGCATCAAGGTGATTATTGTAGTGAGGTTCTCTACCCATCTACTAGAATTACCTGAAACTTTATCTTGGGCTCTTCCCTCATTGTCTTGGTAGGTCTATCGATTTGGTGGAATAAATTTCCCTCTTCTTTTATTTGGTGCCATTATGTTGGTCACATAAAATAAATAATAATATGTTAGGTTACAACTTCTCCTCTAAACTATACTACTAACCCTAGCTAAATACACCATCCACATAAACTAGTTATAGAGTTTTATTACAAAAACCACCCTCACTTCATGTATTGTGTTACTCTAGAAACTACCATATAATTCCATTACTAATGGTAATTCTTACTATGTAAGGTGCCATATTAATTAGCTACCCCTCTCCAAGGTCAAATATCTTTGGTATTTTTATAGTTGGAAATTCTAGGTTTTTTTGGCTTTAGCATAAAAATTAAGCAAAGGCCTGAATAGGAAGATACCTAAATCTTGAGCATATTCCATGGAAGCCTCTAGTGCATCATAACTAGAGCTTTGATACCAAATTTAATGATCCAAAATCTAACTAACTAACTAGAATTATTATTTTTTTTTTACCAAACATATACTTGATGGGTATTTACATATCCCTAACCAACGTATGTCATTCTACGAAGTTATCTAATACCTAATATAAAATTTTAAGTTGTAAGTATCATGTCCATGATGATTCAACTTATCCCCTTCCTTAATATATTCAAATATACACCCATATTTACACCATACATAAGCATGTTTGTGTAGGTATAGTAAGTGTATTACAAATAAGCTATTAGTCTCATCCTACATATGAACTAACTATTACTTTTTTTCCTGTTAAAAGGGTATGTCCATCACTACACCATATATAAGTTTGTCTATGTAGGTACACTAAGCGTAATTTAAATAAGTTATCAGTCTCATCCCTACGATGAGCTAACTTATTCCTTTCATCACTCCTAGTGATAACTAGTTCCTTTTTAAATCTATTTGATGTCTTGTGTAACTATCTAGTTTAGGTTTTAGAAGAGATACTTGAGAACCATATTACTTGAAGATTCACCATAAGGAATCCCATAATTCCTTAGGATATTTTTTCTACTTCTATCACATAAGAATAATCATAATTAGATATCAATTCTAATCATCTAACTACATCAAATCATTAGGATATTCTAATTTTCCTTTCCTTAGAAGGATATGATTAAGTTTACCTACCTAATTAAGCATTGGATAAAATCTATGATAACATTAAAGAAGTTACTTAAATAATATGTCATTATCTATCTAAAACATTAACAAAATAGTATAGTTTATGAAACTACAACATCATAGATTCTTTATAAATAACAAGTAAGAGATACATCTTTCATTTATATATTAAATCATTACATAACCCAAGTATGGTAAAAGTACTTCTATACTTTAAAATAATAAAGCATTACAACATTATCCAACTAGGAGATTAGTCCTTGATAATTTTCCATACAAATTCCTCACTATAATATGTTAGAGGCCAAATTATCAGATCCAGTGTTCTCTTTGGTCCTTCTTGCTTCTCCATCACTCAATTGATGGTGGTAAGGGATCAGGACAACTCATGGATCTTATGAAGCATGCATATAAATGCATCTACTAAATGACTTATGAAATAGGTGCATTTATAATTTGGATGCCAAATTGCAACTATACAAACTACTCAATGCATTTATTCATAAATCATTCACTCAAAACATCAGAAGAAAACCCCATAATTTCCCACATCCATTCTTTATCTCATCATAAAAGGAGATTCATTTTATCCTTTAGGAATGAAATTTATTTATCATTTATCAAGCATGGAGAAATTTAATAAACCTTCCTTTAGGTAATCAAAGGTCCATACTTTTAATGTACAAGCCATTTCCTTTAACCAATTAAGAGCCCATACTCTTAAATATCCATACAAAATCATTTATTTAATCAATTAAGGTCCCATAAACCTTAACTAACTAAATACTTGTACAAAATAATTTCTTTAATCAATTAAGGTACCATAACCCTTAACTAACTAAATACTTGTCATTCATCTTAGATAAATAATATCTTTCCTTTGTTTCTAATAAACAATATAGCATTCACTCTTTATTTTTAAACATAAGTCCTTATTTTATTTTAAATATAATCATTCCTTATAATTTAAAATGAAGTTATTTTTCATTCAAAATAAAGACATAAAAGGCTTAATATAACCATTTCTTCATTTAAGATATTATTTCTTCCAACAAAACAAACCTGCCCCTTGTATTAGTTAAATATATTTAGACCTTCAACATAAGGGTTTTAATCAACCAATCACGATCAAATATCCATGGTCCCACAGTCCAGTGGTCAAAAATATTTTAGCCAATCAAGCCATAGGTCAAAAAACCATGGGGAGGGGTCAACAAATAGCCCAATAACAGTGGGTAGATAGGCAGGTTGTGCCAAACACTAGCATGCTAGCCACTACCAAGTAGTGGCTTTCCCAACCACCACTTGGTGGCCATGCATAAGGTAGTCCTCCCACTTTTGTGCTGCTAAGGTGACCCCCTCATAGGGTGTGTGGGACTAAACCCACACCAAAATCAAAAGGTTTTAGACCACTCCCATGATTGGCATTAAACACAACAACAACCCACTATAGGTCATGTGGCAGCAAAGGCAAAAAATGGTAAAATGGTTGAGAACAAGTTATGTGGACAACCAACCAAACACAAAAAGCATCCATACAATGGTAGAAGGGTCCAAGTGTCAATAGAGAGTGCAATCAACCAGAACATAGGTGTCCTTTCTTGGTGGCAACCTAGACCATTGAGTGGTGGTCAATGTGTTTAGGGTGTACTCACTTGTTTAAGGAGCAAGGACACCCCAAACATCCCTAATGTGAGATTAAATTTAGGGAAGGACTAAGTGGTGTTCCCATATCATGCCTACTTAAGCATGAAATCATTATGCCATGGTGGCATGAGATGTTGGGGCTGTGATTAAAATCATTTCTAATTTTTAAACCTTAGAATATACAAAAAGAGAGATAAAAATCATTTACCCCATTCCCATCGCAACTAGAGTCGATGGATAATTGAGAAGGCTTCTAAGCCAATTAGCAGAGCCAAAAGGCATTCAAGTAAAACCAAACCTAATCATGAGGGTTAGGATGAGGTTTATCTAAAGCTAGACAAGGACATTAAAACATAGAGTTGAAGTATTGCTTACAAATCGACAACCAGGTTTCTAAGAGTAGAACAAAGAAAAAGTTAAGGAATTTTAATTGAACTCAACCCATCGATCCTTTCTCACCTAAATACCTATAAGAAAACATGGTAGTCACAGGATATAACCATCCATTAAATACCTCAAAAACTATTGAATATAGGGTTAACAAGCCTAAAAACATCCATTATAAAGAGTCTAAAATATGGATATCGATAAACAAATCGAAAGCACTTCAAAGAAAATAAAAGAATTCAATCATAGATTTTTAAAGGGGATTTTCAATGAGTAAAAAGAGGTATCTTTACAATGCTTATAAGAGATAAAGAAATTCCTAACCAATCCATTTAACACTCTAAAACAAGCAATAATAAATTTCCCAGCTTGTTACTCCTAGTATTGGATTCCTCCTTCAAAAATCTCCTCACTTCACCTCCAATCCTTACTCCTGATTCCATCTTTGCGCTCCTTCAAAATAAATAAGAGCAATCTCATTTCCTCTTTATTCAACCCTCTTAACAAGGAAGACCCATCTACCCCCTTCCCCAAAGTCTAAAATCAGACATAAATACCATCCACCAGAAGTAAATTTGAGCTTATTCAAGGTGGCCAAAGGAAAGTTTTTTTTTTTAATTTAAAATAGGTATTTTTCTTTTATTTTTCCAAAATATCTTGCCTCAATTAAATTTATACATTTTTTTATTTAATTTATAAAGCTATTTATTTCTTTATCTTGTTTAAAAATATAAGCTATTCTTTATATAATAAAAAGGATAAAGAGAGATTTAAATAGAATCTTTAATTATTTTAAATTAGATAGATTAATCCATCAATTGATTTAAGAATTGATACTACTTGAGATCTCTATGCTATATTTCAAAATAATTCTTCTCTAAAATGGTAGTTAATCATATATTTGTGTTACCAAACATGCATAAGCCTTACAAAAATTAATTGGTACGTTGTTATTAAAAAGTCATTTCCAAAGGAACATAATCGAGGAATTTGGAGCTTTGCTAGGGTTTGATGAGGAAAAACTACTCTGCTAGGGTTTGATGAAGAAAAATTGCTCTGCGGGGATGGCAGTAACTTTCGGAGGAGGTCTAAAAAATTGGAGGAATATCATGATGGCATCGGGTCCAACACAGAGAGTGCATGCTCGTGATGTTTTTTCATCTAAAAATGATTGGAAGGAACATGATTTTCTAGTGCATGTCGGGAACCGCTTGTTAAAGAACAATGGATGTTTGGAACGATGTGAAGCCAAGCCAGTTCTAGTGGTTCAACCAGACTCGGTGGTGGAAGATGTGGAGTATCTAACCAAACATACCCTTATTGGTAAATTTTTGGGCATCCGAATTTCTCTCCCCTTTATGGAGGATTAGGTCAAGAAGACTTGGAATCCTAAAGGTGATGTGGAGGTGATGCTGAGTGTGAACAACTATTTTATGGTGGTTTTCTCTTGTATTGTAGATCGTAACAAAGAATTTAAAGGGGCTCATTATTTCTATAACCAAGTGGGACTCTTTATTAAACCCTAGCATGTGGGTTTTAACCCATCAGAGGAGCGGTCGTCATGGGTTCCAGTATGGGTGCGACTTCCATGGATCCCATTGAAATTCTAGAGAACTGATATCTTGCATAAGATTTCCCTTCTACTTGAGAAGACGGTTGGACCGTCACAACAGACAATGGATAAAAAGGTAATCTTTATTACTCGTATTTGTGTTGAAATTGACTTAAATAATCCTATTCTAGATTCTATTGAAATACAATTTGGATCAACTACATGGGTTCAAAAACTTGACTATGAAGCTCTTCCATTTCGTTGTCAAATTTTCCATGAATATGACCACTTGCAAAGAAAATGCCCTAAGTTTATCCCACCTGTGGATTCAAATCCTGGGCCCTCTCGACCTGGAAAAATTTTGGATAAAGAAAAAGCCCCGATAAAGGAAGGGGAACGGGATAAGGAAGGTTTTGTTCTGGTAAAAGCCAAAAATAGAGGACGAAGGGCAAACAAATACCTTAAGGATAGCCAGCTAGATGCTCTACGCAACTATTTTGAAATAATAGATGATCTTGATCAGTGCATGGAGATACTTGAAACGTCTCTACCTGATGTAAATATAACAATGCCAAATCAGATGTCTCTTCTTGAGGTGGAACTTAAGGAATCAGATCTAGGGGGTTTAAATGAAGAACAAAGGGCTTTGGATCTCAGTATAGGGATGTAGCACCCTAAAATTGGCGCAGTAAAATTACAATAATTACATTCACCTTAGTAAATAATTTAAAATTCAAATTTAACCTCCCAAACCACCCGTTAACCGTCGGGTAATCCGTTTCCCCCTTTTCCATGCCAATTTTAGAGGTTGTTTTGACCGTTTGACGATATCGTCGCCGATCAGACGATATCGCCCTAGATTTGACGATTTCGTCTGGACTAGGACATCCAGATGATCTTGTCGCAAAACTAATTTTGCAAAGTTAGCTTCTGTTCCAACGGGTCTCCAATCCGGGCAGAAGCGTGTCTGCATCGTTAGAGACCCTCCCCCATTGGAGATCTCCCAAATTGGGATGATCTCCAACCTCCTAACTACTCCCCTAAGCCTATTTAATCCTAAACTATTCCCTTAGCACCCCCTGGCTGAAATTATCTGCAATTTAACTCCATCTACGCTGAATCATCCCAATTTTTTTATTTGCACTGGTCCCATACCAATTTTGTTGCAGGTACATCACTATTTTTTAGTCGAAGCCAGCACACATCGTCGTCGACAAACCTGTTCAGATCGGAGGCGAACCTGTCCAATTCGAGACGATTTCGTATCGATGCGAGACGATCTCGATCGCAGTCCATATTGAGGCAATCAGTGCCTGAAGTTTGCACTTTTCAAACTTTTCTCTACTGTTTTATTCTCGCAAATTAGATAGTTAATTCAGTGTTTATGTTATTTTGCATTTGGAGTTCACCCATTTAGCTTAGATTGCATATTAAGATCATGATTTTTCATTATAATATTGTAATTTGTTTGAATTTATGTTCATAACTATTATTCAAGATTCATACAGTCATTTGGTGTCGTTTCCTCTCGTTAGTACAGTAGTATTCGTTGTGTTTTGTATCTGTTTTTCTGCTTGTAGGTCTCTGACGAATTCGTTTGACGAATTTGTCAGATCTCAGATGATCCTATCAGATCTCAGATGATTCTATCAGATCTCAGATGATTCTATAGAATTCCAGATGATCCTGACTGCTTCAAACATCAGAATCATCACCAGACATCCAGATTAGGTATTCCGCATTTGTACTCATCAATTCTCTGTTTTATGTCTTTAAATCTGTTTTCTGTATTCAGTGAATTTGCATTTTCATATAGATTAATCTAGATTCATTTGGCCAAACCTAGGATATGAATGCTTAAGGTTAAAAATGAACACATTAAAACACATTCCAAACCTAGGCGTGGAAACTGCCCTTAAATGTTTCCTGGTGAACCCACCATCCGTCGAAAAATCATCAAAATACACCTCCCTTGAGAGGCGGGACCTTCGCAAAGTCCTCTCAGTCCGAGGTACCACGACATCATTTTCCCATCCTCCTTCCGGGCACGGATCCAATAGCCTGAAGGTAAGGATGCGAAAAATTTGGAGCGATACATTTTGGTGAACCCGACGTGAATGCATCATAACCTTTTGAAAACAAAACAAAAACAAAACAAAAAAATATATATATATATATATATATATATATATATATATATATATATATATATATATATATAAAATATATACAGAACAACTAAAACATAGATGCATTTTAGATCCTTTAACTTTGAAATCATGTTTAGATGGTAGCTCCTAAGAAAAGGTTAGCAATTACTATAAACGTAGAAAACCAATTGGCAGCTATAGAAGTCAATTCTGTCCTTAGTGTGCCTGAAACAAGTAGAAATCAATTCTTGTGGAACGAACTTGATAGAAGACTTAGTCTCATCTCATCTAGGTCCACACAACTTAAGCAAATCAAGAGGCTAGTCCTAGATAGAATCCCGGATCCTCATCAATTAGTTTTTTATCATGAACTTCAGAGAGCCTGCCATATATGGTTAGCTTATAGGAGAGCTCTAGTATCTTCAGAATTGTTCACCTTCGAGGAATACCTCGAGAACGCAGCCATTGTGCACCAGTTCCTAGGTTGTGTAGAAGACCAAGAGGTTGTTCTTACAGATAGGGAAAGATGGAGTAGAGTTCCGCGAGCTGTGTTATATCGAGAGTATTGCCATGAGCTTTACTTTTATCAACCAGCATCTGAAACAGACAATATCACTATAGCTCTTTTCATCAAATTTTTAAAAGAAAACTTTCAATTTGAAGAAGAACACTTCATGACTCCCGAACAACTCGAACCTATTAATGATATTCATAAATTGTTTATAGAAAACTAGATTATTACTTCAAGTATTATTTCTTGCATTTATTGTGTTTTGTTGTCTTTATTATATTATTTCAAAAAACTAAAAAATTAAAAACTTAGCAAAAATTTAAAAACTTCATTTCAAATATTGCAGTAGGTATATAATAAATATATACCTCTTAATTTGTTGCATATATATATACATATATAAATATATATATATTTTCTGAAATCAAAACTTAGCACCATGCCTAAACTTAGGAATGGTAAAGAAACTTTAGGAGAAGAAGAAGATTGGTTACAAAATACAACTAAAGACCCAAATGTCCTTCTTGGAGATACAAATCCGGAAGGAGAAACTCTAGGTCAATCGGACGAAGACTTAGGTGAAGATAAGGAACAAGAAGGAAGTGTTAAAGAGGATGGATCCTCATCCCCTAGAGTAACTCCAAATGGAACTATTGTTTTTGACAATGCAGAGCATTTCAAGAAATTTCTTAGTGATAACATTGAGGACCTTAATGTGGCAATACGTATTGATAAAGGGCAAATTAGTAACACTCAAGCAGCCATGGAATATATGTGTAATATACACACTAACCCCTTGTCTTTCATTGATCAAGAAAGTGACAAGGTTGGGCCATCCAATACGGATATGGTCACTATGGCTCAAAACATGTCAAAACAACAGGTTACCCAACCTCCTATGGAACCTGTTATTCAACCTAAAATCACTCCCACACAAAAGAAAATTCCCTTCACTACTTTATTCCGCCAAACTATTGAGCAATATGCTTCAAGTAAACAAAAACCTAAAACAAAGCCAAATACAAACTTTCAACAATCTGGAATACAACATAATACAGCTTCAAAATTCCTTCATAATACTGTTCCTACCAATGCTTTACACAATAGTAACATGGCATCTAATCTGCATGTTCCTCCATCATATGCCCATAAAACTCATGTCAATGCCCTACCGAACCAATATGGGGGGCAAACTAGTAATCTGGAAGCCATGGTGAAACAATTAGCTTCACGTATGGACCAGATAGATCCCTACCGTCCCTCGTATAATTATCGAGAGATCTGTAGTCAACCTTTGGATCCCATAGTTGTAGCTCAACCATACCCTAAGCATTTTCCCATGCCCATCCTACCCATATATAAAGGAACCGAAGATCCCATAGAGCATCTTCGCATGTTTAGGATAGCATGTCACGACATATCGCATGACGACTTGCTATTACTAAAAATGTTCCCAAAAAGTTTAGGTGGAATGGCATTAGAGTGGTACTATCAATTGCCCACTCATTCTTTGAGAAACTTCGAAGAAACAACGGAATCATTTGTCCATCAATTTAGTGCCTACATCGAGAGGCATGTAACTATTAAAGATTTATACAATTTAAAACAAGACAAGGATGAATGTTTTGCCGATTTCTTAGCTAGATGGAGGCAATTGACAGAAAACCGCACTTTGTGCTGCCTTATAGGGAAATGTTGGACATTTTCATCAACAATTTATAGGAACAGATATCTTATGAGCTATCAACTGCTACTTTAACTACCTTCGATCAAGCTATAGATTTAGCTCGAAGAGTAGAAGATGCCCTCATTAGGAGAGGCCAACTTAGGAAGAAGGATGATGAGAAAACATCTAGAAATCAATATAAAAACAAACAAGTTGTCGATGATGGAGTCACTGACAACAGGAATGTTGCTAATATCAATGCAACAAAGACAACAGAAAAATTCATATTGAAACCTCCTGATAAGCCTCCTCGAGAATTCACTAGATTAAATCAACCCTTATCAACTATTTTACCTCAATTACTCGAAAGAGGTTTGATCCAATTACCAGCTATCCGGGAACCCTGACCCAACTATACCCGGATACAGAGCCGACTTGCACTCGTGATTTCCATAGAGGACCCGGACATTCTACCAACGCTTGTAAAAGGTTGAAACATAAAATACAAGATTTGATTGACAATAATGAAATGGAAGTGCAAGCCTTCCAACCTAAACAAAACCCTCCCAATAATACTCAAAAGACCATTCCCCAAAATCAAAATCAAAATGCCAATCAAACTCTAGACATATTTCAACACCCTTTACCAAGACATGGTAAAGAGGTAGCCAATCAAATCGAACATCATAATGTTCCCCCTCCTACCCGATATGTAGGGACCATTAGCGGACAATTACCTATTCAGGATCCTCAAATATTTGACACGACCTTATCCCTGGTTACGACTAGGCCCTTACATAATTTTCAAACTTCTGATTCTAGTGATATAGAATCAGATAGTGAAAGTGAACTAGACATTACTTCAAACCAATCGAATAGTTCTGAAAACGAATCAGATCCTATTCAACCCGTCACAGATGCTATGGTTCCAGAAGAACCATTCCCTAGAAGAGTCACTACTTGACCTTCTTCTAATATATTCCTTTCTAATGAACAAGCCATTAATGCTCAACCGAGACCAGTTCAACGTCTTCACTATAACATTGTAGGTACCATTGGAGTCGTTACTCGACAACAAGCTCAAAACTCTCAACAAGAACCAAACCATAATGATGGATCAGCTCCATTCATTTTGAAAAACCCCAATAAAGGGAATCATGTTCCTACTGTTCAATCTAAACCCCCTTACAATATTAATGAGCAATTGTCCAATACTACGGCCATAATTTCCCTTTTGGATTTATTAAGATCCTCTCCCACCCATAGGGATGAGTTGATGCTTACATTGAGCCAAATGATGGTACCTCAAAACATTCAACCCCGAAGCTATGGCCAATACTATCATCACTCGAGAGATTGATTGTATTGACTTCCGGGATAAAGATATCCCACAACACAGTTTACATAAGGACAATCCCTTATACATTACTACTCTAATTGGAGATGTAGCCATCAAAAGAGTTTTGATTGATAATGGCTCATCTCTAAACATTTGCACTTTTGACTTCTACCAACGATTTGGCTTTAGAAGTGATGAAATGAAGAAAACTGATATGATTATCAAAGCTTTTAATGACGAAACACAAGAAACGTGTGGAGTTATTACCCTCCCATTGCAAGTTGGTCCTAGAACCCTAGAAACAACCATGTTTATTGTACATTGCCCAGCATCGTACAATATACTTTTGGGTCGCCCTTGGATCAACGCCATGCGAGCGGTCCCATCAACCTTACACCAATGTGTTAAATTCGAGTTTAAAAATCAGTTGGTCACTATTCATGGTGACCCTAGACCTTTTGATATGTGTGCTTTGGCATAACCCATTGGAGTGCAATTTTGCCCCCGCTTCTGTCATCCACACATCCTAGTTCTTATTTTTCATCTAAAACCATGAAACATACACCTATAACTTCACCTATTTCCTCTCCATTAATTTCATCCTCCTATATAGATCAACAACCCTCTAAACAAATCATTTTAGAACCTCAAAAAGATCTTAAGTCTACAACCAATCCTTCAAGTTCTATCCCTATAAATTCAAAACCTATAGACACACCTATCATACCTTCCACATCTAAAGATATAGGTAATAAGCCTTCTACATCTTATGCCCTTTCTGATGAAATTTTACCAGATTTATCTACAACCTTAATATCAAAAAAAACGAATGCTTTCATGCGAGATTCAAACCTTTTAAATAACTTGCCGCCATCTCCCCGTACTTTGGGCCTCCCACAACCTATGGGAAGTACTTACCAAGTCGGAAGTTGTGCCTTCATTTATAAAGGATATGACTGGGGAAGAATCCCTTGGAATATCAAAACTCATCATGAGGGATATGCTCGGTGTTATTTTACCAATGATTATATTAAAGCTAAACCCATGATGCTTAAAATGGGATATGAAGGGAAAGGCTTGGGACCTTTCCAAAATGGCATGAAAGAACCTTTCGAGGTAGAACCGTGGCCTGCCCGCTGTGGCGTGGGCTTATTTCCTAGTAAGGGTCAACCCTTTCCTTTTGAGGATGATGATCATCTCATATGTTATCAAGATTATATGGATAGGCATGTTGATTTGCCTCTTAAAAATCAATCGTTTTCATGCAACATGCTATCCATCGCATACCCTCGAAATGATTGTCGACCCCGATGAAGAGTTGGAAGGAGATATCTTCCATGATGTCTCTCGTTGAAGAAATGTTACACAATGGATTTTATTTTGATGGTTCTATACCAACTATAGCCCAACTTGAAGCCACTAATCCTCATAATGAATTATCTAAATTAACCTTACAAGAATTACAAGAATTGGGCGTTTCACCCGCCCCACCTAATTTTGAAAGAGATCTACACATGGAGGTAGAAAACGTCATTAAAATTAATATTGGAACCGAGGACAATCCTCACATAATCAATATTGGATCAGAATTAAGTCAAGAAAAACAAGAACAATACATTGCATTCCTTAAAGAGTATGAAGATGTCTTCGCTTGGACATATGAAGATATGCCGTGTCTAGACCCCTTCGTAGTCATGCATCATCTAGTGGTCCATATGTATGCTAAACCCGTTAAACAAAAACTTAGAAAAATGCATCCCAAAGTGGCTCTGCTAGTCAAAGGGGAGTTAGAAAACTCCTGAATGTTATCTTTATACAAGCTATTGATTATGCTGAATGGATCTCAAACGTAGTTCCAGTCACCAAGAAAGAAGCTACCAAAGTTAGGGTTTGCACAGATTTTAGAGATATTAACGCCGCATGCCCTAAAGATGACTTTCCTCTTCCAAACATGGATCAAATCATTGACTTTACTGCCGGGAGTGGGATGATGTCCTTAATGGATGGATTCTCCGGTTATAATCAGATCAGATAGCTCCCTGAAGACCAAGGCTAAAATAGCCTTTATTACCCCTTGGGGTACCTTTTGCTGGAAAGTGATGCCATTTGGCTTAAAGAACGCCGGTGCAACTTATCAACGAGCTATGACCTATATTTTTCATGATATGATGCATGATATCCTACATGATTATGTAGATGATATTATAGCTCGCTCTATTATTGAAAATAATCATTTAGATGATTTAAGGAAAGTCTTTAATCGATTACGAGAATATCTCATTCGATTAAATCCAAAAAAATGCATATTCGGAGTTAAATCCGGCAAACTCTTAGGGGTTTTAGTTTCTTTACGTGGTATTGAAATCGACCCTCTCAAGATTGCGGCCATCACTGATATGCCCGCACCTACTAATATATCTGAGTTACGAAGTTTACAAGGTAAACTTCAAGCCATCCGTCGCTTCATCGATAAGTCGGCGGACAAAACCGGTCCCTTTCTTAAACTCCTTAAGAAAGATGTCCCTTTTAATTGGGACACGAAATGTAGAGAAGCTTTTGAACTTCTCAAACAATACCTCCTTAATCCACCCGTGCTTTCACCACCTAAATCTGATCGCCCATTTCTCCTATATATTTCAGCTTCAGATTCTACTTTAGGAGCTATGTTAGCTCAACTTGATGATGAAAAGCGAGAACGTGCTAATTATTATATTAGCCGAACCTTCATCAGTTATGAAAACCCGCTACACAAAGATTGGAAAAGCTATGTCTAGCAGTCATGTTTGCTACGCAAAAATTATGACATTATATGCTTAGTCAAAAAACTTATGTCATTGCTAAATATGACCCCTTAAGGTATCTCATGAGTCGACCTTATTTATCGGGTCGCACAACCAAGTGGGTTCTTGCTCTAAGCGAGTTTGATCTCACATTCATAGGAAAGAAGTCTGTTAAGGGTCAAATCATAGCAGATCAATTAGCTACTGCACCCTTAGAGTCTACCCATCCCCTCATCATCGAGTTTCCAGATGAATGCCTTCAATTAGAGGCGGACCATACCGAACAATGGTCCTTATACTTTGATGGAGCCCGATGCATGAGTGGGGCTGGAGTGGGTATTATTTTAATATCTCTCGCAAAAACATCTTATTCCTCTCGTCCTTCAAATTGACATTTGCTTGCACCAACAACACTGCTGAGTATGAAGCTCTAATCCTTGGATTACGAGCTGCCCTAGCGCTAAAAATTAAACACCTTTTAGTTTTTGGTGATTCTCAACTGGTTATAAACCAAATTAATGAAGTTTATCAAACCAGAGATGATAAACTATGCCCATATAAGGCCTATGTTTTACAATTAATGTCTTTATTTGATCAAGTTACCTTAGAAGCTATTCCTCGAACTAGCAACCGTGCAGTTGATGCTATGGCCGCAGCTGCATCTCTCCTGCCCTTGGAGTTAGATGACGAATATGCCACTATCATTATTCGTCGACTCCAGGAACCCGCTTCAAATAAGTCATGCTTAGAGCCTTTGGATGTGTTTCTAATCAATGAAACTACTCCCGAACCTTGGTATACGGACATATTTGATTTTCTCCAAAATGGGACTTTCCCCCGCCAATTCTAATAGAAACCAGTGTTGGTTATTACGTCGACGAGCAAGTCGATTTGTAATAATTGGCAATACTTTATATAGGAGATCTTTTGAAGGTATCCTATTAAGATGTTTAAACTTAGAAGAGTCTAAATCAGCCTTGAGTGAAGCCCACGATGGATCTTGTGGAGGACACTTTAGTGGTAGTGTCATTGCTAAAAAGCTCCTTCGGATAGGATACTTTTGGCCTACCATGGAAAAAGATGCACATGAGTATGTGCGCCATTGCGACAAGTGTCAAAAACATGCTAACCTTGTCCATGCGCCTGCACAAGAGCCGCAAGCTATTTCTTCTCCTTGGCCCTTTTCTAAATGGGGCTTGGATATTATTGGCAAAATCAATCCCGTGTCATCCGATGGACACAAGTTCATCATAACCGCCACTCAGTATTTCACGAAGTGGGTCGAAGCTATGCCTTTAGCTTCCCGCACCGGCACACAAGTTTCTAAATTTATTTTTAATCAAATCATTTGCGGGTTCGGAATTCCCGCCAATCTCATCTCTCGACAATGGAACTTGTTTCAAAAATAAAGATGTTAAAAAATTATGTCAAAAATATAAGATTCAACATCGCTCGGTCCACTCCCTATTATCCTCAGGGTAATGGTCAAGCAGAAGCATCTAACAAAACCTTAATCAAAATTCTCAAAATATTGGTCAATAAAACTGGCCGTGATTGGCACATTCAATTATATCCAGCCTTGTGGGCCTATCGAACTAGTGTTCGAACCCCCACTGGAACTTCACCATTTGTTTTGGTATATGGTGCTGAAGCAGTTTTTCCATTTGAATTGGAAGTTCCTTCTTTGGCTCTGCTACTTCAAGATACCGAAGTAGGAGACGAATATCGTGTCGGTAGACTCGACCACTGGAACTCCTAGATGAAAAATGCATCAATGCTTTGGAGCATCTCCGTGCTTATCAAAACAAGCTTAAAAGATCATATGCTAAGAAAGTTCGTCATCGATCCTTTGAGATTGGCGACCTTGTTTTAAAAGAAAATCAAAAAAATACAAATGCAACTAAGGAACTTAAAGGTAAATTTGAGCCCAATTGGCTTGGACCATACATTATTATTGCTAAATTTGAATCAAGAGCATATAAATTATCTACCTTAGATGGTAAAGAACTTAAAGAACCCATGAATATTTTGCATCTTAAACGTTACTATGCATAAATTTGGTCGTTTCATCCTTGTATATAATTGTTTTCAAAAATTTTATCTTATATTTCTTTCAAATTTATAAAAATCCAAAAACATCAAAAATATTCATAATCATCCAAAATCTTCAAAAACTATCTATTGCATTTATTTAAAGCACTTGTTAAGTTCTTTTTGCTCAAAAACAAAAATAAAACCAAAAATCAAAATAATGATAAAAATATAATAACAGCTATATACTTGACTCTTTCGAAACCAAAATAAAATAAAGAAGAAAGAGAGAGTCAACATTCTCAAAAACTTCTCAAAAAATCATTTATATATATTTTCTTACAATCATTGCAGTTATATGTTTCAAATTATTTTGGGATAAATTAGCATTTACTTGGAATCCCTCACTTGCACACTCACAACAATAAATATCTTGGTTTTATCTAGCATGATTACTAATCTCTCTTATATCAAAGTCCACAAAATTCAATTAAATAAAGTTTGAGCATAGAGAATTGATCTTGTTATTTACTTAAACCAAGCACATCTTTTCACAATAAAATGATTATATTTGTAATTTCCATGTTTTGCTACATAGTAGAAGTGATTTCTTGAGCGAAAAGTTTCCCTTGCTATCCTATCATGCACATGGTCTAGAATCTTTGAGAATTGGCAAAAGGACAAGCTCACCCCTACCCAAAATAAAAATCCCTTGCTCTACAGCTAATCCGAGCAAGTATCCCTAGCAAAGAAAAAGAAAAGAAAAAGTTCAAGAAAGAAAAAAAGAGAAAAGAAAAATGTTATTTTATATCATTTCAGCAATGTTCCAAGCATTATCAAGCAAAAGAAATACAAAAAGAAAAATAAGCAAAAGAAAACAGAAAGCAAAAGCAAGAAAGCAATAAAATCCCTTCCCTACCCTTTGAAAAGAAAAGAAGGGTTGATGAGCTTGAATCCCTGGAATTCTCAATTATTCGAAAACGTGAGGTAAGCCCCATAACAGGTGGTTTGTGGCCAACCCGCTTGGCCTTGGGTAACTCCTAGCGTGGTGATATGTTTGTCACATTAGCGACCTTCTTTTGTACGGACCTATGTCTGCTTATGGATTAGCTAGCTCTTGATAATCCGACCTACATAGTAGTTTAGTATGGTTATATGCATCTACATCATGGTTAATGAACACTTATTTGGTTTCTTCAAATCACTTGTATCATATTATCTTGCTCAAAATTGGTAAATGAACAATGCAATTGCACACACATTTGTATTTGAGAGATTTTGTGTATCATTATGATAAATCAAGATCGGAAATGAATTCACATATGCACATGGGATTCCTTATAAATCTAACTTTTGTCTTCAAAATAATTTGAAATATTATTTTTGCAACTTGTTTGGAATAAATCAAGTACAGTTGTTTACCACAAAGACAACTATATAATAGAAAAATCAAAAATTTCTTTCAAACTACACAAAACATATACATATATATCTGGTTGACTTTCGCGACGATGGTATAGTTTCAAAACCAAAATTGGAATTTTATGCCTAGCGCAAGTCCTCATTTTCATATTTTCCGTTCATCAAAAATCAACCATGCAATAAAACTATCTTTTTTGGATTTTCGCGATGATGGTATAAGTCTATACCTACATATTCTATGCCTAGCGCAGACCATTGTAACAATTTTTATTCCCCATTTATTAAAAAACATGAAAACCATATGACTTAATTCATTATGTTACACAAATTATGCTTTTCAAAAGCAAACACATTTTCATTATTTCATGTCATTATGTCAACCTACAATTTTGCAATGATGGTATAATTCCTAAAGAATTATCCAAAAAATTTATCATACTTAGGAATTTATGCCTAGCAAAAATCATTTTAAAACATTATTTCATGCACAATATTTCTTATGAAATCTGCAAAACAAACCATCATCATCATCATTTGCCCCATTGCACCAAAGTCTTAAGACAGTCTCTTAAGCACTCTTGTTCTTCTAACCATATTTCTATCCTGGGATTAGCTTGACGGCCGAGTGAGCAACGACTCCATGAAATGGTCTATAATAGCGACAATGTCCTTTGAAATTATTGTTAGAAGTCTCTTTTTATTTTTACATCACATTACAACCAATCAATTTGTTACATCAGATTATTTCATTTCAAATATTACCAGCATGACATCAAAATTATAATATTTTAAAATAAAAAAACAACATAATTTCTTGAATCATCAATCCAATTATCAAAACAATCAATCAAACATAAAAGCATCATAAGCATCACATAATACAAGTCATATGATCAAAATTATATCATCTCATATATATATCAACAACATATATACATCATCAAAACTGGATTGGTATGCCACAATCTGTACCTCGGCATACTCAATCCTCTATAAAAATAATAATACAACAATGACAGTCTATACAATGTCAGTGCAGCCCTCTAGCCTCGAGAGCCCCTCGAACTCTCTGCCTCATCTCCTCCCCCGCCCTGAGGTGGACGAGGTGGCCCCATCACCGTCTGTGTAGTCCTCGTCCTCGACCGGGACGTGGTCCTCGACGACCCGATCCTGATCGGATCTGCGATGTTAGCTGGCAGGGGTAGTCTATCCGCCTCTGGCACCAGCTGGAAGTATAATGTCTGGTAAAAGGTCAGCTGGGCGATAGCCCGTGTCAGCTCTCCAGAGCTTGCCCCTCCGCCCCGTGCCCTGAGGCATGCAATCTCATCCCGCAGCTGTGACACCTCAGCCCGATGGCGTGCAGCCTCATCCTGTAGCGTCTGCACCTGGGCCTGGAGACGATCTCTCTCCGCTCGGAGAGTAGCCATCTCGCTACTCTCTCCTGTGTCGACACCCTTGCCCTTATCGGGCGATGGTGGCCTCTATGGAGATGGGGGTCTCGCCTCCCTCCTCTCCCTCTCTCTCTATCGTGGCCTCTCCTATGCCTGTGGCCTCCTCACCTCTCTCTCGCCATGACCCTGGGCTACCTCCATCACCGCTCGGCGTCGCCTCCCTATCCGACGCACAACCGCATGGATCGAACCCCGTGCCCTCGTCATCCGAGGAGGGCGGATGCCTATGTACCGGGCATCATAGCCATCGGCTACTCTTGTGTCGTCCCCATACACTGGCCGGATGGGGGCATCATCCGTGTCCCGGCTCCAAAACCGCCGCATGTCGGGAGCCCCGCTAACCGTAGTGTTATCCCGGACAGCCCGAGAAAACTCATAATCCCTCGTAGATGGGATCCCCGTCGTAGACCAAACTGCCACAAAACTCGGTCGTACCCGTGGAGCTCCACCTCTCCCCTCTCCATCCTCAACTAGCAAACTCGCCTAACGCGAGCCAACTCCTGTCCATCCTCGGCCCACCCTAGATGCTCCCTCCATGGCCTCCAGGTGATCTGGTCCGGGACAAGGTCATCTAGTAGCCTCTGGGACATAGGCAGATCTATCCGTCACTGTGCCCCTCTTCGGAGCCACCAATAGAAGACTCGGGGCCTCTCCCCGTCAACCCCTGTCAGAGGAAGCCCTACCGGCCTCCGCACCGCAATGTGCTCCCAGCACCAAACCTGTAGGAGCGATGTCATGACTAGACATCGACCGCCCTTGTACACGACCCCATACAGGATCCTGTACAATCGGCATAGAACAAAACTGCCCCAAGAGAATCTATAGCCGTGATCCCGCATATCGCAGATCACATCTGCGAGCATCCACGACACCCTGCACCCACTCTGGTGGCACAAAAAAAGTCCACCAACCACTCCAGCTAGAACCCATGTGAGTGTAGATGCCCCAGGCATCTGGCGCAGTGCCTCGATATTAACTCCGCCCTTCTCCAGGGCGAAGCTTGGGTCACCACACAGTCGTCCCATAGCACGGCCCTGATTGGCCGTAGGAGTAATCAGCCGTCCTTGTATGGGGATTCTCATAATCCTCCATACATCCTCCAAAGTGGGAGTCATCTCCCTTGTAGGTAGCCGAAAATAGGAAGAGCCCGGATACCACCTCTTTGCTAGGGCCGTTAGGAGCCCCATATCTGTAGATACTTGTGGCATCTCCGCCACATGCTGCAAGCCGCCTCGTGCTAGCCGATCCTACTCGCTCGTGTGAGAGCGGCCAAGTCATCTCTCAACCCTCCATACTTCCACTCCCTGCTCTTTAGTAATCCTCTCTTGCAAACATAAACAACAAAACAATAAACAATCATTAATAACAATTCAAGTAAATAATAATGCAAGTTAAAATTCAATTTTGTGCAATTGATGATATCGCCCACTATTGGACGATATCGTCCCAAATTTGAGCATAATCGTCTCCGATTTCGTAGTTCGAAATCGTCCCTAATTTGACGAAATCGTCCCCCTTTCGACGATTTCGCCCTCGGGCGAAATTGTCGAAATTGAGACGATTTCGTCTCGACGACGTCGACGGCCCAAAAACGGCCGCGATGCTCAAAAATCACCTAAAAATTACCTACAAAGCATGTCAAATTAAATTAAAGCATCCTAGTTAAGTCTAGACTCTTACCCGTAGACCGCGTCGGACCTCTGTCGATCCGTGCGTCGTCTCCACCATTTTTTGCTCCGTAGCTCTAAAAACCGAAAAATGAACAGTAAAAATGAATTAGGGTTTTTACCCTATTTTTCTTAATTTTATTTAAAAATAATTTTTTGCTTTTCTGCGTTTTTACCTCAAACGTTCGATTTGGGTAAAAACACGGAGGGGGCACCATAGTAAGTCGTCGTACGATTCGACCAAGAATCGTCGCCTAAAAATGGGAATAATTTTTGCTTTCTCGTAGATCGAGAAGAACTCATCTTTAACGCATTTTCTTCGAAAAATTCGCTAAAGAGGGGGCAAAATGTAGCACCCTAAAATTGGCGCAATAAAATTACAATAATTACATTCACCTTAGTAAATAATTTAAAATTCAAATTTAACCTCCCAAACCGCCCGTTAACCGCCGGGTAATCCGTTTCCCCTTTTCCGCGCCAATTTTAGAGGTTGTTTTGACCGTTTGACGATATCGTCGCCGATCAGACGATATCGCCCCTGCATTTGACGATTTCGTCCGGACTAGGACGTCCGGACGATCTTGTCGCAAAACCGATTTTGCAAAGTTAGCTTCTCGTTCCAACGGGTCTCCAATCCGGGTAGAAGCGTGTCTGCGCCGTTAGAGACCCTCCCCCGTTGGAGATCTCCCAAATTGGGATGATCTCCAACCTCCTAACTACTCCCCTAAGCCTATTTAATCCTAAACTATTCCCTTAGCACCCCCCTGGCTGAAATTATCTGCAATTTAACTCCATCTACGCTGAATCATCCCAATTTTTTTATTTGCACTGGTCCCATACCAATTTTGTTGCAGGTACATCACTGTTTTTCAGCCGGAGCTAGCACACATCGTCACCGACGAACCTGTTCAGATCGGAGGTGAACCTGTCCAATTCGAGATGATTTCGTACTGATGCGAGACGATCTCGACTGCAGTCCATATTGAGGCAATCAATGCTTGAAGTTTGCACTTTTCAAACTTTTCTCTACTATTTTATTCTGCAAATTAGATAGTTAATTCAGTGTTTATGTTATTTTGCATTTGGAGTTCACCCATTTAGCTTAGATTGCATATTAAGATCATGATTTGTCATTATAATATTGTAATTTGTTTGAATTTATGTTCATAACTGTTATTCAAGTATTCATACAGTCATTTGGTGTCGTTTCCCTCTGTTAGTACAATAGTATTCGTTGTGTTTTGTATCTATTTTTTTGCTCGTAGGTCTCTGACGAATTCGTCTGACGAATTCGTCAGATCTTAGACGATCCTGTCAGATCTCAGATGATTCTATAGAATTCCAAACGATCCTGACCGCTTCAAACATCGGAATCATCACCAGACATCCGGATCAGGTATTCCGCATTTGTACTCTGTCAATTCTCTGTTTTATGTCTTTAAATCTATTTTTTGTATTCAGTGAATTTGCATTTTCATATAGATTAATCTAGATTCATTTGGCCAAACCTAGGATATGAATGCTTAAGGTTAAAAACGAACACATTAAAACACATTCCAAACCTAGGCGTGGAAACTGCCCTTAAATGTTTCCTGGTGAACCCACCATCCATCGAAAAATCATCAAAATACACCTCCCTTGAGAGGCGGGATCTTCGCAAAGTCCTCTCAGTCCGAGGTACTACGACATCCTTTTCCCATCCTCCTTCTGGGCATAGATCCAATAGCCTGAAGGTAAGGATGCAAAAAATTTGGAGTGATACAGGGGACATGGTTGGGTCTAGCCCTATAAGGGAAAATATTTTGAAAAGTGGTACATATTTAGTTATGCCCTATCCTACTTAGGCACTGATGCAGTCATCCTTGGACTGCAAAAATCCTAGGGTGTTGGGATTGCAACAGAAAATAATTTAAATTTTTTTTCGGATAAGAATATGAAGGTGTATCGGAAGAAGGATCAGGATAAAATTAAGTTAATGGAGGAGACTTTGGTGGAGTCAGGCTTGGTGATAACATTGGACTCCTATTTTTATAACCCCCAAAAATTATTATCCTCTCATGGAATGTAAGGGGGTTGAACAACATCCCTAGACAAAAAGTTGTTCATGATTTGGTTCGTGTGCATTCTTCGAATGTGGTGTTTATTTAGGAGACTAAATTGGCTATTGATAGTATGTTCAATATTACTCCCAATTTGTGGAGAATGGGGCAATGCTAGTGTATTGGTGCATGTGGATATGCTGGTGGTGTTGCTTGTTTATGGGATCCGATTAAGATATTTCCTCTTACTTGGATTTCTAGCAGATGGTCTATTTCGATGGTCGAGCATGATAATGAATCTAGTGAAACCATCCTACTTAAAAATGTGTATGCTCCTGTTGATTACAATGGTAAAGTGAATTTGTGGGAGCACATTTTCTTTGTGAGAAGTTTGGTTCCCCTCTACCCATGGATTTTGGCTAGAGAATTCAACTCTATCACTTTTATAGAGGAGAAACATGGTGGGGTGGACCGTCTCGAGCCTTTTTCTTCTGTCTTCAGTGCTCATATCTAGGCCCTAAACTTGGGTGATATCAAGCCAGATAATGGGATATTTACTTGGTACAATAGAAGGTGTGGGGAAGCTTCCATATCAGAGATACTGGATAGGTTTTTGATATCCAGTTATTGGATGGGTAATAATAGAAGTGCTAGTTCTATGATTCTAGAGGGTAGGGGATCTGATCATTGGCCTATAAAACTCTTTGCTTTGGAGTTAGGGCTAAAAAATAATCCCTCCTTTAAGTTTCAACTTATGTGGCTTCGTGATCCTAAGCTTCATGATTTCATGCGAGGCTGGTGGACCACTGGCAAACCTCCTCATGGCACCGTTATGTATTCCTTTATGAAGCGACTACAATTTGTAAAACATAAATTGAAGAGATGGAATAGACTGAATTTTGGGAAACTTTCCTTGGCTAAGCTGGAAGCTCTTAGGAGGATAAAATAACCTTCAAGGAAGATTAGAGATCAGGGATTCATGAAGGAGCTTCTTGTTGAGGAATCTGTGGCTGCGAATGACCTTGCTGAATGAGAACTGAGGGAAGAATTTTTTTGGAAACAAAAAGCTCGAGTAGATTGGCTTTAGGAAGGGGATAGGAACACAACCTTATTTTATAACTCAGTTAAGGCTCACCATAATGGTAACCTGATTACCTCTCTTGTGAATTATTAGGGTGCCCTGATCTCTTCTTTCAGGGATATTTCAAAAGAGACTAAGAGGTATTTTTCCTCTCTTCAAGGAGGACTCCCTATAAGATGATGAGAATGAAAAGCTTATTCTAAACTGTATTCCAACAATTGTTTCTAGAGATATGAATGAGCACTTGATGGGTCCAATTTACCTTGAGGAGTTGGAAAATGTTGTATTCAAGATGAAAAAGGAAAAGCCCTAGGACCATATGGATTCTCGATTGAGTTTTATCAGGATTTTTGGTATTTAATCAAATTTGATCTTTTGGAGGTGGTCCATGAATCCATAAATAACAAACAAATGCTAAGGGCCCTAAATGCTACCTTTGTGGTGCTTATACCCAAAAAAGAGGGAGTAAATTCCTTGGATATGTCCAGACCTATTGCTCTCTGTAATGTTGTGTATAAGATCATCATTATTGCTGAGAGGCTAAAGATATGGTTGAGCAAAATCATCTCTAAGGAGTAAGGAGGGTTTGTTTTTGGCCAAAAAATCTTGGATGGGGTTTTTATTGCTACAGAAGCTATTCAATCGATGTAAACTTCTAAGGAGAAAACTATGTTCATTAAGTTGGACATGGTCAAAGCCTATGATCGGGTCAGATGGTCCTTTCTTCAGAAAGTTCTTGCTGCTTTTGTATTTGAGGAGGAATGGATTAGATGGGTGATGAGTTGTGTTTCTTCTTCCTCATTCTCCATTCTTGTTAATAATGATCCATCAGAGCTATTTGAGGCCTCAAGGGGATTGAGGCAAGGAGATCCTTTATCTCCTTATTTGTTTATCATTATGGCAAAAGGGTTGGGAATATTGCTCAAGTCTCAAGTCATGCAGGGTCTCATTCAGGGGTGGAAGTGGGATAGTAGTTTGCCACCTCTTTCCCACCTTTAATTTTTTGATGATACTACTTTATTGGGAGTTGCCACTATCAAGGAAGCTGGAAATATTAGATAGTCTCTTGAAATTTATCTTGGTGCTTCTAGATAGTTGATTAATGAGGACAAGTCTTCTATTTTCTTCTTCAATACCCCTCCTCTTATTCAAGCTAGGATTGCTCGCATTCTAAGATTCCAGGTTGGGACTCCCCCTTCATTTATCTTGGTATTCCAATTTCATCTCATCCTCTACCTAGATCTTCTTGGTAGTCTATGTTTGATAAGTTTATAAGGAAGGTGAATCATTGGACTTTCATATGGCTATCCACTACAGGTAGAGTGTTGCTTTTAAAATTTGTTGTTCAAGCTTTACCCATTTATAGATGTTTTGTACAAATAGCTCCCTCTCACTTCATCAAGGACATGGATGCTTTGTCAAGATAGTTTTTATGGTCTGGAAAACTTGATCAATCTAAATAGAGTTTGGTTAGGTGGGATTCTATATGTAGGCTAGTGCAAGAGGGAGGCCTTGGGTTGCGATAGACAACTCTTTTTGGGTAGGCTTTGGCTGTAAAACTTTATTGAAGATGGTGTACCTCTCAAGATCAGATTTGGACTAAAATATATCTTGTAAATAATTGAGACGTATTTATGAGGTTGAGATCCCTAGAGTCAGCTTGGTTGGGAAAGGTTCAGTTATCTAGGACACTCTAAAAAGAGGAGCTAATTTAATCAAACAGGGTTTGTTCTGGATTTGCAATCAGGGATCAAATGCTCTTTTTTGGGAGGATTATTGGGATGGACACCCTCCTATATTGAATCAATATCCTAGGTTACATTCCCTAAGATTTTTTTATTGGAAACAGGCTGGTCTCGTGTGGAGGACTTTAAAAAAATCTAGTATTTTGGAAATATGGAGATGTACAGGTGGAAAGATCCACAAGAATGGCCCCAGGGGGACTGGCCAAGGACAGAGAGGTGCTTTCTCTTATTATTATGAGGAGGCCTTGTTATTCATTGAGGGGTAAAGATATTCTGGCTTGGAACCCTGATCCTAAGGTAACCTACTCAGTAGCCTATGGTTATCAGGTTCTTGATAAGCAAAAGTATGGGAGTCTTCCTATCACTTGGTGGAAAAAGGTGTGGAACAAATTTTCCTGGCCAAAATGTAACTTCTTTCTCTAGTTGGTAGCTCGTAATAAATTCCTCACTTGGGATAATGTGAGAAAGAGGGGATTTTAGGGTCCCTCTTTTTGTGTCCTTTACAATAATAATGAGGATGACTCTTCTCATTTATTTTTCCAATGCTCCTTTGCCAGAGACATTTGGCACCGTTGGTGGAGTGCTTGGAACCATCCATGTTTTCATGTGCTATCCCTGGTGGAGTTTTGAAGTAGTCTGGGTAGGCCTTCGACTACGGCCCCCTTCCTTTGGGTGGCTTGGAATTTGGGCCCTTCTTGCATCATCTGGAAAATTTGGCTCATACAGAACCGATGCATATTTTAGGGTAGTTATTTGGATGTTTAAAATATCTAGCAAAGGATCATGTATATGGTTCAGGAAACCATCCATAGCAAATGTGATGTGGACCCTCTTTTGGATTCTAGGGAGGAGAAGGTAAAATAAGCCCTTTGTCTCTTTGGGGATGGTGTGAACTCCTCTAACCCTAGTAGGGTTCCTCAACTTAGCAAGGAGGTTAGGAGAGATGGTAGGTGGAGGCCACCCCTTAGAGGAGTTTTAAAAATTAATACTGATGGATCGTCCAGGGGTAATCCTGGACATGCTGGCATTGGCGGTATTGGGAGAGATTATACTGGTGGTGTCAGTTTTTTTCTTTTCCATTTATAAATGTGTTCACTCCAACAATTTTATGGAAGCTCTTGCAATTATTGAGGCCTTGCAAAGGGGGTTTTATCTTGGATGGCATAGGATTATCTATGAGTCTGACTCTCAAATTGTGGTTAATATTTTAAATAGTAAAAGGATGGAGGAAGTTAATTGGTAGTTGGCTTTTGTAGCCATTCAGATTCTCAGAATGAGTGAAGAGTTCAAATTTATATCCTTTGTGCATATTCCAAGGGAATGGAATGTAGTTGCTGATTACCTGGCCAAAAGGGCTTCTGAGCTGCTGGATCCTTGGAGTATCGATAATTGGGAGAGTCTCCCGTCTGGGGAATCTCAATGCCTGTGGGAGTTGATCCACAAGGATGTACAAATTTAATGTGGTTTGTTCTTGTTGTATTTTTCGGGTGTCATTCTAGTCTAGTGGTTTTAGCCTGTTTGGATGTTTATTTGAGTCCTATTTGGAAGCTCAGTTGTACTCTATAATCCAAACTTTTTATCAATAAATTTTTATCCCTTTATTTAAAAAATAGAATATTTAAAACATTAATATTTATAACATGGAATCCAATTTAATTCAAACCATAAAAATAATTTATCATTCCTTATTCAAATAAAATACCTATACTAATATTTTTCATTAGTATGGTATTTAAGTGGACTAAGGATTAATGGAACCTCTAAATCCATTAGTCCTTTTCGAAGGGTATTCTATACTGAATTATTTACACACAACACACATGTAAACAAAAGTGAGCAACCAAATGCATGCATCTATATGAGGGTAGTCGTTCATGTTACCCTAAGCTACCATATTCATCATTTTTCTTTTCAAGAACCCTATTCTTTGTGGTCAATTCTACCTCTCCCAACCATGAGTGCACCTATCCCGCACATCGATGATACATCAACAGTACCATATTCCTCAAGGATAAATTAATATAAATATTGCATAACCATCCAAATGCATCAAAACTAGGCATCAAGTAGTCATTCATCAATACATAGTCTATTATGCAAAAGTCCTACCAATGCAGGGTTATGATAGCCAAAGCTATAGCTAAAGTGATATGGTTAGAATTACAAAAAATTAGTGCCAAATTAGATTAAAAACCCTTAATGTAATATCACAATGCATATTTTTCATTGGGTCATATATTTATTGGAATTAAATACAAAATCCTCATGAATCTAGTGTTCTGATACTAAATATTTTTCCAAGGCTATATTTGCATAGCTTTAGTTTGGAAAACATAAAATAATCATTACCAATGTTACTAAATTCCCATATAAAAGGTTCCATAATTGATGCATAATTAGTAATTTTTTTAGTAATTGGATGAGATGAATTGAGATCAATGTTAAAAGATCATTTAGATGATCCATTGCAACTTTGGTCCCATATCCTCCAAGAGCGGAATCTTAGATTCAAATTTCCTTAGCAATTCTTATCTAGAAGTTAATTTTGAGGCCTAAGTGGTGTAGGTTCCTTAAGGCGGTTAACCTTATTGCATTGGATTAGTATATGTTATACATCCTTGAGGTGGAGCTACATATGCTTGATATGGAGACATTTGAGGAATAATTTATTGGAAAAATCCTTGAGGATAT
The DNA here is from genome assembly GCA_028583015.1 of Wollemia nobilis. NCBI lineage: Eukaryota > Viridiplantae > Streptophyta > Pinopsida > Araucariales > Araucariaceae > Wollemia > Wollemia nobilis. Next base: position 14,560,631 of record JAQPPZ010001195.1, read on the forward strand.
TGTTGTGTAACATAATACTACAATAAATAAGAATTTATGTTTTGTAAGAATGTTTGATTAATATAGGTTAGGTTTGATTAGGAGGTATTTAAATTTTTTAAATTGGAGGAGTATTTTGCAAGCCTTGTTGAGGGACTGGGTGATTTGGAGGAGGTGAGTATTCTTGTAGATTTTTATGGTGGCTAACTAGATATATGTAGCATTTGGTTTTGAGGGTTTTCATGAAATCCTTTTATCCCCATTTGACTAGCTAACATTTGAAAGTTTAGAGCTATATATTGACTCAATAATATGGTATAAATTTATCTTAAATTATTATGAATGTTGGTAATTGATGAAATATATTGACCTAGAGATGGGTTGTAACCTTGAAAGTATAAATTTATTGAGTGGATTTGGTGAAATTTGAGTATGGGCGGTACTATTCAAAGGTTTTTTCTTGATGTTGGAAACCTATGGTTGACTTGTTTTGATTTTGGTGTTGGAAGATGTTATGATTTTTTTGTTAGATGCATTAGTCACATTGGTTCAAGGCCTCATATAATTTGGAAATTAGGATGAGGTTTGTGATACTTGAGGTATTTTATATAAAGGATTGATGTATCATAGTTGATCAAATAATGATATAGGCCTAATTTGGATGTTTTGGAATGGCAAGGCATAATCATAAGTTATGGGAATCTATGAAAATTTAATCCTTAAGATGTGGGATTTTGAGATTGATTTGTTTGATAAACCATTAAAATTTTCCCTCTCAATGGAGTAGGATTCAATTTTGAATCAGCTTCAACCTCATAGTATTTGTGCACCCACATGGTTACTTATTCCTTTTTCATTTTTTGTTCCTTTGTTAATATGATATCAAATCAATTGGATGAAATATTTTGCATGATTACTACTTTGAGTTCATATTCATAAGCTTAAAAGTATATACACAAGCAAAGTTTTGGAGTAATTTTTTTTTTAAGAATTTTTACAATGGAGTTAACCACTCAATTGGGTGGATCAAAATGCTCCAAAAATGATATTTGAAGAAAAATTTGACAAGTGGGCATATACCCAAATTGCTTTGGGGTCCCTTGGCAAGTTACTGATTAGATTGAACTTGGAAATGTTTCAATTGAGGCACAAAAAATTCATTTTTTGAGTGAATATTTCTTGAGTGAATCACTTCTTTATTTGAACTTGAAACAATACTTAATTTTCTAAGTAATTAGCCTCAAAAAGTGTGAATTTCTCCAACTTAGGAGTGAATAGATCCTCATGTGAAGACTTTACAAAAATTATTTATTCTTTGGCAAATCACTTTTTGCCTATGGAAAATACAAATTTAATGCCAAAATTAAAGAATCTACCAATTTTTAAGTGCCTTTGTTTCTACCTTGCACAAATTCCAAACATTTGAAGTTTGTAATGGAGTCACCATTCACAAAGTATCTACAAAAAAAACAATATAAAAAATAGAGGGTATGCAAAATTTGTGTTCAAAATGGAACTAAGCTCAATTTCGTCTTAGAAATTAGTTCCTTGGCCCCATTGAGCATGCCAAAATAATGTTGAAATATTTGAATATCTAACTTCTTATGTGCTTACAAATTTATTTCAACAGATTGACATAAAGGGGAGTATGCCCCTTGTGACATTTATATTTAGGCCCCCACCCCACGATCCTCACTAAATTTTATTAATCTAATATAAATACTTAAAGTAAAGGAATGAAATTAAAATGCATGAAAGTAAATTTGAATGTTTAGGGCGAGAGAAATTTAAAAATATAGCCAAGATCATAACAAGAATAGTGTGAGATTAGTAAAAATGTGAGAAATTTGAATAAAAATAATATATCCCACACATTCAAAAATAAATTAACAAGGAACGATAAGGGGATGAAAGTAAAAATCTATAGTCATCATGCATTCCACAATCTAGGAGGGTAGTGCCATTGATGGAAACTTGAAGTCTCATCAATTTCTTATTATTCCAAAAGAATCAAGAGTAATTAGAGTGCAGGAGTAATAAATTATAGGTATTATTCTCTCAAGGTCAAAAGATATTTACAATGCATCCAATGACTTTGATTTATATAAATAATTAACCATCAAGTTACCTTCAAATATTATATACCTCTAAATGCATATCTAAATGGATTAGAATCCTTTTGACATGATTAATTGCATGATTAATTGCACTACTACATGAAAATATATTCATTTTAAGAAATTCTCATTAGGATATTTTCATTCTTTATCTGAATTATCAATGAGTAATTTACTCTTAGATGCTTTGCTCTATTCTACCAATGTTGTGATCCAAAGGTACTAATTTCATCACTTTGAAAAATTTTGATCTTTGATCAAAATTGTATAAAACTAGATTTTAGAGGCTCCAATTGATTGGTTCATAGGTTTTGCAAGTCTTAAAAATATGAGGGAGCCCAAGGTAGTAACTAAATTACTATAATTGTAGATAAATGTTGTGAGACCAATAATATTGGTGGAAATTGTGCTTGAGATGAGACAATGGGTTGGGAAAATTGGGTGAAAATGGCCATGAATGGGGAGGTCATAGTTGACACTTTCTTTGCCACCTATGTTAGTGTAGAGGCTAGTGGTGACAACAACTAGGATGGGGATGAAATCTTAACTTATGAATCCAATGGATGAGTGGTGATTACCTTGATGGTCAGAGATGGAAATGAAATAATAGGTTTGAAGACAATAATTTAACTTATTGTGGGTGGTGAAGTGCCTTCCAAAGAATTTATGGCTACACTTGTTAAAGGATAAGTGAATGTATGAGAAGAATTAGGGAGTTTACATGTCATGAATAAAAGAATAAGGAGAGAGAGGACACATAAGAACAAACAATGAATATGGAATTAGAGTTGCAGGGGGGATTCTCATCAAGTTAATATATTGGTTGGTTCAATAGTATCATCCTCTAGAATTTCTATTTTAACCCATTCCTTCTCTCTTTGTGGATATTGTATCCTTTTTAATATATGATCATCATCAAGTGCTTTGAAATGTGCATCGCTCATACACTCAACTATGACATACATTACCACTATTCTAAAGTTATTTCTAACTTTAGGTGTGGCCTTTTAGAATGGACTTTTCATTCTTCAAGTGGTAGCAATTCATGTCTTAGGTTGATGCATGGTTACCTAAGTTTTTTTGTCCATGTTATCATATATTGAATCATCCTTTTCTATTTGTTTCCTAACTATATCTTGCACAAACATTATTGATCATGCTCATTATTGAAACTAAATTTAAAATGGAAACTTTTAGGATGGTAGAGAGATATTATTCAACATCTAGGCTAGCAACATGGGATCCTTCAATAGTCCTAGCATTTTATATGAATTTTTGTATTTGAAAACTAGATCATCAAAAAAAATATCATCAAGTGGTCCTTGGTACACTAACCTCTTAAATATGCCAAAATTATACTTCATATTATGCTAGGATCTTTCTCTTTGAACTCATGTGGTGTAAACTCAGCTACAAGAGACCAACAAAATGGACTCCAATCACATAACACAAATGCAATATAATGGAATAAACCTACAAATAAATATTCTTCTCATTTTTGAATTCACACCCCTTATCCAAAAGATTACAATCCATCATATAGCAACCAAAAACCAAAGAAACCCTAAAAACATTTTTTTCTAAAAACTGCTAAAAATAAAAATGAGTCGGATTGCACCCAAATTCGGTGCACACATCCCTATTACAATCATGAAAATTAATTAAAAATATTATGTCTCAACTTAAGGTATAACAAAAGATAATAAAACTCTAACATGCAAAAAAACCCAAAAAACACGGGAAACCTATTCTAAAAGCTAATTTTGGGACACTATATGTCGGAGTTAGGTCCCGAAAAATTTTTTTTGGAGGTTCAGGTGCCTCAAAGATGATACTGATGTAGAACATGCATGCAAAACCACCTATTAAATTTCAAGGCAAACGGGCGTATGATTCACAAGTTATGGCTCCGACAAGGTGCATCATTCTCCTCTGGTGAAAAAGAAATTAGCTCCTACGAGTTTAGCTGAATTGAAATCCTATAGGATTTGGTTATCAATTTTCTTTAGATATGACTCTGAAACCCAAGTGTTATTGGACTGTGGTAATCCTTCCCATTGAACCAAGAATCTGTTGTAGCTCCCATGTCTGGTGGTGATCACCTTCTTATCGAGCACCTGTGCAACTCTATATTTTTTCTTCTTAGGTATTTGTCATTCCCAATTTACTATCTCCTGTAATGTGCCATCCTCGACAGTAACAGGATACTGAAATAAATCATAAACATTAAAAATGGGTGAAATATCAAATGCATCGGGCAGCTCCACTTTATAGGTATTATCATTGTTCTTCTTCAAAATCCTACATGGTCCAATTTTCTTAAGTTTTAGTTTTTTATACATCCCCTTAGGAAATATTTCTTTCCTAAGATAAACCATGACCATATCACCCTCTTAAAACACTTTCACCCTTCTATGTGCATCAATAGAATCTTTGTAGTGAGCATTACTATGCAATTTTTCCCTCACTGACTCTTGCACTTTCTGGATATGCTCAGTAAATGCTTTTGCATCATCACTAACTTGTTCCCCAATTGGTAACTCAACCAAATCTAATACACCTCTAGTATTTTGACCATAAATAATTTGAAAAGGAGATTTACTTGTCGACTTGTTCACTGAAATTTTGTATGTAAATTCGGCTTGTGACAAGGCTAAATCCCATTGTTTTGGTTTTTCTACAACTATGCATCGTAAGAGGTTTCCCAAGATTCTGTTCACTACCTCTATTAGCCCATCGGTCTATGGGTGGTAAGCACTACTGAACTACAACCTAGTGTTCAGCTTTTTCCACAACGTCCTCCAAAAGTGACTCAAGAACTTAGTATCCCAATCAGAAGTAATAGTCTTTGGAACACCATGCAACTATACAATCTCATCAAAGAATAATACTGTAGTCCTAGTTGCATCATTAGTTTTATAGAAAGAAATGAAATGCACCATTTTTGAAAATCTGTCTACCACAACAAAAATTGAATCCTTACCCCTCTATATCTTGGGTAACCCCAACATGGAATCCATACTCAGATCAGTCCATGGTCCTGTAGGAACTGGCAGTGGCATATACAACCCTATATTTTGCACATGGCCCTTAGACATTTGACATACTCTACATCTAGATACAAACCTGATTATGTCTCTCTTCATTTTTGACCAATAGTACTTCTCCTCTACAAGAGTGGTAGTTTTGGCTACTCCAAAATGACTAGCCAAACCCCCACTATGTAATTCCATCAATATTATCTCTCATAGAGCCATTGGGAATGCATAATCAATTACCCTTAAACAAGCAACCATTCTATAAAAAATACTCTTCAAAAATAGTATGGGACTCACCCTCTATCGCACTTTTACACTGTTGCATAATATTCCCAAAATATGCATCAGATTCATACAGATCTTCAATCTCCTCAAATCCTACCACTTCATTCTCCATAGTGGTCAACAAAACGACTCTCCTACTCAATGCATCAACAACCTTATTTTGTTTGCCCGACTTGTGCTTCAGGATAAATGTATACTGTTGCAAAAATGAAACCCATTTGGCATACCTACTATTTAATTTTTTCTGAGAGTTGACATACCTCAATGCTTCATGATCAGTAAACAACACAAACTCCTTTGAGAGTAAGTAGTGCCTCCAATGTTGCAATGCTTGCACAATTGCATAAAATTCCACATCATATGTAGAATAATTATTTCTTACATCATTCAATTTCTCATTGAAAAATGTTATAGGTCGACCCTCTTGAATTAAGACACCACAATTCCAACAAATGAGGCATCACAATCAACCTCAAACACCTTACTGAAATCTGGTAACACTAGAACAGGGTCTTCCGACACCTTCTTCTTCAAGAGTTCAAAACTCTTTGTTGCTGCCATAGTCCATACAAACTCTTTCCCCTTTGTGCACTCAGTTATAGGGGCAGTTATACTACTAAAGTTCCTGATGAAATTTATGTAAAAGGTAGCTTGGCCATGAAAGCTCCTTACTTCTGTTATAGTTCATGGAAGAGGTCATTCCAGAATCTCCATCACTTTCTCGTCATCCATCCTCATGCTATCTCTTGAGATTACAAATCCTAAAAAAACTAAACTATCCTAAAGAAATCTACATTTCTTCAGGTATACATACAATTTCTCCTTCTTGAGCACATCTAACACTAATTTCAGGTGTAAAAAATACTCCTTTTCACTTTTACTATAAATCAAAATATCATCAAAATACACAACCAAAAACTTACCATTATATTCCCATAGTACTCTTTTCATCAACCGCATAAATGTACTGGGTGCATTAGACAACCCAAATGGCATCACCATCCACTCGTACAACCCATATTTTGTCTTCAAAGTTGTCTTCCATTCATCCTCTTCTCTAATTCTTATTTGGTAGTAGCCACTCTGTAGATCAATTTTACTAAAGTATTTAGCTCCAACCAATCTATCCATCATGTCATCCACTCTTGGCATAGGATACCGATATTTTATTGTGATCTTTTTTATGACTCTACTATCCACACACATCCACCAGTCACCATATTTATTTGGGGTCAAAAATGCTGGAGTCGCACATGGACTCATACTCTCCCTAACTAACCCATTATTTATCAACTCTGTCACTTGCCTACTCAACTCTGCATTTTGTGTTGGGTTCAACCGATAAGTTGTCTGATTTGGGAGCACTGATCCTAGAATCAAATCCATGTGATGCTGGATATCCCTCTTTGGTGGTAGCCCATCCAGTAACTCTCTGGTATGACATATTTATATTCACTTAGCAAATTAGTTCCTGTTGTAGGCATAACCACTTCCTCTATTTCTATATTCCTAACTGTTAAGGCATAACAGAATCTAGCATCCTTGATCTCTGCAAGAAACTCCTTCATAGTCAACAAGCTCTCACTCGACCCATCCTCCTTTAGAGGTACAAGAACTACATTTAAACCATCCTTTCAGAATGTGTAAGTATTCTTTCTCCCATTATGGTTAGTATCCCTATCGTGTTTCCAAGGTCTTCCCAACATAATGTGACATGCATCCATCGAGATCACATCACACCACACTTCATCCTTATAAGTGCTCCCAATTGAAAATTTAATTAAACACCTCTGATCTATTGTTACCTCATTCCCCTTATTAACCCATGAGATGCGATATGGATAAGGATACTTTTCGTATTCCAAGTTCATTTTATCAACCATGATATTTGACATCATATTCTCATAGTTACCACCATAAATGACAATGTTACATACCTTCCCTCCTGATGTACACCTTGTTCAAAAGATGTTTGTTCGTAGCCTAGAATCATCACCATCTATGGTATACCCCTTCACTTTGCTTTGCACCTTCTATTTCTTAGGAACAATCAATGTCCTCCTTATCATAAGTGCTTCCCCCATGTCAAAAATAACTTCATCCTCGTCCTGTTCTTCCATCTCAACCAGATTGACCCTTCCTTGTCCTCCTTGACCCCTTTCTTGGACATCACGTTGGGGACACTCAAATGCTCTGTGCCCCTCCTCACCACATCCATAATAGGTATACGACCTTCTTGGATCATTCCCATTTCATCCACCACTATAACCTCTACCTCATTGGTATCCTCTTCCTCTCATATTTTGCCCATCTTCTTCTTGTTTAGTAGGTATTGAGGATTATCCCTTGAGAAAATTAGATCCACTTCGACCCCGACCTGAAGAGGGTGTGAATACCTTTTTGCCTCTTCTATTAACCCTTTTTAATTTCTCATTTTTCTTGAGGTCCATTTGATATGCATCCTCCACTGTAAGAGTGTGATGCATGCTCATCTCATCTTGGACAACAAAACTTAGGCCATTTACATACTTGGTAGCCCTTTGGTCCTTCGTCTCATTGTGCTCCACTTGAATGGATAGCTTGTAGAATTCATTAGTATAGTCCTAAATGCTTTGATCCTTCTGTCGGAGATTCTTAAATCTACAAAATAGGGTTTGGGAGTAGTCTACAGGTATAAATTTTTCTTGTAACTTCTTCATATTTATCCAATCCCTGATATTTTCCTTTACATTCCTCTATCGTGTAGTCTATAAATGATCCCACAAAATCAATGCATGTCCCTTAAACTTTTTACATGCGAGCTTAACCTTCTTTTATTTATCAAGGTTACTCAATTCAAAATATTTTTCTAGGCTATTAATCCAATTGATCAACTCCTCTAGTTTCAACCCACCAGCATACTTGGGAACCTTGATCTTGATCCCATATTGATTCCCCTTAAGTCCATATAAAGCTCGTATCAGCTGATTTTCAAAACCGTGCCCTTCTTCCTTTGGACCCTTTGGTTCTACTTCTGTGTGGACCTCAGATCTACGTTCCTCAGGTACATTTTCATCATCAGATCCTTGATCTGCATGCACCCTAAGATGTCTCTCTCCCATGCGATCAATCACACAAGTCAACCGTGTCATTTTTGCATTCAGATCCTTGATCTACCTATTCATCTATGCGTATCTTCTAGGTGACATCTTCCATTCACTAGCGAGATCACACCCACTTTGATACCAAATGGTGTAAAATCAACCATAAGAGACCAATAAAATGGACTCCAATCACATAACACAAATGCAATATAATGGAAGAAACCTACAAATTGATATTCTTCTCATTCTTGAATTAACAACCCTTCTCTAAAAGATTAGAATTCATCATATAGCAATCGAAAACGAAAGAACTCCTAAAGAAACCCTAAAAACATCTTTTTTCTAAAAACTGCTAAAAATATATATATTTTCTAAAAACTGCTAAAAATATAAATGAGTCAGATTGCACCCAAATTCGGTGCACACATCCCTCTTACAATAACGAACCTTAATTTAAAATATAAGGTCTCAACTTAAGGTATAACAAAAGATAATAAAACTTTAACATGCAAAAAAACCCAAAACAACTGGTAACCTATTCTAAAAGCTAATTTTGGGACACTAGATGTTGGATTTAGGTCCCGAAAACATGTTTTTTGGAGGATCAGGCGCATCAGAGATGAGACTTTTGCAAAACACGCACGTAGAACCACCTGTTAAATTTCAAGGCAAATGGGCGTACGGTTCACAAGTTATGGCTCCGATAAGGTGCATCATATGTAGAATAATTATTTCTTGCATCATTCAAATTCTCACTGAAAAATGCTACAGGTCAGCCCTATTGACTTAAGACACTGCCAATTCCAACAAATGAGGCATCACAATCAACCTCAAACACCTTACTAAAATCTGGTAACACTAGAACAGGGTCTTCCGACACCTCCTTCTTCAAGAATTCAAAACTCTTTGTTGCTGCCATAGTCCATACAAACTCTTTCCCCTTCATGCACTCAGTTATAGGGTCAACTATACTACTGAAGTTCCTGATGAAATTTCTGTAAAATGTAGCTAGGCCATGAAAGCTCCTTACTTCTATTAAATTTTGTGGAAGAGGCTATTCCAGAATTGCTTTCACTTTCTCGTCATCCATCCTCATGCCATCTCTTGAGATTACAAATCCTAAAAACACTAAACTATCCTAAAGAAATCTACATTTCTTTAGGTTGACATGCAGTTTCTCCTTCCTGAACACGTCTAACACTAATTTTAGGTGTAACAAATGCTCCTCTTCACTTTTTCTTCTTAGGCATCTGTCGTGCCCAATTTACTGTCTCCTGTAATTCGCCATCCTCGACAGTACCAGGATACTGAAATAAATCATAAACATTAAAAATGGGTGAAATATCAAATTCATCGGGCAGCTCCACTTTATAGGCATTATCATTGATCTTCTTCAAAATCCTGCATGGCCCAATTTTCTTAAGTTTCAGTTTTTTATGTGTCCCCTTAGGAAATATTTATTTCCTAAGATGAACCATGACCATATCACCCTCTTCAAATACTTTCACCCTTCTATGTGCATCAACAGACTCTTTGTAGTGAGCATTACTACTCTGCAATTTTTCCCTCACTGACTCTTCCACTTTATGGATATTCTCAGCAAATTCTTTTGCATCATCACTAACTTGTTCCCCAATTGGTAACTCAACCAAATGTAATACACCTCTAGGATTTTGACCATAAATAATTTAAAAATGAGATTTACTTGTCGACCTGTTCACTGAACTATTGTATGCAAATTCGGCTTGTGGCAAGGCTAAATTCCATTGTTTTGGTTTTTCTCCAACTATGAACTGTAAGAGGTTTCCCAAGCTTCTGTTCACTACCTCTATTTTCCCATCTGTCTGTGGGTGGTAACACTACTAAATTGCAACTTGGTGTTCAAATTTTTCCACAATGTCCTCCAAAAGTGACTCAAGAACTTAGTATCCCGATCAGAAGTAATAGTATTTGGAACACCATGCAACCACACAATCTCATCAAAGAATAATACTATAGTCCTAGTTGCATCATTAGTTTTCTAGAAAGTAATGAAATGCACCATTTTTGAAAATCTGTCTACCACAACAAAAACTGAATCCTTACCCCTCCGTGTCTTGGGCAACCCCAACACAAAATCCATACTCAGGTCGGTCCATGGTCCTGTAGGAACTGGCAGTAGCATATACAACCCTGTATTTTGCGCATGGCCCTTAGCCATTTGACATAATATGCATCTAGATACAAAATTGATTATGTCTCTCTTAATTTTTGGCCAATAGTACTTATCCTCTACAAGAGTGGTAGATTTTTTGTCCATGTTATCATATATTGACTCATCCTTTTCTATTTGTTTCCTAGCTATATCTTGCACAAATATTATTGATCATGCTCATTATTGAAACTGTATTCAAAATGGAAACTTTTATGATGGTAGAGAGATATTATTCAACATATAGGCTAGCAACATGGGATCCTTAAATAGTCCTAGCCTTTTATATGAATTTTTGTATTTGAAAACTAGATCATCAAAAAAAATATCAAGTGGTCCTTGGTACACTAGCCTCTTCAATATGCTAAAATTATACTTCATCTTCTGCTAGTCTAGGATATTTCTCTTTGAACTCATGCTTTTCTAGGATGTTTCTTGTCTAGTAATTAAACTTGTTATCAATATCAAAGCTATCCTTGATCGTAGAATCTACATAAAAAAACCACTCTAGAAGGTGTGCATGTCATTGCAAGACCATGTGTTCATATCTATATGACTTTCTAAGTTTAGGATGTTTCTTGTCTAGTAATTAAACTTGTTATCAATATCAAAGCTATCCTTGATCGTAGAATCTACATAAAAAAACCACTCTAGAAGGTGTGCATGTCATTGCAAGACCATGTGTTCATATCTATATGACTTTCTAAGTTTGGTGAAACCTACTTATTTTGATGGGTTAGCTTCCTTCTCAAATCTATATCTTCTTTCATGGACATAGAAGTTATACAACCTTTTAACTTCCAACCATCTCTTGAAGTACTCCTTAAGGTTGTATGACCTAACATACTTTGGTTGCTCCAACTCCATGCTATTTAGCTTTTCTTATATGAGAGCATAGAACCACTCTATATTTAGCAAGATGACCATGATATATTGTTTGAAAAGATAGAAGGTTTGTATTTTTTTAATCCCTAAGATACTTGAGATCCCCATAATTGATCTACCACACATATTCCAAGTTGAAAAGGTAGTATAGCACTAAGGAGATAGCTTGAATGACATAAAAAATAAGCTAAGAAGATGGATGAAGAATCACTAAATCCTAAGGTGTTAATCATCTTTTGACCATTTCTCTAATTTTAATAGGTTAGAAGCTTCCTTCGACAGGCTTGACACTTTTTCCCTAATATTCATCATAATGGGGTGGTACACGATATCATAAAAGATACAAAAAGTTTTACCCTTTTTTTTACAAAGCATATTTGTGCACTCTATGATAGACAAAGGTTTTTCATTGAGTCTTCATTGGGTAAGCTATAGTGAGGAGAACCATGATTTCTTCTAGTTTAGGATTATCTATCTCAAGTAATACGTGTAGGTGAACTTTATCATTTTCTTAAAGAATGACAATTATTTATTAATCTAGTTAGTTATGTATTTGGCATAGTCAATAATTTGGTAGTAACTAGATAGTGTTCTACTACATGCAAAAGTACCACATGCTCCTTGTATACCAATTCATTTATCTTTTTCCCCAAAAATAATAGCTATACTAAAGAAAATCAACTAGCCATCATCTTTTATTAGGTATCAATCTAAAGGAATATATGAGGAATATAGGAGGCCATGGAATTATTTTAATTCTTGAGGTGTGGCACAAGGAAGTATCTCCGATAATGGTAGTCAAACCTATAATAGTACTTCTATGCTTTGGTGTTAGGTGTAACCTACATGTATTGGTTATCTTTTACATTTATAATTCTCTTGATATCTTCCTCCTTTATGAAGAACAATATTTCCTCCCAATGTAGAAACCTCGCATTCTTTCTCTCAAAATAATACCATTTAGCATAGGCTTCTACTAGCTCTAGGCAACTCTAAACTTAAGGTATTAAATTCAAGGCAAGGCCTGAGGTCCATAACTTGTTGATATTTCATGAGCTTGTATTTGACCCAAGTTGTAATGCCTCAATATCTCCTTTCTCAATTTAACTAGTGAATATTTATATTCCTCTCTTCTACCCTTATATATAGTTCATCGAACATTTCTTGTAGTTTTTTATTTGTAGGAGATTCCTCTTCTTCTTATTGACCTTGATTTTCCATTTGATATTCGATGATATTCCCTTTGTTATAGGCATCAAAATATGGATTGGCTATGCAAGAGTACCAACAAGTGTGATAGTATATGACATAATTTAGTTAGATTTAGGCATGGATGGGCTAGTGGAAGTGGCATATGCATTGATGATGGCTTTTAGAAGCCTTGGAAAATTTTTGATTTTTTTTTTGAAAAATATGCTAAGTGTTAGTAGGTGGGGCACTTCAATCAAAGGGATTAGACAAATCACTTAACTAGATGGTACAAATTGCTTAGCTTCAAAGCATTAGATAAATTTTGATTTTTCTTTTAGGTTGGTGAATTGCCCTGCCTTAGAGGAGCAAATTGCTCCCCGAATGATTAGGCAATTTCTTAGGTTGAGTTTGGTGTGAATTTATTAACATGGATTAAATTAATACTAGGGTAAACACTTTGCAAAAATTTGGTCTTAATTTTGAATTTACCAATATAATGTGCTTAGACTCAAGGAAAATGGAGAAGATGAGGTTTCATAGATTTTAAACAATTGATTATTCATTGATTGAAAACTCAAATAAAGGTATAGTTGAATCCTCTTTATGATGGAGGGTATAGTGGTGATGACCTTTTAGGACACAACCTAGTCATATATGGAATAAATAAGCTAGTTAGAAAACTAAGCTCTAAAGTAGGAGATATGTCTTGATAATAATAGGAATAACACATGTCAATGGATACTCGATCTAAAGAGCAACCCTCACTTTTGCTAATGGTGTTTAGGTTAATTTTTACAATGGATAGAGGTCCTAAATAGAAATTTAACAAAGTTTTATCCCTACTTTTGCATGGACAATCAACGCAACCCTATACTTAATGTATTTCTCAGATGATTTAGTTGATTTTTGAGTGATTTTCCTACCCCTTAAGATTTTATTATTTTAAATTGAACTTTTGACATTTTTTGGTCCTTGGAATGATTTAACTACTCAAGTTAGAGTGATTTTCCTTTTTTAGACTTTGGTCAATAAATTCAAAAACATGTTACAAGGAATTTTTTAGTAATGTACAGAAAAGGAAAGGAAAAAAAGGATGTTGAAGCACCTTTTTTGAGGTCTTTACTTAACCTTAGAAATTTTAATTTTTCATGTTTTTGTATTCGCTTACTTTTTCTTTTCTTTTATTTTTTGAAAAGGAAGATACAAATAGGAAACTATAGCTGGGAAAAATATAGATAATGTACTAGTGCATATTTATATTTTTCTTCTTATTCTAGACTTTTTAGATGACCCTTAAGTTCTACCCATTGATTGAGATAAACAACCTTCCATTAGGTACCACACACCTATATTCATTTTGGTTAGTGATTAAGAGAATTTGATATGACCCACTCTAAAATGAATAAAACTTCCCACGACTTCCATTGTTTGCCCTATTTTCATCCCCTTTGAACACTAAGTTGCCCTATTTGTATTCTATCGTTGTAGGATTTTTATCAAATAAAAATTTTACTACCTTATGATGTTGAACAATTCTTATATAAGCCTTTTCCTTTCTTTTTTCTAGAGCTAATAAGGTATTTAACTATGATTGCATCAACTCAATATTTGTATCTTCAAGCTATAATTATTAGGATATTCTAAAGGACAGCGGATCTAATTTTATGGATATTACTACTTTTATAAAGATGACTTTGTATGGTGATGACCCTATGGAAACCTTAAATATTTTTTTTTTGGTAATATTAAGTAATGGGGGTTTTGACCAGGAATCCCCCAACCTGTTACAATTTTTTTTTTCTTTATATAATATGGGAGTTTTGACCAGGAATCCCCCAACCTATTACAACAACTCCACCAAGGAGACACACACCCACTCCCTCACACACTCACCCACGCCATGGTTTGAACCTTGGACCTCCCGAAGAAGAGCCAAATCCCAAACCATTGCATTGCATCCCCAAGTGCACCTTTATATTAAGTAAAACTGTTCCCCAGGCTATTCGGGAGGGTTTTTTGTATCTGGTGCAGGCCACCAGGATTGAACCCCAGACCTCATTTCGAGGATTGAGGGAAGTTGCTAGTAAGGCACCTAGTGTAAATTTTTTTTTGGTAATATTAAGATATGGGGGTTTTGACCAGGACTCCCCCAACCTGTTACAAGAAATCCACTAGGGAGACACATACCCACCCCCTCACACACTCACCCATGCCATGGTTTGAACCTTGGACCTCCCGAAGAAGAGCCAAATCCTAAACCGTTGCACTGCACCCCCAGGTGCAATGGAAACCTTAAATGTTACCCTAACTGCTCATAATTCATTTTTTAGTTTAGTAGGACAATCCCTTTGTGACTCAATTTTTGTCCTTATTAAGATCATCACTATATTTTATTTGTGGGTTCTACCAAGCCATTGTCTTAAGGGTAGTAACTAGACATCATTTTAATACAAAACCATATTCAAGTACAAATTTTATTATCTTGAACTCTATGAAGGTTGTGGTGTTATCAATAAACACTATGGAAAGAATTCTAAATCTAGTGATAATATCCTCCAAAATTTGGATAATGACCTCTTAATTTGTTAATTTTATTGCCATTGCTTTTGTCCACTTAGTGAAGTAATCAATAGTAGTTAGAATATGATGGAAAAATTAATTGATTTCAATGATGCATTCTTTCATATTTAATGTTGAACTAAGAGTGACACTGAGAGGGGTGGTGAATCAATGTGTATTAAAAATTTAATCCAACTATGAAATCAAATCAAAACAAGCAATCACACAAACATGCATCACATAACACCAAATTTATAGTGGAAACCCGATGTAGGAAAACCACTGTGCCAATGAACTGTTTGGACTCCCATCCAAATATAGCCTCGAAAATGTTTGGTCTTTACAATATTTTTGCAGCACCAACTGCAAGGAGCACCGACCTCGATCGCCAAGCACCTACTCGGCAAAAACAAAAACTGTAGTAGAAAATCTGATCTTCGTTCCAAAAGACCCTGAGTGGTCTAGCTCATTGCTTCTCTCTACACATCCACTCTAACTAATCTCATCTGATCTGAATCTCAATATTACACTCTTATCTGTACTCACACTGAATCCTTTTAAAAACTTTTTTTTTTGCAATTCCTTCAACTTCCAACACCTCAACTTCCTAACAAATTTTGAGCTGCAAGATAATCATTTCAGCATTCAATAACGTCTCCTTTGGGAGACATAACGTTCTTCTAGATTTTAAAATTCTGCATGCGCTGGAAAAAGAACGGACTCGAAAGAAGTTACATATCAAAAGTTATGACCTTTTTAAATTTCACTTTTATTTTGGAGAAGCATTTTTTCAAACAGTTCACAGACAAAGTGTTGCGCACATTACTCGTTCTCACACTTGGAGGCCTCCAAATTACTCCGACCAAAAAGAAAATATGTTCAATTCGATGATCTATACGTGAAACAACACTTAAACGATATATTCAACAACAAGAATATATGAATTTGATATTATTCGAGCGCAAAAGCACTTGGCTGCCCAAAACTGGAAAAAGTGCTACGGAGGCATTTTGCAACTGTTTCCATTTCTTCCTCGGCTCTCCGTTCGAGCTGAAATTTAAAAAATAAGCTCTCTATATATCAGAATACCTCCAGTAAAAATTTCAAAGTTTTATTACTCACATATTGCTTAATATACCTCCGATAAAGTGGCCTATGGCGTTGATTTTACACCTGTCACATAAATTGAAAAAGTGCTCCAGAGCCATTTTGCAACGCTCACCATTTCTTCCTCTAGACTTAGTTTGGGCTGAAATTTTAAAAATAAGTTCTCAGTATATCCAGCTACCTCTAGTAAAAACATTGAGGTCCATTTCCTCGTGTATTGCTTAATATTTTCCTCCCGTAAAGTGACCTCTGACGCAGATTTTACAATTGCGGTTTCATGACCAACAATGCACCGGCGAAGCAACCGACCATTCCAACACTGCAAACACACTTTATAATGATAAAAAAACCTCCAAATAGTATCTTGGGCTGTCCAACACATTACATTGACATTTTACCACAACTTCCTTTTTTGCTACTTTGACAACTTGACGATTTTTGCAACTTTTGCAAATTTGCATGAACAACCTGTAACAACTTCACCTGAACATCATAAACATTCTCATAAGCATTGAAAACCATTGTACATACTCCGAAAAACCTTCGAAAAACTGTCCACTGCATCAACCTGTCCATTTGAGTGTGTTGACAATAATGACAATATTGTCGCTGCACCTTGCTCAACAATCTCCCCCTTTGGAATTGTTGGCAACACACACACAATTTTTTGTAACTCTTCTCCCCCTTTGACAACAAGATCAAAGGGTTGCTACAAACTCCCCCTAAGTCCATGCACACCATTCTCAGGCAAAAATTATTACACTTAGTAGAAATCACAAACATGAGCAAAAAGATAAACAAAGACACAAATGCCCCCCTGAGAAAGTGACTCTGATAGCTAGTCAATGCTTGGGAAGTGTTACCATTCCCAATTTCTTACGAAGATACTCAAAGACTTCCTTGGGCAATGGTTTGGTGAAGATGTCCGCTACTTGCTCTGTTGTTGGAACAAAATCCAACTTAACCTCACCTTTTGTAACTTTCTCCTTCAAAAAATGGTATCGGATAGCAATATGTTTTTTGTGAGAATGCATAACCTGATTCTTTGAGATATTGATTGCATTTGTATTGTCACACATGATCGATATGGGCTCACTAAAATTTATTCCAAGATCTTTCAAAGTTTGTTTCATCCAAAGTACTTGTGTACAACATGATGTCGCTACAATATACTCTACCTCTGATGTGGATAATGAGACCGACTCCTACTTTTTGCTATACCACGCAACAAGATTATCACCAAGATAGAATGCACCTCCATTGGTACTCTTCCTGTCATCTACACATCTTGCCCAATCTGCATTTGAATACACAATAAGGGTGAAGTCCTTACATTTCAGATACCATAACCTATACTTCATAGTACCCTTGAGGTACCAAAAAATCCTCTTTACTGCTTTCACATGAGTCTCCTTGGGACTAGCCTAAAATCGTGCTACCATGCATACTGTCTGCAAAAAATCTGATCTAGTAGCTGTCAAGTACAGTAAGCTCCAAATCATGGATTTGTACATAGTTTGATCAACAAGTGGAGATTTTTCATCCTTGCTCAACTTGCAACTTGTCGTCATGGGAGTACTAACTGGCTTGCAATCCTCCATTGTGAACTTTTTCAGCTTCTTTTTTACATATTTGATTTGAGAAATAAATATGCCTGTCTCCTTTTGATTCACTTGCAATTCGAGAAAATACGAAAGTTCACCAATCATTGACATTTCAAACTCTTTCTGCATCTTATTTGCAAAATATTTACACAACTCATCTTTGTTGCTACCAAATATGATATCATCTATGTATATAACAACAAAAATATGATGACCATTTTCTATTTTGACATACAAATTACTGTCCACCATACCTTTCTTGAACCCTTGTTGAGTAAGATAACTATCTAGCCTTGCAGACCATGCTCGAGGTACCTGCTTTAAGCCATTTAACACTTTCTTCAACTTGCAAACCAAGTTGGGATCATCACCAAGCTGAAAATTGTCTAGCTGCTCAATATAAACCTCTTCTTCAATTTTCCCATTCAAAAATGCTAATTTCACATCCATTTGATAAACTTTGAAATTATTGTAAACTGCTAAAGCAAGAAACATTCTAATTGCCTCTAGTCTGGCCATAGGTGCAAAGGTTTCCTCAAAGTCAATACCTTCAACTTGTGCATACCCTTTGCATACCAATCTTGCTTTGTTCTTGACTACCTGTCCGTCTTCATTCAATTTGTTCTAAAAGACCCATTTAGTACCGATTACATTTTTATTTGCGGGTCTTGGTACTAACTCCCAAGTCTTATTTTTCTCGATCTGGTATAATTCTTCATTTATTGCCTTTACCCAACTTTTATCTTTGCTTGCTTCGATAATATTTTTGGGCTCAATGTCGGATAGTAAAGAGTAGTTACTTACTAATCTTCTTCTTGTCTGAACACCAACTGTGGGGTCTCCAATTATTTGCTCTATAGGATGATCTTTCTGTTAGCTACCTGTTTTGAATTTCTTATTTTCTTCCAATTCTAAATCACTTTTCGAATCCTCTGAGTCAATTCTTGATTTCTTTTCCATTTTCGCTTCCTCATCTCCTTCAATGACCTCTTCATAAATTGGGTAGTTCTCTTCATAGCTAATTAATCGTTCCCTTCATTCATCAACTTTAACATCGACACTTTCCATAATTTTTCTTAGCCTCTTGTTGTAACATTTATAAGCTTTGTTTTTTTGATGAATAGCCAATAAAAATGCCTTCATCTACTTTATATTCAAACTTATCAAGATTTTCTTCAGTTCTTTTTATGTAACACTTACTGCCAACAACTTTAAAATATCTTGTTGTTGCCTTTTTACTGAACCACAACTCATAAGGAGTTTTACTTTCATGTGTCCTCAACATGCACCTATTTTGGATGTATACCACAATATGGACTGCCTCTTTCCAAAAAAGTTTTGCTACTTTGCTCTCAGTCAACATAGTCCGTGTCATTTCCTTCATTGTCCTATTCTTTCTTTCTACCACACCATTCTGTTGAGGTGTCCCGACTACTGAAAAATGTCTCCTAATGCCATATTTTTCACAATAATCTGTGAAATCCTCTAAAATGAACTCTCCTCCTCTGTCTGACCTTAAACATTTAATCATTTTTCTTGTTTGATTCTCAAATTGGTTTTTGAAAACCTTGAACATCTCAAAATCTTTTGATTTATGCTTCAAAAAAAATACCCATGTCATCTTGGAATAGTCATATATACACAACATGAAATATTTTTCATCGTTTATGCTTTGCATTCTCATGGGTCCACATAAATCAATATGTACTAGTTCAAAAGGTTTGATCGTGTAGTACTCTTTTGTTTTAAATAAGACTCAAGTTTGCTTCCCTTTTTGACATGAAGCACAAATGCTATTTTATGGTTTTCCAATGGTGGGAATATCTCTCACTATTTTCTTTGAATTGATTTTTACTAGATTGTCAAAACTGATATGACCAAGCCTCTTGTGCCACAACCAATTCTATTCTTCCTTTCCAATAAAGCAAGCTCCTTCTGAAGTCTCTAAGAGAGTGTACAGGTTGTCAGATGTCCTTGATCCAGCTGCTATCAACTTCTCACTGTTTGCATTTCTTATTTCACAACCCCGCTTCTTAAAGATCACATCATGACCTCTGTCACAAATCTGACTTACGATCAACAAGTTATGCTTTAGACCAACCACAAACAAGACTTCTCCTAACCTAATTTTTCCATCACTGATCTTAACTGAACCTCTGCCAACTATCTTAGCTCCATCATTGTTTCCAGATTTCACTGAACCACCTTCATATTGCTGCAGCTTATAAAATTTTTGTTTGTCACCTATCATATAACTGGAGCATCCACTATCAAGTATCCATGGTGTAGATTTATTATATGCTTTAAATGTCATTTGTACGATTAAGGATTCCTTTTCTTCCTTAGGTTGCTCTTTTTCTTTCCACTCCGGTTTGATTACATTTTTGGGCTCTTGTTTTGGCTTTTTTTTTTTTTTAGTATCATGTGCATGTTTTTTGAGAAATTTTCTATTTTGTCTTATTCCATTTGGCTAAAATTTTCTTCCTTGAAATTGATTTGATGCAAATGTACTTCTATAATTTCTTGCAATATGCCCAAAGTTATGACAATTATAACATTCTACTACATAATCCATCAAAGGTGAAAAAGCATTTCTCCTGGAAAAATTCCTTGGTCTTATATTATACTTGCAATTTGAAATCTTATGTCCATAACCATTGCGTTTAAAACAGTAACCAGAAAAGAAATGATTGAACCTGGGTGGTGGTCTTTGCCATGTTGTTGTAGGAGCCATAAATATTCTTCTTCTTTGATGTGTGATATTGATGGAACCATCATTTTAAAATCTCATTTATTGCCTTGCATTATTGCTTTCCTTTGCATGATTCATTTTTGCTTGATTAATCTATTTCTTTTCTTCATTCTTTGTGGATTCTTCATTTGTGGCCTTTGATCCATTTGATGATTCTCCTTCGTCAAAAACCAAACCAAATTTGATGTCTGTAGTCTTCTGGTTCTTTATAATCTTATCCAACTTCATATTACTCTCTTCACGTTTGTGATAAGAGCTAATTTTCTTATTCATATCTTCTAGCTCCATCCTTAAACCAACAACCTCTTCTCTCTTCACGTTTGTGATAAGAGCTAATTTTCTTATTCATATCTTCTAGCTCCATCCTTAAACCAACAACCTCTTCTTCTAACTTGCTGCAATAATCTATTTTCATGGTTATTTGCACTTCGAGATATTCAGAGATCTTCTTGGATTCTTCTATCTGCACTTTCAAACTTGTTATTATTTCATTTGCATCCTCAATATTTCTTGAAAATTTCTTATTCATTTTTCTTTTTGTCTTCAATTCATCCAAAGCTGCAATTAGTTCCTCTTCCAAATTCACTTCTACGTCAATTTCTTCTTCATCACATTCCTATTCTTTTTCTGGTTTTTCTTCTTCGAATGCCATGAAAAGAGCTTCACATGTTTATTTTTCAGAATCCTCATTGGAGTTATCTTCTGATGAACTGATATTCTTGGAGATGAAACTTTTTTTCTTGAAGTTGCCTTTTCTGAAATTTTATTTTTTCTAGTCACTTCTTTCTCTGTGCGATCCTTCATCACTTTTGTTCTTCTCATTAAGTGGACATTTAGCTGTGAAATGCCCAACGCCTCCACAGTTGAAACATTTAAATGGTATCTTTCCTCTATATTTTCCTTTTCCCCTTTTTAGTTTTCGAACAAAGTTTGCTTCCATTTAATCTAATGTCTCTTCTTCCTTGGATTCTTGTTTTGCTTTCATATTTTTCTGGGCTTTAAAAGCAGCTTCTCTATCGATGGGTTTAGATTTTCCTATTCTCATCTCATATGCAGTCAAAGAGCCATGCATCTCATCCATACTAAAAGAATTTAGATCTTTATCTTCTTCTATAGCTGAAAATTTAGAATCAAACCTTTGAGGAAGAGATCTTAATACCTTTTTGACTATTACCGGGTCTTTTATTTCCTCTCCAAGTCCTCTGATAGCATTGATAACTTCATTAACTCTCAACATATATGCCTCTATATTATCATCCTCATTCATCTTCAATCCTTCAAATTGAGCTCGATGTGTTTGTAACTTGGCCTCCTTGATCTTATCATCTCCTTCATGAATGCTCTTCAGTTTATCCCATATTTTCTTTGTCGTTTTACAACCCATAATATTTACCAGTTTGCTATCCACTAATCCACACATGATAAAATTCTTTGCTTTTGAGTCATTCTCAAATAGTTTCTTACCAACAAGATCGGTTGGAGAAGTGGTGGGTATTGTGTATCCATTGTCTACTGAATCCCAAATATCGTATCCCAAAGCACAAAGATATGTCTGCATCCCGAGTCTCCAAAGTGTGTAATCAGTTTTGTCAAACAATGGTGCTTTATTTGATGAGAACCCTTCACCACCTGCCATTGTGTCACTTCCAAGATCACCCTAACCGGTTAAGCTTATTTAGGAACCTCGCTCTGATACCAATTGTTGAACTAAGTGTGACATTGAGAGGGGGTGAATCAGTGTGTATTAAAAATTTAATCCAACTATGAAATCAAATCAAAACAAGCAATAACACAAACATTCATCACATAACACCAAATTTATAGTGGAAACCCGATATAGAAAAATCACTGTGCCAATGGACTATTTGGACTCCCATCCAAATTCAGTCTCAAAAATATTTGGTCTTTACAATATTTTTGTAGCACCAACTGCAGGGAATGGCACCAACCAACCCGAACTTTAGCAACACCAACTACAAGGAGCACCGACCCCGATCGCCAAGCACCCACTCGACAAAAACAAAAACTATAGTAGAAAATCTGATCTTCGTTCCAAAAGACCCTGAGTGGTCTAGCTCATTGCTTCTCTCTACACATCCACTCTGACTAATCTCATTTGATCTGAATCTCAATCTCACACTCTTCTCTGTACTCACATTGAATCCTTATAAAAACTTTTTTTTTTTTTGCAATTCCTTCAACTTCCAACACTTCAACTTCCTAATAAATTTTGAGCTGCACGATGACCATTTTAGCATTCAATAATGTCTCCCTTAGGAGACATAACGTTCTTCTATATTTTAAAATTCTGCATGCGTTGGAAAAAGAACGGACTCAAAAGAAGTTACGGATCAAAATTTATGACCTTTTTAAATTTCACTTTTATTTTGGAGAGGCATTTTGTCAAACAGTTCATGGACAAAGTGTTATGCACATTACTCATTCTCACACTTGGAGGCCTCAAAATTACTTCAACCAAAAAGTAATGATGTTCAACTCGATGAGCTATACGTGACACAAAATTTAAAAGACACATTCTGCAACAAAAAATATTCGATCGCAAAATCACTTGGCTGCCCAAAACTAGAAAAAGTGCTACGGAGGCATTTTGCAATTGCTTTCGTTTCTTCCTCGGGCCTCTGTTCAGGCTGAAAGTTAAAAAATAAGCTCTCTATATATCAGAATATCTCTAGTAAAAATTTTGAAGTTTGATTCCTTGCATATTGCTTAATATACCTCCGACAAAGTGGTCTCTGGCGCTGATTTTACACGTCATATAAATTGAATAAGTGCTCCAGAACCATTTTGCAATGCTCACCGTTTCTTCCTCCGGACTCCGTTTGGGATGAAATTTAAAACTTAAGCTCTCAGTATATCTAGATACCTCCAATAAAATATTTGAGGTCCAATTCCTCATGGATTGCTTAATATTCCTCTCGCAAAGTGACCTCCGATGCAGATTTTACAGCTGCAGTTTCATGACCAACAATGCACCGACGAAGCAACCGGCCATTCCAACACTGCAACCACACTTTCTAATGATAAAAAAACCTCCAAATAGTATCTTGGGTTGTCCAACACATTCCATTGACATTTTGCCACTTTGACAACTTCCTTTTTTGCTACTTTGACAACTTCTTGATGATTTTTGCAACTTTTACAAATTTGCATGAACAACCTGTAACAACTTCGCCTGAATATCATAAACATTCTCATAAGAATTGAACACTACTGTATATACTCTGAACAAATATTTACTACATCAACATGTCCATTTGAGTGTGTTGACAATATTGTCGCTGTACCTTGCTCAACATTTAATACATGAATATCATTATGATTAATGATAATTAAGATCAATGATAATTACAAATGAGAAGGTTGATACAATTGAGGAGGTCATTAAAAATGGTGCTTCATCTAAAATGTATGACTTAATTATCATAATTAAAAACTAATGTAATACATTTACCTAAAATCCATCCTATTACATTATTTGGTATATAAAGATAATTGCAAAACAATTCAAACTTGAAACATGCAAGTGCCTTTGTAAAAATATCTACAACCTATTTGTTGATTGTTGATGGGAATGTATTAGAGCTAAATATTAATATTTTGAGCATGGTCTTGAATGAAATGACACTGAGCTTTAATGTGTTTCATTGTTTCATTAAACACTAGATTCTTAACCAATTTTAAAATATCTCGATTGCTATATTTTAATAATGTTGGATAATTTTTTTACACTCCCTTTTCTGATAGAATGCAACATAACTAGATCATCTAATATGTAGCTCCTCATGCAACATGATATTTTCTACCTATGGATTATAATTCTACTATTGTTGTTTCTTGCTATGCGATAATATAGGTCTAAATCCTAGATAAAAAAACATATCTAGATATTGATTTTATATCATCCAAAGATCCAACATAATCAATTTGTATAGCCTTGTAAGAATAAGTTACCATTCTTCTCTTGTATTCTAGGTTATATTTTATTGTACCATAGACATAATGTACTACCTTGTTTGCTACTTTTCAATAATTTTATTTAGGATCATGCATGAATCTTGAAAGATAACCTACAACAAAACTAACTTTAGGTCTGGTGTTTATTAGGTATATGAAATTCCCAATTAGCTTATGATAAAGAGTGAGAGATACTTGAGAAGACTTATCATATCAATATAGTTATAAACCTAGCTCTATTGGTTTTGTCCTAGGCTTAAAGTTTATCATATTTTATTTTTCTACTAGTGTCTTGGTGTTATCTTTTGATGATGTATACCAAGGGATAATATAATCATTGGATATTAAATATGTAGAAATTAAATATGTAGAAATGTAAGATGGTAAAATATGTTATTAATGGAAAGTGACAAAAATGATACAATGCAATATGGAGGAAATGAACACTCTAGAATTGATACTAAAGAACTACATTGTACCCCATCACCAATCTATATGGTAATCCACACAGTATACCTACTACTACCTACAATGATATATAATCACTCACTATGAGGCCCTTTATATAGAAATATGGATTGCTTGGCCAACACTCTACCTAGTTGTACAAGGGGACACCTTGCATATTTACAACGTGCATATAGACACTTGTGCATTTATTATATTACTTGAAGTAACTAGCTAACTACCCCCTAAAGTAATCTCCTACTCTAGTTATGTACTAAGGGTGGTACATTTACATGACCCAAATGATATAATATACTCTAACACCCCCCTATATTACATTATTTGGGTATTGGAGACTTTAGTCTTCAATATGGATCTTCTTCTCTTGAATAGTCATTAGTTTGCATTGTATGCCTTCTTGGTCTGATTATTACTCTTCTTATTTATCCTTTGCTTTATATTATATTTCTATACTTTTTTAAGTGATTGTACTACTTTCTGATTCTTATAAAGATAATTTTCCTTCTTTGTCCTTGTTGTGTACAAAGACTTCTGAACAAACACCCAAAGCATCATGATAAGATCTTGAATTAATAGAACTTGAAGTATCAATATTGCATGAGGATTGAAATATATTTTCTAAGTATGATTCACTCAATTCAGTTTTCCTTTTAAGAGCTTCTATCAATCCTTTTTGTTCTGCATTCTCATTCTTGTAACATTTGTATGTAAGTAATGCCATATACAATATGCTTACAAAATCTAAAGGAAGTAGAATGTCATCCTTTCCATTTCCAATTGCTTCATTGAGTCAAGCTTGTAGATAATGTTCCATGGTATCAAAGTCATCATCTAAAGCTTCACTATGAATCATTTTTTAAGTAATATCTAAATATGCTTCACCCTTTATAAGTAGATTCATGATTCTAATTTTTATGGTGCTTGCTTTTTCTTTTCCAAGGGAGTTATTCATGTTATTGTTTGTTGTATTCTTGGAGGTAGACATATCTCTTAGCTTTTTTCGATTTAAGAATATTTTTGATTAATCCTTTGTAGTAGATTACCTTATGTCTCCCTAGTAGATGAAGTGTATATTCTATATGTTTCCTTAAAATCTGTAAAATACTATATCTTCCTCAAGTAAATTGAGTATATGATCCAATTTGACAAATCTATCTAAGGCTTAGGTTTTGTAGAATCCCTTATTCTCCTTAGTTAAGAGATGTGAACTAATTTGATAAAAACTTTTTAGAATTAGGTTTTGTAGGCTTCCTTATATCTCCCTAATAATTAGAATATGCTTAGTTCACCTTCTAAGTTGATTTTGTAATATTTTGAGAATAATCAACTTATTAATTTTACCTTATCTTTCCCAATGAAGTATGCTTTAATAGTTGGATTTCTTTTTGTCTCCTTAGAATGAGTATGAGATAATTTTTACCAATTAATTCCAACTCTATATGTAGGCAATTGATTTTATTCTCTTTCCAATAGATTAATTTTCTAAATTCCAATTATATGTATTTAGTTTGAAGTAGTATGCCTTATATCTCCCTACTTGATTAATTACAAATATGAATATTTGATATCTTAATAATGGGTTAATCATATGGGGCCTTATGTCTCCTACTTGATTAATTGTAAATATGAATATTTAATATCTTGAAATAATCTTGCTTGATAATCACTAATGCTTGTTAAATTTATTTCAATGTAATATATCACCTTATAATAATGCAATACTCTATATCACCTTATAACTTCAATTTTAATTAAAGCAAGAAAATTTAATTTTTACCTTTGTAAGGCTTAATGATATACATATCTTTGAGTAGCTCCATGTAATTTGATGGCTGATTAGTACGTATATTAATATTGTATTACTGCTACTTTGACCTTGTTATTCAATGAATGGTCTACATGTTCTTCCTTCGAGCTCTATGCTTTTAGAGTGTCTATTTTGGCTTGGTATCCTCCTTAATGGGTACTTATCACCTTAGGAATTGAATTTTGGTTTATGGTAGTCCTCGCTTCTTCCTTTGAATTTGATTTTAGCATACTCTTACACACTCAAGCATTGTTTTCTCCACTTTCACTTCATTTTTGTTGCACGTCTACACCTTGGAGTTGAATGCTTATGTAGCTACGTGGCATGTGCATCCAAATTAATATTTGAGATGTTTTTTATTCCTTCTTTTAGTGATTTACAAGTGGCCTTTGATATCCAATATGCATGGGGATTCTTTCATAATGCTTATAGTTGATTCTAACATTTTATCCAAGTGGCTTATGGGCTCCAATCGTGAATGGAGATGCTCTAACGTTACAACCTATCAAAGACACTTTGTAACTCCCTTTGCTCTAACATTCAAGTGTTTTATAATGAGATGAACTAAGTGCTTCTTGTTAGTGATGACAAATGGTAGATTGCATGTATTTTCCCTCCAATGCTTCTCTTCTTCTATATATTCCACTTGCCAACATAAATCCAGTTGTTTCTTGTTCCTCAATGCTTCTTCCAAGTGAGTATGGGTTGGATCTTGATTTGATGGAGGTCTTAGGATCTTAGAGATGGTTCTATGGTGGTTCAAGAGCTAATTTGAGTACTCCTTTGGTGGACATCTTCTCCAAGAAAGATCTTGGGTATTGTTTCTTTTACTTTATGCTTTTGCTTTCAATATGTTGGTTCGAATTCTCCCTTTGCAATGTTCAATAGATGACAGCCAACGTAGATAGATGATGACCCTTTTATGATATTTTGTGCTTTAGATTGGTTGTTGGGAATACCTACTTTCATGGTTGTAAGAATTCCAGTAATGAGAGCTCTTTATTGGCTCTTCTCTCTTGCTTCGAATAGTGCTCCTCTACGATCACTTGTATGATATTCCTCACTTGTGGAGGATGTGTCCTTAAGACACTTAAGTTCTATCCTATTTTCTATGTAGGACAATATGTTATGGTGTAAAATAATGTAAATAGAATTGTAATAGAATACCTTGATTTGCACCTTCTCTTTTGCAAGCTTATTTTTTGTTTTAATGGTGGCTTCTCCATACTATTTCTTGTAGGAAAGGGTTGATTGATGTTGTCTTATTTTCTATACAACTCTCTCCTTTTCTTTGTTAATATTTTCTTTGTTAATCTAGTAATGAACCCAAGCTAATAATCATGTAGATAATATGCCCTTGAAGGAGTAATTTTTGCACTAATATTTTACCTGTAATGAGCTCTTAGTGCACCTTGAATCTGAGACTCACCAAGTCTCAATTTTTGGCTTCTATCATTGATTTAATGGTTGTCTTCTTCTTCTCCACTCCTTGGAGGAATTTTGATCTACTTGGTGGCTTCTATAGGCCACAATACAATACCTTGCAGGTATTGAGTTTTGAATAGTGTCTTTAGACACTTTGATTATTTGTATATTTTTGTGCCTTTGATCTTAACAATCAATACACGAAATAACCCTTTGAGAGTAACTAGTTTAATGAACAACTAGTATAGTGCAATGAACCAATAATACCTTCAACTTAATGCACTTTAAAGGTAACAATAATCTCACCTTATTTCTCCTATTAATAAGCTCTCAAAGTAGTTTCAAATGCACTAATGATCACTACAAATTCCTTAATGTAGTCCTCTTCTCAATAATTAGATAATAGGAAGAATGTATCTAACTCCTATTAATGTGCAGGTAATGAACCTTAATAGAAACTATCTTCTACACTTTATTTGAGGACTTAAAATGCAACCTTCTATTTTACAACTTCCAAATTCTAATAAGGTGCTCAATGAAGTGAAGTAATATGAATAAGTGTTCAAGTAATGAACCTTTTGCACCTAAGTTGCTTACCTTTGATGATGAATATCTTGATGAGTTGATTCACCAAAGATCTCATCTAGAATGTTGGTTGCCCATAGTTGTGAATGCTTCTAGTCTGCTACTTTGAAATTGTAGTAGATGATTTTCAACTTCTCCTTCAAGATCTAGCCTAGAACTCTAAAGTATTATAGCTAGTAATGCTATCTTGATTGTTGTTATTTAGAAGTCAATCTATTTATTGAAATGTTTTCATTCTAGAACCCTTTCAATAATTTGTTGTGAATCCAACAACCCTTTCAATAATTTGTTGTGAATCCAACAAATCTCTATATGTGCCTTATTTAGCTATGAAGGGAAATCTCCAAATCTTCTTGGATTTGGTAGGTTTCTTCTATCTGATTTCTTATTCAACCTCTTCATTAGGTTCTAACTTCAAATAAGATTTTCTTCTCAAGAATCTAAATATCTTGAGGTATTCAATATTCTTCTTCGAGATTTGGCACTCCTTACCAAATTCTTCTCCTTTTGGGCTTGTTTTCGGATGGGGATAATTATCCCAAATCTTTCACTATATTTTGTAGTGAAGTTCTCCTAGGAACTTCTTTGATGGCTTCTCCAATTTATGCAATGAGGCTCTCCAAGCCTTCTCATTATTTCTCCTTGAGACCTCTCCAAGGTCTTTTAGTATTGTAGCTTCTCTGGTCTTCTTGATGAGACATTTCCTTCAACCTTCAACTACGAAAGTGTTGGAAATGAGATCTTCTTCATGGATCTCTAGAATAAGACTTTTGATAGTCCTTATCTATCTCTTCCAAGGATGGAATTTCTTCAATGAGATATTTGATGGGTCTCTTTAGCTTCTTCTAGAGGAAGTATTCAATTAGTAAAGGAGATCACCAATATCTTATCTTTCATAGAATATTCTTTGGATTTTTCTTCTGGTTTAATGAATCTTCTCTAGATTCTTCTTCAGTTTCAAGGTTTCTATGGCCATTTCTTCTATATCAAGGCTTATGTGGCCTTTTATTCAATAAGGTTGTTGTGGCATTTTCTTCTACAATGAGGCTTATATGACCTTCTCTTCTAAAATGTGCAGGTCTACAATAGGGCTTCCTTCAATTTTCTTTTCCTGCAACAAGATATTAGTAAGATGATTCTAAATCTTGTCAATGATGAATCTTCACTAGTTGATTTGTCAATCTAGTGGAATTAATGCTAAGTCCTAGTCTTCATGAGTTTTTTATAACTCTGTGGAAAGACTCTAGCTAAATGCAATATCAAAAATTCTAGAACTAATATTTGATTCTCCTCTAAATATTTCCTATGAATTTTCTATTCCTAGTAACCTATTGTGGCTTCCTATACAACAATACCTTGCAGTAGCATTTGCATGTAACAACATACAATGGCTGATTTAGTTTACAAAAACGTAGCAAGGTTTAGACCTATAGTAGAAATGGTGCTCTCTTATGGATCTTCCTATTCCTATTGATCTACCATGGCTCTGATACCATTGTTAGCTTTTGATGGTGTATGCCAAGGGAGAATACAATCACATGATATAAAATATGCAAAAATGTAAGATGCTAAAATATGCTATTAATGAAAAGTGATGAAAATGATACAATGCAATATGGAGGAAATGAACACTCTAGAACTGATACTAAAGAACTATATTGTACCCCATCACCAATCTATATGATGATCCACATAATATACCTACTACTACCTATAACGATATGTAATCACTCATTATGAGGCCCTTTATATAGAAATATGGATTGCTTAGCCAACACTCTACCTAGTTGTACAAGGGGACACCTTGCACATTTAAAACTTGTTAGGAACCAACTATTAAAAATAAGCAAATTCACACAAAATACTAAAATTAAGCAGAAAATCATGCAATATCACAATGCGAAAAGTAAATGAAGAAATAAACACTCTCACAATAAAAATTGAATCGTAGGCCTCTTCGAGGGGGCAACCTCCTTCAATATTTCATTCACTTGCAAAAATATATATTCATATATGGCTTCATATATTTTAAAGAAAGACTTCATGCAACCCTAATCCTAATTGGGTTACATGCAAAATGCCACTTGAGCTAGAATCTTCAACCAAATATCGATTACAATCTTGATAATGATTACATAAAATGGCCCCACTTAGCTAGGTGCCTAACTTGCCATATACATTACAATATATTACAAAATAACATTATAGATGGGATCCCCCACATTGGAAGTGGATCATTACATAAGAAATGGGAATTACAAAATAACGTTAGGATGGGATCCTAACATGTCCTCCCCCTTCAAAAAGCATTTTCCTCAAAGTTGAAGATGAGGAAAATGGTGCTAGAACTAATGGAGAGACTCCCATGTAGTATCTTTTGGTTGGAGTCCACACCACTGAACAAGGATCTTAGTAATGGTTTGGTTGTAGAGAGGGTGAGTTTGATGATCTAACAACTATTTGGGCTCAAGAAAGATAGAACCTTCTTCATCTAACTTTGGGAGTGTAGATTTAACCTGTACTTAAGTTCCCATCACAATTTTGAGAGGGGAAACATGAAAAATAGGATGAAGCTTGGGTATAGGTGGAAGGGATAATTTATAGGTTGTGGCACCAATCCACTATAAAAATTTGTAGGACCCATAGTATTTCATAGAAATTTTTTGGCACCTATGAAGTTGTAGAAACAACTATTTGTACGACTACAAGTGAAGGAAAACCATATCACCCACATCAAAGTTGTGCTCAGAATGGTGTTGGTTATCTTGTTGGCACATCTAATTTTGGGCTAAATCCAAATTCATCTTTAGTTGATGGAGGACATCGACATGCTGACTGAGAATAGTGTCAATTGCATGGACCTTGGAACTACCTAGAATGTAGGAGGAAGGTGTGAGTGGAGAGCACGTATAAAATACCTCAAAAGTGGTAACCCTGGTTGTTGTGTGATATGAAGTGTTGTACCACCACTCGGCCATAGGAAGCCACTTCACCCATTGCATAGGATGACTAGAGGTAAAGAAATGAAGGTAGATCTCCAAAAATTTGTTGAAAATATTTGTCTAGCCATCCATTTAAAGATTATAAGCTAAACTCATTTTAAGCTAAGTTCCTTGCAACTTAAACAGTTCTTGCCATAAGTGACTAGTAAAGATTGGGTCACGATCAAACATGATGGAGATGGGCATACCATGAAGGTGAAAGATAGAATCGAGGAAAATTTGGGCAACGATGGAAGTTGTGTAAGTATGGGAGAGGGAACAAAAGTGAGCATACTTCGAAATATGATCCACTACCACAAAAATAATGGATTTATCTCTAGACTTAGGTAACCCTTTAATAAAATCCATGTAAATATCGATTCAAACCTGGTCAAGAATGGGCAATGGTTAGAGAGTGCTTGTAGAATGCACTATTTTGCCTTTCATCTATTGATAGGTATCACAAGCTGCCATAAAATTTTGAATGTCCTTTTTCATACCCTTCTAGAAAAAAGTGTGCTTAATTTATTCATATATTTTGAGGAATCCTGAATGGTCAATAGATGGGATGGCATGTAGTTCCCTCATGAGAATTTCCTAGAGGGATGATGTTTTGGGAACAAGAAGGCATTGGTGGTAATGCAAATCATGGTCATACCAATCATAGTCAAGACATGAAGTAGAGTCAATGTGTAGAGAGGTAATCAAAGTATGCAAGCCTGAATCTTGAAGTACCTCCTATCATAAGGAAATGATCCATTGTGGAATGGGTAA
Source organism: Wollemia nobilis (assembly GCA_028583015.1). Taxonomy (NCBI): domain Eukaryota; kingdom Viridiplantae; phylum Streptophyta; class Pinopsida; order Araucariales; family Araucariaceae; genus Wollemia; species Wollemia nobilis. The sequence goes on from JAQPPZ010001195.1 coordinate 14,593,437, forward strand.
TGAAATGGCACATAGCATATTGTGATCCTCAAATTAGTGAGAGAGAGCATCAGCCACAATGTTCTCCTTGCCCTTCTTATAAGTTATATCATAATTATAACCCATGAGCTTAGAAACTCATTTTTGTTGTTCAAGAGTGGTTAGTTTTAATGCAGTAACCATGAGCTCCAAAAAGTATTTGAGACTTTGATGGTTAGTTTTAATGGATAAATTATACCCAATGAGATATAGTCACTAATGGGTTACTGCATGCAAAATTTCTAGCATTTCCTTAGCATAAGTGGATTTTCCTAGATTATGACTAGAGAGTTCTTTACTAGTGAAATCCAAAGGTCTCCCTTCTTGCATCAAAACTACACCAATACCACAACAAGAAGCATCACTTTCAATGACAAAGTTTTTGGAGAAATTTGGCATGGCTAAAACTGATGTAGTGGTCATAGCATGCTTCAATTCTAGGAAATATTGTTCAATGGATTATTTCCAAGTAAAAGAGTCCTTATTTAACATGGAAGTGAGGGGAACTACAATTTCACCATAGCTATGAATAAATTTATGGTAATAACCTGTAAGTCCTCAAAATCCTTGAAGACCCTTGAGAGTGTGAGGTTTCGACCATTCCTAAACCACCTGGATATTCTTGGGGTCAACTTTGATGCCATCCTTGGTGATAATGTGTTCCAAATACTCCACTTATATCAACCCAAAAGAACACTTGGACCGCTTAGCAAAGACTTGATGTTATGCCAATAGTTGTAGATTCTGATCCACATGAACAAGATGCTCTTCCCATGAGTGGTTATACACCAAAATGTTATCAAATAAAACTAGGATAAATTTTCAAAGTAATGGACAAAAAATATTGTTCATGAGGATTTGAAAAGTGGAAGGATAATTAGTCAAGCCAAATGGAATCACCAAAAACTCATAGTGACATTCATGAGTATGGAAATCAATCTTGGGAATATCCTCATACTTGAGCCTGATTTGATGGTATCTGAAGCAAAGGTCTAATTTAGAAAAGCACATATTCCCATGTAGTTCATCTAGTAATTCATCCACCACCAAAATAGGAAAGTTATCCTTGATGGTGAGTGTATTACGCTCACGGTAATTGATACACAACCGCTAGAACTCATATTTCTTGCACACCATTAAAACTGGAGAAGAGTAAGGATTGTTGCTTGGTCGAATGATGCTAGATTTTAACAATTTTTGTACTAACTTATCGATTTCTAACTTAAGAGCATGAGGATACTGATACGATCTAATGTTGGGCTATGTATTACTAGGTAACAAAGGAATAGCATGGTCATGAGAGTTATGAGGTGGTAAATCTAATGGTTCAACAAAAATAAAATTGTGCTTGGCCAAAATAAGTTGCAAATCTACAAGAATGGAATTCTTCTTTGAAGGGTGAGGTTGGATCACAAATATCTAAGCTATGACATCCTGAGAGGATTTTTTAAAAACTTATCCATCTGGATTGAACTAATAATCTATGAATGCCCCACTTTTGAGCCATGGAGAGTGTGGGACTATCCATTCTATGAAAATTATATCCAGAGCTCGACAAAGTTCCATGAGATGGTTCCCGATGTGCCCAACCATTGAGCTCCCAACATGATATCACATTCCCCTAGTTGAAGCACAAACATATCTTGTTTGAGCTCATAGTCCTCAATTTTTACCTTAAAATTATGATATTTACATTTTCAAGGTAAGGTCCCACTATTGGCTACCATAACCTCAAAGGAATTACATGTATGTACGTAAAAATTTTCCTACTTAACAATGTGTACGTAAAAATTTGCCTACTTAACAATGTGGGGATCAATAAAGTTGTATGTATAGCTAGAATCAATTAGTATGGTAAGATGTAGGCCTTTGAAATAACTCACAACTTTTATGGTTTGGGGAGTAGTAATGCCAATGAAAGCATGAACAAAATTTCTATCCTATGGTTCTTGGCTTTCTTCCTCTAGTTGGGGTGGCTCCTTTACTGGTTTTGTGTCATCATCACTTTGGTTGCTGGTGTTAAGCTCATTAGCATATATGAGGAACAACTTATTTTGGGTGCACCTATGCCCACGAGTAAAATTTTCATCACAATTGTAGAACAACCCTTGGGTGTGTCATGCATCGATTTCTATGGTAGTCATACATTTGGGTGCAACAGTATTTTGTTTAGTATAATTTTAGAATCTAGGAGGGAAGGAGGGTCTAGTCTATGGAAATTTAGATATCTATCTCTGAGCTAAAATTAGGATCCATCCAAACGATCCAACTTGATAGCCTGCATCATGGATTGTGGTTTAAACATCATGACCACGGCTTGAAGATCTTTCCTCAAACTGCTAATGAAACAACTCATAAAGAACCCTTCATTCAATCTCTTAGTTTTGTTGGTCAATTTCTCAAATTATATTTGGTAATCTCAAACTTTTGAAGTTTATTTCAACTTTGTCAATTCTCTTGTAAAATCATCATACTCACTAGGGCCAAAGCGAGTGCATAATTTAGACTCAAAGTCTTCCCAAGAAGGATCAGGGGTAGTGTTTTGCAACCATTGGTACCACTGTAAAGCTTTAGATTCCAAGTTGAAGGAAGCCATTTGAACTTGGTAATATATAGGGACATCATGGAGTTTAAAAATGTTGGAAATTTTGAGTAGTTTTGTTGTCATTGATGTCAAGAGAGTATTGTTTAAATTTCGTCATCATTAAAGACATCAAGTGGTTTTTCCAAAAGCAAGAAGGTATTGAAAACTAATAGGATATAATATTTATTTTTAATATTATATGCCTAAAAAGGCCCAAAGGATGAAGACCCAAGGAAGGAGAAGTTTAAATTAAATAATAATATTATATTATTATAATATTTCAGGCCAAATAATATGGTGAAGAAAAACAAGGTTCAAGTTGAAAAGACCCATGAGCAGTTTACAAAAGATTTAATTTAAATTAAAATATTTTAATCCTTGATTAAAATTTTAATTTAAATTAATAATCGGGGCAAGGGTTTTAAATTTAATACCTAAAATCTAATTTGAATTTAAAAAAATTGAAATTGGTCAACATGTAAAAGACAAGAAGCATGTGCATTTATATAGGAAATAATTCTCATTTCCTAAGTCCTTGAATATACACCTTCGAATGAAAATGAAATCATGCACTGCATTACTTGGAGGAAGAGAAATTCGCATTTCGAAGTGTTGGAGGTAGATGAAGGAATAAGGGCAACAACATGGATAGAGAAATCCACCAATGGTGGTAGCACAAGTAGCAATTGAGAAAGTGCTAGGGCTTTGTAAGGAAGGGATCGCAGATTCAATCCACACGATTAACATTTTTGTTAGAGGAGATAAGCCTTTTTTTCGTTTGGTATGTTTTTTGAGAGGCAACATATATAAGGGATCATGTGCCTATGGTTTCATGTGGGCACGTATCCCACTTGGTAGCATAGATTTGGACTAGGGTGTTGGAGAGGCTACGTCGTGTGTTCAAATTTTATCGAAGATATTTTTGGTGGGCAAAATAAATCAAAGGTATGCTATGCACATTTTTATTTCTCCAAAGGTCTTGAAATTCAAAAATTGCTTAGAGGGTTTCGTGAGTTCTAAAAGATAGCTATGAGTTTTTAAAGGAGGTATAAGGTAAAGTAAATTAAAATATTTTATTTTTATTTTTTGGTGATTGAAATTTATTTTATAAAGTTGGAGTGATAAGGTGTATAAAGGAAACTGTTGTGTATTTTGTTATAATAAATATGTCATGTTATAATAAATATGTTGACATATATTGTGTAAGTTTGGAGATTATAAGGTGTACTAAGAGATTTGATATTTTTTGTATGGTAAAATAATTATTGGAAAAATTATTTTATGGATATCTTGAGATAGGTTGTGGCTACCTAACCTTAATATTGGTAAAGAATATTTGATTGTGGTTAAGACAGGGTTTGAAGATATATCTCCATAAAAAAAAAAAGGTATGGGTACATCTTCCTATGAGTGAAATATTGTTGGATTGAATGTTGTGAAATACAAGGTTGGAGTGAAAAGGATTGTTTGATAAGCATTTTTAGAAATATTCGAGTGAGTGTTCATATGCATGATAACTCACATATGCATGATTAGGGTTTGTGAAAGATCATGAGTAACATTGTTATGTGAAGTTGAGTACAATATTGAACTAGGGTTTGTGAAATAACTTGAGTATCATTGTTATGTGAGTTTGGAATCATCTTGAGTCAAGGTTTGAGTTCCATTGTGTGAATTGTTGAAAGCATTATGAAACACTTGTCTAGGGTTTGTAAGAAAATTGTGTTTCATTGAGTGATTGGTTGAGTGGAGTTGGATGAGCATTATTGATTGAAAGTATTGTTGAAAGCATTATGAAACACTTGTCTACACTTGTCTAGGGTTGGTAAGAAAATTGTGTTTCATTTAGTGATTGGTTGAGTGGAGTTGGATGAGCATTATTTATTGAAAGTATTGGAGTGATAGTTCAAGTACTGTGAAATAATTTGTTCTTTATTTTTGGATTGATTTGAAGGAGAGATTGAAATTTATTGAGCATTGTTGTGAGTGTGAAGCATATTGAGTCTCTAACAATTATGTATATGTTTCTGTAAGTTAAACAAGATTTTGTGTGAAACTTGTTTGTGTGATTGAAGAGGTTTTCTGTGATAGATTAAGTTGAGTTGAATAACCTTTTTTGAAAGCTTGTGAGCATATTTGAAGTAAGTCCTAGAGTGGACTTAAAGACTGAGTTGAGTAAGATTTTGTGGAATCTTACACTACAGATTTGAGGTAAGTCTTGGTGAAGACTTGAGAGCAGTTTGAGCAAGTTCTAGAGAGGACTTGTGGAAATATTTGAGGTAAGTCTTTGAGAAGACTTGTGAGTAGAGTTGATTGATTGATTTTTTCAAACCTTGAGTTAAGGTTTGGGGCAGATCTAGCAGAGTTTATTTGTGATTGGATCAAGCTTTGTGTTAAGGATTGGGGATATATTTGAGGACAGAGTTTGGTGTAAATTTAAGGATAGGTTTGTGCTAGAATAGAGATAGATATTAAGCAGATTTGTGCTAGACCGAAGGACTGTGTTTACTGCATATTTGAGACAAATATTGAGCAGATTTGTGATAGACTAAAGGACTATGTTTAGTGCATATTTGAGATAGAGATTGAATAGATTTATGCTAGACCTAAGGACTGTGTTTAGTGCAGATTTAAGATAGATATTGGGCATATTTGTGCTAGACCGAAGGACTATGTTTAGTGCAAATTTGAGACATAGCTGAGATCAAGCTTTGGAGGTGACAGAGTAGAGGATAGTAGTCTCCAGTGGATAGAGATCCATTATCTAGGGTAGTGAGGATAAGTCTTCTGAGTGAGGGTAGAGGCATTCAGTGGAGAGAGATCCGCAAGCCAGTGTAGTGGAGGCAATAGTCTTTTAAGAGATCATCAACTAGAGCAGAGGAGGAGTTCTCTTATGGATAAATATCCACTAACCAGCTAAAAAAATGGTGTCTCTTGCGGATAGATATCCATGAACTTGATTAGGGTATTGGTATCTCCTTTGGAGAGATTTCCATACACATTGTAATAGGGGAGGATTCCCAAGATATTTATTGAGGAAATTTTAGTGAAAGATTTTCTCCATGGATGTAGCCCACATTGGGTGAACCACGTTAAATTGATGTCTCTATTGTGTGTGGTGATGTGTACATTGCTTTGATTACCATTGTTTATATTGCCATTGATATATTGCATATTGTTTGGTAAAGAAAAGTAAAAAGTGGTCTTATACTGTTCACCCCGCCTCTTAGTATAAACTTGTGTTCTTCAAAAAAATTGAGCAACATAACATAACCACACATCCACATCCTTTCCATTGAACTTAAGAAATTCTAATTTAGGCATCTTAAATGTAGGATCACGATCATAGTGAGGGTGAGGGTTATATGTTGCCATTCCTTTACCTCATTCAGAATGTGATTTTTTAGTACAATACTCAAACTTGCTTAGGACCACCTTACAATTTAGACTCAACATCTACAAGTTGTTCTTCTAGGCAGTTTCTGGAGGTATCGTAATCATCTCTAAAATTTTGAATCTCTACCATCATGGCTTAATTTTATATTTACATGCTATCAATGATTCTTTTTAGGTATTCCAATAATGAGGTAGTTTGATCTATCTCTTTTTTATTTCCATAAGTGCCAACAACTATTTTGGATAGTCTTGAACCTCTTTTACTGAATTACTAAAAATATAAGTTTGGTTTCAGGAGTTAATTACTAAAAATATAAGTTTGGTTTCAGGAGTTACTATTTGGAGTTACTATTTGAAATAAGGAGTCTGAAAAGTGCTTGGGTGTTATATATCAAAATTATTAGCTCAAAAATATGGTCACAATGAGCTATATCCCACAACATGGATTTTGGGCACCCCAAACTTTTTTTATCCTTTGTTTTGACAAGTCTACTGGTGTGGTCGGTTTTTGATTTAGGGATGTAGTTCAAAAGTTGGGTACTGGATCAACTATATTTAACCTGTGCATTCTATCTACTGACCCCTATGTTACTGTCATGTCTCTATCCCTATCATCTATATTGTAGTTACTAACACTATTCACTTCCATGACCTCAAGATTCTCTATTTTGTGCAATTACTGACACTGACAGTTTTTTTTCTAACACTGACAACCTGTAGTATCTGTATGATATTGACAACTATTACCACTATCAACCTAACTATTAATTTTACTAGCTTGATTATTACTACCACCATTGACCCAAACGATACTAAAATATTGTTAATTATCATAGAAAATTGCAGACTTTATCCTAACCATTTGGTGCATGTAAAATTTTATTCTTTGATGATAAGGAACTCCTCCATATGCTCACTTCTGTGGGTCATAAATACAGGTTTAGCAGAACAGAAATATTTTTTTGTAGGATGAAGTTTTGATAGAACCAAGGTATGCTAGGTAGAGGAGTATGTAATATCTATGGGCCCTATGTTATACTGTAGTGATGAAAAATAGTGCTTGGACCAATATTTTAGGCCACTACCCAAGGAGGATTCCATACATACCATTGAACACACTATCCACCTCTCTAACAGTACAATAAAGTAATCATCCAGGATGTTGTATCCCATGGACTATGGATAATACAAGGCCAAAAAAATTCATATTGGATAAAATTTTTTTAGCCTAAATGGTCTCTCAATACACCCAAAGATGTGTGGGAGCTCAATTTTGTGCATGAGTGTTGTCTAAGGCCTAGGTATTGGATCCTGATCACCCTCCACTTCACTAGATGCTTTATGGGCTATCTAGCTTAGCTAATAACGATAGCTCCTTTGCTATATTTTAAAAATATTGGCATGGGGTTTCTAACCTACTCAACTACTATAAAAAAACTATATGTTTTTGCTATTTTGGTTTTTGCAGTTTTTTTTTTTTGCTTTTTAAATAAAAAAAATGGAAATGAAAAACATAGGAAAATTATTCCTAATAGGCAGAGTAGATGGGTAAGAATTGTCGTAGTCATAGCAAAACTCAACAATGGAAAATACTCTAATACCACTTGTTAGGAACCTACTATTAAAAATAAGTAAACTCACACAAAATACTAAAATTAAGCAAAAACTCATGCAATATCACAATGTGGAAAGTAAATGCAGAAATAAACACTCTCACAATAAACATTTAATTGAATGCTCTTCGAGGGGGAAATTTCCTTCAATATTTCATTCAATTACAAAAAGATACATTCATACATGGCTTCATAGCTTTTATTTTAAATAAAGACTTCATGCAACCCTAACCCTAATCTCAATAGTTGGCTTACATGCAAAATGCCACTCGAGCTAGAATTTTCTACCAAACATAGGTTAAAATCTTGATAACAGTTACATAAAATGGCCCCACTTGGCTAGGTGCCTAAGTTGCTACATACATTACAAAATATTGCAAAATAACATTATATATGGGATCCCCACATTTGAAGTGGGTCATTACATAAGCAATGAGAATTAAAAAATAATTTTAGGATGGGATCCTAAAACTATGATACCACTATTATATTTTGATGATGTATGCCAAGGGAAAATACAATCATAGGATATGAAATATGAAGAAATGTAAGATGTTGAAATATGCTATTAATGGAAAGTGACGAAAATGATACAATGCAATATGGAGGAAATGAACACTCTAGAACTGATACTAAAGAACTACATTGTACCCCATCACCAATATATATGGTGATCCACACAATATACCTACTACCTAAAACAATATATAATCACTCACTATGAGGCCCTTTATATAGAAATATGGATTGCTTGACCAACACTCTGCCTTGTTGTATAGGGGGACACCTTGCACATTTACAACTTACACATAGAAAATTGTGTATTTATTATATTACTTGATGTAACTAGCTAACTACCCCTAAAGTAATATCCTACTCTAGTTATGTAAAGGGTGGTACATTTACATGATCTAAATTATGTAATATACTCTAACACTTAGCATATTTTATCTATAATATCACTATGTGATTTTCCTCTGCAAACCTCTAAGCCAATATAATAGTTCAAAAGTCCTAAATCTATCATATTATAAAACTTTTTCAAGTCATTATTTATAGCATCCACAAATTAATCTAAACTACCTATACTGATTAGATCATTAATATAACACAAATATCACTATCTCAGATCCAGATTTCTTCGGATAGAGATTTGTATTTAAAGGTTTTCTTTTGAAACCATGCTACAATAGGTGCTCATCAATTTTGATGTACCAAACTCTAGCATCTTGCTTCAACCCATACAAAAACTTGACAAGTTTTCATATTGTTTATTCTTGTCCATTGACAATAAGCCACCCAAGTCGATTCATATACACCTCTTCTTTAATATCACCATTAAGAAAGGTATTTTGACATCCATTTGATGCAACTTCTAACTGAACTGTGCTACCATGGCATAGAAAACATGGATGATTGTCATATTTGTTGTTGATGTAAAATTGTATTCATAGTCAATCCCTTTATTTTTTGCATAACCCTTTGCAATGATTTGTGCATTGTATTATTCAAGTGACCCATCTACATTACACTTGGTTTTGAATACCCACTATCAGCATATGGGCTTATTTCATTTAAGTAGTAACGAGCTCCCATGTTTTTTTTTGTTAGAGAGTTATACCATGCTTTCGTAGTTACATTCCACTTGAGTAAGCTAAATGCATACTTCATTGATGTTGGTTTTGATTTATCTATTATTGAGGATATCAATTTCCTAATTTACTTCCTAACATGACATACTAAAAATATGTGGTCGAATGGAAGTGAGATCTAGAGGTGCGCCAAGATTAGAATCTTTAATGGTACCCATGACTCATTTTAGAGTTTTGTGTTGTTGTGAAGGAACAAATACTTTAGGTTCATCAACAATAACTATAATATCTTCTTGGACTTCCTCATCAAACTCTATATTCATAGTGGAAGATGTACCATCTTGAAACTCCTTATTAGTATCTAATTTAGGTTTAACTACTTGATCAAATACCACATCTCATCTAATATGCAATTTCATAGTGATGGGATCTATTATCAATATACTTTTGAATCATCATCATACCTAAGAAACGTGTATGGTAGGGATTTCACATCTATCTTGGTCATCTTTTTCTTTGGTACATGAATTTATGTCTTGCTACCAAAGACTCTAAGATGTGATATTGAAGGCTTCCTCCTAGACTAGGCTTCTTTATGTGTAACTCCTTGTAGTGCCTTTGTGAAAACTTTGTTTAGAATGTACACTATAATGGTGACAACTTTAACCCAATATTGTTGCTCCAATTGGCTCCTATGAGGATGCAATGAACCATTTCCATGATGGAATGGTTTCTTCTTTTAGCAACCCCATTCTATGTGAGAAACCTTGATAATTTATTGGGTGTTTATTCCCCTATTGATCTAAGTGAAGGATTGTAATGGAACACCCAATTTTATTTTCCACACAGTACTTAAAAAAATAAAAATGCTAGAATGCTTCAAACTTTAGTTGTGATAGGGACACCCACATTGTAACCCAAAACTATTAACACATTATTTTGTAAATAACTTTTACAACAATACAAAACTATTAACACATTATTTTGTAAATAACTTTTACAACAAAGGTTCGCAAAGGAGACACCCTTATTTTATTTATTTTAGAATTCAAGGCTTCACAACATTTGATTTCTAGTCACTATAGACAACACTTAAAGGACATAAGTGGTCAACTCCCATGTTCTTTGGGGTTCACCTTACTAAACCTACATATTTAGAAGGATGTCGAAAGTGGTCTCCCCACCTTTCCTTTACCCTCATTAGCATAGGACCATGTGACCACGGTGTAAGGCTTACCCTTTAAGGTCCATACCACTTAAAGGGAGATGCATATTCCCTAACCTGACTCTAAGTCCATCTAGGTAGGTTAATCAAGCATAGAGCCTTGGTGCTTAGTTACCACACCTTTATGGGCTAACTAAGTTTATTACCACTTCAATGGCAACTAACAACTAACATGATTTCCTGATCCTACATGATAAAGGGATCACCATTGTTGATTTGTGAATGGTTCCACAACTCCTAGTTGGGATACACTTGATCCTACTCGTTCAAGGTGTTAAGATTCACAAGTAATTTGGTTATTGTATTCACACAATTCCTTCTAGATTCACAAGTTTTCTAGCTAGCTATTGTATTTCTAAAAAAACTTTATGATACAAAACCCAAGATATCATTAAAGGAACATAATATTTTAGTTTATACAATAATCATATTTATAAAACTTGTTTAACAAAAAATGCTTTTAGATAAGCTTTTTTTTCCACCACATCTATACATTTAAATCACTAAAAATTCCTCTACCAATAATATCCAAGCCATCTCGGGCCTCATCGGACTGAATGCTTGTCCCTTTCCTAGTTAAAAATTCCTCTACCAATAATATCCAAGCCATCTCGGGCCTCATCGGACTGAATGCTTGTCCCTTTCCTAGTTATTTCAGCGGTGTAAAAGGTTTAAAATGATTGTGGCATGGTGGTTATAGGGGTGGACTGCGCGAAGATCTATGTGGTAGCTTCTAGGGTGGACAATGTAGAATACTGTGGCAGCCATAAAAGCTACCATAAAAGCTAGACAGCCTACCCGGATTCATGGTGGCTACCGATTCCACCATGTAAATTCAAAAAAAATAATAATAATAATATCCAAGCCATATAAGCATCTGCAAACCTCTTTGCGATAGGTAAACCACCCACGGTTCAAGGGAGAGACTTAGGGATCATAACAAATCTAGATGCAATTAAATTTAAAACATAACATTTTCTATTATGCAAACAACCATGCATAAAACATAATGAAAACAAGCCAACATGGAGATAATCCCATACTTCTCTTTATAATGATCCCTTAACCTACAAAATTCTTAGGAATAATTATAATAGTTTCTCTTTCAAATTCAAGATACAATATTTTGATTTATCACATAGAATCTCATACTTCTCTTTTTAATGATTCCTTAACCCACAAGATTCTTAGGATCATTTTAATAGTTTCTCTTTCAAAACTCACATACAATAAATCATTTTATTAAAGAGAATCCCATACTTATTTAATAATGATTTCTTAACTCTCATAAATCTTAGAAACTATCTCATAAATCTGAAAATCATTATCATAGTTTCTATTCGAAAGAAAAAATAGAACATAAAGAAAAAATAGAACATTCCATTTTAATTAAAGAGAATTTCATACTTCTCTTTTATAATTAATCCTTAACTCACAAGATCTCAAGAATTTATTATAATAAAATTATTTTTTAAAATCAACACATAACAATATACAAGGAAATCCAATTCATACAAAGAAACTTTCTAACATTCTTACTATTACATAATAATAAAGAATCATTTCTAACATTCTTACTATTACATAATAATAAAGAATCATTTCCCTAATAATATTGACTATAGTTTTATGCATAATCCATTCATCCTTACAACAAGTTATTAGAAAGCAAAATATCTTTCGTCTTTCATCTCACTTAAAAATCTAAAGCAAGTTTAAATAAAATAATAATAAAACATTGAGATCACTTTTAACTATTAAAGCAAAATTGCAAAGCAATATTAATAATAATAATTCCTTAATCAACCTAAACCATAGCCAATCCTTCAGAAAATACCCATGAAAGACAAGAAAAACAACCAAAGAGCTACACCAAATTAGGTGTTATGCTTGAGAGGTTTTACACAACAAATAATAATAAAGAAGCATTGAGATCACTTTTAACTATTAAAGCAAAATTGCAAAGCAATATTAATAATAATAATTCCTTAATCAACCTAAACCATAGACAACCCTTCAGAAAATACCCATGAAAGACAAGAAAAACAACCACAGAGCTACACCAAATTAGGCATTATGCTTGAGAGGTTTTACACAACAAAGAGTTTTATTCAACTACCAAAAAAACATTTGACTCCTCACTAATCAACATAAGATGTAGAACAACATAGGATAAAATGAACACAAATAAAAAGGCAGTAAGATGACTAGGTTTTTGTGATAACCCAAGTCTACCTACTTGGTTTCTGTAAAAAATTTCTGAAAATATGGTAGCTCCTTTCCATTATCCAACCTTTGATTTAGTACTACCATGCCAAAATATTCTCGAATGCCATTCCACTTTAGATAGAATATCGAGAGATTGAGAGTGGCCAAGTCTCGGTTTATCTTATCTTCCTTACTTCCTCCCCAAACCTAAGAATCCCTAGTAAGGATGGGGTTTAAAATTTTGGGGCCCATTTCACCCAAAAGTTGAACGCTTTCTCCCCTGAGCGTAAGCATGCCTAAAAAGAACAATTATATCACTTCCATGATATTTGTCTTGGAGACAACCACTACCCTGGTTGTAAGCAGAAGTCCCTACCACATAATTATGCTAGATTATTATGAATCCTGGAACCTTCCTTCCCAAGTACTATTAGGGTTTACCTAAGAGTGGTGCCCATATCACCCCTCCTATGCCTTTCTATGGTAAACCTATGCCAGGAAGTGTGTTACCCCACGACATCCTGCGGTTGGATGGAAGTTGTATGATTTCTCGCATACATGCTCTGGTTGTCTACCCACAACCATGTTTTGACTTCATGCTTTGGTTGTCTTCCCACAACCATGCTTGGCTACTTAGAATTATTTAACCACATCCAAATATTTAAAGGTTGTATTTCCATACCTATAAGTCTTTTTATAATAAACTCAAATGACATAAAGATAAGTAAGGTTTTGTTTTGGGTTCATACAATATCTTTCACATCATTTAAAAGAAAGGCTCTATCTAAAAAGTCTAAACGTATCACCATTCCAATATATTTAAATGGTACATCAATAATAAAATAATTATAAATTCTTAAGAAAAAGAAATATAAATCTATATAGTCTATAGATAACACCATATGAAACACCAATCTATAATTTCACACCCTATTTAAAGGCTCTATCTAAATAGTCTAAATGTATCACCATTCCAATATATTTAAATGGTACATCAATAATAAAATAATAATGTATCACCATTCCAATATATTTAAATGGTACATCAATAATAAAATAATTATAAATTCTTAATATATTTAAATGGTACATCAATAATAAAATAATTATAAATTCTTAAGAAAAAGAAATATTAATCTATATAGTCTATAGATAACACCATATGAAACACCAATCTATAATTTCACACCCTAAAACTTAGCTTTTAAATTAACAAATAAAAGAAGTCAACTATTCTTAAAAAAAAAAAAAAAACTATCTAAAATATTCCAAGGTTCAAATCTTAGGCCTTGCCGGACTGAACGCTTGTTCCTTTCCTTTCCTGGTGCTTCTAGGAGCATAAAATGTTTAAAATGATTGTGGCATGGTGGTTATAGGGGTGAACTGCACAAAGATCTGTGTGGCGGCTTCTGAGGCGGACAGCGCAGAATACTATGGCGGCCATAAAAAGCTGGACAGCCTGCCCGGATTCGTGGCGGCTACCGATTCCACCATGTAAATTAAAAAATATATATATGTAAAATATACTTTTGCCAAGTCAAACACGTGATTAACATAGAAATATTAATTGCTTTACATTTCCTTCACAGGTTAACCACATTTACATTTATTCTTTTAAAACCAGTATTTCTCAATCCGTTTAAAGGATCTATACATCTTATCTATATTAATAAAAGTCATCTACTTTAATAATGTAGAAGCTATATAAACTATAGAAAGTCTAATAATTATTTAAGCAGTCAAACTCATAAAACGATATTTAAAAAAGTCATATGGTTAAAGAGATAAACTACAAACTTACAAACTTACTATTATTTCCAATAGAAAAACAAGCCTACAAGTTTTTCTTTTTCATATAAAAATTATTAAATTATTCCTTTACATGCCATAATAAAATATTATCCAAGCTTTTTCTATGTTTTATTTTAGAAAGCTTTTTCTTTGTATTATTTTAAAAATAAAACTACATAATCTATTACAATCATTCTTGTGAACTACGTTATTAAAAGATCTAAAATGCATATTACCTCTACATTCCAAACATTTATAACGCTTTTTCTATTAATGGTTTATTATAATAAGCAAGCTTCCTTCTGTAGGTGTCGTGCATTCTTTCAAGCTTGTCTCTTACGATTGGCTCAAAACTATTTATTAAAAACCTTCTGAAATTATTACATTGGCTATATACATTATTTGTGGTGTCTTGAATTTCATATTTAATAATCTTAATACACATTTCATTCTCCGTACAATAAGAAATCGGGCAATTATTGAAAAGACGAACTAGCGCAACCAGCCATATCAAATCTAATTGAGCTCTTCCCTGAATTACGCTATATTTATCTGTTCTCCTAATTTCCTTAGCTTTTATTTCTAAAGGGTCAAGAGAGATAAACATATGATTTTATAATCTAATCTCAATTGTTTTGGAAACTAAAATGTACAGAATTATAAGAATACAAGACTTTTACCTCTTAAAATTTTCTCATTCTACAGACGAAATTTTAAAAGAATTATTTTGGCCAATAGCTTCAATGGTGATTACTGTTTGAACAATTCGTACTCATTGAGGTTTCTTATTATACAATGGAAACAACTAATATCATTACCCAACCCTATATACAAGACATCAACCCAACAGTTTACAAGTGGATGAGAGGTGACACTACTCATGCGGACTTATAACAATGCGAACCAGGGTTCTTATTCTACCCATTCCCATACAGAGAAGTTCATAATTTAACCAATTGAAATATAATAAAACATAGAATAAGTTTTCAAATACTACATTCACCAGGTTCATTTATATCATAGGAACTTCTTTCAAAACTATTCACTCTTCTATAATGCACACTAAATAAGACTTCTCTGTACATCCAACCCAAAACCAAGCAATACATCTATCTAATTATATTATTTAAACTGGACATCATACGAACATTAACCAACAGAACATTCTGTAGAAAAAATTAACAGAAGACTCACCGTCTTCGCTTGAGAATTCGAACTCCAACATTCTCCTAGTACGTCTTAACACTTCCTTCCACACAACCCCCCTATTTACAATGCTTTCCTTCCTTTTTAAGGAGAAAGTCCTTGCTTCTCAAAGGAACATTTGTTAATTCCGCATGCAATAGTTTGCCAAGTGGTGGGAAGAGGAAATCGTCTGCCTTGTAACACTTGTTTCCCATTGTAATGTTTATATGGCACGTAAACATTTTAACAATTCACTTATTAATGATTATTTCATTAATTTAATATTAATTCTTTATTTCATATACATGCATACATATATATATTCTATTTTATTGTTATTTTTATTTTATTTTTAATATTTTTTTTTGGTAAGTTATATATTAAAAGTGGGTTTTTATCAAGGATCCCAAAACCTGATTACAAAGGATCAGAATGCAACACAATACATCAAATTGTAACAAAAGGAAACACTAGAGGAACATAGAAAAGAAAAGGGATGTGCCATCCTAAACACCAGAGAAAGGCACAATCCTTTGCGCCAGAGGAAGACTACTTCCTAAGCACCAAAGGAAACATGGGCAGGAAGGGAAATCCCGCCAGAGAATCAAATTTGAATCAAAGGGTGTGAAACAAGAATTTCAAGAAAACCAAGGGCGAGAGAAAGTGCCAAACCACCCCATCCACTAAAAACCAATTTGAAACTTTCCCAAGGGTGGGAAAAGGAATCAAAGCCAGGAATTTGAATTTTGAATCAACCCAATGGCGAGAAAACCAGAAACCACCATTGGAAATCAGGCCTAAGAGAAAACACCTTCCCATGCAGGGGAAAACCAGAAAGAAACATAAAATCCACCATGAAAAAAAGGTGGATCAGTGAAGCAAAATGAAACATACAGGGAAAGTGCAAGATTAAGAAAACTGAAAAGACCATTCCCTGAAAGCCTTAAAAAATGAATCAACATAAAGAGGAAAATTGTAGGCTACAAAATCCTCATGTAGTGGAACAATAACCTGGAGGATGGAGCAACAGTGGAACAGGAACAAGAGGAACTTCCCAGGCTATGAAGTCCTCAAGAAGGAAAAAGGAAGTCTTTGAGAAACAACGACCCAACACAGGAAACAACAACAGTGGAACAACACGTCAGAAGGAAAGGCAAGAAAGTGCCATAGGAATCCAAGAAGAAGGAGTCATGAGGAGGCACGATTGCAGACAAAAGAGCCCAAAATGAAAGGAAGCAGCCAAGCATCCCAGACAACCTTCAACACCAAAGCTTCAAGGATGTAGAGAAGGAAAACCTGTAAGAATTCAGCAGCAAGAAAAGTAGAGGCCCATACTCAGAAGTCGCAAAAGCAACTGAAAACCTACAGGAACCAACACCACGAACCCAAAGAGTAGAGTCACAATAGAAAGCACATGATCTCCTAAAAAATTGAAAGGATGTTGTGCAAAATTGCTCATGAAGCCAAAATTCCTCAGACCCACCCAAAAAAGCTTCAAGGAGACAAACGAGAAAGTCTTGAAAGGAATCAGCAGCAAGAAGAATAGAGGCCCATCCCTGAAGCCATGAAAGGAGTTGAAAACCTCCAAGAACCACCACTTCAAACCCAAAGAGCAGAGCCATAGTATAAAGCACATGGTCCTACCAACCAAAAGGATGTTGTGTAGAAATGCTCATGAAGCCATAAATCCTAAGACCCAACAAACCACAACTGAAGAAACCCAAAATACAGTCGAGAGGAAGACTTCCAAAAACATCCTGAGAAAAAACCTCAGGAAAAGTCCCAGGGAAAACTTGAACACAACCCAGAACCTAGACACCAAAGGATGGAATAGTGGAACAGAAAATGGGACAGATTTTCCCACCATAGGGCAAGGAAAGGGGCAGAATAGTGGATCAAGGATCTCCCCCCCAAAGGAGATCATCTGCAACACCTTCCTTCCAAAAAATATGGGAAAGATGCCAAGGAAACTGGGAAAGGAACAAGGTCCTAGGACAGGGACAAGGAAAGGATGCAGGTAAAAGGAATAGGACTTCCATGGGAAGTCACCCTGCAGATCCTCCCTCCCAAGCAGTTTTTGGTCTTGCAGGACCTTTCCCCCATTTTATTTTTATTTTTTTATTATTAATTTTATTTTATTTTTAATATTAAATTTCATTATTTAATTTTTTTTATTTATATATTTATATATTATAAAACAATCTATGAGTACATCTACATGAAATGCAACTACATGAGCCATTGGTGGACATATTACCTTTTGGATTTCACAGATCCATACTATGGCAAATATTCCAACGTTCATCATTTCTCTGGACTTAACTTAACCAAATAATTCTTGGAAAGAGATATTCCAGCTTCGAGCTGACCAATAGATGTTTTTCCTATTCCTACACCCACAAACTCATTAGTAGTATCTTGTTCTGACTGATATAAATAAATAGACATATATTAATAGGGTTTTTACAATTGCTAACACAACAACCAAGGCTGATCTAAAAATCAACACAACAACAAAATCCTCACCCAAGAATGCTTCTACCAAACAAAAATTTTAAGGCAATGTTTAGGTTGACATCAAATTCAGACTGATGCAAAGACCAAAGATGATTGGCTAAACCACATTGCTAGTCAAATAAAACAACAAGTCTTATGAATAAACCTACAAATTCCCTAATTATCACACTCAAAAATAAATCATGGAGGGAAACAAAACTAGACAACAATAGCTAAACTTAGAATAGAGAAAATATAAGGAATGTAAAGCATCCATTTCAAAGGATCGTCATTCCAAAGGAGTGCTAAAATAAAGCATGACAAATAATAATATTTTATATAAAGAAAACACCTAAAAATCAAGCTCTTAATGATCACCACCTAACGTTGCACCATAATGTGTTTCTCTCTTCTTCCAAGTCGTCCCTCCTGCACTACCTTCTCCTTCCTTCTCCCCTTTTCAAGCATTCGCCCATATAAAATGAGGCACTTGGTATGGAGGGAGTGGCATTTATTTCAACAATATATTACTAGAACTCATCACCATATTTTCTGTAAAGGTGCCATCCCAACATGACCATAATAAAATAATTGAACTAATTACCCAATCAAATTTATTTTTAATTAATTTCCTTCAACCATTAAAGGAAAAAACTTGAAGAATTATTTTATTAATTCACTATTCAACTTTTTAAAGACTTACATTAGTTTTGAGTATTAATGTCATAAATCTATTTAATACTTCACTAATCTAATGTATTAAAGCCAATATTTTAATTAGAAGTATTAATGTCATCAACTAATTAATACTTAGTAAAACCAATCTATGCATATCATAAATAACCATAGATTCAATGCAAAAATGTTTCACACCATTATTTTATTCTAAATAGGTGTACTCTTTTAAGATAGTCTAATGCTATCACCACCCTATCAAGGAGGCTCATTGCACAAGCAACATTCTAACCCAATGGTGGTGAACATGAAGGTAAAAAAAAATGCAAATGCATCTATATAAAGGGCATTAAGTTACCCTGAGTTATCGATGAGAAAGTCATTATCATCATTTTCCTAAGTATCTCTCTTTGTAGGTGGTTCACCCTTAGTTTCCCACCAAAGAGAGACTACCTGGTCCTACAACCACAATTACATCAACGTTACCATATTCTATACTCAAAAGAATGCAATCATTCCATCATATATACATCATAAAAGAAACTATACCTTTAAACATTCACATCAAAACATAGTACATTGTCCATAAAGAGTTGTTCCAAGGAGGATTTTTATACACATATTTTAGGGTTAGCCATAAACAAACAACTAGAAGTATCTATTTCCATCAAAATTGGTTGTCATGAGTTTATTAAAATCGGTGTGTATCACATCCAATGGATCTTTGGCTTTGTGGGTGCTTAATTTAAATGGTACTAATTGTTACTTGAATTCCAAACAACCCAAGCAAACTAGAAACGTGAATGAAAGTTTGGATAGACTAATTACCATTTGATGATTGTTGAGTTGAAGTATCTTGAATTAATATACCCATATATCCTATGCCAAATGGAAGTTGCTTATATTGTGGTTATGGATAGTGGTACATTAGGAGTATTTAGAACATCTAGAGAAAACAAGATATTTTATAGAAATTAGTTGCTACATTCTCATTGTTTTAGTGATGGAACATTTCTTGTGGCCATTATTAACCCTGAATTCAACTACCATATTTTGATCATACATTTTTGGCATAGACAACAAGTTGTTTGTAGGCCTTATATATATAGTACATTTTTAATTTTGCATTTTCCATCTACAAAACTAAGTGAAACATTACCAACTCTTTGATATTGTAGATTTTATCATTGATGATTGTCACTAGTTTTCCTTCTTTATCTTCCAAGGAATCAAACCACTCTTTTCCCCTATCATGTGCTTACTACCACTAGAAATAATGTACCAAACATAATCATTAGGTTTGGTTAAAACCTTTTTCATGAGCACCTTATGTGCCTATTTAGATTCATAATTGGATTATTCAATTGCAACATGTCCTTTTTGTTGTTTATGTGTGGGACATGGATGTTGATAGACTTATCACCTTGAGTCACTAAATTATACCAACAATTGTTGGTAGTCTTTTTTCTTAGATATGGTAGTACATATTTTTTTTATGACGTTACTTCTATGATGATGAGGAGGAGGATGAAGGACCTTTATGTGAAGAGTCCTTTTGTGTTTTCTTATTCCTAAATTTATTAGTGATGAGTGTAATGTTTGAAATTGATCTCTTAATTTTTTTTGTTGCTTATTATTGCATTAAATTGACAAACTCTTCAAAGGAAACCACCCTCTTTGACACTTTTAATGCGGTTATGAGCACTCTAAATAAATCTAGTAATATTGAAGTATAATTGGCACTAAGAGATTATATTCCACTTGTTCACCCATGAAATTTAGTCTTGCATTTAGCTCTATGAATTTGTAAAGAAATACCTCTATACTTTCTCCATCTAACACTCTCAATGTGTGGAGTTGTAATTGAAGGGTAAGAATAGTCGATTGATTCTTCCATTTGTAGATGGTAGTAAGCACATCCCATGCTTACTTAGATGCTTTGGCTTGAAATTTACGTGGTTGGATCACATTAGCTATAGCAAGGGTGACGAGCATCAGTGCTCTTACATCTGCATCATCATATATTTCTAGTTGTTTGAGGCATTGAGGTTACATAACATTACTAGTAATAATATCCCATAGTTTTGCAACCTATAAGATGGTTCTCATCTTTGTCTTGCATGGTCCAAAGCTAGGACTTCTTAGGATTTGTGAATCTATAAGAAAGACTTTTAGGTTGGATATTATGATGCTTCCTTATTTCTCTAAATGGTAGCCCTTTTATTATACTATCAATTTGATATAACAAACATTTCAATATACCTACCCTTTTGATATACCCATTGGCATGTGGAAGAATATAGTCCTCTAATATATGAAACCTTATGTGAGAGATACCTTGAGGTACATGAAAGAGCATTATATTTGGTACTTAGGTAGTATGAAAATGGATTCATTTTATCTATGACAACTACTTTAAAAGTTCTCCTTGGAGACTCTTAATTTTTAGGGTTTATGTCAAGCGATAATGGTGAACAAAGTGAATAATGGAGTGAGTAAAATAAATTGGGGTTTCCTTTTTAATAGCTAATAATTTATAGGGATACACCACATATATAATTTTTGCAACTATTTTAGATGTTAAATATAATAACTAGGCACAATAACATTACCTATAAATGACCACAAAAGACACTATATACTAAACATTGCTTCAAACCTTGAAGGTTTGATAAAGTGTTGATTGTATTTTAAACAAATTATTCAAAATATAAAATGCAAACACATGCAAAAGTGAAGGAGTTGGAATCTACCAAAATTCTTGGAGAAGTATAGATTAATGAGTTCTATGATTGCATCCTTTATAGCCTAAAATATTTGGAGAAGTATAGATTAATGAGTGCTATGATTACATCCTTTATAGCCTAAATCCTTTTGTCTTCTTTAGTCTATACACAGGTGGTATATTTCTTAATCATATTGGTTATCAACCTCACTAGTTGTGCAAATTTTGTTATAAATTTGGCCAAAAACTAGATTTTCCTAGGGAATCACCTAATCCCTTTGATTTGTATAGGTAAGGGTAAGTATTTAATGAACTTTATCCTATTTGAATGTATTACAAGGTCGTCCTTAGACACTAAATGCTCTAATAAATTTTCATATTACACCATTATGATGGAACTTTTTGGATTCAAGGATATTCCATATTCCTTACAACTTTTGAAAAAGGACTCTATATATAAAATATATTTAATATTTTATTTAGAAAATATAATTAAATCTAGATATATGAGTACAATTTCATCTATCAAACATGTAAAATCCATATCTTTAGGTCATTCGAATGTAGTCCTAGTTTGACCAATTGAACAATATTCTTTGGTAAGTAAAGGTTCCCAATTTGGTTGTATATATTGTTTTGTTTTTCATTGTCCTTAACCCAAATCAATTAATAACCAAATAAACCATCTAGTAGTGATGGAATTTGAGATCCTACTACCTTTGGCTAAATATCGTATATGGATGATAGTGGGTAGTTGTGTTTAAGTGATGAATTATTTAATTCCTAAAATTAATGCATAACCTAATCTTCCCATTCTTTTTATGAATTGGTACCAAATTGTCTACACCAATGGAATGTTTGATGGGAACTATTATCTAAAATTGTAGGAATTTTAGAAGCTACTTATATATTATGACTTCAATTTTAATACTTTCTGGTCTGTAATATTTCTAGAAGGTATTTTCACAAGTTTCAATTATATCAAGTGTTCAATGATGATTCTATTGTAGACCTTTAAATCTTCATGTGACCATACAATAATTTCACTATACTTCCCATAATTTGTTTCAAATAGGGTTAACCTCTTCTTCGATACACTCTTTACCTAACATCAACTTTCCCTTTCTATGATTCAACTAGATGATAGGAAGACACTTTTATCTTGATGTTAGACTTGGAATTTTCATTGAGATCAAATAAAATTTTGATCATGTTAGTCTTGTTAATAAGTGGTTATTATTTAAATGAATCCATTTGTCTTTTATATCATCCCCATACTCATTCTTATCTTTAGCATGATGAAATTCCTTAATGAATAACTCTATAATATACTAATAATTTTTAAATGCTTGCATGTAATTTGATTTTTTAGGGATAGTAGACCTGAAGACCACCTCTAGATCTCTTAGCTTGTCCAACATATTCGAATAATGGTCAAATTTTCCTAAAATTAAAGATAATTTGTCCACCTTGGCATTTAGCTCTTATGGTATTTTCTTGATCTCATAGCTACTAAAGCTCTCAATTAATTCCCAACTCTTATTTTTGTAAGATTTAAGGTGCTTATTTATAGTCATACATTTTGAATTAATATGGTTTATGAATAGCTCATAATCACTAAACAATTTGATGTTCTTGGTACTCATTTTTAAGCTTTCCTTAGACCTATGGAATGTGCTTCATACTTGTGCATGCTATTAGTGGAATCGAATAGTAATCTTCAAGTATAACTCATTAGAGCACCTTGAGGATCAATAAATTGAATACTGAAACCTACTCCATTTCTAGTTCTTGCATAATAAAAATGCATAATCCATGATTCATTCAATCCTTGAGCATGTTTTACCTAGTACCAAGTAATATTATATTAAAATAGATTACCCCTATATATTTTAAGGAAATTTAAGTTGTTAACTGGTTAGTTCTATCACATTGGTGGATCCTTTAGATATAAAATAATTACTAAGCTTAGTTTCTAAAAAATTCAAATTTATGTATTCATCATCCTAGTGTATTCATATGACCATGACAAGATTTTTTTGTATGATAATCCTCAATTTCTTCATCATCCATAAATTTAAGTATCTCATTCTAATTCACTATCCCATCATAATCAATTTTGTGCAATAGATAATTGCATGGAGGTTTTTTTTTATCATGATCATTTTTCCATCCTAGAATACCTTCTTATGAATATAATTCATTTCTAGGTATCCATCCCTAAACAAATTCATAGTTCATTCTCTTAAGAACAACATTTCAAAATGAGGAATATCAACCACTTTTACTTATTTAATTACTACCATCTTAGGATATTTTGCCATAATCATGATTAAATCTCACAAAATCCCATTATGTTCACCTTGGTACCATCCAGTTGGGTTGGTTTGCTAGATGTCTTTGTCTATAGTAGTCCAATTTCCTTGTACATATATTTTGGCATAATTGTTATAATAGCCCCTAAACCAACTATACAACTTCTTAACAAGTAATTCTCAGTATTAAATATTAAATATAATGTTGTTGGTCTTATCATCTTCAACTTAGGAGCATTTAAAATATCTATTATATTCACTTCGATTTTTGACGGATCTTTTAGAAATAAATTTTACTGATTTTTGGATTGAGTTGTGCCTATTTTTTATTGTCTATTCTTAGTATTGTTCCTTTCTTGATATTTTAAGGGTATCATGGAGTAAATCCCTTTAGCTTTTTAGGGATAACACTTCTAACATGCTTAGTTTGGCTAGTTTATTTTTCATCTCCTCTACAATATTAAACTTATAAAGTAGTGGTGCTTCTTTTGCTATAGGATATGAATTTTCTATCCTACCTTAAAACAATTCTATGTCTTGCACTAGTTTATATTCACCCTATTATTTTACAATTTATTATTTGATTGTCATACACTTTGTTGAGGAGCCTAACCTTTTGTGAGATAAAGGGTCCTCCTTGTTTCCAATTATTATATTTCCACCTACTATTTGGTTTCCATCTAACCTTATTCTTATCCATATTGTTTTGATTTACCATTGTTTTTACCAAATATAGAATTTCCTTCATCTGAAGTTTCCATTCATCTTGGTCCTAAAAGATATTACTATTCCTACTCTATAATGGAAGAAGTAAAGCAAATAACTAATATTGGAAGGAAATGGACAAAGGGGTAGTTTGACATAGAAAAGTCATGATGAAGGAATAATTGCTTTGTGGATAAGTAGTAGTGTTGGTTTGAGCATTTGAAATTAGCATAATGGTTGAAGTAGATCTTGGATTTTAAATATTTTGGTTACGCGGATAATGTAATTCATATATAGGGCAACATATAGTTTCTCTAATTTAGTGAGAGCATCTTCTACACAAGCCACCGATTCAAAAGCTACAACTAAAGTAGAATAATTAAATCATATTGTAAATATTTTATGTAATATGATATAGACTATTCTTTATTATAATTTACATTTGGAGGTATCAAATACAAAGTCCTCATGATACTAGTATATAATCATGAATGTTTTCTTAACGATGTCTTTGTTTAGAATTTAATCAAAAAGCACAAAATATACATTACACATATTAACAAACCCCTTCATAAAATTTTCTATAATCAATGACTAATTAGTAATGAAATTGTCAGGCAATATATGTTGGAATTCATAATTTTTTTCATAAATGAACACAAGCAATCCATCCACTCAAATATTATATAAAAAGTGTAAAAGAAAAAATAAAGAAAAATAAATACAAAAATTGATGGGCTTTTATAGGCACTATAAATATTTATTGTATTATCTATGGATAAGAATCACTATACTATAATAACTAAATGCTAGAGTGGTGGGGGTTATATATACTAGTTACATAAATGAATTTAACCTAATGTAACAACCCCAAATTACCAACCCAACTCGAGATAGATTTTTTTTAACATATCTATCATGTCAATTTGCATTCAAGCATGTTTGAACCGACATCAATCAGGCTAGCAAGTGATCGAGAGAATTACGACATGGTCAGTATCAACTCTCATGATAGGAGTGACTAGATCCTATCTAACCTCGCATTCCATCATGATGTTTATTGGTTCCTTTGTTTAATTATTTCTATCTCTCCTTTTATTAGGAATTTTAGTTACTTAATTGAATGTGACTTCAATCTTACTTCCTAATTCTTTGCAGCAGAATACCATGCATATACTATTAAATAATACATAAATATTATTTTATTCCCTTCAATATTACTACTTGAAATAAAGCACAAACCATTGTCTCATATTAAAAGAGCCATTCATTGGAAAAACAAAGGCATAAATCATTATAACCTCAAGTGCAATTATAATCCATTCTCACCCATGGAATATTGCTTGTTAACAAAATCATACATCATATAACACTCTAGTGATCATTTTTAAAGAATGTAAATGCATCATATTTTTGAAAAGTAAATGATATTTAAATTGTATCTTATGCAATATCCATGATCTATCTAATCACAATAGAAAGCAAGTATAACATCCATGCATAACAATAATTGCAAATCACAAAATAGAGGTACATACAATATATCTTGGAAACCCTCACGGGGAATAAACCCAACCTCCAAAATATGTTTCTCATATCATTTCATATACTTAATATGTCATAATACAGAACATAGAAAGGCATCCCGCAGACCCTTTTATAAATCAAATATATAAATAAATGAATCTATTTGTTCCTTTTTAAAATTATGATGCGAATAAGGAAATTCCATATTTTCTTTCTCTAAGCCATCAATACAATACATATGAAACTCACAAATTCTTATATCTACATGTTTATGAATGATCATAGGATTCATATTAAAGAGAAATATCATCAATTACCAAAGAGGAAACCCCATAATTCCCTCGAGAATGAATCCCACATTCATTCTCCAAGGTTGATAAACACTCAACCTTCAATGAGATAAATTCTTCTAGTTACATTAGAAGAATTCATTAAGCAATCATGCCTACATCTATATTATTTATATAAGCACAAAAGAGAGAACAATTGATAATTTTGGTGTGGGTAGGACTGGGTGCGACCCCGGGTAACTTTGACAGTGTATAACCCCCTGTTCGTGGTCTCTTAGACCAAGGCGGTCCCGCAAGGGGTTTTTCGCTTAAAAAACAAAAAAAAAATCTCTTCCCCAATTTTTGATAATATATCAACCTTGAGAAGCTTATAGCAATAACTTATCCATGTAAACTATATATAATTATTAATCCAAGAATAGAATCTTACCTATCCCTGTCCTTATCCTTCCATCCTTCAAGGTTAATATCATACTAATTTCACCAACCCATATATCCTAGAAATCATCACTAGAAAAGGGTCATATAGGATTATTAATTGTATGATCAAACATAGTGAGGAAACCCCATAATTTCCTCAAATAATGAGTTCCAAACTCATATTTTATTTAATTACCCATCATATTATTACTTGATCTACCAACAATATTATAGTATGATTCTTGTAATCTAGCTAATTACAAAATTGCTTTGTAATCTATCAAACAAGGTTACCTTATATATATTCATCTATCAATAATATTACCCTATAAATTTTTTCTGGTAATCTATCAAACAAGATTACCCCAAAATCTATCTTATAATCTATCAAACAAGATTACATAGTAGTTATTCATACATTATCTTGAAATATAATAAACAAGATTATATCTTATCACAAATTGGCTTTCTAATCTATCAAAAAAGATCACATATTAGCTAGATATAATTTTACCTTATTAGATTGGACATGAAATTTGGAGTAGTTCACAAAAAAAAGCATATCTTTAAGAAGAACATTTTCACTTTAAATTCAACAATTGATTATCTCCTAAACATCAAACTTTTCCCAATATAATCTTGGGATCATATCTATTCATTTTATCAATTTCCATTGTCTTAAGGGTATAACCATATCCTCAGAACTATCAAGTTTTTCCATCAAAATATGGCCTTAAAATCATATCCATTTGATCATGGAAATTTCCCTTGAGAATCCATTATTTTAATTCTTATTTTAAAGTTCTTCATTTAACCAAAGTAGTTATAGGATCATTCATCTAAATCCCATAAGTAGAAGGAGGGTATATTTTTTTAAAAATGTAGTCCACTCTAGTTCCAAGAGTCAGTTATTGATATGTTGAATTCAACAGATTTAATATACCGAAATTATGTTTAGTTATGCATTGATATACCACCCCAAAATGGGGATGATGAGACTCCAAAGTTACATATCGTCATTCAATTTATAAAGGAGGGTATATTTATTTAAAAATGTAGTCCACTCCAGTTCCAAGAGTTAGTTATTGATATGTTGAATTCAACAGATTTTATATACCCAAATTATGTTTAGTTATGCATTGATCTACTACCCCAAAATTGGGATGATGAGACTCCAAAGTTACATACCATCATTCAATTTATAACCAGTCAAATACAACCAGTGCACATATCACCTTAATAGCACTTTAATAATGATACATGACCATATTGTAGTGGACACTATGACCACCGAAGGGTATTCACTCCATATAGCGAGTGATCACAATTTATATCTCCCCATTACTCCCACAGGAGAAATGTGGGATTAATCTCATATTTAAAACAAAAGTGTTTTCTATATTCCAATAGTCATCATTTCCATTGATAAACAACCAATAAAAGTAACCCATAAGTCAAATGTAGGTTGTTTTATGGGACCAGGATCATAGGTGGTAGGGTCATCTTACGATAGGGGCTTCACATTTAATGGAATGGCCTAGACAAGTGTCTAGGCACTTGGCTATAAGTCTCTCATCAATTGGGGTCTAATAAGTCTTCCTTATTCCACCGTACAATGTATGTGGGATGAAGTTCGATGAGATTTATGAAACACTTTCCCCTTCCAAAGGCTCAAGCAACTAACAACAAAGAGTGAGGCCATGAGATCGACGTCATTGCATATCATAATTCAAAGGTGTCTATATTTTAATTGGTGAGTTCTCGAGTGCCTATTCTATCAGGAGGATCATGGTAAATTTAGAGTGTACCATCCTTACGAAATGCCTCATATGGAATCAACCCAAAACCAAACCTATGAAAACCCTTATTTTCATAGGTCTCTAGATACTACGAGTAGATGTTGTAGGTTTTAGAATTTTCCATGATCCCTTTCTCCCTTTGACCAATCTAAGATACGTCTAAAGATTAGAGTTTAAGGTTTACGGATTTATCATGCATAGGGGAGGTTTATTTGTTAAGATTTATGCTAGAGGATGTATATTAGTAGGAGGGTTAATCTGTTAGGTGTTGTTCATTTCCAGCTATAAAAAAAGACAACACAATATCCATTCCTCAAGCATTGTGAATAATGGTGATTAGTTATAAGAAATAATCAATATCTTCCTACACAGAGCAGGACAAAGTCTCATCTAGTGGTTATAATTCCTATAATTCATTGTAGTAGGGTGGATAAATTCACAACCTCTACTAGGACCAAATACATAGGTAGAAACATCATCTACTTTGAGGTGCCATTCTACATGAAGATGGAATTCATCACAAGAGGAAGCTAAAAGTTACCTCTCGTACAAGTTGTCATAGTGAAATCATTGGTAGAGGATTATATGTTTAAAGTAATATGGTTTTGTGGAACTAGTTTTTGGTTACAAAATTACTCACCAACCATTGTCAATATGTTACATTAGACAAGGCATCATAATGTGATCATAATCCTGATAGAATTGCGTCACTATGGGTAACACAAAGTTAGCAATCAATATTGGGATGAGTGTGTTGGTTGTGACTTTGCTGAAAATTCAATTTATAAAGGTGGAGTTGCTTCTGTCTACACCTTTTATGAGAAGGAAATTTTAGGAAACTACAATGGGACTTATATTCATCACTACACACCTCAAAATAAAATAACTATTAAATTTGTGCATATTATATGCAAAAACAATATGAAATTTGGATTACCTATTAGAGTTTACTTTAAGTTTTATGAAACTTAAATCAACAAATTTGAATTATAATTCCCATTCAACAACCAACATCAATGAATGTTAAGGTAAAATATCCTTTAAAAGCATGTTAACAACACATAGCCTCTTGTCAAGTACAAGTAATGTCAAGAGATCTCTAACTTGTGAAAGAAAGCTATTTGCCTCTCTTATCGTGCTCCCACTCCTTGCTTGCTTTACTTGCTTAGTTATCATACCCTTCCCTTCGACCCTCCAAATATGCTTCTAGCCATATTTCCAAGATTACTTTTTTTAACCTTCTAGCCATATTTCCAAGATTACTTTTTTTAACTACAACTTAGTACTCTCGCAGAGCTTTTTGCTTTATGATCTATCTGGGTAGAGAGCATACTCCCTAAGAACAATATTTTCCTTCCTTTTCTAATCACTTATCTCCCATTTTATAATTCTTTCCAACTTCCCTTCCTTCATGAGCAAGAAGGTGGTTTATTATTAAAATATTAAAGGGTGCCTTTTGAAGTCAACCCAAAATAGTGACATCCCTTTTATTATTTAAAAATTAGGAGAAAATACAAGAGGAGATAAGGTGGGAGTACCTTGTTCATTTTGGGCCTTCCCTTTTTCCTAGGGCAACTTATAAGGTCAATCTTGGAACTATTTTGAAGGAGTCATGTGGAATGGAGAATAGTTCATCCACTAATAAAATATATTTTTAAATCATGACATTGCTCTTTTGGATCCAATTAAAATTGGATAAACTTTTGCGCACCTAATTGTATTAAATTAGGTTAATTAAATTTATTTTTGTAAAATATAACTCCCATATTAATCTTTCACAAAAGCCTTATTTTAATTTCTTTGAAACCTTATAAAATCCCAATTACATTCCAAAAATTTCCAAATTAATTGGGTAGAGTATAATTAGTTTTAATCATGGATTTTATGGGATAATTAGGGTTTACAATCCTCTAGAATTATCAATTAGACTCTCTTATTAATGCTAGGTAGAATTAGTAAGGTTGGGTTAATATTAAAATTCTAGTATTAATTTATCCTTCAGATTAATTAATACCTTTTTGAAAGTCCTAATGGGCAGGCTGTGACACCTAAGCTAACATGAAAATAAGGATTTAATATTAATTTGAAGGTTTTAATGTGGGTTTAACTATAACAAGGTTAACCATGACCCAAAGGGATTACATAATAAAATATTACAATAAATTCAATATATTGTAAAATGAATTTCCTAAGTCATATCCAAGATTACATCATATAATATTGGTCTTGGCCATGAATTAGATTACACTTTCAACACTCCCTTATAATCTAAACTAAGGGGCCAAGGAAAGAAAACATTAGTGATAATATATCTTCCCTCCTTAATAAATGCTCTAATTGACCTCTATAGTTAATAAAAATCCTTCAAATTCAATCATTTGCAAATTTAACAAGAAAATTTTCATCGATTATACTTCCTTCTTGTAGTATCCACAATTGATATTTGAATTCTTTAAAGACTTATCTTGACCCTTGAGCTCTACGATCTCATCCTCCCAAGGTTTGAATTTATTTTCTTGAGCCTATATTTGTGAAGAACCACTGCATTTCCTCATTGCCACCTAAAAATGAACTAATAAATAAAATAGTAGATCCATTGTAAGAGGTTTTTTATATTCCAAGAACATAGGAATCATATGAAGATGCAATTCAACATCTAAAAAGGAGATATACTAGCAAGGACAATAATTATATATTCTACATGATCATTCTTTTTGCCTATAGAATTTACAATATTTTCTCTTAATGCCTTAAATACCCCAATATAGTCCTCAATGTTATCAAACTCAACCAATTTGAGAGAAGAAAATTCTAATTCCAAGTGACTTATTTCAATAATATTAACTTTTCCACATAAATCATACAAATTTGACCATACCTTAATAGTTTCACTCTTCTCTTTGATGTGGAAAATCAATTTTAGTTCCATTAGCAAGGAAAATAGACAAGAGCTTCTTCATATTTTTGGTGGTGATTTTTTTATTAAGGGATATTATTTTATATTCTTGAAATATGCATCATAGGTTCTTATTGTATAATAATACAATCATTTTGTTAAAAAATAGAATGCTTAGATAGAGATTTCATTGATATTCAAGATTAAATTTATTTTAGTTTCCCCAATATAGGTTGTAATAGAATAAAAACTTAACTTACACTTATAATAACTCACACATCTCACACAAGACTCCTATATGAGTGATTTTAACCACTCACTTTATCTTTATCTTAATATGATTTATCATATCCTATGATATAATAAATTCTAACATTTTTCTCCTTATTACATTATGATCCAAACAAGGGTAGGGATACTATAAATAACCATATGATGAACTAGGACACACTCAATAGTTCATCAAGTACACTTAGAGTACAAATAGGGACACACTCAACTATTCACAACAAGTAATAGTGGGAATGGCCTCACTAGACACTTAACCAAGGATAGGAACAAACTCAAATATCCATAGTCATGCAACACAATTGTATAGGGACACACACTCTATCCAACATCATAGTTGTAGATAGGGATACACATTTTTATTTACAATAATTATACCTATGGATATACACAACCAATTATAAATAATTAATTAGGTTAGGCCTTACTGATTTACATCATCTTATGAATGGTAATAACCTCAACAATTCACCTTGAGTGTGGCATGGGCCTTTACTTATGCATACAATCAATGGGGTAGTCATATGGTCCTTACTACTCTCACCAACTCAATATTATTGATATTCAATCACCTAGTGTTTACCAAATATCATTTTCAAAATCCTTGACACATTGAATATTAGGAAAGATAAATATTTTATTCACCCCTCAATGTTAAAACTTCACTTGCATACTATTTAAGAGTGTTAGGTTCCAATGGTCATGCACTCTAAGTACACAACACCTAAGTACAATATTATTTTCTTAACAAGAAAAATAATTATTTACCCTTTCTACATAATATATCAACATTGGATGAGATATTTCTTCTATGATATAATTATAGATATAGTTTTACAACCATTCATTTTTAATATTTTTGAATAAAAAATCTAATGCTTCAAAAAACACCACAATCTAAGGTTGTATGAAGATGTTATGATAAAAAAGAATATACAAGTCAATAAAATACTTTATTATTATTATTTTCTTAATATTTTTATTTTTATTTTTTAAATGGATCAACTACTTTCTACTTTATATGTGATATTTTTTTAATGAATCAATTGCTTCATCTATGTTTGAACATTGGTTCCACATGTATCTCTCTACACAAAAAAACATTCAACCTAGTCCACTCGAGAGTTTGTGTTGGAGGGTTGTCAATTAGCCTATGGATGAGCATCACCTAAAATATCTACCCAATTATCCAATAGTTGGGCACTGACTTGAATATTGATAGGTTTATGTGACATGTGATCAACCTCTCCTCCACTTTTCACTCATATTAAATTTCATCCCTATTTTAGCAAATATAAACTCTCATATCCAACTCAACTACTAATTTAGAATTTAAGTGCTGATCTCTATACATAGGCCATGCAATTAGAGGGACTCCAAGAGTCACACTCTCAAGGGTAGAGTTCCATCCGCAGTGAGTCATGAAGGCACCCACGGAAGGGTGGGAAAGAATTAGAATCTAGGGTGCCTAGCCCTAGATGATGAAACTCCTTTTATTTTTTGCTATTTAAAAATCTTAGGAAGAAACCTATTAGTGAGATCCATTGAGTCTAAGATTATGGATTCAATCCATGGGAGAAGCTTGATAGCACAAATATAATGGCTATTTTAGGCTTCCAAACCCATTTCTAAGGCATTTGTTTGTTGCTTTAATAATATTTTATTACTTCTAAATAAAATATAGACAATGGAACACTGGTGAGCAGAACGGTGTTCTATAAAAGGTGCTAAGTTTGTTGACCTATGTCAATCTGAGAGTTTGTAAACTTGTGAGTACCTATGCATAGTATATACCTATAGTATGAGAGATGAGTCCCTATGCATCTATTGGTTTGGTGGAGGAAATTTTTTGTTCATGTAGTTTCAGTTTTAACCAAACCCAATAAAGCAAATTAAATATTTAATTAAAGCAAGAAAAATAAATGTGTAAAAAAATAATTTAATTAACACACACTTGCATAATTAAAATTGTTTAAATGAAAGACTAAATTACAAATTTTGAAGGAAAATGTAGAAAATAAACACACGACTTAAATAAATTACAAAAAA
This sequence comes from Wollemia nobilis, assembly GCA_028583015.1. Taxonomy (NCBI): domain Eukaryota; kingdom Viridiplantae; phylum Streptophyta; class Pinopsida; order Araucariales; family Araucariaceae; genus Wollemia; species Wollemia nobilis. The sequence continues at coordinate 14,627,234 of JAQPPZ010001195.1, forward strand.
AATAAACAAGTGACTTAAAATAAATTGCAAAAAAATTAACACACGATTGAATGAAATAACGAAGCAGGAAATAATAAAAATTGAATAAAATAAAAGAGGGGAGGATTAATCTTATAGTTGGTATTCCCGAATGATTACTTAAAAATTACTCCTTTAGCGCATGCAAAATGAAAACACTCAAAAAATTTGATTAATAAAAATGCAGTACAAAATTATTTAGAGTTCACAAATTTTTATTTTTAGAAATGGTTTGCGTTCTTATACAAAACACGATTGATTCATGCTACAAGAATAACTTATTATAAATGCCTTATTTAATCAAAAATCATGATTTGCTACAATAGGTGCATGCACAACTGTGATTTTCATCTATTAAAAGAGAAATCATTTCCAATTTTAATCATTGAAAGATAAGAATGATGCTCCTTTATTTTCATAACATCTTCTTTCTAAAAATTGCAGTCTTCTGATAAATCAATCAACATGCAGGATATAGGTGCTATATACTCATTAAACATAGGTGCCCACCTGCATCTAGGATGTAGACACCTACCTATTACTAGAATGTAGGCACATGCTTATGCTTGGGACGTAGGCGCCTATTTGCATCTGGGATGTAGGTACCTAGTCGTGTTTGGGATGTAGGCACTTCCCTGCATCTGGGATGTAGGTAGCTTCTTCCTTGTGGAAAGTAGTCATCCTACCCTTAGCAGGATGTAAGAACCTCCTTCATTCACCATTTTTTCCTTAAGTTGTATTTTTACTTTAAAACCATTATGTTCTTCGCACAATGCCAGGTCCTTGTGGGACCTTGACTAAAAAATGTAAAAGAAGTAACAAAAACCTGCATCTACACACATATTCAACTAAAAACACCAATCAGATATAAATGTCATTTTCTATTAAACACATGCAATAATCATACAAAAATATATTTTTGGTGTTAAATATGCCATACAATACCCTTAGAAACATGCATAAAAATGAGTATTTTTGGTGCTCATCATACCCCCATGCCTAACCATTGATATGTCCTCATGTCACTTTCTATGAGTACACCCTCACTTCTTCGATGATTTTCTTATTTTGATGATGTTGTGCTTAGGTTGTGGCCTCTTTTTATTTGGCTAGATATTTTATCGACTAGGATCTCCCGATATTAGTTGAGAAGTCACATCGACCACTCCTCATTGAAGTGAGAGCTCTACTTGCTTTTACAAAAAAATATTATTTGGGTATACTCTCTACATATATAATTTCTAGAGTATCCCATGATGGATATTGTGATATATCAACTACTCAATATTCATTCAGAACTGGCATATGGGGATCCTTTACTAGTGCTTCTTTTTGTACAGCATCCCCTTCCTCAGTTGCTTCTTTGATCTCCTCATAATTGGGAGGTAGAGTATTTTATGTCATTGTTGGTGGTGTCCACATAGATGTTATTTTGAATAGGTCCATCCAATAGAAATATTCTAAAATTGGTGATAGACATCCATTGACAAAATTTTATATTGCTTTGATTTGTATCGGGTGTGTTGGGTTAACACTAATACCTGGCTCTCTATTATTTTGTTTATCAGCTCATCATGCTATCTTGGTTTGCTTCAAATTTTCTTTGAGCTTAGCTAGCTAACATTGGTAGGTCTCAAACATCTACATTAAGGCATCCCATTCTTCATTTAAATGAATATTACTTTGGCCATATCTCTTCTTCTTTTGACTCTATCCCTAGGTGGCTCTCAGCTTATTCTTCTTTGTTTCTTTTTTATAGCCTGAGACTGTAGGTGCTTCAAGAGGGAGCACTTGATATTCCCCTTGAGGTAGCATATAATGATCATCCCCCATTAATTATTTAGGTGTTTGAATAGTAGGATCACTTGGCACTAAATTTTTGGCCATTTTTTTATACACACTACTTTGCTATGGGTGATTCTGCAACTGGTCGTTCAATGGATTCAATAGAAAAGTGTTCAACTGCTAGCTGATAAACTGATTGAGTAGAAATAGATCATTCAACTAACTCATCATATGACTAGGTAATCGTAGATTATTTAGTTGATGCATAAATTGATTGGGCTACCATTGATTATTTGGTTGAATCATCAACTAATTGGGTAGTTATATATTGTTTGGTTGAATCATTATATCAGTTGTAGTTTCCTCACTATCAATGATATTAATGAAGATAGGTTCCTATTGGAGTATAGGGCTCCCCTACTCCTCATATTACTCTACCATAGGTACATCTTGTTGCACTTTTACATCATATTTTTGGCCATCTAAAGATATTCCCCTTGCATTGAATTGATAATCCCTTCTAGAGGTCATATTTTCCTCAAAAGTTTTGGAGGAAATTTTTAGGTCCATGGTCTAGTATATCTGAACAGTAGCATCTACCCTATTTTATTTTTTAGCAAGTCATTGCCATAATTACCACACTATATCTTCTAATTGTTGTACCATATTTTTTAGCTGCTACATAGTGTGGGTTGCTTCCCACTACTCAACTGCAATGTCTCACTGAAACTCCTAAAATTTTGCATGTATTACATTATATTTTTTCTCCCAACTGGAGGTCTACTCTTGAATCTCCCACAATTGATATTGGAGGTCTTCCTTGAAAGACTCATTGTAGGGTACTTCAATAGAATCCAAATCCTATAAAACTTGGGCAGCTTGCTCATCCCCTAAGGTTTGGTTTTATTTTGATGATGATGATGAACTATAATTGACAAACATGTATACTTCTACCTCAACCCTGGACGTAGGTGATGATAGTGCCTTAAATGGAATTAATTTGGATTACCCTACTTCCCTATACGAATTGGAGTGTTGGAAGACATGCACCTCTATTTTGTCATCAAGGATATCCTCATGTTGTTCTTCAGATGATTTTGACTCAATCTACTCTTTTGCAATAGTCAATGGTACCTACATAGTGTGTTGCCCTTCTACATGCTATATTAGTGCTAAAATGATCCCATGATGGGCTAACATTATATGTATGTTTACCCTATATCTCTTTGATTCATCCTGTAGGGTGCTCATAAGATAATATGGGATATTTATCCATATCCCATGTAATAAGTGACTCAAAAAATAGATATGGTTCACATTGAGTAGCACATATCTCTTGGTGCAAGTGAAAAATAAAGCCAATTGTTCATACACCACCTTCCATGTATCTGGGATGCATTACTTTGGCAACCTTGAACACATCAAATGTGTCATGGGTTGCCCAGAGAACCATTGAGCGCACTACTCAATTTTATCTTCCTTATATGTGTGGTCCCATGTACATATAATACTGGTGACCTTTTCTATGTATTCCTCCATCACTAGTATAATCAAACCCCTCATACGCATGATACCATTATCCATGGATGTCATGAATTCTTGTGCTATAGCTAGGTCTTGGCCCTGGCTAACCAAATTATAGTAATCTACGCATCCCACAGCTTCAAATTGCTCCCAAAAAAATTTGTGATACCTATAAGATTTGTAGGTTCATTTTCCTCTATGTATGATTTATCGAATGTCCCCCCATGGCTATCACACTCTATTTCTTATATTTCTAGGGTTTAAAATGCAACTACATCTATGTTAATAACATGTCAAAGCATTATTAGCAATTATTATGATATACTCATAATTAATCTTGAGTCATGTGCCTAGATGAAGTTGGATTTAGTTGTAACTATTCCCATGCCTTATTGGTACCATGTGACAGACTATTACCATGGGTTCATATGAATGGATGGAAGTTTTGCAAGGCACATTTCGACACTTAACATAGAAATGCTTTTTCAGATAATCATGCATATTTTAATAGAAAAATCAGTACATTCCTAGGTGAACTTTTTAGAACATGATGTGTATGATGCTTGGTGGTGCATATAACTAGTTGATGCATAATTTTTATGTACCTATAAATAAGTGATTTATGCTCTTTCTCATGTTGTGTGATCTGTCAAATATGATTTTTTTTTTTTATTGGATACTGCATAATTATAAGTTTCAATATATCGTGCTAAAAATGATAAACATTGATTATTCACCATAGGATGACACACTTCCTCGTGGGAACTTGAAAGTAAGTGTACTCCATGATTAATATCTCAAGAGTAGACATGCTCTATTGTCAACAACTAGAAAGTAGGTCTACTTCATCCATAAAAAAATAGATATCATCATTTTTGCATGGATGTAGGCACCACTGGTGTAAAGTAGGTGTCTTTTGTTCTATCATGGAAGTAGGCACCACCCTCCTGGTGGGAAGTAAGCACCACTACTACTTTTGAATATAGGTGCCATCCTCCTGGTGGGAAGTAGGCATTGTCGGTGCTACTTCTAAATATAGGTGTTTCCCTTCTGGTGGGAAGTAGGCACCTTTGTTCTGGTCCATATATAGACGTTGTCCTTCTAGTGGAAAGTAAGCACCTTTGTGTTGACCCTCATGTATGTGTCTCACTCTTGGTGGGAAGTAGGTGCTTGTAGACTGGCCCGTATATAGGTATCACCCTCCTCGTAAGAAATAGGTACCTTTTCCACATCACTACACTCCTAGAAAGTGATAAAAATAAGGTAAGTAGCTATTGCCTGATAGGCCTAATTATCGTGGATGAAGAGCACAAGCTTATACTGAGAGGGGGGTGAACAATATAAGACCACTTTTTACTTTTCTTTTTAATTCAATATTATGCAGTGTATAGATAACAATATCAATAGCAGTAATCAAAGCAATGCACATAACACCATACACAATAGAGACAGTTTTTAACGTGGTTCACCTAATGTGGGCTACCTCCATAGAGAAAATATTTCTTAAATAATCTCTTTGGGAATCCTTCCCAATTACAATGTTTATAAGTCTCTATCCAAAGGAGATGTTGATCCCCTAATATCAAGTTTGTGGATCTCTTCCATAGGAGAACTCTTTCCCATTTTGCTTTGGCTAGTGATCTTCTAGAAGACTTTGTCTCTCTACTGCACTGACTGGTGGATCTCTCTCCACTTGAAGACTCCTCACTCAAAATATTTGTCTTCAATTGTCATGGCTACTGGATATCTATCCATTGAGACTTTGTCCTCTATACTTTATCACCTCCAAATCTCTATCAATAGCCTCACTCAGAACCTTCTCAAATCTTCTCAATAGGTTCACTCATAACCTACTCAAATCTACTCAACAGTCCACTTAGAACATGCTCAAATCTACTCAATAGGTTCACTCAAAACCTACTCAAATCTGCTCAATAGGTCCACTCAGAACCTACTCAAATATGCTCAATAGGTCCACATAGAACTTGTCCAAATATGCTCAACAAGTCCACACATAACCTCTCCAAATCTTCTCAATAGGTCCACTCAGAACCTACTCAAATCTGCTCAAAAAGCTCACACAGAACTTGTCCAAATCTTCTCAATAAGTCCTCTCTAGTACTTTCTCAAATCTGCATTGCAAGCTTTCACAAAATCTTACACAAAATCAGTCCACAAGCCTTCTCAAAGACTTGTCTCAATCACATAGAATCATAAAGAGAATTGTTAGAGACTCAATATGTTCTATACTCAATGCTCAATCAATATCTCAACTCAATATCATAGAAGCATAAAGAGAATTGTTAGAGACTCAATATGTTCTATACTCAAATCCCAATCTCAACTCAAATCAATATAATAGAAGCATAAAGAAAATTTTTAGAGACTCAATATGTTCTATTCTCAAATCTCAATATCAACTCAAATCAATTTCATAGAAGCATAAAGAGAATTTTTAGAGACTCAATATGTTCTATTCTCAAATCTCAATCTCAACTCAAATCAAAATATAGAATATTTTGTTTCATGGAACTTGAACAACCACTTCACACAATCACTTGACTAGGCTTAATAAACTCTACTCAACCAATCACCTCAAGGATCAATCCTTTATCACAAACCCTAGTCCAAGCATGTATCAACCAACTCAAAATATTTCCAATAATGCTCAACAACAAATCTCACATAACAATGATACTCATGTTCTTTTCTAACTCAAGTTCAAGTTCTTTGCACAACCAATGGGCTTCAACAACAATGCTTATAAACAAGGTTTAATCACAAATCTCAATTCAAAAACCTTGAAGCATTAAACCAACAACTCTCAAAAAGTTTAACCACAATCAATTCTTTTCTCTCCAAAGATATTTTTAGAAATCAATCACCCACATAAGTCAATGAAGAATATTACCCATACCTTTTTGATGCCCTATGAGTTGTCCACTAAATCTGCCACACTCAACACACTTTATTTTTCCAATATCAACAAGGGTTAGAGGTCATGAGTAATAACGCAATAATCAAAATAATATCTCAATAACACCTTATTACTCCTACTCAATAAAAATGCACCAAACCCTCTTATGCAAGAAATAATTCCTCAAAATAATAAATCAAACTTACTTTTGGAACTCCTTAACAAAACTAGAAATATCTTCTTGCACACACCTTATTTCTCCCTCAAATCAATCTAAACAAGTAGCTCTCGAAAATAGCTTTCCAATGATATATAATATGATATACTTCCACAAAGAAAATCAGCAAAAATATTTATCTTTCCTAGGGCATACCATAACCTTATTTCTCCTTAGGCAACCTTGGTAGAAAATAAAATATTAAACAAAAATTAAATTTACTTGCCTTGACCTCTGCGGGATTCAATCCCTCAATTGTTTTCTTCCCAACGCCTTAGCCGTAGCCAAGCTGTCGTTGGGCCACGTGTCGTGATGTGTATAAAAGAGCACATCCACCATGCAATATCTTCAAACAACGAACCATCGAAAAACAACACGCGCGCTTCTTCCTTGCAATCCAAAAATAGACCTCACGTGAATTGAACTCAGAACCTCCTCCTTAGCATCAAGCCAACATACCACTAGGCCATGCTGGCCTTTGCATCTAGAGCTTCTGAATCTTCACAGATTTAACCTTCACAAAAATTGTAAGGCTTTCGAAACAGAAATCTCTTTTGCATGCACTTCGAAAACAATTGCAAGGGATACTTGGTAAATGAATATGTTTGGCATTTATAATGCCTTTTGCATTCCTTAGCATCACGTCGGCACTTCAAATGAATTCGACATTGACGTGATTTAATTTATAATAAATTTAAATTTAATTTTAAATTTAAATATTATAAATTAAAATCAACCTTAGAACTTTGTCTTAAAGAGCCAACCTTAGGTTTAATAAAACCTTAGAACCTTGTATTAATGCCAAACCTTGGTATTATTTATAAAATTTAAATTCCTTGTGAATTTAAATGATTTATAAATAATTATTAAACCTTATTTTTAACTTTTGCAATAACCCATCTTGTGTTTTTATAAACCAATCATTTAACCTGTGCTCCCAATAATATTAAAATATTATGGAGCCTTTTTCCTTTCATTTTTGCACTGATGAAGCTTTTTCCTGGATGACTTGGGTGACTTTATTTCTTTCCAAATTCCTTGATATGAGTGATAACTCTATCAGGTGACATCAATGACAACTCTAACTTAGAGGACTCAAAATATCCAACAATGGATGCCTACAATCTACAACGGGTTCCATGTGGTCCTTGCAAAATAAAAACAAAAATAAAAGAAAATCTATCTAAAACATTAGAAAGCATTATATATATATATATATTTTTATATATTTGTATTTTTTCATCTCTTTTTTTTCACGATGAATGCGTGTGCATTCATCAAAATGCTAAAAATATTTCTGAAAATGGGGTCTCCCCCATGCCTGCATCTGAATTAATCTCATGCATTTGAGGTGCATGATAAGGCCGTAATCGATGGCCATTGATCGTAAGAATTATTCCATTGTCGTCAATTGTTTTAATATGGACAACTCCATTGTTGATCACTTCAACCACCTCGTACGGGCCCATCCACCTCTGCATGAGTTTCCCTTTTCTCTCTTGGAATCGGGAATCGTATAATAATGCCCATTCTCCTTCTTTAAATTGTTTGGGCCTTATGTGGTGGTCATGCCACATTGCTCTCTACTTTTGCATTACTTATATGTGTTGCAATGCATCTTGTCTATATTCGTCCAACTGATTTAGTTGGCGAATATGCTCTTGTTGTGCAACATCTAGGTTCAAATTAAGTTCTGTAGTAGTCCGTAGAGTTTTTATTTTGAATTCAATGGGCATCATTGCATTCTTACCATACACCAATTGGAATGGTGTAAATCCCATAGTTGACTTCCATGTAGTCCGGTATACCCATACTACTTTCGAAAGATATTTTTTCCAATATTTCTTGTGTTGTTGCACTATCTTTGTCAAAATGTTTTCCAACTCATGATTGGTAACCTCCACCTAGCCATTAGCTTATAGATGATATGGGGTGGTTTTGTTGTGCTGAATCTGGAACTGCTGCATCAGTTCCTGTATCATCTTTGAAGTGAACTAAGTTCCCTGGTCGATGGTAATCTCCTTGGGAACATCGAACCTGGTGAAGATGAACTCATACAGGAACTATGCTACATTCTCCTCCTTTGCACTCTATAATGCCTGCACTTCAACCCACTTAGTAACATAATTAGTACACACTAAAATATACCTCTTACCATTAGATTATGGATTGATAGGCCCAAAAAATCCATCCCCCATTTATCAAATGGTTCAATATGCACATGTGGTTGGAGGGGTATTTCTTCTCATGTGGTTGGTCGACCCATTCTTTGACATTGATCACAATGGTTGACATATTTAATTGCATATTTAAATAATGAGGGCCAATAATACCCTACTTGTAAGATTTTAAATGTAGTTCTTTTTCCTACAAAATATCCACCGCATGGTTCATCATGATAGGCTTTTAAAATATCTTGGGTTTCATTTTCTGCCACACATCTTCGCATGATTTGATCAGGGCCTATTTTAAACAAGCAATCATCAATCCATGAGAAGGTTGCACTCTTTTCAATTAATGTTTGAGCTTCTCGAGGGTGAGTGCAGGTGACACTTTACCGGTTGTCAGGTAATTAGCCATATTGGCATACCATGGTGTTTGGTTATCTAGAGAAAAAAGATGCTCATCTAGGAATCTATCCTCAGTTGCAGTGTTATCTTGAGAGATCAATCTAGATAAAAAATCTGCAACAACATTATCTTTTTTGGGTTTGTCTACAATAGTCACATCAAATTCTTGTAGGAGTAAAAGCCATCTAATAATCCTACCACTTACCATTGGCTTATTCATCAGATATCTGATGGTTGCATGATCAATATGCACAAATATTTTATAGCCCATGATATAATGGTGGAATTTATTAATCGCATGTACAACTGCAAGGAATTATTTTTCTATGATAGTGTAATTTAATTTAGTGCCCATAAGGTTTTTACTGATGTAATAAATGGCATATACTTCATTTTCCTCTTTCTATCCTAGTGTTGCCCCTATAGCATTATTAGATGCATCCACATAAATGTGGAAGGGGAGGTTCCAATTTGGACCCCTAAGCATGGGAGCAATTGTCAGTTTTTCTTTTAATATTTGGAATGCTTGTTCACACTCATTTGTCTAGATAAACTCGATATCTTTAGTTAATAATGTGTGTAGTGGTTTGGAAATTTTACTAAAATCTTGAATGAATCATCGGTAGTATCCAGTAGAGCCTAAGAAACTTTGGACATCTCTCTATTTTTGGGGGGTAGGTAGTTCTTTGATGACCTCTATTTTTCTTTTATCTACCTTTATCCCATCAGCAAAGATATGGTGTCCTAAGACTATCCCTTCCATCATTAGCATGAAATATTTCTCATTACTTAAGGATAGGTTAGTTTCTTGGCAATGTTGGAGTACTCTTTCTAGACTTGTTGTAGCTTCCTCAAAACTTTCATCATAAACAGTGAAATCATCCATGTAAATCTCTACAGTTTCTGCTATCATGTTTGAAAAAATACTAAGGACTGCTCACTAGAAAGTTGCAGGTGCATTACACAACCCAAAAGGTAAAACACGGTAGGCAAAGGTACCCCAAGGATAGGTAAATGTTGTCTTTTCCTGGTCCTCTTCCCCTATTTGGATCTGATTATAGCCATTGTACCCATCGAGGAATGAAAAGTACTTTCATCCTACCAAGGTATCTAGGACTTGGTCTATGAAAGGTAAGGGAAAATGGTCCTTTCTGGTGGCTTTGTTCAACATCCTGTAATCCACATAGATCCTCCATTTACCATTTTTCTTGGGTACTACCACCAAAGGTGACACCCATTGACTATCTAAAATGGGATAGATGAATCTAGTAGATAAAAGTTTTTGCAATTCAACCTTTACTATCTCTTTCATGGCTAGATTCATCCACCTCTAAGGTTGCCTTACTGGTCTTGCATCATCTTCTAGGTAAATTCTATGAGTGCATACTTCGGGTGCAATACCCCTCATGTCTCTATAGTCCCAGGTGAAAGCAATTTTATGGGTTTTTAATATATCTTTCAACATTTCTTCTTGAACAATTGTCAATGCACTATCAATATTTAATACTCTTCCAGGTTCTATCTCAATTTGTTTCACTTGATGTTCCCTGCTACCAACAAGTGGGGAATCCATGGGAGGATGTGAAGATTCTCCTTGTAGAAAATTTATTATGATTAAATCCTCATCTATTTCATCTTCCACTTCATCTAGAGCCATCACTTGTTGTAACATAGGTAGGGCATCATCATTTATGACTTCAAAATTGGGCTCTCCCAATTCATCGATGGACTATGCAAGAGGATAAATGACTAGATTTTTAACATTTCATCCATCTGATATAGTCATTTGTCCAGTCCTACAACTAATATAGGCATCAATTGTTGCCAACCAAGGACATCCTAGTATGAGTGGATAACCACCCAATCCTGATTTTGACTTCAGGACTAGGAAGTCTATTGGGTATTCCCATGCATCTATAGTTATGATTACATCTTCCAACATTCCCTCTAGGAGTACTATGGACCTATCTACCAATTGTAAGACTATTTTTGTTGGCCTCATGTCTGTTAACTATAGTTTATGCATGGTTTCCTTAGGTATTACATTTATGGCTGCACCTAGGTCTACCAAAGTATTGGGTATTATTAAGCCTAAAATTCTAACTGTTAAGACCGAGCTTCCTAGATCAGAATATTTTGGGTGGTAGGTGTTTCCTAACATCAAGTCAGCTAACTGGCCTACCACATGTACTACTTTTGGTTGTTATCATCATCCTGGTCTTTTGAGACATAATTCTCTAATGGCTTTCATATAAATAGGTACATCTCTTATAGCCTAATAGAGGGGAATTATGATAGTAAGGTTTTTCAACCCTTCCATTATGTCAAATTTTGGTTGCATCCTTTTCCTAGTTTCTTGTAACCTTTTGGGGAAAGGTGGAACCCCTTCATTGTTTAACTATTCAGTAGTTGGGTTTTCTTCTACCTCCTCTATCAAAGGTGTTTGTTCTATTTCTTCTTCTACTTCCTCCTCCTCCACTACTGGAGGTGTTGGATCTACTCCTACTTCTCTACCTGATCTAAGTTGTATTGGACTACAATCTACATGCTCTACACTAATATGATACATAGGATACATCCCCATGTCTACCTGATAAGCGGGTTGATTTATCTTGTTGTTATTTAGGATTTGGGGTTGGTTGTGTTGGTAGCTATTGTGGCCTGGAAGTAGGTGGTGCTGGAAAACTAGGCTGTAATGGGGATTGTGTTGTTGTCTATGGAGGTGAAGTCCACATATTAAAATTCCTCCATTGTGTGCCAGATTGCTGGTATGGCATCCATGGGTATGGTGTATAGGGAGTAGGACCTTGGGTGGTGTTCATCCAAGGTGGCTGACCCCACCATCCCATATTGGGTGTTTGGGCTTACCCTTGGTTCATAAAATTAGACCCACCATATGGTGGTGCTACTCCTAGGAATTCCACCTCCCATAGGAGATTGTTGCCAATTCCTCCTATTACCCATGAAATATGTTTCAACTACTTCTAGTTCCTCTTTTATGTTTGCTAATTTTGGGTACAACTTCATTTTATGGTCCATTTGACAAATTGCACAAACTCGAACTTTGTATTCTGGACATTCATTTCTTGGGTGCTTCTTCCTACATCTTGGGCAGAAAATAGCTAATGTTGCTTTGGTTTCCTACTTATTTTTTGAAGCTGGAATGTATCTAATTGGATCGCAAGAGATGATAAAATATCACTCTTCATATCTTCCAGCAAAGTGCCTATTTCTGCTTTTGTTATTGAGGTTGTTGTTTTAGTCCCTCGAGTGATGGGTTTACCTTTTCTCCTAGAGTAATTCTGACATAACTATCAGATATCTGTCATTTGGGCTTGGTAAATATCACCTCCTGCTAACAAGTTTAAGGCTTCCAATGATTCATTCGTGAGACCCCTCAAGAATATACTTCTTAAGGATTTTTCTCCCAATTTTGCATGGGGTGAGCATTGGAGATTAAAATTGAATCTACCCCAGTAATCCTCTAAAGACTCTTCCTCCTTCTGTGACATATCTAGGACTTCCTCTCGAGCATCCCTTGCCCTTCCAAAATCTTGGTATTGTTCTAAAAATATTTTCTTCATGTCTTCCTAGGTGGTTATTTTTTTATTCCCTAAACTGATAAACCAACGTAATGTTGAATCATCTAATATGGAGGGAAAAAGCTTTAATTTTTGGGCATCTATTTTATAATCAACTGATCTGCAAAGAACATCAAATTTAAAGAGAAACAGATCAAGATCTTATGTTGGTAGTCCTCTAAAGATAGGAAGGTGTAGGAGAGATATGTTTCATTTTAGTGTCTCCTCTAGATTCTTCAATCGAGAATTCAAAACTGGTGGAAGCCTCATCATTTCTAGCCATGGTTGTAGGTTCTAAGCCAACTACTTCTACAGTGGCTAACAGAGCATCACACTCATTTTTCTTATCTTCCAATAATATTCTTAAGTCAAAATCTGAGATAGTCCCCTCTTCAACTGCTTTCCACCTTTGGTTATTCAATAACTCCTCAAGCTAGCTACGATTTTGGGTTGATCTACTAGATGTCTCATAAATTGGATTAATATGCCAAGGTGAATCGGGTGGAGATGATTGTCTTTCCTCAGGAAGTGTTTTAGACTCCTCAGAAGGTATTGCTAGTAATTGTGAGGTGACTTCTATTCTTTTAATAAAATATTCATCAGGTCCTCTTGGCCTTGGTGTACTCATGCATTCTCAGGTAGGGGATCTATGGGTAGATAGTCAAAATATTTACATTCAGGCTGACTAACCTATGGATCCTAAACACTATAGTTGGCACTCCCTAGCAATGATGCCAAAATGGTGAGCAAAAAATGGTATTCTGTAAAAGGTGTTAAGTCTGTCCACCTATGTCAATCCGGGAGTCTATAAACTTATGAGTACCTATGCACAATATATGCCTGTAGTGTGGGAGATGAGTCCCTATATATCTATTGGTTTGGTGGGGGAATTGTTTGTTCATGTAGTTTTAGTTTTAACCAAACCCATTAAAGCAAATTAAAGATTTAATTAAAGCAAGAAAAATAAATGTGTAAAAAAATAATTTAATTAACACTTACAGAACTAAAATTGCTGAAATGAAAGACTGGATTAAAATTACAGAAGGAAAATGCAAGAAATAAACACACGACTAAAAATAAATTGCAGAAATAAACATGTGACTGAAAATAAATTACAGAAAAATAAACACATGATTGAATGAAATAATAAAGCAGGAAATAATAAAAATTAAAACAAATAAAATAGGGGAGGATTACTACCTGGAGTGGGCCCAAGCTCCCGTAGGTGGTTTGCCTAGTTGATTACTTAAAAATCACTCCTTTAGTCCACGCAAATAAGAACACTCAAAAACTTTGATTAATAAAAATGTAGTACAAAATTATTCAAAGTTCATAGATTTTTATTTTTAGGAATGGCCTATGTTCTTATACAGAATGTGGTCGATCCTTGTTACAAGAATAGCTTATTCAAAATGCCTAATTTAATCACAAATCATGATTCACTATGATAGGTGCGTGCACAACTATGATTTTCATCTATTAAAAGAGCAGTCATTTCTAAAATTAATCATCGAAAGATAAGAATGATGCTCCCCTATTTTTCATAACAACTTCTTTCTAAAAATTGTGTGAGTATTTTGATCAATCAATCAACATGTGAAATATAAGTGCTATATACTCACTAAACGTAGGTGCCTACCTATGTCTGGGATATAGGTACCTACCTACGTCCAATACGTAGGTGCCTATCTGTGTCTAGGACATAGGTGCTTGTTGAGCATGCAAATGACACATTATCAAGGGTATGTCAACTTACTTGGAACAAAGATTTGTTCCCTGTTGAAAGAGAAATGTCCTTCCCCTAAAGTTTGGGTATGCCAAGTCTTGGCCAGTGTGGATAGACTCATAGGTTGTTGATAATTATTCCTTTTAAGGTACCTTTAGTGGTTCTTCTTAAAAACATAAATTTTTTGGTACAATGCTAAATAATGAAATGCTTGACTATATAAATACAGTGATTAATGAAGTTGTATAAAAAATTAATGTAGTACAAAAATACCAGATTTGATGATTCAAATATGAACTAATCTAATCCGAATTTAAATGAGCTTTAAACAAAAGTCAAAGGTTAAAGGGTGAGAGAAAATAAAATAAAACAAGTTGATACTACCCTAAACTCTAGCTTCGATATGGTAAAGCAACAAACCCAAATTTAAACCAATCCCGATCCGACCAGTATTCACACAACCTGAGATCCGAGATGGTGCAATATTTAAAGGAGTGATAGACTATGAAATGGATTAAGTGCAACCACCATAGCATTCATAGATTGAATACAATAAATTCCAAAGCCTTTATATTAAAAGATAGTCATTAAATACATTGTGTCAAGTTTGTCCACTTCGATGTGTAACAAAGAACAAAGCTCAAAAGCAATAACATCTTGGTTCAAAAATACCATCCGACTACAAATAGAAAAAAATAAAGCTAAAAGGTGCAGCTAACAAATGGTTTTCGATCCTGTAACTGGATTGCAAGCCACTATTTATAACCCTTTTTTCTTTCACCTAGCGATATTTGGCAATTAATTGCCATCTAATTCCAGGACATGCCTCTTGAAATTAAATTTCCTGCCATGCTGAATTCAAACTTTCATTAAAAGTGTACTCCTTCGGTCATACCTCAAAAAGTATTCATCTATGGTGAGTCCTGCAACAACCACGTTCCATTAAATTTTAGTTTGCACGATGCTCAAGAGTTTTGGAACGACCATACCTCGTTAATTCTTCATTTTGTAAAATTTAGGTGGATTATTAATTTTCCTATATTCAATTGTACTTGTCCAGTTCGCATTGAAATTTTATGTCTGCCTTCATGTCCATCATATTTAATGCATCTACCAGCAAATTTTTTACAAAAATTTTAAAAAGGCAAAGGTTAAAACTTTAATACTATTAATAATTTAATTATTTTTTAAATCCCTAAGGTTTGACATTATACTTCAATCTAATTTTATATATATTTTATGTTATTTGCCAAGATTTTCAATTTTAATTTTAGGGAAAAAAAAACATATTTAATATTTTAGTTCTAATGTCTAAAAAATATATATCTAAAGGAAATAAAATGTTGGATAGGATTTTTTTTTCTTTTTGTTGAATGCATGCCTCAATGTTTCTCTTTATTCCTTCAAAATTACTCCAAACCACATTCATCTCCCTTTTCATTGCTTGTCATGAAATCACGACCCATTTTCTTTTCAAGTACATCAACTTTGTTTGATTACGACGTAAATACATTGTTATGATGTCGCAATGGAATTTCACTTTAGGCATGTTCAACCCTTGTTGATCATGACATTCAATTTTCATTTGGAATGGCTATTTCATGCATTAATGACCTGACGTAGAAACATTGTCACGCCATCGCGATGAGAAATCATCGAGAAGTTGAGTTTGATTAATTGAATCGTGACATTGAGATATATTGCGATGTCACAATAAAATTTAACTTTAAGGTTTACCAAGATTTAAATATTGTGACATTGTAACATGTCACAATTTTGTGATGAATTTTTATTTTAGGTATTCCCAAGCTTGGATGACCATGAAATTGAGACGTCGTGATGACGTGACGGATCTTAATTTTAGGGTTTCCAAAGCTTGGATGACCATGAAATTTGGAAATTTCTTTAAAATGCATGATATTGAGACAATTTACAATTTCATGATATACCTTTAATTAAAGCATATTTTTGACCATATTGATCATAAAATTAAGACAATGAGGGACATCGAAGCATTTCTCTGGAAGTGCAAAAATTAGGCAAAATTTTAAAGTGCCTATATTTTGATAAAATTTTACACACATCTAAATGGGTCAAATGGGTATCCAAATTTGCTGAGAAAACTCAAAAATTCACTATGGATCATGAGATATTACCTTCAAGAGTTCATATGCTACAATAAGAAACTGCTATTTCTAGAAAGAAAACACATATAAAATCATGTAAATATAATATCGTTGTAAATATAAGCTCAAACTCTTCTTACCAATCTTTGAATCACCTCAAACAGAGTTTTCTTCCAAAAGATATGACAATTTCAATTTTGTAGCAAAAATAGGACAAAATAATGAAGATCAAAGAACCCTAAATTTTTTTTTTTTTTAACCTTAGGTTAACCTTTGAAATTCAAATTTCTAGAATATTCAACCTGAAATAATTCCATTGAAGAGAAAATATTCAAAATATTTCAATGCAATCAATTTCAAAATGATATATGCAACCAAAATTTCAAAAACTTTGATGTAAACAAAATTTAGAATTAAAAACCAAATTTTTCCAAGGGGGTCCCCAATCAGACTGGGGTGTGTTGTGCAAGCAAAACAACAAATGGTGACATTGCTAGAAAATGCTCTCAAGAATTTTGGAAATAGAAATTACCCTTTCTAAAAACAATGAAACTTCAAAACCAACAAAACCAAAAATTTGGCATCCACTCAAGGCTAGGATTTGGGAAATTTTATATGGGATATCTTGGAGTACTCCATTTTATTTTAAACATTATTGGGGGAGGGGGAGGGTCCTGCTCCCTCTCCCTGCTCTCCCTCACCTAGTTCTTGCCCAATCCCTGGCTCATCCCAGGTCATCTCGCTTTGGGAATGCTTTGTAGCAGATGATCTCCTTGGGGGAGATCCTTCTCCACTTTCTGCTCCTTTCCCAGTAGTTTCAGGGTTTCCCTACCTGAGCCCATGGTTTGGTGCATCTCAGGGATCTCCTAGGTTTTTTTGCATGTTTACAGGATCCCTTCCCTGATCTCCCTCAGGCTTTCCCTTGGGGTTTTTTGCAATTTTTTTGCTTGGATCCAGTTCCTAGGGCTTCCTCGGTCGGTGGTGGTGGCAGGTTGGGATTTCGATTGCTTCCTGGTGCATCCTGTGAGGTCCTCTCTACTTCGGGGTTGGTCTAGGGGGGCTAGTTTCCTCTTTTGCCAGTGACTCCTCTCTGGGATGCCTGTGGTTGCTATTGGTCCCATCCCATTGGGTAGGGCCCTTTTTGATTTCCTGTTCGGAGGCTTCTTCTTGTTGGATCTACGATTTGGTGGACACCTAGGGCATTGGTTGGCCTTCGGGGTGGGCCTCTTCCTTTGCTTGGGTTGTTCCTAGTCCCAGTACCAGTTCCTTGAAGCTTTCCATGAGCAAGGATGGGGGGATCTTAGTCTCTTCTTCTGGGTTTCCTAGGGTTTCTGTTGTATGTATGGATCTTGGAGGGGACCCATGATCAGTGCATGTAGACCCTAGTTCTCCTAGGTTAGGCTTTCGAGGATTCCATCTTTGTGCTGGTTGCCACTTCCCACTTGGGATCCTCAGGTTGTTCATTTCAGTTCTTGTTCAGGGGCTTTTGGTCCTAGTTCCTGAGATCTGCTCATGAGCAAGGATGGTGGTTCCTAGGACTTTCTGCTAGAGTTATGGGGGTTTCCTTTTGTATTATCTAGTCTAGGGGTAGATATCAATATGTTTGTAGTTGTAGTCCCTCCTTTCTCCTTCAGTTTTGGCTTTCAGGATCCTATCTTTGCACTTGTTGCTATTTTCCTAGAATCCTTACAATTTCTTCATATTTCTCCTTGTTGTGCATAAGGATATCTTGACCTGTAGATATCCCCAGTAGTGTTGTTCCACTTTTCAGGCTCATGCGGAGGCTTCCCATTTTTTTCCTTTGAAGACCCTGATACCATTTCCCAGGTTGTCCTATTGTTGATCCTTGGCCTGTATCCTAGTGCTACTTGCTACTTTGCTCACGCGACTACTTGCTGCTCCGCTACACCCTAGGTTGCATCTCGAGCCATCCCTGGGCGAGGATCCTCTCTAGTTTTCTAAAAATTCCCTGCTTCTAGTTTTTGGGTAGGATTTCTAGTTGCAGGCTATTCTTGGCCTTCCCGCTCTCCCTACGCAGGTTTGGGAAGCTGCACTATATCTACCCTCAGGAGGATCCCAAACTACTGTATCCACCATGGGTGGATCCCAGACTGTTGTATCCACCCCTAGGAGGATCCTAGACTGCCACCAATGGGAGGATGATATTTTCATGAAGTGGGCCTCACTAGTTGGTACTAGAATATGGTCTTTCTGCTGGATCAAGGGTTGTTTCTAGCCCTTTCCCTTTCATTTTGTGTTTATTTTCATGTACTAAGGAATTGCTTTAAATCTCGGTGCTACGGCCCTTTTTTTTATAAGGTTTTGGGATCCTCTTAAAAAATCCAATTTGTATATAAAATTATAGTTACATATAAAAAAAATACTCCATTTTGTTTTAGCAAAATTTTATTCATGTGAATTCATTTTTTTCCAGAATTGGTTAAAAATTTACCACTATAATTTATAAATTAGTCTAGTTTACTTCTAAGCGACCATTGGTCTACTTATGATGAACTTTATCACTTAGGTAGACATGTCACCAATTTGTCGGACATTGCTCCATTGCCAGTCGAGTGTGTATAGCCCCAAAAAATTTATCTTTGATCCCCTCTAGACCTTGCTTTACTACTATCCAGGCATTCATAGCCCTGATAGAGGTTATTAAAATCATCCAAGCACTTGAACCTTTTTTTTTTGTATATGGATTTTTTTTCTTGAATATTAAAAATCTTATAAGCACTAGATTCTACTTTTGAAAGGTGCCCTAACGCCTTGTACATCAGAAAAACCAAAATTGACAAGAGGAAACCAACTGAAACAAGGAAAATATGCTGGAAAGGAACAAAAAGCATCCTAGAATGAACAGTAGAGGAAACACAACAAAATGGCAAAAAGTAGAAGAGACGAGGCTTGAAAGGACAAAAGGCCCATCATGCAAAAACATCAATTAGGTACGTCAGTCTGCATTGGATATGCAGCTGCAACCTCCAAATCAGCATCCTTGGCTTCCTTAGCTTCATCCTTGAACACATCCTTGGGCACTTCCTTAAAAACATCCTTCGTGATCTCGACAACATCCTCATCCTTGGTGGTTTCCTTGGTGTCTGAAATACCGCCAACAATAGAGATGGTAGGGGCTTCATCAAATGGATCACAGAAGAATAGCAAGCTGAGAGCATTATGCTATTCTTTGAGTTGAGCTATACCTTTACCGAGCGTAACATGAGTAGTTTCCAAGTGGCTTATGGTGGCAGAGGTGGACTAAATAGCAATATTTTGGAGATACTTTTCAACAAAGTTAGGAGAATCAATGTCAGATTTGGGCTCCTTTATGGTCTTGCCAGAGGACAGAGTAGGAGTATCAGTAGTTTCCTTGAACTTAAGTCTCTGGGAGCAACGGACAGGAGTTTTCTCAATCTTGACTTTCTTTTTTATATTGGAAACAGGGTAGGGTTTATCCAATTTATTTTTCTTTTTGGACTTGGTGGCTTTAGGGCTGGGAGTAGAGGATGAATTCGCTTCCTCAGACTCAGGGGCAGGAAGATTTCCTTTTGGGAACTTATGGAGTAGATATCCATAAAGGATTTTGAAGAGCCCCTGGTGAGAGGGCCAACCTTCTTCCTTTTTGTCCCGAGTGGAAATGATAGCATAATTGTAGCATAATCCAAAGACCAATATAAAGCAGTAGGAATATTTAGCAATTTGGCTTCCCTAAAGTGGTTGACAAAAGCTAGGTGAAAACTACACAGTTGAGATTCAGGGTTGTTGACAGTTAGGTATTGCATTATGGGCTTTAGAATTTCTTTCCAAGGGGTGGACAGATGGTGTCAATACAAACCTTTTTTGTACAATTTGCATAGCATGGATGTAGACTCAAAATGGGTAAGCTCGGCCTCCCAGTTATGCTTGTTTCTTCTAACCACCTTGTCGTCAAGAGGCTGCCCAGTAAGCTCAGCCAAGATCTCCTGCATAACTTGGAACTCCACTCCATGGATGGTAACAACTCCATTATCCTAGGTAGTGGCAAAGGTTGTAGTTGCATCCCAATCGACACCAAAAAACATCTTGAAAAATGCAATGAGCCCTCCTTTGTCCTTCAGAATACTATCAACGATGATATCCATTTCAAAAACCTCAGGCTCAACAAATTGAACTTTTCCTTCCTTCATAGTTGTAGGGTAGTGAAAAATGTAAAGGAAGAAATAGGGCAAGGAAAAAATAGCTAAAACCAGACACAAGGGCGAAGGATTGCTAAACAAAGGAACATGCAAGAAACAATATATGGATTTGTAGACAAAAGGAAAAATCCACTCAAACCAATGATGGAGCCTCGAAAAGGAAAAATCCCTAGTTGAAATATTATATTGGACAGGGTAGAGATCGAGAAGGATTTGCGGACCTCGGCTACTGCAGAAGGTGATTAAAAGGTGCATTGTAAAAATGAAATGTTGACATATTGGGTTGCTAAAAAAATGGGACCAAAAAAGGGTAAATTTGGCGCACGAACCAGGAAAAAAGGAAAATCCCAAGAGGGCACACCTTGGAATGGAAAAGCACCAGATAAATCTTGGGGAGGCAAAAGAACACATTCCAAGGAAAAGGAGCCAGTCATAATTATGAAGAGTGTTGGGATTAGTATTGGGAATCCAAACTAGGGTAGTTGACAAAAAAATTATGGAAATTTTTTTAAAAGGTAGTGGAATGTGTGAAGGCGGTTTGTACAAGGTGATATAACTATTAGGTCTCACGTGGGGGAAAAACCCCAGGTAGGCTTCCAAAAGGATAAATTAAGATTCATCATAATGATGAGGATTTAGGTCCGACCTGGCCAAAGCCACAACTTTAGGAGGGAGAGAATCAGTCCATGTCAGCAATCCACTAGAGGAGACCCCGATGTTTGCAAGCATGTCAGCCACAAAATTGGCTTCCCTGAAAGCATGTTGGACAATGACATCATGTTGCCCACATAGGATCTATTTAATGTCCTCAATTGTATCTCTAATCCTCCAAGCAGCAGGTCTGGGATTTTTTAGGTAATTGATTATGTTTAAAGAGTCACCTTCAACAATAATGTTTCTTGGGATATGCTTTATGAATTGAAGGCCTCTCCATAGAGCTTTAGCTTTAGCAGAATGGTTGGAGAGACATCCCAAGGGTTCAAAAAAGGCAAAAATTGGATTATCGAGGTGATCACAAAGAATACCTCTAGCTCCAGCTAAACCAGGGTTTCCTTTAGCAGCTCCATCAAAATTTAATTTTACCCATCCCAACGGAGGAGGAAGCCATCTAATGTTAGTTCTTGAGGATGATGGTGGCTTACCTGGCCTTAAGTCCTCAAGGGATATATGATGGGATTTGAGTAAGGTAGATTCAAAGGAAGGGCAAGAAAAATGATCAAGGGGGGTTGTTAGGATATTTTATTTTGCAAAAAGGATGATTTTATTGGTAATAAGATCGATGTCATAGGCTTTTCTATCAAAAACTCTTCTCTAATGTTTGAGCCAGATTTTCCAAAGAAAATGTTGAAGGTAAAATTTCCATAATCCTTTGAGGATAGGATTCTTAAAAGGATTGGGCCACTGGATAAAAATATCTATAATAGAGGGAGGATTGGCCCAGGCTAACTGAAAATTGTGAAAAATATTACTAAGGACAACATAAGAGAAAGGACAAAAAAGAAAAAGGTGAGAAGTGGACTCCCAATATGAAAGGCACAGGTAACATCTATTAGGCAAAGGAATCCCCCTCTTGATAAGGTTTTCTATAGTTAGGATACGATCTTGAATGCAAATCCAGGAGAAGGAAGCAATTTTGGGAGTTAGGTACTTGGTCCAAACCAGCTTGAAAGGGATGAGATTGTCATTGATGTTAAGGGATAACAGGTAGGCTGATTTGACAGAGAAATCTCCCGAATCAGTGGGTTCCCAGATAGGATGATCCAAAGGATCTCCCCCAAGAATTCTTATTGTGGATAATCGATCTTCAAGAAAAGAACTTTCATTTGCAAAATTAGTAAAGGATAGTCTTTTCCACTTTTTGATCCTATTGGAAGGAGAAATGAAATCAGAAACAAAAGGACCAAACCTTTGCTTTGTGATATCGACTAACCTTCTGAGTTGAGAAATCTGCATAAGAGGTCAATCGCCAAGCCACTTGTCTTCCTATAAGGAGATAGATTTTCCATTGCCAAGTTGCCACCTTAATTATTTTTTATGATTGAACAGGCCGAGAAAATTGACTTCCAAAAGGAAGAGCCTGACGAAGGAACTTCATCAAGCAGGAATTCAAAAAATTGGAGATATTTCCTTTTGATTATTTTTACCCAGTTAACATTATCATTGGAAATGAGGTGCCAATATTGCTTAGCAAAGAGTGCAATATTGATAATATGAATCCTTCTAAGGCCTAGACCTCCCTGTTCCTTAGGCTTGCAAACCTTATCCCAAGCAACTAAGTGGAATCTGTGTTTGTTCTCAGAACCTGTCCAAAGAAAGTGCTTTTGTATTTTCTCTATTTTCTGATAGATGATGATAGGAGCTTTGAACAAGGAAAGGAAATAAATAGGAATGCTTTGAAGACAAGCCATGGTCAAGGTAATTTTACCAACTTGTGAAGAATATTTCCTTTCCAAGAAGAGAGTTTTTTTTAAGTATTTCAATAACATTATCCCATAAAAAGAGGTAAACCCAAATAGGAAGAAGGCAGAGAAGAGATAGTACATTGAAGTATATAAGCAATGATAGTTTACCTTATTAAAGGAGTGTTGAGGAAATAAAGTTTGCTTTTGTGGAAGTTTATTCGTTGATCAACAACTTTCTCATACAAAAGAAGAATGCTTTCAATGATTTTGGCTTCATTGACAGAAGTGGATGTTGAAAGCAGAGTATCATCAATAAATTGTTAATGAGTAATACGATTGTATTGGGAAGTAACCTGTAATCCTAAAATCATACCTGCTTGTTTTGCTACCAGGATTGATCTGCCTAAATCTTCAACTGCCATGATAAAAAGAAGTGGAGACAATGGGTCTCCCTACCTTAAACCTCTGCTAATTTGAAAATATCCTACAGGTGAGCCATTGATAAGGACCAAAAACCAGGTAGAAGAAATGCAACCTCTGATTAAGGAAATCCAATCAGGATGGAATCCGAACTTGTGCAGGATTGCAAGGAGAAAGTCCCAGTTAAGTCTGTCATAAGCTTTGTTCATGTCTAATTTGAGAAGAAAAGCAACTTTCTTATTGATGGATATAGAGTGAATAGCTTCATGAACAGAAATAATACCATCAAGGATGGATATTCCTCTGACAAAACTTCCTTGATGTTTATTTATGATCAGGGGCATAACTTCTCTCAAGAAGATGGCCAACGCTTTTGTCAAGATTTTGTAGATAACATTACAAAGACTAATTAGCAGGAAATCATTGAAATTTTTAGCATTTGGATTTTTTGGTATGAGTGCAATGAAAGTAGAATTAAAACCCCTATGAATAAACTTGGAGGCTTGAATTTCTTTTAGAGCATTACATACATCCTTACCAACAATATCCCAAAAATCTTGGAATAATCTAGGAGGAAAGCCATCAGGCCCAGGAGCTTTATCAGGTTTCATTGAGAAAAAATTTGATCTAATTTCCTCGTCTAAGAGAACAACATTGAGTTTACTATTGATATCAGGTGACCCATTTCATGATTTTTCTTGAAGAAGAACATAGTCCAAATTCTCAAAATGCCAAGGATTTATTTCTTCAATTCATTCCCTAACGAAAAGCACAAAATATACTAAAATTGAAAACAACGACAAAATGAAACTAGCATAAAAAAATGTCAACATTGAAAATAAAACAAACAAAATTGAAGCCTAAGAAATCTCAAAGCCACAACTATATATAAAAATATTTACAAAATAGGACCAGAAACTCTCAAGAACTGAAGTAAATTTTGAGAAATTGCCCATTCACAGGTAATGGGACATCTTCTCCAGTTAGAATTTTTAACCTAAAAGTATTCTTGTATAGAATCTTAGATATTTTAAAGGGACATAACCATAGGGTATCAAATTTTCCATGATGCTCTTTCTTTTCACGGGCCTTATCCCGTAGTAACACTAGATCAAAAATTCTAAAGGCTTTTATTCTAGCCCTCTTATCAAACCATCATTTTACCATTTCTTGATGCTTACTTAAATATTGTAGTGCTTCTTCCCTTTTTTCATCCAAGCTCATCAAATTCAATAGTCTGGCTTCTACCTTGTCATCTATTTCTAAGTGTTCTTTCATGAATTGCAAGGTAAGGATCTTGAGATTGGTGGAAAAGATAAGATCCTGACCATAAACTAGATGATAGGAAGATGTGCCTAATTAAGACTTAATCCTTATTATTTCTGACCACAATGTATATTTAAATTTATTATGCCAATCCCTAGGATTTTATCTAAAATTCTCTTAATTATTTCTAGCAGATTTTTATTAGTTGATTCTACAAATCAATTTCCTTGAGGATAATAATTAGAGGAAAATTTTAAATTTACCTTGTTATCGTAAGCCCATTCAACAAATTTTAAAGAAGAGAAAGTAGGGATGCTATCACATACCAGAGCATATGGCATCCAAAACCTAGCCATGATGTTATCTTCAATGAACTTGATCATGACCTCAGTTGTGTAGTTTTTGAATGCTTGAGCTTCTATCCAACACGTGCATAAATTAGTGGTGGTCAAGATAAAATTTTGGGTTGTTGATGAGTTAGGATTAATGAAACCAATAAAGTCCAATACCCATTGTGCAAATGGATCAGATTCAATTACTGGTTGCAATGGCATGGGAGAATTCCTCTCTATGAGCTATAGTGTGACAAATATAACATGATCAGACATGTGCATGTGTATCTTTGAAGATGTGGGGCCAATAATAAATAGCTCTTAGTATTTGGTGTTTTTTAGCATTCCTAGAGCCATACCCAATTCTATACTTGCCATGAAAGTCTTTGAGAACTTATGTAGCTTATTGCCTATTCAAACACCTTAAATAGATTTTCTCATGATTTTTTTGATATAAAATGCCTCCTTTAATCATGAAATTTTCACTTTTTATGTGTAGTGCTCTTCTTTGGATGGAATTCAAGTGACCAAAGCATATTCCATTTAGCAAGTAATAAAAAATATCTTGATACCATTCATCATTTATAATTTTCTCCATAGAATACTATTGGTATGAAATCCAGGGGTCAAATTCCATTAGTGCTTCGCTCAGTCTCTATCCTCTAACAATTATCATAGGTTGAATCTCTAGATCAAACTCTTACAATATAGGCATTCATTTGGCTCTATGTTCTCCCAGCTCATTTTGCATCAATATTATTTTTTACTACTGGATCTGGCACTATCACAAACACTCTGCTATGTAGGATGTAATGTTAATTTTTTTTACAATATTAATCAAAGCAAAGGTATGTTTATCAATAGTTGAATATCTAAGTTGAGTGTCTTTCAAATATGAGCTTACAAAATTTATTGGTCTCTCATCACTAGCTCCTTTCTTTTGAGTTAAAAATCCAATAGTGGAGTGTTCAGATGCAAATGAATAAATATAAAATGGCTAAGTATAGTCAACACTGATTAATAACAGAACCTCCATGATTTTCTTTTTAGTTTCTTGAAAATCATCTTGTGCTTCTCCAGTCCATACAATCTTGGAATCCTTTTTTATCATTGCATTTAGAGACTGAACTATTTTTGCAAAACCAAAAATAAAATTTATCACAAAAGTAATCTTATAAAAGAAAGACTTCATCTTATTCTTACAATCGAGATGAGGAATTTTTTGAATTGCTTCAACCATTTCTGTATAAATAGAAATACCATGTTTAGAAATGACATACCCCAACAAATTTCCTTTTATAACTCCAAAAATACATTTTTTTGGATTTAAGGAAATTCCATGTTCTCTACATATTTGTAGCACCTTCCTCAAGTCTTCCACATGAATTATACACATCTTAGAAAACACAGGAAGATCATCCATATAAATCACAATACGTTTCCCAATGATATCCTTGAAAGCAATATCTATAGCCCTTTGGAATGTTTCACCTACATTGATTAGACCAAATGGCATTCTCCTATATGTAAAGGTTCCCCACTTGGTAGTAAATGTAATTTTAATCCTATCCTAGGGGGCTACCATTACCTGATTATATCTTGAGTAGCCATATAGAAAAGACATCATCTGAGAGCCATTAACCATTTGTAATATTTCATCTAAGGGAGTGGATAGTTATCATTCTCAGATGCCTTGTTAATATTTCTGAAATCTACACATAGGTGTATTTCCCCATTTTCTTACAGTCAAGTACCAAATTTGCAACCCAAGTAGAATTTCTTATTGGGAAAATAATGTAGGCTACCAAAAATTTATGTATTTATTTGAGAATGAGGGGATCAAGCAAAGGATTCACTTGTATTTACTTTTGACATAAAGGTTTTGTTCTCGGCTTCAAGGGAATGGTATGGGTAGTGATGGATTTGTCATATATCTTCAAATATTTATAACTCCATGTTATGACATCTCTATAATACTTTAGCACTTGGATTATTCCTTCCTTTTCTTCCTTAGTGCAAGCTTTCCCCAAGAAAACATTTTGGGGGTTCTTAGCATTTCCTAAATTATAATCTTCACATGGTCCCTTCCTTGATGGAGCGGTCTGTTGTTTTCTAGTATGGAAATCTACATCAAATAGTTTTTACAAAGAGACCATACCTTTAGGAATGGTGTTTGTTTTTAAATTCAATTCACCCTCCTCCTATAGCTCCATGCAATTTCTATCTTCCTCGTCTATAATATGAGCTTCAAATATGCTAGAGCTAGTGATAAAATCAACTATATATTTTTCATCCTCAAATACCTAAACATTTTGGATGTTGTCTGGTATGGAGGGAGTGACAAGCAACTCTATCGACAATGGATTTATCTTGGAATGAGAAATGGGTTCTAGGGTACTTGTTGCTATTGCCAATGAATCTACAATGTGATTCTTTTTTCGTGGAATAGTCTGGATATTGAAAGCATCAAATTTCTTAATTAAGTTCTAAACATGAGTATGGTAATTTAAGAGATTTTTATCATGGCAAGCGTATTTATTTCACACTTTCTTGATAACCAACTCATAATATCTTAAGACTTGTAAACATTTAACCCCTTTCTTAATAGCAAAATACAATCCATAAACCAATGCCTCATATTTTGCAGCATTATAGGTGTAAGAGAACTAAAGTCAATAAGCTGCAAGATGTGATTTACCTTTAGGATTAACCAATTTAATTCCAGCACCATTATCGTGTTTGCATTTGACCCATCAAACTTGAGAGTCCACAACTGATCTCCAATTATTATTATTTTCTTAATTGGTAGGGTCTTTGCTACTAAATTATCCTCTTTAGGCTTGGTTTCCACTGTTACAGTGTAGACTCCTAATTCTGGCTCAGTGTACAAAATTTTAGTAATATTGTTGCACTTTGTAATTAGCTCTTTCAACCTTGGCTCTCTTTCTACTCATATCTGATTGGCTATGCCACACCATGAAAGCCACATGTGTGAGAAATCAGTTGCTATGTAATCATTCAAGGTTCTTGACCAGTCATTGTTGAGCAACATCTATGCATTTAGGATATCCACCACCTAGATATCAATGCATTGTTGTATTCAAGGTTCAAAAGCTAATTGTATATGGATTTGGTTCAACATCCCAACCATGTTTACTTTTATCTTATCTAGTTGAAAAACCTTATTGTTTGAGGGAGAAGGAGTCAGTCCTAATATTTGGCTGACCATATATGGCATCACATTATCATAAGCATCTGAATCCACAAGACAATTGTGTAAGTTTTTACTAGCAATTCTAATGGTTAGAAGAAAATAAGGGGATTCTACCTTCTCTTTATATACTACCACCTGAGCTTTAGTAGTCTTTTTAACTTCCTTTTTACCTTTAAAAGAGAGAGTTTTAAGAAGTAAATACTTTTGATCAATTAATTGAGCCACCTCAAATAGAGAAATATTTGCCTTGGAATTCTTAAGGTATTCAATGATATTATATCTAGACTTGTTTTGCTTTAGGTTTTTCTCTTCCTGTGGTAATGATGTATTAATTTTTGGTGTGGTAGATGTTGTAGGACCTTTAGGTGGGATTGGGTTTTTGTTGGCTTTCTCATCCGGTGGGATGGAGGTTTTGTTAGGAGGTGAAGAATAATTCATTAGAGATTTTTATTTACTCTAAAGTATATAATTATTTTCCCTTTGAAAATATCAATAAGCTTGCACCTCTTCTTCCAAGTGTTCATTTGATTCATCATCATCCATTCCTAAGAATTCATAATTTTATAAAAATAGATTTGTTCTTACATTTTGATCAACTTGATTCCCAACACTTTCATTATTGGGCACCAATTCCAAATTTTCCATCTCCTTTTGGACAATATCTAAGATAGTTTTAAACTCTGGATAGTCAGTTTCTGTGTGTTGAGCTATGGAATGGACCCTACACCAACTAGGTAAAGCAAGATATACCAAATTCATAGAAGCATTTGGGTTGTTATTTGGTTGGTTTTGGTTTCCAATAGGATTTGGAACACCTTTGTTATTTGGGTGAGTATTCCACATATGATTGGTCCTCTAAAAGCTAAAGTTCATGTTCTGTGTGTTATTATTTGTAGGTGGGTTCTGAGGAACTTGCCTTCGTAATTGAAGCATATCATTGCTCAATTTTTGAGGCACCCTTTATATATTGTCTAACTAAGAATTTAAATTATTGGATTGACTTATTGCTTTATGCACAGGTGCAGATGTATTAAAAAATACAAGCATAACTATATGATTATTGTTGGAGGTGTATAATTGAGAATGTTGTTCATGGTTATCTGATTGTCTAAATATGTTGGAATGGTCTATTATTTTCTCATGTTAGGCATCATTTGATATAAAGGAGCCACATTGAATGGTTGATTTTGGTTTGGATACATGGCCTTGAGCAATGAATTTAGCATGGCAAGGTGTTGTGTAAGAGATTTATTTATTAAAGTTATTTGATTGTAAGTTCTTATTTTTCCAGCTGAAGGCAACTGATCCAAACCAAAAACTTGAGGCTATAACTATTGTTCAACATTTATAGCTTCACTATATGCCATGGGTAAGGTTGTAATTTGTGGAGCTCTTCTCACAAACATATAATTCAATTGATCCAAAGCTCTAATATACATCTGGATGTTTGCTTCGACAATGAGGGTGTAAAGTGCCATCAACCTGATGCATAATTTATGGAACCTAGTGTTGAAAAGCCTCAAGACTTCAATGGGTTCTCTATAAGTTGAAGCAAATTTATGATAAATTATAGTTGGATCAATAGGTAATCTAAATTGGCTAATAAAAGTTACCTCTAACTGAGCCCAAGTAGTTATGGATCCTAAAGGTAAGCTAATGTATCAATTGTTGGAAATTTTGAGCTAGTTATGTTGTCATTAATGTCAAGAGTCGGTATCAAGAAATAGTGTAGGACTTGGCAAAAGAAGGATTAAAATATTTATATTTTAATCCCAAGATATTTGGTTTAAGAGCTCCACATGATTGGTCAAAAGGATGGTTAAATACCCTGAAGAAAAGGCCTAAAGGAAATAATATTATAATATTAAAGATGGTCAGAAAAGGTCTAAGGGCAAAAGATAAAAATACCTAGGTCCAATGGAAATAATATTATAATATTTCTATTATAATATTAAAGGTTTAATTAAAGCCTAAGGTAATTTATAAATAATTTATAATATTTATATTATAAATTAATTTATAAAAATAATAATATTATAACCCAAAGTTGGGTTGGGCGCAAAGGTTAAATTAAATTTTATTCCTCCCATCGATGTTGGAGTATAAAAGCATATGGTATAAATACCATATTGTTTGTTTCAAAATACTAAGTTTGTGAATATAATGTTCATGTGATTTGTGAAAGGGAATGCGAATAATTCATGAGCAAAAAAAGACAAAGGTTTTTTTAATTTTTAATTGCACCCAAAATACATGGAGTATAAAGCGACCAAGGTGGAAATATTTAACACCAACCAAACGGTTGGGCTATCAACAAGTTTGAGGTGTGTAAGGCATTGGGAACACAAAAGGTTTTGTATTTGAGTCTTTCTGGTGACACAGGAACAAAGCCTTGTGGCTTTGGCATGGGAGAGGAAGAGACAAAGTGCTCAAGGTGCTTTTGCCTCCCACGTGAGTGCTTAGCTCACATGGAAGGGTAGCCATGACTAAGGCGTAGGCGGTGCTTAGACCAGGTATCTCAAGTTCTATGAAACAAATTGTTCTTTATTCTTAATTGATTTGAAAAGAGTTGGAAGTGATTGAGTGTTTGTGAGTGAAACATATTGAGTCTCTAAAAATTCTCTATATGTTTATGTGGTTTAACAAG
The DNA here is from genome assembly GCA_028583015.1 of Wollemia nobilis. NCBI lineage: Eukaryota > Viridiplantae > Streptophyta > Pinopsida > Araucariales > Araucariaceae > Wollemia > Wollemia nobilis. The sequence goes on from JAQPPZ010001195.1 coordinate 14,658,157, forward strand.
ATTCTGAGTGAAACTTGTTAGTGTGGTTGAAGAGGTTTTCTGTGAGATATTGAGTTGATTTTTGTATGCAAGTATTGCAATTTATGTGAAGCAAGCTTTTGTGAAAGCTTGTGAGCAGATTTTAGTAAGTCCTAGAGGGGACTTAAGGATAGAATTGAGGAAGCTTTTGTGAAAGCTTAAGGATAGATTTGTGTGAGATTTTGTGGAAGCTTACAATCATATTTGGACAAGTTCTAGAGAGGACTTGTTGAGCAGATTTAAGATAACTCTTAGTGAAGACTTGTGGATAGATTTGAGGTAAATCTTAGTGAAGACTTAAGAGCAGATTGGAAAAGTTCTTGAGAGGACTTATGGATATATTTGAGATAAGTATTTGAGAATACTTGAGAGTAGAGTTGATTGATTGATTTGTTCAAGCTTTGTGTTAAGGCTTGGGGCAGATCTAGCAAAGTTGATTTCTGATTAGATCAAGCCATGTGTTAAAGCTTGAGGATAGATTTGAGGACAGATTTTGGTGCAAATTTGAGGGTAAATTTATGCCAGACCAGAGATAGAGAGTGAGCATATTTGTGCTAGATCGAAGGACTGTGTTTAGTGCATATTTGAGATAGAGAGTGAGCAAATTTGTGTTAAATCGAAGGACTGTGTTTAGTGCATATTTGAGACAGATTTTGAGCAAATTTGTGCTAGATCGAAGGACTATGTTTAGTGTAGATTTGAGACAGATCTGAGAGTAAGCTTTAGAGGTGATAGAGAAGAGGACAGTAGTCTCCAGTGGATAGAGATCCATTAGCTAGGGTAGTGAGGATGGAGTATTCTGAGTGAATACAAAGATCTTCAATGGAGAGATATCCACAATCCAGTGCAGTGGAGGTAGTAGTCTTCTAAAGGATCACTAGCCATAGTAGAGGAGAAGGAGTTCTCCTATGGATAGAGATCCACAAACTAGCAAAGGGGATTGGTGTCTCCTGTGGATAGAGATCCATGAAATCGATTAGGGGATTGGTGTCTCATTTGGATAGATTTCCATAAACATTATAATAGGGAAAGGATTCCCAAGGAACCATGTTAAATTGTTTTCTCTATTGTGTGTGGTGATTTATGCATTGCTTTGATTACTACTATTGATATTGACATTGATATATTGCATAATATTATTTGGGAAAGAAAAGTAAAAAGTGGTCTTATACTGTTCACCCCCCTCTTAGTATAAGCTTGTGTTCTTTATCAATCATAAGCAAACTCATCCAAAGTATGTGGAAACATCCTACATGAAACATCCTCATTTTCAATTTGTAAATGAATCAAGGCATCTTTGTATGTTTGTATATGCTCTTCGACTAATCTTGTTCCATAATACCTATAATGAGGGAGATATCTTTCATCATTTTTAGGTATATCATCTGCAAGCCTTGGTATGTTCAAAGGGATGCTTCCTACTAACCAAGGATCAAGGCCTACCATTGGTGGATTTTGGGAAGTGGTAAAAGAATCAACACTAGAGGTAATAGCCCTTGGAGAAAATTTTGAAGTTGAAGGGGTACTTGGTCTGTCATTGTCAACTTTAGGTTTTCTATATGGAGAAAGACTGAGAAACTCAATACCTCTGAAATATGACTTAGACCTTATGATGATGATCTTAGGCTCTAGCTTTAACAATCAAGATGTATAATATAAAAAATGAACCAAGAAAATAATAGTTTTTAGACCCTCCTTCTAGTGCTAGTTTCGTTGAGCATGCAAATGACACATTGTCAAGGGTATGTCAACTTACTTGGAATAGATATTTGTTCCTCTTGAAAGGAAAATATCCTTCCCCCAAAGTTCAAGTATGCGATATCTTGGCCAGTGCGGATATACTCAAATGTTGTTGATATTTATTCCTTTTAAGGGACCTTTACTGGTTCTGTTTAAAAATATAAATTTTGTGGTACAATGCTAAATAATAAAATGCTTGACTATATAAATACTGTGATTAATGAAGTTATATGAAAAATTAATATGCACTATAGAAATACCAATTTTGATGCTTCAAATATGAATTAATCTAATCCTAATTTAAATGAGCTTCAAACAAAATTCAAACGTTAAAGGGTGAGAGAAAATATAATAAAACAAGTTAATACTGCCCTAAACTCCATCTCCGATCTGGTAAAGCAACAAACACAAATTTAAACCAATCTTGATCTGACTAGTATTCACACAGTCTGAGATCCAAGATGGTGCAATCTTCAAAGTAGTGATAGACTATGAAATGGACTAAATGCAACCACAATCAGCATGCACACATTGAACACAACAAATTCCAAAGCCTTTATATTAAAAGATAATCATTAAATACATTTTCTTAGGTTTGCCCTCTTCGATGGGTTAAAAATAACAAAGCTCAAAAGCAATAACAACCTGGTATAGAAATACCATCCGACTACAAAGAGAAAAAAAAGAAAGCTAAAATGGGTAGCTAACAAAAGGTTTTTGACCCTGTAACTGGCTTGCAAGCCACTATTTATAACCCTTTTTGCTTTCACCTAGCATGAAATTTGGCAATTAGTTACCATCTAATTCCAAGACGTGCCTCTTGAAATTAAATTTCCTGCCATGCTTCAATCAAGCTTTCATTAAATGTGCACTACTTTGGCTATGCCTCAAAAAGTCTTCATTTGTGGTGAGTCTTGCAACAACCACACTCCATTAAATTTCAATATGTATGATGCTCAAAAGTTTTGGAATGACCATGCCTCGTTAATCCTTCATTCTGCAAAATTTAGGTGGATTATTAATTTTCCCGTATTTGATTGTACTTGTCTAGTTTGCATTGAAATTTTATTTCCACCATCATGTCCATCATATTTAATGCATCCAACAACAATTTTATTTGCAAAAAATTAAAAAAGGCAAATGTTAAAACTTTAATACTATTAATAATTTATTTTTTAAATTTTCCCAAGGTTTTCAATTTTTTTTTATTATTATTTTTTTAAATACCTAAGGTTTGACATTATACTTCATTTTAATTTTAATTTTTTATACTTTATGTTATTTTCCAAGGTTTTCACTTTTAATTTTAGGGCAAAAAAAAACATATTTAATATTTTAGTTCTAATGTTTAAAAAATATATATCTAAAGGAAATAAAATGTTGGATAAGATTTTTTTTTTCTTTTTTTCAAATGCATGCCTCAATATTTCGCTTTATTCCTTCAAAAATGCTTCGGACCACGTTCATATCTCTGTTCATTGCTTGTTGTGAAATCACAACCCATTTTATTTTCAAGTACATCAACTTTGTTTGATTGGGGTGTAAATACATTGTTATGATATTGCGATGCAATTTCACTTTAGGCATGTTTAACCCTTGTTGATCACGATATTTGCTTTTCATTTGGAATGGCTATTTCGTGCATTTATGACTTCACGTAGAAACATTATCACACCATCATAATAAGAAATCAGTGGAAAGTGAGTTTGATTAATTGAACCGCGGCATTGAGATATGTGGTGATGTCGGGATAAAATTTAACTTTAAGGTTTCCCAAGCTTCAAAGGTTGCGATGAATTTTGATTTTAGGGTTTCCCAATCTTGGATGACTATAAAATTGAGACATGTTGCGATGTTGCGATGGATTTTAATTTTAGGGTTTCCCGAGCTTAGATGACCACAAAATTGGAATATTTCTTTAAAATGCATGATATTGAGACAATTCATGATTTCGTGATATACCTTTGATTAAAGCATATTTTTAACCACATGAAATTAAGACAATGAATGACATCGAAGTATTTTTCCTGAAGTGTGAAAAATAGGTAAGATTTCAAAGGTTCTAGATTTTGATGAGATTTTACACACCTCTACATGGGCAAAATGGGTATCCAAATCTTCCAATAAAACTCAAAAATTAACTATGGATCATGAGATATTTCTTTTAGAAGTTCACAGGTTGCAACAAGAAACTGTTATTTCTAAAAAGAAAACACATCTAAAATTATGCAAATCTAGTATCATTGTAAATATAAGCTCAAACTCTTCTTATGAATTTTTGAATCACCTCAAATGGAGTTTTATTCCAAAAAATATGACAATTTCAATTTTATATCAAAAATAGGCAAGATAATGAAGATCAAAGAACCCTAAAACTGTAATTTTTTTTTTAACCTTAGGGTAACCTTTGAAATTCAAATTTTTGAAATATTCAACTTGAAATAATGTCATTGAAGAGAAAATATTTAAAATATTTTAATGCAATCAATTTCAAAATAATCTATGCAAGCAAAATTTCAAAATCTCTATGTAAACAAAATTTGGAATTAAAAACCAAAAATTTCCAAGGGAATCCCTAGTTAGACTAGGGCGTGTTGTGTAAGTGCAACAATAGTACCTACCCACATTAAGGACGTAGATGCCTCCCTGTATTCGGGATGTATGTGCCTTCTTCCTTATGGGAAGTAGTTATCCTGCTAAGATGTAGGCACCTCCTTCACTCGGCGTATTTTATTAAGATGTCTTTGTATTTCGAAAACATTATGTTCTTCGCACAATGCTAGGTCCTTGTCGGACCTTGACTGAAAAAGGTAAAATAAGTAACGAAAACCTGCATCTACACACATATTCAACTAAAAATATCAATCAAATATAAATACATCATTTTCTATTCAACACATAAAATAATCATACAAAAATACATTTTTGATATTAAATATGCCATATAGTACCCTTAGAAATATGCATAAAAATGAGCATTTTTGGTGCTCATCAAAAACTAATGTTGGGAATCCAGCCAACATACCAATTATCCCTTGCTAATATTTTATATTTTGCCTTACTCGCTCACTTTTGTTACTATGCCAAAATATTAGGTGGAAATATGGGACCTATGACCCAAACTAATTTTCCTATTAGATTTTTAAGTGTTGAATGTAAGAAGACTCAAACTCATAGAACATATTAAGCAATATCCTAGTCCCCCACATTTGGTGATCAACTAAAATAATATTGTCTTGTTTTTCTAATGTGTTCTACAAAATAAAAAATGATAAGGAATGACTCCTTATTGGGAGGTGGGGAAAGCTTTGTCTTATTGTTATTTTAGGGGAAGAGCAGAACCTAGATGATACACGAACCAGAGAAAAACATAGGGAGCATTTTGGATTTTTAGGAAATATAAATCAATAATATTGGTGGATACAAGAACCAGAGAAGAACGTAGTGTGCATTTTTCATAGTTGGGAATGTAAATCAAGGTATGTTTTTTGGAATGTGATTCTAGTTAGATTTTTTTCCATAATCTTGGCGGTTGTTTTGGTGTGCGCTTGGGTTGTTGGTTTGAGCATCCTATTAATGTGTGTCTTACTTACATTTGTATGGTTGTTTTTTATGCTTAAGTAAGGGTGTTAAACATTCCTTCAAGCCTTGAACCTTTTTTCTTTTTGAAGAGAAATAACCCCTATGTTGTTCTTTGTAAGATGTTCATATTTCTTGCATTTAAGCTTCTCTTTCCAACGTGATACTTTACTAGTATTTTTGTTTAAGACATCACCCTATAGAGATAAGCTTTTCCTGATGTTGTATCTTTAACCTTTACTGAAGCCGACTTCAGAGTTTATTTTTTTGAAATCATTTGAGATGCCTTTCCTTGAGCATTTTCACTTTACTATGTGAAGATTGTTGTTAGAGAGGATGATAGAAATTTTATTTTGTTGGTCTTGTTGTTGGAAGGGCATGTTCTATTTGAGAGTAAATCTCCTATGGAGGCATTGGATTTGTAGGCATATAGCAATCTTTTTTGCATTATAAGAACGTAGACTCTTGTTTTTTAAATGTTATTTGTTTGTTTTAAACTTTAACATAGATGGGCGTAGAGGTCTATGCCACCATTATTTTCCAATCTAATGTGTGTGATTTAATGGTTTTATTTCTTTTCAATGTTTTCTAAGAAATAAGGGGGTAAGGTTTTTGAAGTGGTTTAAAAGTGTGTATTCCTATTTGCTTTCCTTTAACCTTTGATTTTAGTTAATTATTCATCTAAAAGAATTTTCTTATGTGGAAGATAAGATGCTTTCTTACTAGTTTTTGGAGTAGATTAGTTACCTCTTGAAAAGGGATTGCATGCTTGGCTTTGGTAATTAAATAACTAGAGAGTTTATTATTTTTCAAAAAAGTATGATGCTTTATTTTTGAATTATTAATAGAATGATAATGAATGGTTGAGATAGGTTTTTGAATGAGAGTTATTTGGTTTGTTCACTTATGTAAAAGAAAGATAAAGCAATAGAAAACTAAAGTAGGAATTGCATGTTAGTATTGTTGCTTTATGAATTAATAGATGAATGTAGAGTTCAATAAGGAAGAAACATCATGGGGTGTTTCTTGATAGTATTTCTTATAAAAAAATATTTTTTATATGGATGTGGAATCCCTTTAACCAAGGAAATTATGGGATTTCCTTAAATTACATTAAAAGAAAATAATGGACTTTTATTATGTAATTATGGCTTATATGGATGCACTTTTGGAAATGAGCATATAGGTATGCATTAATCATCATATGGGGTTGTCTTGATCCCTTAATTTTCCAATTATTGAAGAAACTCCAGGTGAACTAGTCAAGGAAAGTTCCTCTATGGTTTTTGAGGAGTATTATGTTTGTGAATTTCATGTAAAGAAATGAAGGATTTTGTTGGCAAATTATATGATTAGAATAGTATTAAAAGAGACCAGTAATTGGAGATAGACTTTGTATATCAAGCTTAATTATTTATGAGAGATTCTAATTTCTTGTGCAAGTGTATGGATGATTTTTAAAAGAATTTGTTATTACGTTTTTATTATTTAAAGCTTTGGTATGGTTTATGTTGTTATCATTATTAATTATATGATTTGTAGATAAGTACATATTTTGAATGAGTAGATGTTTCCTTTTGATTACATGCATGTAAATGATATTAAGATAGTGAGTAATAGAATGCTTAATGTTATTGAGAGAGAGAGTGAGAGAGTCATTTGAAAAGGGTTCCATATTTTTATGGATTTTGGGTTTTTCTTTGGGCTCTCTTAGTTAGCCAATTCTAAACAAACCTAAAGGATGGAACTAACCCTATAGTTGTTATGGTGTAGCAACACCTGAGGTTTTTATAATGGGAACTTTCAATAAAGGTCTTTGAAGTGGACCCAAAGATAGGGAGTCTTTGGAAAAGATTCAAGTGGTGTAACTTGAATCCTCTCTTACAATCATGGATTTTTGGATCCCTTTAGCAAGAGGGGTTTGGTGATGGTACCCTGAATGATCGTTGGGTGACCATGTGAGAGATTTTATGTGAAGTGATAATCACCTCAATTAAACCATAAAGGATATGGGGTAACTGAGCACTATAGATTTATACATGGTGTAATGCATAAACTAAAAGGTTGTATGCCCAAGTACTAGTATATATGGACTCATACTGATAGTGGAATCAGCATCCCTATCCTCTAAAAAATGAGATAGGGTAAATCCATACGCTATGGTAAAAATATACTACATTCACAGAACATGTAAGGAAATGGTGTGATCATGTCAAGGTGTCCTTCAAGCCACAAAGGTGTGCAAGGTAAACCTCAGTGACTTTTATGGGAGAATGGTTGCTCTTATCCACCTGAGGGATGTTTGTAGCATCGTAAAATCTTAATGTGGTGAAGCCTTTGTGAATGCAAACTCGTATCGGTAACACCTTGGAGAACCTTTTCAAGATTTCACGTGGGTTTAAAAAAAATACTCTCTCTTGCAAGTAGGTTATATTTTGGGGTTGTTACATAATTCAATGTGTTCTTTTCTATAACTATAATGGTAATTATATCTAAAGTATCAAACACTCCTTTCTACGAAGGATGTTGGTTTGAATATTAATTAAAGATAATGTATATAATTTTTTAGTATATTCTAGTTCCAATATACCCTCCCTCTTTTTATATATCCAAATATCCAAAAATTTAAAGGAGTCATTGCCTTCTAACTTCATGATGAATTAAATTTGATTGCACATGTTAAGAAATCATGCTAAAACTTTATTTGGTTTTTCATTTTCTTATTGCCAATTTGATAATATATCATATCTAATTCAATCCAACCATTTTGGTTTGAATAGGTAACTTTTAATTGCTCTTTTTCAAAGTGTTCAATCTAAAAAATTGCTATGATAGGGAATAGGAAAAAACCCATAGCAACCCTTTTTGTTTATATATATATATATATATATATATATATATATATATATATATATATATCACCTTTTAAGGTAAACTATATAGACATGATATATAATTTAACCAATTATATAATTTTGAGATCAATAATTTTATTTAACACTTTGATAACTCCACTAGAAGGGATTTTATTGAATAAATAAACTACATCAAAGCTTATAATGATATATTCTACATTATCCCTTATATTTTTTAGTTTTATTAACAAGAAATATGAATATTTGATAAACATGTAAGTCTACCCTACCATTGATTTAGCTTCATAACCAGATATATCACTAAGGAATATGTTGGGAATTATTTATGTTGACTCTAGGTCTCAATGGAATACATTTCTTATATACTTAAATGGTACCTTATATTTGTGAGAGAATGGGAGAATCAAGTAGTAATCTATTTTTTTTTTTATTAAGTAAAATATTTTTATTAAAATGGATTTTGAAAAGATCCCAGAAACTTGTTACAAAAACAGCACTGAGTCATGCTGGGTAGAGGAAACAAGAAAAGGAAAGGGTAAAATGCCCAGAAAAGCAGAAACCCACCAAACAACCAAACACCCATATTGCACAGGTTTACAAAAAAATATTCTAAGACCCATCCTAAATCACACCCACAAAATCGTCCCCAATGGCAACAACTATTCTATTTTGAGTTTATCTTCAACATAGGACTTATTTATGGATTTAGTAGCTTCTTTTATTATTTTAGGTAAGGGTCTACTTTGATTATTATATAAATCCTAGTATTTACTAAGTAATCATATGATAGGGTTAGACATATGTTTTTAATATAGAATTATTGTGACATTTACCATATTATATTTTATTGTCCTTGAGTTTCTTAAAGATCTCTTTCTCACTTCTATGAAGGTTTCCTTATTTGGGTAGATTTACATTCTTTAATGCACTTGTACAATCAATCGAAATATTTTTAGTGTCTTCATCTAGTAAATATCCTATACTTGATTTAATGTAATCTATGAAATATTTTTATGGTATGTCTTTAGGGGTTATTGCAAATCCTATACCTTTTCTTAGTGCATTTAAACATGGGATATATAGCACACGATTTGATAAATTTATTGTAATGTCATTCCTAACATTGATGGTATTAGTTACTTCTCATTGATAAATAAGTTATGTGAGTTTTTTTATTATTAACACATAAATATCTATACTCTATTAACAACATAAAAGTATTGTTGCTTCCCTCAGATTTACTAGTGGAGTTGGCTTCCATTTTGGAGATAGGCCTTCAAATATTGTTATATTTATTTTCATCTATTGAGGGGTTTACTTTACTATTGAATACATTTTTAATATAAATAATGTTGTTTCACTTATCATTGTCTACACAAATAAAATCTAATTTTTGAGTTGATTTTACATCAGTTGTCTAGCATGAGGAGATTAATCTAACTCTTTTTATCCATATTGGAGAATATATTTAAATTTTTATTAACTTAACATGGGCTTGATGAATGAGATTGATTATAGGTTAATAAATCACAAGAATCATTGATACCAAGATAGTCATTATAACTACGTGTTGGTTTCCCACTATGATGGAGGTGTTTCAATGGGAAATTATATATTATATTCAATTTTAATTATGCATTATTATTATTATTATTTGCTATATCTTATGCATTATTTTTGGCATTATCTACATGTGTTAATATTATTACACATTTAAACATTTTATTTGCACTCAAATTTTGATTAAGTTTCTTCTTTGTGTTTGGAAAACTTAAATTATCTTTGTTTTCATATAGAAAGATTTTATGTTTTTATAAAATATATTTGTATGTGCTAAACTTTTCTAAAATTATTTTTTACATATATTATCATTTTCTAATAAAATTGCACAAAAAATAAACATAAATCAAGGACCCTACTCTCTCAAGGGGTTAGCTAGACTAATACATCATCATCCAAGTTTACTATGATCAAAGGAAAAAAAAATTGAGAAGATAAAAAAAGCAACCATATCCAAGAATATAATGGATGTTAATGATGGACTTGGAGTTGATATCTATGACAAAGGATAGAGAAACCATGCAATTTAAGTATTCAAACATCACATATTGATATTTAAAAAACATTGTTGATTGGGAAGGGTTCCCCTAAGATGGGATAACAAGATAGTATAGTTGATGTGCTCATTGATATTTTAGGTTAAACTTAAAATATTAGTGATAAGGTCAATAAGATCATCAAAACTAACATATTTATTAGAATTTTAAGAATATTTTCAAGAAAAGATACATCCATCTAATAGTTGCAATATCTATTATGAAGTATGTGCTTCTTAGAAGGTTGGCTAATAAGAATATCTTGTAGTTTGCTATTTATGAAGAGATTATGACTGGTATAAGAGGATTGGAACCAATTTGATGTTTTGAGGAAACTAAAAATGATCTCTAAAATATGGTTGATGAGGACATAATGATAGAGGAGAAATAAAGGTAATCCAAAGAAGGGATTTAACATTGACTTCACCAATTTCTCATTGATTTTCCATTTTTCATATCTTAAAGTAATAGTAAAATACTCCTCAAAGAAAGGAATGGTACACATCTTATTTAAGTATTTGAAAAAATACATGATATCTCTTTAATGCTCAAGTTAAAGATCCATGGATAAGGCTTAGATTACTGGATAAGGACTGTTGAAATATCAATAATTGTTAAATTGTGAAAAGTCTAACTTCTTATGCACACACAATCATGTTTCAACAAATTGGAAGAGAGATAATGCACCTCTCAACCTCAAAATTTAGATCATTCCCCATTATACTTGCTAAAATATAACTATTATAAGCTAACTGCATGGAATTAAATGTGATAAATTAAAGTATGGAAAAGAAAAATAATAAAGTAAAATGGATGAAAGTAAATTTTAAAGTTTAGGGTGTGAGGGATCAAAAGTAAATATGGCCAAAATTATTAGAAGGAGAGTGTATGATCAAATACATAAAAAATGAAATAAAAACAATGGAACCCATGCATATGAAATTGAATTAACAAGGAATGACAAGAGGACAAAAAGGGTGTTGGACATTTTGAGTCCCTAAGCCAAAGTTGTCATTGATGTCAAGATGCCAGTGAGAGTTCTTCTTCAGTTCGAGTGCAAAGTTTAATGGAAGTTTATAATGGGTTAAAATATTTTATTTTACACCCAAAAATATTGGGTCAGAAAGAGGTTTTTACTTCTCCATGGAAGCAATTCATCCGAAGCATTGGAAGGTTAAAAATATTATAATTGTTATTATAATATTTACCAAAGTGGTAAAAATCTAATTAAATATTATAATTTTTAATTATAATATAATTAGATTTTAAAGGATAAAGTTCATTTGATTAAAACCCTAAGGTTGGGTTTTAGAGAAATAAAATATATTCGAGCGCAAAGTTTTTAATAATTAAAAACCCAAAGGTTGGGTTTTACTAAGGCTTTCGAAGCCTTAGAGCGCCGACGTGATGCATTCAAATCAAAGCGTCGACATCTTAGACAAAGTAGGAGGGCAATATAAATACATGCCCAAAGTCATTCATTAATTATCCTTGCTCGAATGAATGTTGTGTGGCATATGCGAAAACGAGCTCGTGTGGTTTAAAACGATTGGCAAAGGAAGCAGAGGATAAGATGGAGTGAGACCACCCCCCAATTCGCATTGGGCAGTGTGGCCTAGTGGCAGCTTGGAGAGCACAAAGGCATTGAGAGCACGGAGGTCGTGCGTTCGATTCTCGTGGAGTGGTTTTTGGTGGCAGTGTTGTGGAAGCGCCCAAGGCGCACATTTTTATTAAACGTGGGCAAGGAGAAGCGCAAAGAGGAAGCACATGGTGCTTCCCCTTTGTGAATGAGCGTGTAGCTCATGTGGCAACCTTAGCCATGGCTAAGGCGCTCACGGTGAGGGCAAGTCATGGGATCGAAACCCCTTGAGGTAGGTACGATTTTTTAATTAAAATTTTATGGTTTATGCCCTAAGGTTGGAGTGATAAGGTTGTTTTAGAGTTTATTAATTTTTAATAAACTTTATTAAATAAAGGTTGTGGTGATTGATTTTTGAAGGTGAAGTGTTGATGATTATTTGAGTTTTATAATCTGGAAATTGTTGTTTTGAGAGTTATGTTTTAGGAGGTATAAGGAGTTATAATAAAGTCTTAATTGAGATTTATTTTAAGACTTGTTGGCTATTATTTTTTATAAGGGTTTTCTTCTAAAAGGACTTTGGTGGATGTTAAAATTAAGTTGGAGTAATAAGGTGTATTGAGTTATTATTTTTGTATTGTGATTTTTATTGAAGTCCTCTAACCCTTATTGAGATTGGAAAAGAAATTTTTAAGTGTGGCAGATTTTGTGAACAACTCCTTGGCAACAAAAAGGTATGGGCAATATTCTCCTTTGATAATTTGATTGGTTGGTTGATTTCTAAAAACATATTTGGAGAGAAAAGGATTTAATTAGGGTTTCCTTTTTGAAAGATTTTGAGTTAATGCTTCAAGGTTTTCTAGAATTAAGTGTTGTGATTAAAACCTTGTTTTATTAGCATTGTTGTTGAAGCCATTGGATTGTGCAAAGAACTTGAACTTGAGTTAGGAAAGAACATGAGTATCATTGTTATGTGAAGATTGATTTATGAGCATTGTTGTTGAAGTGAGTTGAACTAGGGTTTGAAAAGATCATGAGTATCATTGTTATGTGAGATTTGTTGTTGAGCATTGTTGGAAACATTTTGAGTTGGATGATACATGCTTGGACTAGGGTTTGTGAGCAAGAGTTGTTTCTTGAGTGATTGGTTGAGTAGAGTTGATTGGGCCTAGTCAAGTGGATGTATGAAGTGGTTGTTCAAGTTCCATAAAACAAACTATTCTATATTCTGATTTGAGTTGAGATTGAGTTTTTGAGTATAGAACATATTGAGTCTCTAACAATTCTCTTTATGCTTCTATGAGATTGAGTTGAGAAAGAGATTGAGTTTTGAGTATAGAACATATTGAGTCTCTAAAAATTCTCTTTATGCTTCTATGAGATTGATTTGAGTTGAGAAAGTGATTGAGCAGATTTGGACAAGTTCTATGTGAGCTTGTTGAAGATTTGGACAAGTTCTATGTGAGCTTGTTGAGCAGATTTGGACAAGTTCTATGTGAGCTTGTTGAGCAGATTTGGACAAGTTCTATGTGGACCTATTGAGCAGAGTTGAGCAGGTTCTATGTGGACCTAGTGAGCAGATTTGGATAGGTTCTATGTGGACCTATTGAGCAGAGTTGTGCAGGTTCTATGTGGACCTATTGAGCAGATTTGAGTAGGTTCTGAGTGGACCTATTGAGCAGAGTTATGCAGGTTCTATGTGGACCTATTGAGCAGATTTGAGTAGGTTATGAGTGGACCTATTGAGAAGATTTGTGCTAGATCGATTAGACTATGTTTAGTGCAGATTTGAGTGGACTTGTGCTAGACCGACTAGACTATGTTTAGTGCAAGAGATTGAGCAGAGTTGTGCTAGATCGACTAGACTATGTTTAGTATAGCATTGAGATAGAGCTTTGGAGGTGATAGAGTAAAGAGGATAGAGTCTCCAGTGGATAGAGATCCATCAACCAAGACATTGAGGATAGGTCTTCTAAGTGAGGACAAGAGTCTTCAAGTGGAGAGAGATCCACCAATCAATGCAGTGGAGGTAGAGTCTTCTAGAGGATCACCAACCAGAGTAGAGGAGAAAGAGTTCTCCTATGGATAGAGATCCACAAACCAGATTTAGGGGATCAACATCTCCTTTGGATAGAGGTCCATAAACATTGTAATTGGGAAGGATTCCCAAGAGATTGATTGAGAAAATTTAGTGAAATATTTTCTCCATGGAAGTAGCCATCTTTGGGTGAACCACGTAAATTGTTGTGTCTCTATTGTGTGTGGTGTTGTGTACATTGATTTGATTACTATTGTTGATATTGCTATATTTACATTGCATATATTAGTTTGAGAGAAAAAGTAAAAAGTGCTCTTATACTATTCACCCCCCTCTCAGTATAAGCTTGTGTTCTTCAATTGGTATCAGAGTGGGTTCCTTCAGAAGAGTTTGATAACTTGAAGGAAAAGTGGTCAAGAACACAATGGATCAAAAGGATCAAAGGGATGGGTCCATCAATAATACAATACCAATATTTGATGGAAGTGACTTCTTGTATTGGTGTATGCTGATGAGGTTTCACTTGATGGCACTTGGCAATGAAGTTTGGGATGCAGTGGAACTTGGATATGATTCAATAGTCAATCCTCCTACAGATAAGGAAGGTAAGCTTCTAATGCATGCAAATTCAAGAGCTATGAATGCAATTATAAAAGGGTTGCATAGATCAAAATCTATGAAGGTTATGGATTGTAAAACAACAAAAGAAATGTGGGAACTACTGCATAACATATATGAAGGAGATAAAGGTGTCAGGAAAGCTAAGATCAAAAATCTCAAAGGAGAATTTGAAAATCTAAGAATGCGGGATGATGAAAACATTCATGACTATCTCAGTAAGATTGATGAACTTGTACATGAGATGAGAGGTCTTGGAATGAAGGTTGATGAATCTGATGCTTGTGATAAGATCTTGAGAACTCTTCCAAAAAGGTACAGTGAAAAAGTCTCTGCTATAGAAACATCAATTGATAGTGACAGTCTGACAAGAAATTCTTTACTTGGCATGCTTACAACTTTTGAGATAAGAACAAAAGATCCTATCCCTCTAAAAGAGGTTGCTTTCAAAGTGAACAAGAAGATAAAGGGTAAGAAGTCAGAATCAAGCAGTGAGTCATCCAATGATGAAGAAGCAAATTATGGTAGAAGAGATAAAGGTTCCAGAAGACCCATAGATCTAAGATCTATTAAGTGTTTCAATTGTGGAAAGTATGGATATTTTGCAATAGATTGTAAAGAGCCAAAGAACAATAATGGTGAAGAAAAATAGGATCACAGGTATAGGGAATCAGAAAGACACAGGCACCAAAAGAAAAGCAAATATGGACAAGGAAGGAAGTTCTTTCAAAGACAAAAGAGGAGCTACTATGCGGATAATGCAAGTAAGTACTCAAATGATAGTGATGCTAGTTCTTCAGATAATGATAGAGATGAAGTCCTATTTATGGTTGAAGAAAAAGAACCAGTTAAGAAAAAGACTCCAGTTATTCTCAAGTGTTTTAGATGTGGTAAATTTGGACATCTTGAAGATGATTGTACAAGGGATGGTTATAGTTTCAGTGATGATGAATATGAGAATGCACTTGAAGGACCAGATGAAAATCTTCTAATGGCTTTAGAAGAAGAAGTAAGTGATCCTATAGAAGATAAGCCAAAAGAAAGTAATGATGTGGACAAAGGTAAACAAATAGAGGATTATTCAGTAGAGAATGGTTATGATCTCAAGGGAGAACTTATCTATGCCCTTGACATGGTAAAGAAGGTAAGAAAGCAACACTCTAAACTTGAAATTCAGTTTCAAGAATGTGATGAAGAGAGAAGATTGCTCATAGAGGATTTAGAAAAATCAAAGGCTAAGGCAAAAAGATTCAAAGATAAGTTAGAAGCAAAGATCTTGGAATGTGAGAAGTTAGCACAAGAAGTGGCACTACTAAAAGAATATTTAGAGGACTCCAAGATCAAGATGAAAGGATTCAAGAATAGCTCAAATATTATGGATAAGATAGTCAAGGTTCAAAGAAGGTCAACAAACAAAATAGGTCTTGGTTTTGAACAAACTCAAAAGAAATAGGAAGGAGAGTTAACTTCAAGTTCTGAAGAGGAAACTTCAGATGAAGATACTTCAGAAGAAGATAGTGTAAGAGAAAGTCAGACATCAGAGGAAGAATTGGACAATAAAGAGTTCAAAAAAGATAGGAACAATGCACAGAGAAGATATAGATGGAACAACAATCAGAATAGGAGACCGATGAGGTCAAAACAAGGAAGCTTCAATGGAAGATGTTTTTCATGTCACAAGTTTGGGCACATGGCTTCACAATGCAGGACACATGAAAGATAGGAATATGGGAATGGATAATTTTTCCATGGGTATTGCTACTCATGTAATCAGTTTGGTCACAAGGCAATGAATTGCAGGGTTCATGAAAGAAGAGGATATGACTTCACTAGGAGAAATCCTAAGATATTTGCACCTCCAAGGAATAATATCATTAAGTGTTATAAGTGCAATAATGATGGTCACACAACAAAGTGGTGTAGAGCAGACATTCCAAAAATAGGTATGAACAGGAACAAGAACATGAACAAGAATAGGAACATGGATGAGAACATGAACAGGAACAAGAACAGGAACAGGAACATGGATGAGAACAGGAACAGGAACAGGAACCTAGATGTGAACAAGAACAGGAATAGGAACATGAATGATGATAGGAACAGGGATGATGACTTGGATAGAAATAGTCAGAGGATTCAGGAAACTCAAAAAATAAGGGAAAATAATAAAGGTAAAGAATAATGTTTTCAAGGAGTAGAAATACTCCCACCCCAAAATTAATCACCTCATGAGGAGGTGGGGGAGGGGCTAAGCTAAGAGGCTCATTCTTAGCCCCGAGCCCCAAAGGTGACCCTTTGCCATTGATGTCAAAGGGGGAGAGATTTGTGTATTGGGGAGAGATTTGATATTTGAGAGAGCATTGAGCCAGGGGGAGCAATGTCCCAGGGGGAGCAGAAGGAAAAATAAAGGTCAGGTTTCAGTAAAAAGAATGTGGGTTGCCATCAATGACAAAGGGGGAGATTGTTGGACATTTTGAGTCCCTAAGCCAAAGTTGTCATTGATGTCAAGATGCCAGTGAGAGTTCTTCTTCAGTTCGAGTGCAAATTTTAATGGAAGTTTATAATGGGTTAAAATATTTTATTTTACACCCAAAAATATTGGGTCAGAAAGAGGTTTTTACTTCTCCATGGAAGCAATTCATCCGAAGCATTGGAAGGTTAAAAATATTATAATTGTTATTATAATATTTACCAAAGTGGTAAAAATCTAATTAAATATTATAATTTTTAATTATAATATAATTAGATTTTAAAGGATAAAGTTCATTTGATTAAAACCCTAAGGTTGGGTTTTAGAGAAATAAAATATATTCGAGCGCAAAGTTTTTAATAATTAAAAACCCAAAGGTTGGGTTTTACTAAGGCTTTCGAAGCCTTAGAGCGCCGACGTGATGCATTCAAATCAAAGCATCGATGTATTAGACAAAGGAGGAGGGCAATATAAATACATGCCCAAAGTCATTCATTAATTATCCTTGCTCGAATGAAATTTGTGTGGCATATGCGAAAATGAGCTCGTGTGGTTTAAAATGATTGGCAAAGGAAGCAGAGGATAAGATGGAGTGAGACCACCCCCAATTTGCATTGGGTAGTGTGGCCTAGTGGCAGCTTGGAGAGCACAAAGGCGTTGAGAGCATGGAGGTCATGCGTTCGATTCTCGTGGAGTGGTTTTTGGTGGCAGTGTTGTGGAAGCGCCCAAGGTGCACATTTTTATTAAACGTGGGCAAGGAGAAGCGCAAAGAGGAAGCACATGGTGCTTCCCCTTTGTGAATGAGCGTGTAGCTCATGTGGCAACCTTAGCCATGGCTAAGGTGCTCATGGTGAGGGCAAGTCATGGGATCAAAACCCCTTGAGGCAGGTACGATTTTTTAATTAAAATTTTATGGTTTATGCCCTAAGGTTGGAGTGATAAGGTTGTTTTAGAGTTTATTAATTTTTAATAAACTTTATTAAATAAAGGTTGTGGTGATTGATTTTTGAAGGTGAAGTGTTGATGATTATTTGAGTTTTATAATCTGGAAATTGTTGTTTTGAGAGTTATGTTTTAGGAGGTATAAGGAGTTATAATAAAGTCTTAATTGAGATTTATTTTAAGACTTGTTGGCTATTATTTTTGATAAGGGTTTTCTTCTAAAAGGACCTTGGTGGATGTTAAAATTAAGTTGGAGTAATAAGGTGTATTTAAAGTTATATTTTGCATTGTGATTTTTATTGAAGTCCTCTAACCCTTATTGAGATTGGAAAAGAAATTTTTAAGTGTGGCAGATTTTGTGAACAACTCCTTGGCAACAAAAAGGTATGGGCAATATTCTCCTTTGATAATTTGATTGGTTGGTTGATTTATGAAAACATATTTGGAGAGAAAAGGATTTAATTAGGGTTTCCTTTTTGAAAGTTTTTGAGTTAATGCTTCAAGGTTTTCTGGAATTAAGTGTTGTGATTAAAACCTTGTTTTATTAGCATTGTTGTTGAAGCCATTGGATTGTGCAAAGAACTTGAACTTGAGTTAGGAAAGAACATGAGTATCATTGTTATGTGAAGATTGATTTATGAGCATTGTTGTTGAAGTGAGTTGAACTAGGGTTTGAAAATATCATGAGTATCATTGTTATGTGAGATTTGTTGTTGAGCATTGTTGGAAACATTTTGAGTTGGATGATACATGCTTGGACTAGGGTTTGTGAGCAAGAGTTGTTTCTTGAGTGATTGGTTGAGTAGAGTTGATTGGGCCTAGTCAAGTGGATGTATGAAGTGGTTGTTCAAGTTCCATAAAACAAACTATTCTATATTCTGATTTGAGTTGAGATTGAGTTTTGAGTATAGAACATATTGAGTCTCTAACAATTCTCTTTATGCTTCTATGAGATTGAGTTGAGAAAGAGATTGAGTTTTGAGTATAGAACATATTGAGTCTCTAACAATTCTCTTTATGCTTCTATGAGATTGATTTGAGTTGAGAAAGTGATTGAAGATTTGGACAAGTTTTCTGTGTGAGCTTGTTGAGATTTGGACAAGTTCTATGTGAGCTTGTTGAGCAGATTTGGACAAGTTTTGGATGAGATGAGAGGATTGAAAAAAAAGTAGACCTATTGAGAGATTGAGAGTCAGGTTTGAAGGACCTAGTGAGCATATTTGGATAGGTTCTATGTGGACCTATTGAGAGAGTTGAGCAGGTTATGCGTGGACCTATTGAGATGAGGACTATTAGATAAGGATTAAATTTGAGTAGGTTCTGAGTGGACCTATTGAGAAGATTTGTGCTAGACCGACTGGACTATGTTTAGTGTAGATTTGAGTGGACTTGTGCTAGACCGACTAGACTATGTTTAGTGCAAGATATTGAGCAGAGTTATGCTAGACCGACTAGACTATGTTTAGTATAGCATTGAGATAGAGCTTTGGAGGTGACAAAGTAAAGAGGATAGAGTCTCCAGTGGATAGAGATCCATCAACCAGGACATTGAGGATAGGTCTTCTGAGTGAGGACAAGAGTCTTCAAGTGGAGAGAGATCCACCAGTCAGTGTAGTGGAGGCAGAGTCTTCTAGAGGATCACCAGCCAGAGTAGAGGAGAAAGAGTTCTCCTATGGATAGAGATCCACAAACCATATTTAGGGGATCAACATCTCCTTTGGATAGAGGTCCATAAACATTGTAATTGGGAAGGATTCCCAAGAGATTGATTGAGAAAATTTAGTGAAATATTTTCTCCGTGGAAGTAGCCATATTTGGGTGAACCACGTAAATTGTTGTGTCTCTATTGTGTGTGGTGTTGTGTACATTGCTTTGATTACTGTTGTTGATATTGCTATCTTTACATTGCATATATTGGTTTGAGAGAAAAAGTAAAAAGTGCTCTTATACTTGTTCACCCCCCTCTCAGTATAAGCTTGTGTTCTTCAAAGGGTAGTACCAAAATCATCATGCATTACATAATCCATAAAGGCTTATTAATGGAAAGTAAAACGTATTATCATTTTCTCATTAATCCAAGATAAATATCAATTAAAATATGGGGTTCACAATGTGTAGATTTGGTTTCCTTATGGATAAATATGTTTACAATGGATTCGATGAAATAATTCACCCCTAAGTTACTTTAGGTAAAACATTCTTACTTCCTAGTAAACGTGAAGATTTGGGGGCATATTATCCATAGGGTTGGGGATAATTAGTTGGGAGTGAAGAATTTCACACCATAGACCAAAGCTCAAATCCCATAGGTGAATCTTAAAAAATTTCCCATGGGACATAAATAAAGTGGTCAAAAGTGTATATTTTATACCATAGACAAAGGTCACATATCATGGATGAAATTTAAAATTTTAATCAAATGGTATTAGTTCAATCAATTATATTACTCAATGTTCAACGAGGATACATAGGTTCAAATCTTGCCAAGCACAACATGTATGATTGCAAAGTTGTTGTAATACCACTATGTGGTCATCATGTAATAAGGGTGGGTCACATTTTAATCCCATATAACCAATTAAAAATTTATATTTGGTGGCATATTTAGCAAAATGGTGCACCTACAAATGTTACATGCATATGAACACATCCCTAGTTACTTATAAGGCTTTCAAAATGCTTAGTGGCGCCATTATATGCCAATTTGTTGCATTATAAAAAAAAAATTAGGATCCTTACACTTTCTTCTATGCCTTTTTCTACCAATGAGTGATTTTCTTTAGGAAGGGATTGAATTGTTCCTATTTGGAAGCATTTAATTCAATTTTGATAGTTATTTTATTTTGGGGACTAATGGCTCCATGTCATCTAGCACTTTGATCTTCTAAATATATTGATAAAACCTTTAGCATTCACACCTCTAGTTAGATTCTTGCAAAGTTGGATTTTTAGAGGCTTCAATCAGTTGATCAAAAGTATTTTACACATATTTAAAAAATAGGGGAATACCAAGGTAATAGGTTATTACTACATTTTTAAAGACTTAATATGGTTCCAAGATCAATTGCAAAGATATCCCAAGTCATACCTTAATATTTGGGCATGTAGTCTATAAAATCATTATCTATTTGATATAAAATTACAAAATGTGTGGCTCTTCCTATCCTTGTCAAGGTAGTATATTTAAGAGCTTATACCACCTCTCATATTTTGATAGCCTAAACTCTACAAGGTATTTTATGTCTCATTTCCATGTTCTCATGTGATTTTTCTAATGACCCATCTTGTTTCTCCATCATCCCATGTAATTTGTAAAACAAAACCTTCAATTATTCATTCTATTTTCACTACTTCAATTTTGGATTTGGATTTCTCCTCTTCAACCATCACATTGATGATGCCATCATTAAAGAGTTTTTTTGTTATAAAGTATGTTATTTAATATATTTTAACATATCCCCTAAGTTTCTTTTGTCATATATTACTCTAGGGATTGGAAAGTGATCAATGTATTTTTACATGTTGGTAGGTCTATCTATGTGCCATGGATTTTATTAAGCTTTCATACTATATTTTTTATCAAACATCATCTACTATGCTTATGATGTTGACAAGGTAGATAATTATTTTAGCACCTCTTGGTACCTCTCCTCAACAATCAATTATCCTTCCATTTATTGAACTATAATCACCACTTGGTTTAGGTTTGTCTTTGTGTTGTTGACACTTGTAATCTAGTTTAATTGTTGTCCACTAGGGATTTTATTTTCTCTACCTTTAAGGCTCACCATCGGTTAGTAACTACTCCTTTTAGTTTTATAATTTCCTCTTAGAGCTAAGTTATATTTTGATATTTTTATTTCTAGGCTATCTATAGTTGCTTTATTTATTCTACTAG
This sequence comes from Wollemia nobilis, assembly GCA_028583015.1. Classification (NCBI taxonomy): domain Eukaryota; kingdom Viridiplantae; phylum Streptophyta; class Pinopsida; order Araucariales; family Araucariaceae; genus Wollemia; species Wollemia nobilis. The sequence goes on from JAQPPZ010001195.1 coordinate 14,680,011, forward strand.
CAATAATTTCTCTTATTTGAACTATTATCTCACCTAGTTTTCCCCTAAGTGAGTTTTTGAGAATGATCCTCAAACTACTTCTTTTAATTATCACATACAAGTTGGATTTTTATATCCTTAACTTGTCCTAAATTGGCTCCCTTAGTAGTGTTCCTACTGTAGGCTGAAAATCCACCTCTCAAAAGAAGAAGAAATAAGTTTAGATTTGCACAATTTTGTCAAATGTGTAGTTTTTTTTTTTAAATAAAGGGGTAAAAATTTATTAATAAAAAGTCTGGATTACAAAGTACAGCTGAGCCCCCACCCAGGACTCAAATAAGCAACAAGACAAACTAAATCACCAGACAAGGTCAACTCCCAAAGAAAACCAAAAAAACAAACCACATTAAGTCTGAACATCCTTATGGATCAACTCCCGTAGGTGTTGAGAATCCCTAGACGGGAGACTCTCCCAGTTATCAATACTCTGAGTATCCAATAGCTCAGAAGCCCTTTTGGCCAGGTAATCAGCAACCCCATTCCATTCCCTTGGAATGTGCACAAAGGATATAAATTCGAACTCTTCACTCATTCTGAGAATCTGAATGGTCACAGAGGCCAACTGCCAATTAACATCCTCCACTCTTTTGCTGTTTAAAAGATTAACCAAAATTTGAGAGTCAGACTCGCAAAGAATCCTCGCGCCAGCCAAGAGAAAACCCCTTTGCAAGGCCTCAAGTATCGCCAGAGCTTCCATAAGATTGTTGGAGTGAACACCTTTATAAATGGAAAAGAAAAACCGACCACGCCAAGCAGAATCTCTCCCAACACCACCAATTCCAAAGATGTCCAGGATTGCCCCCGGACGACCCATCAGCATTAATTTTTAAAACTCCTCTAGGGGGCAAGCCTCCATCTACCCTCTCTCCTAACCTTCTTGCTAAGCTGAGGAATCCTACTAGGGCTAGAAGAATTCACACCAACCCCAAACAAACCAAGGGCCTGTCGTACCTTCTCCTCCCTAGAGTCCAAATGAGGGTCCACATCACATTTACTATGGATAGTTTCTTGAACCATACACATGATCCTTTGCCAGATCTGTTGAATAACCAAATGACTTCCCTCAAAAATGCGTCGGTTTTGTTCGAGCCAAATCTGCCAGATGATGCAAGAAGGGCCCAAATTCCAAGCCACTTGGAGGAAGGGGGCCTTGGCTGGAGGTCTGCCTAGACTACTCCAAAACTCCACCAGGGAGAGCACATGAAAACAAGGATGGTTCCAGGCACTCCACCAACAATGCCAAATGTCTCTGGCAAGGGAGCATTGGAAAAATAAATGAGAAGAGTCATCCTCATTCTTACCACAAAGGACACATAAAGAGGGACCCTGAAATCCCCTCTTCCTCAAGTTATCCCAAGTGAGGCATTTATTACGAGCTACCAACCAGAGAAAAAGTTACATTTCGGCCAAGCAAATATATTCCACACCTTTTTCCACCATGTGACAGGGAGACTCCCAAACTTTTGCTTATCAAGAACTTGATAACCATAGGCTACAGAGTAGGTTCCCTTGGGATTAGGGTTCCAAGCCATAATGTCTTTATCCCTCAATGAAGAACAGTACCTCCCTGCAAGAATAAGAGCAAGCACCTCTCTATCCTCGGCCAATCCCCCTTGGGGCCATTCCTGCGGATCTTTCCATCTGTACATCTCCATATTTCCAAAATACTAGATTTTTTTAAAGTCCTCCACATGAGACCAACCCGCTTCCAAGAAACAAATGCTTAGGGAATGTAACCTGGGATATTGAGTCAAGATAGGAGGGTGGCCATCCCAAGAATCCTCCCAAAAAAGAACATCTGATCCCCGATTGCAAATCCAGAACAAACCCTGCTTAATTAAATTAGCTCCTCTTTTAGAGTGTCCCAGATAACGTAACCTTTCCCAACCAAACTGGCTCTAGGGATATCTGCCTCGAAAATACCTCTCAAGTATTTATAAGATAATATTTTAGCCCAAATCTGATCTTGAGAGGTACACCATCTCCAATAAAGTTTCACAGCCAAAGCCTGCCTGTAAAGAGTTGCCTGTCGCAACCCAAGGCCTCCCTCTTGAACTGGCCTACAAATGGAATCCCATCTAACCAAACTCCATTTAGATTGATCAAGTTTGCCAGACCACAAAAACTGTCTTGACAGAGCATCCATGTCCTTGATGAAACGAGAAGGAGCTGTTTGCACAAAACATCTATAAATGGGTAAAGCTTGAATAACAGATTTTAAAAGCAATACTCTACCTGCAGAGGATAGCCATCTGACAATCCAGTGATTTACCTTCCTTCTAAACTTATCAAGTATAGACTGCCAAGAAGATCTAGGCAGAGGATGAGATGAAATCGGGATCCCAAGATAAATGAAGGGGGGAGTCCCGACCCGGAATCTTAGAATGCGAGCAATCCCGGCTTGAATAAGAGGGGGGTATTGAAGAAGAAAATAAAGGACTTGTCCTCATTAATCACCTCGTCCATAAGCACCAAGATATATGTCAAGAGACTGTCTAATGTTTCCATCTTCCTTGATAGTGGCAACTCCCAACAAAGCAGTATCATCAACAAATTGAAGGTGGGAAAGAGGTGGCAAACCGTTATCCCACTTCCACCCCTGAATGAGACCATGCCTGACCTGAGACTTGAGTAATCTGCCCAACCCTTCTGCCATAATGATAAACAAATAAGGAGATAGAGGATCTCCTTGCCTCAATCCCCTTGAGGCCTCAAACAGCTCCGTTGTCTCGTTATTAACAAGAACAGAGAATGAGGAAGAAGAAATACAGCTCATCACCCATCTAATCCATTCCTCCTCAAAGCCAAAAGCAGCAAGAACTTTTTGAAGAAAGGACCATCTAACTCTGTCATAGGCTTTTGCCATGTCCAACTTAATGAACATAGTTTTCTCCTTAGAAGTTTCCATTGAGTGAATAGCTTCTGTAGCAATAACAACCCCATCCATGATTTGTCGGCCAACAACAAACCCACCTTGCTCCTCAGAGATGATTTTGCTCAACCATATCTTCAGCCTCTCAAAGCAATAATTTTTGTGATGATCTTATATACAACATTACAGAGAGCAATAGGCCTGAACATATCCAGGGAATTCGCTCCCTCTTTCTTGGGAATAAGCACCACAAAGGTAGCATTTAGGGCCCTTAGCATCCGTTTGTTCTTTTGGGACTCACGGACCACTTCCAAAAGGTCAAATTTGATTAACTCCCAAAACTCTTGATAAAACTCAATCGGGAATCCATCCGGACCCGGGGCTTTCCCCTTTTTCATCTTGAATACAACACTTTTCAGCTCCTCAAGGGAAATTGGATCCATCAAGTGCTCATTCATCTCTCTAGAAACAATCGAGGGAATACAGTTTAGAATAAGTTTTTCTTCCTCATCATCTGAGAGGGCATCCTCCTTGAAGAGAGAGGAAAAATACCTCTTAGTCTCTTCTGAAATATCCCTGAAAGAAGAAAGCAGGGCACCCTGAGAATTAACAAGAGAGGTAATCAAAGTTACCATTACGACGAGCCTTAACAGAGTTATAAAAGAAGGTTGTGTTCCTATCCCCTTCCTGAAGCCAATCTACTCGAGCTTTTTGTTTCCAAAAAATTTCTTCCCTCAGTTCCCATTCAAGGAAGGTCTTTTACAGCCTCAGATTCCTCAACAAGAAGCTCCTCTGTGAGTCCCTGATCTCTAATCTTCCTTGAGGCTTCTTCCACCCTCCTAAGAGCTGCCAGCTTAGCCAAGGAAAGGTTCCCAAAATTTAGTCTATTCCATCTCTTCAATTTATGCTTAACAAATTGAAGTCGCTTCATAAAGGAGTACATAGCGGTGCCATGAGGAGGTTTGCCATTAGTCCACCAGCCTCGCATGAAATCATGAAGCTTAGGATCTCGCAGCCACATAAGTTGAAACTTAAATGAGGGATTCTTTTTTAGCCCTAACTCCAGAGCAGAGAGTTTGATAGGCCAATGATCAGATCCTCTACCCTCCATAATCACAGAACTAGCGCTTCTATTATTGCCAATCCAAAAACTAGAGATCAAAAACCTATCCAGTCTCTCTGAAATGGAATATTCCCCACATCTTCTATTATGCCATGTAAATATCCCATTATCCGGCTTGATGTCAACCAAGTTCAAGGCCCGGATATGAGCATTGAAGACAGAAGAAAAAGGCTCAAGACGATCAATCCCACCACGTTTTTCCTCCAGACAAGTGATAGAATTGAAGTCTCCAGCCAAAATCCATGGGTACAGGGGAGCCATACTTCTCACAAAGCCAATGTGCTCCCATAAATTCACTTTACCATTGTAATCAATAGGAGCATACACGTTTGTAAGTAGGATGGTCTCACCAGATTCATTATCATGCCCGATCATCGAAATAGACCACCTGCTGGAAATCCGGGTAAGAGGAGAGATCTTAACCGGATCCCATAAACAAGCAAGGCCACCAAAGATATCCACATGCACCAATACACTGACATTGCCCCTTTCTCCACAACTTGGGAGCAATATTGAACAAACTATCAATAGCTAATTTAGTCTCCTGAATAAAAACCACATCCGGAGAATGAACACGAATCAAATCACGAACAACTTTTTGTCTGGGGATGCTGTTCAACCCCCTTACATTCCATGAAAGTATAATCATTTTTGGGGGTTATAAAAATGGGAGTCCAATGTTCTCACCAAACCTGACTCTACCAAAGTCTCCCCCATTAACTTAATTTTATCCTCGTCTTTCTTCCGACCCACCTTCATATTCTTATCTGAAGCATTTTTTTTAATTATTTTATGCTGCAATCCCAACACCGTAGGAGTTTTACAGCCCATGGATGACTGCATCAGTGCCTGGGTAGGAGAGGGCATATCTAAATCTGTGCCATTTTCTAAGATAACTTCACTTCTAGGGCTAGGGCCAACCATATCACCTATACTCGAAACCAAAGCCCTCTGTTCTTCATTTAAACCCCCTATATCTGGTTCCCTTGGTTCCACCTCATGAAGAGACAACTGATTTGGTCCTGTTATATCTATAACAGGTAGCGATGTTTCAGGTATCTCCACGCATCGATCAAGATTCTCTAGAATTTCAAAACGGTTGAGCTGAGCATCCGGTCAGTTATCCTTAAGGTCTCTTTTTGCCTTTCTTCCTTTGTTTCGAGGTTTTACCAAAACAAAGCCTTCCTTATCCCAATTCCCTTCCTTTATCAGGGCTTTTTCTTTATCCAAATTTTATACAGACCGAGAGGGCCCAATATTTGAAGCCACAGCAGGACAAACTTAGGGCATTTTCTTTGTAAGTGGCCATATTCATGGCAAATCCGGCAACGAAATGGAAGAGCTTCATAGTCAAGTTTTTGAACCCATTTGGTTGATCCGAACTGTATTTCAATAGAATCTGGAATAGGATTGTTTAAATCAATTTCAACATAGATACGGGCAACAGAGATTACCTTTTTATCCAACGTCTGTCGTGACGGCCCAACCGGCTTCCCAAGTAGAAGGGCAATCATATGCAAGATGTCATTTCTCCAAAATTCCAATGGGAGCCACAGAAGCCGAACCCACACCGGAACCCGTGACGGCCGCTCCTCTGATGGGTTGAAACCCACATGCCAGGGTTTAAGAAAGAGTCCCGCTTGGTTACAGAAATAGGGACCTCCTTCAAATGCTTTGTTACGATCCGCAAGACAAGAAAAACCACCATAAAATAGTTGTTTGCACTCAAGCATCACCTCCACATCACCTTCAGGGTTCCAAGTCTTCCTAACCCAAGCCTCCACAAAGGGAAGAGAAATTTGGATGCCCATAAATTTACCAATAAGCGCATGTTTGGTTAAATACTCCACATCTTCTGCCACCGAGTCCGGTTGAACCACTAGAACCGGCCTGGCTTCACATCGTTCCAAACATCCATTGTTCTTTAACAAGCGATTCCTGGCATGCAATGGGAAATCCTGTTCCTTCCAATCATTTTTAAAAGAAATACCAGCCCTAGCATGCACGCTCTGTGATGGACCTGATGCCATCACTACATTCCTCCAGTTGTTCATACCTCCTCCAGAAACTGCTGCCATCCCCGCAGAGCCCACCAGATAGGTCTCAAAAAAATTCCAGCAAAGCAGCTTTCCTCATCAAACCCTAGCAGAGCTCCATGTCAAATGTATAGTTTTGATTAAAATGTACAATGTAGGGTTTGTCTAATTGTACAATGTAGGGTTGTAAAACATACAATTGGGTGTAATTGTACAATTTCATAAATGTGCAATTATATGTGAAATGAAATTAAGTTGAAATGTGCATTTAGGTTAATTTGATAATAATCAAATTAGACTTAGGGAAACCTTAATGCAAGTTAGTTGTCTTACGGGGTGGCAGTTGTGAATAATTGGTTGTCTCAAGAACCACTTTGGAATGGCTTGGGCAAGCATTATATAGCCCCCCATTCAAATTTTGATGGTTGTTCATTGCTATGTTCTTGATAGTTGATGATTACTATGGTTGTTCATGGATGTTGTTCACTTATGTTCATTTGTATTATTGTTCAGGATTGATCTTATATCAAAGCAATATTAATATGAGTGTAACATTATGGATTGTGTGTTCCTATGAATTCTATTGTGCATATTGATGGTGAATCTAGATTGTACATTCTATGCAAGTATGGCCAGAATGGTGTGGCAAATGGAAGAGATTATAATGGAATTGCACTATTGATGAACCCACAAACTATTGTGATACTGGAGAATTAAATTTATGTATTATTATTGTTGTACTTGGATGTTTATAAGTTATTGTATGATTTCATAGGATGACAATAATCAGATTTGATGCCATAACTTGGAAGTTGGGTTTGCATGTTAGAATACTAGGTTGGTAATTACACTATAAAGATAGATAAAACTTACTTGGTGGAGAATCTGAGTGTAAGTTGGAAAATCTGTAATTGTACATTTACAGTGAGGGTTTTGTGAAACTGTACAATGACAACCAAACCGTACAATTGATCATTTGCCTAATTTGGAAGTGCAATTACATAGTGAAAACCTACCAAATAAGGAAAATCAGGGTTTAGAAGAGAACGATTACAAAACTAATCAATTTGAGTTACAAAATGACTTTCATCAAACTGTACAAGTGGTAAATTGTACATTCTAGGGTGTTGTATGATTTGGATCATACAACTATATGATTTGGAGACTGTACAAGTAGTTTTATGAAGTTATAAATCATACACTAGCAAATCATACACTTGTACGATTTGGACCAAAGTTGTTACAAAGCATTAGGATTCATTCCAAAACCTCCCAATTCACCTCCCCCTATGGGAATACTCCCCCTTATGCTACATTTGGTACTATTGCCTAATCAAAATTTGATAATTGACACCATTTTTGTTGAAATTGGGTCAAAATTATCACAATTGAGAAGGGTTTGCAAGTGATAATATTTGAGTAGAAATCAATTGGAGGTGAATGATAGATACAAGTTTGTGAAGATGTGGGAGATGAAATCAAGGAGAGGAGTAGATTCTAGTAAGAAGAAGCACAAGAATTTCTCAAAGGGAGAATGTGAACAACTCCACACAAAATACGAATGAACCAATGATAGAACAAGTATGGACTTTGAACGAAGCAAACATTGAAAGGTGGGATACATTGCTGATAGATACGAAAGAAGGGGTACAAGAACCACCAAGAGTCAAGGAAAATATTAATGTAGGAGGAGACATTGATGGAGAAACTATGCGAGGATACAATGAGTGGATGGTAACACCTAAACAAGTGACAAGAAGGTTGCAAAGGGGTGTAGAGGATGGGAGTCAAGCACTAGAGCAACAACATACGAGGTCTCAAGAAATAGGACTAGGGCCACAACCGACACACCAATGAAGGAGGTCATAGAGTGAGGATGCATAGGAAGTTAAGAGATGACTATTTGGTGAAAATAAGGTACCTAGGATAGAAACATCCAATGAGGAGCAACATAATAGATCACCCACACAAAGGAGGAATCAATCAAGGATTTTGGATGATACTTCATCAAGTGATGAAGAAATGGCTAATGTAGCCACAAGAGCAGGAAAACAAAGATGTCCACCCTTCATGGGAGAAGGGAAGGAGGACCCAACAAGGCATATCGGTACATGTATAACCATTTGGAAAGAAAATGGTGTAAACCAACCAGATGAATGGTTGCAGTTATTTCCTACCACGTTGCGAGGACTCATAATAGATTGGTATCTAAAGCGAGAGAATACACCAAAATTTTGAGTATGGAATATGATGAAGGATGCTTTCATCGAGGAATTTCATCCCTTGAGAGATGATGGTGATATTGTAATAGAAATATACACCACAAAGCAAGGTGTTGATGAGGATGTTAAAACATACAACCATCGATTAAAACAACTAGTAGACAAGATGCAAATACCACTAGTAGATGCACTAGTTAAATGATGGTTCCTCGATGGGTTACTACCAAGATATAAGAAGAAGATGAAGGTAGTACCATCCTCAACATATGAAGAAGTACTAGAGAAAGCAAAATTTTTAGAGTGAGGTAAAGTAGATAATAGTAGGGATCATGACACATACTAGGCATGAAGATTCAAAAAGTGGCGAAGAGGATACAATACATCAAACTATCCAATATTTCTAAAAGGAATTTGATAAGATAATAAAAGAAGCCAAAGGAGATACGAGATGAGATCAAAAAGATATCTAGTGTATGAAATGTAAGACTAAAGGGTATACAAATGTGAATTATCCTTAGAATGAATACTACCACATATGTAATGTGCTAGGACATGAAGTGGTGACATGTCCATTTAATTCAAAATTTCACCATCAGACTCTCACAATTCAAGACCAAGAGGAAAAACCAAAGCCTCAAGGGAATGGACAAGTTGCAACAAGTGGAGGTTATAGAAATAACCACAGAGGGGGAAGGTCATATCAAGGCAATAGGCAAGGAGGGCAGAGCCACTTATAGTATGATTCAGAAGGAAGACCGATCATACAATGTCGCAATTGCCAAGAATAGGGGTATTTTGTGAAGAATTGTCCTTCTCCCTAGACACAAGAGATAACACAAAATAATTCTACACACATGTGTAGATGGTGTGGTCTAGGTAACCACAAGGAGGTCAATTATCCTAAGAAAGTGGGTACAAGTGGCTCATAGAATGTGAATTTCTTAGACATTGATGTACCTCCAGTAAAAGAGGAGGAAACTAAGAAAGAAGTATTAGCTATGACACGGAGTCAGGCTAAGAAGGATACTTACCTAGAACCTGCCAAGGAAAGGAAGAGGTGGTAGGTGGTAAAGAAGGTAATTGAAGAAGAGGTACATAAAGCTAAGTAGTTAAGGCTAGTAGAAGAGAAAGAATTAAAGAAGTTATGCACATTAGAAGACAAAGTAGTTGTACAAGAGCTGGTAGCACAAGTCCTAAATACAACAATCAAAATCAAGATGGCTAGTTTATTGGAAGCCATACCATCGCTACATAAGGTGATGGAGGAGGAGATACAACCACAAAAAGTGATGGAGGTCCAGAGCCAACCAATACAAGAAAAGGAATGAAAGGATTATTTTATGGATCCAACCATATTGATGATTGATGTTGGGAAGAAACTAGCATTGGTCCATATGGAGATTATGGGGCATAAATTAACACAAGTTATTGTGGATGGAGGATCTAGTGTTAATGTGCTACCAGAAAGAACCTAGAGGGATATTGGTGCTCCATCATTATGGGCACCAAGTTTTTGGTTGTATGGTGTTGACCAGTATGGCATTGAGATAAAGGGAGTATTGATGACACAATAGGTGATAATAGTTGACCAAGAGTTCATCTTGGATTTCATTGTGATTACTATGCAAAAGCCTGCATATGATGCACTATTAGGAAGAGGTTGGCTATGAGTAGCCAAAGTTAATCACAACTAGGGAAAAGAGTATATCACATTCAAGAAGGGACAACATAAATATATGATTAACTTGAAAAATCAAAGAATTAGTGAAGATGTTGCCATGATAGATGAGTCAAGTAGTTCTTCAAGTGAAGAAGAATATGAACCCAATGAAGAAGGGATGTTGTACCTGGAAGAATGTAGCGAGGATGAAGCTCGATCTGATAGTGGACTCCTTCACTAGTAGATGGAGGAGTACAAGGTGTTTCAACCCAATAAACTTTATATTAATACAGAGGAGATCATAGAAAAAATAGACAAGAAGAAGGTCAACAAGAAATCAAAAGAAGAGGAACAAGAAAAATGGACATTTCCCAAGAGTTTTGCAGAATATACAATCGAATATGTAGAGATAGATGTGAGACCAGTGCATCCGAAGAATGTGGAAAAGGCTAAGGTAGAGCCAAAAAATATCAAATATGAGGGACCTCAGATCATAGACGTAAATCTAGGAATAGAGAGTGAACCTAGAATGATCCATTGTGGTGATGATTGGGATCCAATATTGAAAGCAACAACTTTCAAAATATTCTTGGAATACAAGGATATTTTTGCATGGATGTATAAGGATTTGAAAGGAATACCACCAGAATTATGTGTCCACAAGATTACATTAATTCTTGGGGCACAACCAGTGAGAAGGAGACCATATAGGATGAACCCCAAGTATGCAACCCTAGTGAATATAGAGATAGATAAGATGTTGGATGTTGGCATTATCTTTAGGGTTACCACAAGTGAGTGGGTTTCACCTATTGTGGTCACCTTGAAAAAGGAAGTGGATAAGATTCAAATCTACATAGATTTTCAAAGTTTGAATGTAGTAATGATTAAAGATCCCTTCCCGATTCCTTTCACAGATTCCATTCTAGAGGAGGTCACAAGACATGAAATTTATTCATTCTTGGATGGGTTTTTTGACTATAATCAAATCAATATAGCTGAAGAAGATAAGTTAAAGACCACATTTATCATGGAAAATAGAATTTATGCATACAATAGGATGTCATTTGGGCTATGTAATGCCCCAACGACATTCTAATATATTATTCTATACATCTTTGATCAGTTGGTGATAGGGAAGTTCAAGGTATTCTTGGATGATTGGTCCATCTATGGTTGGATCAAGGACCATCTACCAACCTTGAGTGAATGTATGAGCTGATGTAGGAATGCACAGATCTCCCTAAATCTTGGGAAATATTATTTTATGGTACCATATGGGAAATTACTAGGACATATAGTGTGCAATGAAGGATTGAAGATTGATCCTGATAAGATTCATGTCATTCTACATATGGAGGAGCCATATGATGCGAGCTCATTAAAAATATTCTTAGGATCCATGGGATATTATCGAAGGTTTATCAAGAATTATGCACATGTGTCCTACCCATTGGACTCATTGACAAAGAAGAACATTCCTTTTAGTTGGATAGAGGAGCACCAAGGAGATTTCAAAGAATTGAAAGCAAAGCTAGTTAGTAGCCCTATTTTGGTGTTTCCTAATTGGGATAAAGAGTTCCATGTCCACATTGATGCTTCCAATTTTATGATAGGATGTGCACTAGCTCAAGAAGGACAACATAGGTTGGATCAACCTATTTACTTTGTAAGCCATCTATTATCAAGGGTGGAAAGAAATTATAGTACAATAGAATAAGAGGCTTTGGGAATGGTATATGTGGTACAAAAGTTTAGGTATTACCTATTAGCAAACCTATTTGCCTTCTATGTCGATCATCAAGCTTTGTTGTACCTGATAAATAAACTAGTGATACAAGGGTGAGTCAGCAGGTGGCTCATCACTTTGCAAGAATTTGTATTTCGAGTAGTAGTAAGACCTAGTAAAAAGCATGTGATTGTAGACTAGTTGTCTCGAATACGATCAAGAGAACCTACAGGGATGGGAATTTTAGATGAATTCCTCGATGCATAGTTATTTGTAATTAATGTTGTACCATCATGGTACAAGTTAATTGGGCAATACCTATCCATAGGAGAGTTGCCACAAGATTTGATAACGATAGAGAAGAGGAAAGTCATCTTGAAGTTAGCACCTTTTTAGTTGATAGCTGGATTGTTGTATAAGATGGGTACCGATGGTATTTTATGAAGATGTGTAATGGAGGAGGAAGTCAATACAACATTAAAAGAAGCCCATGAAGGCTTGGTAGGAGGACACATGGGGCTAGATGCCACTGCTAGGAAGATACTCTTGGTAGGACTATGGTGGCCTACATTGTACAATGATGCAAAAGAATATGTACAAGCATGTGACACTTGTCAAAGAGTGGAGAAGCCATTGCATAGAGACTTCATGCCTCTACACCCATCACAACCTCAAGAATTGTTCGAGAGATGGGGGTTGGATTTAGTTTGGACCATTGAAAACCACCCATAGGTGGAAATTTTGGTATATAGTGGTAGCAACATAATACCTAAAAAAATGGGTAGAAGCAAGAGTGCTACCAGATAACATGACAAAAAGTACAACCCAATTCTTGTATGAACAGGTGATCACAAGATTCAGAATTTTACTACAAATAACAAGTGATAGGGGAGGTCACTTTGTTAATGAGGTTATTAAAAATTTGATAATAGAATTTAAGATTTTGCATTCATTATCAAGTCATACTACCTGTCATGACCCACTCCTTGGAAGACTTTTCATTTTGATGAATTTTTATTTTGATATATGGCTTATGGATGAAATGGTTGATTATTTCAGTGTTATTATGCAAAATATTTATTCCTTACTAAAAAAAATCTAATATGAATCTTAATGTGGAGTGAATGATAATTCCATGTTTGGCTTTGTGAAAAATTTGTATTTTATATATGAATATGATGTTGTTAATGAAAGTGTATTTTTACAGGAATAGGTCTCTTCATGGTGGATTAAAGACTTAACCATTGAGAAAATATTACCTTGGGAAAATGATATGATGGGTTTAATTGTCAGAATAATTTAGGAGGAAACATGGATGAATACCCCTATCACGAAGATGCATAACATGATTTGCATATTAAAAAAATATTAGATTACATTGAATTTTGCTAGTTGCATAATAATTGCTTAAGAAGAAATTTTGTTTGAAACAAAAAGAATTATCATGAAGGAATAAATTATTGTTTTCTTGTATTGTCGAATGATAAAGGTAGGAACAATAAGTTAAAGAAAATCAATGAAATGGATGTTGTATTATGTTTTATTGTTCTTGATTCCTAGTTATAATCGAGTAAGAAGTAGGAAACTTGGATTTTATGTTATGCACCATGTTCGTAGTGGAGCATTGATGAAGCATTACGATGACCTTGGCTAGAATTTCTCCCCTCGTATTCGATGTAAGTGGTGGTTTTGAGAGTGGGGGAAGAAAGGAGTAATATTGAATGATAAGTCGACTAAGTAACGAGGAATGGAAGTAAAGGCAATGAGGGTGTCGAAAGGAAAAAAAAATATTCATTGGGAAAAAGAGAGTGAGCAGAAGGAGCTTTCGACAAAAGGTAGAAGAATCCTATTAAAACTCTAATAGAGGAGATTTGCTGACAAAACCAAGTAACCCAGTAAACATATTGTCTGGTTTATGAATTAGGAATGATAAGTGTATATGATAATATTTGAATGAAATTGCTTTCGTATCTAAGGGAGAATATAGGGTTTTGTATTTGATTTCTTGTACATAAAATAAAATATGGGTTAATTTATTGCTTGAATATGTAAGCTCCTTAGATGAGAACTGATGATGGATTTCAGTAGCCCTTTTTTAATTTATGAATGATTTCTTTATGTAGTTACTATGTTGGGTTGGTAAACTGAGCATACATTTCTCAGAATGAGAGATTTGATAGCTTGCATGGTTTAAAGTTAATGAGGATTCATTTTATAGATTAGAAGGTTTATATGTACCTTTTATGTTTGAAATGAAATGATCCTTGCTAAGTGAAACTACTGGATATTTATGTATATGTTTTCATAGAAGAAAAGAATTTAGGAAGTCTTTTGGGTGAAATGATATAGATTTTATCAAGGAATAGGGCAATAGATGATTTGTTTTATATTTGATTTCTCTATATGCTTCCAGTGGTAATGAACGTCTTGTTGTTCTTTGTGGATGAAACAATAATTCTTGTAAAGTTGTATATTATCTTAGAAAAGAATATTAGGCAAATATGTGAACGTTTGTGTGAGGAATATGTATTTATATAATGTAGAATGTGAAATTTTTGTGTGTGAATTACTTTCAAACTGATATTGATTGATCATAGAATATCTCTGAGTTATAGTCAAGCAGTAAAAATGAAATATTATGTTTAGCTTCTACAATGTTATTGGGAAAGGAAAGCAAATTGGATATTAAAATTATTATTGGAATGTTCCATTGGATTTTCATTACTTAAGGAATGATATATAAAAATATATTGCATAAAATGAAGTGTTCAAAATATTTGAAAGCGGTACCATCTTTGATCCCATTGCAAGGTAGTCTTTTCTTTCTTAGTATTTAAGGGTTTCACCAGAGAGGAGGACGTATGGTTATACTGTGAAGTCGAGAATTATTTTATTCCTTTGGAAGAAGTACATCTAGTTTGTACTATGAACACATGGAGTGGTCTATCCCTTATCTCAATGATTTTGGAAGAAGTTGAGTCACATCTTTAAGTTTTTAGGATGTGAACCTACTGTTGTAAATGGAAGAGAGCATGGTTGAAAAATTGAAGTCATTAATGGCTTTGAAGTGATGTGATAAATTCTTGTAATATGATTGATACAATTTTAGTGTGTTGAAAAATTGAAGTCATTAATGGCTTTGAAGAGAGCACGGTTGAAAAATTGAGCTTGCTTAGGAAGCTTCTATAACTGAAAGTGATAACAATGAGTTACTTTAGCATGTTTTAATAATCGTCAGTGTGTTGAACTTAAATCAGAGTTATTGGCGGATAATTCTTTTATCATGAGCTATCTCACAATCGTTAGCCATGGAATGCTAACAACTAATAGAACTGGATTTAGACTTTAAAATAAATTTAGATTTTGATGTCACGAAGGTATTCAATAACTAACTTGGTTTAAATAAGTATGTGTTATCTTTGGGTCTTTTGCATAAGCAAGAAAGGAATATTATTTTATTTAAAAAAGAAATATGGTGGTTTTCTCTTGGGAAGCGATACCTTGTAAGAGTCGGCCCCTTATCCTCCAATGTTGTGTTGATCTATTATTGGAGGAATTTAGCTAGCTAATCTAAAGAAGGTCTAAAATTGTCTATTTTGTATCATTCAAGATATTGTTTTACCCAAAAAGGTATAGTGGGTAGTTGAGCTAGTTGTACCCAAAATAAGCCTTAATGGAAAACAAGAAAATGTATGAGTTAGTGTAACCATGATTTATAGTGGATAGATATGCTAGATAATTTTATTATAAAAATGTCTAGCTAATCTAATGGTTTAAAGGTTTGGTTGAATTGATAATCACCCACATAAAAGGATCTATGTAGAGTGTAATGGATATCATGGTATTTTTTATTTGTTGGAAAAGAGTTCGTTCAACACCTAGTCTACTACCTTGGTGAACAAGGATAAGTATAAGGATGGGTGAACCCTTACACCTAAATGCTTAAATTAATGAAAAATATAAGTATAAGGATAGATGTTATTTATACCTAGTATATTTTCATTAACGGACTAATGTAAGTATAGTTATGGGTAAATATTTAAAAATAAACTAATTTACATTGATAGAAAAATGTATGTATAGTTGGAAAAGAAAATTTGAAGGATGGGTTCATCATAATATAAACCTTCTATTGGATATTCTGGAGAAAAGAAAAAAAATCATGCTCCAATTTATAGATAGGAAATTTGGATGATGACATTTTGGTATCATAGAATGGTTCATAGTGGATTAGGTTCACTACACAAGAATTAGTTTTAGTGTGTGAGAGAAAACATACTAGACCTTAATAAATAGAAAAATTAGTAAATGTAAATCTATCTATTTGGGTAAATAACTAGTAGTAAGAAGAGAAATTTGAAGGATTAATTGCTAATGAATTCTTATTGTATCTTTTGTGTGTGGCTAGGGATAATACCACCAAATATAATAAGAGGAAGTGTTATCCCATAAACAAGACAGACATGATAGAATAATGTAGAGAATAGAACCATGGATGTATAATCTAAGAACCTTGGTAATAAAAGGAAAAAAATTATTAAGATAGTGGCTCTACTTTGAGAACAGGTAGAAACACAAAAATAGTTGTTGGATGCCACGTTGAATCGAGAAACATAGGCCAGGGATCCTAATAGGAGACAGGAAAATGAACCCCTTATTAAGGCACAACTAGCTAGGATTCGACTTGAGGCTGAGTTGGGCAAAGAGATGAAACATTTAAAATCTTCCAAGTTTAAAGGAGAGGAATATGGGGATAAGGCTGAGGTGTGGTTGAAGTAAATAGAAACCTATTACAACATGAAGAATTTTTCCTTAGGTACTCAGACATACTATGTCACATTGCATTTGCAAGAAGATGGTTTGGACTTATGGGAAACTTTTAGTGCAAATCAAAAACTAGCAACAACAGTCAATCTAGTTTGTAAAAGCCTTCAAAGATAGGTTTCTCACATAATACTTCTATTCCCAAAAGTTTGAGGAGTTCACTAAGCTTCATCAGGGAACTAAAATAATGAAGTACTATCAAAGATTTGTCAAGTTGCTAAAATATGTGTATGCTTGTAATGAGAAAATGAAGATTCACAAGTTCATATTGGGAGCAGATCCTAGAATAGGACAAGAAGTGGATATGCAGGAACCTAGAAATCTCTAGAAGACCTATGATTTGGTCAAGAAAGCTGAGCCATTTATTAAACCCTACTTTGATTATGAAATATTAGATGAGGAGGGTAAGAAGGCACTAAGAAAGAAGAACAGTGCAAGTTTTGTAAAATGAAAAAAGAAACAAGCAAGCAAAGACTTCTCTTAACAGGATCAAGGAAATGACAGGAAGAAAGGGAAGTTTAGAAGAATATTCCAATAAAATAACTGTAATAGAAACAAGGATAGTAATAGACGTCACAAGGATAGGCTAATTCTTCACATACAAAAAAAACAAAAGAGGGTTAGAAGCGAAAAGAGCATCCAGGGACGAAAGAGGGATGTTTTCTTTGTAGAGGACCACATTATGCTAGCAATTTCCCATAGAGAACAAGAATGAGTTCTAAAGTAAAGGAATCAATGTACAAAGAAACTACACCTAAGGAGCCTACGCATAAGATTTATGCAGCTACAGGAAACCAGAATCTTGATGGTCAAGCCATACCACTAATGATTAAAGGTAAGATTTTTTATAGGAGTATTAAAATCTTAGTAGATAGTGGTGCTTCTGATAGCTTTATTTCCACTAGTTTAGTCAAATATATTTCACAAAGACCAAGAATTTTAGCTCATGGGTGGAAGGTTGATTATGGTTTAGGATAAACCTACACTATTAATCAATGTTACCCTATGGCAAAAGTTATCTTACCTAGTGGTACAACTATAGGATGTTTGTATGTAGCGCCTCTACATGATTTTGACATAATTATAGGAATGGATTGATTGCAAGAGCATAAGACAATACTCAATTTTTAGGATAGATGGATTGAGTACACATATGATAGGGGTATTGTGTGAAGGATGTATAGTCTACATGGGGATTTTCAACCTTAAATCCTATTGGAAATGCAACTAAAGAAGACCATAAATAAAGGAAGAATGGTCTATGTTATTAAGATAAATAAAATTGATAAAGAGAAGGAAGAGATGTTTGAAAAACACTCAATTCTTCAAGAATTTAGGGATGTTTTTTCTAGAGGATCTACCTGGATTATCGCCTAAACGAGAATTTGATTTTACTATTTAGATTCAATATGAAACATAATCCATCCATAGAGCTCCTTGTAGAATGAATCCCATATAAATGCAAGAGTTGAAGGTGCAACTACAAGGGTTACTAGAGAAAGAATTGATCAAACCAAGTGTATCACCTTGGGGTGCACCAGTACTATTTGTAAATAAAAAGGATAGTTCCTTGAGATTATGCATATATTATAGAATGTTGAACAAGGCAACTATTAAGAACAAATATCCTCTACCAAGAATCGAATATCTCTTTGATAAATTAAAAGATGCTACAGTCTTTTCTAATATTGATTTGAAATAAGGATATCACCAATTGAGAATCTATGAGGAGGATACTCACAAGACAACCTTTAAAACTCATTATGAACATTATGAGTTTGTTGTCTTGCCTTTTGGTTTAACAAATTCTCTAGGGGTATTTATTAATTTGATGAATAACATCTTCAGGAAGTATTTGGATAGATTTGTTCTAGTATTTTTGGATGATATTTTGATATATTCTAGAAACAATGTAGAGAACGACAAGCACCTCAAGATTGTGCTAGAGTTGTTAAGAAAAAATCAGTTGTATGGGAATTTATCCAAGTGTGAAATTTATGTGTCGAAAGTAAAATACTTAGGACACATTATTTCGACTAATGGGATCATAGTGGATCCTAAGAAAATAGAAGGTGACATAAGTGTGACGAAGCCTTTGGTTTGCTTAAGCAAAAGCTTACCATACCTCCTATATTAAAGATACCTAATTCTTAGGGAAGTTTTTCTATTTGTAAAGATGCATATTTAGAAGGCTTGGGAGAAGTTCTCTCATAGGAATAAGTAGTGGTAGCCTATGGATCTATAAAATTTAACATGAGGTTAATTATGCAACCCATGATTTAGATTTGGCATCTATAGTGTTTGTACTTAAGATTTGGCAACATTATCTAGTTGGTAGACCCTTTGAGCTAAGGATAAATTATAAAAGTCTACAATACATATTTACTCAACCTTTGATCAATGCTAGGTAGAGGATGCAGATGGAATTCCTTACTGAATATGATTTTGGCATTGAGAATATAAAGATAAAATATAATAAAATAATTGATGCACTAAGTAGGAGGAGACATATAGCATTTTTGTCTTGCATCCATGTCGACTTGATGGAACAAGTCAAGGAAATGCAAAATCAAGATGTATGTTACAACCAAATTTAGGAAAGGATGGAAAAGAAACCTAATGAAAACAATGACTTTGGCATCAAGGATGGTTTCTTATGTTTTAAGAATAGGGTAGTAATTCTTGAGACCAAAAATTTGAGAAGGATGATTATGAATGAAGTGCACAGATATCCATATTTGGCTCATCCAAGAGGAGCAAATATGAGGAAGAATATAAAAAAGATGTTCTTTTGGCTAGGAATGAAGAGAGAAATAACTGAGTTTGTCACTCAATGCATCGAGTGCCAAAAGGTAAAAGTAGAACACAGGAATCCTGCTTTATTGTTGTACCCACATGATGTACCTATGCAAAAATGGTAGGTGATTTCGATGGACTTCATCATAGGGTTACCCAAGAACAAGTTTTAACATGATTTAATTCTAGTATTGGTCAATAAACTGACCAAGGTTGTGCACTTTATACCCAGGAACACCAAGGGTGATGTTGTAGTTGTGGCTAATAGATTTACCAAAGAAATATTTTGACTTCATGGTTTTTTGGAGGTAATCATATATGATAGGGACCCAAAATTCACATATGAGTTTTGGCAATCCTTGCATCATGCCATTGGTACTCAATTAAATATTAGTTCTGCTTATTATCCAGAGACTGATGGGAAAACTGAAAGAGTGAACCTAGTTCTAGAAGATATGCTTCGCATGTACTATATGGATTAGAAAACTTTTTGGGAGGATTATTTGCATCTTGTAGAATTTTTCTAAAATAATGGTTACCATTCGACCATAGTATGGCTCCATTCAAAGCTTTGTATGGTAGAAGGTGGAGGACACCCTTATCATGGGATAATCTAGAGGATCGAATTGTACTTGGACCATACATGGTCAAATAAATGGAGCAACAGTTAAGGGTGATCATAGAATGGTTGAAGGAAGTTGTAGATCATCAAAAAAATTATGTAGATCTTAAGAAGTCACCGAGAGAGTTTGTTGTTGGCAAAAAAGTACTTTTTAGGGTGATACCAAGGAAGAGTGCTATCAAGTCCACAAAACTTGATCCACACTTTGTAGGACCCTTTGAAATCATAGAGAAGATTAGTCTTGTGGCATATTGACTAGCCTTACCACCCAATCTATCCAAGATTCACATCTTTCATATTTCTTTGCTTAAAAAGTATGTTTTCAATCCTAAACATGTATGGATTTTTCTAATTTGCAAATAACGAATCTAGAGTCTATATAGGTTCGAATAGTAAGAATCCTTGATTTTTGATCTAAATAAATGATGAAATGAACTTTGGAGCAGTGAAAATTTCAGTGGGACCGCTACACTAAAAGGAATGCTACTTGGGAAAAGTAGTAGATATGCAAAAACACTTTTCATTTCTATTCAAAAATATTGTGTAAATATTATTTTATGTTGTAATGATTTAAAACACAAAGGACTGTGTTAAGCCTAAGGGGGGATGATGTCATGATCCACTCCTTGGAAGACCTTTCATTTTGATGAATTTATATTTTTCTATATGGCTTATGGATGAAATGGTTGATTATTTCAATTTTATTATGTAAAATATTTGTTCCTTACTAAAAACAAAATTGGGATGTGAATCTTAATGTGGAGTGAAGGATAATTCCATGTTTGGATTTGTGAAAAACCTACATTTTATATATGAATATGATGCTGCTAATGAAAGTGTATTTTTGCAGGAATAGGTCTCTTCATGGTGGCAGAAATACTTAAACCACTAAGAAAAGATTACCTTGGGGAAATGATGTGATGGGTGAAATTGTTAGAATAATTTAGGAGGCAACATGGATGAATGTCCCTATCACGAATATGCATAACATGATTTGCATATTAAAAGAAATATTAAATTACTTTGAATTTTTCTAGTTGCATAATAATTTCTTATGAAGGAATTTTGTTTGAAATGAAAAGCATTATCATGGAAGGAATGGATGGTTGTTTCCTTGTATTACCGAATGATAAAGGTAGGAACAATAAGTTAAATAAAATCAATGAAATGGATGTTGTATTATTTTTTATTGTTATTGATGCCTTGTTATAGCCAAGTAATAAGTAGGAAACTTGGAGTTTATATTATGCACCATGTTCATAGTGGAGCATTGATGGAGCATTACAGTGACTTTGGCTCCTCGTATTCGATGTAAGTAGTGATGTCAAGAGTGGTGGAAGAAAGGAGTAATATTGAATGGTAAGTTGGCTGAGTAACGAGGAATGGAAGTAAAGGTAGTGAGGATGAAAGGAAAAAAATGGTGGAGGATTTTTAGAAAAAAAATGTTCATTGGGAAGAGGAGAGCAAACAAAATGAGTTTTCAACATAGAAAGTAGAAGAATCCTAGTAAAACTCTAACAAAGGAGATTTGTTGATGAAACCAGGTAATGCAGTAAACTTGTTGTCTAGTTTATGAATTGGGAATGATATGATAATATTTGAATGAAATTACTTTCATATCTAAGGGAGAATGTAGGGTTTTGTATTTGATTTCCTATATGTAAAAGCAAATATGGGTTAATTTGTTGCTCAAATATGTAAGCTCCTTAGATGAGAATCGATGATGGGTTTTAGTCACCCTTGTTTAATTTATGAATGATTTCTTGACGTATTTACTATGTTGGGTTGGTAAACTAGGCATACATTTCTAGAATGAGATATTTGGTAGCTTGTGTGGTTTAAAGTTAATGAGGATTCATTTGATAGAGTAGAATTTTTCTATGTACATTTCATGTTTGAAATGAAATGATCCTTTCTGAGTGAAACTACCAAATATTTATGTATATGTTTTCACAGAAGAAAAGAATTTAGGAACTCTTCTGGGTGAAATGATATAGGTTTTATCAAGGAATGGGGTAATAGATGATTTATTTTATATTTTATTTTTCTATATACTTTTTTTTGGTAGATAAGATACTATAGCATAAATATCGGGTTTTACAGGTTGACCCAAAAACTTTTACAAAAATTACCCAAGGTTGTTGATGAACATATCCTTACTAAGGATCCTATATATGTAAAATCTATATGACGCCAAAGCCATTACATCCGGTAAGGCACATAGCCTGTTATCAAAAAGAAACTTCCCATACAACATTTTGGGTATACCCCGAGAAAACACACATGCATCATAATTACAAAAAGAAACAGGACATGGATCCCTTCCTTGAGACAATGGAGAAACAAAAAGCTACAGACACACATAGTAGAGTACTGAAAAAAACTCCCACAAGCTCTGTATTGACAATTACTCTTAATAATTCTTTGGTAATTACTTTCTTTCATATATGACATGCTTTGGTACCACATACTATCTTGGCCAATCAGCCTTGGAGAAGTGAACCTGCTGGATAGATTTATGGCGGTGGCTATCTGGTGGTCCACATGGCTTTGGTTCGAAGTCTTATATTATCATTTCTTTCCTTCCCTGTGATTATCAACCAACCTCAAATTACTAAGATGACTAGGAGCCATGTTATCTGACATGTGACTGTCCCCATTAGTCTTTGTGGTATTTCCAAGCAGCATCCACGAAGATTGACAACTCGGATAATTTTTATTGTGAGTCCAATTCAAAAAAGAGGTGGGAATACTCCTAGTCTTCGAACTTATAGTGTCTTCCCTATTGGTAAATTTGGCTATCATTATTGGAATTCTTGTTGAATAAGCTCCTCTACTTCACTTGGGACACCATGTTACCATTTGAAAAGTTTATCACCATCGAAACCCAAATTGGCCAGCTTATCAGCAATTTTGTTAGCTTCCCGAAAGACATGTTGGGATTTTCTATCTTGTCTTCCCTGGAAAAGGATCCTAGCCTCTTCAACAATTGTTTTAATCCTCCAAGGAGGTGTTTTCAAATTATTGCAAAGATTTATAACATGCATAAAGTCTCCTTCTATGATCAAATTTCCTTCTAAGTCTTGAGTCATTTGAAGGCCTCTCCACATAGCTCTAGCTTCAACTTCGTTGTTTGTCCTTGTTCCCAAATATTCAAAAAAATGCAAGCATCATATTCCCATTATGATCTCGCACAATGCCACCAACGCTTTCTCTGCCAGGATTTTCTTTAGATCCTCCATAAAAATTAAGCTTAAACAAACCCGTAGGAGGTGGAAACCACTTAACATTGGCTCTAGTTTTGACTACCCTAGGCATAGACTCATCTAACAAGGTTAATATTAAATATTGAGAAATCATGATCTGCTACAGATGAGGTTTACAGCTATCAAAAGGGATAAGGTTCAAATTCTTGTTGGCAAAGGATAGGATCCTGGAAATAATAGTTTGATGATCATTGATAGACTCATTAAGGACTCTATGGTTCCTTTCTAACCACACCTGCAAAAGATAGTAATTGAGACAAATTTTCCACATGTATCTAAGTCTTTGGCTTGAAAACGAGAAAGGCCACTGGACGAACAAATCAAGTACGATGGTTGGTTTAACCCATGAAATATTGAAGGCCTGAAAAATCCCACTTAGGACAGTCAAGGAAAAATGGCACTCAAGGAAAATGTGATAAATGATCTCCCAATTAGCCCTACACAGATAACAATGATTAGTGATACAAATACCTTTACGCATCATATTATCAATGGTTAGAATTCTTCCTTGGATAACTAGCCATGAAAAGACTATAATTTTTAGAATTAATTTTTTTATCCAAACTAAGTCCTTTTGGAAGACAAAATCCTTGTCATCAAGCAGAAGCTTCTAAAATGATTTAACAGTGAACTACCCATTTTTCGTAGGATCCTAGGTCACTTGATCTTCCTTGGGTCTCATGGGGATAAACTGTTGCTCGATAATGTTACAAATATCATTTGATTATGCTTGAAATCCCTGAATTCTTATTTATTTCCACTTCATTCTACCTCTATCCTCAACCATATAATCGAAGACTTTTCTACCAATGAGTTCTTCTATGATATCTTTGATTCGGGCTAATTTAGGATATTGCGTTAGTGGTTCGTCCTTAGCCCACCTATCATTCTAGCAATTTATCCTCTCACCATTGCCTAAAACCCATCTTAAACCTTTTTTTATGATTTCCTTACAATTAAGAATTGCTTTCCAAAAAGCATAACCTCTGATTGGAATTGAGTCACTTAGAAATTCCATATTTTGAAGATACTTTCATTTGATGATAGTTGTCCATTCATTTTATTCACCAAAAATGAGACGCCACACCTGCTTAGCTAGTAAAGCTAAATTTATATGAGCAATTCTCCTCAGACCTAAGCCCTCATTTTCCCTGGGTCTGCACACTTTGGTCCATCCTACAAGGTGTATCCTTTTTTTCTCCTCTGATCCAGTCCATAAAAATTCTTTTTGGAGTTTCTCAATTTTTTGGAAAACCTTCACAAGGGCTTTGAAAACAAAGAGGAAATAGACTGGAATGCTCTAAAGAGAGGCCTTAGTGAGGGTCAGCTTTCCTACTTGATATAGAAGATGACCTTTCCATCCAGCAAGTTTTTTTTGAATTCTTTCAATAACCCTGTCCCACATTGACTCTTTCGGAGAACCAATGAAAAGAGGGAGACCAAGATACAAAGTGGGGAAGTTTTCTATATCACACCCTAAAATTTTTGCAATCCTTCCTTTCCTCTGAATGGGGGTGTTCAAGAAATATAACTTGCTTTTACTGAAATTAACTTTCTGACCAGCAGTGTCCTCGTAGAGTTGTAGGATGTATTTAATTATTTTGGCCTCAACCACCGATGCCTTAGTCAATATAAGGGTATCATCGATGAATTATTGGTGAGAAATAGCCCTAGTGAGAGATGTTGCCTTGATTACTGATATTAGCCTTGAACTACAAGAATTTTTTATGGTTCTTCCTAAAGCCTCTGCCATAATGATGAATAGCATGGAGCTGATAGGGTCCCCCTGTCGAATTCCTTTGTGACTTTGAAAGTAACCAACAGTTGTTCCATTAACTAGAATCGAGAACCATACTTTAGAAATACATTCTTTGATCAAATTAACCCATTGGTGGTGAAAACCAAACTTAAGGAGGACATCAATCATAAAGTCCCAATTTATCCTGTCAAATGCTTTGTTCATATCAAGCTTGAGGGCAAAAATAGACCTGTTAGTCTTATGAGCAGAGTGCAGAGCTTCATGAACTGTGATAACTCCATCCAAGATTGACCTGCCATGGATAGAGCTTCCCTGGCATGGATCTATGATGCGGGGTAGAATATCTCTCATTCTATTTGCAATGGCTTTAGTTAGGATCTTGTAAGAAACATTGCACGGATTGATTGGCTTGAAGTCAGCCATAGATTCAGGGGTTTACTTCTTAGGAATTAGAGAAATAAAAGTAGATTTGATACCTTTTGGGATATGATTGCTTGCTTGGAATTCTCTGATAGCAAAAATTACATCCTCACTTACGATGTCCCAAAAAGCTTGATAGAAATGAGGGGGAAAGTCATCGAGTCCCGGGGCTTTGTTTGGCTCCATGCTAAACAAGGCTTCCTTAATTTCCTCATCAAAAAAGGGAGCTAGAAGCTTAAGGTTTATATCCTCATTTATTATGCTAGGAATGGATTGCAGGAGAATATCTTTGGCCTCCTCATTGCATTGTGATTCCTGACCAAGGATAGAATTGAAATAATGCTTTGAGTGGTAATGACCATCTTGCTATTCTTTGTGGAGGGAACAATAATGCTTGTAAAGTTGTATATTATCTAAGAAAACAAGATTTTGTATGAGGAATATGTATTTATATAATTTAGAATGTGAAATTGTGTGTGATTTACTTTCGAACTAAGATTGATTGATCATAGAATGTCTCTAAGTTATAGTCGAGTAGTAAAAAGGAAAGGTTATGTTTTACTTTTGCAATTCTATTGGGAAAGGAAAGCCAATTGGATATTAAAATGATTACTAGAAATTTTCATTGAGTTTTCATTACTTAAGGAATGATATATGAAAATATATTGCATAAAATAAGTGTGCAAAATATTTGATAGTAGTGTCGTCTCTGATCCCATTGCAAGGCAGTATTTTCTTGATAGTTAAGGGTTGTGTAGGAGAGGAGGACGTCTGATTCATGTTGCAAAGTAGAGGAGTATTTTATTCCTTTGGAAGGAGTACATCTAGTTTGTGCTACGAAGACATGGAGTGGTCTATCCCTTATCTCAATACTTTTTGAAGAAGTTGAGTCACATCTTTAATTTTCTAAGATGTTGAAATAATGCTTTCAGTGATAATGAGCATCTTGCTATTCTTTGTGGAGGGAATAATAATGCTTGTAAAGTTGTATATTATCTAAGAAAAGAAGAGTTTGTGTGAGGAATATGTATTTATATAATGTAGAATGTGAAATTGTGTGTGATTTACTTTCAAACTAAGATTTATGGATCATAGAATGTCTCTAAGTTATAGTCGAGTAGTAAAAAGGAAAGGTTATGTTTTACTTCTGCAATTCTATTGGGAAAGGAAAGCCAATTGGATATTAAAATTATTGTTAGAATGTTTCATTGGGTTTTCATTACTTAAGGAATGATATATGAAACAAATTGCATAAAATGAAGTGTGCAAAACCTTTGAAAGTAGTGTCATCTCTGATCCCATTACAAGGCAGTCTTTTCTCGATAGTTAAGGGTTGTGTAGGAGAGGAGGACATCTCATTCATATTGTAAAGTTGAGGAGTATTTTATTCCTTTGGAAGGAGTACGTCTAGTTTGTGCTACGAAGACATGGAGTGGTCTATCCCTTATCTCAATACTTTTTGAAGAAGTTGAGTCACATATTTAATTTTCTAAGATGTGAACCTACTATTTTAAATGGAAGAGAGCATGGTTGAAAAACTGACGAAGTAATTAATTGGTTCAAAGTGATGTGATAGATTCTTGTAATATGATTGATACAATTTCTCTAGTTTTGATGTAAAGCTAGATTAAAAAAGAAGCTTTCTTAGGAAGCTTCTATAATTGAAAGTAATAACAATGAGTTACTTTAGCATGATTTAATAATAATCAGTGTAATGAACTTAAATTATATTTATTAGTGGATAATGCTTTTATTGTGAGCTATCTCACAATTTTTAGCCATGGAATGCTAACGACTAATAGAAGTGGATTTAGACTTTACATTGAATTTGGATTTTGATGTTGCAAAGGTCTTTGATAACTAATTTGGTTTAAATAAATATGTGTTATCTTTGGGTTTTTGCATAAGCACGAAAGGAATATTATTTTATTTTAAAAATAAATATGGTGGTTTTCTCTTGGGAAGCAATGCCTTGTACGAGTCGACTCCTTGTCCTCCAATGTTGTGTTGATCGGTTATTGGAGGAATTTAGCTAGCTAGTCTAAAGAAGGTCTGAAACCATTTTTTTCATATCATTTAGGATACTGTTTTACTCAAAAAGACATGGGGGGTAGTTGAGTCGGTTGTACCTAGAAGAAGCCTTAATGGAAAACAAGGAAATGTATGAGTTAGTGTAACCATGATTTATAGTGGATATATATGCTAGATAATGTTATTGTAGAAATGTCTAACTCATATAATGGTTTAAAGGGTTGTTCAAAGTTATAATCACCACATAAAAGTACCTATGTGGAGTGTAATGGATTTCACAATCTTTTTGATTGGCTGGAAAAGAGTTGGATCAACACCTAGTATACTACCTTGGTGAAAAAGGATAAGTATAAGAATGGGTGAACCCTTACATCTAAGTGCTTACATTAATGGACAAATGTATGTATAGTTGGAAAAGAACCTCTGAAGGATGAGTTCATCACAATATAAACCTTCTATTGGATAGTCTAGAAATAACAAAAAACAATTGTGCTCCCATTTATAGATAGGAAATTTGGGTGATGACACTACCCTCAAAAAAATGGGTAGGTAGAGACAAATAACAAGGTTATGATTTCTACGTTGTATAAGACTTGTGGTATATAAGGAGCAGATTGGGAGAAGAGGTTTTGATATTTTCTATGGGTTTACAAAATAACTTTCAAGCCTACAATGAACCATACGCCATTCTAGCTAATGTATGGTCAGGAGGTAGTAGTGCTAGTAGAGTTCTTGGTCCTAGTTTACAAATAGCTATGGAGCATCGCTTGGGTGACCAAGAAATTTTGGAAGAGTAACTGGCCACACTCATAATACTGGATGAAAGGAGAGTCATGGCACAATGGGTAATTGAGGTGTCCCAAAAGTGAAGGAAAGTATGGCATAATAATCATCTTCGCAAGTTAGAAATTAAGTAAGGTGAATTAGTTCTTTTAAACCATCTGAACCATGTGCGAAGTCAAGTAGTATAACCACACCTCATATGGCATATGCATGTAGTATAGGACAAAGAAATTCACAAGTTTGGTTGAAGGTTTGTAATACCTGAAATAGGCATCCTATGTTTTAAATATCCTTCACTTCATTAATACATAATCGAAGCATTGAGTTTTAACAAAAATATGGTGTTAAAGTTTACCCTACCAAAATTAAACCAATTATAAATGGCCTAAATCTAAAATTATATCCAAAATCAAAGGATGCATTGGTTTAGCTGGATACTTTTATTGATTTGTTAAAAAATTTGCATATATTACTACTTCATTATTAAATATTTTAAAAATAGATTTGCTTGAATGGTTTTCAAAAGTCATTCAAAGCTTTCTAAAGTTAAAACAAGTGCAATCCTCAAAACTTGTTCTACTAACTCCTAATTTTTTCAAACCAATTATTTCATGTGATGATTATGTGGGTCTTGGGGCTATGTTCATGTGAGATGGTCACCTAATCACATATGAGAGTTAGAAGCTTATATCACATGAGAAAAATACATTCTTTTATAATAAGGAAATGTTTTCAATGATGGATGTCTTAGGAAAATGGAGACAATATCTAATATATAGCATGTATCCCATTTGTACCAACCAATATAACCTTAAATATCTACTCTAAAATAAAACACTAAATATTGAACAATAGAAATGGTTGGCTATAATTCAATTGTTTGACTTTAAAATTCTACATAATAAAGGAAAATATAATCATGTTGTAGATGCCTTATCCAATATGTATGAAGAAGTAATCTCTTATCCAATTTTAGTGATCATTCTAGAATGGATTAAAGACATGGAATTTGAGTATGCCAAAAGGACAATATAATTCATTAATAACATTAAGGCACACCCACAACTCACATGGAAAATAATATCTTGTGGATTAAGAATCATATATATGTCCCAAATTCAAGTTTCATACTAAAATTTCTTGAAGAGTCCCCAAATTTAGGACATGTTGAGTTTTTAAAAGTCTATTATAATGCTTGATGATGATTATTTTGCAAGGGTATACATAAGGAAATTTAGAAGCATGTGAATAGGTGTGATACTACTAAAGACATAAAAGTGAACATGTTGGGTACCCAAGACTTCTACAAAAATTACATATATCACAATGAAAATGGAAGGAAATATCCATGTATTTTATTAATGACTTACCAATCTATACATATGATAGAAGTTTTGTGGTGGCGGATCGTCTCACCAATTTTTTCCATTTCATATTGATGAAGCATACATGCTCCACATTTCAAATGGCAGAAAAATTTATCAACCATGATTATAAGTTTCATCAATTTCCAAAGATAATCATAAGTGATTGTGATTCATTGTTTAGTAGTAATTTATAGAAATAATTATGTAAACAAGCAAGGATTTTGAAAATATTGAGTTCAACATACCATCCTCAAACTAATGGACAAATAGAGATTGTAAATAAGTGCTTAGAATGTTACTTATGATGTTTTATATCAAATAAAATTCAACAATAGGCTAAATGTTTATCTATTGCTTGATAGTGATATAATACAACTTAACATACATTAGCCAATACGACTCATTTCATACTCTTTGGATATGATCATACCAGGAGGATCCATATCACCATGAGTGAGATGAGGTTTAGCGGGTGTGGTGGGAGTGAGGGTTTGAATTTTATGGGTACGAATCTCAGCCAAGATGGTAGAGGTAGAGCAGGTATGGAAGGGGCATGTGGGAACCTCGAGCATGGATCAAGCGAGGATCTAGGGGAAGGCGGTCAGGCTACGACATATTTGGAGGCAGGCATCACGCGAGGGCATGACCTTCCTTAGAAAGACCCTGACAAAAAGATATGAAGGACAATGCGAGGCCTAAGAAGTGGTTGTCTTTTGCTGAGACTCTTAGAGGAAAAAGAAAGGAGGTTCTCTCTCTTCCACCCCTAGTTCCAGTAAATAATAAATTTTCAGCCCCAACAAGTTCCATGAGCCCTTTTCTTTCAATGGAAGAATTCTCCTTAGTAGGCAAGTTTTTGGGAGGTATGCCGAACATGGAGACTATCAAGGCTTGGGCGACGGGTAAATGGCAATCGATAAGCAGCTTGGATTTGGTAGCTCTAACTCGAGGTTTCTTCATTATCTATTTTAACAATATGGAGGATGCTAACCGTATTTTAATAGGAGGTCCTTGGTTTTTGGGCAAAAGGAGTCTTTTTCTTAGATGATGGGGTGAATATTTTGACCCTAGAAAAATATTAACATTTCCCCTATTTGGGTTCGTCTCCCGAGTCTACCTGCCTAGTTCTTCAATGAATATTGGCTACAAGGTATAGCCAGAACTATAGAGGACCTGATATCCATTGACCATGTGACCTTGGCCAGGACAAGGATGACTCATGCATGAATCTGCATAAATGCTAATTTGGATAATGAATTGCCAAGGTTTGTGGAGCTATAGTATGGAGAATACTATCGAAAATAGTTGGTAGAATACGAGAACAGATCGAAATTCTATGCAAAATGTAAAAATCAAGGACATCTATGCAATCAATGGCCTAACCTGACAATGAATAAATAAAAGTAGAAGCAGGGAATGCTAGACAGAGGAAATTTGAGGAGTTTCCCTGGCAGAGGTGATTTCAATCAGGAAAACTATGTCTACCAAAAAAATAAAAGAGAGGGTGTAGGGTCCCAACAAGACAAAGGAAAACAACAAGTTATTGGCAACCAAAATCCTCAGGTAAGTTCCAATCCTCTAGTTTCAAATAAATTTTCAATTCTATCCAATATGGGAGTAGGAGGATTATCGAAAGACATGGAAGCCCAAAACCTTCAGGCTAACCTTTCTGACTCTCTAGAATCCCCATCCAAGTTAGGATCCTCAAACCCTAATGCTAAAATTACTGTAAGCCTCGTGGGCATCATAAAGCCAAACCCTAATGCTCGATATCTAGAATCCCCATCCAAGTTAGGATCCTTAAACCCCAATGCTGAAAATACTTCAAGCCTAGTGGGAATCCCAAAGCCAAACCCTAATGTTGAATAACTTAGGAAGAAATTTGAGGCATTGGAAAATAAAAAATCTCATCTCCCTAATATCATCACTAGGAGCCAGGTGAATCCTACTAAGGGACCGTCTCGCAGACCATGGGAATACAGGAAAAAAGGAGAATATTTGGATGTAGGGGTGGAGATATGTGAAACTCTTCAAACTGAGGAATATGGCAGTTCGGTTCTACAACAAATTGCCCCCCCAGTTTAGTCCTAAATAAACTAGGAGCACTATGAAGTATCCTATAGATTTTGGTAGTGAAAAAATAAGAGGGAGAATATCAAATGCTGAGAATAAAAAAATTAAAAATGATAATGAAATTGCCAATGGAAAGCAGAGAACCTTGTTTCAACAGGTTATTTTGGGTTCTGAAGACAACAAATTAGGAAAACCCCCTCAAGAGATGGGGAGAGGAATAAATCCCAAACAATATAAATGAAGTTCCTCTCATGGAACATGAGATGTCTCAATGGCCTGCCCAAACACAGGGAAGTCAGTACAATAAGAAATCAAGTGAATCCAACTATTATCATGTTGCAAGAAACAAAAACTGATGAGATTTAGTAAAAAAATTAGCAAAAAAAATTTGGAATCAAGGGGATGTGGTTGGCAAATCAGCCAGAGGAGCGTCTGGAGGCCTTATGACTTTGTGGGATCCTTGGATAGTAGAAGGCACCATTATTCAGAAATATGACAGGGTTCTTAGTGTTTTATTTAAGGAAATAAATAGCAACAAGTCATGGATCCTTTCAAATATTTATACCCCGACTTCAATTCAAGGGAGAGCTCTACTATGGGAGTACTTAGGAAATCTGAGTGAAATCTTCCATAATGTCCCCTGGATTTTGGTTGGGGATTTTAACACTCCTCTTTACCCTTCAGACAAAATGGGTGGAAATGGACCACCTATCAGGAGCATGGATGATTTCAATGACTTTGTGAACTCCAACATGTTTATGGATGTAAAACTTAGAGGAGTGAATTATACCTAGAGCAATCAACGGATAGGGTGTCATCTCATTCAAGAAAGGCTTGACAGGCTTTTTCTATCAAAGGAGGCTACAACTCTATTCGGTGATTCTACCCTACAAGCCCTTCCTAAAATTACCTTTGATAATAATCCCATTTTTTTTAGATCCCTAAATCTCTATCCTTCAAGAAAACTTTCAGATTTCAATCTATGTGGATCAAAAATTTTAGTTTCAGAGATAACTTAATTCAGTGGTGGCAGCAGCCTATCAGGGGTAGTGCAACTTTTAAACTTGTTGGCAAATTAAAGTTTGTTAAGGAAAAGCTTTGAACTTGGAACAAAGAGGTATTTGGGAACCTCTTTGAAAATAAAAAAGAGGTTGTTAAAAGTTTGAAGATAATTGATCAGAGGATTCAACATGGTGATGTTGATGAAACTACTAGGCAAGAGGAACGGACAAAACTAGCAGAGTTTCATAACATTTTGGCCTGTGAGGAAATCTATTGGAGGCAAAAATAAAGGGCTCTTTGGTTGAAATATGGAGATTCAAATTCTAAGTTTTTCATGTCACCACGCTTAGAAACAGAAGCAATAAAAAGATAAAATTTTAAAAAAAAGTAGATGGTTCTATTACTCAAGACTTAACAGAAATAAAAAAGGAGGCAGTAACTTATTTCAATTCTATCCTTGGTCAGGAATCGTAGTGCAATGAGGATGCCAAGAATATTCTCTTGCAATCCATTCCTAGCATAATAAATGAGGATATAAACCTTAAGCTTCTAGCTCCCTTTTCTGATGAGGAAATTAAGGAAGCCTTGTTTAGCATGGATCTAGACAAAGCCCCGGGACCCGATGGCTTTCCCCCTCATTTCTATCAATATTTTTGGGACATCGTAAGTGAGGATGTAATTTTTGCTGTCATAGAATTCCAAGCAAGCAATCATATCCCAAAAGGTCTCAAATCTACTTTTATTTCTCTAATTTCTAAGAAGCAAACCCCTGAATCTATGGATGACTTCAGGCCAATAATTTTGTGCAATATTTCTTACAAGATCCTAATTAAATCCATTGCAAATAGAATGAGATATGTTATGCCCCACATCATAGATCCATGTCAGGGAAGCTCTGTCCAGGGTAGGTCAATCTTGGATGGAGTTATCACAGTTCATGAAGCTATGCACTCTGCTCATAAGACTAACAGGTTTGTTTTTTCCCTCAAGCTTGATATGAATAAAGCATTTGATAGGTTAAATTGGTACTTTCTGATTATTTTTCTCCTTAAGTTTGGTTTTCACCACCACTGGGTTAATTTGATCAAAGAATGCATTTCTAAAGCATGGTTCTCGATTCTGGTTAATGGAAAAACTACTGGTTACTTTCAAAGTCATAGAGGAATTTGGTAGGGGGACCCTATCATCCCCATGTTATTCATCATTGTGGCAGAAGCTTTAGGCAAAACCATAAAAAATTCTTGTAGTTCAAGGCTAATATCAGGAATCAAGGCAACATCACTCACTAGGGTTGTTTCTCACCAATAATTCATTGAGGATACCCTTCTATTAACGTAGGCATTGATGGTTGAGGTCAAAAGAATTAAATACATCCTGCAACTCTACGAGGACGTTGTTGGTTCGAAAGTTAATTTTAGTAAAAGCAAGTTATATTTCTTGAACACCCCTATTTAGAGGTAAGGAAGGATTGCATAAATTTTAGGTTGTGATATAGCAAACCTCCCCACTTTGTATCTTGGTCTCCCTCTTTTCATTGGTTCTCTGAGAGAGTCACTGTGGGACAGGGTTATTGAAAGAATTCAAAAAACACTTGCTGGATGGAAAGGTCATCTTCTATCTCAATAAGGAAAGCTAACCGTCACTAAGGCATCTCTTCAGAGCATTCCAGTCTATTTCCTCTCCCTTTTCAAAGCCCCTATGAAGGTTTTCCAAAAAATTGAGAAACACCAAAAAGAATTTTTATGGACTAGATCAGAGGAGAAAAAAGGATACACCTTGTAGGATGGACCAAATTGTGCAGACCCAGGTAAAATGGGGGCTTAGTTATAAGGAGAATTTCCCATATGAATTTAGATTTACTAGCTAAGCAGGCGTGGCACCTCATTTCTGGTGAAGAAAATGAATGGACATCTATCATCAAACAAAAGTATCTTCAAAATATGGAATTTCTAAG
Source organism: Wollemia nobilis (assembly GCA_028583015.1). Lineage (NCBI taxonomy): Eukaryota > Viridiplantae > Streptophyta > Pinopsida > Araucariales > Araucariaceae > Wollemia > Wollemia nobilis. The sequence continues at coordinate 14,714,586 of JAQPPZ010001195.1, forward strand.
TGACTCAGTTCCAATCATAGGTTTTTCTTTTTGGAAAGCAATTCTCAATTGTAAGGAAATCATCAAAAAAGGTTTAAGATGGGTTTTAGGCAATGGTGAGAGGATAAATTTTTGGAATGACAGGTGGGCTAAGGATGAACCACTGATGCAATATCCTAACTTATCCCGAATCAGAGATATCACGGAAGAACTCATTGGCAGAAAATTCTTTGATTATATGGTTGAGGATAGAGGCAGAATGAAGTGGAAACAAATAAGGATTTAGGGATTTCAAGCAAAATCAAATGATCTTTGTAATATTCTTGGGCAATAGTTTATCCCCATGATACCTAAGGAAGATCAAGTGACCTGGGCTCCTACGAAAAATGGGCAGTTCACTGTTAAATCAGCGTACAAGCTTCTGCTTGATGACGAGGATTTTGTCCTCCAAAAGGACTTAGTTTGGATAAAAAATTTAATTCCAAAAATTGTAGTCTTTTCATGGTTGTTTATCCAAGGAAGAATTCTAACCATTGATAATATAATGCATAAAGGTATTTGTATCACTAATCATTGTTATCTATGCAGGGCTAATTGGGAGACCATTTATCACATTTTCCTTGAGTGCCCTTTTTCCTTGACTATCCTAAGTGGGGTTTTTTAGGCCTTCAATATTTCTTGGGTTAAAATAGCCATCGTACTTGATTTTTTTGTCCAGTGGCCTTGCCCCTTTTCAAGCCAAAGACTTAGATACATGTGGAAAATTTGTCTCAATCACTATCTTTGGCAGGTGTGGTTAGAAAGGAACCATAAAGTATTTAATGAGTCTATCCATGATCATCAAACTATCATTGCTAGGATCCTATCCTTTGCCAATGAGAATGTGAACCTTATCCCTTTTGATAGTCGTAAACCTCATCTGCAAGAGACCACGATTGCTCAATTTTTAAGCTTAACCTTATTAGATGAGTCTATGCCTAGGGTAGTCAAACCCAAAGCCAATGTTAAGTGGTCCCCACCTCCTACGGGTTGGTTTAAGATTTATTTTGATGGAGAAACTAAGGAAAATATTGGAATAGTAGGCACTAGCGGTATTGTGTGAGATCATAATAGGAATATGATGCTTGTATTTTTTGAATATTTTAGAAAAAGGACAAACAACAAAGCTAAAGCTAGAGCTATGTGGAGAGGCCTTCAAATGACTCACGACTTAGAAGGAAATTTGATCATAGAAGGAGACTCTATGCATATTATAAATCTCCTCAATAATTGGAAAACACCTCCTTGGAGGATTAAAACAATTGTTGAAGAGGCTAGGATCCTTTTCCAGGGAAGACAAGACAGAAAATCCCAACATGTCTTTCGGGAAGCTAACAAAATTGTTGATAAGCTAACCAATTTGGGTGTTGATGGTGACAAACTTTTCAAATGGGAACACGATATCCCAAGTGAAGTAGAGGAGCTTATTCAACAAGAATTCCAAGAATGATAGTCGAATTTACCAATAGGGAAGACACTGTAAGTTCAAAGGCTAGGAGTATTTGTGCCTATTTTTTGAAATGGACTCATAATAAAAATTATCCGAACTGTCAGTCTTCGTGGATGCTTCTTCGAAATACCACAAATACTAATGGGGAAAATCACATGTCATATAACATGGCTCCTAGTCATCTTAGTAATTTGAGGTTGGTTGATAATAACAGGGCAGGAAAGAAATGACAATATAAGACTTCGAACCAGAGCCACATGGACCACCAGATAGCCACCACCATAAATCTAACCAGCAGGTTCAATTCTCCAAGGCTGATTGGCCAAGATAGGATGTGGTCCCAAAGCATTTCATATATGGAAGAAAGCAATTACCAAAGAATTATTAAGAGTAATTGTCAATACAGAGCTTGTGGGAGTTTTTTTCAATACTCTACTATGTGTGTCTGCAGCTTTTTATTTCTCCATTGTTTCAAGGAAGGGATTCGTGTCTGTTTCTTTTTTTGTAATTATGATGCAGGTGTGTTTTCTTGGGTTATACCCAAAATGTTGTATGGGAAGTTTTTTTTTGATAACATGCTATGTGCCTTACCGGATGTAATGGCTTTGGCGGCATGGATATTTTATATATATAGGATCCTTAGTAAGAACATATTCATCAATATACCTAGGCTTATTTTTGTAAAAGGTTTTGGGTCAACCTGTAAAATCGGTATTAATGATATAGTATCTTATATACCAAAAAAAAAATGACTCCTTTCATATCCTCATATCACTACAAACTTTCGTGACTAAAAGACTTTGTGTTTAGCCAAGTAAAGATCCCAATTATATATGATTATCTAAAAAATTCCAATGCAATCATATGTACCTTAAAGAGTAACTTAGAATGCATTAACAATAGGATGAAGCAACATATTGATAATAGTCATTTTGAACTTGAGTTTCAAAAAAATGATTAAATGTATGTGTCTTCATCCATACAAGTAAACATCTCTTAAGAATAGGAGAAATCTTTTGAAGTTATTCCCTTGATATTATGGCCTTTATTTTGTAAGAAGGTAGATCTATTACGTTGCCTATGCTTTCCAAATTCCAAATAAATATCACTTCTATAATGTTTTTGATACCTCATGCTCAAAATAAAAGTTGGATGTCATTACTTTAGTCCTAACTAATATCCTAGTCTTAGATAATGAAAGTTGACTTATACTTTAATTTGAAGGTATTTTAGAAACACACATGCAATAATTATATACTTAATACATCATCCAATACCTAATTAAGAGGAAAGGTCTTCCCAAAGAAGAAGCTTTATGAGAATCCTTGTTCATTCTTTGAGGAAAAAACATTCTTAGGCAAGAGGACTTGTTATGAACTATTGTGTCCATACCTAAGGACATATATGACATATCTAACTTATATACTTACCTTTAACAAAGACATCATTCATCATTATTCAATAAATTTAATTTTCAATACCTTTATCTATGCACTTAGTCACCACAAGACAAAGGTTTGAATCTTACCAAGAGATACATGTAGAATTGTTAAGTTGTTATAATTCCAATAACAACTTGATGTAATATGAATGTGTTCATGATCTCTCTCATAGAAAGTGAACAAATTTATAAGTATTGGGATCTCCCTTTTATTAAGTTAAAAATATGGATTCTTAATTAAGGAGACACGATGGAAGAATGTTTTTATAAATTGTTGTTGGTTATCCGTGTGTTGTGGTCTACCGGCAAGGATGCCACTTGCATTATCGATGATATGATCCGGGTTCAATACCCATGGTGGATGTGTATAAGAAGTATTTACTCAAAAAAAAAATTGTTGTTGGTTTGACGGAGGATAATAATTTATTCATTTACTTTATTTTAAAGACAATCATTCATTATTATTTTTAGCCTGTTTGGTGGTAATAGCATGTTTATAATAAGATATTAAACTAAAGATTAAATTATATAATATAAGTTAAAATGATTCAAGTAACATTTTCAAATCATATATATTAATAAGAGATTAAATTGTATAGTAAAAACTAAAATGATTCAAGTAACATTTTCAAAAGTATACATACTATATATATATATATATATATATATATATATATATATATATATATATATATATATATATATATATATATATATATATATATATATATATATATATATATATATATTGTAATTGATGTAGTTTTTATTTACAATTTTTTTATTTGATGGAAGAAGGGGTTTTGAAAGTTCTCCAAACCTTATACATCAAACCATCAAAGGATAAAACCAACAAGAAAGGAACAACAAGGATTCAAAAACAAAGGGGGTCCTGATAAAGAATGAGCATAACTTAGAAGACAAAAACTGCAAAACAGAAAAGAAAGACCCCCAACTAAGGGAGGGTCGAGATATTATATTTTATTAAATTGTGTTTCTTTTCATTTTCTTTTTTTGGTGATTAAAGAAAAGGGTTTTGAAAGGGACCCTCACCATTTTACAATGAAACCTTCAACTTATAAAAACAAAACAAGTTATGTGTTGAACCTTTGAATCTTATTGCCTACCTAAAAACTTGTCTAAGTTTACCACAATTGAACTTGAACTTCTAGTTGAGCACAAGAGACCTATATTGCCTAATGCCTTACAAGACACAAGTTGGTGGATCTACTATTGAACAGCTCCAAAGACAACCAAAATAGAGTTAGAATCTACTAGGCATAAATATTATTCTACTTGAGGGTGTTTAAAGGAGTGGTGGATGGCTCCCCTAATTTTGAGAGGCTCCTCTATCCTCACTAGGAGTTGATTGAAGATTACAGTTGTATTCTTAAATTTATCTTTAAATATTTTCTTGTTTCATTCAATCCATATGCACCATAAAAATGTTGGGATAAAAATATTCCAAGTCTATTTGTTCTCCTTATCGGGAGGCCTCCATTGGATCAACCAGTCAATAAGATCCTCAAGTATCACCCATCTGAAACCCATAGATCTTAGCCATTGATCCAACATTTCTTAAGAGAAGGAACATATTAAAAATATATGAGTGGTTGTTTCTTCGTTCCTTTTATAGATGTAACATCTTTTGGACCCTTGGAAGCTTGTCTTGCTCAAGTTGTCCCAGTTCAGGATTTTCTTTTGGAACACAATTCAAGTAAAGATTTTCATATTTGGAATGCACTTGTTCTAGATACTCCTCCAAGAAAATTTTGTTTGAGGTCTTTCTAGCATCTCAGTGTAACCACTTTTAACTGTATAATGATCCAAAGTTGACCCATTCCACACCAATTGATCTAGTTCCTTTGAATCTAGGATTTGAAAGTACTTTATTTTGGCATGGAATTCTTCTAGCTTGTATCTTAGATTGGTATTTTGCATGTCAATTCTCCAAATTTGTATTCCTTCTCCTTGCTTCACTATATATGAGTTGAAGGAGGTGCCCCACTTATCTTGGAGATTTATTCTAAGTTCCTCTAAATCTTGGTCTTTATCCAAAGGTCCTGAATCAAGCCAGATGTCCTCCCATAATTTTACTCTAGTTCATTTTCCTATCCTCCAAGCCCATTTCTCCCTTTATGATGTATTTGCCTTGATAAATATGGTTCCATATTGCTAAGCCACCTTGGATTTTGTTATTCTTACAAATTATTGTTGGTTCCTCCTCCTGAATGTATTTTATCCTCATGATTCATCCCATGATCTTCATTTTTCCTTAATGATTCTCCACACCATTTTCAATACTAAAGCTTTGTTGTGGGTATTTATTCTTCTTAGGCCTACCATAGGCTTTTGGGAGGCACACTCTTTCGCATTTCACCAGATGGAATCTCTTTCGTTCCTCAATGCCTTTCCACAAGAATTTTTTATAGATGGTATCTATTGCTTCCTCTATCTTAGTTGAAACCTTGAATAAGGAGAGCATGTAAATTGGGATGCTCTGCAAGGAGGATTGAAAAAGTTAAATTTTTCCTCCTTGGCTGAGATTCTCTTCTTCTTTTTTAATTGGTAGGTATTCAACACACTCAATCATATGCATATATGATTTTATATAACTTGAGTGAAATATATCTTTTTTTTAAGTTTTTTAATAATTTAATTATTATTTATTATAATAGAATATTAAAAAACAAATAAATTAGTGAAAAAATATAATATATAATTTTTATTTGTTTTCAATTTTTTAATATTTTTGTTATTGTAATGATAAGGGCTTTGGACTATTTTTTAGAGGTCCAAGGTTCAAACCCCACTTTATATGAGGGGATCGAAGACCCTCCTAACAACCTGCGTAAACTCATTAAAAAATAATAATAAATTTTTAAAAGTAAAGAATTTATTTTACTTTAAATCATACATTGAATAATTATTAAATGAAAAAAACATAACCATAACAAATCTAAGTAAAACTTATAGGCTTAAAACTTATATTTCAACTTGTCCCCTTTGGAGGTCCAAGGTTCAAACGATGGCATGTGTGTTATCATCCTTTATTGATAAGCTTAGCTCTCAGCCTTAGAGGGGTCATGGCTGGGATAGGAATGAGCTCTCAGTCTTAAGAGGGGTCATGTTTGGGATAGGAATGCTCGATTGAAAGTCGAAGCGTTGGTAGCAGGGATTTATTGATAATCTTAGCTCTCAGCCTTAAGAGGGGTCATGGTTGGGATAGGAATGAGCTCTCAACCTTAAGAGGGGTCATGGTTGGAATAGGAATGCTTGGTTGGAAGCCAAAGCGTTGGTAGCATGGATTTCTCACCAATGTTAAAAAAACTTAGATTCAACACATAATTTTAAACATTAAATGATATATATTACATATATTTATTTATTATTTGTTGTTTGGTAAAGGAAATTTATATAAACCCTAACCCTAGTCTAGAGTAGGGAACCTTTATAAACCCTAACCCTAGTTGACTGGGTAAAAATTGCATAAGGAACCTCTATAAACCCTAACCTAGCTAACTAGGTAAAAAAGTGGCGTAAGAAACCTTTATAAACCCTAATTCTAGTAGACTGACTAAATAAGGTGTTGTAGAGAAACTCTATGAACCCACCCTAGTTCACTGGATAAAAACTTGGCTTAAAGAACATGTATAAACTTTAACCCCTTGGGTAAACCTATATAAAACTTTGCCCCTTGGATAAACCTAACCATCCAAAAAATTCGAACAAAAACTATTCATCCATGGGAATGATTGTTTGCGTTCATCCATTATTTACCATAAGGCATCTCGTGCCTTCCACCACTGGTTCATCCAATCCACTCCAACTGGACCTAACTTTCTTATCTCGCCCCATCACCTTTTAACTAGCCCTGATCCCAGTATTTTTTCCTACTTTTTGTCTGGCTCCCTTGTGTTGGTTCTACTAGTTTCTTTAGTGGCTGCTTCTAGTCTGGTTTCTCTATTTCATATTTGGTGATATTTCTATTTTTGACACGTCCCCCTTGCAAGCATGACTTTTGTGGAGCCCACCTAGCTTAAACTTGACCCCGCAGCCAAAATATTTATGGATTCTAAGGGGATTACCCCTTTCTTGATGAAATTCTTTGAAGTTGAAGATAACATTGTCAAAGATTTAATTTACACTTGGAACTGGGGCAAGGTTGCAGTTCAAGGGGTTCATTTCAAGGTCTAATCGAGTTGTTGGCAGAGATTATAAGCTTCCCTCTATCTAGGCACTTCATCAGGCGATACAAGCATAATTGGGAAGAGGAGATAGACCAATTCCATGACAAAGGGAAGTGTTTGGGGTGGGATAAGTCTACCTTGCATGTGTCATCCCTCCCTCCCCCCTGGAATGTCGCCATTGTCCCCATTATGTAGTTTATTATGTGTGACAACCCAAAGAAACCATTGAGAAGCTTTCATCTAGATTTCATCAACCGTATCTGGGATGGTAGACCAGTTTACGTTCTTGACTATCTGTTATACTCCCTGTCCTTAACCTTGGAGAAGTTTCAAAAGTGTAGAGGGAAACTGCTACACCAGGGGCTTTTAGGTATTATCCATGGGTATACCTTGACCAATAGGCCTCTGGTCCATAACATCAATCTAGTTTCTACCAACCCCCATGAGGAGGCCCCTCCATTGCCCAACCACCCTAGTGAGTCTTTTGATGGACCTGATACTGCAAGGGGTGACCCAAATGCTCATTTCTCAATAGCACAAGATAAAAAAAATGGTCAGCATTTTACAACACTCCCCCAATGGGCAGATCATCGACCAGACTTAAAAAAGCTAAGGTGGAGCCATCTTCCTCTTCCACCCATGTCATATCTGACTCTGTGAGCGATCGAGAGGATCAGAGATCCCATAAGTTGTTGGAGCTAGTGGCATCCACCATCTATACCTCAATCAAGTACTTGGAGGAAGCCTTCAAAATGCTTACCCGCTATGTTATGAAGAAAAAGGGAGATAACCAAAACTGACGAAAGCGGGACCCGATTCCTAGGGCATAGACGGGATGGTTGGTTTCAATCGGATGCTAATGTGCATTTTTTTGGTCAGTGATCAAGTGGTAATTTTGAAGCTATTTTTTTAAGTTGTTGGGGTTTACCCCTATCCAATGGTATCTAGGACCCTTTTGAGGGATTTTGATTGCTTTTGTTATTCCTGTCTTGTTGGTTTATTGTTTTAGCTATTTCCCCTCTAATAGCGTGAGGGTTTTTGTTATAGACGATAGCACTGTTATGTTAATGTTATTTCTATGTTTGGCAGTCTAGCCCTGTTTTGCAATAATGTTTTGGGTTCCTTTCAAAACCCGATTTGTAAATATATTTCAAATTATCAAAAACAATTAAGGCACACCCACAACTCACATGGAAAATAATATCTTATGGATTAAGAATCATATATATGTCCCAAATTCAAGTTTCATACTAAAATTTCTTGAAGATTCCCTAAATTTAGGACATGTTGAGTTTTTAAAAGTCTATTATAATGCTTGATGATGATTATTTTTCAAGGGTATACATAAGGGAATTTAGAAGCATGTGAATAGGTGTGATACTACCAAAGACATAAAAGTGAACATGTCGTATACCCAAGACTTATACAATAATTGCATATATCACAATGAAAATGAAAGGAAATATCCATGGATTTTATTAATGACTTACCAATCTATACATATGATAGAAGTTTTGTGGTGGTGGATTGTCTCACCAATTTTTTTCCATTTCATCTTGATGAAGCATACATGCTCCACATTTCAAGTGGTAGAAAAATTTATCAACCATGATTAGAAGCTTCATCGATTTCCAAAGATAATCATAAGTGATTGTGATTCATTATTTAGTAGTAATTTTTAGAAAGAATTATGTAAACAAGCAAGGATTTTGAAAACATTGAGTTCAACATACCATCCTCAGAATGTTACTTATTATGTTTTATATCAAATAAACTTCAAAAATAGGCTAAATGGTTATCTATTTCTAGATAGTGATATAATGCAACTTAACATACATTAGCCAAAATGACTCCTTTCATAGCCTCATATCACTACAACTTTTGTGACTAAAATACTTTGTGTTTAGCAAAGTAAAGATCCCAAATATATGTGATTATTTGGAAAAATCCAATGCAATCATATGTACCTTAAATAGTAACTTAGAATGCATTAAAAATAGGATGAAGCAACATGTTGATAATAGTCATTTTGAACTTGAGTTTCAAGAAAATGATTAAATTTATGTGTCTTTGCCCATACAAGTAAACATATCTTAAGAATAGGAGAAATATTTTGAATTTATTCCCTTGATATTATGGCCCTTATTGTGTAAGAAGGTAGATCTATTACGTTTCCTATGATTTCAAAATTCCAAATAAATATCACTTCTATAATGTTTTTGATACCTCATGCTCAAAATAAAAGTTGGATGTCATTACTTTAGTCCTAACTAATATCCTAGTCTTAGATAATGAAAGTTGACTTATACTTGAATTTGAAGGTATTTTAGAAACACACATGCAATAATTATATACTTAATACATCATCCAATACCTAATTAAGAGGAAAGGTCTTGCCAAAGAAGAAGCTTTCTGAGAATCCTAATTTATCACTACCACTTATTCTTCCTTGTTCATGCTTTGAGGAAAAGATATTCTTAGGCAAGAGGACTTGTTATGAACTATTGTGTCCATACATTTGGACATATACGACATATTTAACTTATATACTTACCTTTAACAAAGGCACCATTTATCATTATTCAATAAATTTAATTTTCAATACCTTTATCTGTGCACTTAGTCACCACAAGACAAAGGTTTGAATCTTACAAAGGGATACATGTAGAATTGTTAAGTTGTTATAATTCCAATAACAACTTGATGTAATATGAATTTGGTCATGATCTCTCTCAAAGTGAACAAATTTATAAGTATTGGGATCTCCCTTTTATTAAGCTAAAAATATGGATTCTTAATTAAGGATACACGATGGAAGAATGTTTTTATAAAATTGTTGTTGGTTTGATGGAGGACGATAATTTATTCATATACTTTATTTGAAATACAATCATTCATTATTATTTTTAGTTTATTTGGTGGTAATAACATGTCTATAATAAGATATAAAAACTAAATATTAAATTATATAATATAAGTTAAAATGATTCAAGTAACATTTTCAAAAGTATACATATATGTATTGTAATTGACGTAGTTTTTATTTACAATTTTTTTTTATTTGATGGAAGAAGGGGGTTTGAAAGTTCTCCAAAAATTTTACATCAAACGGTCAAAGGATAAAACCAACAAGAAAGGAACAACAAGGATCCAAAAACAAAGTGGGTCTTGATAAAGAATGAGCATAATTTAGAAGACAAAAACTACAAAATAGAAAAAGATAGACCCCTAGCTAAGGATAAAACCAACAATAAAGGAACAACAAGGATCCAAAAACAAAGGGGGTCCTGATAAAGAATGAACATAACTTAGAAGACAAAAACTACAAAACAAAAAAGATAGACCCCCAGCTAAGGGAGGTTCGAGATATTAAATTTTATTAAATTATCTTTCTTTTTATTTTCTTTTTTTGGTGATTAAATAAAAGGATTTTGAAAGGGACCCTCACCCTTTTACAATGAAAATTTCAACTTATAAAAACAAAATAAGCTATGCATTGAACCTTTTACTCTCATTGCCTAGATAAAAACTTGTCTAAGTTTACCATAATGGAACTTGAACTTCTAGCTAAGCACAAGAGACCTATATTTCCTAATGCCTTAAAAGACACAAGTTGGTGGATCTACTATCGAACAGCTCCAAGGAGGATCAAAATAGAGTTATAATATGCTAGGCATAAATATTATGCTACTTGAGGGTGTTTAAAGGAGTGGTGGATGGCTCCCCTAAGCTTGAGAGGCTCCTCTATCCTCACTAGGAGTTGATTGAAGATAACAATCGTATTCCTAAATTTATCTTTAAAGATTCTCCTATTTCTTTCAATCCATATGCACCATAAAAAGGTTGGGATAAAAATATTCCAAATCTATTTGTTCTCCTTATCAGGAAGCCTCCATTGGATCCACCAGTCAATAAGATCCTAAGGTATCACCCAAAATAAACCCATAGATCTCAGCCATTGAACCAACATTTCTTGAGAGAAGGAACATCTTAAAAAGATATGAGTGGTTGTTTCTTCATTCCTTTTATATAAGTAACATATTTTAGACCCTTGGAATATTCTCTTGCTCAAGTTATCCCAGGTCAGGATTTTCTTTTGGAACACAAGTCAAGTAAAGATTTTCATATTGGGAATGCACTTGTTCTAGATACTCCTCCAAGAAAATTTTGTTTGAGGTCTTTATAGCATCTTAGTGTAACCACTTTTAACTGTATAATGACCCAAAGTTGACCCATTCCACACCAATTGATCTAGTTCCTTTGAATCTGGGATTTGAAAGTACTTTATTTTGGCATGGAATTCTTCTAGCTTGTATCTTAGATTGGTATTTTGCATGTCAATTCTTCAAATTTATATTCCTTCTCCTTGCTTCACTATATATTAGTTGAAGGAGGTGCCCCACTTATCTTGGAGATTTATTCTAAGTTCCTCTACATATTGGTCTTTATCCAAAGGTCCTGAAACAAGCCAGTTTTCCTCCCATAATTTTACTCTAGTTCATTTTCCTATCCTCCAAGCTCGTTCCTCCATTTATGATGTTTATGCCTTGATAAATATGGTTCCAGATTGCTGAGCCACCTTGGATTTGGTTATTCTTAAAAATTGTTGTTGGTTCCTCCTCCTGAATGTATTTTATCCTCATGATGTCAGCCCATGATCTTCATTTTTCCTGAATGATTCTCCACACCATTTTCACTGCTAAAGCTTTATTAAGGGTCTTTATTATTTTCATGCCTAATCCTCCATAGGCTTTTGGGAGGCACACTCTTTCACACTTGACCAGATGGAATCTCTTTCGTTCCTCAATGCATTTCCACAAGAATTTTTTATAGATGGTCACTATTGCTTCCTCTATCTTAGTTGAAACCTTGAATAAGGAGAGCATGTAAATTGGGATGCTCTGCAAGGAGGATTGAAAAAGTTAAATTTTTCCTCCCTGGCTGAGATTCTCTTCTTTTTTTTAATTGGTAGGTATTCAACACACTCAATCATATGCATATATGATTTTATATAACTTGAGTGAAATATATCATTTTTTAAAGTTTTCTAATAATTTAATTGTTATTTATTATAATAAAATATTAAAAAACAAATAAATTAGTGAAAAAATATAATATATAACTTTTTATTTGTTTTCAAATTTTTAATATTTTTGTTATTGTAATGATAAGGGCTTTGGCCTATTTTTGAGAGGTCCAAGGTTCAAACCCCCTCAATATGAGGGGATCAAAGACCCTCGTAACAACTTGCGTAAACTCATTAAAAAAATAATAATAAATTTTTAAAAGTAAAGAATTTATTTTACTTTAAATCATACATTTAATAATTATTAAATGAAAAAAAACATAAGCATAACAAATCTAAATAAAACTTATAGGCTTAAAACTTATATTTCAACTTGTCCCCTTTGGAGGTCCAAGGTTCAAACGATGGCATGTGTGTTATCATCCTTTATTGATAAGCTTAACTCTCAGCCTTAAGAGGGGTCATGGTTGGGATAGGAATGAACTCTCAGCCTTAAGAGGGGTCATGTCTGGGATAGGAATGCTCGATCGAAAGCCGAAGCGTTGGTAATAGGGATTTCTCACCAATGTTAAAAAAAAACTTACATTCAACACATAATTTTAAACATTAAATGATATATATTAAATATATTTATTTATTATTTTTTGATTGGTATAGGGAATCTCTATAAACCCTAACCCTAGTCTGGAGTAGGGAACCTTTATAAACCCTAACCCTAGTTGGCTGGGTAAAAACTGCATAAGGAACCTCTATAAACCCTAACCCTAGCTGACTAGGTAAAAAAGTGGCATAAGGAACCTTTATAAACCCTAATTCTAGTAGACTAACTAAATAATGTGTTGTAAGGAAACTCTATGAACCCACCCTAGTTCACTTGATAAAAACCTAGCTTAAAGAACATGTATAAACTTTAGCCCCTTGGGTAAACCTGTATAAACCTTAGCCCCTTGGATAAACCTAACCATCCAAAAAAGTTGAAACAAAAATTATTCATCCATGGGAATGATTGTTTGTGTTCATCCATTATTTATTATAAGGCATACCGTGCCTTCCACCACTGGTTCATCCAATCCATTCCAACTGGACTTAGCTTTCTCATATCGCCTCATCACCTTTTAACTAGCCCTAATCCTAGTCTTTTCTCTTGCTTTTTGTCTGGCTCCCCTATGTTGGCGCTGTTAGTTTCCTCAGTGGCTGCTCCCAGTCTGGTTTCTCTGTTTCATATCCGATGATATTTCTATTTTTGACCCTTCCCCCTACAAGAATGACTTTTGTGGATCTCGCCTAGCTTAACCTTGACCCCGCGACCAAAATATTTATGGATGCTAAGGGGTTTACCCCTTTCTTGATGAAAGTCTTCAGAGATGAAGATAGCATTACCAAATATTTAATCTCCACTTGGAACTGGGGCAAGGTTGCAGTTCAAGGGGTTCATTTCAAGGTCTAATCAAGTTGCTGGCAGAGATTAAAGGCTTCCCTCTATATGGGCGCTTCATCAGGCGAGACAAGCATAATTGGGAAGAGGAGATAGACTAATTCCCTAACAAAGGGAAGTGTTTGGTGTGGGATAATTCTACCTTGCATGTGTCGTCCCTCCCTCCTCCCTGGAATTTTGCCATTGTGCCCATTATGTAGTTTATTATGTGTGACAACCCAAAGAAATCGTTGAGAAGCTTTCATCTAGATTTTGTCAACCATCTCTAGGATGGTAGACTATTTTGCGTTCTTGACTATCTGTTATACTCCCTGTCCTTAACCCTGGAGAAGTATCAAAAGTCTAGAGGTAAACTAATGCACCAGGGGCTATTAGGTATTATCCATAGCTATACCTTGGCCAATAGGCCTCCGGTCCATAACATCAATCTAGTTTCTACCAGCCCCCATGAGGAGGCCCCTCCATCGCCCAACCACCCTGGTGAGTACCCTCATGGCCCTGCTACTACGAGGGGGTGACCCAAAGGCTCCCCTCTCAAGAGCACAAGACAAAAAAAATGGTCAACATTTTACAACACTCCCCTAACGGGCAAATCGTCGACCAGACTTAAAAAACCTAAGGTGGAACTATCTTCCTATTCCACCCATGTCATCTCTAACTCTGTGAGTGATCGAGAGGATCAGAGCTCCCAAATTTTGTTGGAGCTAGTGGCATCCACCATCTATACCTTGATCAAGTACCTATAGGAAGCCCCCAAAATGCTAACCCGCTATGCTACAAAGAAAAAGGGATATAACCAAAATTGATGAAAGTGGGACTCGATTCCTAGGGCACAGACGGGATGGCTGGTTTCAATCGGATGCTAATGTACATTTTTTGGGTCAGTGATCAAGTGGTAATTTTGAAGCTATTTTTTATGTTGTTGGGGTTTACCCATGTCCAACGGTATTTGGGACCCTTTTGAGGGCATTTTGATTTCTTTTGTTTTTCTTGTCTTTCTGGTTTACTGTTTTAGCGGTTTCCCCTCTAAGTTGGTGAGCATTTTTATTATAGACGATAGCACTGTTCTGCTAATGTTGTTTCTAAGTTCGGTAGTCTAGCCCTATTTTGTAATAAGTTTTTGGGTTCCTTTCAAAACCCGATTTGTAAATATATTCTTAATTATAAAAAAAAAAATTAAAGCACACCCACAACTCACATGGAAAATAATATCTTATGGATTAAGAATCATATATAATTCCCAAATTCAAGTTTCATACTAAAATTTCTTGAAGAGTCCCCAAATTTATGACGTGTGTTTTTTAAAGTCTATTATAATGCTTGATGATGATTATTTTGCAAGGGTATACATAAGGGAATTTAGAAGCATGTGAATAGGTGTGATACTACCAAAGACATAAAAGTGAACATGTCGTATACCCAAGACTTCTTCAACAATTGCATATATCACAATGAAAATGAAAGGAAATATCCATGGATTTTATTAATGACTTACCAATCTATACATATGATAGAAGTTTTGTGGTGGTGGATCGTCTCACCAATTTTTTTCCATTTCATCTTGATGAAGCATACATGCTCCACATTTCAAGTGGTAGAAAAATTTATCAACCATGATTAGAAGCTTCATCGATTTCCAAAGATAATCATAAGTGATTGTGATTCATTATTTAGTAGTAATTTCTAGAAAGAATTATGTAAACAAGCAAGGATTTTGAAAACATTGAGTTCAACATACCATCCTCAAACTAATGGACAAATAGAGATTGTAAATAAGTGCTTAGAATTTTACTTATGATGTTTTATATCAAATAAACTTCAAAAATAGGCTAAATGATTATCTATTGCTCGATAGTGATATAATATAACTTAACATACATTAGCCAAAATGACTCCTTTCATAGCCTCATATCACTACAAACTTTTGTGACTAAAATACTTTGTGTTTAGCCAAGTAAAGATCCCAATTATATGTGATTATCTGGAAAAATCCAATGCAATCATATGCACCTTAAAGAGTAACTTAGAATGCATTAAAAATAGGATGAAGCAACATGTTGATAATAGTCATTTTGAACTTGAGTTTCAAGAAAATGATTAAATTTATGTGTCTTCGTCCATACAAGTAAACATATCTTAATAATAGGATAAATATTTTGAAGTTATTCCCTTGATATTATGGCCCTTATTGTGTAAGAAGGTAGATCTATTATGTTGCCTATTCTTTCCAACTTCCAAATAAATATCACTTCAATAATGTTTTTGATACTTCATGCTCAAAATAAAAGTTGGATGTCATTACTTTAGTCCTAACTAATATCCTAGTCTTAGATAATGAAATTTGACTTATACTTGAATTTGAAGGTATTTTAGAAACACACATGCAATAATTATATAATTAATACATCATCCAATACCTAATTAAGATGAAAGGTCTTCCCAAAGAAGAAGCTTTATGAGAATCTTAATGTATCACTACTACTTATTTTTCCTTGTTCATGAGTAAAAAACATTCTTAGGCAAGAGGACTTGTTATGAACTATTGTGTCCATACCTAAGGATATATACGATATATTTAACTTATATACTTACCTTTAACAAAGGCACCATTCATCATTATTCAATAAATTTAATTTTCAATACCTTTATCTGTGCACTTAGTCACCACAAGACAAAGGTTTGAATCTTACAAAGGGATACATGTAGAACTGTTAAGTTGTTATAATTCCAATAACAACTTGATGTAATATGAATGTGGTCATGATCTCTCTCATAGAAAGTGAAAAAAATTATAAGTATTGGGATCTCCATTTGATTAAGTTAAAAATATGGATTCTTAATTAAGAAGACACGATGGAAGAATGTTTTTATAAAATTGTTGTTGGTTTGATGGAGGACGATTATTTATTCATATACTTTATTTGAAAGACAATCATTCATTATTATTTTTAGTTTTTTTGGTGGTAATAGCATGTCTATAATAAGATATAAAACTAAATATTAAATTATATAATATAAGTTAAAATGATTCAAATAACATTTTCAAATCATATATATTAATTAGAGGTTACACGAGAGAAATTGTATAATAAAATTAGAATGATTCAAGTAACATTTTAAAAATTATACATATATGTATTATAATTGACGTTTTTATTTACAATTTTTTTTTATTTGATGGAAGAAGGGGGTTTGAAAGTTCTCCAAAATTTTTACATCAAACGATCAAAGGATAAAACCAACAAGAAAGGAACAACAAGGATCCAAAAACAATGAGCATAACTTAGAAGACAAAAACTGCAAAACAGAAAAAGATAGACCCCTAGCTAAGGAAGGGTCGAGATATTAAATTTTATTAAATTATGTTTCTTTTTCTTTTCTTTTTTTGGTGATTAAAGAAAAGGGTTTTGAAAGGGACCCTCACCCTTTTACAATGAAATATTCAGCTTATAAAAACAAAACCAGCTATGCATTGAACCTTTGACTCTCATTGCCTAGCTAAAAACTTGTCTAAGTTTACCATAATTGAACTTAAACTTCTAGCTGAGCATAAGAGACCTATATTGCCTAATGCCTTACAAGACACAAGTTGGTGGATATACTATTGGACAGCTCCAAGGAGGACCAAAATAGAGTTAGAATCTGCTAGGCATTAAATATTATGCTACTTGAGGGTGTTTAAAGGAGTGGTGGATGGCTCCCCTAAGCTTGAGAGGCTCCTCTATCCTCACTAGGAGTTGATTGAAGATAGAAGTCGTATTCCTAAATTTATCTTTAAATATTTTCTCGTTTATTTCAATCCATATGCACCATAAAAAAGGTTAAGATAAAAATATTCCAAGTCTATTTGTTCTCCTTATCAAGAGGCCTCCATTGGATCCACTAGTCAATAAGATCCTCAGGCATCACCCAACTGAAACCCATAGATCTTAGCCATTGATCCAACACTTCTTGAGAGAAGGAACATCTTAAAAAGATATGAGTGATTGTTTCTTCATTCCTTTTATAGAGGTAACATCTGTTGGGTCCTTGGAAGCCTCTCTTGCTCAAGTTGTCCCAAGTCAAGATTTTCTTTTGGAACACAAGCCAAGTAAATATTTTTATTTTGGAAATGCACTTGTTGTTCTAGATACTCCTCCAAGAAAATTTTGTTTGAGGTCTTTCTAGCATCTCAGTGTAACCACTTTTAACTATATAATGACCCAAAGTTGACCCAGTCCACACCAATTGATCTAGTTCCTTTGAATCTGGGATTTGAAAGTACTTTATTTTGACATGGAATTTTTCTAGATCTTATCTTAGATTGGTATTTTGCATGTCAATTCTCCAAATTTTTATTCCTTCTCCTTGCTTCACTATATAGGAGTTGAAGGAGGTGCCCCACTTAGCTTGGAGATTTCTTCTAAGTTCCTCTAAATCTTGGTCTCTATCCAAAGGTCCTGAATAAAACCAGTTGTCCTCCCAGAATTCTACTCTAGTTCATTTTCCTATCCTTCAAGCCCGTTCCTCCATTTATGATGTTTATGCCTTGATAGATATGGTTCCAGATTGCTAAGCCACCTTGGATTTGGTTATTCTTAAAAATTGTTGTTGGTTCCTCCTCCTGAATGTATTTTATCCTCATGATGTCAGCCCATGGTCTTCATTTTTCTTGAATGATTCTCCACACCATTTTCATTGCTAAAGCTTTGTTGAGGGTCTTTATTCTTCTCAGGCCTAATCCTCCATAGGCTTTTGGGAGGCACACCCTTTCCCACTTGACCAAATGGAATCTCTTTCGTTCCTCAATGCCTCTCCACAAGAATTTTTTATAGATGGTCTCTATTGCTTCCTCTATCTTAGTTGGGACATTGAATAAAGAGAGCATGTAAATTGGGATGCTCTGCAAGGAGGATTGAAAAAGTTGAATTTTTCCTCCTTGGCTGAGATTCTCTTCTTTTTTTTAATTGGTACATATTCAACACACTCAATCATATGCATATATGATTTTATATAACTTGAGTGAAATATATCATTTTTTAAATTTTTTTAATAATTTAATTATTATTTATTATAATAAATTATTAAAACAAATAAATTGATGAAAATATATAATATATAATTTTTTATTTGTTTTCAATTTTTTAATATTTGTATTATTGTAATGATAAGGGCTTTGGCCTATTTTTAAGAGGTCCAAGGTTCAAACCCCACTAAATATGAAGGAACCAAAAACCCCTCGTAACAATGTGCGTAAAGTCATTAAAAAATAATAATTATTTTTTAAAAGTAAAGAATTTAATTTACTTTAGATCGTACCTTTAATAATTATTAAATGAAAAAAACATAACCATAACAAAGCTAAATAAAACTTATAGGCTTAAAACTTATATTTCAACTTGTCCCCTTTGGGAGGTCCAAGGTTCAAACGTTGGCGTGTGTTATCAGCATGGGAATGCTCGGTCGGAAGCATTGGTAGCAAGGATTTTTCACCAATGTTAAAAAAAAAAAAACTTACATTAACACATAATTTTATACATTAAATGATATATATTAAATATATTTATTTATTGATTGATTTTTATTATTATAATGATAAGGGCTTTGGCTTATTTTTGAGAGGTCTAAAGTTCAAACCCCACTCAATATGAGGGAGTCGAAGACCTTCGTAACAACCTGCTTAAACTCATTAAAAAAATAATAATAATTTTTTAAAAGTAAAAAAATTATTTTACTTTAAATCATACATTTAATGAAAAAAAAAACATAACCATAACAAAGCTAAATAAAACTTATAGGATTAAAAACTTATATTTCAACTTGTTATCATCGTGGCATGTGTGTTATCGTCGTTGGCAACAGGGATTTCAAAAAAAAAAATACATCAACATATAATTTTAAACATTAAATGATATATATATTAAATATATTTATTTATTGATTGTTATTTGGTATAAGGAATCTTTATAAACCCTAATCTTAGTTTCGAGTAGGGAACCTCTATAAACCCTAACCCTAGTTTCGAGTAGGAAACCTCTATAAACCCTAACCTTATTTGACCGAGTAAAAACCGCATAAGCAACCTCTATAAATCCTAACCCTAGCTGACTGGATAAAAGAGTGGCCCAAGGAACCTTTATAAACCCTAATTCTAGTAGACTAACTAAAAAACTTGTTGTATGGAAAACCCACCCTAATGACTAAGATAATAGTTGTTTCTTAAGTGGTCTTTTATATATATATTTTTTTCGAAACGTTTAAAATCGAGATTAATAAATCTCCACGCCACATATGATATTGTACAACGTGTTTGTGCACCATGTTGAACAAGTGACAGAGGTAACAAGTGAAAGGAGTGGTTGAAGCACATAACTTAAGTGGCATGCAATTGTCTGTCTCAATTCCTCATCTCTACGCGCGTATACATGGAAACTATTCCCCGGCCCAATATTGATAACAAAGATTCCTTCAATCTGCATGCTTAAGCGCCCTGGAACAGTGGAAAATTGTGCTAACCTCTTCATCCATTTTCTGGTTTGCCTTTGAGATGTATTCTAATTTGTTTGGTCCTGTGTTAAATTTTCTGGTTTGCCTTTGATATGTATTCTAATTTGTCTAATTTGTGTTAAATTTTATTTGAGAAAAAATATTACGGAAGAACCGGTAATAATGTCTCTGTATTTCACTTTCCATGCAGGTCTTTGAATGATTATATATATTTTTTCTTTGCATGTGAATTCTCTGCACAAAACCAGGAGACAATATGCATGAAATATTCACCGGAAAGCTGAGATTTGAGTCCCAAAGGTAATTTCTGTCACATTTTATCTAAAAACATATTACTGCTGAATGTGCTAAGGGCAATATATTATATGTTGAATATTATATATAAATAAAAGTAATGAATAAGTTTAAAACTATATAATGTTGCATGATTTTTTTTTGGAAATGAACATATATTTTTAATAATTTTTTTTTTTTTTTTTACACATTTATTATAGGAATTGAATTCAGGTCACACCACAATATCTAATATGTTAATATAAAATTATTATTTTCTTAATCAAAATAATAATACATAATATATTAAATTTTTCACATAAAATTATTTATAGAAAATGTTATAATTTTAATTTTCATGCAATTTAAATCTTTTATAACTTCACTAAAATTTGATAAACTTTGAGGTTAGATAAATTAAAAATATTTTATTAACCAAAAGTTTGTTAGACATTTCCTTACTACAACAAACATAGTTGTTTATAGTCTTTTATTATATTGAATTTAAATAAAAATGTGGTCTTTCCTATTCTATTTTATATAACTTTGATGAAAAGGTTATGCCAAATTAGTTTGAAAAAAATATTTAAGAGTTGATGCTTTGAGTCTTTTCTAAGTTTATTGCAAATAAAAATGATGAAAAAGATTACATAGTTGTTTATAGTTTTTTATTATATTAAATTTAAATAAAAATGTGGTCTTTTCTATTCTATTTTATATAACTTTGATGAAAAGGTTATGCCAAATTAGTTTGAAAAAAATATTTAAGAGTTGATGCTTTGAGTCTTTTCTAAGTTTATTGCAAATAAA
The DNA here is from genome assembly GCA_028583015.1 of Wollemia nobilis. Classification (NCBI taxonomy): domain Eukaryota; kingdom Viridiplantae; phylum Streptophyta; class Pinopsida; order Araucariales; family Araucariaceae; genus Wollemia; species Wollemia nobilis. Next base: position 14,735,715 of record JAQPPZ010001195.1, read on the forward strand.
AATGATGGAAAAGATTACACCTCATGGGTTTATAACGATAATTTAGTGTATATATAAAGAATTAGATAATAGTAACAAAACTAAAGTTTAAACAAAAAATAATAATAATAATATTTTAATTGAAATTTTGTAGTGATACAATTTTTTTGTTTGTGGAAAATATTTAAGAAGGGATGTTATTTTTGGGTAAGATCCAAAGAGGCAGGGGTATCTCTTCCACCAAAAACGCCCAAGGCTTGCACCTGGCCTATCACCTATGACATATGCAAGTAGCATGCCTAAAACAACACAAAACAAGAATACACAAACACAAACACACAAAAAGATAAAACAAAAAAAACATATTCCTTGAGTATGTCGACAAGAAAAAACACAAGCAAAAAAAGAATACACAAACAAATAAAAAAAATACGAACCACACAGAACAAACACACAAACAACAAAGCAAAACACAATAAAAAAACACAAAACAAAATAAAATAAAATAATACAACAAAAAAACATCAAAACACAAAACACAGAAAAAACCACAAACACAGCATAACAAAACATTATTAAAAAAAAAAAACAAATACACCACAAACAAAAAACCATAGAACACGAAACACAAAAAAAAAAACCATAAAAACAACAAAACAAAATCAATCCAAAACAAAAGCAACAAAATGAATCAAAAACATCACAAACAAAATCAGGAAAAACAAATACAACAATGACTAAGCCAAAAGAGCTAATGACAAATCAAACAAAAAATGGTAACACTAAAAATAAACCAAAGCTGAACAAATTGCCAAAAATATCAGAAATTGCTTAGCAAAATAGCCAAAGTTTCCAACATAGCCATAAAGAGACTGACTATAAACCTTACGATTATGGCATCCTTCTCCTTTTATTTGTATCTTGCTTCATTCCAGTTGGGACTATAGCATAGTTATTTGGAACCACGACACTACTATTGGAATATGTATGGTCTTTTTGAGGATCAATTTTGTTTGTAGTTTGAATCTGCCCTTTTGTTTTGCATTTGGGTTGGTTTTCTACATTGTACTTTTTTCCCTTAAATGTTATTTCTCAGCATCAAGGCAAGCTCTTTTAGTGGTTTCTCATCATGCAATCCTTTTTGTTCCCTCTTTTCATCAAACTATGTTTCCATAATAATTGTTTCCATTTGACCATCCTCATCATCTGCTTGCTCATCCGTGGAGAGAATTTCAAAGGTGTTAGGTGAAATTACTGTTTTCTCTTTTGTTGCTATTTTTTTTGTGTTTTTTTGTTTAGGGATTTGAAACCCTGTCAAGTTCCCATCCTCTTTCTCTTTTTTAGGGGCCTTATGTGGATAATCCTTGGCTATATGGTCATATTCATTATAAATTCTGCATCTAAATGGAATATATTCATAATCTACTACTTGCTCCCATAGTTCTTCTCCATATTATAAAGTAATCTTCTCTAGAAGTGGTTTGTCAAAATCAATCAAAACATAAATCATTGCATAAATCATATGCTCTAAGTGTTGGGTGCTATCAGAAGTTATCATGTAAACTCCTAAAGAATTTTTAATTGTTATGAATATGTTTGGATGCCAATATTCTATTGGAAGATCAAATAAACGGACCCCAACAAGGGCATTTGATGGTATTTCTTCCTCAGATTTGAACTTGGTATGCCAAGGTTTCATAAGGAGCCTTGCCCTACCAAAAAACCATGGCCCCCCTTGAAAAATGTTCTCCCTATATTCTTCATTAACAAAAAAATAAGAAAGTAGCCATTAGGGTAAGTATAAATTTGGAACTTACCTTTAGTGCTCCAATTTTTGGCAGTCCATTGCTTGAAGGTAGCAAGAGTCAAGTCGGAATCCCATGAATTGACAAATTAGGTCTTTTCTTTCCATCGCATCTATTCCTGTTGGACATCGTTATTTTCAACTTCACTACTGGGGATCCATTAGTTGCTTTCATGCAAATCATCTCTATTTTCCTTGAATCGACTTTTGGCATCCTTAATAGTTTCCTTGGCAATCGTTGATTGTGTTCCCTTCTAGTTTGAGGTAGTGCTCCATGGATTGCTTCTTTAAAATTCATTTTTGGTTCAATGCATGCATCTTTGTTGAAACCCTCCATCCGGAATCAAATAAATCCTACTTTCATCCAAGCAAACAAACCCTAATTTTGTTCAATCAGGACCCTCACACCAACGGACATATAAACCCCATTCCAAAACTCAAACGATGGAACAATGATTTTTCGTAGAATCTAAATGCCCATTTGTTTTTACATTTTCACATATTCCTTATCGTATAAAATTTCTTTCTAGTGTAGCATCCCATATTGATACAACCTTGCTTAGTATGTCTAGGATTAATTGAATCTCATATAATAAATTAAAAACTAAATTTTAAAAATTAATTGAATCTCCTATAATAAATTAAAAACTAAAATTTAAAAATATCATCCACTAAGTAACTTGTATGATATATGTATGAAACATAAAAAAGAACCAAAAAATAATGTATGGACTATATTACAATCCATATAAGACTTGTATAAGACTTGTATAATTTTATTCTTTAATGTTTCAAAATATTTTAATATACTTTTTTTGAATTTAGCAAAAAAAAATTTGTGGGATTGTTTTGGTCTGAGAAATCATGATCAAGGGGTTCTACACCATCAAAATCATTCAAGAGTCGCACTTGGCCCTAACCACACTAGCATAATCAACTAGATTTTGGGTACCCGATGTGCGTTTAGTAGGGTGAAGATTCGAATCACGGACCTCTCTTGGAGGATTGCCCTGCCCTCTCCAACTCACCTAAAACGTGTGGATAATATTTTAATATAATTATTCACTCTATTATATAATATGTTTATAACTTACTCAAATAATCATTTGCTATAGCGATTACACATTTATCAATCTCAACTTCACTTTGAATGAATTAAAATAAAAACAACATTTTTCACTAACATTTTAATATCTTTCTCTTTTCAATGATGACAACTTTAAGTATTTTTCACCAAATAGGTCTACCATGTAGATCACATACGTATCACCCTTGACTTTAGCATGAGGTTTAAATAAAATGATTCACTTTTATTAATATTTTTTATGTTAAGTTTTTAAATTTCAATGATATTGATCTTTAGTATCCATTTTACCAAATAAGTCCACAAGACCTATATAGGTTCATAAGGGATCAATTCAATAATACTATGCCATTATGGCATAGCGTGTGTTTATAAGGTATTTAATAATATCATTAAATTTTATTTTTATCTTATTAATAACTTCTCATAATACATTTTTAATTAATATGTTCCTTATTTTTATGTGTATCCTAGCTTTCTTTTTATAACAATTTTTATTTATATTTTCTTTTTAACAAGAGTGGTTTTATTTTCAATGGTTTCATTAACCTTATTATTTATGAAGGAAATAATGTATGTTATTTTTTTTGTTGGATAATAAGAGGTTGTACTCAAGTCCCCGCCCTGGACAAATTACAACTCTCTTTTTTAGAGCTTGAGATTTAATAAGCAAATACACTTTTCATCTCAATTGAGATGCTATAACTAGAAACCTATGTCATTTTACATAAAATGTTTAAATTTTTTATTTTTATTTTTTAGATCTTTTCAATTTTTTGTATGAATACAATTATTCCATAATTTACCATCTTTCTTGACATTTTCCTATAGTAGCCTTCACAGTACCAAAACTTTACCTTACTATTTATGCTTTGCATCTTAGTAGAGTAATATTTCCAAAATATCGCACTATCATAGTTCTCTTTATCAATTCTGGATTGCTAGTTTCCTTTCTCACTGAAGTCCTAGTCCTTCATTGCTCTTCCCATCATTCAAACCCTAGTTGACTAATATTTGCAATTTCATTTTTTATTACTTGAAAAATTGTCACTGCCCTTGTTCCAAATGGTTGACTTCACAGTATTTGTAAGATTTTTTTTTTTTTGCACAAGTTGGTCTAAGAATTAGCTAAATCAGATAACGTTTTGCGAAGATATGGATGAGATATTTTTCAAAAAAAACTCTAATCCTTCACACATTTTTTTTTTTGTAAAGAGGAGGAAAAACCACTCCAATACCTGTGGGTTCCAAACCCACAGGAACATCAAAGACAAAAATAGGAGGTTTTAGTTGATCCAGTATTCCACCCAAAAACCCAATCTGTTGTTGCACTACACTCAGCAACCCAACCTATTGTTGTGGTTCCCTCAACGGATCTGGTCTCAAAAAAGCCTTCCACCCAACAAAGACCAGTCTTCCACGCTCCTTCGACCTAAGAAGTCTTGCATGCTCCTTTAGCCTTCCCGATATTCCACTCAGCATATCAGCCTTCTGATGCAGCTCCTTCAATCGACTCATCTTTCCACGCTCCTTCAGCCTTCTCGACCTTCCACATTCCTTTAGCCATCCCAACCTTCCACCCAACATCCTAACCTTTCATTGTAGCTCCTTTAGCCAACCCAACCTTCCACACTCCTTCAACCAACCTAGCCTTCCATGCTCCTTTAGCCTTGACACTCCAAATATCAACTCATCATTCAGCCTTCCATGCTCCCTTCAGCCTCCAACCTTCCAGCCATTCCAACCTTCCACCCAACATCCTAACCTTCCACTGTAGCTCCTTCAGCCAGCACAACCTTCCACACTCCTTTAGCCAACCTAATATTCCACGCTCCTTTAACCTTGACACTCCAAATATCAACTCATCATTCAACCTTCCATGCTCCTTCAACCTCCAACCTTCCACGCTCCTTCAACCTTCAAATTTTCTTGATCTTGGTTACTCCTTGGAGTGTATAAGATCATTTTTGTTTTCAATGTGAACTTAAACATATTTTCAACTCAAATTTACATTCTTCTTTTCAATCTTATATTATAGTAAGAATGACAATAGAAGTCATAACAATAATACATCTTCTCATAGGTAAAGGTCACAATTCCCCAATTTGAATAATTGAAAAAAAATATTTCCATATTCAAGATTAAATAATCTCTAGACTCCAAGAAGTATTCAACTAAATAGTAGAATAATTGAAAAAGAAGATTTCCGTAGTCAAGATTATATAATATCTAGACTCCAAGAAGTATACAACTAAATAGTCTACTATATGAGAGAAGACAATCAAGAAGACAAGTAAGATTTGTATAGATGATATTATTAGGTAATTCTAATTCTAGAATTTATCTTATAATATAGAAAGAGACATTAACCATTATGTTTTTCATGTAAATATTTATTATCATCAATGAAATCAATTTGGAAAAACTCACTAGAGGATGTGAAGATTTTTTTCTTATATTTTAGTTGTATATTGCTCTAAATATATTTTATTTTAATTATTCGAATATAAACCCACCTGGTATGGTATTGGGTATATTATGGAAAATCGATGTATTGATTTGATTACATTTGTTTGGTTATAAGATAATTTATAAAAAATACCATTGAAATGGTTCATGGTTGTCTTTCATCAAACTAAAGACCCATAGTTTTTTTTTAATTTACAAGGTGGAATCGGTAGCCACCACGAATCCAGGTAGGTTGTCTGGATTTTATGGCCACCACATTATTATGTGTTTTTCGCCTCGAAATTCACCACATAGTTCTTCACATAGTCCGTCCCTATAACCACCATGCCACAATCATTTTAAACCTTTTACGTCACTGAAAGCACTAAGAAAGGGACAAGTGTTCAGTCCAGCAAGGCCCAAGATTTGAACCTTAGACCTTCGTCCCCTTATGGGGTTTTGTGGAACCAATTTGTCTACACCTCGGACCTCAACTAAAGACCCATAGTTATTTTTAAAATTTTGGTTAAATATAGGGTTGAAATGGGCTTCACTTATATTATGTCATGATATCATTACAAATGTACTTCAAAAATTGTGTTATCATGGTTTGCATTAACATAGGGGTGTTCATCATAGTGTAAGAATCTAATTTTAGGTAATCATTTTGTGATGGTTTTCTATTTATCATTTTCATAGTCAATTGCACAAAATGTAACTTTCACCCATGAGAATGGAACCTTGGTTTATGGTTTGAATATTTATTTCTTATCATTTTTCCAAGCCCATTGGATTAAAATGTCAAGGTTCACACATGGGTTTGGAACCTTGGTTTATGGTGTAAAACTCCTTGTTTTCCACTATTTAGCCCACACCACTTGAGCTAAAATGTTAAGGCTAAAATTAAAACTCATTTTTATGTCTATGATGACTTCTTCCTCAATTCATGCATTGATATAAAAATTTATAGTGGACATAGAAAATTATAAATATGAACTTACAACAATTGATGGATTGAGGATTGAGCTCAAGGTATTTTTATCAAGTAAAGGTTAAATACAAAACTAGTAATAGCAAAGGAAATATTAAAAGATATATAAAAAAAAAATGATATATAGTTCTTATTAAGGTATGAATATAGTTTAAATAGTTTTCAAGCTTTCCAACTAGGTTATATTGGATCAAGAAGAAGAAAAATTAGATATGAGTTGATTTATTATCAACAATATTTCAAATCTAAATCCAAAAAAGAGTGTTGTTGAGTTGAAAATAAAGCCCAATTCTAGCATTATGATTATCTTTTAGATTAAGATTTAGAATGCATATGCTTTAGTTTGACATAAATAGACTTTTATCCATTATATATTCTAAATCATATGTTGTTTTAGCCATGGTTATTATTATTTTTGAATAAGACAATCAAACTTATATCTCATCTTAGAGGACCAATTTTTAAGGTTTTAAGATGTATTTATTTTTTAAAACTAGATTTAAATTATAAAATTTCTACAAGTGAATATAATTGCAACTTGATGTATTGACAAGAAAATATGAAGCTTAAAAATATAAAAACAAAAGTTCTTTCAATATTAAAAAATATTTTATTTATATATGAAATGAAATAAAATATTTTAATTACATCGCGAGACCCAAATATGGTCTATGGGACCTCAAATATGGAAGCACAACTACTCAATCATATCTTATGATTTTTAATATCTTTGAGAAGGTTGTTCCTTCTCTTGCTGATTTGGGTTAGCAATTCCCCAATTTTTTTTTATTTTACTATTTTCAAATAACTTTGCCATAGACCCATTTCCAAGTGTTTCTTTGTATTTGCCATGGATATTTGAAAAACTTGGGTATTTATAGATGAAGTGTTCCTCTATCTCTACTGCCCCTGTGCTGCATAGAGTACATATCCTTTCTTCTCATTGTTCTTTGGGTGTTGTCCATCTCCCTGTTTCACATCTAAGCCTATGAGAGCTAGTTCTTATCTGAGAAATGAGGATTTTTTCCTTCCACTTGATTTCAACGCCTATATACGATTTTTCCTTGTGGTCATACGTTGGGTTAAACTTTACAATATAATATTGTCTTTTCTTGCTTGCATTTTTCCACATTCCACTTCTAAACTTTTCATTCACATAATTTTTTGTCTTTTTTGACATTTGGGCATTCATTTATGTTGATTTCCCAACGTTTCATCCATTTCTGATTTTGTTTCATCCATGTATTCTTCCACCTATGTAACTCTTCATCCCTAGTTGCCCTAGGCCATCTATCGTTTTTCATATTTTTTCTTTTTTTCAACATAACGACTTGGTCATAGCAATTGCTTCTAAAGGGAGCATTCTAGTTTTAGCTAGAATAATTGCATAAGGGGTTGTGACCTTAATTTTGAGAAAATTTATGATTAAATATTTTGAATCATTTCTATTTGCCTCCATTTTGCATTTGTTGTGCCACTAGCCCACACCTTGCAACCATACAACAAAACTGGTGTAACAAGTAGACCAAATAAGATCTTGGTGGTCTTCCAGTACCACAACTCGGCATTCCTACACCTGTTTTGAAGTGCATATAGTATTCTCCAACCACTTTGAGTTCTTTTCATCCTACATGTATTCCAATTAAGTTTTTCATGAAATTCTATGCCCAGGTATTTGTATTCTACTACTACCTCAAGCGGTTCTCCTGCAAAATAGAATTTGAGTTGTTGCTTCTTCTTTTTTGTTGAAAATCATAATTTTTATTTTGCTTGTTTTCACCTGCATCCCAACTTCCTTACAAAAGAGTTCTAGAGCTCTAAGGTGATCTTCTAGATCTTTCGCTATTTTGGCCACAAGAATTAATGTACAACTCAAATAAGGTCAGAGATAGAGGATAACCTTGTTTGACACCTATGTCACTACCAAAATATTTAGATAACCCTTTCTATGTTCTGATTCTAGCCTTTACATGCTCATATAGCCTGTGAATTGTTGCCCTGTAGTGAATTGGAACCTCTAGCTCTTCCATTCTACTCCATAATTTTTCCTTGGCACTATGTCAAATGCCTTGTTAAAGTCTAAAAAACAATAAAAAGCCTCATCTTTTTTGTCCCATATTTTTTCCACTGTGTTTGAGCGTGATACAGTGATCAATAGTTGAGTGATTGGGCCTAAAACCCGCTTGCCCCTTTGCTCTCTTTCCCTTTTCTTCTTCCCATATGTTGATCCTACACTCTATCATACTCCTAAACAAATTTGCAAAGAGAGGGTTGATCATGATAGTTCAATAGTTTGAGGGATTATTTACATCTCCACTTTTAAACAAAGGAATGGTCAAGCTAGTTGTCCACTAGGTAGGGAAGCCATTTTGTATGACCTCATTGAAAATTTATTTGATTTGCGGTGCCAGAATATTCTACCCCCCATTTTATATACTCTGCATGAAGATTGTCTATATCACAGGCTTTACTAGTTGCTAACTTTTTTTTCCCTTGAATAATGTCTTCATTTGTGAAAAGTTCTTTCTTGACAATGATAGTAGTGGGTGTCTCCTATAGGTTACTATGCTGATACAATTGTTTTGAATACTCCAACCATTGATTAATTATTATACTATTTTCAGTTTGCATCCTTTTCACGCTTAGTTCCTTCCAAAATTTCTTTGGTTCATGCTTCCCTAAGTAAATCAATTTTTTCCTCCTTGTTCTAGTGTATTCTTCTTTTTTTGCCCTTACTAGTTTCTCATATGCTTTTCTGTTTTCTCTTGTTTTACCTGTTGGTTCCTTTAGTAATCTTCGTATTTTTTTGTAATCTTCATCGAACCATGGGTTTGTTGGGAAGTTATTCCTTTATTTATTTTTAGTTTTAGTTCTCTTGTATTTGTTTAGAGCTTATTGGATAACATGCATTAACCATTCACTCTTATTCTAATCTCTGCTACTATGAGGTAGTTCTTCCCTTTCCTGTAACTTGTAATTTAATACTACTCTAAAATTCTATCGATTTTCATCTGTTAAGAGAACATTTCCCTTGTGAGGATATTTATTTTTATTGTCTTGCAAGTGTTTTTCCCTTGGTTTGTCTCCATGCATTTGAAGTTTCATAACAATTGGGTTGTTATCTAACTTAAGTTCCACTGGAGAAAATTCCACTTCTAGCTCCTCTATTTTTGGTATGTAATTTTGTGAGCATATTACGTAGTCTATTACATTTATCCCTTATATGTTTTGCATGTATACTTTCCTGAATTTTTCTATTTGTTCATCCTATTGCAAATAATCAAGTTGTGTATGTTGTAGAGGCCTAACAACTCTTCTCCATATTGCGTGATAGCCCCATGCTCATCTTTTGAAGTCCTAGTCCACTGCTGATTTTCCTCTTTTGGCATCCAAAGAGGATTAATCTCAATATCTTCACTACCTTCTAGAATGTTAGCTTGCTTATTTGTTGTCCTTGCATTGAAATCTCCAATTAATATAATCTCCCCCAACTTACTATATATCAAAATATCTCTTTTTAGGGAGGAGTATGGGTCTTCTCTATTAAGATCATGTTTCTTATAGAATTTAGAATTCTTAGGAGCAAAATAACATGCTACTATGCTAATAACTGACTTATTTTCTAGGATCTTTATCCAGATGTATTGTTTGTTTTCATATTTTTTTTCAATTTTAATGACCTTATCCCATTCCTCTTTTATTAAAACCATAATACCCCCATACCCTTTGCCATTTTCCACTGCTTTATTCCATATTGCTATTTTTTTGTATCCCACAAATTCTAGAGTCCTACATCCATCGTGTTCATGTATTACCATCAGTATGATTATATATTTATCTCTAGCAATGGGCCCTAACTCGGGTCCTCTTCTCTAAGGGTAACCTCTACAGTTCCAACTTACCATCGTAAGATGTTCTCGGGCAGGCCATACTCCCTATTTGTTTTGGGTTTGTTTAGATGTGATTTATGCCTTTCCATTTCTTAAATATACTCGTTTCCCTTCATTCCTTTTTGCCCTCACCTTTTTCCATTCCTTATTCCTTTCTTCCTGCTGTAAAAATGTTAGGTCATCATCTAAATAGAATTGTGACCCTCTCAGCATGCCTCTATTTTTTAGTAACCTTTTTTTATCCTCGTAGCTCATCAATGTGACCTGAATATGCCTATCTCTTCCTCCTCTCAACTTGCCAATTCTGCTTGTTTTTTATCTGACCTTTCCATTGTAATCGATCTGACAAGAAGTCCCTAGTTAAACAATTTGTGTCTTCCCTATCCCCATAATCTTTCAACCCTTTGATGATTATATTTGATAACTTCTCATTTCTTTCTTTCCCTTCTATTATTTAAATTTTTACTTGCTTCTCTATCAACTCTTTTTATTTATTTACTGGTTCTTTCACTACTTGAGACCATGTCTTTGCCTTTGCTAATTCATTTCGCAACTCATTTTCTCTTGTTTCCATGTTTTGGAGTGTTTCTCGTACCTATTTTATTTTATTTGCATTTATTTTGTTCACCTCTATTGCATCATTGATTGGGGGTGAATGGCTTGTTTGAGGACATGCCATTCACACTGACCCATATTTGTAAGGTTTTGTAGCTTTGACACTTGCTCCTTGAGTTGGTTGTTTTCCTTTTCTAGCCTCCAAATGGTGTTTATAACCTCATATGATTTAGTATCTCTTAATTTCTCCCTCATTTCCATGCTTTCAAGTTTCTCTTTCATCTTCATTAGCTCTTGCACATAAAGTCTTGGTGCCCATATGAGTGGTGTGGTTGTGGGACTGTAAGTTTCTTCCTCGTCTGAAAACTCATTTTGGTGACCTCCATTTTCCATGTTGAATGCTTTCTTGCGGTTATTTCTTATTTTTTTCTCCTCGCTTTTTTTTCCTTCTTGTGTTGTCATTTTACCTTCATTTATTTTATCTTCTCTCTTTTGTCCCCTATGTTGGGCTAATTGATCTCCTCGTTTGATGATGGTTAGTGCCTTTGATTGTTCCTTATTCTCCACCTATTTATGTGGTAGAATATTTTTTATTTTTATTTTTTGATATGTCCTCTTCATTGTTGTTGCCCTTGCTCGAGCTTGTCGACATCTTAATATCCTCTAGTATTGTTTCTCATTGATATATATTGATTCTTGCAATTTTGCTTCCCTTCTTCCATTTTCTAACCCTTTATACTATTTATCTAATGAAATATGTGTAATAAAACCCTTTTTTGCAAACCCTCCTTGCTTTGCAAACCCTCCTTCGTTGTAAATCCTTGTTGAACCCCCTATACTATTGATCCGATGAAATATATATAATAAAACCCTTCGTTGCAAACCCTTGTTGAACCCCCTATACTATTGATCCGATGAAATATATATAATAAAACCCTTCGTTGCAAACCCTCCTTGCTTTGCAAATCCTCCTTCATTGCAAACCTATTGAAAAAATTTATGTACATATATCTGTGTAAACCCTCCTCTACTGCAACCCTCCTCCACTACAAACCCGTTGAAACAAACTCGACCCTCACTGTTTTGTGATGGGAAAATATTTTTTGTATGTTTTGCGTTGCTATTTTTACCGTATGTTTTTTTTAGGGTGACTAAAACCTTTTTCAAAATTTTTGTTCTAGCTAAAAGCTAGTGGAGCTCACAACTGGGGTGTTGAATGAAGGAACTATATGTCCATGTATTTCTCCTATCTACTTAAATTATTTTATAAATCGAAAGAGGATGAAAAATGTGCTTACCCGATGAGATAGATGTGTAATACAACACTCCACCGCAAACCCTCCTTGTTTTGCAAACCCTCCTTGTTCTGCAAACCCTCCTCCACTGAAAACCCTTGCAAATGATTTCTAACAGTGATTTTCTTTGCACATTCCATAGATTTTCAACTTGTGATTTTCTTTCGTAGCTCCACTATTTTTCGACATGTACTTCTCCTTTGTAGCACTATTTTAAAAAATAATAGTGAGGAGGTAGGAAAACTGAATAAAAAAATAATAACTAATAACTAATTTGTCATTGTTTCAAAATAATCTACATACATGTGCTTTTAATTTGGAACAAAATTGGCTATAAAGAACAAATTGTGGTTCATTCCTCTACATCACACTTGTGGGCTCAACCAAATTCAACAATGTTTTATGATTCCTTAGATTCATCTTGTATTTGTAAGCTCACAATATACTCATTTATAATAAACATTTTATACTTCCAAGGGGCTATAATTAACCTAGGAATTAGGTCACTTGGAGATGGATAATGACCTGATAAAATAGAATAAGAAAACAAGACTTATGTTCACCTAAGTTTCTTGTTGTTTATTTTGAAATTGTATATTTGTAAAGGTTGAGCACTTCACTTAGATAAAAATAATAATTAAAATTAATATTACATGATACTATATCATAGTTTAATTTATTTAAATTTTTTATCATTAATATGTAAAATATCATGTGTAATTTTTTATTCTTTATGTGTTATTGTATGAACCTCAAAAGTGTCAAATAATTAATATAAAACTTGAGAATTTTTCAAAAAAAAAACTTGAGAATATTATCATTATTAATAAATACCTACTTACATCACTTGATGACAATAAAAAATGAACATTTTCTTCTTGTAAATTTTACTATTTTGGAGTTCATAGCATTTTTCAAAAACAAATGGAATTAAACATTACCTAGTACTGCTAGATAAAGGAATCTATACAACAAAAATGTAGAACACAAAATATGACAGGATGTTCATGGACACCAAATAATGCCACTAAAAGGAAATAAAATTACACTCCAACCAATAGCAAAAAAGGTTTGTATGAAGGGTTATTTATACCTATTACATGATGCCTTTAAGTAAAGGTTGTGAGATAGACCCTTAGGAATAAAATATTAGAAAAAATATAAAATCATTTATTTCAATGTTTACATGGGACCAAAGGCTAAAAATGACAAATACAAGTACAAAAGTCATCCATGGCCTCAAGAGAAGCTTAACCACCATACATACCAACATCCCCCTTTAAGTTGAATGGGGAACATAGAGAGACCCTTACTTTGCAGTCCCCTTTAAGGGACACTCTTCAACTCCAAAAACCTCTTGCATGTGCACAAAAGTGACCTCAAGCATGACCTTGGTTAAAAATATTTGGTGTCTACTTTAATGAAGGCTTAAACACTAGATAAATCATCCTACATTCATGAAACCATCTCATAAACTACATCCATATCTCTGTGTGCTTTGTCCACTAACAAAATATTGGATTGTAGACAAGCTTGGCATTGCTCTAATTATCAGACTAAAGGATAACTAGAAAACTCTTGGGAGTGACAATCTACTCTAAATCATATGCATTCTCCAAGGAATATTGAGAAATAGGGGATTGGTGTTTGGAAGACTAATAAACTAGGTCAGATCCCAAATGGAACACAAAGTCTATGGTGGACTATCACTCATCTAACTTACCTACCCAATTAACATCTAAAAAATTGTCAAAATTAGAAGGGACCCAGTAGAGTATTGAATACCCATCTAATAAAACCCTTTTATGTATCTGACAATCCTCATAGATAGTATAGTGACTCTCTCAGATGCCTACACTAGCTAGAGTAATAGTTGATAGTAAATTTTATATCATATCTAGTGTAAGGTAGAAATATCCTTCCACAAGATACTGATACGACATGACATTAGCTAAAGGATTGCTAAAATTAGCTTGAATTTTCAAGCTTGAAGTAAAAGGAGTATAATATGGCTTATACTCCTCCATCCTAAAATATTGAAGTTCTAAATCATACTTAGGATACTATGTAGTGATACTAGAGTCTGATTGATCAACCCAAACCTCCAAGAAATAATATAAAAGCCCAATATCTATCATCTCAAATGTGGAACAAATCCATGACTTCATATCTTGGATCAAAGTAAAGTAGCTACTATTGATAAAAATATCAACATACAACACAATACCAAATTTTTTCCATCCTAATGTTTGATGTAAACATCATGTTTTATCTTGCATCAATAAAAATTAAAAGTGATAAAAAGGAATGGATCTTCTCATACCATGCATTAGGAGCTTTCTTAAGTCCATTTATAGACCTATTTAGATGACAAAATGGAGTAGGTTCCTCAAGATTGAGTTGCTACTACATGTATATTTCCTCCTAAATCTCCCCATGTAGAAAGGTACTCTTTTCATCCATCTAATATGCCTTCCATAAATGGGATGCAAAAATGAAGAGAATCATTCGAACTAAACTCATCCTATCCATTAATGTAAAAGTCTCAAAATAGTTCACTCCTTATTGAGAGAATCTCTTAGCACTATGACATACCTTGTGCTTCTCTACCTGATCATTTGATGTGTATTTGGTCCTATAGACCCACTTGTATCCAATAATATTCCTTTATTCTAGAAGAGGGACCAACTCCTAAGTATTGTTCTTCATTAGTATCTCATACTCTACCAATGTACCATCTTCCCATTCTATCCTATCCTTTGTTTGAGGATATGTGAGAAGATCCTAAGAATGTGCTACCTTTGAATGTAATACTCAATAAATAGATTAATGATGTCACTCAAGAGATAAAATAGGCTAAGCATCCTTTGAAAGTGTCTTAAACCACTTGGTTATTTAACAAAATGAAAAATCATGTGTATCCTATAGTAACTCAATGTGAGAAGCTAAATCTAAAGAATCCAACTCATAACCACTAACCTCATCATACAAAATTGGAACATTATAAACTGATGTGTCCTATTCATACTTACCTAATTCTAGATAAGAGAGTGTTTATTGTGGCGTTACATATAAAGGGATCAAATCATTAGGTAAATGAAAACCACTCAAAGAAGATAAATGAGATTAAGAAGATTCTTTAATAGGATTACAACTGACCAAAATATTAGAACTAGTTAAATCATAAATAGTCAAAATCTTAGGTGGAAGGGTGGAAAGAGTACCTAAAATAACCTCATTAAAGATGACATCTCTCTGGATCAAAACCTCATTCCTTTGAGGATCATAAAGGAAATATACCTTTAAGATATCTAAATACCCCATAAAAATTCACTTATAACTCTTTTGGTGTGTCTTTATTTTGAAGATCCTTATATATGTTATCCCATGATAAAGACCCAAAGATACACAATTGAGATATATCGGGCTTATTACTTATCAATTTACCAATAGGTGTCATACCTCGGACTATCTTGGTGGGAACTCTATTAATGATGTATGCTACACAAGTGACAACCTCACCCCACAACTTATGATCCTCTCCTTGGCATGAATCATACTTCATACCATCTTTATAATTACCCTATTTTTCCTCTCAGCCACTCCATTTTGTTTAGGAGTATAGTGAATACTCATCTAGTATGCAATCCCATGACAATCCAAAAATTCATGAAAAATATAGATAACATATTCACCATCCCATCTATCCTTAGACATTTGATTCTCCTATCTAGTTTATTTTCAACAAAGGTATTAAATTTCTTAACCCTCTCAATAACCTCATCCTTAGTGTAAATGGTGTACAACCACACATATCTAGAGAAATCATTAATAAAAATAAGGAAATGTTTATTTCCTAAGAGATATGGTGTACTCATAGGTCCAAAAATATCACTATGTATGATCTTCAAGGGATGAGATGATTTCCTTGTGACCCCTTATGGAAAGGCCTCTTAATGATTCTCCCCTAGAATACGCCACTCACATGCACCACATGGACAAGATATGCATGGAATCCCAATAACCATTTGATGCTTCTCTTAAAGAACCATATTTGAGATGTCCAAGCCTATAATGTCTCTTATGACATTCATTATAAGCATTTACAACCATAGCAATAAATTTTTTTCCCTACAAATAGGGGTAAAATAGATAAGTCTTTCTCCCAGATTATACATGTGGTTAGTCTCGTCACAATAACCAAAATTAATAGGTTTGAACCATTGTTTATATCCTTAGTTACACATTGATCAAACCAAATTCTACCTTATTATTTGTATGAATAACATAATAAATAGATAAAAGGTTAGGGCCAACATTGTTAACATTTATTTAATATTCAACAATGAATATAATAATTAAATAACTCTCACAATATACTGGAATGCATTAAAATACATTCAACTCAACACACACTATATTCACTTCAATTGGAAAAATACAATACTCTACAATACAAAATAATGCACTATAATTCACATTATAATATTACTCATATGTTGCTCCTACAAATAGCCTCTACAAAGAGGATCTTGATATTTCAACTTCAAGTAACTCTTCATCTTCTCAAACTCAAGGGACATATAACTCTTCATATTTCTCATAGGAGAAATATATTTATTAACTCCCTAATAGTTATAAACATCTAATGATTACTTATTGGAAAATATTTAGAAAACTCATTCACACAAAACTATTTATAAAGTATTTATAAAATATTTACAAGGTACTTGCAAGGTATCAAATAATGTAATAAACAACACCCCCTATAATATGCTAGGAATGTAAATATGAACAATAAATAAAACAAGGAAATATAATGAAGAAAAAATACAATACAAGAGAGACACATACATGCGTGGTTCACCCAATATGGGATACATCCACGGAGAAAATAACTAGACCTTTGTTTATTTTATCATAGGATACAACCTACATCACATTCGTTGTAACCTCCTCTTCTCTATCATGTCGTCTATTACCCTCTACCACTACCATTTGAAATCCTCTTGCAAATAGAGTTACATTTTAGGACAAAAATGATAGCATAAAATCCTATCGTTCGATTTGTGATCTAATAATAAATGGCCCAGATTTACAAAGAGAAAATACATCTATTTTTGGCTTCGAGGGTGCTACCCTCAAACCCCTACCAATGAGGGGCTCCATAGCTATCACCGCCCCCCTAGACCCCCCTAGCGACATTAGTAGGGGAAAGCCCCCCTACACCCCCCTTCATGGAGTGGGTCCAAGTGCGACTGAAAATAAGACCTCTGAATTAGAGAGAGAATCAGGCTCCACAACCAACAATCTCCCACTTGGAGACTGATCATAGTAACTCCACCACTATTGCACCTGCTGGACTATGGTTCAACTTTGGACCTAGAAATTTTCTCACCTTTACTATCATGCTTGAAGACCAACTAAAACTGAGCAAGAACTCAATTTCTCCTTAGTTACTACCTTTGTTAATATATCTGTAGAATTTTGGCTAGTGTGTATCTTTTCCAAATTCAAGTGTCCATCTTCTAAAATTGATCATATGAAATGGTACTTGACGTGTATATGTTTAGTCCTAGAATGGAAGGCTGAGTTCTTTGCAATATGAATGGCACTCTTATGTCACTATATAATCTGTTATTCTCTTGCTTATTTCCAAATTCCTCCATCAACCTCTGTAATCAGATCATCTCTTTACTAGCCTTTGTAGTAACAACATACTCTTCTTTCATTTTTGAAAGTGCAACAACCTTTAAAAAAATTTAAATCCAACTTACTGTAGTTCCACCTATAGTAAATACATACCTTGTGGTGTTCCTTCTGCTATCTATATCACCTGCCATATCTAAATCAACATATCCTTGTAGAGTGGTGTTAGAACCTCCAAAACATAATACCTGAGTGATAGTACCTCTTAAATACCTGATAATCCACTTCACTACCTCTCAATATATTTTTCCTGGGTTGTTCATAAACCTGCTCATAAATCCCACTACATGTGCTATATCTAGCCTTGTGCACACCATCGCATACATCAAACTACCAATTGTCGATAAATAAGGAACCTTGGACATGTAGTCTATCTCCTCCTATGTCTTGGGAGACATCTCTTTAGTCAGTTTGAAATGATTTGCCAAAGGTGTACTAATATATTTTGCATCCTGCATTTTAAATTTTTCCAACATCTTCTCAATGTACTCACCGTGAGACAATGTTAATTTATGATTTTTCCTATCTCTTGTTATTATCATACCAAGGAATTGCTTTACAAAACCCAAATCCTTCATTGCAAATGAATTTTCTAATTTTCTTTTGAGCATATTTATATCCTACATGTTAGACCCTGCAAAAAGCATGTCATCTACATACAATAACAAGATAATATATTTACCATTATCTAATCTCTTAAAATAAACACAATGGTCGGAATGACATCTACTATAACCTTGTTCTGTCATAAACCTGTCGAATTTAATAGAACATTGCCTTGAAGCTTGTTTTAGGCCATACAAACTCTTTTTCGACTTGCATACTAATTTCCTCTTCCCTTTGACGGCATACCCTTATGGTTGCTACATATATCTCTTCTTCCAACTCCCCATGGAGAAAAGTTGTTTTTACATCTAACTATTCAATATGTAAATCTTCTATAGCCACTAGGCTTAAAATAGTTCTAATTGAAGTCATTTTCACAATAGGAGAAAATATTTTATCAAAATTTATAACTTTCTTCTGTGCAAACCCCTTTACAATAAGTCTAGCCTTATACCTCTTTTTACCTCCATCTTCTTCCTTCACCCTGTAAATCCATTTATTCTGCAATGCTCTTTTTTTGCAAGCAACTAAACCAAATTCTAAGTCTAGTTGTGTACCAAAGAGTCCATATCCTCTTTCATGCCTTGCTCCCACTTCTTTTTGGTTTCTACTTGCATTGCTTCTTCATATGTTTCTGGTTCACTAGAATCAGTCAACAATACATAATACAATGAAGGAGAGTAATGTTTAGGGGTTCTACTTAACTTGGTAGATATTCTAACAACACTTGCAAGATTTTGAGGTGCTTGTTGTTGTTGTTGTTGAATATTTTGATTTTCTAGCACCTTTGGAGTTTCATTCTCTGTGATTTCATCAAGCATTGTGTATTTTGTGTTTACCTTTTCCTATTTCTTTCTTTGCAATTTATCTTTATACATGACCTTCTAATTGAATACCACATATCTACTCCTAATTATTTTGTGATTTTTATAATCCCAAAAGCAATAATCAAAATCATTAACTTCATATTCAATGAAAGTACACTTCTTAGACTTTACCTCTGAAGAACACAAGCTTATACTGAGAGGGGGGTGAACAGTATAAGACCACTTTTTAATTTTCTTTCCAAAAATATTATGCAATATATCAATGACAATATCAACAATAGTAATCAAAGCAATGCACAAATAGAGACACCAATTTAACGTGGTTCACCCAATGTGGGCTACTGCACCGAGAAAATATTTCACTAAAAATTTCTCAATAAATCTCTTGGGAATCCTTTCCCTATTACAATGTTTATGGACATCTGTCCAAATGAGACACCAATACCCTAATAAAGTTTATGGATATTTATCCACAGGAGACACCAATCCCCTTAGTTGGTTCATGGATCTCTATCCACAGGAGATCTCCTTCCCCTCTGCTCTGGCTGGTGATCCTCTAGAAGACTACTACCTCCACTACACTGGCTTATGGGTCTCTCTCCATTGAAGACCTTTGTCCTCTCTACCATGGCTAATGGATCTCTATCCATTGGATACTACTATCCTCTTCTTTGTCACCTCCAAATCTTACTCTCAGTTCAGTCTCAAATCTATACTAAACATAGTCATTTTTTTTTAAAGTGAAAAACCCCTTGCGAAGCCGCCTTGGTATGAGAGACCACGAACACGGGGTTCTACACCATCAAAGTTACCCGAGGGTCACACCTGACCCTGCCCGTACCAACATTATCAATTGGATTTTAGATACCCAATTCAGATTTTTGGTAGGGTGGAGATTTGAACCTGGGACCTCCCTTGGAGGATTGCCCTCTCCTCTCCAACTCACCTACAACACCTGGGTATTAAACATAGTCATTCGATCTAGCACAAATCTGCTCGATATCTATCTCAAATCTGCACTAAACACAGTCCTTCGGTCCAGAACAAATCTGCTCAATCTCTGTCTCAAATATGCACTAAACATAGTCCTTCAATCTAGCATAAATCTGCTCAATATCTATCTCTAATTTATACTAAACACAGTCCTTCAGTCTAGCACAAATATGCTCAATATCTATTTCTGTTCTAGCACAAACATATCCTCAAATTTGTACCAAACTCTATCCTCAATCTGTCCTCAAGCTTTAACACAAAGTTTGATCCAATAACAAATCAACTCTGCTATATCTACCCCAAGCCTTAACACAAATCTTGAATAAATAAATCAATCAACTCTGCTCTCAAGTCTTCTCAAAGATTTACCTCAAATTTGTCCAACAAGTCCTCTTAAGAACTTTTCCAATTTGCTCTCAATTCTTCTCTAAGAATTACCTCAAATCTGTCCAACAAGTCCTCTCAAGAACTTGTCCAATCTGCTCTCAAGTATTCTCTAAGACTTACCTCAAATTTGCATTGTAAGCTTCCACAAAAGCTTACTCAACTCAGTCCTTAAGTCCACTCTAGGACTTACTCAAATCTGTCCACTAGCTTTCACAAAAGCTTTATACAACTCAACTCAATATATCATAGAAAATCTCTTTAATAACACAAACAAGTTTCACACAGAATCTTGTTTTAATCTCATAGAAACATATAGAGAATGGTTAGAGACTCAATATGTTTCACTCTCACAACAATGCTTAATCACTTTCAATCTCTCTTGTTTTACCACAAAAACATATAGAGAATGGTTAGAGACTCAATATGCTTCACACTCACTCAACACTCAATCACTTCCAAACTAGCATTCACATCATCCAAAAATCAATCTCAAGGATAATGTGCCCTTACCTTTTATTTGAAGAAGATTGACCTTAAACACCTATCTCAATCACAATCAACTCTTTATCAATCTCAAAGGTCAGGTAGCACTATCTTCTCAAAAATTCACTCAAATTATCCCTCAAAATATTTCACCATTACATAGCATTAAATCTAAATCACACATTATAATCTCCACACTTCAAAATATAAGACAAAAATTTATTTAAATAAAAGAGTCATAGTAATCTTATTTAAAACAGTCTTTGTGTTTTCTCAAAATACTTAATACATCATAGCTTATCCCAATAATTAAAATATAATTTTCATTTCAACCTTATAACTCCTATCTCACTTTAATTTATCAAAAATCACAATAAAATATTAACCTTTCAAAAACCTTATAACTCCCTCCTAGCAAAAATTAATCATGCCACCTTAAACCTTAGAGCAATTTAATTTGTAAAAATTAAATACCTTTGTCCTCGGTAGGATTCGAACTCCTACTTGCACCTCCATAGCACCCTAGTCATGGCCCACGTGCCACGTGAGCTAGGCGCTCACCTTAGAAGCAAGAAGCACCTCGTGCACTTTATTGCTAAGCCTTGGCGCCAAAACCAAAATGTGAATCTTCCACCAAAAGCATTGCCATCGGGGTTTGATCGCGGGACCTCCCACCTGTAAGCGTCCTAAGCACACAACTTCTTGCCACTAGCCCAACCACCACGATTGGATATGAGGATCCAAGCCTCCTTCCTCTTATGCATTTGATGACCTTGTCCTCTTCTTCCACGTAGTTCGTAAATTTTTTGCATGCACACAAATACTTATTTGATCGAAGGTTACTTTGGGTTTCCAAAGCACATGGTATTTATACCAATGTGTTGTCCTTCTTGGCACATCGACGGATGAGAATATTAGTCAACGTGGGTGCCATTTAATTTAGTTGCTTGCCCTTGTAACCCTAACCTTAGGGTTATTTAATTAAATTAAATTATAAATTAATTTATAATAAGATTATTATAATTAATTTAATTACTTTAGGTCTATACTTTAGACCTTTAATATTATAATATAAAATTATAATATTATTTTCTTGGGCCTTTCTATTGCACTTTTAGACCTTATTTGACCACCTTGAATATTATAATAGGTATATTATAATATTATTTTTCCTTAGGCCTAGAAGCAATATTTTACTTGCACTACTGACGAAAACTGATGCTTGACCTCATTCTGTTTACACAACTCACTGAAACTAAATCTTGACATCAATGAAAACAAAACTTGCTCATATTTCCAATAGCCTCATGTTTTGTTCCATTTTTTTATCAAATATAAAAAAATTCTTCACAATCGAAAGTCTTTAGAAATGAGTAGTTAACGAGTTTACCTGTCCATACCTCTTCTAGAATACCACCATCCAGGGAACTTGAAGGTCCTTTGTTTATTAAGTAAACAATAGTATCCACAACATCTTCCCAAAACTGTAAGGACAATAATACATGTAATCTTATACACCTAGCACATTTCATGATTGTCTTGTTCATCCTTTCTGACACACCATTTTCTTGTGGTGTTCTTGGAACTGTCTTCACTCTACGAATCCCATGGTATGAACAATAACTATCAAACTCCTTGTTATATTATTCACCTCAATTATCTGATCTGGGACACTTCAACTTATTTCTTATCTCATTCTCAACCAAAGCTTTCCATTTCTTAAAAATATCAAAGGCATCAGATTTTTTTTAATACAATAGACCTAAGTTTTTCTAATTGCATCATCAATAAAAGTAACATAATAATGAGATCCACCAAGAAATGATACCTGAGTTGGTATTTATACGTCTATATGCACAAGATGTAACTTTTCACTCTTCTTTTCCTTCCCAAATCTGAGAAATATTACTCTTTTCTATTTTCCATAAACACAATGTTCACAAAAGTCCAAATCAACCTACTTCAAACCTAGTAACATATTTCTTGAGTGGATAATATGCATCCCCTTCTCACTGATATACCCAATTCTATGGTGCCACAAAGCTATATCCGCTCTTGTAGAAGCCAGAGAAATAGAAAGCAATATTATCAGTACATACATACAACGTACCTTCCTTCTTTCCTTTTGCTAATATCAGTGATCCTTTAGTAACCTTCCATGAATTTTCTAAGAATGTAATTGTATAGCCTTCACTTTACAACTACCCTGTTGAAATTATATTTCTTCTCAAATCAAGAATATGCCTTACCTCTTTCAACAACCATTGGTTTCCATTTGGTAATTTTATATGTATCTTATCCATTCCAACAATTTTACATGGTCGATCATCACCCAAATAAACTTGTCTAAAATCACCTTGAACATAGTCTAGAAAATATTTCCTATGGGTGTGGCATGATATGAATCCCCTGAGTCTAGCACCAAACAATCATTAATATTATCTAATGAAATGATTAAAGCATATTGCAACACATCACCTGCTATATTTGCTTCCTGATTATTATCCTATTTTTCATCTCCATTTTTTTTCTTTTCAATAACAACATTCCTTTTTCAGGTATCCTTTCTTCCCACAATTCTAGCATTACAGTTGCTTCCCTCTGGATTTGGATTTATCTTTCTTTGAATTTCCATGATTCCCTAGGATTTTTCATCTCTCCCTTTGTCTCCCCCTATTCTCCATAGTCAAAGCATTACCTGATGTCTCACATGTGCTTTTCTGTCACATTTCCTCGCTAAGGATAACACTAATAACATCATCAAACTTTAAAGTGTTTGAACCATAGATAAAATTACTCACAACCAGACCAAGCCATTCCAAATTTTTGGTAATGATCACAAGATCAAAAGAGCTCTAACCTCATCATAAAATTTTACTCCTAAAGAACTTAACTAATTTGTGACCATGTTAAACTCATTTAAATGACTAGTAATAGACCCACCTTCTAACATTTGCATATTAAATAAATGCTTCATAAGAAATACCTTGTTAGAAGCTGAGGGTTTTTTATATAGTTTAGACAATGCCTTCATTAGATCCTCTGTTGTCTTTTCCTTTGAAATTTTGAAGGCCATCAACAGTGCCAAGCACAGTCGTATTGTTCCTAATGCCTTTTTATCAAGAACTTATCATTCTTCATCTGATATTTTTTCCAGCTTCTTTGTTATTCCACTTAATGTTAGGTAAAGATCCTTCTGATATACATAGTCCTCCAATTGCATCTTCCATAGTTGGTAATTTTTATCGTTAAAACTTCTCAACCCTAAACTTGCCTTCTTCTACCATTGATCCCACTCGAACCAAATAATCCTCCTTTCAAGTGAACCTCGCTTTGATACCGATTTTTACAAATAAAAATACGAGAAATAAATAAAACATGAAAATATAATGCAGATAAAACACAATACAAGAGAGACACATATATACGTGGTTCACCCAATATGGGATACATCCATGGAGAAAATAACCAGGCCTTTGTTTATTCCATCCAGTAGAAAAATGGGATACAACCTATAGCAGATTCGATGTAACCTCCTCTTCTCTATCATGTTGTCTATAACCATCTACCACTACCATTAAAAATCCTCTTACAAATAGAATTACATTTTAGGGTAAAAACACCAGCATAAAATCTTATCATCCAATCCATGATCTAATAATGAATGGTCTAGATTTACAAAGGGAAAATACATCTATTTTTGGATTTGGGGGCACTGCAACCCCCCTGGACCCCTTGACGACATTAGTAGGGGAGCAAGCCCCCCTACACCCCCCTTCGTGGAGTGGGTCCAAGTGCGACTAAAAACAAGACCTCCAAATTAGAGAGAGAATCATGCTCCACAACCAACATAATACATTATTTGGTATGTTGTAGATCTTTGTTTTTAGTAATGACTTTCCAACTTTGACTTTGGTAGTGACTTTGGTTCTTGCTTTCTTTCCAATATTTATTTTGGCACTAACTCTAGCTCTTGGCCTTTTGATTCTATCTTTCTGATTTTGATTTGAACTTTATTCCTAGATTAGTATCATATTCTTTCTTTCCTACATATTTAAAGGTTATTTACTTTGCAAGCACAATCACTATAGGATCATTTATGGATGAACCTATGCTTATCAAGATCTTTTCTTTTTTTAGAAACACTTAAAAAATTTCATAATTATATTCTATTATGTTTATCCATCCATTGGGTACATCTATTTTATTTTTCTTTCCTTGAAAAAACCTTTGAGACTGATTATTTTCTCCATATATTTGATCCAATGTTTCTTTGTTTTATGCCTATGTCTATTATAACTATTTATTTCTCTTGATTTCTTTTTCATGAATTTTGTTTTTTTGTTGTTTGTTACATATTCAATATTACCTATGCCAACATTCCCTATTACAATACTAATTTTAGTATTCCCTATCACAAAATCGCTCTTGTTAGTTTTTCTATTAATATGGGATCTTTAAGTTTTTTTCATTCTTTGTCTTGTTTCATTATATCCTTATTTCATACATACTACCTTTGTGTACCTTTTAAGTTCATCATTGTTGGGACTGAAACTGAAGGGATTGATTTTATTGATACTAATGGTTACAATATATAGGCATAAGCTTATATTCAACACATGACACTTGTCAAGAGAAACTGACAAGTGTCAAGGTGAAGGCATAGTGCACTTTAACTCTAACATTCCCCCTTAAAGTGCACTATCCTAACTAAAGAAGAAACAAAACAAGTCAACATTAGGTAACATTCCCCCTTAATGTTGACTTCTCTAAAAGTAACCTATCATCCTCTTTTTGGTCTAGGCTTGTTCTCTTTGCGCTTGGCTCTCCAACTATGAATAATGCTAGATTCACTGTGTATACATCTCGGTCTGTTGCCTCAGGGTCAGCCACTTCCACGGGTCTGTTGCCACTGGGTCAGCCGTCTAAGTGCCTCGGGGTCATCATGGGTGCCTCGGGGTCAGCCACTTCGGGTTTGTTGCCTCTGCAGGTCATCCTCAGAGGATGTTGCCTCTCGTAGGTCACTGACTAGTCCCACCATAAATATCAAATCCTTTTTTATGGTGAACTCAATCTAGAAGGTGTCGGTCTCTGCCGAAAATGCACCTAATACAAATAAAAAACGAGCCATATAAGAGTGTCGGTCTCTGCTTAAAATTCACTCAATACAATAAAATAAGCCATAAATGCCAAATATGGAGGAGAAGAAGAGAAGAAGAGAATATTTTGAAGTGTCTTCGTCTGTAGTCTTCAGAAGTAGATCTAGAAAAACCTCGGATAGAGTCTAGGGTGTCTATGTATGTAGTCCCTAGATTAAGTGTCCTTATGGTGACCATGTCATCCCATCGAAATGCATGGGTAACCAACTGCTGCATTCGCCAAGTGTATAGAAAAGATCACTAGGTACAAGGATCACATATGAAATTACCTTGGGAGTGTCGGGTACAATCGAAAGTGTACCCCACAAAAAACAAAAAAAACAAAAAAAACCAAAAAACAACACCAAAAAAAAAACACCACAGCAAAAGTGCACTCCAAGGTAGAAAAAAACTTTGAGGCTAAAAAACTCAATTGAAATAGCCTCAAAATTACAATATGACACCACCATTGTGTCCGTCGCAGAAAACCGTTTCCAACGACTATAAATACCCCTATACTCCACCATCAAAGGGGCCTTCATCATGTGGAAAAACAATACCATGCCTATCTAGGCATCAAAATAAACCTCAAGAATAGAATATTCTTGGCATCGCACTCAGGCGGAATAAGAACAGTCTTCAAATTTTCCTTGCAAGGAAATTACATAAAGTGGTCCACCATTTTCACTTCCACTTTTCATGTGGAAATACATTAAAAATTGTGAATGCTCCTGTGCTTTGAAAGGCATTATAGGCTAAGTGGGCCCGCTGTGTTTTCAAATAATGCATGGTGTGGCCATATTAGAATCAAACTTTTAAAAAAAATATGGTGTACACCCACTATCCAAGTGGGCTAAAAACAAAACATAAGACGACAGCGCCATGGATGCGCAGAAGTCCACAAATATGACCAAAATGACCATTCAAATCAGCGGCTACATTAAGATCTAGCATCTCCATTCATACGCAGGCCCCAACAGAAACTTCTCCATCATTTCCCCGCATTCCTCGGGGCTAGAAAATCCTTCCAGAACTCTTGCATGGCAGCATCTTCAAAAAACTCATAGTCTAACTAAAATGGACCCCTGCGCATTAAAAAAAATGCTATCACATTCGCTATTACCAACTCACTGAAGCATCATCGACATCTATGCACCTTTCACTGATCATAGTGGACGATGTGGAGGTCTGTCGGGAACTGTCCGCCTATAGTGGTAGTGGTACATTGTTAATGCTTCCACTTCTTCCTTGAAATCACTATCACTGCTCTTAGCTTTCTTCCAATTCAAAGATATTGCGATAGAGGGAACCCCAAAAATGAGAGCTTCCCTTGCTGCAACAACAGTACCAGAATAGATGATGTGATATCCACAGCGTGGCCCTCTGTTGATCCTGCTGATCACCAAAGCAGGCTTCTTCCAAGGAAAGAGTGCTCCAGACAAACCCAAAGAGACACAATCTACTGGAGTACCGGAAACCTCATAAGCGGTAGAGCCTTTAATGTCTACAGAGCTTGCAACCAATGTCTGACGAAGGGTTACACAATGACCGCTTCCAAATTTATCTGATTCGAGGGCACACACGTGAACATTAAGGCGGTCTCCACCAACAAGAGCTTCGACAAGACACCTCAGCCCCGGCGCTTCGATGCCATCCTCGTTCGTTACCAGCACAATAGGCCTCGAATCTTCCTCCTTTCTCACCTCTTCTTCACAAATTTTCTCTTCGGCGGTAGCCTCGACCTCTGGAGCTTCTGCAGCCACAGCAGATTCTTCTGCCGCTGCAGGGGTTTCCTCCATCTTTCTATTCTTCAGAACATCCTGTAAATTCGACACAAATGAAGGTGGCAAAAACCTGTTCTTTACAGACGTCATGCTGCCGGCAGATCAAAGCTCAAAGCTTGAGAAATCTTGTGTTGGATAAAATAGAGTCCTGATCTCAGCAGCTAGCCAAGAAGTAATACGTCTTATGTCTCTGTGATTGTGATTTGAACCGGGTAAATAATCTGTAAGGGTGGATGCTTCCCATCACTGATTGATCAAAGAAAAAAAACTCGGGACGTGCAAATAAAAGCCACTTATGGGTGCGTATTTCTCTCAACTACTTGTCAAAAAAAAACAATTCTACATAATTATTAACTCGCAGATAGCGTCCATGGCTACCGCCTCAAACTGGCACTGGTATAAGCAAAGAGTTTACAAGCCAGGTAGATGGCCATATCAACAGTCCTCCCGGCCCATAGTTCATATACTCTCCATAATAGAGAGTGTCCAAGTCAAAATTAGACGTGTTCCACTACGCCCAACCCTTCGGATCCACGATGTTATCCAGATAAGATTGCATCAGCACGGCTCGGGAGTATTGCTTCCACGACCTATCGAGATACATCGACACAAATACCTTGATTGAAACAAAGTCTGGAGCAGCCATAATATTATTGTCGTGGATGGAAAACCTCGTGTTCTGATTGGGGTCACACCTGCCCTGGGCCATCACCATGATCGTCTGGTTTTCCAGCAGCCTCCTCGCCATGATCGTGCAGCTTTGGAACACCTCTACGACATTCTCGAACATGCTCCATCGATTTCACAGAATGGCAGTCTCTGTTGTGGTCGATGGGAGAAACTTCAGACTGCTATTCACCAAAAAATGAACAGACTCACTCACTGACCGAATAAGAAAAAAAACAGATCAAACAAATATTGGCCACACAATAAATCTGTTTGTGAAGAAAAACTTGAAAAACCTAAAAAAAAATTAACCTCCCTAACGTATTTTTTTTTTTTTTAACCATCTGGTTTCTGATCCATCAAAAAAATGGAGAGCATACTCCCTCGGTAAAAAAGACAAAAAAAATGTGGAGGAAAAAAATGTAAGGGGGGAGGGAGGATTTCCATGAGGGAAATCCCCCCTCAAGGGTTTTACAGGACAGGTAAAGCCTGCTCTGATACCAAATGTTGGGACTGAAACTGAAAGGATTGATTTTATTGATACTAATGGTTACAATATATAGGCATAAGCCTATATTCAACACATGACACTTGTCAAGAGAAACTGACAAGTGTCAAGGTGAAGGCATAGTGCACTTTAACTCTAACAATTATTATCCTAATTTGAATGCAATAAGTCATTACAAGAATATTTATCACAACTTAGTTCATTATTGACAAATTCTAGATGACTTATACTATCACTATCCTTGTAGTAAATGAAAGACTTCAAATCACTATGAACACATTTTCCATCAACTCTAATAATGTAGCCTATATCTTGACCAACACACTCTATACAATCAAAGGTATAATCACTCTTATGAACAATTTGTAACTATCACTATGAAACTCAAAATTCTCAAATCATAATTCTCTAGAGAAACATATCTAGAGCTATACTTATCAATAGTCCTACCATCATAAATACTTATTGTCTCACATACATGTTCTACATGACAAAAATTCTTTAGCTCACAACCACCCGTGTCTATTTTCTATGATGGATCATAATTTACAACTTCTTTTTGTATTTGACATTGTTCTCTGTAGGTCATCAAGAGTCATTTGGAATGTTTTTCCATTATTTTGAACTATTTTTATCCTATTTTATTTTTCAATGTGTTTTTCATCTTGGCCAATATATTCACAAGTATTTATTGCACAAACTTTGTTTCCACTATTTAAATTATGAATGTCACATACTATCCTCTATACAAGATCCTTAGTTTCACACCATGCATCTACTCATATAGCACTCATATTACAATTTTCATCTATTTTCTTATATGCATTTGTCTTTTTGGATGTACTATTCAATATTTCATCAAAGGTGGATAGATCTGTAGTTATTTTTTCCATAAGTGCCTTGTGAATTGATTCATGTTCTTTCTCATCATTATACTTTGTTTCTTGTACTTCTTGAACCATGTGCCCTTTTTTATTTTTTCATTTTGGATATTGTGGTCGTGTTCATGTATATCATTGGTGATTTGTTTGATATTGTCTTTGTGTATTTCTTTGAAAAGGTCTAGGTATTTGATTCCATTGTTTGAGTAGATTATATCTACAAATTTTGGGGATGTGTCCTTTCTTACATATATGATAATATCTTATTTTCTATTATGGTTGACTTTGTAATTTTGGTGATGAAGTGGAAGATCCTTTTGTGCTATTTTGTATATTCCTTGATGATATAAGAGCATTGTTTGATAGTTCATCCCTTAACTGATTTTCAATTTTATATTCCTGAAAGATATTAACTAATTCTTCAAATGACACTCTTATGTTTGACACTTGGAGATATGTTACCAACATTTCAAATGATTCTAGATGTACTTTGAGTGTAACTTGGACAAGAAAATTTTCTTCTACATTCTCTCTCATAGTTTGTAGTTTTAATTTTAAATCGACTATACTTCTAATAAAATGTTCTATATTTTTAGCATCTTAAACTTTCAATAAATATAATTGTGATTGCAAGTCCAAAGTAGTGGCTTCATTTGAAAAGCAAGAGTAACAACGACCGGTGGACAGGGTCCTGCGAGGTGCAGTGGAAACGGTAAACCCTTGTTTCGTCGAAGGGAAAACTAGGGATGATTTCTGGTTTGAAATGCTGCAAGAGAAAAAAATTTGGAAAACCCTAGCAGAGCAACACCGAGAAATTTTTTATTTTAGGGAAAACATTGCGATTTGGACACTCTATGGAGCTATGGGGAACAAATTGAGAGTCAAAGAGAGGTTAATAATGTAGGGATCATCTAGAGGGGGTTTAACCAAAGGGATGCCCTTGGGGACTGAACATGATCCTAAAAATCCTCACATGCAACCTTTTACGGATGCAGTTAAAGGCAATAAACCCAACAAAGAAAATATAGAAGGTCAAGCCCAATTTTTTTTTGCAGAATTTAGAAAAGAGAAAAGAGAAAGAGGTAGATCAAGCAAGAAAAAATGGTTGTCTATCTAAGATGGATTCAATCCTAGTTTTGGAAATAACATAGGAATTGATAGCAAATGACATTGATTACAGATCCATGCATGCCCTAATTTGTAGGTTTTTGTCTTAGACCTTCTCCTTGCTTTCTATACTCATGGGTAAGAAACCATTGGAACCCTCAAGGGGAAGTGGACATCATAACACTTCTAAATGGATACTTTGTAGCAAAATTTACTCTATTTTTTATAAGGATAAGGCTTTTAAGGGAGGAACCTATAACATCAGGGTAGCAGGGCTATTCATGCAGCCATGGTGATCGGATTTTGATCCCTGTGTTGAACCATCAACAACATTGATTTGTCTGAAATTGTATGCCCTCTTCCTTTGGAATTTTGGAAATATGAAGTTCTGGAATTGATTGGAAATTTTCTGGGCATATACCTAGGTATATCATGAGAATCAGTGGGAGGGGGATCAAGTTCTGTGGTTTTAATTTGTGTGGAGATGGGCCTAAGCAAGCCACTACTAATATAAATGGAGCTTATATTGGGAGGCAACATATGGAAACAACAGTTGGGTTATGAATAAGTCCCATTTCGTTGTAGAGCATGCCATGAGTATGGACATTTATTTTGAAACTACCCCAAGATCACTCAAGAGGAGATACCGCAAATAGTTTAAAACCTAAATGATCAATCTTCACTTAAAGAGACTACAATGGGTTTTCAAATAGTAACAAGAAGAAGAGCTAGAAATAATATCCAGACAAGGGGTAGTAGTCAATTTAGAGGAGGAAACATGAACCACCACCAGGAATGGAGGGCAAAATATAACAAATATGAGCTTCTCAGGTTAGATGACCCAATGGAAGGAGAAGAAACCTAGTTTGAAGAATAGACCAAGAATCAAGATATATACAGAAGAAAATAAAATCCATTAATATACATACAAGGGAGACCATAATCCTTTTGAGGACCAATAGAGAAGCCAAAACTCTCCAAAATAATCTCATCTAGACCAAGAAAAACAAGGGGATCTATAGGGGCATCAAAAATTGGAGACGGGAGGTGCAATGATAGCTTTTAATTAGGAACAAGAATCAACTAAGGATGTTATCATGGGATTAGCAAAGAAAAATAGAGAAAAACCAATTCTAGAAATTAGTCAAACAGAGAAACAACATAAAAATGCTAGTTCTCATGGAGTAGGAAGAAGATCAAATAGAGAAAGAGTGTAGCAGCAGGGGGAATAATTGAGAGAGTCAGGTATGGATAATCCATAGCCAACTTCTACAACACATAACCCCAAAGATTTTAAATACCTGGAATGTAAGGGGATTAAATGGCCACCCTAGACAATTGGTTGTTAAGAGAATGATCTCAGAAACAAACCCAAATATGGTGTTGTTATAGGAAACTAGAACATCTCTTGAAATAATGTAAACTATTTCAAAAGGATGTTGGAGGTAAAGTGATTATGTGGTCCAAGCCTCTCAAGGCTACTCAGGAGGGATGACAATAATGTGAAATAAGGACACCTTTCAGTTATTGAGTTTAGCAGCTGCTCAAGGAGTTTTGATGACTAGATTAAGAGATAGAAACTCGGGGAATGTATGGATGATCATTAATATATATGAAATGCAAGGAGTATGAGAACAAAAAATACAATGGAAAGCAGTCCAAGTAATTAGGGAAGACTACGCCAAAGACCTATGGACAATGGGAGCGGACCTGAATGCCAAGATGTTAGTAAATGATCAAGAAGGAGGTATAGCACAACTCAATAAAAAGGATAGGCACCTCATAGACAAATCTAACTATTTAGATCTGATTGATATACCCCTACCAGGTTGCAACAACACATGTACAAATAAAAGGAAATAGACGCAAAAAATAAAATCCATATTAGATAGTTTTTTAGTAGGAGAAAAAGCTTTCACTCTATGGCAATTTCAATCTGAGACCCTAAATCGGTTGGCTTCAGACCATTTTCCAGTAAGCCTTTCCATAGAAAAAAGAAGTCCGATTACAAGAAAACCCTTTAGATTTGAGAACTTTTGGCTGCAAAATGATGTTCTCTATGGTTTGGAACAATAATGGTGGTAGCAAGTTAAACCCGCATATAGAATAGCTCAGTACCAACTCTTCTAGCAATTAAAGTTTGTTAGACAAAGCTTGAAAAAATGAAGCAAACTACAAAGAACTGACTTCCAAAATTAGAAAGCAGTGATCTCAACAAGTATGGAACAAGTGGTAGCTCAAATTTAACTTGGAATTGTCTCAAAAGAACTTCTACAAAAGGAAGAAACATTGATGAAACAGGACGAGGAGATAGATAAGAAAGAGGAAGCATACTGGAAATAGCGGGCAAAGGTAACATGGCTAAAGGAAGGAGATAGAAACACCAAATTATTTCACCATACAGCTACTGCTCGAAGCCTTCATAATAGAATGGATGCCTTATCAATGGTCCAGATAATAGGTAAACAACCATCCCAGGTATGCAAGATGTAGCAAATTCTTATTTTAGCTCCTTATTTTTTGTAGATCCAAATATTTTTTCCATCATCAGTAGGAAATTCTAGCTAGTATTCCTGAGATGATATCTCAAAATTAGAATGAGGAACTCCTAAAAGAAATAACAGAGGAAGAATTCAAAATTACTATCCTTGCTTTGCAGATAGGAAAGTCCCTAGGACCGGATGGGCTCCTAGTAGAATTTTATAGATATTTTTGGGATATAATAGCAAAGGATATAACTAAAGCAGTGGAGGAAGTCATAATCAATAGAAGAATCCTCAAAGCCACCAACCACACCCATTTAGCCCTTATCCCAAAATGAGGAGAGGTCAAGGAAATTACCAACTATAGACCAATAACACTCTGTAATGTGGCCTACAAGCTCATGAACAAGTTGATGGTAGAAAGGTTAAAAAAATCTTACCAGATATAATATCATCAAAATAGAGAAGTTTTGTGCAGGGTCAGTAGATTCTAGATAGAATAGTGATGGCCCATAAATCCTTCCATACTCTTAACCAAAAAGGGAATAAGGGGATGTTTCTCAAGATGGATTTATCCAAAGCCTATGATAGGGTCAGTTGGAAGTTCTTGGCACAAATTCTAAGAAACTTTGGCTTCAAAGAGGAATGGATATCCAGGGTGATGGAATGTATATCCTCATCTTTCTTCTCAGTGCTCATAAATAGAATCCCCTCCTAACCTTTCTAGGCATCCAAAGGTATCAGACAAGGTGATCATATTTCACCATATCTAATCATTCTCTATGTAGAAGGATTGGGAAGACTAATAAGAAAAATGAAAATGGAACGAAACATTACAGGAATCAACATCTATAATGAGGTGGATCTTATTCATATTCAATTTATGGATGACATAGGAATGTAGGTTGAAGCATCACTACAAGAATCAATCAACATCCATGATCTCTTGGATTACTATATAGCAGTGATAGGCCAATTGGTAAATGAAAAAAAATCCAAAGTGATCTTCTCCAATGTAGCTAAAAGAGTAAGAGAAAGGATATCCCATATTATCATATTCCAGGAAGCCCATATGCCCCTAGAATACTTAGGGATCCCCATTTCAGCAAAGAGGTTAAAAATAAAATATTAGAAAACTATTAAGGATAAAATCCATTCAAAATTAACTCATTGAAAAAACAAATGGTTGAGTTTTGGAGGTAGGGTAACTCTCCTTAAATATGTCCTTCAAGCAATGTTTGTGTATCAGTTCTCTATCTTGGCTGACCCAAAGAGTGCGTTGAAGAATCTTGATAAAATCATGTGGAAATTCTTATGGTCAGGGGCAAAGGGATATAAAAAAATGGTCCTAGTCAGCTGATACAAAGTATGCAAACCAAAGAACCAAGGAGGCATGGGAATTAGAGTAGCAGAAAAAATAATCAAGCTCTCACTACCAAATTATACTGGAGATGGATATCCAATCAGGACCAAATGTGGTGCCAAGTATTATCTTCAAAAGACTACCCAACCCATCCAGCAGAAGAGATTCCCCATATTCCAATCATGGGGGAAGGTTCGAAGATCTGGAAAGCACTGAAAAAAGGAGCCCCAATCATTAAGTAGGGTCTATTCTATAAAATTGGAGATGGGAAAAATGCAATATTATGGGAGGACTCATGGAAGAAGCACCCACCAATAGATAATACTCACCCTCATCTACTAGACCTCAAATTAGATTTGAATCCATGGATGGTATAAGGTATTCCACTATATCAAATATCCACATCCAGAAGAGCTTAGAGCCAAAAAGTGGAAACCTATGGAGGAATGGTCGAGTGAAGAGTGGGAAGCAGAGAAAAGTGAGCTACAAAATATTTTGGAAAACAGACAGTATTTAAAAATAAATGAACCTGATAAGATAGCATGGGATCATGGAACTATGGGAAATTATTCAGTGAAGAAGGGCTATAAATTTATAACTTCTCCCAACCTCCCAATACAACAACCCCATTTGTCAAAGTTGTGGCAATATGAGGGATGGATAAAGATAAATTGTTTCTCTTAGCAGATGACCTACAATAGTATCTTGATCCAAGATAATTTGCACAGAAGAGTATTTATTGGGTCTAATAGGTGTATAATGTGCAACCAATATGAGGAAACAATTTTTCATCTCCTTTTTTAATTCACTTTTTCCCAAACAGTGTGGAAGGAATGGTATATTACTTTTAACCAAGTGGAGGTCCAAATTCCAACCATGGATACTTTCTAGGATTATTGGAAATCCAACAAATTTAGAACAAAGAGGATAAAAACTACATGGGATTTAGGTTTAGGATTTATTTGCTAGTAAATTTGGCTAAAACGAAATGGAAGAAATTATAAGGAGGAATTCAAACCAATAGAGAGCATATGGAGCACTATCGCAAGAAAGGTGCTTGAAACTATCGATGCAAGAAATATGGAGACCTCTCAAATACACACATAGGAGGAAGAAATTTGGGAAAAAATGAGGATGGGGATAACTCAAGATAGGGACAACATAAGAAGTACAGGAAGATGAAGAAAAATAAATTGTACCAGAGGTGGATGAGAAGAATAACTATGAGCTAGTACATGTATCTATTTATGGGTTACATAGTGCAGAGAAAGACAAATTTGAAGCAACATGATAAGCCTAAGGGAGATAAAGGAGAGGCAGAACAAGAATTGGGTAAAACCCCTTATGATCACCATGATTAGGAGGATTTGCAGAGATAGAAAGCAGAAGCTGATTTTTATCCTGGCATTGGCCAAGAGAGGCAAGTTACCAGGAAAATAATCTAGTAAGTGTTTTTTTAACACAAATTTTTAATTTTTCACTCAATAAAAATAGTGGCTTCATTATTTCCCTTAAATATAGAGTATAATTTATCCCAAGCATCTTTTGAAGCTTCGACATCACTTATATGTACTTGTATTTCATTTAATATGTCAAATATTATTAGCATCAATACTTTTGAATCTTGGATAATTTGGAGCAACACAGATCTTAGCGCATCCCTATGTGTGAACAAAATTTTTGACAAGCGATTGTGCGAGGGTTTCATCTAGGTTAAGTGCAAGCAGCTCTAGAGGTTAGTTTTCGGGGCCTTCGGGCCTTAGCGGCCAATATTTTTATGGTTTTTGCTCAAGATTTTAGCAAGAAATATTGTAGGGGATCCAAGATAGGTGAGAAATTTATCTTTCAACAAATATTCATGCTATGAACTTGAGTGACAATGGCTTCCAATTTGTTGCACAAAATAAAAGTGAAAATCATACCTTTCCACGGCATCTAGGGCATTGATTAAAGAGATCACAAAACAAGTTTCAAGTAGCTGATCAAAAAATGGCTCAAATCTCAAGTGAATCTGGTGCTAAGGTGCACCCACAAAATAAATCTACTATGGAAACCCCTATCAAGGGTAAGAATTTTGAAGAATCAGCCCCAAAGATGAATTTTAGGGATGCCCTCCATGGTGGACAACCTCAACCTAATGCTAATATTAATCTTAGGGCTTCTTGTAAACCTCTAAGAATTCCTAAGATTGATCCTAGGAAAATGAAGTCAGGATGTCTTAAATCAACTAATGGAACTCCTATTATTAAGCTTGATATGGGTAACATTCATACTGGCATTGAAGATCTGGAAAAAAGAGGTCTAATTTGTCATTTTGTGGGTTTTCTTCTGAGCCTATCTGCTTTCAAAGTTTGGGCTTCTAAAATCTGGAAAACTAAAGGTGAGTTACAAATATCTTTTTATCCAAATGGTTATTTTCTTGTTTTATTTTCTAATAATGAAGATAGAGAGAAAACATTTCAATGGGGTCCCTAGTTCTTTGGAAGGGCATGACTTTTCATGAAGCCCTGACATACTAAATTTAAAGCCGAAGAAGACAGACCTTCTGCAGATCCTGTGTGGGTTAGACTCTTTGGCCTCCCAATTGAAATCTGGAATCTGATTATTTTTTCTTCAATTAGAAACTCTTTAGAAACATTGATGATGACTGCTCATTGTACTCAAAAATTTGAACATATTATTTATGCTCGGATTTGTGTTTTTAGTGAGGACACTTGGGAGCAAGTAGTGGACTATGAGAACAATTCTTTTCATTGTATAATTCTCCATGAATATGGTCATTTGGCTAGTTTTTGTCCAAATAAAATTCCAGATCAAAAGAAGGAAGATATAAATTTAGCAAGTTTCCAAATGCCTAAGAAGAAGAACACTAAAAAAAAATAGTTATGAAGGATCATCTGCTAATATGTTTGAATATCTTTCCACAAATGAGGTCCCAAGTGAGGAAGAGGAAATAATGGAAATATAAATATTAGAAACACAACTTAAAGATAAAGTAAAAAACTTAGAGATAAACCAACAAATCAAATGATTTCAACAAAAAAAGAAGGGAGAAAATATTCACAAGAAAAACAATCTTTTAAATGTTAAAACTTCAAATAATACAGGTCCCAATATAGACTTTGTTGAACCTTCTAGGAACATTTTGACTGTGTACAATTATTCTTAAAGGCTAGAAGCCATCTCAGATTCAATTGGAGTAAGTCAAGAAACAGGGAAAAAAAACTAAATATGGATTCTAATCAAAAGGCAGGTCGTAAGACTAATCAATATCATATGGTAAAAGAAGGTGAAAAGCTTGTAGAGGAAGGTAAGATTAATGCCCTTCCCAAATTTTTTAGCCCTAGTATTAATGAAGGTCATCACTTGGAATATTAGAGGACTCAAAGGGAGTATTTCAAAATAAAATGAAATTAGAAGAATGATTCGAGTAAATCATCCACATCTTGTTTTCCTTCAAGAAATGAAGATGTCAATAGAGGATATGGAATCAATTGCTAGTAAAATTTGGCCAGCTGGAAAAGTGGTTTCCCTCAGTTCCCAAGGGACTTCTAGTGACATTGCTTTCCTTTGGGATCCAAAAGAGGTAGTTATTCACCATATGGTTGGTAGTTGGGGTCTTTTAGCTATAGTTATTCAAAGCAGACATTCCAACCAAATTATGCTCTGCATTACTGTTTATGCTCTAACTAATTTGGAGGAAAAAAGAAGATAGTGGAAGAATATTAGTTATATTATCTCTCATTTTCCTGAAGCTTGGATCTTGATCGGAGGATATTTCAATACCGTCCTCTCTCTAGATGATAAAATGGGGGGAAATAGAAATTTTGACAGGAGCACTGACCTCATGAGCGAATATATTATAAACCTCCATCTTGTGGACATCCAACTAGATAATGGCCTTATGACTTGGTCTAACAAAATGCAAGGCTTAGCTTGTATAATGGAGAGATTGGATAGGTTATTGCTCTCTGACAATTTCTTAATCCATGGTCACATTCCTAAAGTGAAGACTCTTAACAATGTTGGTTTAGATAACTGGCCTGTCATAGTAGAAATATGGAAAACCAATGTGGGTTTCTCTCCTTTTTTATTTCAGTTAATGTGGCTTAGAGACAGTTCCTTTAAACCTCGAGTGCAACAATTATGGAAGGAAGGTAAACCTAGGTATGAGACTAAGATGTTCAGTTTTGCCAAAATATTGCAATACATTAAATCCAAAATCAAAACTTGGAACTGGAAGGAGTTTGGGGATGTTCATAAAAAACAATATGAAGTTATTTCTCAGCTTGAAAATTTGAATAAGAAAATCCGTTTAGATGGCCTTATAGAGAGTACAAGTGTAGATGAAATTAAACTCACGGCTCAGTTAGAGGAATGGGAAAAAAGAGAACTCTTATGGAAGCAAAGATCTAGAATTCAATTGCTCAAAGAAGGTGATCAAAACACAAATTTCTTCCATAAATATATTCTAGCTCAAAGATCTCACAACTTTATTTCTTCCCTAAAATCAGATTCTGGAGATGTTGTCTACACTTGGGATGGCATGAACTCTATTGTTGTCAATTACTTTTCCAATATTTTTACTGCTACTCCTCTTGACTCGGTTTCTCAACAAAATTTTCTTCAAGCAATCCCTTATCTTATCACTTTTGAGGAGAACTTTATTTTTATTGCTCCTGTTACTATCAATGAGCTTCAACATGTAGTTTTTAAAATGCAAAAAGGGAAAACCCCAGGTCCTGATGGTTTTTCCATTGAGTTCTACCAAGAGTTTTGAGATATCCTTCATGCTGATTTATTAGAGGTGGTGAAAGAAGCCAGGAAAGACAAATAAATTTTTAAGGTTATCAATAAAACTTATATTACTCTTGTTCCAAAAGCTCAAGAGGTTGATCATATCACAACTTTTAGAACTATTATTTTATGTAATGTTCTTCTCAAAATCATTACTAAGATCATGGCAGAAAGGTTGAAGCCTCTTTTGCATAAGATTATTTCCCCTGAATAAGGGGGTTATGTGGAAGGGCATAAAATAGTTGATGAGATATTTCTTGCTCAGGAAGCCATCCATTCCATGGATATGCAAAAATCTCTTTCCATGTTCATGCAGTTAGACTTATCCAAAGCTTATGATAAAGTGGATTGGCACTTCCTTATCAAAGTTTTGAGGCAATTTGGTTTCTCTCAGGATTGGATGGATTGGATTATGGGATGTATCTCTTCGGTTTCCTACTTAGTTCTTATCAATGGCATGCCTTCTCAGTTGTTCCTAGTTTCCAGAGGTATTAGGCAAGGTGACCCCCTATCCCCTTATTTATTCATCATTATTGTTGAATGCTTAGGTAGGGCTATAACAAAAAAAAGAGAAGATAAAACCCCTGAGCGAGTTACCATTGCTCATGGAGCTAGACCTCTCTCATATTCAATTTGTTGATGACTCTACTCTTTTAGGTAAATCTACAGTTAAGGAAGCTTCTACTATTAAGCAAATTATTAGCTATTTTTCTAAGGCTACCGAGCAATTGATCAATGAAGACAAATATAAAGTTATTTTCTTTCACTGCTCTGCTAAATAGGAATTCATGGTCTTAGATAAATTAAGATATAAGAAGACCTCCCTTCCAATCACTTATTTAGGTATTCCCATCAGTATTCGAAGACAGAGAAAAAAATATTAGAATTGGTTGTTGGACAAAGTCAAGAAGAAAATTATAAAATGGACTAATAGGTGGATTTCTTCTAGGGGTAGGTTCACCTTGGTAAAATTAGTCCTTCAGGCTATTTCTATTTATTTTTCTATCGTGTTGAATATCCCAAAGGTTGTTCTTCAAGAGTTGGATCAAATTAGTTATCTATTCCTCTGGAGTGGTACTAAGGAGAAAAGAAAATGGGCTTTGATGAAATGGGACACTTTATGTCTTCCTAAGAATGAAGGGAGGTTAGAATTTTGGTCTGCTATTAATAACAATAAAGCTTTAGTTGCTAAATTATATTGGAGGATTTTGCATAACCCTAATGATCTTTGGGCCAAAAATCTTCATGCTAAATATGCTGAGAACAAAAATCTTGAATACCTTTTTTGCTATCAATTGCCTTCCAAAGGTTCTCCCATTTTAGTAGTTCTTAATACTGGTGAGGATTTGATAAAGAAAAAATTATTTTGGATCATTCATAATGGTCAACAGATAAATTTTTGGATAGATTTTTGGGATGGTCACAAGCCTTTGATAACTCGATTTCTCGATTGGAGGCCTTGGATGGAGGAGTTTCACCAAGCTAACTGGATAAAGGTGGCTAATTATTGTCGGTACCATACTGGTAATTCAGAGGTTGGTAGATATTGGATCCCTATTGAGGACTAGCCTATTCAAATCCCAGAAAGGCAAATACAAGATATCCAGTGCATCCTTCATATGAGATATCTCTTGGTCCCATGGTAAATATTATTTTGGATGGAAAAACACTACTAAGGGTGAGTATTCTGTTGCTCAAGGTTATTTGGACTTATGCCATAATAATCCCAACAAATCATCTAACATCTTTTCTCAGTTGTGGGATCAAAAGCTCTAGCCTAAGGTGAGGTTATTTACTTGGCTTTTATTGCATCGCAGGGTGCTTACTGGGGAGCATCTTATGAAGCATGGTTTTCATGGCCCTTTTAGATGTAAAATATGTGAAGAGAATGTGGAAAATCTTAGCCATATTTTTATTGAGTGTACTTTAGCCTCTAAGCTTTGGATGAGAATGGCCACTTTACTTGGCTTATAGTGGTCCAATATTTTTCCTTTTGAAAAACTTTGGAGGGATTGGCCTAATCAAGAGGATGTTGATCATTTTATTAGGCAGTTTGTTTGGATGGGTTCTACCATTCTTCTTTGGAATATATGGAATAAAAGGAACAACCGGATTTTTAATCAAGGAAGGATATTCACTATATCTAGAATAATACCATTGCCAACTTAGTTGAATCAATCCATCAACTCCTTAATCACCCCCAAAACTCCCACCAAATATGGGATCAAGTGATGCAAATATTGAATATTAACTCTTATAAGAGAAACTAGCTTAAAGGGAATGTGAGTAATTTCAAGATGGGTAGAACAAGGAATTGGCAACCTCCTAAGGATTTTGGAAAAGTCAATATTGATGGAGCCTCTAGAGGGAACCCTTAAAAAGCTAGTGCAGGAGGAATTGATAGAATTTCACATGGCTCCTTGGTTTTTACTTTTACTGAGAATTTGGGTATTCTATCCAATAACCTTGTTGAGGGGTATGGTATCCTTAAAGTACTTCAAGAGGCTACTAAGGTTGGATGGGAAAAGTTTCTAGTTGAGTCCGACTCTCAACTCATGATTAATCATTTGAAGACTCATTCTAAGAATCATAAGGTTGATTGGAGAATAAAAACAATTATTGAGAAGATTCAGTTAATCTAGATGGAATTTTTTAAAGTTGATTACAACATGTGGTCAAATATCAGATAAGAGTGTTGATGCTTTGCTAATTGGAATTTGGACAAAGGTGATCTTACTTGCAAAAACCACCCTCCTAGATGGTGGGCTTCACAAATAAGGGAAGATCTTATTTCTATCATTTCTTTGGATGGCTCCAGTTCTGAAGGTACCTAGTTTCTTCTTGCTTTATTTTTGCTTCTCTTTAGTTTGGTCAGGGTATTTTAGTTCCCTAGCTCAAACTAATATATCTTTTGCTTCCTCTGTTGATTCTTGCCTTAATAGTCTTTTGGTCTAGAAAGGTCATTGTTGTGTTCTATTTTTTTCTTTTTTCTTTTCTATTTTTGTGTTTTTTGTGTTATCTTTTGTTGTTCTTGTGTTTTTGTTGTTTTGTGTTTTTTGTTGTTGTTCTTGTGTTTTTTGTTGTTGTTCTTGTGTTCTTTATGTTCTTGTGCTTGTGTTTTTGTATGCTTGTGTTAATTGGTATTTTTTTTGTTTTGGTGTGTGAGTGTTTTCTATGTTTTTATTTTTCTGTTGTCTATTGATGGTTTTATTTTTATTTTTATTTTAATTTTTAATTTTTTTTATTTTTTATTTTTTAGGTTTTGGTTGTTTTTGTTTTTCTTGGTTGTGTCTTTGTAGCGTTCTATTGTTTTTTGTTGTGTTTATGTTTTGGTATGTTCTTGTCTTTTTTTTGTGTGGTTCGTGTTGTTTTTTTTTATTATTATCTTATTGTGTGTGTGTTTGGTTGTGCTTTATATTTTTGACACACTCAAAGAGCATGTTTTTTTATTTTTTATTTTTTAATCTGTTTGTGTGTTTGTGTTTGTGTGTTCTTGTTTTTTGTTGTTTCAGGTTTGCTCCTTGAGTATGTCAAAGGTGGTATGCCAGGTGCGAGCCCTAGGTTATTTTGGCGGAAGAGATACCCCTGCCTCCTTGGGTCTTACCCGAAAGTGGCATCCCTTTTGGGATGTTTTCCACAAAAAAAAATGCTTTTGAATCTTCTTCTTTATATTTTTGTTGACCTTTGACATCTTCTAGAATGATTTTATCTCTAGTTACTATTTCACAAATATTTTCAACAATAAGTAATGACTTCATCTTATTTTTCCAAGAAGTGAAATTCGATCCTTTTAACAACCAAGATTCTGAGAGAGATATTTGTATTTGCCATG
Organism: Wollemia nobilis; assembly: GCA_028583015.1. Taxonomy (NCBI): domain Eukaryota; kingdom Viridiplantae; phylum Streptophyta; class Pinopsida; order Araucariales; family Araucariaceae; genus Wollemia; species Wollemia nobilis. The sequence continues at coordinate 14,779,325 of JAQPPZ010001195.1, forward strand.
GTATTTTTTGAAGGGTTCTAAAAATAATGTTCACTTGAATTGTGATCAATTTTTATAATGTCTTCTACAATTTTCTTGGATGAGGGGATGTTTTAAAGAAATTTATCAAGTAGAAAATATGTTAACTTCCTAATTCAATATTTTCTTGCTCTAAATTTTATTTTCTTCAAAATAAAATTCCTTCTATTATTTTTCCAATCTTTCAAATGGATATAGAATCTCTAGTGTCTTTTTCAACTTTGTTGATTTTTTCATCTCCTTTTACTTTCAAAGATTTTCCATAAAAAATTCTTATGGATTAATCTTTTCATTCATCAATTTCCTTTAAAAAGAACTTTTGAAAGATTTTAAATAATTTCCTAAGTTTTATTCTTCACAAAAATTCCTTTGCCTACTCTTTAAAAAAATTATCATTTAAAATGTTCCTTATAAATTCCTTTTGACTCCCTAATTATTTTTCTTTCAATAATAAATGTTGGAGGTAAAAAATAATTTCATACCTTATAAATCATGCTCAATAATCTATCTTCTTCTTCCTTTCTTGAATTAATCCTCCAATATCTCTGCTCCTTTTCCTGAAATCTCCTTTCAAAAATTCCCTTTCAAAAAATCCTTTTCCGAAAAATATATCTCATAAAAAATTCACATGAGCTTTCATCTTTTAATTTATCACTTTCAAAATTCAACCTTATTTTATCACCTGTAATAAAACTTCAATTTATCAACACCAACCTTTTAATTTATCATAATATATTCTACAACCAACCTAGTAGTTTATAAAATATGCTTTCAAAAATATTTACCTCAAATGTTTTTCACTTTGAGTTTCTCTCCAAAAATGTTGCTAGAATTTTTTAACCATCTTCTACAACTTTACCTTTGAAACATATTCACCCAGTGCTATTCTTTTTTATACATGCTTCTTCAGTAAACCTACAATGAGGTGTTTTACCTTACTTTCCTTCTACTTGGTTTTAGTCTATACTTCCTTATTTCTCTTGCACTTGTTTCTTCCAACTTAGTTTTCGCACACTACTTTTATTTCACAAGGTATCCTCCCTTATCAGGGCCTTCCTACAACTTTCTAGCAATGGATTTAATCAACACAATTTGCTTCTCTTCAACTTACTTTGGCATTTATCAACAATTTCTTCTTCTTCCTTGGGTGCTTCAATCAATCCTTATCATAATGTCTATTGCTCATGAATGCATTTTCTTCCAAAGGCATCTCTCAATATTTGGGTAGTATTCCAATTTCAATGGATATTCTCCTATACCTTGCTTACCATGGTGCTCACACAATGGTACTCTTATCAAGGCATTCCCATGTCCTATAACTTAGTTACCATTGCGCTCACACTATGGCACTCTTATCAAGATACTCTTATTGTAGCTCTTACACTAAGTCACTCTCCACTATTTCTCTCACCAATGTAGTTTTAACGTCTCTCTTTCTCACCAAAGCACTCTCAACATGGCTTTGATACCACTATTAGCAATTATGCTTATTTTAATATTCAACAATGAATACAATAATCAAATAACTCTCACAATATACCAGGATGCATTAAAATATATTCAACTCATAAAATGAACACACACACTATATTCACTTTGATGGAAAAAATATAATACTCTACAGTACAAAATAATGTATTGTAATTCACATTACAAGATCACTCATATGTTTCTCCTACAAATAGCCTTTACAAGGAGGCTCTTGAAATTTCAACTTTAACTAAATTTTCATCTCCTCAAACTTATAGCAGATATGACTCTTCATATTTCTCATGGGAGAAATATATTTCCTAATAATGAAAAACATCTAATGATTATTAAATGATAAATATTTACAAGACTCCTTCACACCAAACTATTTATGAAATATTAACAAGGTACTTGAAAGGTACCAAATAATGTAATAAACTCCAACAAACATTAGGAACATGAAGTACCTCATCAAATGATAAAGATCCAATGCTAATGTCTCCACAACTTGCAACCTACAATGAAGAGTAATCTCCAATCATAACATGTTTCCCATCAAGTGTTTTATTGTAGCCCTAAAGGAGATACTTATGCTTTATCATATGTCTAGTTGCCCTTGAAGTTGCAATCAACTCATATGAATAAATGTATGTCTAATATGTTGAATGAACCACTGCATGAGCTTATGAGGTTTCTCCATAAAAACTCTCCTCACCTTGTGCACAAAAGAGAGCAGCATCAACACCCTCTTTTTATTATTTTCTCATGTTTCTTTATTCAAATTCTATAGAATCTTCATGCTAATAAATGAACATCAATGGGAATTCGACCTCATGACATGGAGGTAAACAACAATCAGCCTCACTACTCCATCAAACACACTGAATCACTCAAAGTTACAAATGAAATAAAACTTTAATGGCATACAACATCTATTGTGATTGGACCTCATGACATCGAGGTAAACAATAATCAATAATACCACAATGTTATACACTTTGACACAACTAAAGTTAGAGAGATAAACTGATTTAAAATGGTATGCAAAATGTGACACCAAACAAAAGATGATTTTTGAATTTTGGCCCTCGAAACTTTGTGTTCAAAATTTAAATTTTACGAATTCTCCTCCAATATATAGAAGGAGATTTTATGCACTTTTTGTTTTAATCTTGCTTCTTGGTTTGTTAAAAGTAAAAAATTCTTTTGTATAAATGTATGCTATCACTTTTAATGTACTTTGATGTCACGTTGGAACTCATAACACTTTCAAGAAATCCTCAAAAGCATACATTCACCACAATTCCATGTAGAAGAACAGAGGAGAAAAATAAAAAATAGCATAAAGGTGTTATAGAGAGATAAATGATATAAAAATAAAATTAGATGAAATGGAATAAGGGGTGGGTGCCCATAGGTACCCCTATGATATTACATTTTACAAACTATATAATAGATAATTCATTGGGGGGTATTTATAGTGATACATAATCCCCAATTAAATGCTAACCTCAAGTTGATATAACCTAACACTAAGGTTAAATTACAATATAATAAATGTGTTAAACCCTTTAATCAAGGTTAACCAGAAAGGTGGTTTAACCAATATTGTTGAGGGTGAATATATCAAAATTGCTCATCACCTTACATAAAATATGCATGAAAGATCACATAGAAGAATGCTTGTAGGATTCTATAGAAAAATTTTCCATAGGTTTACGTATAGAAATTGCAACATAGTCTTTATGAATTTTAGCCTTCTAGTCATGGTTAGAAACTTACCTTTCCAAGTTACCAAAAAAAATTCCGTTCGATCTATACATCAGTCCCAAAGATGCTTTTTCTTTCCTTTATGAGGCAAAGGAATACCCAAGTATGTTGAAAGATTTTTTTTAATTTTAAATACTAAAATATTAATAATAATCCATTGTAAATCTAGGGCAATGTTGATAAAAAATCAGATGTTGCAATATTTACCAACTATCTAGTAGTCTTCTCCTAGCATGAAAATAATGATCTAAACTTCATGGTCCCATCGACAAAGGGATGACCCAAAATAAAATCATCATCAACAATTGAAGATGAGATTCAAAGGGAACATTTTTTTTTATTAAAACAGGACCTACCCGTATTACTTCATAACTACATAGTGGTATTACAACAAAGCTTGGATATTATCCATGTATTTCTTGGTAAGAGTCGAACCTTTGTCTCCTCCTTGAATGTTGAGGAATCTAAACAATTAAGCTAATGCCATTTGATCAAATGGAACATTTGTTGCAACCTAAATACCTTTGTTTTTTCCTTCCATTTTTTTTCCTTTTATAAATTTCTTCCTAATGTCTCCACAAGAATAATAAATAGATAAGGAGATGGTGGATCACCTTGGCAAATTACACAATATAACTTAAAGTCTCCAATATATGATTCAATGATAAAAATAAAAAGTTTTGAAGTTTTATTACAACATTTAATCCATTCATACTAACCTTGCTTAAATCCAAATTTTTTTAGAATATCATGTAGAAAACTCCTGTAAATTCTTATCATATGCTTTGTTCATATCTAATTTCATAAGTGCATCCAATTTTATTATGGGATGAATAGAATGCATGCCCTCCAATGCAATGATTACACCATCAAGAATTTTTAACTACAAATAAAACCATCTTATTCCTCTAAGATAATATGGTCTAAAATGCTTTTCAATATGTTTGCCATAATTTTTGAAATAATCTTATAAATCATATTATAAAGGTTTATTGGAGGAAACTAATTAAAAAATGTCTCATATTTCTTGGGAACCAATATAATAAAAGTGACATTGATCTCACTTATTGTAGCCTTGCTTTTTGGGCCTCCAAACATAGTCAACATATCACTCTTCAATAAATCCCAAATATTTTAAAAGAAAATTGTAGGAAATTCATTAGGCTAAGGTTCCTTGTTAGGATTGAAAGAGAAATTTGAATCATGTAGGTCCTCTATAGATATATTTTTCATCATACTTTTAGTTTGTTCCTTATAGATATATTTTTTGTCATATATATACTTTTAATATTTTAGTGAGCATTTTACCTGTCTTTTGATTCAGTTTTTTTTAACACTAGTTTTAAGAGTATTCTCTTCTTCTAGACCAGATTGGTTTAAAAGAGGAATGAGAAATTCCCCTAGTGGACCCTGCAAATTATCTATGTTTGTTTGATTTGCAATAAAAAAAGTTTAAAATATGGTTTTTATCTGTCCCACTACCAACACCTTGGTAGTTTTCATCTTTAGGGCTTATTTTCCAATATTTTTCCCATATAGTTTATTTTCTTCCTTTTCAAATTGTTTGCTCCTGGGCTTATTTTCCAAGCAGCCCAATCTTGTACTTTATGCTTCGTTATATTTTTTTGGTTACATAGGAGAGTTGGTCACAACCACACTATTTTTAGTAACTGACAAATGCAAGGTTCAAACCACAGGAGTTGCTCCCACCAAATCTATTCTGCCTCGTTATTGTTGACCCGACGTGAAGGGGACCACTGATCGCTCGGATTCATACCATCATCGTCGGTCTAGCATGTACTTAAAGATTCAAATTAGATTACTACCTTTCGTTATATTACAAGATGAAAGTAACAAAATAAATAAATAAATCTTTGATGTTGCAAAAAATAATAAAACATAAAAATGCAGTCTTGATCCAAGCACCCCAACCTATGATCTGTCCCATATAGCTTTTGTGGCACTACACAACCACACCTAACCACACCTAGAACTGCGTGGTTTGCGACACTGCAATTTATCCATGATCTGTTTGTTGTGACTTGTTCGTGCTTTATTCACATAGAACACCAGGTCCTTTGTAGTTCTCCCATCTGTTATCTGCTATTGGCCTCCATTGTCCATTTCCACTACCAATGGTTGTCCCTCTTCGTTGCTATATTTGCTTTTAGCCCCGAAAAACTATGACCGAAATCAAGAACCAATAAGCCTTCATGTCATAGTTAGAGACCTAGAAGGCAATTTTTTTGAATGTGGTCTCCATTAAGTCCACTTGTCCTATTCAAGGTGCATGTTCTAGGTGCATGTTCTAGAAGGGATCATACCTAGAATAAATTCCTATCTAGAGACATTGAACTTCTAATCATACCTAGAATAAATTCCTATCTAGAGACATTAGAACTTCTAAATTAAGCTTTCACCCTAGCTAGAGGCATCATTTTGCTCATCCAAATATTCTTATACAGATCCCTAAGGACATGCTAAAGGTAGAAACGTCTATCCTTGTAATATTTTGTTTTCTAGTGCTAGCTTTATATCTAATTCAACTTGTCAATCCACATTACATCAAAACACAAACAATTCAAAATATGGGATTTTCATGATTTTGAAATGGAAACTACCATGTTGTACTTTGGTTGTCACATGCCTCCAATTCCAAGGGAATATGGTACTGTTTACAGATCATTGTATCCTTTCGAATATTGCTAGGAATAATGGAAACAGAGTCCAAGCGCAGCCCACTTTTAGAATGTGTGCAATCAATTTTTGTCATGGAGAACTTTACTTCCGTTGCCTTGTTCTCATTCTCAACCACAAAATCACCAACATGATAATCCAGCCACTTTCCCTGAGCATAATTTACAGGGCCATCCTCACCTCACCAGGCTCTTCCACAAAGCAACTTCGTGTAACATGCTGACCATCGAAAGTAAAAAGAGAAAACTGAACTGGTTTTAAATCCCATCCATGAATCTGGTCATAAACATAAATCCGACGGCCCAATTGTTTGGAAGACTGTATTCTCCTGCTGGAAGCTGAATTTCACAATGCCATATAACATTTTTGACCTGTTTTCTCCTACTGTCATTGGTATTCTGCATATCTAGAGATCACAAATGCTTATGGTTTTCCTTAGCTAGCTTCAAAGTTAATGTTTGTTGTTCAGTTCCTTTTTGGGACCTACAAAGTTTAATGAATGGGTAAATAGAGAACCAAGTTTTTTTGAGATGGTCTAGAGATCACAAATGCTTACGGTTTTCCTTAGCTAGCTTCAAAGTTAATGTTTATTGTTCAGTTCCTTTTTGGGACCTATGAATAGGTAAATAGAGAACCAAGTTTTTTTGAGATGGTCTAGTGATAGGAGAAACCAGTGGCCATAGGCACATTCATGCTCAAATCCAACAAAGATAACAACTTGCTTTATTTTGATGCTTGGTTGTAGCTTTTCAACTTTTTTTATTGTTGGTACCTTATTGCCTCCCACAAACAAAACAGTGTGCACTTCTCTTTACCTCTAGTTTCAATATTTTTAAGATTCTTTTCTGTAGTTGTGCCAGATTTTATAAGTGTTGACTCCAAATATCCATTCATGACATGAACTACTTGTTCCTTTCTTTCTTTGAACCTTTTTGTATCACACCTTTCTCTGAAATTGCTAATGTCTGTCCCTTTTGTTGAAGTGGAGGGAAAGTTGAATCTGTACTGTAATTTGACTTAGCAACAACCTCTGCAAATGGTTCTTTTTTTACTTTATGTAACAGGAAATCCTCTGCTAGAATTCAACTTCAAATCCTCACCTGGGATTTTCTCCATGAATTTCCTTTGTTGTCCCTTACCTGTCGTACGTTTCTCAAAAATAGCATCAACATTTATTAGGGATATGTTTTTTAGTTCCTCCACATTAGTTATTTGTAATCTCGCATCCTGAATTACTGAACCCAAATATACAATTTTTTTTTTTTTTGCTGAATTTCCTTTGAAACGTCTTCCACTGTATCTTACACAAATGGAATTGTCCATGCAAATAGGAAATTTTTATTGGTACAAAATCCACTTTGCAGTAAACTTGCAGATGGGTCATAATATTTAGCACCCGCTAGTCGACATAAGCTCCAAGCTGAACCCCCAACAGGATTTCCATTGCCAGAATTTGGCATGGCAAATGATGAAAGGAAGTCCTCACAGTTAAAGAATATGGATAGAGTGCTTTGGATTAGGGCTTATAACGAATTTGGCATGATCTTACAAATGTATTTCCCCTTGCAAATACCACAAAATCCCAACCATCTTTCAAAATAAAAAACCCTACGGACCAAGGGCACAAAATTTTATTATTTTCATGCCTTTTATTATTATAAAATAAATTAATTTTTGAAAAAAAAAGGTGGTCATTTCCCTTTGTCCCACGTCAGGCGGCCTTTTCCCACTCCCCGACCTATAAAACATTACAACAAAACAAATTAAACAAACTTTGAACTACTATTTTAAATTTGTTTTTTGGACTGGTTTGTTACATTATCGTATATGGTTGAGGGTAATAGATGAAGCTAATATGTTTAGATATTGCACATGGTAGTTCAAAGTCATATTAAACTACATTACAAATTAAACAAACTTAAAAAACAAAAAAACAAATGTGGTAGGAACTACAGAAAACTGGTGTTTTGCGTGAAGGGAGCACAATAGATCATGGTGTCACACACAACACAGTTCTAGTTCTAGTTGTGTAGTGGGGGACCACAAAAGCTATACGAGATAGATCATAGGCTTGGGGGCGCTTGGATGAGGAGCCCATTTTTATTTTTTATTTTTTTTAACATCAAAGATTTATTCATTTATTTATTTTTATTTTTATTTAGTAATATATTGAAGCAGAAAATACAAGTTGTAGAAAGTACAAGATACAGGACTTTTGAGCTACTTGGAAAATAACCCCTAAGAGAAAAGAAGAAAATAAATTATATGGATAAAATTTTGGAAAATAAGCTCTAAAGATGAAAATTGTTAAGGTGTTCGTAGTAGGATAAATAAAACCTATATTTTTAATTTTCCATTGTAGATTAGGCAGACATAGATCATTTGCAGGGTTTATTGGGGGAATTTCTCGTTCCTCTTTTGAACCAATCTGGCCTAGAGGAAGAGGATACTCTTCAAACCAATGTTAAAAAAAAAAACTGAACCAAAAGATAGATAAAATGCTCACTAAAATATTAAAGAGACATAGATCATTTTTAGGATCCACTGGTGAAATTTCTCATTCCTCTTTTGAACCAATCTAGTCTAGAGGAAATTAAAGTCATTTTGGGTTGTTGCTTATGTTAATGGTATTACAAGAATATGAGATAAAAATTAATATAATTTTAGGTTGAGAGATGGAGGAGAGGAGCAGCGGAAGCGGTCAAAATGACGGAGGAAATTCGAAAGCTTTGGGCGGGAACCTCAGTCAAGGCAGCAGAGAAGGTACGTAGGATGCGGGCGGGAACCTCGAGCAGGAGTCAAGTGAGGAACCAGAGGAAGGCAGGCCTTTTATGACAGGAGATGCTATCCAAAGTGGGCCTGATCCTCCTCAAAAAGATCCTGCCAAAAGGTCACAGAAGGGTGACGCAGGTCCCAAAAAAGGCCCAACCTTCACGAAAACCCTAAAGGGCAGAAAGAGCGACTTTCTTTTACTCCCACCTCTCATACCGGTAAAAAATAGGATAATGGCACCTGTAAACTCTATGGGTCCTTTATTATCCATGGAAGAGTTTTCGTTAGTGGGTAAGTTCCTCGGTGGAAGGTCAGATATAGAGACCATACGGTCCTGGGCACTATCAAAGTGGAGAACGGTGGGGAGTATGGAGTTTCTTGCCCTATCCAGGGGTTTCTTCATTATAAGATTAAATAACAAGGAGGATGTGAATCACGTTCTAACTGGAGGACCCTGGTTTTTAGGAAAATGTAGCCTTTTCCTCAGACAGTGGGGGGAGGATTTCGACCCTGAAAAATAGAATATCAATATAGCCCCTATTTTGGTTCGCCTTCCTAACCTACCAGCTCAGTTTTTCAACGAGTATTGGCTGCAAGGTATAGCCAGAGCTATTGGGGATTTGGTAACCATAGATCATGCAACCTTGGCTAGGACAAGGATGACGCATTGAAGAATATGTGTCAACACTTATTTAGAATCTGAGCTGCCGAATTTTTTTGAACTAGGGTATGGTGACTACCTGAGAAAACATGCGATGGAGTATGAAAACAGACCAACATTTTGCTCAGAATGTAAAACCCAAGACCATGTGCAAAGTCAGTGCCTTAATCTAGCAGCTAGTAGAGAAAACTAGAGGACGAAAGGTAAACAACCAAATGATAAAGGTTACTTCAGGAATTTCCCTCCGAGAGGGGGCCCAACTAGCAAAGGAGGGTTCAGGTTGGGTAAAAATAACTACGCTTATCAAGCGAAATCAAAGGAGGGTGAAGGGCAACCTCAGAATAAAGGCAAGCAACAAATCACCGATGGACAAGAAAATCAGGTAAGCCCTAAAATTTCAAACTCAAATTAGTTTGAAATTTTAGCTAATCTAGAGGTAGAAGGGGAGATTGAGGTTTTAGAAGAAGTAAACCTTCAAGTCGAACTACTTGAAACCCTAGAATCCTCGTCGAAGTCGGGTCCTTCTAATCTCATAATCAAGAGTTCCTCAAACTTCCAGGTAGGCGTAAATCAAAACCCTGAAGAATACAGGAAACGTGTGGAGGGGTTAGAATAAAAGGAAATAGTCCTTCCCAACATCATAACCGAAAGCCCGTAAAATCAGCCAGAAGACTTAGTGCAAAAACCAAGAGGGTACAGAAAAAATATGGAGGATTTAGAATCAAGGATTGATGTGGTACAAATGAATGAGGTTGAGGAATGTTTTAGTCCTGTTCTTTAGCAAATTGTTCCTCCACATTTTAGCCCCAAGCAGACCAGGAGCACTACCAAGTCGCCTGACTACGATGATGAGAAAAAGAGGGGGAGGATGTCAAATGCTGAACACAACAAAATGAGGACTGACAATAAAATTTCTAGCGACAAATAGAAAACACTGATACAACAAGTTATCCTAGGATAGGAATATAACAAATATAGGAAACCTCCTCAAGGGAGGGGGAAAGCAAAAAACTCTAAACAATCTAAATGAATGTTCTCTCATGGAATGTGAGAGGCCTCAATGGCCTACCCAAACAGAGGGTGGTTAGTTCAATAAGAAGGCAATATAACCCAACAATTTTGATGTTGTAAGAAACAAAAATAGATGAAGCTCAATAAAAAATAATAGCAAAAAAAATGTGGAGTCAAGGGGATATGGTATGCAAACCGGCAAGAGGAGCTTCAGGGGGGCTTATGGTTCTTTGGGATCCTCGGGTGGTGGAAGGGAACATTATCTAGGATGATGATAGGGTGTTGAGTGTTTTTTTCCATGACATTGACAATATAGATCGTGGATTTTCTCAAATATTTATGCCCCCAATTCAGTTCAAGGGAGAGCGTCTTTGTGGGAGTACTTGGGAAAATTGGGTGATGCTTTCAATGACATTCAGTGGGTGGTGGTAGGCAACTTCAACACTCCTTTATACCCCTAAAAAAAATGGGTGGAGCAGGGCTCCCAACCAAAAGTATGGAAGAGTTTAATCATTTTGTAAACTCAAATCAATTAATGGATGTGAGGCTAAGAGGAGCAAAGTACACTTGGAGTAATAGGAAAATGGAAAATCAACTTATCCAGGAAAGACTTGACAGGTTTTTCTTATCAAAGGAGGCTATTGCAGAATTTGGAGATTCTATTCTGCAAACTCTTCCCAAAATTGCATCAGATCACAATCCCATTCTTCTGGAGGTCCCGAAATCAAACTCCTTCAAAAAACCTTTTCGCTTCCAGTCAATGTGGATTAGGCACCAAAAATTAAAGGAAAACATCTCTATATGGTGGCAGCAACCTTTTCAAGGAAGTTCGGCTTTCAAACTTGCTCACAAATTGAAATTAGTCAAGGAAAATCTTAGAATATGGAACAAGGAAGTTTTTGGGAACCTATTTGAGAACAAGAAACAAGTGGGGGATAGGCTGAAGGCCATTGACAACATGATTCAAAATGGTACCTACGATGAAGCTACCATGAAGGAGGAGCAAATCAAGCTCTCAAAATATCATAATATCCTGGCTTGTGAAGAGACTTACTAGAGATAAAAATCCAAGGCTTTATGGTTAAAGGATGGTGACTCGAATTCAAAGTTCTTCCATGTCATAACATTGAGGAACAAAAGCAATAACAAGATTAAAGAGTTAACCAAAGTTGACGGGTCCAAAACCCAGGATTTGATTGAGATCAGAGAAGAAGCGGTTGCTTATTTCATCTCCCTCCTCGAGGAAGAATCACAGTGTAAAGAGGAAGCTAAGGACTCTCTCCTACAGTTCATTCCTAATATGGTCTATGAGGCCATTAATGATAGGCTTCTTGCTCCTTTTACTGATGAGAAAATCAAAAATGCTTTATTTAGCATGGAACCCGATAAGGCTCCTGGCCCTGATGGGTTCCCTCCTCGGTTCTATCATACTTTCTGGGATATAGTGGGAGGGGATGTCATTTCAGCCACAAGGAGTTTTAGGCTTCAAAACATATCTCGAGAGGGTTTAACTCCACCTTTATTGTCCTGATTCCTAAGGGCCCAACCCTTGAGACAATGGAAAATTTTAGACCTATTAGTTTATGTAACATGTCCTACAAGATATTGATAAAAGTCATTGCTAATAGGATGAAAGAAATATTGTCACTCATTATTGACCAGTGTTAGGGGAGCTCAGTTCAGGGGAGATGAATCCTGGATGGGGTGATCATGGTCCATGAAGCTCTACACTCCGCTAGGCAAACCAAAAAGGCAGTCTTCGCCCTAAATCTTGACATGAACAAAGTGTTCGATCGCATTAATTAGGACTTTTTGTCAGCTATCCTTCTAAAATTTGGCTTTCATCCTCAATGGGGCATACTGATAAAAGAGTGCATATCCAATCCCTGGTTCTCAATCTTGGTCAACGACATGACAGTTGAGTATTTCCAAAGTCAAAGAGGACTCAGGCAAGGAGATCCGATTAGCCCAATGTTGTTCATTATAGTGGCGAAGGCTCTAGGCAAAACTTTAAAAGTAGCATGCAATGCAAGATTAATATCGATGATCAAATCCACCTCCCTCACCAACCCAGTAAGTCATCAAAAATTTTTCGATGACACTCTAATGTTGACCCAGTTGCCAGTGGTTGAATCCAGAAGGATCAAACATATTCTCCAACTCTACGAGGATGCGACGGGATAGAAAGTGAATTTTAACAAGAGTAAGCTTTACTTCCTTAACACCCCAATCCAGAGATAAGTCAGAATAGCAGGGATTTCGGGATGTTCTGTAGCGACTTTTCCTACCTCTTATTTAGGTCTTCCCCTTTTCTCTGGATCTTCGGGTGATTCTATGTGGGATAGAGTGGTAGAAAGAATCCAAAAAAAATTGGATGGTTGAAAAGGACACTTTTTGTCTCAGGCAGGGAAACTTACTCTTACTATGGCATCGTTATAGAGTATTTCGGTGTATTTCTTATTCATTTTTAAGGCCCCAACCAAGGCATACCAAAAAATTGAAAATCTCCAAAAGAATTTTCTATGGTCCGGGTCAGAGGAAAAACAGAGGATCCACCTAGTGGGGTGGAGCAAGGTGTGCAGGCCGAAAGAAAATGGGGGGCTAGGATTGCGAAGAATTGCTCACTTGAATACAGTATTAATAGCCAAACAAGCTTGGTATCTCATAAAAAATTAGGAGAATGAATGGACCACCATCATTAAAAGAAAATATCTCCAAGGCATTGATTTCCTAAATGATAGTATTCACAGCAGAGGATCGGCTTTCTGGAAAGCAATATTGACCAGTAGGGAGGTCATAAAGAAAGGGATGAGATGGGTTATTGGGAACGAGCAAAATATTTTTGTTTTGGATGACATGTGGGCTAAGGAGGAGGTTCTATCTCAGGTGCCTAACTTATTTAGGATCAAAAGAACCACAGATGAACTCATTGGAAGGAGAGTAGCTAATTTTATGAGATAGGACAGAGGAAGAATTAAATGGAAACATATAATGATTCAAGGATTTGAAGTCGAATTAGAAGAGATCTAAAGTATTCTGCATCAACAATTCATACCTATGAGACCAATACAGGATCAAGTAATATGGGCAGCCATAGAAAATGGGCAGTTCTCAGTCAAATCTGCATACAAACTAATGTTAGATCCTTAGGAGCCCATAATTCAAACACAGTTGGCGTGGGTCAAAAAACTAATTCCTAAAGTTGCAATGTTCTCGTGGCTGGTAATCCAAGGAAGGATACTTACGATGGACAACATGATAAGGAAAGGTATGATAGTTTCTAATATTTTTTGTGCAGGGTAAATTGGGAGTCTACCCGTCATATTTTCCTTGAATGCCTTTTTTCCTTGAATATTCTCAATGGGGTATTCCAAGCATTTAGCATCTCCTGGGTCAGTCCAGCCACCATCATTGACCTGTTCCACCAATGGCCAAATCTATTTGTTAGCCTTAGTATTAGGTTTATGTGGAAAATATGTCTTCATCATTTTCTATGGCAGGTCTGGCTAGAAAGAAATCATAGAGCATTCCATGAATCGAGCCATGATGTCACCTCCATTACCACTAAGATTCTTTCCTTTGACCATGAAAACGTCAACCTTATCCCTCATGATAGCCAGAATCCTTACCCTGTGGAAAATAAGATCGCTCATTCCTTAAACATTACCTTGGTAGAGGATCCTGGGTCTATTAAGACCAATTCCAGAATAGGTGTCAGGTGGATCCCACTTCCAGTTGGATGGCTCAAGCTCAACTTTGACGGGGCTGCTAAAGATAATCCTGGTAGAGCACGGGCTAGAGGAATAGTGAGAGACCATGAAGGAAACCTGGTGATGGCATTTTTTGAGCATTTGGGAATAAGGACATATAATGAGGCAGAAGCAAGAGCATTATGGAGAGGTCTTCAGATGGCTCAAGATATTGAAGGTAAATTAATAATTGGAGATTCACTGCATATCACAAATATCCTTGGCAATGGAAAAAATTCTCCATGGAGGGTTAAGACAATCATTGAAGAGGCAAGGATCCTATTCTAGGCTAGGAATGACCGGCTAGCCCAGCATGTGTTTCAGGAAGCCAATAAAACAACTGACAGATTGGCCAATAAAGGGGTGGAAGCAGATGGGCTTGTCACTTGGGAAAATGAGGTCCCAAGTGACGTGGACAAAATTATTCGAAACGAAAATTGGGGATGAAGACGAAGAATAATAGGGTCTTCATTGCAGGCTCCCAGCATAGAATAACGCTGGTTTGTCAGCTCTGCTCTGCTTTATCTGGTGATAGTTTTTGTTTTTCTATGTACTGGGGAAGGGGTTTCCTTTTGGGCATAGGTCTTGAATAGCTATGTTGTTATGAATATGGTCTGGGAGATATGCAGTTTAGCTTATTTTTATTGTCAGTGGCTTTTTGTGTATGTAAATATTGGTAGGGGACGATGTGCTCCCTTGGATGTATGTTCTAAGAAGGCTACTACTAGTGGTGGACAGATTGTCCCTAATAAGGCTTTGATCCGTAACAACATAATGCTGATTTTTGTAATAGGTTTTGGGTTAACCTCTAAAGCCCGGTATTAATGATAATATAGCTTAGCTACCAAAAACATCTAGCCTAGAGGAAGAGGATACTCTTCAAACCAGTGTTAAAATAAGTTGATCATGGTTTCTCTAACCATTATAATGATGTATCAATAAACTACAAAATTTTCTTAGCAGATGTATCAGGATAAGCAACATGCAAATTATACACCTATTTTGAAATGAACTATGGAAGGTTGGTTATTCAAAAGGCATCCTCCACATGTACATGTTACACACAAGGAAAATAGTACAATTAGTAAGCAAATAAAGACAAACAAAGAAGCATGAAAAAAAATTAGCAAACAAGTGTTATGGGTTAACAACTCCCACTATGGTCATCAAAATGTAGTATAGACGATATACCATTTTATTAATCAATAAAAAGATGTTACAAGTAATATTTCTTTACACAAGGCCCTTTTCAAGCATACAATAAGGACTTTCCCAGGTGGGAGATGCCCTTTTATACAATATCACAAGAATGATGTTTGCAAGGGTCTTTTATGCCACCTCTAAGGATGGGTAGGTTTGCTCGAGCGCTCTTTGTCTTACCACCCTAGATCGCATCCACCTCCATGGTACCTAAACATAGCCCCACACAATAAGTCAGTAGCATCAAATGGGCCTACTTTGGTTAGGCCCAAGTTAACAAAATATGCATGCAATAAAATATTACAAATCTAGCTTAAAATGAGCAAATAACATGAGAATGCCATCTAAATGTTAAGAAATATACTTTACTTACCTTGCTTGTCCGTTTGTTGCTAAGACTTTTCCAGGTGTTGTCTTTGATCTAAAATCAACTTCAAGAACAAGATGTATGGGTGATAAGGGTTATATTCCTCTTCATGGTCAATGGAGGATATGTAACAGGGATGGGTTGCGAAAGGAAGCTACACACACAAGGGGTCTAAGTGGGGATTTCGACAGAGTTTTGATGTAGGAACTTATCTCATGTTGCATTGTTAATGAGGAAAAGGAGGGGGTATTTATAGGAATTTGTGAGAGGGAGGGGGAGGGTACCCAAGATGTGAGGTGGTAGAATTGCCAAGTGTGAAAAAGGATTTGGATAATTTATTGATATTTATTAGGGAAAGTGGGATCCTTCCCACATTAGTGGCCTTGAAAAGCATGAGGGAACTTTAAATTTTAAAAATATTGTGAGGAGGAATGTGAAAGAAATTTGGGGGTTTAATGTGTATTTATTATGGTTTTTGACTTGGGTTTTTTGTTATTTTTAATTAAAAGAAACTGGAAGGGAGAGTGTGAAAGGGGACCTAGGGATTTAATGTGTATTTATTGAAAATTTTGACTTGAGGTTAAGGAGCGATTAGGGCATAATTAGAGAATTGATTGGGGATTTTCAAAATTAATTAAACTTGGATTTTTAATGGGATACAAAATGACATGTTTTTGGTGTCTACATTTACCCCTTTTTGTATTGTGTTGTGTGTCATAATGCGATACAAAAACAGATGACACTAGGTGTTGGATTGATAATGGATAATGATGAGTGGATGACGGTGGTTGGCGAGCGATGAAAATAACTTTTGGCTTGGGTAGGGTGACATAAGGTTACCTCAAATCAAGAGTAATGTAGAATATCCCAATTATAGAATGGATAAATTTTCATTGGATCTTTGCCTTTGATGGATTGAGATCATTTGATGTGGTAAGTTGATCAGATATTGATTGGTGTTCTCATGATACTTCGATTGATTTTTTGAAGCATGATGGTTGAGTAATTGTATTGTCATAGGCATAGGGCATACCAAATTGGATTGAATTGTAATTTTGATTGAAGGAGAGAAGTTTTGTTATTTGCCCTAGCAAAAGGGGTTTAATGATAGCCTCATGAAATGATTCTTGGACATGTGATTCCATAATTGAGTGTTTGGGTATTGTACCGATTTGGGTATTGGACCATATACCCCCTTAAGCAATGAGTTTATGGAGGAATAAATGGAGGATAACGACGAATTGCTTGACAAAAAAGAGTGGGATGGGAAATAAAAGAATGGAGATGAGATGGCCAAAGAGTGAAACTTGTTCTAAAAGAAGGAAAAAAAAAATATTTTTTTTTAATTATGAGTATCCTTATGGTAATATTCTTATCCTACCTTAGTGCATGGATAACCAGATGCTACAACCGCTAGGTCTACTATATTATATCACTACTTACGAGGTTTTCTCAATGAAAGCGATAAAAGACATGAAAGTAAAGCTAGTCTATGAAAGCGATAAGATCTAAAAGTGAAGCTAACTAGGAAAGCGATAAAAGACCTAAAAGTAAAGCTAAACTAGAAAAGCAATAAAATACATGAAAGTAAAGCTAAACTAGGAAAGCGATAAAATACATGAAAGTAAAGCTAAACTAGAAAAGCGATAAAAGATAGATCTATTGATGGGGGAGAGGTCATACCTTGGATACCCCTAAATTTATGGGGGATTGATGAGTAGGTGGTAAGGATGCAAACACACATGATACTGTCATTGATTGAGGATTGATGAGTAGGTGGTAAGGATTCATACACATGATATTTTTGGTGATTAAGGATTGATCAGTAGGTGGTAAGGATTTATACACACCTGATACTATGATTGATTGAGGATTGATTAATAGGTGGATTTATATGAGGTATGTATATGGATATGTGAGGGATTGTATTGATTGATTCATGGTAGAGATATGAGGATGAGTGGATGGGTGATATGATATGATGTGATGTATGGATGATGTGAGGTATGGGTTGAGGGTGTTTAGATTGTGGTGCTATTTGACATGTAAAATATCATGGATTTGAGATGTGGATATGGTGGATGATGATGTGTAGTGACTTACAATAGTGTAGTTGAGCATGTTTGGGCTAGATGTATATGTATTTAGTGATCATAATGAATGTAATTAACCAAGGACATTCACACATACACAAGAATATAAGATATAACATGAGAAAGGGCAATCATAATGGATACTAAACATGAGATAGGAATGAATATAATATATGGTCCTAATAAATTGTAACAAATGAGGGATGATATAGGATGTAAAAAGAAAAATAAAAACATGTGTACAATGAGTTATAAAGAGCTACAAGCAATGTGTTGCCCTAAGTGTTAGAGAAATTTTGGATTGAGAAGTTTTTCAGGTAACTCAAATACCCTAGTGGTATCAATCAAATTTTTCTAATAGCCAATCAAGCACCTAGAGGGACCTAGACCATTTGGGGGAGTTGAGTGACTCAAGGACCAGAGTGTGTGCAATGAGATTCATTTTTATGATGAGTGAGGTTGGACTGACCATTTTTTATTCAATCCATTGTAAGCTAGCTCATCCATAAGTGGTTAGAGGTCTATACAAAAGAAGGTCACTAATATGATAAACATGTCACCACGTGGAGGGCATACTACACTACCAATCAATAATTTATAGCCTCTATGGAGATAGCCCTATAATCCTTTGGCATAGATCCAATGCCAGCCAAGCATTTATAGCCCCAATGAAGGTGTCTAAATGCCCAAGGATCCATGATGAATGATAAAAATATTTCTATTTTGTTTTTTCTTTATTTTTATTTTTTTTTGTGGAAGTTGTTTTTTTTTGCATTATGGATCCTTATGTTTGGATTATGCACATGATAGGATGATAAGGGGAAATTGTTCGCTTTATGAAAATAAATATGCATGGCTTTGGCTTCCCTAGATTCAAAATGTGATTAATGTATGAGATATGTGTATGATCCAAGAGAGAACTTGAGGTAACCAAGGTAGGGCTAGAGCACATTGAGAGTTGATTATATGCAATGAAGGTTGATTGGAACACTAGGTATGGCTGAATAACCAAAACAATCACAATGTTTGAGAAACCTAAGTCAATGGGACAATGGAAACAAGTAGAGTATGTGATGAATAGACAAAAGAGACATAATGGATGTACCAAACAATGGACAAAACAACATGGCACATGATCAAACATGACATGATAGACAAACAGAGAACAAATAAAATGTGAGACACAAAAATTGATAAAATATGTACACTAATTAAGATGAAAGAATACATATTCATGACAATATAAATGCTTAGGAAGGGATCAAATGAGGATATATTCATGTACACTAATATTGAGGATATTGGGAGTTGTGGGATGTGAAAAAATTAGAGGTGGAAGGGATCACAAGTTAACCCTAGACCAAAGGGGAAGGAAGAAGGGGTACAATCTCCCCCAAGTAAGATGATGGATTAGAAAAAGGATGGACTACCCTAGACTATAAGAGAGTGTGGAAGGAGGATGGAATCCTCAAATCACCGTAGGGAGTTGAGGAGGGGGAGAAGAATTACAAGATGAGGGACATTGGAGGAGGTGAAAAGGATGAAGGACTAGCAAGGTTAGCGAGCGAATGGATAACAATGAAAATTAATAATGGATGCAAGCGAACTAAAATGTGTCAGGCAAACGAACAAAGATCAAATTGATTCAATAAAATAAATAATACATCAAATGACTAGATTTTTGAAAAAATAATGCTCCCCCCTTCAAAAAAAATCCTCTTTAAAGCATCTTTAATTAATTTTTTTAACTAAAGTTAATAAAAAGATAAATTATTTTCTTATAGAAAAAAAAATAATTAAAAAAATAACCTTTTTTTAACTATATAATTTTTTTTTTTAAAACTTTAATTATTAACTTAAAAAAAAAATAAAAAAATAACTTTAGAAAAATTTACCTTGCTTGGGGGGGTCGGCGGGTTTTGACCCCACGACCTCAGGGCTCCCAGAGCCCAACCGCTCAGCTCACTACCACGTGAGCTAGCGGGCTGATCCGATATGGATCACGGGAGCCCTCCTAATTAAGGAGGCTCCTCGAGCCCATTTTCAATGCAACAATGTGCCTCCACCTCGACGGCGGCTCGGGTGGCACTCGAGTGGTGCTCGGGTGGTACTCGGGCGACGATGCGACAAGAAAAAAAACCATCACTTTGATCTGCTAAACCAGGTGCTCTACCACAAAACAAAAAATTGCTCTACACCAATATGCTTTAAAAAAACATATGCAACCCTTCATTCACTGAAAACTCTCAAATTTCTGCATAAAAATATGTCTGCAACTATGTTCTGTGACATGCACGGGATAAGAAGCAGACCATTCATGGAGAAATGAAGGATTAAATTTAAAAAGTAAACCAGCCAAATTGCACAAAATCACAGTCAAATATGTTCTAACGCAACTATTTTCACATGCATCAATGGAGGAGATAACAAAAAATTTCCAAATGGTTTATTTTCTTGACGCGCTAGCAGTAAATGATAGTGTTTCAAGGACTCACCATTTGTCCCACATTTGCGTGGGAATAGATACCAACAAGGTTTAAGAGTGGCGACACTCCACTCTTGGAGTATCTCCTCTCGGGGAGATGAGGCCCGAGAGGATGCGGGCTCTCCTCCCGTGTGGGGGCGGCCGCCTTGCTGGCTGCCACCTGCGCACTCGTGCCTTGCCTTGTTGTCTTGCTATGAGTTCGACCTTTCGCCTTCTGTTGACCTTCGATTTGATAGTCGATTTGCCTTGGTTGTTTGTCGATCCCAAAAAATTTTGGGATTCCACTCCACTCGCGGTCGCGTTAGGCCTTGTCTTGCCAATGAGTCTGTCAGGTAGGCCTTGTCCGGCCAAAGTTCACCCAGCCTCTGGTGGAGAAAAAAAACTCCAAAATTTTGCTACTCATAACATCAAATATTCGCTACTAATCATTCAAAAATGAGAGCAAAGAGTTGGTTGCTCTGATACCATGTCAGGCAAACGAACAAAGATCAAATTGATTCAATCAAATAAATAATACATCAAATGACTAGAATAGCCCGGAGGTTACGAAACCAACCAAGGCGGAATTAGATATTGTTATAATGACATAACAATAACCTAAAAATAATTAAATAATATATCCACGCTAACAAAATGATAGTGGAGGAGGATAAATCAGATTATCTCGAAGTATGATCAATGTAATATGCCCCAGTGATGATAGGGGTAAATATCTTTGAACCGTATTGTTAATAGATTTTTGAGTGCATGGGATTTAGCAATCAAGCCAACCATATGGTAAGTTTCCTCAAGATGCAACTAATTTTTTGTAATTAGTCTTAAGTTGCCATCTCAAGGCAACATAGGCATATGTAACCGTACAGACATAGACATGAAGTATACCAAATCGATAGTGGATTGGAGTTTTTATTGGAGAAGAGGAAGTCTACTTTTACCCTAGAAAAAGAGGGCTAATGATAGTCTCAAGCAAGGCTCTTGTATAGATGCAAATTCCAAGAATGGGTGTTGGATATTGATCAAGTTTGTGAAAGCATTGATATAAGAATGTCATCTAGCTCAAGTGGTAAGATGATTGATGTGTGGATGAATTCGATTGATCATTATGTGTAATATGTAAATGAGCAAAAGAAGTCAATTGATAAAGAGGAAATAAAAAAATAATGGATTCATTAGGAAGGGATCGGGTCTATGAGAAGGTTAATTCTCCGCAATCTAGTAGATCTTGTACTAGATGTTGGACATGTCAACAGTCCTCAATTGTGTGACCCTTTTGGAAATAATAGATGCAAAAGTGGTCTTCTTTGTACCATCTAGGTATGGAATTCTTGGTTTGTTCTAGGTGTATTAGGTAAAGAAATTACTTTGGCATCATATAATTTTTGAAATATGGGCGATAGTGGTTTTGAGAGGGGCATCCAAGGATGGGATGGACAATAAGGATGAGGAAGTCAATTCAAATGTTGAGACAAAGGAGGTTAAGTTGGAGAAGATTTGATTGAGGAAGAATTTAAGAGTGTTGTAGAGGTTTCTTGATGACTTGATTGTAGTTCAAGATTTGTGAGTTGGTATATGATTTGTGTTAGGTCAATTGGAGGTGGAGTTAGAGGGGATGAAAGAGGTTTTATGGTTTGAAAATATGGTCAAGATTAAGTTGGTAGGGATAAGAAAATGAATAGATTAAAAGTGGAGGAAGAAGATATTATGAATGGGAAGATTGTGGGTGTTGAGCCGTGGGAAGGGTATAAGATAAAGGATAGGGTGTTGAGAGAAGAGGGGGTAGGGATGGTATTGGGAGAAGAGGGCAAAGGCACAAGATAGATCGATGCAAGAAAGATAAAGTGGTCCTCATAGAAGAGATTTTGATTATAGTGGTGGAGATGTTTTGAATTCCTAGGCCTTAGTTATAATGCGAGGGTTGACAATGGGTCTAAGTAGTTAGACATGGTATAGGATAGATGGTGGAGGGTACTAGACGGGATGAGAGGTATCTCTCCCAAATGTGTTGGATTTACTATTGAGTATACTTAGGTTTATCCATTTAAGCTTAAGTTGCTATTATTTATTATTTTATTAATTTCCTATTTTTTACACTTTGTATTTATGTGAGGCATAGTATGCCCATGTTGGAAATAGGTTGTTAAGTTGTTTGGATATTTAGTTAACTGTTAGGATGTGTCTTGTCTTCTAGCAATTAGTTGTCATACTAGATTAGCATATTTTTACTTTTTATTTAAGTGGTTGGACATGTTTTGCAACTTGTTACAACCACTTAATCCACATGATATTCCATTGTATTGCTTATATGTTCTTCTATTTCTAATAAGAAATCAACTTCAC
The DNA here is from genome assembly GCA_028583015.1 of Wollemia nobilis. Classification (NCBI taxonomy): domain Eukaryota; kingdom Viridiplantae; phylum Streptophyta; class Pinopsida; order Araucariales; family Araucariaceae; genus Wollemia; species Wollemia nobilis. The sequence continues at coordinate 14,801,955 of JAQPPZ010001195.1, forward strand.
ATTGAGTTCTTACATCATTAGTAATCATAGTCGAGGATTAATTTTTGCAGGAAGGAGGACAAGTTTCATCTTCTTTGTTAGGTTTCTAGTTAGATTTTTCTAGTGCATCAAATCCTAGGTAGGTGCTAGTGGAAATTGGATTGAGGCCACCCACAACATCAGGTGAAGTTGAGGTAGCAGAGGGTAGAAATTACCCCTACACCAAATATCCCTGGTAGAAACCAGAGGGTAAGAAAAAAATTTCTTGTTGAAGAAATATTTATAATATTTATTGCCTGCTTTGAAGATCAAAGAGAAGAGCAGAAAATATTTGAAAGACAACTGCAAATTTTGAGGTCAATATGTGGCCAAGAGGAAGAAGACAGGGTTAAATCCTGTTTGGAATTTTTCTCCTTATATAGTGGCCTATTTGATAGGCAAACTGAAGTTGCATTTCCATTGAGGAGTTTCTAAAGTTATCTACTCCAAGTGCATGAAAATATATTAAAATTAATATTAATACTTTATTAATATTAATATTTAATTATCCTTTTTAAGGATAAAAAATATAAAAATAGGCTTTTAGCCTATTAAGGGTGCACATCACACTGATTTAGTTGGGTGGATCCTTTTCTTTCAACCACCAACCACTGACAACTCTCCAATAGCCGGACCCTCCATCGGAGGACCTATCCACTGGCCCTAGCCGACCTCTCCATTGGCCTCTAGCCAAACTTCTCGACGATTGGCCATGGGTGCACCTCTTATGTATTGGCAGTATTGCTTCGGTTGGCCTCATAGTTGACCAATACCAACTGCGTACCATCCCTCCATGATGGTGAAGATCTGTTTCGGTAGGCACTCGATGATAAGTTGCACCCCAATGACAAGACAACCAAATTTGGATTATTTACACATAGTAGGTCCAGGTTTTTATTGGTTGCCAATAGGAAATTATAGGCTATGCACTCGTCTCGGCATCCTCGCATCAAGCAAATTTAAAAATTAACAATGTTAATTTCCAGCATATATCTACTAACCACAACGTTGTTTTCCATTTCTCGACACGTAGAGTCTTTTCTTGATAGACTCAAACAAACCCCAATGTCCTTTTGCACTACCAGCATCTAACCACAACGTTGTTTTCCATTTCTCGACACGTAGAGTCTTTTCTTGATAGACTCAAACAAACCCCAACGTCCTTTTGCACTACCAGCATCACATAGAGTTAGACATTTTTTGCACAGTTTTAGACATCGAAGGTTCATCTCAATGACATAGTTTTTCCCAGCTCGGGTCATGATTTTTTGGAGAACACAACAATAGATCTCTACATTCTGGACCCAAATAAGATTACGAGTGAATATGTTTTTGACAAACATCAAAAAAAAAATATCACGACGAGAAAAATAATTCATCCCTTAAGTTTTTTTTTTAATATTTTCGATGAGATTCTATTTTTTCGACAAGGTTGACGTTCGTCGGTAGAGGTTGCAAATTTTGGTGAGTGGGAAGGATTTTTGTTTTAAAATTTTTGGGACTTAATTGTGCCACATTGCCCACGCAGTGGGCAAGACAATGCTTAAAAGTACTAAAACACGTATAGTGCTTTTGATCACCATACAATGGTCACATTGGGTCATCTATAGGTGGCCGCACCAATGGCTTGGTGCACGTGTGGACACTTGGCACATTTTGCTGATCGTTGGACTATTTGATGTGTTGACTTGCTGTGATTGGACATTTCTCGATTGCAGTTGCCCGCGACCAGGTCAACCGCAACTAATTGGAGGATTTGACCAAATAAAATAAATTTTTGGTGCTCCACAAATTTTTACCGTCAAATATGTTGGAGGGAATTTTCAAAATTTCAAATATTTGAAATTTCAAAATTTGAAAATTTGGCACCAAAAGTAGAAAATTACAGCAACAAGGTGATTTCTTCACATTTTAGTCAATTTTTGCAATTCTTTTTGCAAATTCAGCATATTTTTGCAAAATTGACCAACTATTTTTACCTCCTAATAAATATTTTTGCTTATTAAGGGCTAATTTTCTTGATTTTAGTGCTAATTTGTATTGCAAAATTTGATTTAATTTTGTAAAGAGCACTAAAATAGCCCATTTTTGTAAATTTGGAAGGCAAAATTTTGTAAAAATCTAGGCAATTTTTGTGCATTAGGAAACTAAAAAATTATTCCTAATAGCCTAGATTAGTTCTTGCAAAGACCATTTTGTAATCCTCCTAGTCTAGCATATACACGAAACCAAATGGCTCAAGACCTCAAAACAAACATGGAGAACCTTACTGTAGCAGTAGACATTTTGGCAGATAAAGTAAAAGACATTGTGGTGCAATTAACTCCTGGTGATATCAAAATTCATCACAATCATGCCAGTAAAGCTAAATGTGAGGTCAAATTGTATGATGGATCTAGGGATCCTAATGTCTTGTCTACATGGATTTTGGATATGCAAACTTGGTTCGCTTATGCTGAAATTCCTGAAGATGAACAAGTTGCATTTGCTACAGTCAAACTCATAGGCTTAGCAAAAGTTTTAATTGTAGAAATACAAATCCATAATGCCACCATGACTTGGAAAGAATTGATCCAAATTTTGAAAAACACATTCTTTCCACCAAATTACCAAAGTGACCTCATGACCAAGTGGTATAGATTGAGGTAAGCCTATAATATGTTTGTTTTTTACTACATTTTTCAATTCAATAGGCTAAGGGTACTTCTTGGTGTGAAATATTTAGAAGAGGATTTTATTAATAATTTCACTCGTGGCTTGCAAGATCAAATTAATGTTTTCCTCACCTTGGATGTGGCATTCAACCATGCCATTCTTGTAGAGGAGAAAGTTGGTGCATATCACAAATCTCATTCATCACAAGAGAGCTCTTCCAGAGGTGGGAATCAACATCAATAGAAGGTGAAGAACACTTCTCATTCTTACCCTTATTCTTCTTCTCCTCCCACTTCTCCTATATTATATTTTTCCTTTTCATTCTAAAGATTCTCCTTCTTCTTCAATGTATTGTGAATTTTATAAAAAACATGGTCATGTAAAATCCAAATGCTTTACTTTTAAAAAATTCAAGAAGAAGAAATCCCTTTTTGTACATGCTACACATGAGGAACCACATGATGGTACTATTATGTCTACAAGGACAGAAAAAGAGTATCTTGCTTTAAAGGGTAAAGTGAACAAAGTTACCCTTATGTCAAATGTATTTTCTTAAGGGGGTCGTGACCATTTGTTTGTCACTAGAGCCCACCTTATGCATGATTTCTATGTTGATTGTATCATAGATAATGGATCACAAAAGAACCTCATTGCGAAGTTCATTGTGGAGAAGTTGAAGCTTCCCATAAAGCCACATCACCAACCATATGCACTTGGGTGGAAATATGTAGACTCCACATCTAACATCACCCACACTTGCACCTTGAATTTTGCTTTTGGTGATAATTTTGTGGATAAAGTAAGATGTGATGTCACAAATATGGATTGTTGTGGACTATTGCTAGGTAAACCCTATCAATTTTATAGGAATGTTGTTTATCATGCTAAAAATAACACATATACATTGGATTTGCATGATAAAATCTACTTGATACAAAGCACTACACCCACATAAAATTTGATGTTAAGTTGTAGGTAATTTCGTAAGACACTAAGACAAGCACCATCAAAGGTACATGATAAAGAAGAATTTTCACTCCTACCAAATGAACAATCACAAGAGCAAGTGGTTAAGGAACCCATCACTCTCACTCATGAGAAATATTCCACTCATTCTATTGCCATCATTTTGGGTTCACCTTTGGATACACAACCACTTGCCCCACAGGAGTTACCTTTGACTTTGCCCACTTCCACCATTGCACACATGGAGGAGTAAGCTAAGGACACTGCATTCAGCATTGATAGAGCCTTCTAGGCAAGATACCATAGGACTTGTAGAGGAATTCGTAGGAGTAGTAGAGCATGGTGCACAAGCATCACAATACTCACTCATCTCAGATTGGAGATAGAGTTTGGATTCCTTTGGATAAGCACCACTTTCCAGAGATACCATTTTAGGATCCTCTTTTGGTACTTGATCCTGTCATCAGCCCTACAGTAGCAGTGGCACCTGATCGTTAGCTTTCGCTCATTTCATATAGAGTTTTTGAGATGAATACTCATCACACTGGATAGGGTTCTTCCACTGCCTACCTTGTCACCCGTCACGGTCACTTTCCACACATGGCTCATTGGATTCCTCACCATGATATGGCCCATGACTTTCCACATTTTTTGAGAGCATTGGGGTCCAATGCTTCTATGGTTGGGAGGAGTGTTGAGGATACTTAGGCTTATCCATTTAAGCCTAAGTTAGTATTATTTATTATTTTATTAATTTCCTATTTCTTGCACTTTGTATTCATGTGAGGTATAGTATGCCCATGTTGGAAATAGGTTGTTAAGTTGTTTAGATGTTTAGTTAATTGTTAGGATGTGTCTTGTCTTCTAGCAGTTAGTTGTCATCCTAGATTAGCAGATTGTTATCTATTAGTTAAGTGGTTGGCCATGTTTGGAAACTTGTTACAACCACTTAACCTACATGAGATTCCATTGTATTGCTTATATATTCTTCTATTGCTAATAAGAAATAATATTCATGTTGAGTTCCTACATCAGTTACTAAGGGACCTATTTTTGCATCTTGCATATTTGGCATTAACTTTTCATTGTGTTTGATAAATGGTCCAATATCCAAACACTCAATTGTGGAATCACATGTCCAAGAATATTTGTTCGAGGCTATCATTAAACCCATTCTACTAGGGAAAATAGTAGAATTTATATCCTTCAATAAAAATTTCAATTAAATCTAATTTGTTATGCCCTATGCCTATGACTATACAGTTACTCACCCACCACACTTTGATAAATAAATCAAAGTATCATGAGAACACCAATCAATGGCTGGTCAACATACCATATCAAATGATCTCTTCAATCCATCAAAGGTAAATATCCAAAGAGCATTTATCCATTACATAATTGGGGCATCCTACATTTCTCTTGATTTGAGGTAACCTTATGTCACCCTACCCAAGGTAAAAGCCATTTTCATCGATCGCCAACCACCATCATCCATTCATCATTATCCATTATCAATCCAACACCTGGTATCATATATTTTTGCATCACATTGTGTTCACACACAACGTGGTACAAAAAATGGGAAAATATAGACACCAAAAACATGTCATTTTGTATCCCCCTAAACACCTAAACATTTAATTAATTTTATAAATCCCCAATAAATTATCTAATTATGCCCTAATCACTCCTTAACCTTGAGTTAAAATTCGTAAGAAATACACATTAAATCCTTAGGTCCCCTTTCACACTCCCCTTTCCAATTTATTTTAATTAAAAATTTACCAAGACCCAAGTCAAAATCTATAATTAATGCACATTAAATCACCAGGTTTATTTCACATTCTAGGTTCAGTTTTATTTTTAAGACTTGCAAAGTTTAATGAATAGGTAAATAGAGAACCAAGTTTTTTTGAGATGGTCTAGTGATAGGAGAAATTGGTGACCATAGGTACATTCATGCTCAAATCCAACAAAGATAACAACTTGCTTTATTTTGATGCTGGGTTGTAGCTTTTCAACTTTATTTGTTGTTGTTGGTACCTTAATGCCTCCCACAAACAAACAGTGTGCTCTTCTGTTTACCACTGGTTTCAATATTTTTAAGATTATTCTATAGTTGTACCATATTTTATAAGTTTTGAATCTAGGTATCCATTCATGACATGAACTACTTGTTCCTTTTTTTCCTTTGAACCCTTTTGTTTCACTCCTTTATTTAGAACTGCTAGTGTCTGCTGCTTTTATTGAAGTGGAGGGAAAGTTGAATCTGTATTGTAATTTGACTTAGCAACAACCTCTGCAAATGGTTCTTTTTTTTAATTTCTATAACAAGAAATCCTTTGCTAGAGTTCAACTTCAAATTCGCACTTGGGATTTTATCCATGGATTTCCTTTGTTGTTTCTTACCTATTACACATTTTAAAGAATAGCCTCAATATTTATCAAGGATATATTTTTATGTTCCTTGAAATTAGTTATTTGTGCTCTCACATCCTGAATTACTGAACCCAAATGTACAATTTTTTTTGTTGAATTTCCTTTGAAACATCTTCCATTGTATTTTGCACAAATGGAATTGTCCATGCAAACAAGAAATTTTTATTGGCATTAAATCTACTTTGCAGTAAACCTATAGATGGGTCATAATATTTAGCGCATGCTAGTCGATGGAAGCTCCATGTTGAACCCCCAATAGGATTTCCATTATCATAATTTGGTATGATAAATGATGAAAGGAAGTCCTCATAGTTAGGGACTATACTTGGCACTTTTTTATCAAACCCTAGTCATGCCCTCATCACCTTCCAGTCTTGACCCTTTTCTTGGCCACAGTTGGGCATGTTTGTACATGTTCTATGTGCTACTGTCTCTACATGCAAAATTGCCATTGTGTCACCTACAACTCATGGTCAAGCCTTCACCTTTAGCCACAAGTCATGATCCATTTGAAGCGACCACATATCTACCATTTGGATGTCGTCTTGCACTCTATTTTTGTCAAATCCTCCCATAGCCTTCACCAACTACATCACACTCATGGTGGGAATCCCCAATGAGAAACTACCCACACTTTCTGGTAACCTTGTTTTTTTTCCATATTTTAGCTGTTGGGCATGTCCTTAATGGCCATTGATATTGGTATCTGAAGAATTTATTTTAAAAATCTTAATCCCATATTGGTACGATGGGAGGGATTTTTCTTTTTTTTTTGCCATATCCATCACCACATATCACAATCTCAAATTTATTACCATCTTGGGCTTACTATGGTCCCAAAACATTGCATGCTATTTTGATATGTAGACCCATAGCCTCTGCATTGCATTTCCTATTCATGACCCCAATAATTCTATTGCTCCATGCACAACTCTTTGTATGGGTTATTTTTGGCCCTGGTGGCCCCTAGCCACATGCCACTACAACCTCAATTCTAGGCACACCAGGCATCCTAAACCTTGCATATAACCTTGGATTACGATCGTAGATTGTATTTGTGTCATGCATCGCTTGACCTGCTAGACTTTAATAGTGGAAGCCACCACATAGAGGGTCTTCAAGTTGTAAATAAAACCCTTCATCACAAATATGCATTTATCCCTCAATAAAATATCATAAAATACTTTACTCTCTACAACAAATTTATTCCTCTGTAAACTCCCCTGGAACCCACCCTCAATGTTGCACAATTTTTCCCATATTACTAAACCCTTCCATCAATATCAAATATCCAACACATGAAACACCACACCGATCACATTCCTCAATGGCCTCTTTGCAAATGTATTTCCCTTTGCAAATACCACAAATCCCAACTGTATTTCAAAATTAGAAACCCTTCAAACTAAGGAATAAAATTTTATTATTTTCATACCTTTTATTATTATAAAAGAAATAAAATTTCAAAAAAAAGGGATTGTTTCCCTTTGGCCCATGTCACGTGGGCTTTTCCAACTCCCCCAACCTATAAAACATTGCAACAAAAAAATGGGTGGAACTACAAATTACCTTGTGTTTTGTGAGAAAAAAGCACAAACAAGTCATCATAGATAGATTATGGATAGATCACGATGTCGCAGACCACACAGTTCCAGGTGTGGTTGTGCAGTGAGAGGCTGCAAAAGTTGTATGGGATAGATTGTAGGCTACAAATTTTGTACCCCTTTCCCTCAAGCTAATGGATTCGTGACTAGAAGGGGTATGGATCATTTGAGGTCTACACCTTGATGTAAGGGGTATTTGGTGATATACTTCCTTTGGTGAATGGTTGGGTAGATCTAGGATTCACCAAGAATTATTTTAAGACCACTTCTAAGTTTGACCAAGGTGTATGTTTGATGTGTTCTTTCAAGTTTACAAACACCTAGGTTTAGGTCAAATGCAGCTAGATCTAAGCTATATGCACTTTGATTTTCCTTGAAAAAAACACACAACAAGCAATTCTTCTAAGCTAAATACATTGTAATTTCATTCTTTTTTGATACATTTTATATTTTACACGATGATCTATGAACAAAATATATAGAAACAAATAGAAAGTAGAAATATAAAATTGAATCAAATCAAACCAGACACCTACCTAATTGAATGGCTGATCTAAGTGAATTCATGGTCTATCTGGTGATTTTGCAGCCTGCAAGCAATTTGTGGCTCTAAACGCAAATTCATAGAAAAACCTACAATAGTTGCACAAAATACTAGAAATTGCAATCAACATTTGGGGATCTGCTTAGTCCACTATAAGGTTAATATTAGTGATGCGATAGTCAAATCCCCTTGGTACTTTAGCAAACCATGCATGAAAATATGGAAATCATAGATCTATTTGCAAATAAATGAAAAAATGAAATAAAAAAATCAAGTAGAAAATAAAGTGCTATTGATTGCAAGATGATCAAGATGTAGTTTGCAAGTGAAATGAAAAATCTGGAAGCAGATATTTTTCTAAAACCTATAGTTGTGCGAATTCATGACTTGCAAGTGAATTCGTGGCCTATGAATGAATTCGTGGATCTTCTTGCAAATTTGCTGGATGTGCTAAGTGTGAGGTGCAAATGCAGAGAATGAAGTGAAAATATAAAAAACAATGCAAAATAACTTGCTCGCAATGGAAATATTGCAGATTCGATCATTTGATGTTGCAATGATGATGGTAGCAGGATGGATCTATCAACAACAAGACAAGCTCCCAAAAGCATTCTCCAATCAGTAAGGAACCAACTTCTATAACTCAACCTGCAACAAATCTATTAGTTCTCAGCTCCTCTTAATCAAAATGTAATTACTCCTAGTTTACCAAAATTTTGCTCAATTCACCATTAGCCTCATTTGGGAGGTAGAGTACCTATTTTAAAATTTTGTTCAGGGTAGGATAACCATAAAATATGAGATTCGAGGGGGCAGTTTAGGTTGGTTAGGAAAATTGGGAAAATTTCTAGTCTGAGTGAATTCACGGCCTAAAAATAAAGGTCATGAATTCGCTATCAGTGGGGTTGTTATGCCTGTTTTGGACCAAATCAAAACAACATCTAGATAGTTGGCAAGTTTACTATTTTTATAAATTTGCAGGTTAATTTTAGAACCCACAAATTCACTAAAAATGGGTTAAAAATGCACATGGAGGTTAGTGAGCGATTTCAACGTGTGTGATAAAAAAGGTGGGCTTATGAAGGGTAGGGTTACATGCGTTAGAGGTTAGAAAATTATGACATGAGTCAAAATTCCTTGTCTACACAAATCATAGGCTGGGGACGATTGGATCAGGAGTGCATTTTTATTTTTATTATTTTTTGTAACACCAAATATTTATTTATTTTTGTTACTTTTATCTAGTAATATAATGAAGCAAAAAGTACAAGCTATAAAAAGTACAAGATTTAGTTCTTCTAGGCTACTTGGAAAAGAAGCCCTAGGAGCGAATGATTTGAAAAGGAAGAAAATAAATTATATGGGTAAAATATTGGAAAATAAGCCCTAAATATGAAAACCACCAAGGTGTCTGTAGTGGGATAAATAAAAACCATATTTTTAACTTTTTTATTGCAAATCAGCCAGACATAGATAACTTGCAAGGTCCACTAGGGGAATTTCTCATTCCTCATTTGAACCAATATAGCCTAAAGGAAGAGGATACTCTTCAAACCAATGTTAAACAAACTAAACTAAAAAGCAGGTAAAATGCTCACTAAAAGATTAAACAAACATAGATCATTTTTAGGATCCACTAGTGGAATTTATCATTCCTCTTTTGAACCAATATGGCCTAGACGAAGAGAATACTCTTCAAAACAATGTCAAACCTAGTTGATCATGGTTTCTCTAACCATTATAATGATGTATCAACATATTGTAGAATTTTCTCAACAAATGTATCAGGATAAGCAACATGTAAATTACATACCTATTTTGAAATGAACAATGGAACGTTGGTTATTCAAAGGGTGTCCTCCATATTTACCTATTACATAGAAATAAAATAGTACAATTAGTAATCTAATCAAGACAATCAAGGAAACATAAAAAACATAAAAAAAAATTAGCAAACAAGTTATATGAATAAACAACTCCCACCATGGTCACCAAAATGTAGTATAGAAGATGTACCATTTATTAATAAATAAAAAGATGTTACAAGTAATATTTTATTTACACAAGGTCTTTTGGGGCATATAATAGGTACTTACTAAGGTGGGAGATGTCCTTTTGTACAATATCACAAGAATGGTATCTACAAGGGTCTTCTATGCCACATCTAAGGATGGATGGGTTTGCTTGAGCACTCGTTGCCTCACCACCCTAGGCTACATCCACCTCCATGGTACCTGCACATATCCCAACACAAGAAGTTAGTAACATCAAATGAGCCTACCTTGGTTAGGTCCAAGTTAACAAAACATAATGCAATAAAAGATTACAAATCTAGCTTAAAATGAGCAAATAATACGAGAATGTCATCAGAATGTTGAGAAATATACCTTGCTTAACTTGCTTGTTTATTTGCTTTTAATATTTCACCACGTGTTGTCTCTAATATGAAATCAAATTCAAGAATAGGATGTGTGGGTGATGAGGGTTACATTTGTTGGAAATTTGGCCAGCCATACATTAAAACAAAAATTTGGGCCGTTAGATGATGTTTTCAGCCTTGGAAAGTGTCTCCTCTTAGAGGAGACAAAATGAAATTGTAGAGCTTTGAAATATGTGCAATATGGAAAACAACGGGCTCAAACAGACACCCGAGTCAAAATTTATGGCCAAAATACTAAGACATGTAATAAACACCATCGATGTAGATCCGACGGATATGATTTGCTAGGGTTAGGGTTTTCTTTGTTTTTTTTCTTACTTAGGCAATTTTAGGGTTTTCTTTTATAAATAATAATATTGTATTATAGCATGTGTGTGAGCTCTTCCAGAGCCTGTGAGGAGATTGTAAAAAAATATGCATGCAATAAAAGATTACAAATCTAGCTTAAAATGAACAAATAATACGAGAATGTCATCAGAATGTTGAGAAATATATCTTGCTTACCTTACTTGTTTGTCTGCTTTTAAGATTTCATCACGTGTTGTCTCTAATCTAAAAGCAACTTCAAGAATAGGATGTGTGGGTGATGAGGGTTACATTTGTTGGAAATCTGGTCAGCCATACATTAAAACAAAAATTTGGGTCGTTAGATGACATTTTTAGCCTTGGAAAGCATCTCCTCTTAGAGGAGACAAAATGAAATCATAGAGCTTCGAAATATATGCAATCTAGAAAAACAACGAGCTCAAACGGACACCCGAGTCAAAAGTTATGGCCAAAATACTAAGACATGTAATAAACACCATCAATGTAGATCCGATGGATGTGATTTGCTAGGGTTAGGGTTTGCTTTGTTTTTTTTTTTCTTACTTAAGGCAGTTTTAGGGTTTTCTTTTATGAAGAAGAATATTGCATTGTAGCATGTGTGTGAGCTCTTCTAGAGCCTGTGAGGAGATTGTAACAGAGTACTAAAACTCTGCAAGAATTATTCTAGACAATACGAAGATAATATTTGCTCCAATTTTATTTTATTGTATTATTGTAAATTTTTCATTTGGTATCAAAGCGAGGCGATCAAGAAATTGGGTTCGAGTAACTATGGAATTTCTACTGCAAGTTTTACAAAAGCTTCTCAAAGATCTCAATTCATGTTGAAGGAAGCTATTATGGCTAGCAACACTAATTCAATTCTGATCCCAAAATTTGATGGTTTCGACTATGAATATTGGAGCATTTGAATGAGGATGATTCTGAAGGCAAAAGGAGCTTGGGCCATCGTTGAATTTGGGTTCATCGAACCAAAATATTGGAGTGCATTGAGTGTAGATCAAAATAAGGAGATGCAGGAGAAAGAGAAAGAAAATAATTTGGCTTTGGCTTTCATCCAGTCGGCTCTAGACAAGAGTCTCTTTCCTCGAATTTCTACCTGTGTTTCGGCTCAAGAAGCTTGGAAGGCGTTGAAGGAGAATTACCAGGGGAGTGCCCAAGTTAAGGAGGTGAAGTTGTAGACTTTGTGGAGAGATTTTGAAAATCTCAAATAGGAGGAGAATGAAACTGCAAGAGATTACTGTGTTCGAGTAAAAACAATAGTAAATAAAATGGCCACACTTGGAGAGATCATAGAGCAAAATGTAGTAATTAAAAATATTTTAAGAACCTTGACATAGAAGTTTGATAGTGCAACCCTTATCATAGAAGAAATGAAAGACCTCTCAAAAATAGATATAGATTCATTAATTGGCTCTCTCACATCTCATGAAGAGAGAATTGCCAAGAGGAAGAAGGATAAAGAAGGAGGTTCTACAAAGGAACAAGCTTTTTCGACAAAAGAGAATGATGGAGGAAGAGGTCATGATAGGGGTTCTAGAGGAAGAGGAAGAAATGGAAGAGGAGGTAGAAGAGGCTCCTATGGTGGTAGAGGTCGAGGAAAATCTCAATATTCAAACAATGACCAGGCTCATGCTACAAGAGGAGGATCCAGTGCAAGAGGAAGAGGTAGAGGCCGAGATATGAGAAATGTGCAGTGTTACAATTGTAACAAATATGGTCATTATAATAGGGATTGTAGTCTAAAAAAATCAGCACATTATGGAGAAGAGGATTCCTATGAGGATGATACTTTGTTTTGTATGATTGAAGAAAAAGTGGAGCAAGCAACTTTCCTCTCTACACAGAATAGCACAAAGGAGACATGGATCCTGGACAGTGGGTGCACAAACCATATGACCGGCAAGAGGGATGTATTTTCATCTCTTGATTATTCTTATCAATCCAGTATTAGGCTTGGGGATGAGTTGAGCTTGGAGGTGGTTGCGAAAGGAGAAATGGAGGTTCCTACCAGGAGAGGAAAAATAATGAAGGTAAAATATATTTACTATGCACCCCGTTTGAAGCATTCATTAATGAGTATTGGTCAAATGTTGGAAAAGGATTATAAGTTAGTGTTTGAGGATAGAATGTGCAAAATTTATGATCAAAGGAGAAAATTGATTACCACTGTAAAGATGAACAAGAACAGGCTCTTCCCATTATAATTTGTAGATCAAGGGGGAGCTCTAGAATTTGTTGGTGTAGAAGGTAAGGAGAGGCTATGGCGTTTATGGTTTGTGCATTTAAATTATAAGAGTTTGAAGATGCTTTCACCACTTGTCTATGGGTTGCCAAAAGTTGAAGACTCCAAGGAGGTTTGTGAATGTTGTGCACTTGGCAAACATGTAAGGGATAAGTTTCCACATGGTGAAGCATGGAGGGCCCAACATCCATTGCAATTGGTTCATAGTGACATTTGTGGACCAATGCAGACACAGAGTATGGGTAAAACTTCTTACTTTCTAACTTTTATTGACGATTTATCCAAATATTGTTGGGTTCATTTTATTAAGCATAAGTATTAGGCATTCAATTGCTTCAAGAATTTTAAGGCTCTAGTTGAAAATGAAAGTGGTCATTATATCAAATTTTTGAGGACAGATAGAGGAGGTGAGTTTTGTTCTCATGAATTTGACAATTTCTGTAGTGAGTTTGGGATTAAAAGGAAGAAAACAAGTCCTTACACACCTCAACAGAATGGGGTGGCTGAAAGAAAGAGGACTTTGGTGGAGATGGTATGACGCATGATGCAAGAAAAAGGTATGAGTAAGTTTTATTGGGCTGAAGCAATTAGGACTGTTAATTACATTTTAAATAGAAGTCCTACTAAGAGTCTTGAGAATATTACCCCTTATGAATGTTGGTACAACAAGAAGCCAATTGTAAATCATTTTAGAGTTTTTGTATGTGTGGCTTTTGTGCATGTAAATGGTGAGAATAGGAAGAAGTTGGATACAAAGAGTAAAAAATGTATTTTTATTGGGTACAATGAGCAATCTAAGGCTTACAGGTTCTTTAATCCTATTTCACATAAAATAATTGTATCTAGAGATGCAATTTTTTATGAAGGGGGAAGTTGGGTATCACAAAAATTGTTTGTTGAGGATGTTTTTGGTGAAGAGAAGGTGGAATCAAGCTATGTTTCAGTTCAGCCCAGCCATGAAAAATTTTCCAGTTCATCTTCTGCAAGTGCACCTTCAAGTCCAAGAGAAGGTTCTTCTAGTAGTTCTCCACCTCCATCACCACCGGCCAAAGGAAAAGGTAAAATATTGTTGAAGGATCACCCAGAATCTCAAATTATTGATAAGAAATTCCATAAGAGGGTGACAAGGAGTCAACATATAGAGATGGATGCAGTAATAGAGAGGTTAGAGAACCTGCATCTTTATGGAGATGATGATAGTGGATATCCCAAAGGTGATGTTGTAAACTATGCACTTGTTTAACAAGTTTCTAAAGTTGTTGTTGATGATTTTGAGCCTTCATGTTTTGAGCATGCTAGTAATAACAAAGTGTGGATGAAGGCTATGCAAGAAGAAATGCATTCTATTGAAAAGAATGATACTTGGGAGTTGTGTAATTTGCCCAAGGATAGGAAATGTGTAGGATGCAAGTGGGTCTACAAGATCAAGAAGAACAACGATGGATCCATTGAGAGGTACAAGGCACAGTTGGTAGCAAAGGGTTTCACTCAGAAATATGGTTTGGACTATGAGGAAACATTTGCTCAAGTGGTAAGGCAAGAAACAGTGAGGATGTTGCTATCATTGGTAGCTCATAAAAGTTGGAGGGTGCATCATATGTATGTCAAAAGTGCATTTCTCAATGGGTATTTAGATGAAGAAGTATATGTGGAAAAACCACAAGGTTTTGTTGTTTAAGGAAAATAAGATCAAGTCTACAGGTTGAAGAAGGCTCTATATGGGCTGAAGCAAGCTCCAAGAGCTTGGTATGCTAGAACCCATGACTACTTCCTACAGTGTAATTTTGAAAGGAGTAAGAGTGAGCCCACTTTGTACTACAAAAGGGAAGGTAATGATATTCTTATTGTATGCCTTTATGTTGATGATATGTTATTTATGGGGAGTAGTTCTTATTTGAATGATTATTTTAAACATGATATGAAGAAGGAGTTTGAGATGTATGATTTGGGTTTGATGAGTTACTTTCTTGGGATGGAAGTACATCAAACTAGCAATGAGATTTTTTTTTTCAATCCAAATATGTAAGGGATATGCTGAAGAGATTTGGTTTGAGTGAATGTAAACCTGTAGCAACACCCATTGCACATGGGGATATATTGAGTTTGGAGGATGGAGCTGAAAGGGCAAACAAAATAGAGTACAGGAGTATTGTTGGTAGCCTTATGTTCCTTTGTAACACCAGGTCGGATATATGCTTTGCTGTTTCATAGTGTTCCAGGTATATGGTTAATCCATCACAGTTATATTTGAAGGCAACAAAGAGGATTTTAAGGTATGTTCGTGGAACAATTGATTATGGGATCCACTACTCATAGGCAAAGAATTTGAAGTTAGTGGGATTCAGTGACAATGATTGGGGTAGTAATATTGATGACAAAAAATCCACAAGTTGGCACTATTTTTCTCTTGGTTCAGTTTTGGTTACATGGATTTCCAAGAAATAAGTTATAGTGGTGTTGTACTCTACTAAAGCAGAGTATATTGCACTTACATCGGCAAGTGCACAAGAATTGTGTCTTTGAAAGGTGCTAGGAGATATTGGGAAGAAGCAAGGGACTCCAACTACTTTATTCTATGATAATCAGAGTGCCATTAAGTTGGCACATAATCGTATCCACCATACCAGGTCCAAGAATTTTGATATCAAGTGCCACTTCATTCGTGACATGGTAGATAAGGAACACATTAAATTGAGGTATTTATCCACACATGATCAAGTAGCAAATATTTTTACAAAGGGAGTAAAAATATCTAAAAGCAACTTCAAGAATAGGATGTGTGGGTGATGAGGGTTACATTCCTCTTCATGGTCAATGGAGGATATGTAATGGGGATGGGTTGTGAAAGGAAGCTAGACACACAAGGGGGCTGAGTGGGAATTTCAATAGAATTTTGGTGTGGAAATTTATCTCTTGTTGCATTGTTAATGAGGAAAAGGAGGGGGTATTTATAGGAATTTGTGAGAGGGAGGAGGAGGGTACCCAAGATGTGAGGTGGTGGAATTGCCAAGTGTGAAAAGGGATTTGGGAATTTATGGATATTTATTAGGGGAAATGGGTGCCTTCCCACATTAGTGGCCTTGGAAAGCATGAGGAAATTTTAAATTCAAAAATATTGTGAGGTGGAATGTGAAAGGGACCTGGGGATTTAATGTGCATTTATTACAAATTTTGACTTGGGGTTTTGGTGAATTTTTAATTAAAAGAAATTGGAAGGGAGAGTGTGAAAGGGACCTAGGGATTTAATGTGTATTTATTGTGAATTTTGACTTGAGGTTAAGGAGTTATTAGGGCATAATTAGAGTATTGAATGGGGATTTGAAAAATTAATTAAAATTTGGGTTTTTAGGGGGATACAAAATGACATGTTTTTGGTGTCTACATTTACCCCTTTTTGTACTGTGTTGCGTGTGAACACAATGTAGTGCAAAAATAGATGACACTAGGTGTTGGATTAATAATGGATAATGATGAATGTATGACAATGATTGATGAGCGATGAAACTGGTTGTTGGTTTGGGTAGGGTGACATAAGGTTTCCTCAAATCAAGAGCAATGTAGGATGCCCCAATTATGTAATGGATAAATGCTCCTTGGATATTTGCCTTTGATGGATTGAGGAGATCATTTGATATGGTAATTTTACTAGCCATTGATTGGTGTTCTCACGATACTTCGATCGATTTGTCCAAGCATTATGGGTGAGTAACCGTATAGTCATATGCATAAGCCATACCAAATTGGATTGAATTGGAATTTTTGTTGAAGGAGAGAAGTTCTAGTATTTTCCCTAGTTGAAGGGGTTTAATGATAGCCTTAGGCAAATATTCTTGGATACGTGATCCTATAATTGATTATTTGGGTATTGGACCGATTTGGGTATTGGACCAATTTGGGTATTGGATCGATTTGGGTATTGGACTGTGTACCCCCTCAAGCAATGAGTTTATGGAAGAAGAAATGGAGGACAACAATGAATTTCTTGACAAAAAAGAGTGGTATGGGCAATAGAAGAATGGATATGAGATGGCCAAAGAGTGAAACTTGTTCTAAAAGGAGGTAAAAATATTAGATTTTTTTAACGACGAGTGTCCTTATGGTAAATTTCTCATCCTATTAGAGTGTATGGATAACCATTTTTTGCAACCACTAGGTCTACTAGAGTAGATAACTACTTACCCAAGTGTTGTAGGTGAGTTGGAGAGGAGAGGGCAATCCTCCAAGGGAGGTCCCAAGTTCAAATCTCCACCCTACCAAAAATCTGAATTGGGTATCCAAAATCCAATTGATAATGTTGGTGCGGGCAGGGTCGGGTGCAACTCTCGGGTGACTTTGACGGTGTAGAACCCCCTGTTCGTGGTCTCTAAGACCAAGGCGCCCCACAAGGGGTTTTTTGCTTAAAAAAAAGAGAGTAGATAACTACTTATAAGGTTTTCTTGATGAAAGCAATAAAATACATGAATGTAAAGCTATCTTATGGAATCAATAAAATACCTTAAAGTAATGCTAAACTAGTAAAGTGATAAAAGATCTAAAAGTAAAGCTAAACTAGGAAAGTGATAAAAGACCTAAAAGTAGAGCTAAACTAGGGAAGCGATAAAAGACATGAGAGTAAATCTAAACTAGGAAAGTGATAAAATATAGAGCTATTGATGGGGGAGGGATCATACCTTGGATGCCCCTAAATTTATGGGGGAATGATGAGTAGGAGTAAGGATGCATACACACTTGATATTGTTGTTGATTAATTATTGATGAGTAGGTAGTAAGGATTCATACACACTTGATATTGTTGTTGATTGAGGATTGATGCATAGGTGGTATGAATTCATACATACCTAATACTATGATTGATTGAGGATTGATGAGTAGGTGGGTTTATATGAGGTATGGATATGGATATGTGAAGGACTGTATTGATTGATTCCTGGTAGAGATATGAGGATGAGTGGATGTATGATATGATATGATGCAATGTACATATTATGTGAGATATGGGTTGAGGGTGTTTAGATTGTGGTGCTCTTTGACATGTTAGATGTCATGGATTTGAGATGTGGATATGATGGATGATGATGTGTAGTGACTTATAGCGGCATAGTTGAGCATGTTTGGGCTAGGTATATATGTATTTCTTGATCATAATGATTGTAATTAACCAAGTAAATACACACATTCATAAGAACATAATGATATAACATGAGAGATGGTAATCACAATGGATATTGAACACAAGATAGGAATGAATACAATATGTGGTACTAAAAAAGTATAGCAAATGAGGGATGGGATATGATGTAAAAAGAAAGATAAAAACATGTGTAAATTGAGTGATAAATATATACAAGTAATATGTTACCCCAAGTGTTGGAGAGATTTTGGATTTGAGAAGTATTTCAGGTAACTCAAACACCCTAGTGGTACCAATCAAGTTCATCTAATAACTAGTCAGGCATCTAGAGATACCTAGACCATCTTGGGGAGTCAAGTGACTCAAGGACCAAAGTGTGTGCAATGAGGTTCATTTCCAATTTTGAGTAAGGTTGGATTGATCAATTATTGTTCAAGCCATTATAATCTAACTCATCTACAAGTGATCAGAGGTTTGTACAAAATAAGGTTGCTAATGTGACAAACATATCACTACGTAAAGGGCATACTCCACTGCTAGTCAAGCATCTATAGCATCAATGGAGACAACCCCATAATCCTTCGACATAGCTCCACTACCAACCATGCATATATAGCCCCAATGGAGACGTCTAAAATACCCAAGGATCCATGATGAATGATAAAAAATATTTTCTTTTGCTTTTTATTTTCTTCATTTTTTTTGTATAGGTTGTTTTTTTTTGCAGTATGGATCCTTAGGTTTGGATTATGCATATTGTAGAATGAGCAAGGAAAATTATTCGTTTTATGGTGAAAACTATGCATGGATTTGGCTTCCCTATAATGTATGAGACATGTGTGTGGTCCAAGAGAGAACTTGAGGTAACTAGGGTAGGGCCAGAGAACCTTGAGAGTTGATGACATGCGACAAAGGTTTATTGGAACACTAGGTATGACTGAATAACCAAAATAATCTCAATGTCTAAGCAAACTAAGTCAATGGTATGATGGAAAAAAATAGGACATGTGATGAATAGATGAAAGAGACATAATGGGTGTACCAGACAATGGAAAAAATGACACGATGCATGACCAAACATGATATGATGGACAAAGAGGAAATATATAAAATGTGAGACACAAAAATAGATACAATATGTACACTAATTGAGATGAAAGAATACATATTCATGAATCCAAAAAGGAGATAAAATTAGCATGTTATAAGCCTTATGTAGGACTGTAATGGAGGAATGAGGTGGATAAATGCAATGAATCAATGCAACACAATGAAATGGATGGATGACATGGAGGGAGTGTGAACTATCAAAGGCAAAAAATTGGATGTAAGGAGGGGTGACTCCCCCTAGTCAATAAGGAATGGCTATGAATAGGGTAGTAGGAATGAATGAGGGTAGATGATAGGATGTTGAGGAATGGTTGCATGAAAATGAAAATGATGAAGTAAAGATATGAATAGTTAGGAGTTATGGGATGTGAAAAAATTGGAGGTGGAAGGTATTGCAACTTACCCCTAGACCAAAGGGGAAGGAAGAATGAGTATGAAATCCCCTAGGTCGGATGATGGATTAGGAAAAGGATGGACTCCCCTAGACTATAAGAGAGTGTGGAAGGAGGATGGACTCCCCTAGTCATCATAGGGAGATGAGAAGGGGGAGAATAATTACAAGACGAGGAAGGTTGGAGGAGTTGAAAATGATGAAGTAATAGAAAGGTTAATGAGAATTATTAACAATGATGATGATTGATAATGGATGCCTTTGCCTTTAGCCACAAGTCATGGTCCATCTGAAGCACCTTTATATTTACCATGTGGATGTCATATTACACTCTATTTTTGTTAAATCCTCCCATAAAATTAACCAACTAAAACATCACACTCATGGTGGGAGTCCCCAACAAGGAATTATTAGTGCTTGCTAGTAACTCCATTGTTTTTTCATATTTTAGTTGTTGGGTCTTTCCTTCAATTTTGTGGCCATTGATATCGGTCTCTAAAGAATTTATTTTAAATATCTTAATCCCATATTGGTGCAATGGGAAGGACTTTTGTTCTTGTCTGCCATGTCCACTGCCACACAACATGATATTAGCTTTACTGTCATACGACCCCCTAAACATTACATGTTATTTTGATACACAAACCCACAATATTTATGTTATGTTTCCCATTCGTACCCCCAACAATTCCATCACTCCATACATAAATATTTGTGTAGGTTATGTTTAGCCCTGGTGACCCCCTAACCACATGCCACTATAGACTTCACTCCAAGCACACCAGGCATCCTAAACCTTGTAGACAACCTTGGATTAAGGTTACATATCATATTTGTATCATGCAACACTTCACTTGCTAGACATTAACAGTGGGAGACACTGCATAGAGGGTATTCAATTTTCAAATAAAATCCTCTACCATAAATTTGTATTTCTCCCTCGATAAAATGTCACAAAATGCTCAATTCTCCCTGCACTAGATTTATTCCTTCATCAACTCCCTCACAACCCACCCCCAATGCCACATAATTTTTCTTGCATTACCAAACCCTCCCATCAACATAAAATATACAACATATGAAACACCACACTAATAACATTCCTCAATGGCTTCTCTACAAATGTATTTCCCCTTGCAAATACCATGAAATCCCAACCGTATTTCAAAATAAAAATTCTACGAACCAAGGGCACAACATTTTATTATATTCATGCCTTTTATTATTATAAAACAAATGTATTCTAAAAAAGGGGGGGATTGTTTCCCTTTGACCCATGCCATGAGGGATTTCCCCACTCTCTTGGGCTATAAAACATTGCACTAAAAAAATTAAACAAACTTAAAAATAACAAAAAAATGGTGGAACTACAAAGGACCTAGTGTTTTGTGTGAACAGAGCATGTACAAGTCATCGCAGACATATTGTGGATAGATCAAGGTGTTGTAGACTACATAGTTTCATGTGTGTTTGTGTAGTTGGAGGCCACAAAATTTGTATAGGATAGATCACAGGTTGGGGGTTCTTGGATCATGAGATCATTTTTATTTCTAAATTTTCTATTATTTTTTTGTAACACCAAAGATTTAATTTTTTTATTTTATTTGTTACTTTCATCTAGTAATATAACAAAGCAAAAACTACAATCTATACAAAGTACAAGATTCAATGCTTCTGGGCTACTTGGAAAATAAGCTCTAAAGATGAAAACTGCCAAGGTGTCTGTAGTGGGAAAGATAAAAACCACAGTTTTAACTTTTTTATTTTAGTGGGAAAGATAAATCATATGCAAGGTCCATTAGTGGAATTTATCATTCCTCTTTTGAACCAATCTGGTCTAGAGTAGGAGGATACTCTTCAAACCAGTGTTAAAACAATTGAACCAAAAGATAGGTAAAATGCTCACTAAAATATTAAACAGACAGATCATTTTTAGGATCCAATGGTGGAATTTCTCATTCCTCTTTTGAATCAATATGTCCTAGAGGAAGAGGATACTCTTAAAACTAGTTTCAAACCAAGTTGATCATGGTTTCTCTAACCATTATAATGATGTATCAACATACTATAGAATTTTCTCAACAGATGTATTAAGATTAGCAACATGTAAATTACACACCTATTTTGAAATGAACTATGGAAGGTTGGTTATTCGAAGGGCATCCTCCACATGTACCTGTTACACACAAAGAAAATAGTACAATTAGTAAGCAAATAAAGACAAACAAAAAAACATAAAAATATTTAGCAAACAAGTGTTATGGGTTAACAACTCCCACTATGGTCACCAAAATGTAGTATAGAAGATGCACCATTTCATTAACCAATAAAAATATGTTACAAGTGTAAACAAGAGTTGCACAAAATGATCAAATGAAATAATATATTTCAGCATTAGCTAGACTTAGGAATGTCGTAGCTTAATATAGGTTACAAAATAGAATAGTAAACTGCCTTAGCACTAATCACGCTAACAATAAGCGTAGAGAGAGACGTGCTTCTAACCACTAACCTAGGGTAGAGAAGTATGATTAAACAACTAACCTAAAATATCTGACCTAGGATATTTTAGGTATTAATCTAGGTTAACCAGTAGATATTTTGGAACAATAAATATCTCCATGGTTATGTAGTAAAAAGTAAATGTAATAATCTATGTAGTATAATGCAATATACTACCTATTTTACCCTAACATCCCCCCTTTATTACATTACTTTGATATACAAAGTTTACTTTGGAACAACTCAAATTTGACACGTCCAAGTGCCTTTGTGAAGATGTCAACAACTTGTTCGTCGGTGGGAATGTATTGGAGCTTGATCCTCTGTTTAGGAACTTCATCACGAATGAAATGACAATCTGTGTCAATATGCTTTGTACGTTCATGATGGACTGGATTCTTGACCAAGTTCAAAACACTCGAGTTGTCGCAAAACATGTGAATAGGAAGTTTCTTTGGTAGGCCCATGGTAGCCAAGATGTGACTTAACCATATCGCTTCACACACAACTCCACGTGCAGTGCGATATTCTGCCTTAGTTGAAGATAAAGCAACCACCTATTGCTTTTTACTATGCCATGAGACAGGACCAGATCCAAGATGAAATACATATCCTGATGTTGATTTTCTGTCATCTAGGGATCCAACGTAGTCAGAGTCAATGTAACTCTATAAGAAGAATGAGTTATTCTTCTTATACTCTAGACCATATTCTACACTACCATGAATGTAGTGAAGAACACGCTTTGTTGCTTTCCAGTGAGAGACCTTTGGTTCCTGCATGAACCGAGAAAGATAGTTTACAACATAAGTAATGTCTGGTCTAGTATTGGTCAGATAGATGAGGCTTCCAATCATCTGTCTATAGAGCGTGCCATCTACCTATGGTGAGTCATCATACCATGATAATTGAAGCCCTGATTCCATCGGTGTTGCTTTGGGCTTACAATCAATCATACGATATTTTTCTACTAAAGTCTTGGCATACTTTTTTTGAGTCACCCTAAGATGATTCTTCTTATGTTCTATCTCAAGGCCAAGACAATAGTGGAGAAGTCCTAGATCTGTCATATCAAATGACTTTTTCAAGTCATATTTCACGACGTTGATCAATTTCTCTGAATTGCCAGTGATGATCAGATCATCTACATATAATACAAGAATCACTATTTCAGAACTTGTGTTCTTGATATAGAGATTTGCATCAGATGGACTTCTCTTGAATCCATGCTGTAGTAGGTGACTATCCATTTTGATGTACCATGCTCTTGGGGCTTGTTTTAGCCCGTATAATGATTTGACCAACTTGCAAACCTTTTGCTCATGGCCTTCCTTAGAAAATCTTGGAGGTTGAGTCATGTATACCTCTTCTTTTAAGTCACCATTTAGAAAGGCACTTTTTACATCCATCTGATGTAATTTCCATCCAAAATGTGCTGCCATAGCACAAAGAACTCGAATGGTGGTCATCCTTGCAGTGGGTGCAAAGGTTTCCTCATAATCAAGGCCTTCCTTTTGAGCATAGCCCTTCACCACAAGACGGGCCTTATGCTTGTCTATGGTGCCATCTGCCTTATATTTGACTTTGTAAACCCATTTGCAGCCTATGGGTTTCTTTCCTTTAGGCAAATCCACCAGCTTCCATGTTTTATTCTTCATGAGGGAATTATGTTCAGCATCCATAGCTGCCTTCCACTGAGGCAATCTAAGTGCTTCATCAACTGTAGAAGGTTCATTTTCATCATATGATGACATGTAAACCCTCTCCTCATCAATTTCCATATCATCTCCACTTTCTAAATCTCTATCAACAGAAAGCTCTTGAAAATCTGCACAAAGATCATCAACTAAAGTAGATGCTTCTGCCTTTCTCTGTCGAGACATGCTTCGTGTCTGTGGGCGATTGAGAGTGAGATCAGGTGGTGAAGTGAGTTTGGAATCTTTCATAGTACTTGTATACCATTTTGGAGGCTTTTTATGTTGTGGAGGAGGAAGTGGTTGTTGCTCCTCATCTTCCAGGTATACTGATGTAGTGTTAGATGTGAAAGCTTCATCAAACACTACATCTCTACTAATATGTATTTTCTTGGTGAATGGATCTATCAACCGATAGCCTTTTGAGAATTCATCATATCCAAGAAAAACACATTGTAGGGTCTTCTCATCTAACTTCTTTCTTTTCTCCTTAGGTATATGCATAAAAGCCTTACACCCAAATACTCGTAGATGAGATATGGAGGGTTTCCTTCCACTCCATGATTCCTAAGGAGTCATACCTTCAAGAGCCCGTGTGGGAGCCCTATTTAGAAGATATACTATAGTTGTTATAGCTTCAGCCCAGTAAATGTGCTCAATATTGGCTCCCTTAAGCATACATCGAACCATTTCCATAATGGAACGATTTCTTCTCTCAACAACTCCATTTGACTGAGGAGAATAGGTTGTTGTTAATCGTATTTTTATCCCATGTTTCTGCAAAAATGAGGAAAATTATTTTGATGTGTATTCCCCCCTCGATCTAAATGGAGGGTCTTTATGAAACATCCTGATTCTTTCTCAACAAGTTTCTTGAACTGCTGAAAATAGTCAAATGCTTCAGACTTCAACTGCAAGAAGAAGACCCACATTTTCTGTGAGTGATCGTCTACAAACAATTGAAAATACCTTTTTCCTCCACAACTAGTAGACATAGGACCACACAAATCTGTGTGAACTAACTCCAAAGGTACCTTAGCTCGAAAGGAGCTAGGTTCAAAAGGTACTCTATGTTGCTTTCCTGACAAGCAATCTGAGCACACTGGCAAAGTAGATGAAAGAGTAGGCAATCCTTTCACCATTTGATATTTATTGAGTTCTAGTAAATACCTTGAGCTTAGATGCCCAAATCTCTTATGCCATAGAGAAGTGGCCTCTTTTGTGGTTATTGCCATTGCAGTATGTGGTGAGGTAATTGCATCTAAGGTGAACAAACCATGTTTGTAAGAACCCGTTGCTATCTGTTTTCCTTTTTGAGTGATAAAGCAACGTTTCTTTTCTTGGTCCACTTTGAAATTGACATTCATGTTGTTGTCCAGGATTTGTGGAACTGACAAGAGATTATTTTTCAATCCTGGTACATAAAGAACTTTTTGAATCTTACATTCTCCATCTGGAAGGGAGACAGAAACACTTCCTTCTCCCTGAACTCGATAGGTCTTATCATCAGCAATGGTCACTGGTCTACCTTCTCGAGCCTCAAATGTCTCAAACCAGGACTTATCGCCAGTCATATGCTTACTAGCGCCTGAATCTATGTACCACACAGTATCCTTATGAGGGGAATCTGTATGAGTCATGAGCACTTTGTGTGCTCATTCAGAATCTGAACTAGAATCTTCAACGGTAGCAATATGTCCTTGTTGCTGCTTGTTCTTGTTCTTTGGTTTGCCTTTGCCCTTCTTTTGTCCTTGTTCATTGGGCGGTTTGTTCTTAAACCAACATCTCTTGGTTTCATGAGTGTCCTTATCACAAATTTTACAATACTGCTTCTTCTTCTGAGTTTCTTTGCCTTTTCCCTTGTCTTTGTTAGAAGAAGATCCTTTTTGTTGATTCCACTTTTTCTTTCCACTTTGCTTGTTTGAGAAAAGTGCATTGTTGGATGCCTCATCTCTTTGGAGTTGATTAGCTTCTTCAGTTTGAAGTAAATTTACCAACTCTACAAAAGTCACTATCCTCCCAGAGACTTGTAGTGATGTGATCAACATTCTATAGGAGTCTGGAAGAGCCCTCAAAATGATTGAGGTCAGGACTTTGTCTTCCACTTTTTCTCCTAAGGCTTGCAGTTTTGTTTTTATATCTGCCACTCTACAGAGGAATAGCTCTACTGTCTCTCCAGATTTCATATGAAGAGTATGAAGCTGTGTTTGAAGGTTAAGAATTGTTGATTGATTCTTTCCTTCAAAAATGGTTGCTAAGGCATCCCATGCCTCCTTACCATTTTTAGCTTCACTTATATGAGGCTGTATGTCATCAGTAATAGCTAGCAAGATCAATAAGGAAAGTATTTTATCCTTTTTATCATATGTTGTCTGATCTGCTCCTGGTGATGTGGGTCTAGAATCAGTGCCATCCACTATTCCCCACATCTCCTCTACAGTTAAAATAACTTTCATCTTAGTTTTCCAGGCAGAATAATTTGAACCTTTAAGCAGTTGGCTTTCATTGAGATACTTGTTGATCATGGCCATTGTGAAGGTTTCAAATTTGATGTGACTAAGATGACTTTATCTTGCAATATACCCTCAAAAGAGTATATGGAAGATTTTAATTTACTCTTTAATATATTTAATGGCACTTGCCTTAACACCCTTAACAAGGGATGAAAAGTTTGAGGAAATTAAGCCAAACAAATAGAGCAAATTAAAGGGGTAGGTTTTGGAAGACTTTTGATTTTTCTCTCTAGGATATTTAATGGCACCTACCTTAACACCCTTCAAGAAGGATGGAAATTTTGAGGAAATTAAGCCAAACAAAGAGAGTGAATCAAGGTGTTTGGATTTTGACCTTTGATGGGGAGTAAAAATTGACTTGTTTAACTCTGTGCAAGGTGTAGCACGATTTTAGTGAAGTTTGGGTTTATGAAATGCTCTTCAATGTTCTTATGATTGTTTAATTGCACACAAAAAACATGATGGTTAGTGCAATAATAATAAAAAGAGAGCAACCCAAAGTATTATCACTATAGGTGTCGGATGCAACCAAAAATGCACCTAGTGTAGTCAATTAAAAAGGTGTCGAGTACAATCGAGAATGCACCTTTCTTACTCTGAAATATCCCCCCTTTCTCTTTACAATTTTGAAAAAAAATAGAATCACAAAATGTGACTTCTATCCCCCCTTAATTTTTACAAAATTAGAAATCGAGCACTCCTTTCAAGACAAGTCGACACACGACCCGCGTTTGAAAGGCTTCCAGACCAGTCGACACACGACTTGGTTTATGTCTTCAACACTCGAAAAATAGGTTGAGCATTAGGATCAAAAAGAGGTTCAAAATTCTTCTCAAGGTTACAACAAAAATTTGCAATTTTATGTCTTATATCTCCTTTGTGAAGGAGAAAACAAAAGCAAATGTTTGGTTTTGTTGCAAAAAAAATGACCTTTGTCCTTGCCCAATTTTTAAGTGTTTTGGTTTTGCAATAGAATATGGAGTTCCTATGTCTCTTTATCTCCAAGAAATGTGGGAGAAAACTATAGGAATTTGAGGAGGTATTGCAAAAAAAATGTTGAAGAAACTTCTATGTTTTGCAACCAAATAGGTGATATCTTTGTCTCTTTATCTCCAAGTTTGAAGAAAACAAAAGAAGTTTATGGCTATAGTTGCAAAAAGACTTGAAGGATTTGTTTTGGTGTTTTGTCTCTCTATTGCTATGTTTTGTTATTTTGAATGCATAAAATGATCAAATTTTAAGATAAAGATAATAATAGAATACTTTTTAGATAAAAAATCATGCAATATTTGAAAAACAATGATTTTCTATATAAAAAAAAATTGTATTAAATTATTATAGAAATAAAAAAAATAAGAATAAATGCATAAAAAATAAAAAAACTTTAGTCAAAGAGCAATAATTTGAGAAAAAAACATTCTTTTATAAAAAGAATACCTTTAGTCATGCACGGGAGTCGATCGCAGGATCGAGCGCACATCACCGAGTGGCCATAGCCACTTAAACCACCCGCCGCTTTGAGATCTTAAATAAAAGACCCACCAATGTACCACGACAATATTTTTATTGAAAAAAAATATAAAAAAAAATGCGGATGGGGAGTTTCGATCCACTGACCCCATGGATCTCAGCCTTGTGCTGGCTCGTCCAAGCCGACCGGGCTATCCTGCCCATGGGAAACTGTGGACAAAACCTACAGTTTGAAGGTTCGTCACGACCTGGCGAGGAAGAAAAAAAAATAGAGGGACTTTTAGTCCCACATCTACCGCGACGAAAGATGTTGAGGGGTGTAAAACCCTCACGTCGCGTGTAGTAACGTGATTGCCTTTAGGCAATCGACGTTAGATCGCCCTCCTTTTGCCAGATGCTCGCCAGCAGAACCCGCCATGTAGGCATCGATTTCCACATCACACGCCTCAGTTCAGACACCAAGCCTCATCAGCAGGGGTCCAGGTGGCAAGTGCCACATCTCCACCTTAGATCACCCTGTCATGCCACGTCAGCTCAAACTGCACCACATTAGATCTCCTCGACTTGCCACTTCAGCTCAATCGGCTTTCAGGTGGTGGTGAGCAGATCCAAGTGGCGATGCGATCAAATTTTAGGTGGTGTTGTTGCAATCGAGACGATGGGCCTTTGCGATGCATGCAGACCCAATGGGCCTGTGCGATGTGTGTGGGTCCTGCAGATCCTCGAACACATGTGGGGGCAATGAGCGTCGAACGGATCCATCGACTGCTCCGACGATTGGATCCAACGTGCCTGTGCACCATGTGTGGAGAGATTGGACCCATAAATGATCAGGTAGAGATAGGGATACTTGCAAGAAAATAGTAGGTTTGGGCAGGGCAACAGGACAAGGTCTCCTTAGGATCTGTGCAGGTCCAAGTTAGGTGGAACGAGAAAAGCTCATATTAGCCACCCCAGCGATAGATACCAATGTAAACAAGATTTTCACAAAATGATCAAATGAAATAATATATTTTAGCATTAGCTAGACTTAGGAATGTCGTAGCTTAATATAGGTTACAAAATAGAATAGTAAACTACCTTAGCACTAATCACACTAAAAATAAGCATAGAGAGAGACATGCTTCTAACCACTAACCTAGGGTAGAGAAGTATGATTAAACAACTAACCTAAAATATCTGACCTAGGATATTTTAGGTATTAATCTAGGTTAACCTGTAGATATTTTGGAACAGTAAATATCTCCATGGTTATGTAGTAAAAAGTAAATGTAATAATCTATGTAGTATAATGCAATATACTACCTATTTTACCCTAACAACAAGTAATATTTTATTTACACAAGACCCTTTTGGGGCATACAATAAATGATGTAGAAATTAAACATGAAGCTAGATATTCATTATGCACAAATGTATAAAAAGTACAATAG
Source organism: Wollemia nobilis (assembly GCA_028583015.1). Lineage (NCBI taxonomy): Eukaryota > Viridiplantae > Streptophyta > Pinopsida > Araucariales > Araucariaceae > Wollemia > Wollemia nobilis. The sequence goes on from JAQPPZ010001195.1 coordinate 14,831,440, forward strand.
TGGGATCAATGTGGTTACAAAGGTTGTAACAATATGCAATGTAAGGCCAACCACTTGTAATAATATGCTATGTAGGGATAACCACCTACAACAAACATGGATACAAACAAAATAACAACATGTTAGAAGACAAGAAAATTCTCAACAACATAACCATGCATCCTAACCACTAACAAACCAATATCTAACATGGGCATACTATGCCTCACATGAGTATAATACAAGATATAATATTTTAGGCTCATGGATAAGCCTTAGGTACAATAATAGCCTGATAATTCCTCCCAAATATAGAAGCATTGGATCCAAATACCTTCAATAAATTTTGAAAGTCACGAGCCATCTGTGGAAGCTGACAAGTCATCGTGTTGAAAACTCTATTTGTAGCAAGCATAAGTTGGAAGTCAGGTACCACATTTGATGATAGTTTATCTCCAAATTAGAATCTAGAGAAGGATAAGGAAGTTGATGAGCAGTGAGGGTAGTAATGGTGGCCAAGGAGGTGGTCTCCCTAGGCCATTGATATTATTGATCACCAATACACCCCATTCAAGCATGGAAACATGGCATTTTTGTGATGGCCAAGGAAAAGAGTGATCCATCCTGGGAAGATATGAGGGCATAAAAAAGGTCCTGCAAATTAGATGACTACAAAGCTAGGGTGCAAAGTCATCGAATCAACCAATTGTGGTGGAGCAATTTTAATGGAGATCTCCAATGTTGGATCTGTCTCTTCTTCTTCACAATCTTCTATCAATGCAACGGTAGGAAAATTTTTGTTATTTTCAACTGCATTAGTAGGGATTTCTTCAAATAATTGTGTGCTATCTTCATGAATAACAATATAGTCCAAAGGAAGGACAATGAGCTCCTTGCCCATAGATCCTTGTTCAATTCCAGGTACTGTTACTTCATGAATTTCAATAATTTCTGAGTGTTCCTCATAAATATTAATAAATTCTTCTACTTCACGAGCAACATTGTCTAATGGAAATATGATGGCATTTTCGCCTAGAGATCTTGGTTCAATTCCAGGTACTATTACAATTTTTTTCATCAATTTCTTCGATAAGAAGAATTTCTTCTTCAACAATTGTTTGCTCTTTTGCTGCCATTTCTTCTGCCAATAGAGCAACTTGCATCTGTTGGAGATTTGATTATTTTGAGTCATTGCTCAATAAATATTGTGGATGCAAAAACAAAACACCAAATATATATACTATAAAATAATTAAGCAATGACACAAAATATTGTACAAAGAAATAGATTTTTATTATTATCGTTGGTGGATCTTAATACAATCAAATGTACCCCAAATTGGGGGTTTACAATGCTTAATATTTGATATTTGATACAAGGTATTAGGGTTATCTGAAACCGTAGTTAGAAATGTTGGTGGTGTCTTCAATCTCGTATTTGATTCCAATAGAGTGGGTGGGATTTTTTGTGTCCTATGTAGGACCACTCCAGCTTCAAAAGCTTCCAATGATATGATTCATGCACCTGCAAACAATAGACAACATACAAATAGCTAATAATACCTATGAGGGCTCCACTACATGAGACCCTCTAAAAATATGATTACTAACCCTAGATGCTATAGAATAATATTGAAAAATAGTAATGTAGGAATGAAAAAAAATGTTGATGAACTTTACCTTGTCTTTTGTTGACTTGTGGCTTCTATCTTCATTGTCATTGTAGCAAATGATGATGCAGATTTGCCCTAACGACGCTTGAAGGCCATAGAGCTAAAGATCAAGGATGGGAAATGCTCGTAGGCACTTGGCAAATGTTTGTGAGCGCTCGGTAGATGCCCGCGAGCACTCAACAGAACGGGAAACACCCGCGAGCACTCAATAGGATGGGAAACACCCGTAGGCACTCAAAAAATACTCGCAGGCACTCGACAAGACAAGAAATGCCTATGGGAACTAGAAAAATACCCATGAGAACTCGATAAACTTGGAAGGGCATTCAGGGGTTGTAGGAAATGTGGTAGAACCAAATATGGTTTGCGCGAGGTGGGTGGCGACAGATGCGAAGGTTGTGACGAGTGAAAGTGAAGGCGAGGCTGCGAGAGAAAATCCAAAGATTGTTACAACTTAGTTAGGGGTTGAGTCATCAAAATGAATCCTTTTTATAATCTTCCCTTAGGTCATGTTAGGGTTTCAACGACACAATTTGTGTGGTCAAGATTAAAACATGATGGAGGGTGGAGATTAAATCTGGGAAAATGGCATGGATTAAGATGGATGGATGGCTAATATTAAGACATGATAGATGGTTGGGATTAATTCATACATATATATAAATATATAAATATAATATATAAAATATTAATATTTAAATATATATTAAACAAATATATATAAATAATGGATAATTGTGGTGGGAAGCTATAAATGGATGACAAGTGGCTAGATTTTGGTGTCTACAAATATTTTATCCTAGATAGACAACATGGTGCCCTACCTCGATCAATAATGTCTAGACAATATCTAAGAACAATTTGAGGGGTTCCTAATGCAACAATTGGCCTAGATTACAAATTTTTGCCTTCCAATTTACAAAAAAGGTAAAATTTAGTGCTTTACAAAGTTGCATCAATTTGTGCAATTACAAAGGATTTACCCTTCAATTTGAAGTGGTAAAACAAAAATTTAGCACTAAATTTAAAAATTGACCCTTAATTTGCAAAAAATTTAGCTTTTGGAGGTAAAATAAAAACTACCTTGCCATAAACAATATGTTTTGTCAATGCACCTCGAAGGTCAACCATGTGCAAGTTAACCTAGGTCAAACCAATCCATAGGTCAAACAGTATGAAAACCACCAACAGTCAACAACATAGTTCAAACAGTACTTAGGTCAACAAAGTTCATTGATCAAGTAATAGGAAGCTGCCAAGTGTCCACCAAGTTAGCACCTCCAACCAACACAACCACGCTTGAGCATGAAGCTAAGGATGACCACCGAGAGGTGGTCACTCTCTAGATCACGTGTTTGCACTTTTAAAAATCCCTTAGATCATCATAAGGCTGATGTAGGACTAAATTCCCATAGAAAAAATGAAACACAACCAATTTTCCCACCTAAACCTGTGAGAGTTCCCTACGATTGCCAATCACACGATGCCAACTCAGCACTGAACTTGACAAATACACCATTGCCACGTGTTCGCGATGTGTGGATACTCCTAAATCTAGATAAGCAATCTAAAGGTGCCACATGTCATGCTTTGGTTGGTAGATTTTGGTTGGTAGAGGCATTTAGGGTTGAATATTGCATTTGATTATTCTATTTTTATACCTTAGAAAAATTATTAATTTTTTGTCTATGAATTTCTTTCCTTCATCTACAATCGTTCGTCTGTAATCCTTCTCTCCACTAGTTACCCACTGCTTCCAAGCTATTATCAGGGTCCCTAATACACCCTATAATGAGAGGGAGGAGGGAGCTCCTTCATTGGTGGTGGTTGAAGCTTGACTGAGTCACCTGTGTTGAGTGATCATCGGGTCGAACAATGTTAGATGTTCGCTTGGTACGATCGTGAGTTACCTGAAAATAGTTTGAAAAGTGGTCAAAAAGAGATCAATAAGGGAGAGGATGGAAGAGGAGATAAGGGGGGAGGAAGGATATGGGAAAGTGGAGGGTAACAATGATAGGGGTACACTGATCATTTTGATGGATGATCTAGTATTGATCGACACGATGATCGAATGATCAAAGAAGGAGGAGGGAGATGGGTAAGAGAGGGAGGGGATATTTATCGAGCCTCTAACACATCTAAGAAATCCTTATTATCTTTCAATACCTCCAAAAAATATGCAAAATATTTCTCAACCTATGCACCCTTTGGCTACCCAGATGTTCTCTCAGCAAGAAGTATCGAAGCCTTTTCTTGGCCACAAATTGGCCACTTCTTCATGCAATTGAGTCCTCCAACCAACTATACTAGATACTCCATTTACAATTTTGATCTTGAATCAGGAAACTTATTCAAAATCTTCTTGCCTTAAGGTAATTTTGGTTCTCCTTTCAAAGAACCTAGGTTACCCTCTGACGATTCTTTCAGGGGTGCTTGGTGGAAGGGAAATTGCAAACCCTTTAGCACGTCTTGAGCTTACAAATTTAAGGGGTACCTGGTGCAATAAAAATTGCAAACCCTCTATCACCTCTTGATCTTCACAATGGCATGCTACAAATTGGTCCAAGTCAATCCAATGCAGCACCTAGCCAAGGAACTTGTGCCCTAGTTGGAATTGATCCAAACTACGCACCTAGCAATTGAAGTTGACACCTTGCCTCCCTTGCTAAAATTTTTCTATAGCTCTAATTACCAATGATGTAGAAATCAAACATGAATCTAGATATTCATGATGCACAAATATAGTACAACAAAAGAATTAATGTGGTTATAAATGTTGTAACAATATGTTATGTAGGGATAACCACCTACAACAAACATGGATGCAAACAAAATAACAATATGCTAGAAGACAAGAAATTCCTCAACAACATAACCATGCATCCTAAAAACTAACAAATCAATATCTAACATGGGCATACTATACCTCATGTGAGTAAAATGCAAAATATAATATCTTAGGCTTATGGATAAGCCTAAGGTACAATAATGTCCTCATTAATAGAAACTTTCCAAGGTGGGAGATCCCCTTTTTACATTTTTGCAAGAATGGTATTTACAAGGGTCTTCTATGCCACCTCTAAGGATGGGTGGGTTTGCTCAAGCACTCGTTGCCTCACCATCCTAGACTACATACACCTCCATGGTACCTACACACAACCCAACACAAGAAGTCAGTAGCATCAAATTGGCCTACCTTGGTTAGGCCCAAGTTAACAAAATATGCATTAAATAAAATATTACAAATCTACCTTAAAATGAGCAAATAATGCGAGAATGAGAATATTGATGAATATACCTTACTTACCTTGCTTGTCTATCTGGTGCTAAGATTTTGCCAAGCGTTGTCTCTGATATGAAGCAACTTCAAAAATAATATGTGTGGGTGATGAGGGTTGCATTCCTCTTCATGGTCAATGGAGGATATGTAACAGGTATGGGTTGTGAAAGAAGGCTACATACACAAGGGGTTTGAGTGGGGATTTCGATAGAGTTTGGTGTGGAAACTTATATATTGTTGTGTTGTTAATGAGAATATGGAAGGGGTATTTATAGGAATTTATGAGAAGGAGGGGGAGGGTACCCAAGATGTGAGGTGGCAGAATTGCCAAGTGTGAAAAGGAATTTGGGGAATTTATGGATATTTATTTAGGGGAAATAGGTGCCTTCCCACATTAGTGGCCTTGGGAAGCATTAGGTGGATTGTGAAAGGAACCTAGGAATTTAATGTGCATTTATTACATATTTTCTCTTGGGGTTTTGGTAAATTTTTAATTAAAAGAAATTGGAAGAGAGTGTGAAAGGGGAACTAGGGATTTAATGTGTATTTATTGAAATTTTTGAATTGAGTTTAAGGAGCGATTAGGGTATAATTAGAGTATTGATTGGGGATTTTCAAAAATTATTTAAAATTTGGGTATTTAGGGGGATACAAAATGACATGATTTTGGTGTCTATAGAAGAATTAAGGGTCTTGGAGCTACATAGTCTGAAAGTAAAATGGATTTGAATGGCCTATTGAGTAAATCAAAAGTCAAGAGAAGGGGTCTATAATCTAATATTTCTCATAATAAAATATCCAAAGATATTATATACTCTATCTACAAACTCATATATAAAAAAAATTGGATAAGAAACATTTATCCATTTTTTCCTATATGAGTTTGCCCAATGCTTATATTATTCAATATTTATTGAAAATATGAAGAAATGACATCCCAAAGATTGTTTGAATTGATAAATAAAGCAAAATATTGCATGAATGTAGTCCATCTAGGAGTACCACCCTTCTTTTCTATAGGATATTAAACTATGTTGAAGTTACCACAAAGAATCCATATATCACAATTATGATTTAACATTGTATATGATAAAAGTATTCTAAGATCCTTTCAACATCTTTCATAATGAGTAATTGTAGTTGAACTGTATACATATATAAACTCAAATTTGATATTTTCTTCTTTTCTAAAAATTATTCGAGTAGTTCAATTACTCTTTGCTTCTAGCAATTATCCATAATATTTGTTTTTGTTGCATATTGTTAAAATACCTCTAAGAAATCCTATAGAAAAAATTTCCAGACAATCCTCCATCTTCTAAATATTTGTGAAAGCATCCTTACATTCCCCAATTTAATTTTGTGTCTTGTATTAAAATAAACTCATGATTATAACAACTTATTAATTCCTCAATAACTCTTTTTAAAGTGGTCTTGTTCATACACCTAATATTCCACAATGTAATTTTCATCATCACTTTTGTTAACACGTGTTATTTATTTTTTGGCTTTTCAAATCACGTGTTATTTATTTTTTGGCTTTTCAAATCAATATCCCTTTGAGTTTCTTTTTTCTTTGTTCCTACTTTGATTTTTCAATGAGTTTACACATGTTTTTGTGAGGGGTCTCGGTCCCCTCATACTAAGTGGGCTTTAAACCTTGGAACTCCCAAAGAGATGCCAAAGTCCTTACCACTATAGTAAGCTTACAACTTATTTTTTTCCTACTTTAATAACATTCCTCTCATTTTTCTTTTCTACCAACACTTACATCTCCATCAATCTCTTTTTTTTTCATATTGTTCATAATGAGACATATCTTCTAAATATTTATGATTTCCTAGAGAATATAAAATACACATAATATCCTCATAAACACTTTCTTCCTTACATTTCCCTAGAAACATTAAAGTATAAGGATAAATCCCCATAGCAATTACTTTCTTATTCTGCCTTGGGAACCTTAAGTGGATACCCTCCATGTGAATTTCTTTACTTTGATGCTCTTAAAACCCTACAGTGCAATGCATACTCTATAGTACATTTATTTTTACTGTAAGGAGAGAATTTTATACTACTTAAGGAAAATGAATATGACATACTAGGATTAAAGCTTGATGTCTTTTGCCTCATTACTTTGAATTTTACCATACTAGGATTAACCTTGATGTATTTTGCCTCATTTCTTTGAATTTTGCCTCACCATATTCCTTCATATCTATAACTCCTAAATTTGAACTTGGATATTATACTTCCTCATCCCTTCATCTTAAATTTCATATCAAATGGTTTATTCTAGTAAATTATAATAGCCTTTACCACCTAATGATGCATAACCTTTTTTCCCCACTTTCTTGGGATTAGAAAACATTTAATTTGATCTAAGATTCTATTATTATATGATTGTCTTGATTCATATCAAGGCTTGTCTCATGCTCAAAATTTTCTCTCTTTCTTCATCATTTTCATATTGTAATCTATTGCCATGTGTCCAATCTCATAACACTTGCGATATCAGAATGCATTGTTTTCATAATCCACTTGTGATCTCATTCTCTTGCTTCAAATTTAATCCTAATAGAATGTCAAAATGTTTTGAAGTATCCATCACAAATCATATTTGAGTGGATACAACATGCCTAATTTCCTTCATGGTTGGTTCTTCCTAGATGAAATCCCCTATAATATTGCCAATATTGTTCAAAATATTCTTATTGATAAGTTGATAAATAATTTCAAAATTCTAATTCACATTGAAAGCCTTTTAATAGTCTTCATGTTTATAGAAAAATTCTCACTCCATGGTCTTAAATATAGTGCATATTTACACCTAAACTAAGGACCACCATCCATTAGTTTATCCATAATTTCTAAACTAGAAAAGACAATGAGGAAATAAAAAATGAAAGAGAACTCATAAAGTAAGTTGAGTTCAATCCTCACTTCTACTTGATCCAATTTTGGATCTCTGAAAAACTTGGCCAGTATCCATGGAACTTACATACTAAAACCTTAATTTTAAGAACCATTATATTATGTTTGATCTCATCGTTGATAATCACTTCTAGTATTATATATGCACTTGGATAGGATTTGTCATAGATTTACTATTCCTCCTGTCCCTAACTAAGAAATTCATACTTTCAACTACAACATCCTTACTTCTAGTTAGGAATTGAAAATTTGACTTTTCTACCATTCTACCTAGATTTTATTCACAAGAGTCCTTTATATTTTTTAATATCCCCAGAGATTTAAAATAAGAAGTGCCACTTGCTCCTTGCTTACACTTTGCATATTGCTCATACTTTCTTGTTGCTTGCACTCTCAATACTTGCTTTCTAAAACAAGAAAAGGCAAGACTCACTTTTGGCTCCACTTGCCCGCCTCATAAACATATTTAACCAAAATTAAAAAAAATACAGGTCTTTAATTTGATGACCAATGACTATTTCAATGGATTTTATCATAAATTATCTTGTGATCAAAAAAATATAATCACACCTCCATAGTCCCTATAAAATTATTTGGTGAAAAATATGCTAAGTCATCATTGTCATAAATAGGAAGATATTATTTATCTATCTATCTATCTATCTATATATGTGTGTGTGTGTGTGTGTGTGTGTGTAATAAGCTATGTGTGGCTTCTATGGGGGTCCACTCCCATTACAAAAGTAAAACTTTACATTGATATCATTACATTTTGAGCAAGTTGATTAAACCATATCCAACTTACCTTTCTATCAAAGATATTATCCATCTTCCTCAAACTACTAAGTTTCCATAATCAACTCCTTTATATCAGATGCCTTCCAAAATTTAAGTTTTGTCAAGATGAAATTCAACACAATGAATTCTAAAATATTTGTTGCTTAGTTTCCATATCTATAAATATCTTATCTATAAAAACCTAGCAATTTTTTAATACCTTTTTTTAGGTTTCTTATTTATGCCCCTAATATTCCAAGATATTATTTTCATTGTGATTTTTGGTTTTTATTTGTGGGTTTAGCCTCACTTTTTGTTAACACTAGTGATATTTGATTTTTTTTTTCGAATATCAATATCTCTTTGAGTTTCTTTTTCTCTTTGTTTTTTCTTCTTAGGACTTCCTCTTTTTTTTCATTCCCAACAATACTTTCATATTCTTCAATCTCTTCAATCTATTCACACTGCTCATAGTAATACTTATCATTGTTAGGTTTGTCTTCCTCCAAAGGATCTGAAGTGCAAGGAATAATCTCAAAAGCACAATCTTCTTTATGTTACCCTAGAAACCCTAAAGTGTAAGGATGCTCTTTTGTAGCAATTATGTTCTTATTCTACTCTAAAAACCTTAAATTGTGGTGCTCTTGAAACCTTCAATTGCAAGGGATAACATCTACACTACTTTCACTTTTATTACCAGGAGAGAATTCTATACTACTTGAGAAAAATGAAGATGATTTATTTGGAATAAACTTGACCTCTTATGTCGTATTTGTTTTAGGATTTTCCTACACATCTTCCTTTGCACCTTTAATTCCTTTTAAACTTGCCAAATGATGTTGTGGATAGTCTTTCTTTACCTCTTCTTTTGGAATGAAGTATCCTTGATCAAATCTACCTTCTATTATTGTATGATTTCCTTGCTTCGTCATGAGGTTTATCTTATAACCAAAAAATTTTGTCTCTTTCTTCATAGTTATCCCTTTGCAAACTCTTTCCATGAGTCTAATCTCATAACAATTGTGGCATTGAAATGCAATATTTTCATAATCCACTTGTTGATCCCATTCTCTTAATTCAAATTTAATCTTAATAGATTGTGGTAAAGGTTTTGAAATATCCATAGTAACATATATTCAAGTATATATAGCATGCTTTCACTCCTTAATACTTAGTCCTTTATAAATTTCCCTAGGGTATTTCCAATATTCTTCAAAACACCCTAATTGATAAACTGATATGGAAGTCCAAAAAGCCTAACCCACACTAGAAACTTCTTAATTGTTTATGTCTCAATAGAAAATTTTCATTCCATGGTCTCAAATAAAGTGCATCTCTCCCCCTAAATCATGGGTCACCACCCATTATTTTATCCCTAATTTCTAAATGGGAAAAGATGATGAGAAAAAAAACTTTAGGAAGAAACGTCATAGAGTAATTTAAATTTAATCCCCACTTCCACTTGATCCAGTTTTTAATCTCCAAAGACCTTGGCCATGATCTATAGAACTTACATATTAACCCACTACTTTTAAGAACCATTATAGCATGCTCAATCATCTCATCCTTGATACTTACTTCTGGTATAACGTATTCTACTTGCCACATATTCACTCTTTCGCTTATCTCCAACTTGGGCCTCCATACATCTAGCTAGGGCATCCTAACTTCCTATTATGGCTTTCAAATATGAATTTTATTCCATACTAGCTTGTGGGACTCACTCTTAGCTTGCACTCCCTCTTGGATTATACTCCCTCTCAACTCACGCTCACTCCTGACTTGCACTTCGTCCCAAATCACACTCGCTCTTGTATCTTCTTTCTCCTGGTGTTCTTTTGCTTCTACAATTTTCTAGAAATAATGTTCTATGCATTCGTTGTAAGGGTTTGAAGCATTAATGCACTCCAGATGAACCTACAACTCTTCCACCATGATTGAATCTTTTCTTGCACTTTCTCTTGGCTCACACTCCCTCTCGACTCATTTAGGAAGATATACAAATTTAATAAAAAGGAAAGTCTCTATTTAATATTCATCTACTATAAAGTTGATGGTGAGAATTATCAATGTAAAGTCTCCTTACAAATGATGACTTGAATAACTCATACAACTTATTAAATTTACCTTCTAAAAGTGTGGACAAGTATATGAAAGATTTTTTCAAACATAAAAGAATGAATTCATTCAAGTCTTACATGGATTCTATTTTATCTTTTCTATGTCGTAAAGATCATGTAGGATCTTTAGGGAAAAATATTTTTGTTTAAGATTTAATTATAATTGGTTATGTGAGATTTAAAAATCCTCACTTGTATTACATCATGGTTGTCTAATTATATTTCCATCAAATACACAATGGTACTAATAAAATAATTAACAATATTATATATTAATATTTTTAATTCATTTAGCTTTAAAATATATAAAAAAAGAAAAAAATAATTGGTTGTGTGACTATGAACTATTTGTTTTGTATACTTTAAATCATATTTATAGAATCTCTATGTAATCATTTCCATTGTTTTTGTTTATAATGAACTTAAAAAAACCCAAAAGATTAAATATTTTATTCATAGATATGGTCATAAGCCTAAACAAGACAAATTATTGTATAGCATAGTTTCTTTTTATTTTTGGTTGAACATCAGGCACCCACTACTTGGTTTGAACTTGAGTCTCCTTAGTGAGAACCCAAAGGCATACTAATGGGATGTTCCTTTCCCGACAACATAGTTTAATTTTAAACTTATTTGATATTTAAGTACATTATTCCACCATGGAGTTTGGACAGATAAAGACATGTCCCATATGGTTTAAGGCCTTATGGATGTTAATTTTTTTCAAATGTATTATAGAATTATTAAAATTTAAATCAAATAGGCAAGAACTATTAAAACTACTTTAAATATACATATAACAATTTAAATTAAGTAGTGGAAAACATAGGGTAATCTAAAATTAAAATTAAAATTAAAATTTAGTAGCGGGGAACTTAGGTTAACCTAAATTATTATATTCCAATTTGTTGGTCCATTATAGAGTTTAAGGTGCCCTAATTTTTAAGACTATTTATTACTTTTTGAAATTTTGAAATGTCTTATGTGTTAGTTACAAGCCTATAAATGCAAGTTGAAGTTTAAAAAAGAATCTTGAAACTTGGTTGATGTTGGTGGATTTTACAAGCGAAATTTGAATTGTTGAAACTTCGTTCATATTGGTGGATCCTACAAGATCCTACAAGCGAAATTTGAATAGTTGGAACTTCGTTGATGTTGGTGGATCCTAGAGGTGAAATTTGAATCATTAAAACTTCATTGATGTTGGTGGATCCTACAAGCAAAATTTGAATCAAAGAAAAGAATCAAGAAATTTTTGAAGTTCTTCTCTTACAACTTGTGCATGTATCCTACAAGCGAAATTTGAATCAAAGAAAGGAATCCAGACATTGTTTAAAGTTCTTCTTTTACAACTTGCACAGGTATGCAAGTTATGTTTAAATAATGATTTGGATTGATTCTTTCACCTTTATTTTTTAATGTTTTGAATGTATTTTTTAGAAGTTTATAATTTAAGTTCTCTAAAAAAAATAAATATCTTATCCTTTATTAAAAATATGAAACAATTAAGACTCAAAAACTTATAAATTAAATTTATTTATAAAAATTAATATATCTTATGCTCTTAAAATAAAAATAAAGCTATCCTTTAAGGCCTGAATCTAGGATCTTCTAGAGTTTCGATATGGACATTATATCAACTAAACCTAGAAACCTGCAAATGACATTAATGGTTTATAATGATAGTATTTTTTTTATGTGCTAGGGTTTATAATGATAGTATTTGATTTCCATTTAAAGAATCTTATCTAGTTAAGTGTTTGTTTGGTGGACTGGTTTGGTTGGGATTATGTTAACTTCATTTTTTCTTTACGCATTAGGGTTTATAGTAATAATATCTGAATTCCATATGAAGAATTATACCTCAAATCGAACAAATGGTTGTCTATTCTTTTCTACAACAAAAAAAAGCAATATCTAAATTTGATTTGAAAAACCATAAATTCGATTTGAAAAACCATACATCAAATCGAAATAAATAGTTATGGATTCTCTTATTAAAAAGAAATATAGCTTTGAAGTTACTGACAACATGCGTCCAAAGTTAAAGCCAGGTTGTAGCGTTAGATTTTAGAATGGATCTAACATGAATAAGAATATTACAAAGAAAACTATCCTTTCTTGTGGGTAGTTATCAACTTGGATTCTTTTTGCATATCTTTACTTGACTGAAATTCATTTGAGAGAGGGTTTTACTAAAATTTTCATATTAGATGCATTCGAGAGAGGGTTGGTATAATTATTTTACCATCTTGTCACAAGCTAATAATTTGTTTAAATTTAACAGAGGTGGGTACGAACACTAATCAGTGGATCGAAATTTGGTTAGATCTATAAAGCCATTATTTTACTGGACACTAATCAGTGGATCGCAATTTGGTTAGATATATAAAGCCATTAGTTTACTGTTTTCTTATATTTTCATAAGAGTCTAAATGTTTTCTTATATTTTCATTTTCTAGGGAAAAATAATTTGGTGCGTGTTTCCTAATCATTCTTATTTGAAATAGAAGTTACTATAAACATTAGTATGATATCTGAGACAAATCTACTATAAATACTATCTGTGCCATGAGGCATAGTGGCAATACTGCTTGCATGAAACAAATAAGGTAGAAGCCGAGATCATATCGTAGGACGAACTCGCCGAGGCAATTTCATTTTGTTCTCTTAATCAAATTATTTTTTTTGTTAACAGATTATTTTTATCAAATGATGAAAACAAATGTAAGCGACAGTTGAATCAAACCTAATTAAACAGGTTAGTTACAAATTAGATGCAGTACTTTCTTTTACAGAAAATAAATACATCTTATAACCTAGTTACACCACATAGTAGATATAAGTCCAATACTATTTAATTAAAGCAACGAATATGCACCATAAAGATTAACCTTGAACTGATATCCATAGCATGTTGCCATTAGAAGTATGTTTTTCACCTAGACGAGGGTTGGCACAAAAGCCGGGGTAAAAAACTGTTAACCAATTCATCAATGTAATAAAATAATAATAATACACTTCTTTTCTATTAAGGAAGAACATCATGAACTACATGCCTAATTATGAGCTACATGCCCAATCTACAATTATATTTTATTTAAATTTCTGGGGTTCCATGATCTCTGTTTATTATTCTCTGTTTTTTCCTCATCACAATTATATTTTATTTAATTTTCTGGGGTTCCATGACCTCAGTTTATTATTCTGTGTTTATTTCTCATCATCACTAACCTTCAATAGCCTCTTTTTCCACAAATCCATTCCCTAGTGGTAGTGGCATCATCATCTACTAGGCTACCTTTTAATAATAAATAATAAATAATAGATCTTTAATTCGAAAGAGATAAGTTACTGTTTGCAGGTGAGTTACTTTGATTCCATTTTTTGAATTAGACTGTTGGATTAATCCTTTGCCAGTGAACTGTTGGATTAACCTTTTTGCCAGTGAGCTACCTTGATTCCATTCCTTGGACTAGATTGTTGGATCTTTAATACAAAAAAGGTAAGTCTCTTGATAGTAGTTGAGTGTTTGCATGTGAGGAATCCGAAACCTTGGACTAGACTATCAGGCTCACCCTGGTTTGATTCCTTGGACTAGACTATCAGGCTCACCCTAGTTCAATTCCTTAGACTAGACTGGCCCGATCAGTTGACTTTGTATTTACTGATTCCATTCCTTACACTAAACTGCCAGGCTCACCCTAGTTCGATTCCTTAGATTAGACTGGCCGAAACTGTTGACTTTGTATTTACCCAGACATTATAAAGGTTTGGATTGGACTGTTAAGATCCTTAACTTTCTATTTATTAGATTTTATTAGACTGTGGGGTTCCTTGGACTAGACTCCTTGAATTGACTTTGTATTTACCCAAGAATTGAACTAAACTGTCGAGTTCCTAAAAATTATAACCATTTCTCTACACAACAAAAATATACATATATATATATATATATATTTAATAATAATAAATAATACATTAAGTACTATCAAATAAAAAGATTAAGGAAGGTCGCTGGGTCCATCCTACTCCCACCCGAACCAGGACCAACTCACCAAGTTTGATCCTTTAGCAGCCGCCCCGCCGCTGTTTGCCCAACAGGAGAGATGAATACTCCTCCCCAGCCTTGAATGTAAGAAACCCAGTTTCCCCTCTCTCCTCCTCCATTTTAAAAGGGCGCCCCTTTTTAAAATAGAGAGGGCGCTTCTCAAAAAGCTCGGGAACAGCAGAGGATCACCGAGCTCGGCCCTTTTTTTTAAAACTCCGGTGGAACACAAGCAATCTATTTTAAAGGGGCCAGCCGCAATCGATGCCGATTCGACCATCATGAATGAATTATGTCTCCTATTGCCCATCCATTCCTATGCCCTCACATGACCGGGTGAGCTTGTGAAAAGCATTCTATTGGGTCTGACAGGCGGCATATACATTTCTTATTAGGGAATTTCCGATTCATTCCGCATGCTCTCTGTTCTAAGGATGTTGAGCGCAGAAACCCTAGCCCTTTTTAAATAACAGGCCCAACGCGCACCTGGCACACCTCCGTGATGCACCTGTGTTCCCCTTGTTTTTGCTGTTCTTTAAAACCCCCACTGTTTGAAGAGAGGAGAAGAGAAGGATGCTTCATAAAAATGAGCATCAGCCAGAGGCACTTGACTTGAGATTGATTAGGGCAATGGTAGTCTCTGGGACTTGAGATTGATTAGGGCACTGGAATGACTACGCCTCTCTTTTCCACGAGCTTATATATGTACGCGCCCGCATAAATGACCTCAAAGCCTTTTAATTTAAGAGCTCTGAAAAGAGACAAAGGAAATCCATAGGTGCGGAAGCAACTACTTTGAAATGGTGTAGTTGCAGGAACAAGATCTACGAAAAATGCACAGCTCCGGAATCTCTGTTTCTAATTAATCATATATTTATGATAAGAATTTTTTTTTATTTTTGAATGATAAAAACTATCTTATTATATAAAATTATATCTAAAACATGTATTTATTTAGTGTCCTCTAAATCAATAGTGCTTTTCTTTGATTTAATAGATCATACAATGTTGCTTTGTTAATATAATAAATTAAATATTAATCTTTTAAGAATAATTTGTTGCTTTGTTAATATACATACAATAATATAACAAATTAAATATTAATTTTTTAATAATATTTTATAACAAGGCAAAAGAATTCATACCAAATAGCGACTATACATATATATCCACAAGATTTGATGTATGTCATAGGTTGTGTTTGTTATCAATTTTTATAGACTGTTAATATTATATCTAGGTTGTTTAAGGTTCAAACCGCGACTAATGTGTGAGGGAGTAGGTGTATGTATGACTGTGTGTTTGGTTAAATGTGTGAGGTCTGGTTAGAATGGAGATGCCCAACCCTGAGCTTTGGTGGTAGGGGTTTTTCAAACTAACCTCAATTAAAAAATATTATATTTGGGATGGTTAACCTCAATCAAAAAAATATATTATATCTTAGTTTCCATTAAACATTAAAAAAAAAAACTCTTTTCATCTAAAAAAATGAGTGTTACTATGTTTCTAAATTTTTACCAAAATCAAACCCTCAAACACCTTTAACTCAAAAATCTTTAAACAATCAATTAAAAATATAATTAAATTTCTTAACTAGTAAATGTTTATATGAACTGGTTATCATAGTTAAGTATACTTACATAATAATAAAGATATGTATGGATATGAAAAGAAAAGAAGTTATTTATGGATATGCAAGAAATATTTTTTTAAATATTCTTTTTAAATTTTTCACATCACCTACAATACTGATCTTCTTAATATTATGACAAATTTTAATCATTAATATAAGTACTTGGTAACACTAGATTAACACTAGAAGAGAATATGCATCCACTTAAATTTATTTGGTAATATGTTTATCATTTTTACAAAAATTGATAACTTCTACTAAAATTACTAAAACAAAAAAGAATTACTTGTATAAAAGGAAGATCACTAGAGTCCACATAGAAGTTTATTATCAAATAAGAAATAAACTATCAAAGAGATAAAAAGTTATCAAATATAAAAAAAATCAATTTCTCATTCAATAGAAGGACTTCAAATAAGTTATATGTTTTATTATGTCATATTAAGATTGTCAAGAGTTTTATATTATAATTTTTTTCCTTAGTATAGCGATAAACCCTTACATCAGTTCTAGCATTCTCAATACAAATATGATGCTAAGTGTTTTCAAGTTTTTTTTTTTTTATTAAGAATGACTTACTAATATGGTTGTGATGATATTTACTTTATGTTGTCTTAGCCTCAAGTGAATAGACCTTCCTATTCTTTCCAACATGTTGTGACGATAATTGCACCAACAATAACAAATTTAAAATAGAATAGTGCAATTATCGTCACAACATGTTGGCAGAATAGGAAGGTCTATTCACTTGATGCTAAGAGAATAGTCCCTCTGGTTCATTGTTGTTATGAAATCTTGAATTTTATTTGAATACTTTTTCTTTCCTAATATATGCCATTTTTAATAAAAGTTAAAAATAAGTTAGGTCTTCAAAGAATAATTCAATTATTATGGTATACATTGAAGGGATGTTCCTACCCTAACCCATAGAATTAGAACTAGTAACAAAGTTTGGTGTTCAATTGGGTTTGATAAAATTTCCTCCAAAAAGTACTCTTCACTCTATAAATATATATTTTTCTTTAAACCTATGATTTTTCTTAACTAATAAATCCATAATTAACTCGTAATTAGTTATGGTTTTGTACATCAATTATCAATATATTATAGTATATGGATAGATACTTTACCTACCTTATTTTAATTATTATTATATTAGTGTCATGTGACTTGGGTCTATGTCATAGTAATATTTACATAGATTAGATAAAATAATTTTCTTAATCTATCAACATAAATTTTATATGCATTTCTCAATTAATTTAGTGGGGTCCTCCACCTTATAAACAAATATCTAGCTTGTCTTTAACAAGTTTTAATAGAAGATTTATTATTTTTTTCTCTAGGGACTCATTGACTTGAGAAAAGGAGAGATATGGAGCTTCCACATGAAGAAGAGATGGAGCTAGCTTCAAGAGCTCGAAGGTAAAAATTTTCATCTTCTCCTATAGTTTTTAAAAGTAATGTCTAGTTGTATTTTCTTTTTATTATAACCAATAGATTTTGTTTAGACATATAGAGTTCTCAATCATAATTTTGTTTAACAGGTACCAATTGGAAGTATACGAGGAGGCAATGAAAAAGAACACAATTATTTATTTAGAAACAGGAATGGGCAAAACATTTATTGCATTATTACTCATAAAAGAGACTGTTAATAATATAAAAAAACAAAAAGAGCAAGGAATCATCATTTTTTTGGCACCCACAATTGTATTGGTTCGCCAAGTAAGTACGCATGTTTAAATATTAAAAGTATTTTTATTAAAAAAGGTTTCATTTGTTTGTAAATAAGAACTAAATCATTATTATGCTTTTTAAAATTGCAGCAATATGAAGAAATTTTAAAAGAGAATCCAAATATTGGAGCAATAGTGGAAAAGTATCATGGCGGTGAAAACTCTGATCATTTTACACCTGAATATTGGATTCGTGATGGAGTAAATGAACTATCCTCATGATCTTTCTATTTTCTTGACATTTTCTACTAGAATAAATATTATAATCATATGTTTTAACAATTTATAGGATTTTTATATACTCTTATTATACAAGTTCCTTGTATTTACTTGATTAATTCATTTAGCCTTAGGGTCAACATAGCTTTTCAAATGTCAATTCGGATTTCCTTATTTTTTGATACAATTTGAATCACTTTTATGATTACACTTAATGAAATAATTATGTACTAAAATTTTACAAGTAATATTGCAGGTCCAAATTCTTGTCATGACTCCTCAAATTTTCCTAGATCTACTTGGGCATGGTTTGGTGAAACTAGAAATGATCAGCTTAATAATTTTTGACGAGTGCCATCATACACAAAAAGGTCATCCATATGCACTAATCATGAAAGTAAGTTCTAATTTTCTTTGGTGTTTGAATGTATATATATTTGTGTGTATGTATATATATCTTCAGATTCATTGTAACATTTTGTTGTTTTTTCTTGAAATTGATAATACAATATTAATTTTGTGGTGTGCAGAGCTTTTATCGACCTTCAAAAATAAAGCCAAAAATATTTGGAATGAGTGCATCACTTCTCAAAGGAAAGGGTTAGTATTGAATCATTTGTCTATTCTACATATCTCAATACTCAAATTAAATAGATGACACTATTCCTTACATAAAAATGACTACTATGTCCTTTAATTTGATCGATAAGCATAATAATAATGAAGAGTGAATCATTTTATTTAACTTCATTTTTTGGTACTTAATTACCTTATACTAATTCTCAAAAAAAAATTATTTCATCAATGGTCATAATGTTATAATTTTTTCGTAAGTCTTTTTTAGGAGTGAAATTTTAATCCAATGATAAATTTTAAGGTTGTTTGACTATTTTTAAAGATGATTTTTTAATCCCAATATGGAGGGTGGTTTGTGTGATACCAGATGCCTCTTCAATCCAAGAATGCAAGGAGAAAATATCTAAACTTGAAGAGATTTTAGACTCAGAGGTACAAAAGCATTAGTTTTCTTGAAAATTGATGTTTCACCAATTCAAGCAATGAGAAATATTTTATATTGTTCTCACATATTGTTGTCATGTGAAATTCACAGGTTTACACCTTATGTGATAGAGCAGAACTAGATATATATGTTCCTACACCAAACCATAAGATATTTTTCTATGATCAATCCATTATTAATCATGCCTCTATCAGAATGGAATTAAACGCCCTCAAGTCAAAGGTAACATCTGCTTTAATCTTTAAGTTAAACTAACTTTCTACAAAAATATAGTTAGATAGAAAATATGAAAATAAATCATTTTAAAAATCTTAATTGCACCATGAACAGTATGAAGAAGAAATTCAATTCAAGAGTTGTGAAGCATTTATGAAGAAAAAAATTGGAGACATTGAATATTGTTTGGGGAAGCTTGGATTATACTGTGCATTTAAGGTATGGACAATTCTAATAACAAAATATGGTTATGTAAAGGTATATTTATAATTTATATTATAAGATATTTAATACTTTATCTATGTTTTATTTATAATATTTATGATGCAATGAAAAATGAAAAAACATTAATTCACCTCTTTTCAATATTTTTTAAAATAAATTTATAATTTATAATTTAATATAATTATCTTAATATTTATTTAAAATGTTAATTTTAAAACCTATGTATATATCTTTATGTATGTATTAAATGATAAGTTTTCCTCTGTGTTTGAAGGCTGTTCAAGTGAACATAGAACCACCTGTAATGGATAACAGTTTACAGCCTGAAGTGAAAGTAGTGGATGGCATAGAGAGTGCAAAGAATCATTTTCTCAAGGAAATAACTCAAATTTTCAATCATAAATTACCAAAAGGTATGCATTCTTAAATATTTTATTAAAAGTTTATTTTTTATTTTTTTAAAGTATATAATAAAATAAAAATTTATAAAAAGATTATCCAAGTCATAATGTCTGCTCTGTCTTCTTTAAATTTACCTGAAAAGGGAATCATCCATTCTATGCACCCAACTGTATTTCAAACATGTTCTCTATATTTATAAAGAGATCATGTAGTGGTTTTACATTTGTTAACATTTTGAAACTGAATTTGCCATGCAATGAATGTTTTAATATCATGTGCGAAGCAAAAGAAACTGAAAATATATTTTTCTACACTCTGGTCAGAAACATCAGCAAAATTATGCACCATGCAAGGGGACAATCTGATAGGGGTTGCAGAAGGCTTTTTAACTCCTAAAGTGCATGTATTAGTGAGATGTCTTTTATCATACAGGTATAATTATTAGTTCTCTTATTTTAAATTAAATTAAATAATTCTTATAATTGAAATTTCAATCCATTCTAATTATCAAAAACATTATAAAATGAAATGCTACTACTATGAGTTTTTGCAGGAACATGAAAAAACTCCGTTGTATTGTCTTTGTTGAGAGAGTGATAACAGCAGCTATTATCTCGAGCTTGATCAATGAACTTGATTGTCTTTCACATATTCATAGTGAATATTTGGTGGGTGGTGGTGGCATTAGTCAACAGAAGCAGAAAAGTATTCTTAAACTTTTTCACGAGGGCAAGGTTGATTTAGATTCTGCATCTCAATAAAAACCCCCTGAAACTTCAATTACAGTATTGATATGATTTATGAAAGCATGTGAAATCTTTAATGTTTAATGTCTAATGTTCATGCAGCTCGACGTGCTGGTCACTACTAATGTTAGTGAAGAGGGTATTGATGTACAAGGTTGTAACTGCGTCATTAGATTTGATTTGCCAAACACAACTGACAGCTACATTCAATCTCGTGGACGAGCTCGCCAACCCAATTCCGATTTTGTCATGTTGATAGAGAGGTCTGTTGCAATTCCCCATGCCCAATTTTTAGTTAACAGTTTGTCTTAATTAATATGTTGAACTAAAAGCAACTTATGATCATTGCTCCTAAGTTTAATTTTATAAATCCATTATTTAATGTTTTTACATTCAGAAAATTGTGAACATTTAAAGAAAGAAATTGTAGCTATTTTTTTTTAGTACTCATTTGTATTACATATTAATAATTATACAATGATATTATAACAAACTTGACAATTATGTGTTATAACTATAATAACAAAGATGGTATTATAACAAACTTGAAAATTATGTGTTATAACTACTATAATAATAAAGATGGTATTATAACAAACTTGACAATTTTACTTAGATTAGATAACATTAAAAAAAAATAACATATTCTACAAGAGTCATCTCATATGGCCTAATAAACATTAAAAATTATTTTAACTTTATCTTAAAAAAAACCTTCTTATTAAAATCTCAACTATAAAAAGTCTCAAGGTGTAGGAAAAGAGGTGTTAGGTGTAGGAAAAGAGGTGACAGCTTCTTGGTTACTTGAATTGAATTTTAATATAATGAAGCTAATGTTTAGAAATTGGATTTTATTAAAATCAATTTTGATGGGGCTTTTAAAGGAATTCAAGTAAATTTGGTGGAGGTCTTTGTTTTACAAAATAAAGAAAAATTATTCTCGTTTACTAAGAATTGTATGGAACTTCAACTAACAACTATGTAGAGGCTAGGACCCGTCTTTAAGAGATATAAACTTATCATTATTATTACCAATAAAAATAGATGTGGAGATTAGATAAAAAGTATGTTATTATTGATGTCCATTAACTATTGTTGGAGGTAATCCTTTTTTGAACATATTTATAAAAAAATATAGGGTAGCAAAAAAATTAACCAATCTTGGTGTCAATCTTCTTCATGTAAAATTTAAATTTTAAAAAACAATTAGCTAAATAAAATTTTCTCTTGATATATTTTATTTCTTAGTAAAAATGATCAAAAAGTCAATTGAAGAAGATGAACATTTAAAAAAATAATAATAATAATAAATATTTTGATAAAAAACAACCTAAATATAGCACCTGGGGTACAGCGCAAGGGTTTGGGCTTTGGCTCTTCTTCGGGAGGTCCAAGGTTCAAACCGTGGCCTGAGCAAGTGTGTGAGGGGGTGGGTGTGTGGTGGGTGTTAAATTCCCTTTCTTGGCTTTACCAGGAGTCATAGTTGAAAGGAAACTTTATGTACTTCGCTCATAAAGTTTCTCACAATAACCAAATCTAAAAAAAAAAACCTAAATATAATTTAATTAACATAACAATAAATATAATATTTTTATAAAATTAACTTAAATAAAAAAAATTACATATATTTATAAAAAATATCGTTATTACTATACCAATCTTTATTACTATAATCAACCCTAATTTATAAGGGTAACTCAACCACTAGATAACAAAAAAAACATTCAAAACCAATACTTATGTATATCTATAATTAACAAAAGTCCACGTAATAAGTTTTATTTTATATTTATATATTTTTGGCTTCACTTTCTTAATGGTTTATATCATTTACATGAAAAACTTTACTTCGAATATAAATATTTTCATAATTTTTTTTATTAAATTTAAATAAAATTATTAAAAACTAAATACTTATACATATATTTATATATAAATATATTTTATATATTATAATAAAATTTATAAAAATAATTTCATTAAATCTTTATGAATATTATAATCCAATTACATCCTACTAAAACATATTTTGAGGTGCCAATATCAAGCCATAATTGTATAACATATACTACAAAATTCATAGTTATATTATTTACATGTTATTTTCCCAGCTAAATAAATAGCTGCTTGAAAAAATAAAATTCTTCGTATTTTGCAGAAGCAACGAAAAGCAAGTAAATCTAATGGTTGATGTCATAAGGACTGAGCAGTCAACTAAAGAGACAGTTTTGAAAAAGATTTCCTTCCCTGGCAATTGCATTTCTTATACTGAAAGTTCTTCTGTTGATGATGAAGAAGAAACAATTACCTATGATGTTCCATCAACTGGAGCCATAGTTCATTGTGAGACCAGTTTGAATTTTATCAACAGATACTGCTCAAAGCTACCCAAGGACAAGTAAGTCAAGTGTAATTTTATTTTTCAATTTTACTTGCTGTTTCCGTTTATTTAATTATTTGCTAATATTGTGTCTACGATGCTAGTTATTATTCACCCCAACCTGATTTTTCCTTCAAACGAGTTGAGGAGGAAGACAATCTCTACGTTTGTGTTTTAAGATTACCACCAAATGCACCAATTAGAGAGCTGATTAGTAGTCCTCCCAGTGCTAATGCTGAACGTGCAAAGCAGCTTGCATGCTTAGAGGCATGCAAGATGTTACATCAAATCAAAGCATTGGATAACCACTTACTTCCTATAATTGATGCTGCACCAGAGGAAGAAGAAGCCATAAACTTGAAAAAACTAAAAACTGGAGGGGGAGGTGAGAAAAATCAATGTTGCTCTTGCAATATTGTTAATTTAAATTTTAAATTATTTTTAATATTTTTAATTTAAAAGCTTTTGAAATAAAAGAATAAGCATGGTCTGGTGTGATTATCAATTGCTATATTAAAACATATAAAAAATTTACTATATAAAAATGACATGATTAAATTTGATTATTATCTATTAACATATATATATTATTAATTTTTGTGAAGGCACAACAAAATGGAAAGAACTGCATAGGCCATTGGAAGCAAAAGCTTTCTATGGAAATTGGGGCGAAGAACAGAATAGAGTGAAGCTACAAAGTTATAAACTAGTTTTCACTTCTTCGGATGATAGTGGAATAGAATATAATGATTTTGTTCTCTTGATTGAAGCAAAACTTGCAGATGATATAGCAAATGCAGAAATTAATCTTTATTTAAGACGATCCGGAGTTGTTAAAGCAAGGTTCAAACCAACCGGAGAACTAGAACTACACCCAGATCAGGTGTGTACTTTTATCCTAGAGAAATTATCTTATAAACTAAATGTATTTGCATCTATGCTCATTACTTTTTGGCTTGTGTAATAATAGTTTTCGTATAATATCTT
The DNA here is from genome assembly GCA_028583015.1 of Wollemia nobilis. Taxonomy (NCBI): domain Eukaryota; kingdom Viridiplantae; phylum Streptophyta; class Pinopsida; order Araucariales; family Araucariaceae; genus Wollemia; species Wollemia nobilis. The sequence continues at coordinate 14,855,818 of JAQPPZ010001195.1, forward strand.
TCTTGACTTATGGGTATGTTCCTATAAACAGGTTAAGGTTGCCAAGGCTTTTCATGAGTTAGTGTTCAGTGGAATATTCACCAGGTATGAGGTGATCCGCAGGGATGAGAAGGAAGAAAAGACAAGAAAATGTATTTGGAAATCTTCCAACATGTACCTTTTATTGCCATTAGAACTTGACATAAGTGATAAATCTCACAGTCAAGTAAACATAGACTGGAAATGCATTTTTAAATGTGTTAAAATTGTAAGAGATTTTGAAAATAAAGAGATAACATTGCCAGAGGAAAGTGATGATACAAATCTAATTTGGGCCAGTGGACCAATGCCAAAGTTAGATGTGAAAAATAAAGTAGTGTTAACTGTTCATACTGGGAAGATCTATGGTGTAACTGATATTCTTTATGATCTAACTGGGGAAAGTCCATTTCCCCACAAGTCAAAGAAGGTTTCATACAGGACCTACGCTGACTACTTTAGTTCCAAGTAAGCAATTTAATCTACTTTGTTTATCACTTTCCAATTTATGTTACAAATTGCAACAAAATTGAAGGATGAAGAAAAGTTCAATACTGTAAATTAGTTAGATTTTCAGCAAATATAATATTCATTATTATACAGGCATAAGAAGGCATTGACATATAAAAACCAACCATTGCTCCAAGTTAAACAGAATCATCGGCCATACAATCTCCTCATTCCACGCCCAAGTCCTCAAGGTTTGGCACATAACTTTTGATATCTTATTTGTGAATGTTACCTAGGCAAAATATTTATTTTTGGATTGTTCATGATGGTAGAACTTTTAGTGTAATTTTTATTTTTTATGTTTAAAAATTAATATGAAAAAATATTTACAAAAATATTGTTGTTAGCATAATTACAGCATGGGTGAATTGTAGTTGTGATTGAGTTCCATTTACTCTATCAGCAATGCCTCATAAATTTACTTTTAGTAATGATTCCAAAATTTGTACACTTTGATAGAGGTGTCTGAGAAACCTATAGTACCTATGTATCTATATGTATTATAACGTTTTATTTTTTTAAGATATTTGCCATCCAGAACATAAAATTATTTCATAATGATTTTGACTAGGATCGTCATCTGTATTGTGTGCCAGGGGAAAAATGCGATTCTAAAGATGGTTCAAATGGTGTTAAAGATATTGTAAAGGATGATTCTAAGGATGGAGCAAAATCTGCTGCTAAAGATGAAGGCACGAAGATAGAGATCCCTCCAGAGCTCTGCTTGAATCTGGATATGCCAAGCTCTATTATCAGTACAGTCCACTTGCTCCCGTCTGTAATGCATCGCATGCATGCTTTAATTATGGTATCACAACTAAGAGAGCAAATTCCTGGTTGCCCCTTGGCTGACCCTGCTTCTGTAAGTTTGTGCTCTATCAGCCTCTAGGCTTAAGCTTCCTTAAAAGCTTGCAAGAGAATTTAAGAATTTGGTGACGTTTTGAAGTTTTCAATTGCATGTAATCTTACAGAAATAAATTTGAACTGAAAAAATATTATGTACTTAAATTGAAACTGAATACATAATTATGAACTCTTAAGTCAAGACTACCAATGATAAACTCTTGAATGTGAATCCCTTTAATATTCTTATTATTCAGATTGAACTTAGAGTAATGATGGTAACTTTTCATTCATTTTTATGCAGATGATGAAGGCAATGACAACCATAAGGTGCATGGAAAATTTCCATTACGAGGCTTTGGAGTTTTTGGGAGATGCTGTTTTGAAGTACGCTGTTAGTTGCCGCCTGTTTTTGAAGTTTCATAAAAAGCATGAGGGCCAATTAAGTAACATCAGATCTTTGGCAGTTTGTAATGCCACCCTTCATGCTCTGGCTTTAAGAAGGAAGTTACCGGTATCAATTTTACTTTCTTTTTTCTTGGTCCATTTTCTTTTTTAATAAGTTGAAAAACTGTGGTATATTATGACCATTTAAACTTGAATCTCCATTAAAGACCTTTCTTGGCCCATTGTTGATTCAGTTTTTTGCTTTTAATTAATACAATGTTCCCATAGCCTATTACTTCCATCTGAGGGGTGTTTTTGTTTTGACAATTCATATGTGACTTTATGCACAGGGGTATATCAGAGATGAACCCTTCAATCCTGACAGTTGGGCTGCCCCTGGTTCATATCCCAGAAGAATTGCTCCCTGCACCTGCAATGCAGAGAATTTTGAAGAGGGTGCTCTTGACACGGATGACAACAAAATTGGAAAGACTTGTGGTGAAGGTCATAGATGGTTGTGCTCCAAAACAATTGCAGACTGTGTGGAGGCGCTAATTGGAGCATATTCCATTGCAGACAGTGACCTCACTAAGGCAAATAAGTTCATGACTTGGATGGGTATACTGGTGGATTATGAACAGCAGGATGTGCAAGATTATCTAGAATATCAACGTGAATGTGTTGATTCTGAGGTGCTGAAGAGTGTAGACTTGAGCCCACTAGAATCTATATTGGATTATACATTCGAGAACAAATCCTTATTAGTGGAGGGTATTACCCATCCTTCGAAACAAGATGTTCGAGGAGGATTTTGCTACCAGGTAATTAGACATTATTTTTTTTAAGCCGAGCACCATCCATATATAATATCCGTTCATGGTAAATTAGAGAATCCATGTCCACCAACTTTTTTCCCTCTTTAGTTGGCATCATTGCACCTGCCATGAAAATAGTTTGTTTTGGCTGGCTGACAATTTCTACATCCATGTAAACATTTCTACCATGATTGTCTTAAATTTTGAATGAAGTTAAGACAATAATGAGAATGGGTTACAAATGTGTAATTGTCTGAAAAGAAATGAAAATTATTTATATATTTGATGGTTCTCTGCATGCAATTTTTTTTTCCAAAATTTTAGTTGTGTGATATGTCTTTCGTTTGAAAACAAGTGCCATATTAGAGCAGCATGACAGAATATTATTCGCTTTTTTATAGAAAAAATTGTTCTCATTAAAGCCTTGCATTGCATTGATGTTGTGTTTGTCATTGAAAGAGATTGGAATACCTTGGGGATTCAGTGTTGGACTTGCTTATCACACAACATTTGGTTAAGGAAAATCCTGATGGTAGAGAAGGTGAACTATCTGATTTGCGTCAAGCTGCTGTCAACAACGATTTTTTCGCTTATGTAGCTGCCAAACATGACTTGCATCTTTATCTTCGCTATGACTCCACTGAACTAGAGAAGGATATTACTAAATTTGTAATGGCTGCAAAGCAGCACCTAGCAGCAAAGAAACACTCCTCTACATTTAGTGGGCATGGTCCAACTGTGAGTACTCAACATTGATGTGTATACCCTCATAAAACTTGATTGGACTTGTTTTGTATTGCTTACCAAGGTAAATTAGGATATGTTACACTATATAATTCTGACTAATGGCTGTAATAAATGCAGGTGTTGGGAGATCTATTAGAAGGTATTGCAGGAGCAATGTTGGTGGACAGTAATTTCAATTATGACCTAGTATGGATGAAAATGAGAGACTTTCTGTCTCCTATAGTGACACTAAAGACACTGAACTTGAACCCTGTGAGAGAGGCTACCGAATTGTGCAATTTAAAGGGCTATAAACATAAAATAGATTGTAAACCCAATGGTGATGAACATATTGCTACTTTTGAAGTTGAATTTGAAGATGGTATAAATTTGATCGTTGAAGCATGCAACAAGAGTAAAAAGTCTGCAAGAAAGGAAGCAGCTCGACAGATATTGGCAAAAATTAAGGTTCACTCATATACATCTTTTTTGCATAACTTATATTTAACTTCAAATGTAAAGATACAGTATTTGATTCTATCTGTATGGATCTTATCCTTCTGCGTTATCATTTGAAATCTATATGTAAGCTCAGCTTGAATAATTTTGTGTATTGCATTGGTTGAAACTAAACCGCTTTCCATGTATACAATATTTGTGGATTTCATGTAAGACTATCTAAAACAATAATATTTGCATTGCAGTTTAAAGCTCATGTGCTGTTTAAAAGTCTATCATAATATATTACATGTGCAGAATTCTTTCATGCTAACGTTTTTTTCATCTGTTTGTCAATGTCGTAGCAACAAGGCATTTCCCATCCTCGTTGTGCAAATCTAGATGTTCCTGAGGTTGGAAACATCCCAGAATATGAAGAAGGAGAAATAGTGAATAGTCCAAGAAGCATTGATGCCATACGGAAGAGAGAATTTGAACTCTTTCGAAGCCAAGACATTGCAAGAAAGAAATCCAAACTTGTTGACACTCCACAACATTCCTTGGCATCCAAAGAAGAAAAGGCAATAATGTTTATGGGCCCTCTATATCTTCTTTTGTTGTATATATGTTTTGATATTAAAAAAGAATTAGCAATTAGTTGGCATAGTCCAAAGTTTCTTACTTTGGTGAAGTTGAGCAATGTGCAGACTTTTGAAGCAGAAGTGCAGATAATAAAGGAATGCGGTGACAAAGATATCGTTGGTCCTTCCCAGCCTGGTCATAGAAGCAAAAGAAAGTCTCAAGCAAGTGAAACTCAAAAGTTTCATAACAAGAAAGGAAGAATAGTTGAGACTACTGAAACACCTGAAGACCCTTGCCATAATACAGAAGTGGACAAAGTGGGGCAGGATGAAACAGATTTATCTGCAAAGACTTCTCATGAGGGTGGGTGGGGTTCTATTGCTTTGAAGTTTCTAAATTATTAATTATCTGTAGCCTGTTGGTATAGGGGTTTCAGAATTAAGTGCTTCTCAAATAATCTTCTGTGTGTTTCAACAAATTATTTCTTGGGTTGTTGAAACACATAACCACAAATACCTTATCCCTAGGGTATATGGTCTTTCCTCCATGTATAGGGTTCATTTTACAGGGGAAAATGACTTTCATATAAAACGGGCTGTTTTTTTTTTTTTTTAATAACAGTTTTTGTATAGTAGTTTAAGTTCAACAAGAATACTACTTGCATTATTAGTAATGTAATCCGGTTCCGGATTTAATATCTATAGTGAATATGTATAAAAAGTATTTTAGAGCAGTCTAAGATTTTGTTAACAACAGTTTTTTTTAGAGCAGTCTAAACTTATATTCAAGTTTGTCAAAATGGCAGTCTAACTTAACATAAAAATTACAAGCCAAATTCTTTGCATATAAACTCTTTATTCAAGAAAATGTTATACTACATTTATTTTTCTAAGAAAGTTTATTCTGATTTTGTTTGTTGTTCATACAGCCCACGTTCCACGTAGTCGCTTGAATTTATTGTACCATAAATATCAATGGAAAAATCTTCCTACATATGAAGTCATAGATCGAAAGGGCTCACCTTCCTCAAGGTCTTCGCAATAGTGTTTGCTTTTTATTATTTTCTTATGATGTTTTTATAGAGGCAAATACATATTTAAGTTAACCTAGTCCACTAATATCCTTTTATGGTGATTCGTGCAGATATGTGGCTAAAGTTAGAGTCGATCCGGGAGATGGACCATTTTCCAAAGAAGGGAAGCCAAGCAGCAACACGAAAAGTGCAAAGGATTCCGCGGCGCTTTTGATGATCAGTGAGCTTGAGAAAGCTGGTTATAAACTATAATTTAGTTATCAAAAGATTTTTCTTTTTAAACTGTAATGTTGAGCTGTAGGGTATACACTAATTATGAAAGTTTTATTTCCATTTGATGACTCAACAAATTTGACGTTGTCACGTGAAATTTAAGAGAAATAGAATGTGAATTAGAACTTAGAAAAGTAGAATATATTCTTCTTAATCACTTACATTTTTTTCCATTATTCATGTGTTTGAATAAAATGTTTATTTTATAAGTTATCTTACATATATTATATATGCGATGTTATCTTGAAATATAAAAGAATTATATTTGGATGAGGATTATTTATCATAATAAATTATATTATCATAATGTGTGGATTAATACAAAACAAATTGTATTATAAGTTATGTTATTATTAATATATTTATTATGATATGAAGATATGAATTAGTATTGTATTTATATGACCCCATACCCATGTTCCATAATACTTTAGACTTTTAAATACAACTATTGAATATCTTTTGGTGATAGGGTTGATTATATATATATATATATATATATATATATATATATATATATATAAAAGTTTCATTTTATTTTCTATTAAATATATTCTCTAACTTCCTCAAAGTGCTATGTTTCCAAAATCAGCTCCTTGACATTATTTTGATTGAGAGAAAATATTCTCTAGCATGTATTTTGATCACAAATAAAAGTGGCTTTTATTTGGGATCACTTCCATAAAAATACCAAAATATTATATTTGTTGTTAGATCAATTAAACTATATTGATCATGTATTTTGTTAGACAAATAAAAGTGGCTTTTATTCTCTAGCATGTATTTTGATCACAAATAAAAGTGGCTTTTATTTGGGATCACTTCCATAAAAATACCAAAATATTATATTTGTTGTTAGATCAATTAAACTATATCTAGCATGTATTTTGATCACAAATCTTTTTCATTTTATTTTCTATTAAATATATTCTCTAACTTCCTCAAAGTGCTATGTTTCCAAAATCAGCTCCTTGACATTATTTTGATTGAGAGAAAATATCTCACTAGGCCAGTTGCCTTCTAAAAATTGAATTTCACCAAGATGAAGATCAACACTCTTATTGGCTAAATTATCTGTTACCCAATTTCCTTCTCTATAAATATGCTCACAATTCCAAGATATTACCTCTATAGGTGATGAACATCCATTTCTATTGCTAGCATTGATGATAATTTATAAATCCCACTCAATTGAAATATATTTCCATCCTTTCTCTATTGTAAGAAGTGCTTTAACCTCTACATAGCTGCTAGTTGAGGTTCCATATGATTTTGAGTAAGAGAGAATTTTACCTTCATTATTTCTAAAAATACCACCTCCACTAGTTTTTTCTAGATTTTCTTTAGAACCACCATCAAAATTAATTTTGATAAACCCAATTTTTAAACATTTCTATTTTACCGTAGATCAAAGTAGATATTTTGATTTAATTCCATTATGGTAGATGACTCTTCCATGTATATTCAAATCCTACAATCAAGTTGTTACCACCTCTTTTTTTGCACTTGAGACTTTCCATGCCTACCACCATATTTGTAGACATTCTCCAAGAGAGGCAATAATATGGATCTAAACTTGGACATGATTTTGAGATTTATTTTTAAAAATTCTATTATTCCTTTCAAGGCATAAATTCCAACAAACAATGGTCGGGCCAATCCTCCATAGAATGCATACTGTTGTAGCTTTAAAATAATTAATCCAACATTTCACCAACTCTTTCAATGTTGATGGAGTTACCCAATTTATTTTTATATTTTAAAAATAAAATAACAAAAATGGTGTGAACAAAGGGACAGTAAAGAAGTAAATGGTTTGATGTTTATAAATCCTTCTTACACAAGGCACATCTAAAAGGTTCATGGTATCCTCTTCTTTTTAGACTCTCTCCTTTAAGAATATTACTTTGAACTATTAACCAAAGGAATGTTGAGGCTGATGAATAAATATTCTTCCGATGATAGGAAATATTATTTGCTCTCATCATATCCCAACTTGACCAAGTATCCACCATCCTTTGATAGATTCCAAACCAACTCATTATTTTGTGTAAAAATTGGTAAATAAAACTCTCAAAGCATTGTTTGAAGTACATTTGCAATTTGATTGAGTTCCTCTCCTTCAACCAAGTTTCTAAAAAAATCCATGATCTAGATTTTTTGCTCATATTAATATAGTATTTGACCTTTGCATATTTATAAGCTAAGAATGCTTGAGCCAATTGTTTCCATTTTGAGTTAGAGATAAGAGTATAAGGCTTCAACCAAGCATAAAAACAAAAAAAATCATAATTCCCCTCATTGACTAATCATCTAATATGTTTCTTTATTAATTCTAAACTATCTGATATGAAGTTCCATGTTGACGATCCTTTGGGCAGGGTTCTTTTCCTAAATAAATTTATTGCATCAAGAGAACTTATATATTTTGAAGTAATGTTTTTTCCTAATTCTTTCCCTAATATTTGAATAATCTGCACCCAAGCTTTGCTCCTAATGCCAAACTCATAAGTCTACAATTTTGCAAGCCTACTCCTCCAATATTTTTTCTTTGTAAACCATATCCCACTTATTAGGAGGAAACCTAAATTTTTCCTTACAACCTTTCCAAAGAAAGTATTTGGATTTTATCAAATTTGATGCTATACCTATTGGCAATCTTAAAAGTGACAACATATAAATAGGGATGGATTCTAATGCAGTATTTACGAGTTGTAGCCTTATCATAATTGTTAAGAACTCACCTTTCCAACCTACCAAACAAGCTTTCATTATTTCCAAAAAAAAGACCCAAATATCATGTTTATTTCCTTTATGAGACAAAGAAATACCCAAGTAGGTTGATAGAAAATTTTCAATTTTAAACCCTAAAATATTCACAATAATTTAGGGTAGTGTTAATGAAAAAATCTTGGATTCTATAGCATTAACTATGTAGCAGCCTTCTCATAGCATGCTAATATTGTTTTAAACTCCATGGACTCATTGAATGAGAGATGGCCCAAAGAAAAGTATCATCAACAAATTGGAGATGAGATTCAAATGGACCATTTTTTGCAACTTGAATACCTTTGATTTTTCCTTCCATTTTTACCTTTGAGAAAGCTCTCGTAAATGCTTCCACAATAATAATGAATAGATAAGGGGATAGTGGATCACCTTGACGAAGTCCACAAGATGACTTGAAATAACCAACATGAAAGTCATTGATCAACATAGAATATTTTGTAGTGCTATAACAATATTTAATTCATTTACACTAACTATATTCAAATACAAACTTTTTGAGAATATCATGTAGAAAATTCTATGAAACTTTATCTTATACTTTGTTCATATCTAATTTCATAAGCATACCTAGTCTCTTCATAGAATGAAGAGAATGTATGACCTCTTGTGCAATGATTCTACCATCAAGAATTTGTTTGCTATGAATAAAACCACCTTGTTCCTTTGAGATAACACAACCTAGAATGCTTTTCAATTTGTTTACCATATCTTTTTAAATTATCTTATAGATCATCTTATATAGGCTCATTGGAAAAAAATGATCAAAATATTTTATCTCATCTTTCTTGGGAACCAATGTAATAAAAGTGGCATTAATCTCACTTATTATAGCCTTTCTTTTTTAGGCCTCTTCAACCGCAATTACATATCACTCTTCAATAATTCCAAAAAAATTGAAAGAAAATTGCAAGAAATCCATCAAGGCCAAGTGCCTTGTTAGGATGGAAAGAGAAAACTACTTCATGTAGCTCCTCCATAGATATCTTCTTCATTAAGCTTTCATTTTGTCCCTATGTGATAATTGATGGAATATTTTGCAAAAGCTTATCTTGTGCCTCCTTATCTTGCCTAGTATCTGACAAATATTTTTGAAGTAATGACTTGCTTCCTTCCTTATATGTCCTTCATCCTCAATGTTTCTTCAATATGAAGTTAAAATATATTTGATGTGATGAAAAGAAATTTTTTCTGGCTATAACATGATTCTTTTTGCATTTCTATCTCCTCCCTTAAGTCCTATCCCTAGATTTTTGGAACCAATATGATTACTCCTTTTCAATGCATTATTATAATCAAAAGTAATTATTTTTATTTCACATAATAATCTTGATCCATTCCATTAGTTTATACCATATCTTGTAAATTTTTGAGCTTGGATTTAATTTATTTCTTTTAAAAACATTACCAAAATATTTGGTATTCCAAATCTTCATTTGATCTTTTAAATATTTCATCTTTTGAAAAAACTTGTACATACATGATCCTTTAAAATTTGACTTATCCTGCCATAACACAACCATCTAGAAAAATCCAGGATCTTGGTGCCATATAGACTGGAATAAAAATGGCTTTGGATGACCATTATTGGGTAAATCATAAGTTAAAAGAATGGGTTTATGATCTGATCCTACTTACAGTAAAATATTTGAAGAGATTCTATACTTTGTAACCATTTATTGGATAACTAGAATCTATCCAATATTTTTTATATATGAGTTTACCCAATGCATCTATTATCTCATGTATAATGAAAACTTGAAGGACTAACACCCCAAATGTCATCTGAATTGACAAATGAAGCAAAATATTGTAATGATTTAGACCATACTAGAATACCACCCTTCTTTTCCAAAGGAAATAAAATAGTGTTAAAATCACCCTCAAGAATTCATAGATCATAATGAATCATCGTTGTATTTGACAATAATATACTAAGGTCCTTACAACATCTTTCATAAGGAGTAACTATAGTTGGAGCATATACATTTATAACCCCAACTTTAATGGTTTTCTCTTTCTTGTAAAATAGTCCATCAACCAAATTACTTTTTGCTTCTAACGATTTTATTTCACCCATATTCCATATCTTCTTAAAAGAATCCTTACATTCCTCATTACTTAATTTTATTTCTTGTATTATAGTTACAAGCTTACTATAGTGGTAATGGCTTCGGCTTCTCTTTGAGAGGTCCAAGGTTCAAACCCCACTTAGTATGAGGGGACAGAGACCCTCATAAAAATACTATGTAAACTCATTGCTATAACAATCTATTAGTTCCTTACTAACTCTATTTTAGGGTTATTAGTCATACCCCTAGTATTCCATAATATCATTTCATAATTATTACTTTTTATTTTTATTAGTGGGCTTAGCCCTACTTCTTATTAAAACCTATCATATATCAATTTAGCCCTTTGAGTTTCTTTTTCTCTTTGTTCATGCTTTGATGACCTTCCCCCCTTTTTTCGTTCCCACCAACACTCTTATCTTCATCAATCTCTTCTATTTTTCTATATTGTTCATAATGAGACTTATCTTATAAATATTTATGTTGCCCTAAAGAATTTAAAATTCAAGGAATAACCTCATTAACACATTTTTCTTTATGTTGTCCTAAAAATCCTAAAGTGCACCGATGATCCTCCATAGTCATTACTTTCTTATGTTGGCTTGGAAACCCTAAATTTCCTTGGATATCCTCCATATGATTTTCTTTATTGTGTTTATTTTGAAACTCTAAAGTGCAACGAATACACTCTATACTACTTTCATTTTTATTGCAAGGATAATATTTTATGCTATTTGAGAAAAATGAAGATGATTTACCTAGATTAAGTTTAACCTCCTTCACCTCATTTGCTTTAAAATTTACCTCTCCATTTTCCTTTGCTTTAAAACTTGCCTTTTCATCTTCCTTTGTACCTCTAAATCCTTCTATATTAGAACTTGTGCATAGCACTTCCCCATTCCTCATGTCATTTTTTCTTCTAATGGTTGATTCGAGTGAATTGTAATGGCCTTTTCCATATAATGATGCAAAGGGTTTTTTCTTGCCACTTTCTTAGGAGTGGAAAATCCTTGATTTGACCTAGCTTCTCCTATGATATGATCTCCTTGTTTCATATTGAAGTTACCCTCATGCCCAAAATTTTCCATCTCTTTCTCCATCATTTTCACTTTGTAGTCTCTTGCCATGTGTCTAGTTTCATGACATATCAATGCGATGTTTTCATAATCCACATGTTGATCCCTTTCTCTTGATTTAAATTTAATACTAATGTACTATGGTAAAGGTTTTGAAATATCCATGGCAACACATATTTGAGTGTATACAACATGCCTTATCTTCTTAGTAGTTGGTCCCTCTTGGATGAGCTCACCTAGAGTATTACCAATGTTCTTTAGAAACTCCTTATTTATGAGTTGATAAGGAAGTCCAAAAATCCTAATCCACATTAAAAGCCTTTTAATAGTCTCTATCTCCATAGAAAAATTCTCACTCCATGGTATTAAATATAATACATCTTTACCCCTAAACCAAGGGCCTCCATCTATTATTTTATCCCTTATTTATGAACTAGAGAAGATAATGAGAAAATTTTATTTTTGAAGAGAAATACAATAATTTAAATTCAATCCTCCTTTTCACTTGATCCAAATTTGAATCTCATAAAAACCTAGCTAGTATTCATGAAACTTATGTATTAACCCTCTAGGTTTAAGAACCATTATATCATGTTCAATCATTTCATCCTTGATAATCACTTATGGTGTAGTATTTTCTACCTAGATAAGTTTTACCATAGATTTGCTCTTCCTCTTATTGCTAACTAGGGCATCCATACTTTCAACTAAGGCATTCTTACTTCCAACTAGAGCATCCTTGATTTTAGTAAGGACTTTAAAAAATAACTTTCTTGCCATGTTACCTAGATTTTCTTCACATTAATCCTTTATTTTTAATTTTCTCCTAAGATCTAGAACAAGAAATGATACTTGCTTCGTGATCACACTTTTATTTCTACTTCCTATTTCTTGCTTATTCTTCCTACTTGCTCCTGGTTCACACTCACTCTTGTCGCATAGATCCGAGTTGATTATCAATACTTTAATATGGTTGTTAGCATAGATTTGTGAATTTCACATTTGTATTCTATCCACTAGAATTAATTTGATTATGTTATCTCGATATATTTACGAATTTGTAGGTCATAAGTTATCATGTTCAAAAATAAAATGTTTAAGATCAATAAAAAATTGTAAAACTTTAATGTTCAAAAATTTATTTTTATCTTATTGTTAAATTATTTTTGTGTTTGTTTTTATTTGAAAAGAAATATAATACTTTATCTATTATATCTTAGATTGAATTGTTTCTTTCATACTATTAACTTTACTAGGAAATATATCATATTGATGAAATATTTGCTTAATTGAGGCTTAATAGTGTTTGTGTATTGGCTAAATTTTTTCTTCTCTTATTATGCTATCATTTTAAAACATATGAAAGGATCAATAATATAAATGCATAATTATAGTTTGTCATGTCTTTGATGTTTTCTAGACAATATCTTAGTACAAATTTCAAGTCTATGCTAACATTTGATATTTTTTGCTTTTATAATAACTAGTATTTCAAGGCTACTCCTTTAATATGTAGTAAATTAGGTTACCTTAATATTTTTCTTTTATTTGTTATTTTTTATTTTTTGAAAGTTGAGGTAAACTTATATCCTATATCTCACATACATGGAAAAAGCTACAACTAAGTTTTTTTTTTCTTTTATCAAAATATAACATTTTTTTTATTATAAGGCTTTTCAACTTGCATAAGCTCGTTTTCATATTTAAATTTTAATATTTTTCAATGATTAATTTAATGTTAGAATTACATTTGTTGAAGGTGATGATAAAAAAATTAAAGCAAGGTGTTTCCTATGATTTATCATCATACTATATTCTAAAACATTTATATGTTTCTTTAAATGAGTTTAATCTATAATAAGAAAGATAATGATAGAAGTAAAGAAAATTTTAATGTCTACAAGGTCATAGGCCATATGAGATGATGTGGTTATCCAAGTGCTTATCCATTCATACTAGAGTATGATGTACAATGCTACCCCATTTCATAGAACCTTGGACCTCTTATTTGAGTCTAAACTGCTAGATGATAGTCAAACTAAAAATATTAATATTGATTTATCCTTAATAAATATTTTTAGCATATTCATATATATGGAAACATAGTAAGGGATAAAGAGCATCATTGATTAGCTCTTGTGTTTTTGTAGATTCAACCAATCAACTTTGATTTATTTAAAATTAGCAACATCCATTTATATGGTCAATATGATTTTGATATAAGATGACTAGAAAAATAAAAATTTCAAGAGCATTTTAAAATTGTCACATGTGACTAAAATGTATTTATATACACATAGTATATATATATACAAGACCTAGAATTATCTAAGACATATAGTCACATAAGTAATATTTTGCTAGATATTTCACAAATATATTAAATATAATGTGTGGTTTAAGGAAAAGGAAAATGTCAAGTCTATTCTAGGTAAATCATCTTCATTTTTCTCAAGTAGTATATAATATTCTCCAAGTAATAAGAGTGAAAGGGATTAAGATGTTATCCCTGTAGTACAAGTGGTGGTATTCCCGATGAGGGAGGTGAAATAGAAGGTTTTGGGATGAATTCCAACAATTTGCACTCAATATGGGCCAATTCATATAGTTGTACAATTACAACTATACAATTCCCAAAATATACAATTAGTGATTGTACAATCACAAAACATTCAATTGTATGGTTATAATCATACAATAGCCTAAACTGTATGATTTTCCAATCATACAATCTGCCAAACTTATTGAGCAATAAATTGGTCATTTTATAATCGTTTACTTTGGCAATCATCAATTCTACTTTGGCAAGTACAAAATATACAATTACCATCCAAATGCAAAGTTATTGACCAACTGTATGGTTAGGGAGGCTGATTGTATGGTTACAATAAACCCTTAATGCAATTACTCAATCTTAGATCTGTAATGTTTGATGTAATATTTTGGCATAACGAAAATTGGATAACTCTAATGATGGTATTACTGACTTAGTAATCCATAATGCATAACTATAATCACAAGTTCTATTCCATATCCAACCACAAAACATACTGCTCATTTCAAAAACCATACAACACCTTGCAAACATGGCAATTAAAATGTACAAGAAGAAATTAATAAACAATTCTTCATCCACAATTATCATATATAGTTGGGTATTAATAAATACTTTATTATCATTGTAAAATCATCCCAATACAATGGTATATCTATAGATCTGCACGAAAGTTTACAATCCATACTCAACTAGTAACATGCATATACACAACAATGCTAAATTATGACCTACAATTCTCCTTAGCAATCAACAACAATATTGAACAAAAATGTACAACACTAAATAATGATCCATAGCATTAAAAAAGCTACAAGAATTGAATGGGGGGGGCTTACAATGCATGTCTATGCCATTCCCAAGTAGTCCTAAGACATCGCATCGTTTATAACTACCACCAACAACTTCCTAGCCAACTTAATTTCATTAATTCTTTACTAAGGTTCTAATTTTATTTTCATAAAATTACATTTCATGCACATTACAACTTATTTCATCTCATTTCATTTCATGCATTCACATTTATTTCCCTACATTGCATAATTAAACAAACCCTACATTGTACAATTAGACAAAAATTGTACTTTCACCAAAATTGTGCAAATCCACATATTATCATTTCTTCTTCTTCTAGGAGATGGATTTGCTACCTACATCTACCCTCCCATTTAAATCATTTTATGTTCCCACTGATGCATCCTTCTTGGTCTTATTCGATTGATCCTGTTGGAGATCTTGCGGTTGAACTTGGAGGATGACCTGCTCATTCTGCAACTTGTTAGCATAATTACTGATCTCTACAAATTTTAGTCCATATGTGTTGGCTTTCTCCTCTATGGTAGCCAAGATACGTAGTAACTATTTCCCCCTCTCAGTTGCACCCTTGCATAGCTTTTATTTCAAATAAGCCTTTGTTCAAAAAATTATAGCGACCTCCTCGTTCTTCTATGCAATCACCTAATATCTTTGTTGTAATTCTAGTACTCCTCCTTAATAGAACTTGTTCTTCTCTATGATCCTATATCACATATCTTTGTAGACTTGTATCTGTCATTCATCTCCATTTTAAATTCATTCCTTATAAAAAAAATTCAATTGTAGGTCCTTCTTGACTATGATAATTTGACCTAATTTTTATAGGCAACGATGCTAAATGTAGCACAAGTGGTGGTATTCCTAATAAGGGAGGTGAAATGGAAGGTTTTAGGATGAATTCCAATAATTTGCACTCTATATGGGCCAATTCGTATAGTTGTACGGTTACAACTGTACAATTTTTAAAATGTATAATTAGTGACTATACAGTCACAAAATATTCAATTGTATGGTTATAACCATACAATAGCCTGAATTGTATGATTTTCCAATCGTACAATCTATCAAACTTAGTTATTGGGCAATAAATTAGTCATTTTATAATCCTTCACTTTGGTAATCACCAATTCTACTCTAGCAAGTACAAAACATGTAATTACCATCCAAATGTAAAGTTATTGACCAACTTTATGGTTAAGGAGGTTGACTGTACGATTACAATAAATCCTTACTACAATTACTCAACCTCAAATCTGTAATATTTGATGTAATATTTTGGCATAACGATAATTGGATAACTCTAATGATGGGATTATTGACTTAGTAATCCATTATGCCTAACTAGAATCATAAATGCTATTCCCGATCCAACCATAAAATATACTGCTCATTTGAAAAACCATACAACACCTTGCAAACATGCCAATTACAATATACAAGAAGAAATTAATGAATAATTATTCATCCACAATTATCATATATATTTGGGTATCAATCAGTTTTTTATTCTCATTGTAAAATCATCCCAATACAATAGTGTATATACAGAACTGCGTGAAAGTTTACAATCCACACTCAACCGGTAACATGCATATACACAAAAATGCTAAATTATGACCTACAATTCTCCTTAGCAATCAACAACAATATTGAACAACAATGGACAACACTGGATAATGATCCATAGCATTGAAAAATATACAAAAATTGAATGAGGGGACTTATAATACATGTCTAAGCCATTCCCAAGCAGTCCTAGGGTATCACATCATTTACAACTACCACAAGCAACTTCCTAGCCAACTTAATTTCATTAATGCTTTACTAAGGTTCTAATTTGATTTTCATCAAATTACATTTCATGCACATTACAACTTATTTCATTTCATTTTATTTCATGCATTCACATTTATTTACCTACATTGCATAATTAAACAAACCCTATATTGCACAATTAGACAAAAACTGTACTTTCACCAAAATTGTGCAAAGCCACATATTAGCATTTCTTCTTCTTCTAGGAGATGGATTTGCTACCTGCATCTACCCTCCCCTTTAAATTAGTTGGCATTCCCACTGATGCATCCTTCTTGGTCTTAGACAATTGTTCCTACTGGTGACCTTTTAATTGAACTTGGAGGAAGACCTGCTCATTCGGCAACTTGTTAGCATAATTACTAATATCTACAACTTTTGGTACATATGTGTTGGCTTTCTCCTCTATGGTAGCCAGGATCTATAGTAATTATTTTCCCCTCTTAGTTGTGCCCTTGCATAGCTCTTCTTTCAAAGAAGCCTCTGTTCAAAATAATTATAGTGAGCTCCTCGTTCTTCTATGCAATCACCTAATCTCTTTATTGTAATTTTGGTACTCCTTACTAGAACTTTTTCTTCTCTATGATCCTATATCCTATGTCTTTGCATAATTGTATCTGTCATTCATATCTATTTTAAATTTGTTCCTTATAAAAATTGTCAATCGTAGGTCCTTCTTGATTGTGATAATTTGACCTAATTTTGATAGGTGATGCCAAATGTAGCACAAGTGGTGGTATTACTGATAAGGGAGGTGAAATGGAAGGTTTTGGGATGAATTCCAATAATTTGCACTCAATATGGGCCAATTTGTATAGTTGTACGGTTACAAATGTACAATTTCCAAAATGTATAATTAGTTACTATACAGTCACAAAACATTCATTGTATGGTTATAACCGTACAATAGCCTAAATTGTATGATTTTCTAATCGTACAATCTATCAAACTTAGTTATTGGAAAATAAATTAGTCATTTTATAATCATTCACTTTGGTAATCACCAATTCTAATCTAGCAAGTACAAAACATGCAATTACCATCCAAATGCAAAGTTATTGATCAACTTTATGGTTAGGGAGGTTGACTGTATGGTTACAGTAAATCCTTACTGCAATTACTCAACCTCAATATGTAATATTTGATGTAATATTTTGGCATAACGATAATTGGATAACTCTAATTATCGAATTACTGACTTAGTAATCCATCATGCATAACTAGAATCACAAATTCTATTCCAGATCCAACCACAAAACATACTGCTCATTTGAAAAATCATACAACACCTTTTAAACATGGCAATTACAATGTACAAGAAGAAATTAATGAACAATTATTAATCCACAATTATCATATATAGTTGGGTATCAATCAATACTTTATTCTTATTGTATAATCATCCCAATACAATAGTATATATGCAAAACTACATGAAAGTCTACAATCCATACTCAATCGATAACATGCATATACACAACAATGCTAAATTAAGACCTATAATTCTCCTTAGCAATCAACAACAATATTGAACAATAATGGAAAACACTGAATAATGATCCATAACATTGAAAAACCTACAAAAATTGAATGGGGGGCTTATAATGCATGTCCAAGCCATTCCCAAGCAGTTCTTGGGGAATCACATCATTTACAACTACTACCCGCAACTTCCTAGTCAAATTAATTTCATTAATGATTCACTAAGATTCTAATTTGATTTTCATCAAATTACATGTCATGCACATTACAACTTATTTCATATACTTTCAATTCATGCATTCCCATTTTTTTTCTACATTGCATAATTAAACAAACCCTACATTGTACAATTACACAAAAAATTATACTTTCACCAAAGTTGTGCAAATCCACATATTATCATTTCTTCTTCTTCTAGGAGATGGATTTGTTGCCTATATCTACCCTCCCTTTAAATTAGTTGACATCCTCATCGATGCATCCTTCTTGATCTTAGCCGATTTATCCTTCTAGAGATATTGTAGTTAAACTTGGAGGATGGCCTACTCATTCCACAACTTGTAAACATAATTACTGATCTCTATAGCTTTTAGTCCATATATGTTGGATTTATCCACAATGGTAATCAGGAGCTGTAATAACTATTTTTTCCTCTTAGTTGTGCCCTTGCATAGCTTTTATTTCAAATAAGTCTATGCTCGAACAACTATAGCGAGCTCCTTATTCTTCTATGCAATCACCTAGTTTCTTTGCTACAATTTTAGTACTCCTCCTTACTATAACTTGTTCTTCTCTACAATATTGTCTTCCATATATTTGTAGACTTGTATATGTCATTCACCTCCAATTTAAATTTATTCCTTCTAAAAAATTATCAATCATATGTTCTTCTTAACTATGATAATTTGACCTAATTTGATAGGCAACGGTGCCAAATGTAGCACAAATGGTGGTATTCCTGATAAGGGAGGTGAAATGGAAGGTTTTGGGATGAATTTCGATAATTTACACTCAATATGGTCCAATTCGTATAGTTGTACAGTTACAAATGTACAATTTCCAAAATGTATAATTAGTGACTATATAGTCACAAAACATTCAATTGTATGGTTATAACCATACAATAGCCTAGATTGTATGATTTTCCAATCGTACAATCTATCAAACATAGTTATTGGGCAATAAATTGGTCATTCTGTAATCATTCACTTTGGCAATAATCAATTCTACTCTAGAAAGTACAAAATTACCATCCAAATGTAAAGTTATTGACCAACTTTATGGTTATGGAGGTTGATTGTATGGTTACAGTAAACCCTTACTGCAATTACTAGTCAACCTCAAATCTCTGATATTTGATGTAAGAATTTGGTATAACAGGAATTGGATAACTCTAATGATATGATTACTTACTTAGTAATCCATCATGCATAACTAGAATTACAAATCCTATTCTAGATCCAACCACAAAACATACTACTCATTCTAGAAACCATACAACACCTTGCAAACATGGCAATTACAATGTATAGGAAGAAATTAATGAACAATTCTTCATCCACAATTCTCATACATAGTTGGGTATCAATTAGTACTTTATTCTCATTGTAGAATCATCCCAATACAATAGTATATCTACAAAAATGCATGAAAGTCTACAATCTATACTCAACTGGTAACATGCATATACACAATAATCTAAATTATGAACTATAATTCTCCTTAGCAATCAACAACAATCTTGAACAACAATGGAAAACACTGAAAAATGATCCATAGAATTGAACAACCTACAAAAATTGAATGAGGGGGTTTATAGTGCATGTCCAAGCCATTCCCAAGTGGCTCCTAGGGCATCACATAATTTACAACTACCACCCGCAACTTCCCAGCCAACTTAATTTTATTCATGCTTTGCTAAGGCTCTAATTTTATTTTCATAAAATTACATGTCATGCACATTACAACTTATTTCATCTCAATTCATTTCATGCATTCACATTTATTTCCCTACATTGCATAATTAAACAAACCCTACATTGTACAATTAGATAAAATTTATACTTTTACCAAAATTGTGCAAATCCACATATTATCATTTCTTCTTCTAGGAGATGGATTTGTTACCTATATTTACCCTCCCCTTTAAATTAGTTGGTGTCCCTGTCGGTGCATCCTTCTTGGTCTTAGTAGACCGATCCTACTAGAGATCTTGTAGTTGAACTTGGAGGATGGCGCGCTCATTCTGTAACTTGTTAGAATAATTACTATTCTCTATAGCTTTTAGTCAATATGTATTGGATTTCTCCTATGTGGTAGCCAAGAGCTATAGTAACTCTTTCTCCCTCTCATTTGTGTACTTGTGTAGCTTTTCTTTCAAATAAGCCTCTATTCGAACGACCATAGAAAGCTCCCCATTCTTCTTTGCAATCACCTGATTTCTCTGCTGTAATTTTGGTACTATTCCTTACTGGAACTTATTCTTCTCTATGATTTCATCTCCCACATATTTTTAGACTTGTCTCTATCATTCACCTCCAATTTTAATTCATTCCTTCTCAAAAATTAGCAATCGTAGGTCCTTTATTGTGATAATTTGACCCAATTTCAATAGGCAACGATGACATATGTAGCACAAGTGGTGGTATTTTGACGGAGGTGAAATAGAAGGTTTTGGAGTGAATTATAGCTTCCAAAACAAATAATTAGTGACTGTACAGTTACAAAAAATTTAGTTGTATGGTTATAACCGTACAATAGCCTAAACTATAGGATTTTATAATCGTACAATCTGTAAAACTTTGTTATTAGACAATAAATTGGTCATTATGTAATCATTCACTTTGGTAATCATCAATTCTACTCTGGAAAGTACAAAATATGCAATTACCATCCAAATGCAAAGTTATTGACCAACTGTATGGTTAGGGAGGTTGACTATACAGTTACAGTAAAACCTTACTGCAATTACTCAACCTCAAATTTATAATATCTAATGTAAGATTTTGGTATAATAGAAATTGGATAACTCTAATGATGGGATTGTTGACTTAGTAATTTATCATGCATAACTAGAATCACAAATCCTATTCCAGATTCAACCATAATACAATGTACAAGAATAAATTAATGAGCAATTCTTCATCCATAATTCTCATACATAGTTGGGTATCAATCGGTACTTTATTCTCATTGTAAAATCATCCCAATACAATAGTATATTTGCAAAAAATTATGTAAGTCTACAATCCATACTCAATCAGTAACATGCATATACATAATAATGTTGAATTGAAGAACACAAGCTTATACTGAGAGGGGGGTGAACAGTATAAGATAAAACTTTTCAATCCAAATGATAACAACAATAATATGAATGCAATAATAAATCAATGCACAATTTCCATACACATAAGAGACAATGCTTTTACGTGGAAACACCCTCTCGGGAGAAAACCATGACAAAATATTGCTTATATTTTTCTTCAATAAATTTTGTGGGCACCAACCCACAGGAGACACCAATCCCTATACAATTCATGGACACCAATCCCCTATACAAGTTCATGGACACCAATCCACAGGAGACACCAATCCCCTATACAAGTTCATGGACACCAATCCACAGGAGACACCAATCCCCTATACAAGTTCATGGACACCAATCCATAGGAGACACCAATCCCCTTGCTCAAGTTCATGGACACCAATCCACAGGAGACACCAATCCCCTTGCTCAAATTCATGGACACCAATCCCCTTGCTCAAGTTCATGGACACCAATCCACAGGAGACACCAATCCCCTTGCTCAATTTTGGACACAAATCTCTCAATTATCCTCAAATATCTCATAAATATTGCTCAAATATCTCCAAAATCTGCTCACAAACACTGCTCAAATCTACTCCAAAACATGCTCACAAACACTGCTCAAATATACTCCAAAATCTGCTCACAAACATTGCTCAAATATACTCCAAAATTTACTCACAAACACTGCTCAAATATGCTCCAAAATATGATCAATAATGGCATCAAGTTCTTCACCTTTTCTTGAGTTTGCTTTCTTCAACTAAAAGGCAATTTAGACATATTCTACCCATAATTATTTTAACTTCATGAACATATAGAGGATGATATGCACTAGTGTAGAAAGCTTCAAATGGCCAATATGTTCTTCACATTCATTTAGTCTTTCACTTCCACATATCTCACATTTATTACATTTTAAAGGTAGCCCAAGTCTAGTATTAGATAACTTACTTGTGTGTTGAATTGGAGATGCTAATACCTTGCTTTTCTTCCACTATCATGTGCACCTTTTCTTCTTCTTGAGATGGCTGAATTGTCCTTCCTTTTAATTGAATGCTTGGGTGAATATGTGCACTTAATCCTCTTACTCTCTTCTTTGATGTCTTGACTTGTTTCAAATATGTGCCCTCCAAATCTACCTCAATAATGATGATCTTCCTTTTGCATGTGCTTTCCAAATCTGCCTTAATAATGATGATCTTATTTTGAAACTTATAAAATAAAACTTTGTAACAACAACATGACTCCTTATATCTCCCTTTTAAAATTTGCAAAATAAAACTTTATAATAACAACATGACTCCTTATATCTCCCCTTTTATAACTTGCAAAATAAAACTTTATAATAACAACATGACTCCTTATATCTCCCTTTTATTAAATTTAATTAAAAACTTTACCCTTACCTTGCACAACAAAACTTAGCAAGCCATAGATGAGATTCGACCTTTTGACCTCTAGTAGCATAGTGCCCTAATGCGGGCTCATGACCAACTGAGCTAACCCAATAGATGAAACCAAAGGGGCACAATAAAATATATGGATCCTTCATCACACTATCTCGAACAACAAAACCACAACAAAATAGGCATCGAGGGGATTCGACCTTCGAACCTTCTACACCGTAGCACCCTAACATGGGCTAGGCAACCAATTAGGCTAACCCAATGGTTGAGATTAAAGTGGCACAATCAAATATTTAAACCTTCCATACCTTGCACTTCAGTCACACAGCAAAAATCCATCAAGGGGATTCAAACTTTGGACCTTCTACACCGTAACACCCTAACGCAAGCTAGGCAACCGATTGGGCTAACCACCCGGTTGAGATCAAAGTGGCACAATCAAATATTTAAAGCCTCCTTTGGATCTTGCTACACCATCAAACTCATGCTCCTCTCCAAGACGTCCTCCCTTATCTTCTACTCATTGCTCGCTCTCCTCTCGAAGGATATTCGAATTTCTTACCATCTCCAAAGTGAATTAATGGCCTCATATTAATATGCTTCCCTTTTGTCATTTGCACCCAAGGAGGTCAGCCCATGCATTTAAACATTTGAATTTAATTTCACTTTTGTATGGTGTGCTCAAGGAGGTCAACCTATGCAGATTATAATATTTAAACTTTTATATATTTAAATATTTTGATTTAAATATAAACCTTCCACTTTAATATTTAAATATTTCATTTAAATATTAAAGCATATAAAATCACCTTTGAAGATATCTACCTTGACATCAATGACAACATTAAATCACCCTTGAAGATATCTACCTTGACATCAATGACAACTCAATAATTCTAACAATCTCCCCCTTTGTCATTGATGGCAACCCTACAAAGAAACTATCCTTTACTAAAATAGGATCACAAGTTGCTCCTACTCCCCCTTACTAAAATTCTCCCCCTTTGACATCAATGGCAAAGGCTCCTCGAGGCTGTAATATAAGACACTTGACAATGCCCCTTACTCCCTACTCTTACTGAGACAATCAATGATGAGATGGGAGTAAAACTCCCAAATTACTATGCTCCTTTTCTTGTTCCATTTTCTTTCTCCAAACTTTGGAGGTCATATTCTTTTGAACAGATTGACTATTCTCCTTCTTGCTTGACTTTGGAAGTTCAGGGAACACTATTCTACACCATCTAGTTGTATGCCCAAAATTATTACATTTGTAACATATGATGTTGTAGTCTATGAGAGGTGCAAATGAATTGAAATTCCTCTTGGTGAAACCAAAATCATTCTTAGCATAGACCCTGCAATTTATAACTTTATGATCAAATTGGTTACATGAGAAACAATAACCATGGAAGAAATATTGAAACCTGTCTGATTGCCTTGGAGGATATTACCGCATGGTTCTCTCATTGTTGTTTCTGTGATGGACTTTGTTCCTTGATGATGCTTTGTTTTCATCCTTCTTGATGCTTCCACTTCTCAACACATTAGCATAGGTCTTAGGCTCTTCTTTAATCATTTTCTTTGATGCCTCTATTCCTTTTGAGCTTGAATCCACATTTTGTTTCTTTTGACTTTCTTCAAAACCAAGTCCAATATTTATAACCGAAGATCTTTGTGCTTTGATAATATCATCCACCATTTTTGTGCTTCTCTCAAACTGATGTAGCTTATCATTAGATTCATTCACTTTCTTTCTTAGAGAGACAACCTCATGCTCCAATTTTTCACATTCCAACTCTTTTGCCTTTAACTGCTCAACCATACCTTCTTCAATTTGCTTTACCTCTTCAACTTTAACTTTCAAGTTAATGAGTTCTTGTGACAACTTTACCTTTGTCTTCTCATCCTCTTGTACTTGAGTCTTCAATCTTGAGTTCTTCTTTCTAAGCCTTTTCAACTCTTCAAGAGCAACAACAAGTTCCTCTTCTATGTCAACTATGGCTTCCTCTTCATTTTTTGGATCTTTCTCTTTTTCTTGGTTTTTGACATCAGGAGCTTCTTCTTTCTCCTCTATGGCCAAAAATAGGATTTCTTCTCTTTCACTATCAGAGAGACTTTCATCACTACTGGAAGAACTGCTTGCTTCCTCAACATAAAGACTTTTCTTGTACCTTTGAAAGATCTTCTTCTCATGCTTGTTTTGACCATGCCTATTTTTCTTTTCATGATAAAATTTTCTTTCTTTCTTTTTCTTGTATTCATTTTCTTCTTCACTACTACTACTTCCAGCTTGTGGGAAATTAGATGCATAGTGACCAATGTTACCACAATTAAAACATTTCATAGAATGCATACCTTTGTGTTTTCTTGGACCCTTCTTATTTCTTCGCACAAAGTTAGCTTCTTCTCTACTGCTTGATTCTTCACTTGACTCTGGTTCTTTATTCTTTGTCTTCTTTGAAGCTTTAAACGTGGCCTCCCATTTGGATGTTTGATCTTTTTCAGTCCTCATCTCATAGGCTATGAGAATTTCATGTAGCTCATCCATGCTTAAGGTTTTAAGATCCTTCATTTCTTCAATCACTGAAACCTTTGCATCAAATCTCATAGGAAGTGACCTTAATATTTTTTGAACAATCTTAGAGTCTTCAATATTTTCTCCAAGTCCATGAATGGTGTTGACAACTTCATCAACATGGAGTAGATATTTGGCAATATCTTCCTCATATTTCATCTTCAAATCTTCAAACTTCCTCCTATGGGTTTGAAGTTTTGCCATTTTAACCTTGTCATCTCCTTCATATGTTCTTTGTAACTTGTCCCATATTTCTTTTGTTGAGGTGCATTGCATGAATTTCACAAAACTCTGATTCACATAACCCACTTAATATTGCATTCATTGCCCTGGCATTATTTTCAAATGGTTTCTTGCCATCTCGATCCATGGGAGGAGTTGTAGGTGGTGTGAACCCATCCTCAATGGATTTCCATATATCATAGCCATGTGCCATCAAATAGGTTCGCATCCTTATGCTCCAGAAAGCATAGTTAGTCCCATCAAACAATGGAGCCCTATTTGATGAAAAACCTTCTTGGCAAGCCATGTGTGTTCTTGTAAGATCTTCCTTCAAGTTGTTAGGCTTTCATGAAGGAACCTGCTCTGATACCAATTGAAGAACACAAGCTTATACTGAGAGGGGGGTGAACAGTATAAGATAAAACTTTTCAATCCAAATGATAACAACAATAATATGAATGCAATAATAAATCAATGCACAATTTCCATACACATAAGAGATAATGCTTTTACATGGAAACACCCTCTCGAGAGAAAACCATGACAAAATATTGCTTATATTTTTCTTCAATAAATTTTATGGGCACCAACCCATAGGAGACACCAATCCCCTATACAATTTCATGGACACCAATCCACAGGAGACACCAATCCCCTATACAAGTTTATGGACACCAATCCACAGGAGACACCAATCCCCTATACAAGTTCATGGACACCAATCCACAGGAGACACCAATCCCCTAGCTCAAGTTCATGGACACCAATCCACAGGAGACACCAATCCCCTTGCTCAATTTCATGGACACCAATCCATAGGAGACACCAATCCCCTTGCTCAAGTTCATGGACACCAATCCACAGGAGACACCAATCCCCTTGCTCAAGTTCATGGACACCAATCCATAGAGACACCAATCCCCTTGCTCAAGTTCATGGACACCAATCCACTAGGAGACACCAATCCCCTTGCTCAATTCACAACTCTAATCTCAAATATTGCTCACAAACACTACTCAAATATGCTCCAAAAACTTCTCACAAACATTGCTCAAATATGCTCCAAAATATGCTCACAAACATTGCTCAAATCTGCTCCAAAACCTGCTCACAAACATTGCTCAAATCTGCTCCAAAATATGATCAATAATGGCATCAAGTTCTTCACCTTTTCTTGAGTTTGCTTTCTTCAACTAAAAGGTAATTTAGACATATTCTACCCAAAATTCTTTTAACTTCATGAACATATAGAGGATGATATGCACTAGTGTAGAAAGCTTCAAATGGCCAATATGTTCTTCACATTCATTTAGTCTTTCACTTCCACATATCTCACATTTATTACATTTTAAAGGTAGCCCAAGTCTAGTATTAGATAACTTACTTGTGTGTTGAATTGGAGATGCTAATACCTTGCTTTTCTTCCACTATCATGTGCACCTTTTCTTCTTCTTGAGATGGCTGAATTGTCCTTCCTTTTAATTGAATGCTTGGGTGAATATGTGCACTTAATCCTCTTACTCTCTTCTTTGATGTCTTGACTTGTTTCAAATTTGTGCCCTCCAAATCTGCCTCAATAATGATGATCTTCCTTTTGCATGTGCTTTCCAAATCTACCTTAATAATGATGATCTTCTTTTGAAACTTATAAAATAAAACTTTGTAACAACAACATGACTCCTTATATATCCCTTTTAAAATTTACAAAATAAAACTTTATAATAACAACATGACTCCTTATATCTCCCTTTTATAACTTGCAAAATAAAACTTTATAATAACAACATGACTCCTTATATCTCCCTTTTATTAAATTTAATTAAAAACTTTACCCTTACCTTGCACAACAAAACTTAGCAAGCCATGGATGAGATTCGACCTTTTGACCTCTAGTAGCGTAGTGCCCTAACGTGGGCTCATGACCAACTGAGCTAACCCAGTAGATGAAACCAAAGGGCACAATAAAATATATGGATCCTTCATCGTGCTATCTCGAACAACAAAACCACAACAAAATAGGCATCGAGGGGATTCGACCTTCGAACCTTCTACACCGTAGTGCCCTAACACGGGCTAGGC
Organism: Wollemia nobilis; assembly: GCA_028583015.1. Classification (NCBI taxonomy): domain Eukaryota; kingdom Viridiplantae; phylum Streptophyta; class Pinopsida; order Araucariales; family Araucariaceae; genus Wollemia; species Wollemia nobilis. The sequence continues at coordinate 14,883,643 of JAQPPZ010001195.1, forward strand.
AACCGATTGGGCTAACCCAATGGTTGAGATTAAAGTGGCACAATCAAATATTTAAACCTTCCATACCTTGCACTTTAGTCGCACAACAAAAAGCCATCGAGGGGATTCGAACTTCGGACCTTCTACACCGTAGTGCCCTAACGCGGGCTAGGCAACCGATTGGGCTAACCACCCGATTGAGATCAAAGTGGCACAATCAAATATTTAAAGCCTCCTTTGGATCGCTGCTACACCACCAAACTCGCGCTCCTCTCCGGGACGTCCTCCCTTGTCTTCTACTCATTGCTCGCTCTCCTCTCGAAGGATATTCGAATTTCTTGCCATATCCAAAGTGAATTAATGGCCTCATATTAATATGCTTCCCTTTTGTCATTTGCACCCAAGGAGGTCGGCCCATGCATTTAAACATTTGAATTTAATTTCACTTTTGTATGGTGCGCTCAAGGAGGTCGGCCTATGCAGATTATAATATTTAAACTTTTATATATTTAAATATTTTGATTTAAATATAAACCTTCCACTTTAATATTTAAATATTTCATTTAAATATTAAAGCATATAAAATCACCTTTGAAGATATCTACCTTGATTGTAACAACCCCATTTGTTACCACATTTTTTTATATGTATAAAAATTCATCTTTCATGAGGCAAGGGTTATAATCATGAGCTAAAATAGAATCATTCCATTCGAATTGTAAGCTATCAAGGTAAATAGCATCAAAATTTATTAAGACATGATCAGAGTCACTCTTGAGTAGAAGTGATCAGCTTCTATGAAACCCTCATACCACTCGGATATGGGAACGTTGGCCAAGCATTAAATTACATCCCTCTTCTCTCGGCCTTATCGAGGATTGGGTCTGATCACAATCCTATTGTCCTGGAGACGGTTGATGGGCCTATTTTTAAAACCCCCTTCATATTTGAGTCCATGTGGATTTCTCACAAGGACTTTAGAGGGTTGGTTACGACCTGGTGGCAGCAGAAGGTAGCAGGTTTCGCTTCCAAGAGAGTGGCCTTAAACCTCAAGTTAATCAAAAGGAATTTGAAAACATGGCAACATTTTTGATTCCAAAAGGTCCATTTCTGCGAACCTAAAATTGGTGGAGGAGAGAATGGAGCTCGAAGGTTACACCGATTGCCTCAGGGAGGAGGAAAGGAGGCTCTTGGTGGATTATCATTCTATTCTTGCAAGGGAAGAAACTTTATGGCGCCAAAAATCTAGGGACCTCTGGTTGAGAAATGGAGACTCCAATACGAAGTTTTTTCATGCGTCAAATTTGCGGCACAGAGGGGCTAACAAAATCAGGGAAGTGGTGTGCAAGGATGGACGCGTTACCAAGGATATTGAGGAAATCCGAAGTGAAGCGGTTGACTTCTTCCAGGATCTGCTTGGTGTTCCTCCCAACAGTGATCTCCAGGTTCAGAAATCTCTGTTGGATAACTTCCCAGTCAAAGTTCCTCCTGAGGTAAGCTCTAAGCTTCTGGAGCATTTTTCTATGTCTGAGATTAAAGAAGATTTGTTCTCCATGCAACCAGACAAGGCCCCTGGGCCTGACGATTTTCCCCCCCGTTTTTTTCAAGTTATGTGGGATGTTGTGGGTTCGGATGTATGTGAAGCAATTCAGGAGATTCAAGCCTCCAGATCCATCCATCCAAAACTAAATTCTACCTTTCTTGCTCTCATCCCTAAGTCTTCCGCTTGCAAAAGTTTCTCTGATTATCGTCCCATTAGCCTGTGCAATGTTTTTTATAAAATCTTAACCAAGTCCATAGCCAACCGTCTGAGGTCCCTTCTTCCCTCCTTGGTTGGTCCTTCTCATGGAAGCACCGTGAAAGGCAGAAACATTCTCGATGGTGTCATCACCATCCATGAAACCCTCCATTCTGCTCACCGCTCCAAAAATGTTGCTCTTTTCCTCAAGCTGGACATGAATAAAGCTTTTGACAGAGTTGACAGGAGGTTCCTCTGTGCTGTCCTCTTCAAGTTCGGTTTTCACCCTCAATGGATTGACCTTGTCAGTAGTTGCATATCCACTCCCTCCTTTTCTGTTCTAATCAACGGATCCCTTGCTGGGTATTTCCAAAGTGCCAGAGGCCTCAGACAAGGTGACCCTCTGTCTCCTATTCTATTCATCCTTTTGGCTGAGGTTCTGAGTTGGTCTTTGAAAGAGGCTCTTCATCAGAATAAGATCTCTGGCATTTTTCCCACCTCCAGAGTCGATCCTGTCTCTCATCAGCAATTTGTGGATGACACCCTCATCTCCACTGGGGCGTCCGTCACTCAAGCCAAATCCATCAAGTGAATCCTCTCCCGTTATGAAAATGCTGCCGGACAGAAAGTCAATTACATCAAAAGCAAAATTTATTTTATTAACACTCCTATGCGAAGGCAGCTCCGCATAGCCAGAATTTTGGAATGCACTATTGATTCCCTGCCTGCGTCTTATCTGGGTTTGCCTCTGGCTTGTAATGGCCGGGCCAATGGAAGCTTGTGGGACATGATCCTGGAACGTCTTCACAAAAAGCTGAGCACTTGGAAAGGCAAATTCCTGTCGCAAGTTGGGAAAGCCACCCTTACCAAAGCTTGTCTCCAAGGAATCCCAACTTACTTCATGTCTGTGTTCATGCTGCCTATTTCTGTCCATTCCAAGATTGAAAATATTCAGAGGACCTTTCTGTGGTCTGGCAATGAAGAAAAATCTAGAATTCCTCTTGTGGCCTGGGATAAGGTTTGCTTACGAAAGGACCAAGGTGGCATGGGAATGAGGAGATCAAGACTCATGAACACTGCTTTGATCGCTAAGCACGCTTGGAAGATCCTGACTAATGACCCAGCAGAGTGGGTCAAGCTGGTTAAGAGGAAGTATCTTGGATCGAGTTCTCTTTTTGATGTCGGGATTCCTCCTGAAGCGTCTGCCTTTTGGAAATCTGTGCTTCAAGCCCGCTCTCTGATCAACTCTGGTGCTCGCTGGATTTTGGGTGATGGCAACTCCATTCTCTTCTGGAAGGACAGGTGGGGTTCCGATGGAGCTCTCGAGTTGAGAGCGGACCTTGCTGGCTCTGAAACCCAGGTGGATCCAAATTCCCAACTCAAGGTTGCAGACTTCATTGATCGGAGCTCTCTTCCCCCTCGGTGGAATTTTCCAGTCCTGGACGGCTTTAACAATGAAATGACTTTTTTGTCTAATATTCTTCGGTCTGTTTTAATTCCATCTATTAGAAGAGATGATAGAATCATCTGGCGTGACACGGAGGATGGTCTGTTCTCCGTCAAGACTGCCTATGACCTTCTTACTTGCGAGATTGCCATGGATCACCGGTGGAAAGTGATTTGGAGGAAGGGTATTATTCCTAAAGTTAATTACTTTGTGTGGATTGCCTTTCATAATAAAGCCTTAACCATCGACAACCTCCATAAGAGGGGTTTTGCTATTCCCAACAGGTGCTTCTTGTGCTTTGTTGATTGTGAGACGACAGACCACTTATTTTTGCATCGTCATTTTTCCCATTCTGTCCTCGGCACTGTCCTGTCTTCCTTTCAAATCCTTTGGTGCACTCCCCGCTCCCTCAAAGATGCCTTCCACCAATGGCCCAATCCTTTCAAGAATCCTAAACTTTGCTTCCTTCTTGAGGCCTCTTTCCACCACTCCATTTGGCAGATTTGGCTAGAGAGAAATTCCAGAGTCTTCGGCAAGGTCCCTAGAGTACCTCCCTGTGTCGCTCAGAGAGCCTTATCCTTTGCCATTGATAATTCTAAAGTTGTTCCTAGTTCCCCGTCCCCGCCTTCCCCGGCGAAGCGCCGATCTTCCAAATTTTGGGCCTTTTCCCTATTCTTGATGGTGTTTCTAAGTCTCAGCGATGGGGATGTTATTTGGACCAAGCCCCCGTGGGCTGGATTAAATTAAACTTTGACAAGGTGTGGCCAAAGGCAATCCCGGCCCTGCCGGTTCTGGTGGTGTGGTTAGAGATCATAACGAGAATCTCGTGTTGGCTTATTGTGAAGATTTGGGTGCCCGGACTAATCACTATGCTGAAGCCAGAAGTGTTTTGAAAGGTATCCAGATCCTCTTCGAGGATCCTCGACCTTTGATAGTCGAAGGTGATTCGCTCAATATAGTCAACTATCTGCTAGGCTCTAAAGACCCGTCTTGGAGGGTCTACAACATCATTCTTGAGGCTAGGATGCTCCTCTCTCAACGTGACAGGTGGAAGGCATGCCATATTTTCAGGGAAGGAAATCGTGTGGCAGACCACATGGACAACAAAGGGCTTGTGACCACGTGTCCTGTTGTGTGGCGCTCATGCTTCCCATCTGAGGTGGTGATTTTGGCAAATGCGGATATCCTCTCATGATGTTCTCCTCGCTTCAGAAGGTCATTCGTTTGGTTTGGCTGTTTTTGCTTTCGATGGTCAAATTTCTCCAGCTAGTATTTTTGTTTTCCTTGGTAAAATGTGGTTTATTTCCAGGATATTCAGACATAAGGGCCCTACTTATAGCCTTCGGGCAATTAGCAGTTTTTGGTTTCTGTCATCAAGTATATTCCTCCAGCCACAAGGCATGATGCACATTCCAGCCAGGCTGATTTTGTACATAAGATTTTGGTATCCTCTATAAAAACCCACTGTTAATCTATTAAAATAATTACCAAAAAAAAATTACATCCCTCTTAAAATGGAAATCACCCTTAACTAAGTCCTAGTATATAGGTGAATACCGTGAAGATGGAAACTCATCATAATGAAATAACCTCAAAAATAATTATTCATAGATCTTAGATCCAACCCACATCTTCCCGATGGGGTCACTAAGATAACAAAATCACTACTCGTGATTACATAATCCTTGGAATGCCATGATTATATTACCTTATACTTTTTAAGGCTTATTTGACCACCCTTTTTATTTAGGCATCCCTTTTGTTATATACATGAATCAATTAAATTCATTACAAGAGGCATTATATAGCCATCATGGGAGTACCTATTCCTCATGTACATTCATTGAACAACTCAGAATGTAAGATCTGACTTGGTTTACAACTCAAGTCCAATACCATCCATGAATATTTATGAAGTGATCATAACCCAATTAATCCTTTAAGGAGTAGAATCCATTATTTTATGATTCCTGAGATGGTAGCACACATAAGATTTTCATTCCATGACATTCTACTTTTTGCATCCACACAACCATTGAATACATTAATAGTTAGTTATCAAAAGGTAAAACTAGCTAACTGCATTATTCTTAATTACTCAGTACATTCCAAGAAATAATTGATATAATCATATATCACTAAATCATCAACTTATTAAGCATACATTCCTTGCATCATAGTACACATTGTTATATTCTAAGAATTGCATAACTATTTCAACAAGCATTTAACCATCTCATCTACTTAAATAATTTGCATTTGGAGTGAAAGCAACATGCACAAGAATTAACACATCAAACCACAAATAGAGTGACAAAATGTTTATCTTGGGAAACCTCATGGGGAATAAACCCAACCTCCAAAATATGTACTTTCCTCATATTCATAAAATTAGGATGTCAAATATTACAAATATAGAAGGGCCACTAAGGGTCCCTTTCAATCAATTATACATGGCAAGGAATACAATCGTTCCTTATTAAGTTCATGATGCAATTAGGTAATTTTCCCAATTCCCTTATCTAAGTCATCATTACATTAAGGTATTTACCATACCAAAAAGGAATCCATCTGTCCTTTTAAACTCATGATGCAATTAAAAAATCTTTCCTGATTCCTTTCTCTAAGTCATCATTGTATCATTAAGGTATTTTCCATGCCATTAAGGAGTCCAACTGCCCCCTTTAAACTCATAATGCAATTAAAGAATCTATGGATTCTAAGCCATCCTAAGAATTTTCATAGGTTTATGATAATCATCAGAATATTATTTTGGAGAAATCGTATCAATGTTAGAGAGAACCATATAAGTTCCCTCAAGAACAAATTCCAAATTCATTCTACGTAATTGACACAAAATCAATAAATGAATTAATGTCCCATACCATTAATTTATTAAATAACCATTCTGCCTAAATTAATAATTTAATCTATCATTTCATAATTATATCCTGTTGTAACAATCCCATGTCAACCACTTTTATCCTTAATACTAGATTGGTAAAAGTAAACTCTTAGAGGTCTAGCATGGGTAATATAAAGCTCATTACACTAGAACTATTTCCTTTGATTATATATAAACCAATAGGGTTCCAATTCCTCATTGGATATAATTAATCTACTCAATGGATTCTCAATTGCCATCAAATTTGATTCCTAAATTTTATCCAAGGTTCATTTCGTTACTTTTCCAAAACCTATCAATTTTTTTCCAATTGTGAGCTAAAGATACATCAAATATCCTATACAATTTTTATATTTCAATCCAAGGTTAGCTCTCAAATCAATTCATTTCCATAACTGGATCCCAATATGCATTTAGTTATTTCATATGCTATCATAAGATTACAAGAATGCATTGATATCTATTATCAATTTTTTTTCAAAATTTGATCCAACATAATATCTATTTAACTTTTTAATTTGGCTGTCCAAAATCCAATCCAAAGAATATTTCTTTTATCTCCAATCGATACCCAATTTGCCTCCCAAAATTTGCTTTAATACTATTCAATCGATCTCTCAAAAGAGGAAATTCCCATAAATCATTTAGCATCAAGGTCCATCTTCAAATAATTTACTTTTCTAATCCGAATATTAAATGTCATTCCTTTGGTTGTCAAGGACGTTTGGAAGAGTCCCATACCTCTTCCTGGATGGACACCAAGATCATCCATTCTTCTAATGGATTCCATTCATTGAGGATTTCATAATAGATCATAGTATGTATTTTACATACAAAATCTATAATTTCATTAAAATTGTTATTTCCATTTACTTCTCACATTTAACATGGAAATTCACCAAGCATGAATAAATAATTCATTCAGCATTAGTATTTTCATAACAAGAATTAATTCTTAATTCCAACCATTATTTATATGTAGTCATGCATCACATCTTTGCCAAATATATATCACATGCAAAGAAATCACCAATCATGAATAGGTGATTCATCCATCCTTAATATTTTCATAAATAAGGATTGATTCATAATTCCAACCATAATTTGTTTGGAATATCACCAAACTTAGGGAAGAGTCCCATACCTCTTCCCAAGGAATGGACACCAATCCAAACCTTACAAACTAGAAGATATTTTCCCAAGCTTCTAGATGATTTTAATTTTCTTACAAAAATTTATATAATGAAATACATAATTTCACTTGATCATAAATTTTTTCCATTCAAAGGATATAAAAGTTCTAATTTCAAATAACCAATATTATTGGTTTCTTTAATATATAAAATTAATCAATTCTAAGAAGACTAACTTTTGATTACAAAAAGAATCATATAGTTCACTTTAACTTCATAGACAATACTTATTGGAATTTAATGAGTCGATTAAAGCCATTCCAAAATCATATAAAACATGTCATAGGATTTCATAAGCAAAGGTATAATCATAATAGATTCCTGTGGATATAAGCTAACTTATAGCCCACACACCCATATTTTATTACAGTGAACATGAATCCTTAAAAGTAACACATAACACTGTTACATTAACCCTACTCATAGGTATTACAATTTGCCTACCACATTAAACCTTTAGGAAACGTTCAACATACCATAACATAATTCTTATATGTACACTAAAACCTATATGGGTTTAAACTCTTCTCACTAGATATCACATGTTAATGGAGAGACATCAATAGGTAGTCATGTTTTTAGTTGAAGTATCTGTCCATGTCAGTTAGCAGCAAAGGCGATCGTAGATGACTTAACTGTGCACCGAATATCCTTATCTTAAGTTGAGTAGATCTTACTTATACCTTACAATTCATCCAACGATTACTTAATTAGCATCAAGGCTAATCTTAAATACTCTACAATCTATGTTAGTATGTGATGAACAAGTAGAGGTAAGACATTAACCCGATCATAACTAGCGGCATACAAACCTCGGTGAGACAAAAACCATTTTGACATTGGCAACCAACACCGTTACAAGAAAAATGGCACATCCTACTCGGAGAGGGAATGATTTATCCCACACATGGAACTGATGAAGTATAGTAGTTGGTAGTAATAGTTTTTAGGTCCAAACCATGCACTGGTACTAGATTATTGACGTCACGTATTTTGGCAAAATGGGTTTCAAGAATATCTCGTGACCATTACACTATGTTGACGTCTTCCATGCCAAGTTCAAAGATCAAGAAGGCCACCTAGCCCTACATAGTTTTTTCTTGTGTTCTCTAGAGTTGGAGAATTAGTACTCAGACAGTAACATTTCAAAAAATTGCATGATTTACTGATATAGGAATAGAGCATCACCATTGTGCATCACATCGACAGTGGAGGATTTCCATTTATAACAGGGTTGTGTGACAAATAGACTTTAAAAAGAGCATGTCTTCAAGTAGAGTATTTACACAAATAAAGGTTTGGTGTAAATTTATTTTATAACACCTCCTATTAAGCTTAAGCCCATAAATCAATCGTGGCAATGCTTGGACATAGGTCACAGTATGCTGTGAATGATTACTATGGGGACTAAGGTTATCATCACATCAGATTCAGGATTGTCTCTTAATTCAGATGAAAACACGATCTCCATGCCAGAAATCATAAATCCTATCGTTGGTGTGACATTAGAACATATATAGCATACATTGAAGAGGTCATAAACCTCTAATGGTTATCTCAGAAGTAATGCTAAACCTAAATTTGGCTTGTAGGTGCATTCCAAATTTATATAAAGGATTCTTACAAGATAATAATGAAATATAGCATGGCTTAATATTATAAACCAATAAGGATTCTACTACAACACTTCATTTTAGAATGAACGCATGGTCAGGTAATATAAAATTAATTCTAACATCACATTGCATCCAATATTCGAGCTATACCATTAAGCTAAACAGACGGAATGACTTTACTTTCAAATAAACAATCATTCATTAAGACATGAATGAAATAGAATGGAAAAGACCCAAACTGGAACTCTCCAACAATTGAATACTTTCCTCGAGCTTTCCTTAAACTCTTCTTCTTCTCTAGCCTTCTCCCACCAGCATAACATAGCATAACCCATTTTTTCAATCTCAATGGTAATTTATAGCTCTCTTTCTTCTTGGGCAAGAAAGATGTTTTCAAATATATATATATATATATATAATTTATTTTTATTTTTTTGCTTTCTTTCCTTCAAAAAATATGCCTTTAAATATAAATTTTATTTATATTTCTTTTTGCTTTCTTTCTTATCTTCTTTTTCTCACCCCAAGTTAAAGCTTCCTTTTTTTATATATATATATATATATATATATATATATATATATATTTATTTATTTATATTTATATATATTAATGGAAAGGAAATCCATAGGGATAAGAGCAGAATCTTATCCACTACTCCAACCTTACCAAAGTAGCCTTATGAAGGAAAGATTTATTACAAGGTAGTTTTTTTTTTTAATCCAATTTAAAATTGAACAAGCTCATAAAGAGCAAACTACCTGATTTCCTTATAAAATGAAGGTAATTAAATTAATTAAGCATATTTGAAAATAAATCTCTACTCTAGAAGTTTCCCAATTTAATGCCCAATTTAGCATTAATTGACCTCACAGGGATACCAACCTAGGAGATAAGTCATATTCTTGCACGTAGAGAGGCTTGCCAAAATGGGCTATGACATACTACCCCCCTTAGACTGAACATAGTCCCTTGTGTTCGCTAAGGTCAAAGGGTAGAAAGGGGTATATAGTGCAACAATGTATCCTTTAGAACCTTAAAAGATTTCAATAAGGCATTAACTATCATAAATTAGCAATCATAAGCAACCATGCAATCTCAAGTTTACCCCCTTATTTTATCTTTCTATGGACGATCTCTGATAGCTCTTGCTATCACCGTCCTACTTGATGTATCCATATATGGTCACCATCCATGTCATTACCCATAATATGGCATCATTGATCACCTATGAGAGTACCAAGACCTGTAATGCAACAAGAATATTAGCAACACCATGTCCTATATGCAAATAAACATTCATTTTGTTACATAGATAAATTTTGATACATCCATCAATACATACAAATCATCTATCATATCAAAGAGTCAATACATTCATCAATGCATATATATGTCATCAAAGCATCATCCAATGCAATATAATTCAGCAGTAATAGTATTACATATTATTTTTAGACAAGAGGACTAGTCGTTTATTATTGCATAGGTTCTATTAGACCTTGCACTATTTCATAAAAAATAATAAAACATAGTTTTTGGCATATTTTCCACTTTGCATAAGTGATCCATAGTTCAATCTGTATTATTACATAGTTTCATTAAATAAGTAAGGACAATGTCCTTTCATAATATTGTGCTTCCTCATAGTCTTGGGGTGAAATTCTAGAATTTTAGTTGATTTTATTGGAATGACTAAGGGATTCACCATCATTCGTGAGTGATAGGGTAGATTGCCCTTCCAAATTTGGACTTTTGGTGGCAACGCGAATTTTGTGATTCATCACAATTTTACTTTTTCCTGCACATTGTGGGCATCCTTTTGCATAAGGTTGTCCTTTACATGCAAAACACCCCCTAGAGGACCTACATATTTCTTTTCCTTTTCCTGCACAATGGAAGATGATTCTTGCCACTCATTAGTCTCGGTTTTCTGGAGTCCCTTCTTGAAGAAATCTTGCTTCTTTTTCCTATTTTGTTCTTGCTACCACTTCATAAAATCGATACTTTATATCTTCCTTAAAATTTATCGTTTAAGTTTTGATAAAATGACATAATTGAAAATAGGCCTCTTTTCTTGTGAATTGGACTTGACTCACAATGTCCCAGATTTGCACTTTTGAGCTTCCAAGTTGTCTAGAAGTTGGCCCTGTTGGACCAGTTCTTTCTTAAAATCATATACTTGTTCTCTCAACTTAGAATTCATCACAAAAAGGTCCTCCACCATTTGGTTTAATATTTCCATATTTCCTCCAAAACTTTTAGTTTACCTCATCTTGCAAGATAATGTGTCCTCCAGTTGTAATTCTAACTTCTATCCCCTATCTTTAGTGCTTTAATTGATAAAATTCATATTTTTTCATGGCTTCCATTGCTAGTCTATTAAGGTTGTAATGAACTAGCTTACTCATGGAATAGTCACTTCTTATATAAAAACACATGTTTACGATCTTCCAGATTTTAGTCTATACAAAACACACTGCTTTAAGACATATTCCAATGCTTAATTAGCGCAAAGCAAGATGATATCTTCAACCATGGTAAAGGTTCAAGTTGTGGCTATCTCTGGGTGAACCATTTCTAAACAAAATATCAATCTACCAAAATTCGTCATGGTTGAGATGTTTAGCTTCTTGACCAAAAGTCAAATTGTAATGAGAATTAATTAAAGAAAACATTTTTCTATCTTGTCTTGTATACTACAGTATGCTCAATTTAGATATACCCAATATTTAATCCAAGAACATATTATATCTGATTATGGGTCGTTTTGCGACTACTCTCTTTGGACTATATGGAAGATTTTTATCTTATGTTAGGCTATCTTTAGGGACTAAATTTCAACTCATTTAATTCCCATTCACACAATGTTCCATTTTGAGCCATTTGACCTAGGCAATTAACAAGTTATCCATAATAATTTGATAACCTTAATTCAAGGGGTTCTTTAGTGGATTTGAACCAACTTATGATCCCTCTTGTTCATACGCACCTGAAAATAAGGAGTAAGTTAAGAAAAACATAGATGTCGAGTAGTTTCCCAAAAGAGTCTACGGTACATCGCTTAAAACCCATGGAAGGAGGGTTCGCTTAGCTCTTCCACTTTCGAACAACTGTGAATCCATTTGTGGGTAATATAACTCAGGCATCGACAATCTCAAGTATTGACTTGTCCTTACCAAGCGTGCATTGTTTAGAGTTGTGGAATTTTATGTTTTGAGTTTTTCTCATGCTATTATTTCATGCCCAAATATTTTGCTAACCTAAATCTAACTAGAATCCACTAGTTAGCCTGGGCTTTGATACCAACTGTAACAACCCTATTTGTTACCACATTTTTTTATATGTATAAACATTCATATTTCATGAGGCAAGGGTCATAATCATGAGCTAAAATAGAATCATTCCATTTGGATTGTAAGCTATCAAGGCAAATAGCATCAAGAGTTATTAAGACTTGATCATAGTTACTCTTGAGTAGAATTGATCATCTTCTACAAATCCCTCATACCACTTAGATATGGGAATGTTGGCCAGGAGTTAAATTACATCCCTCTTAAAAGAGAAATCACGCTTAACTAAGTCCTAGTATATAGGTGAATGCCTTGAAGATGGAAACCCATCATAATAAAATAACCTCAACAATGGTTATTCATATCCAACCCACATCTTCCCGATGGGGTCACTAAGATAAACAAATCACTACTCGTGATTACATAATCCTTGGAATGCCATGATTAGATTACCTTATACTTTGTAAGGCTTATTTTACCACCCTTTTTATTTAGGCATTCCTTTTTTAATATACATGAATTAATTAAATTCATTACAAGAGGCATTATATAGCCATCATGGGAGTACCTATTCCTCATGTACATTCATTTAACAACTCAGAATGTAAGATCTAACTTGGTTTACAACTCAATTCCAATACCATCCATGAATATTTATGAAGTGCTCATAACCCAATTAATACTTTAAGGAGTAGAATCCATTATTTTATGATTCTTGAGACTGTAGCACACATAAGATTTTCATTCCATGAAATTCTACTTTTTTCATCCACACAACCATTGAATACATTAAGAGCTAGTTATCAAAAGGTAAACTATTTAACCGCATCATACTTAATTACTCAGTACATTCCAAAAAATAATTGATATAATCATATATCATTAAATCATCAACTTATTAAGCATACATTCCTTGCATCATAGTACACATTGTCATAATCTAAGAATTGCATAACTATTTCAACAAGCATTTAACCATCTCATCTACTTAAATCATTTGTATTTGGAGTGAAAGCAACATGCACAAGAATTAACACATCAAACCAAAAATGGAGTGACACAATGTTTATCCTGGGAACCCTCATGGGGAATAAACCCAACCTCCAAAATATGTACTTTCCTCATATTCATAAACTTAGGATGTCAAATATTACAAATATAGAAGGGCCACTATGGGTCCCTTTCAATCAATTATACATGGCAAGGAATACAATCGTTCCTTATCAAATTCATGATGCAATTAGGGAATTTTCCCAATTCCCTTATCTAAGTCATAATTAAATTAAGGTATTTACCATACCAAAAAGGAATCCACATTTCCTTTTAAAATCATGATGCAAGTAAGGAATCTTTCCTGATTCCTTTCTCTAAGTCATCAATGTATCATTAAGGTGTTTTCCATGCCATTAAGGAGTCCAAATTCCCCCTTTAAACTCATAATGCAATTAAAGTATCTATGGATTCTAAGCCATCCTAATAATTTTCATAGGTTTATGATAATCATCGGAATATTATTTTGGAGAAGTTGTATCAATGTTAGAGAGAACCATATTGTTAGAAAAATAGCAAATTACATGCAAGCAGAAAACACAATAACACATGAAAAAATAGTAACACAGATTTTACCTGGAAAACCTACAATGTGCAAGAAAAACCATGGGGCAATGGCAGCTTGATATTTTATTGATTTTGGCAGAATTACATACAATCACCGTTTACATACAAGGGGTCATTCCCATTTTATAAAAATAAATAAAAACTGTTCGTTTCCTCTTCCAAAGGAAGAGTCCAAAAACTGTTTGTTTCCTCTTCTGAAGGAAGAGTCCAAAAAACTATTTGTTTCCTCTTCCAAAGGAAGAGTCCAAAAAACTGTTTGTTTCCTCTCCCAAAGGAAGACTACATAATATTGTTTGTTTCCTCTTTATAATCTGCACCACCATGCACCTCTTTACTGAAGAACATTGGAGATTTGGATATTGACTTCACCTCCTAACATTCTCCCACTTGAAGTCGATATACAAGAATTATTTGCCTATGTTTTTCATCCAAGTTCCAATTGCCCAATGCTACTCTTATCACATTTTCAACAAGCCCAGAGAAGTTCTGCACCACTCAAACTTCTATGTCTTGACCGTCTTAGTAAGCATATCTGCAAGATTCACTTCAGTGTCAATTTTTTACAACAGGATCCTACCTTCTTCCACCATATTTCTTATAAAGTGGTACTTGACATCAATGTGTTTCGTGCGATCATGGAATGTTGGGTTCTTCACTAGCTGAATAGCACTTTGGCTATCATAATGTAATGTAATTTTCCCCTGCATTACCTTGAAGTCACCCAACAGTCGCTCTAGCCAAATTGACCCTTTTTTGGCATGAGTCGCTGCAATATATTCTACTTCAATGGTTGATAAAGCCACCACAAATTGCAACTTAGAAGCCCAACTCACAGCTCCACCAGCAAGAGTGAAAGTATATCATGTAGTGGACTTTCTCCCATCTCTATCTCCACCATAATCAGAATCCACAAAACCTTTAACTTGCAAACTATCTGATCCATAGTAAATAGCAACATCTAAAGTTCCTCTTAAATATCTAAATATCCACTTCACCACATTCTAATGCTCCTTACCAGGATTTGCCATGTATCAGCTAACTACTCCCATTGCTTGGGCAATATCCGGTCTAGTGCTCACCATGGCATACATGAGGCTTCCTATTGTTGATGAATACGGTACACAAGACATGCTTGTATTATCTACTTATGTTCTAGGACACTGGTTGGAAGATAATTTTAAGTGTGAAAGAAGTGGGGTACTAACTAGTTTTGCATTCTGCATATTGAAGTGTTGTAGAATATTTTCTATATATGACTTTTGACTTAACCAGATCTTTCTTCCTTTTCTGTACATGTGTATCTTCATACCTAAAATTTGGTTTGCTGCTCCTAAATACTTCATTTCAAATGTCCTAACCAACTGAGCCTTAAGATTAATGATTTTCTTCATGTTGGGACCTACAACTAGCATATCATCAATATACAACAGCAAAATAATAAAACTACCATCATCAAACCTCTTATAGTATCCACAATGGTCAGCTTCACTCCTAAAACCTTGGCTCTTCATGAAGGTGTCAAATTTCTTGTACCACATCCTTGGCGCTTGTTTCAACCCGTACAAAGATTTCTTCAGTCTGCAAACCAGATGCTCTTTGCCTCTTTCCTCATAGACCTCAGGTTGATCCATATAAATCTCCTCCTCAAGATAACCATGCAAGAAAGCAGTCTTTACATCAAGCTGATCCAGTTCTAAATCCTGTGCAACTACAAGTGCAAGTAGAACTCTAATAGTTGTCATCTTCACAACTGGAGAGAAATTTTCATTAAATTCAATACCTGACTTCTGCACATATCCTTTTGCCACCAAGCAAGCTTTATAACATTCCAACAGCCCATCGTTATTCTTCTTCACTTTGTACACCCACTTGTTTCCAACCATCTTTCTTATAGGTGGGAGATCCACAAGTTCCCACGTTTTATTCTTGTGAAGTGCCTCAATTTTCTCCTCCATTGATTTCCTCCACATTTCTGCATTCTCAGACTCTCTAGCTTCCTAAAATGAACTAGGCTCACCATAATCAATTAACAAAGCAAAAGAGGACTGATAAACATGAGAGTACCTTTTTGGACACTTTTGTGGACATGTAGATCTTCTAACCCAATGATCTATTTATTGTGGATCTTGGTGTTGTGATTGTTGTTGCTGCTCTACTTGTTGTTCTACTTGCTATTCTGCATGCTGGTCAAAAATTTTAGCATGTTGATTTTCATTTTCATCTTCGTTCATGTCTACTTCAACTGGTAAAAAATTAGGTGTTTGTTGTACCTCCTCCTTTTTCATGTATTTTCATCAAAAATAACATCTCGACTAATAATTACCTTGTGGGCAGTAGGATCCCATAGTATATACCCCTTTACTACATCTCCATAGCCGAGAAAAACACATTTTCTTGACTTCGGGTCAAGTTTGGACCTTTTTTCTTTAGGCACATGGGCAAATGCATCATAGCCAAAGGTACGCAAATGAGAGTAATCAGATGGCTTACCACACCAAATCTCCTATGGAATATGTCCATCCAATGCAGTTGTAGGTGACCTATTAATGAGGTAAACGACTGTATTAACAACCTCTGCCTAGAACCTTTTATCCAACATGGATGCGTTGAGCATGCTTCTTGCACATTTCATGATTGTGTGATTCATCCGCTCAGCCACACCATTTTTTTATGGAGTATATGATATAGTATTTTGGTGCTTAATTCCTTCCTGCATACAAAATTTATCAAATTCCTTGGAGCAATATTCACTCCCATTATCTGACCTAAGACATAAAACAAGCTTGCCCAAAATTTTCTCTACTCGATTTTTGAACTCTTTGAATTTCTGCAAAGCTTCTGACTTCTTCTTTAGAAAATAAATCCACACTCTGCTATAATAATCATCTATAAATGTCAAAAAATAGATGGCACCATTTAAGGACTGAGTGGGGACTGGTCCAAATATATTCGAATGTATAAGTTACAAAAAATCAAAACTCTTACCAAGTCTTGCAGTAAATCGAACCCTCTTTTGTTTACCAAAAACACAGTGCTCACACAAGTCTAAATTGCAAGACTTAATCCCAGAAAGTATACCTTTGTCATGCAGAATTTTTAGACCTTTTTCACTCATATGGCCTAGGCATTGATGCCATAGCATTACTGCATCCTAAACTGAAGTTGTTGCTGCTGCATGGTTTGTCACCGTATCACTACATAAAATATATAGGGTCCCATAATATTCTGCCTTTGCTACTACAATAGCACATCTGGTAATTTTGCAATAGTTGTTACCAAAAATGACAGAATATCCTAGCTTATCCATCATCTTGATTGAGAGAAAATTCTTTCGCAAATCTGGCACATGTCGCACATCACATGACATCCTTTCTATACCATCATCCAACCTGTTCCTTATGTCCCCTCTTCCCACAATTTCTAAAGGGTGATCATCACCCAAGTACACCTTCCCACCACTATATGGCTGATATTTGTCAAACCGGTCCTTGTGAGGAGACATGTGGAAATATGCACCCAAGTCCAAAATCTAGGTATATAAAATAGATATGTTGTTGCTGATACAGAAAGCCTCACATGTTGTCATCTCTCAAGAATTTACTGTACTGGCCTCAGCTGAAGGCTAAAATTACTTTTCACCATTTTTTTCCCTTTTTTAACTACCAACAGTCCTTATTTGAGTGTCCTGGCTTCCCACAATGCCAACACTTCCCTTTCATCTTGCATCCTTTAGAATTAGATCTATACTATGATCTACTTTGTTGACTCTTCTCAAAATATCGACCTCTCACAGCTAGGGCTTCATTGGTTGAGGGTTCCAAAGATGTTTTCCACCTCAACTCTTCTACCAACAAAGTGGCTACCACATCATCAAAAGTTAGAGCTCCTGATGATGAATTGTTGATGGTCATCACCGATCCCAAGTCTCCAGGAGGGAACAAAGTAGGATGATAGCTCTATCCTCATCCTACATCTTCACATTAATTGAAACCAGTTTACTGATAAGGGTATTAAACTCATTCAAGTGATCTGCCATAGATTAACCCTCCTTCATCCTTAGGCTGTAAAGTTGTTTTTTAAAAAAACCTTATTTGTTGCAAATTTCATCTCATACAACTTTTCAAGCTTCTTCCAAAGGGCTTTCATAGTCTTTTCTTCAACAACATTGAACAATACAGAGTCCGCTAAGGCATAAACAGATTGTAGAAACTACCTTCCTATCCAGTGTTGCCCACTCCTCATATTTCATGCTGCTTGGTTTACTCACGACCCCTTTCAAGGCTAGGGCTTGGTCATTTTGAACCAACAAATCCTCCACCTTCATATTCCATAGGGTGAAGTTCCTGCCATCAAAATTTTCAATCTCAAACTTGGTTACACTTCCAGTCATTATTGTAGCTCCCACTCACACAAAACCCTAGGCTCTGATACCATATGTTAGAAAAATAGCAAAATTCTATGCAAGTACAAAAACACAATAACACAAGAAAAAATAGTAACACATATTTTATGTGGAAAACTTGCAATGTGCAGGAAAAACCATGGGGCAATGGCAGCTTGATATTTTATTTATTTTGGCAGAATTACATACAATCATCGTTTACATACAAGGGGTCATTCCCCTTTTATAGAAAAAACAAAAACTGTTCATTTCCTCTTCCAAAGGAAGAGTCCAAAAATTGTTCGTTTCCTCTTCCGAAGGAAGAGTCCAAAAAAATGTTCGTTTCCTCTTCCAAAGGAAGAGTCCAAAAAACTATTTGTTTCCTCTCCCAAAGGAAGACTACAAAATACTATTTGTTTCCTCTTTATAAGTTGCACCACCATGCACCTCTCTACTAAAGAACATTGGAGATCTAGATATTGACTTCACCTCCTAACATTCTCCCACTTGAAGTCGATATACAGGAATTATTTGCCTATGTTTTTCCATCCAAGTGCCAATTGCCCAATGCTGCCCTTATCACATTTTCAGCAAGCCTATAGAATTTATGCACCACTCAAACTTCTCTATCTTGACCAACTTAGTAAGCATATCTACAGGATTCACTTCAATGTTGATTTTCTACAACAGGATTCTACCTTCTTCCACCATATTTCTTATAAAGTGGTACTTGACATCAATGTGTTTCGTGCGATCATGGAATGTTGGGTTCTTCATATAAGTTCTCTCAAGAAAAAATTCCAAATTCATTCTACATAATTGACACAAAATCAATAAATGAATTAATGTCCCATACCATTAATTCATTAAATAACCATTCTACCTAAATTAATAATTTAGGCTAATAATTTAATCTATCATTTCATAATTATATCTTGTTGTAACAATCCCATGTCAACCACCTTTCTCCTTAATATTAGGTTGGTAAAAGTAAACCCTTAGAGGTCTAGCATGGGTAATATAAAGCTCATTACACTAGAGCTATTTCCTTTTATTATATACAAACCAATAGGATTCCAATTCCTCATTAGATACAATTAATCTACTCAATGGATTTTCAATTGCCATAAAATTTGATTCCTAAATTTGATCCAAGGTTCGTTTCGTTACTTTTCCAAAACCTATCAATTATTTTCCAATTGTGAGCTAAATATACATCAAATATCCTATATAATTTTTATATTTCAATCCAAGGTTAGCTCTCAAATCAATTCATTTCCATAACTGGATCCCAATATTCATTCAGTTATTTCATCTGCTATCATAAGATTACAAGAATGCATTGATATTTATTATCAAAATTTTCCCAAAATTTGATCCAACATAATATCTATTTATCTTGTTAATTTGGTTGTCCAAAATCCAATACGAAGAATATTTATTTTATCTCCAATCGATACCCAATTTGCCTCCCAAAATTTGCTTTAATACTATTCAATCGATCTCTCAAAAGAGGAAATTCCCATAAATCATTTAGCATCAAGGTCCATCTTCAAATAATTTACTTTTCTAATCCCAATATTAAATGCCATTCCTTTGATTTTTAGGGACGTTTGGAAGAGTCCCATACCTCTTCCTGGATGGACACCAAGATCATTCATTCTTCTAATGGATTCCATTCATTAAGGATTTCATAATAAATCATAGTATGTATTTTACATACAAAATCTATAATTTCATTAAAATCATTATTTTCATTTACTTCTCACATTTCACATGGAAATTCACCAAGCATGAATAAATAATTCATTCATCATTAGTATTTTTATAACAAGGATTAATCCTTAATCCCAACCATTATTTATATGCAGTCATGCATCACATCTTTGCCAAATATATATCACATGCAAATAAATCACCAATCATGAATAGGGGATTCATCCATCCTTAATATTTTCATAATTAATGTTTGATTCATAATTCCAACCATTATTTTTTTGGAATATTACCAAACGTAGGGAAGAGTCCCATACCTCTTCCCAAGGAATGGAAACCAATCCAAAACTTACAAACTATAAGATATTTTCCCAAGCTTCTAGATGATTTTCATTTTCTTACAAAAATTTATATAATGAAATACATAATTTCACTTGATCATAAATTTTTTCCAGTCAAAGGATATAAAATTTCTAATTTCAAATAACCAATATTATTGGTTTCTTTAATATACAAAATTAATCAATTCTATGAAGACTAACTTTTGATTACAAAAAGAATCATATAGTTCACTTTAACTTCATAGACAATACTTATTGGAATTTAATGAGTCGATTAAAGCCATTCCAAACTCATATAAAACATGTCATAGGATTTCATAAGCAAAGGTATAATCATAATAGATTCCTATGGATATAAGCTAACTTATAGCCCACACACCCATATTTTATTATAGTGAACATGAATCCTTAAAGGTAACACATAACACTGTTACATTAACCCTACTCATAGATCTTACAATTTTTCCTACCACATTAAACCTTTAGGAAACGTTCAACATACCATAACATAATTCTTATATGTACACTAAGCCCTATATGGGTTTAAACTCTTCTCACTAGACATCACATGTCAATGGAGAGACATCAATAGGCAGTCATGTTTTCAGTCGAAGTGTCTATCTACATCAGTCAATAGCGAAGGCAATTGCAGATGACTTAACTATGCATAGAATATCCTTATCTTAAGTTGAGTAACTCTTACTTATACCTTACAAGTCATCCAACGATTACCTAATTAGCATCAGAGCTAATATTCAATACTCTATAATCTATGTTAGTATGTGATGAACAAGTAGAGGTAAGACATTAACCCGATCATAACTGACGACATACACACCCCGGTGAGATAACAACCATTTTGACATTGGCAACCAGAACCATTACAAGAAGAATTGCACATCTTGATTGAAGAGGGAACGAAATCTCCCACACATGGAATTAGTGAAGTATAGGATTTGGTAATAATAGTTTTTGGAAAAATGGGTTTCAACAATCTCTCGCGACCATTACACTACGTCGATGTCTTCCACACTGAGTTCAGAGATCAAGAAGGCCACCTAGCCCTACATATTTTTTTCCTGCATTCTTTGGAGGTGGATAATGAGTACTCAGATGGTAACATTTCAAAAACTTGCATGATTTACTAATAAAATAACACAACATCACCATTGTGCATCACATCGACAATGGATGATTTCCATTTATAACAGGGTTGTGTGACAAATGGACTTTGAAAAGAGCACATCTTCAAGCAAAGTATTTACAGAAATAAAGGTTTGGTGTAAATTTATTTTATAACACCTCCTTTTAAGCTTAAGACCATAAATTAATCATGGCAATGCTTGAACACAGGTCACAGTATGTTGTGAATGATTCCTACGGGGACTAAGGTTCTCATCACATCAGAGTCGAGATTGCCTCTTAATTCAGATGAAAACATGATCTTCGTGCCACAAATCATAAATCCTATCATCGATGTGATATTAGAACATAGATAGCATACATTGAAGAGGTCATAAGCCTCTAATGGTAATCTCAGAAGTATTGCTAAACCTAAATTTGGCTCGTAGGTGCATTCCAATTTTTTTATAAAGGATTCTTACAAGATCATAACGAAATATAGCATGGCTTAATATTATAAACTAATCAGGATTCTACAAATGTGCTTTATTTTAGAATGAATGTGTGGTCACGTAATATAAAATTAATTCTAATATCACATTGCATCCAATATTTGAGCTATACCATCAAGATAAATAGATGAAATGGCTTTACTTTTAAATAAACAATCATTCATTAAGACATGAATGAAACATAATGGAAAAGACCCAACCTAGAACTCTCCAACAATTGAATGCTTTCCTTGAGATTTCCTTAAGCTCTTCTTCTTCTCCAGCCTTCTCCTGCCAGCATAACCCATTTTTTTTCAATCTCAATGGTAATTTATAGCTCTCTTTCTTCTTGGGCAAGAAAGATATTTCCAAATATATATATATATATATATATTATTTATTTTATAATTTTTACTTTCTTTCCTTCAGAAAAGATGCCTTTAAATATAATTTTTATTTATATTTCTTTTTTCTTTATTTCTATCTTCTTTTTCTCATCCCAAGTTAAATATTCCCTTTTTTTTATATATATATATATATATTAATGGAAAGGAAATCCATAGGGATAAGAGCAGAATCTTATCCACTACTCCAACCTTACCAAAGTAGCCTTATGAAGGAAAGATTTATTACAAGGTAGTTTTTTTTTTTAATCCAATTTAAAATTGAACAAGCTCATAAAAAGCAAACTACCTGATTTCCTTCTAAAATGAAGGTAATTAAATTAATTAAGCATATTTAAAAAAATAAATCTCTACTCTAGGAGTTTCCCAAATTAATGCCCAATTTAGCATTAATTGACCTCACAGGGATACCAACCTAGGAGATAAGTCTTATTCTTGCATGTAGAAGGGCTTGCCAAAATGGGCCATGACATTGAAATCAAAGACAACATTAAATCACCCTTGAATATATCTGCCTTGACATCAATGACAACTCAATAATTCTAACATGAATTATGACCTACAATTCTCCTTAGCAATCAACAACAATATTGAACAACAATGGACAACACTGAACAACAATACATAGCATTGAACAACCTACATAAATTGAATTGGGGGTCTTATAATACATGTCCAGGCCATTACCAAGTGGTTCTTGAGGCATCGCATCATTTACAACTACCACCCACAACTTCCCAGCCAACTTAATTTCATTAATGCTTTACTAAGGTTTTTTGGACATCCAAAATTGTGCAAATCCACATATTATCATTTCTTATTCTTCTAGGAGGTGGATTTGTTGCCTACAATCCCTTGCACTTGAAGGTTTCAAGAGCAGTATAACAAAGAAGTAAGGATGGAGGAAACCCATAATAATTTAGTTTTTTAGAGCAAAAAATAAGGTAATTTCTATAGAAGAGCATCCTTGAACTTTAGAGTTTCTAGGGAAACATAAAGAAGATTGTGATTTTGAGGTTATTCCTTGCACTTCAGATCCTTCAGAACAAGGTACACCTAAAGATGATAAGTCTTACTTTGAGAAATGTGAGAAGATTGGAGATATTGATGAAGACGAAAGTATTGCTAGAAAAGAAAAAAGAGGAAGACCCGAGAAGAAAAAACAAATAGAAAAAGAAAACCAGAGGGATATTGATATTGGAAAACAAAATAAAATATCACAAGTGCTAACAAGAAGTGGGGCTAAATCCACAAATAAAATAAAAAAATGACAATGAAAATAATATCTTGCAATATTAGGGGAATGGATAAGAACCCTAAAAAAAGTTATTAATAATTTATAAGGTTGTTATAGACAAGATATTTATAGATATATATTTCGGGCAACAGATATTTTATCCATTACCAGTGTTGAATTTCATCTTGAAAGAATTTAAATTTTAGAAGGCATCTAATATAAAAGGAGTTGATTGTGGAAACTTAGGAGTTTGAGGAAGATGAAGATTGATAGAAAGGCAAATGAAGAATATATTTGATCAAAAGGTAAAGTTGGATATGCTTTAATTAACTTGTTATAAATGTAATGAGAGCAATGTAATATTTTGTTTTTGTAATGGGAGTGACCCCCAATAGAAGCCACACAACTTATTAAAAAAAAAAGAGAATTAAAATATTGGGAGCAAGGGTGAGTCAAGAGTAAGGTCAAAGCATGAGAAAGAAGCAAGAAGTGTAATAAAAAATCAAGAACCAAAGTGAGAGCAAGGAGCGAGCACCACTTCTTCTTATTCCAGATCTTAGGAAAAACTCAAAAATAAAGGATTAATGTGAAGAAAATCTAGGTAACATGGCAAAATTTCATTTTAATAGTCCTCCATAGAAGTAAGGATGCTCTAGTTATAAGTAAGGATGACCTAGTTGGAAGTATGGATGCCCTAGTTAGCAATAAGAGGAAGAGTAAATTAATGGCAAACCCTATCTAGGTAGTAGTTACTACACTAGAAGTGATTATCAAATATGAGATGATCAATCATGATATAGTGGTTCTTAAAACAAAAGGGTTAATATGTAAGTTTCATGGATATAGCAAGGATTATTTGAGATCTAAGTGGAACTAGGATTTGAATTTAAATTACTCCATGGATTTTCTTTCAAAAGTATTTTTTCTAATTATCTTCTCCAATTTAGAAATAAGGGATAAAATAATGGATGGAGGCCTTTGGTTTGGAGCAAAGAAACATTATATTTAAGATGATGGAGTGAGAAGTTTTCTATGGAGATAAAGACTATTAAAAGACCTCCAACATGGATTAGGATTTCTTAACTTCCTTATTAGCTCAACAATAAGGATATTTTGAGGAATATTGGCAATAATCTAGGCAAGTTCATCCATGATGAACCAACTACTAAGGAGAAAAGACATGTATACACTTAAAATATATGTTGCCATGGATATTTTAAAACCTTTATCACAATCCATTAGGATTAAATTTGAATCAATATAATAAGATCAATAAGTGGATTATGAAATTATTGTATTCCAATGTTCTAAATGTCATGAAACCAAACACTTGGTAAGATATTGCAAAGTGAAATTGAAGGTGAATTTTGGGTATGAGGCAAAATTCAATATGAAATAAGGAGATCAAATCATAGAAGCTGGTTCAAATCAAGGATTTTCCACTCCTAATAAAGTGGTAAGAAGAATCCCCTCTCCATCATCAAATGGTAATGACAATTATAGTTCACTCGAATCAACTATTAGAATAAAAAATAAGGGATGAGGAAGTACAATGTACAAGTTCAAATATAGGCGTTAAAGTTTTGAAGGAATATGGAAAGCAAAAATTTAAAGCAAAGGAAGATGGGGGAAAATTTTAAAACAAATGAAGTGGAGGTTAGGTTAATCTAGGTAAATCATCTTTATTTTCTTCAAGTTGCATAAAATCTTCTCCTTCCAATAAAAATTAAAGTAGTTTAAAGTGAATCCACTACAATATAGGGTTTCAATAGTGGTACAATAAAGAAAAGTATATAGAGAATATCCAAGGAAATTTAGGGTTTTCAAGGTAGCATAATAAAGGAATGACTATTAAGTATCATCTATGCAATTTAGTGTTGTTAGGGAAACATAAAGAAGAAAGTGTTTATGAGGTTATCCATTGCATTTTATATTATTTAGGGAAACATAAATATTTAGAAGACAAGTCTTGTTATGAATAATAAAGAAAAATAAAAAAATATCAATAAAAATGAAAGTATTTGATGGGGACACAAAATCACACCCGAAAATCAATTTCCAATCTTCTATTTTTTACTGAAAACCAATTACAACACTAGCCCGCAGGCGTAGTTTTCTTTTCTTGGTGCCATCTACCTCACTTTCGATGATCTGCTTACGTTCTCAGGAAGAATACCTCCTTCGAATCTCCCAAAACTTGATTCCTCTCCCCCTTTCGTGACTGTGACCTTCACCTCTTTTATCCTAACTGGCAACTGCCATCGGGTCAGCCGCAAAAACATGCATTGATGAGCCGTCTGAATGTCTCTGACTTCTACGTGTAGCAGTCGAGTGGCCACCATGCTCAGCAAAATTACCGGGCAAGAAATCATGCATTGATGAGGCCTCTGACCGCCTCGGGAAACATCATCTGGGAACGTGTGCCTTTTCGAATCGTGAACCAGCAGTATATCACGACATGTCGTGATATCATGACATTTTTCTTCCTTGCGGCCTTTATCTCCTTCGGGTCGTGATATCGCGATATCGTGACATTTTTCTTCCTCGCTGCTTTTCTCTTCTTCGAGTCGCGATATCGTGACATGTCGCGATATCGTGACATCTTTCCTTTTCGGATCTTCTTTCTCCCTTTCGGTAGTGAAATCGTGACATGTCGCGATATCGCGACATCTTTCCTTTTTGCTTCCTTCTCGCCTCTTCGGGTCGCGAAATCGTGACATGTCGCAATATTGCGACATCTTTGTTCTCTGCTTTCTCTTCGCTTCTTGGGTCACAAAATCACGACATGTCACGATATCGCGACATCTTTGCTCTCTACTCTCTCTCTCTATTTTGGGTCACGATATCGCGACATGTCACGATATCGCGACAGCTTTGCCTTTCGCTTTCGCCCTCTGCTTCGAGTCACAAAAATGTGACATGTCATGATATCACGACAGTTTCCTTCCTTGCCTTCTTTCTGCTCCTTCGATCGCGATTTCACGACATGTCACGAAATCATGACATTTTCTTCTCTGGCCCTTCTTGTTTTCTTTCGGTCATGATTTCATGACATGTCGTGAAATCGTGACATTTTCTTCGGACACCCTCTCTCTCCTATTTTGATCGTGATTTCGTGACATGTCACAAAATCGTGACATTTTCTACGGATGCCTTCTCTCTCCTGCTTCGATCGTGATTTTGCGACATGTCACGAAATCGTGACATTTTTTGCAAATGCCTTCTCTCTCCTGCTTCGGTCTCGCAAAATCGTGACATTTTCTACAGACACATTCTCTCTCCTACTTCGGTCGTGATTTCACAACATGTCATGAAATCACGACATTTTCTTCGGGCACCTTCCTTCTCCTGCTTCGGTCGTGATTTCATGACATGTCGCGAAATCGTGACATTTTTGTTCCATGCCTTCTCTCTCCTTCCTGAGTCGCGAAAATGCAACATGTCGCGTTATCGCGACACTTTTCCTCCTTTGCACTTTCTCTCATCCTTTGGTCATGATAATGTGACATGTCGCGATATCGTGACACTTTTCTCTCTTGCGCCTCTTGTCTTCTTGTCACGAAAATGCGACATGTCGCGATATCACGACACTTTTCTCTCTTTCACCTTCTCTCGGCTTTTGGTCAATCGGGGTGGATTGAGAAGTGACCTTCACTTCTGCACTGTTCTGTCACCTTCTTTTTAATTGGGGCTGTACAAGCTCTCCAAGCTTCAGAAAAATTTGGGTCTGTAGGGTACAAACCCTTAAGTTCTTCAAACTCCACAACTTCCACTCTCATTGTTGTTAGCAACCTCCTTTCATCCATCCCCTTCAGCAAATAGATTCTAGTGCTGCCGCATACCCTTTCGCCCACCTCCTTCAAGGGCTTCAGCTTATGGCGCACTCCATTCTTCGTCACTGAGTAAGTGTTGGCACGACCATCATGCACTGCACACCAATCAAACTGCCATGGCCTTCCCAACAATAAATGGCAAGCATCCATAGGCAAGATGTCACACAGGACCTCATCATAGTAATTTCCAATATTAAATTTGACTAAGGATTGTTCACTGACCAATGTCCTATGGTCCTTTTGCAACCACGCAATCCTGTATGGATGCGGGTGTCTCATCCTCTTTAACTGTAACTTAGTAACCATTTCTTCTGAGACCAAGTTATTAGTACTACCATTATCTATAATAATATTACAGACCTTACCCAAACTTGTGCATCTTGTGCAGAATAGGCTCCTCCTCTGGTCTAATCCTTTCTCCTCATTCAACAGGGTTTTCCTTGTGACCATAAATTCTCCTTTCTCTACCTCCTCAGAATGTTCTAATTTGGCACCTTCATCTGCTACAGTAGCTCTGGCAGAACCCTCAGGTCTCTTATTCGTCCTTTCTCGATGTTGTGGACACTCGTATGCTCGATGTCCTTCTTCACCATAGTGGAAATAGGTTCCACAAAATCCTCCTCTTCCATATCTACCTCTTCCTATTTGGTAACCATTATTCTAATTACGGGGTCTGTAATCATTATCCCCCTTCTGATCCTGACTGCTGCTAGCTTCTTATTTCTTCTCATCTTGTCCTCCATCTATTCTTCCACCAGTTCTTTCCCCATGACCTCTTCCTCTTTGCTTACCCTCAAACCTTATGTTCAGCTTCTCTTCAACTTTCATGGCAAACTGGTAAGCATCCTCAATGGTGGTAATCCTAACCAGACTCAACTCTTCTTGAATACTAGCTCTCAACCCATTGATGTAATGGGCCACGTTCTCCTTGTTAGCCTCTGAATGACCAGTTCTTATGGAGATCTTATAGAACTCCTCTGTGTATTCTTTGATAGTTTTGCTTGACTGTCTCAAACTCTGCATTTTCCTTAGCATATCCAATTCATAATCTGCAGGAATAAACTGTCTCTTCAACTTATCCACCATTTTATCCCATCTCATTATTCTCTCCTTTCCTCTTCTATTTATTTCCAGCTGTACTCCCTTCCACCAGATGCTGGCATGACCCTTCAGCTTGGTCTTAGCAAATCTGACCCGATCAGGATCTTCGATCTCCTCATATTCAAAGTATTCTTCCAGGTCATTGATCCAGTCAATCAACTCCTCTGGATCTAGATTTCCATAGTATGCATAAACCTCCATCTTTGGTTTCTTTCCAATCTGGGAGATGGCCCTGTATAACCTGGCTTGTGCAGGATCTACAGCCTCTTCTTCTTCCTCAAACTGGTCCTCTTCTCCTTCATCAACTTCATCTTCACTTCCTTCTTCCCCTCTGGTTTCAAGACCTCTGCACAGCTCCTCTTGCAGGGCATGAACTTGCCTCTGCAAAGCTCTGAAATATTCTATTGGCACCATATTTCTTCCACCACCATGGTTTCTTCGTGGAGGTATTCTTCCTCACTCTCTTCTCACAACCCTTCCATAGATCCTGGTGTAAATTTCCTCACGTCCGAAGATCTGTTTACACACTTAGGAACCTCTCACTCTGATACCACTTGATGGGGACACAAAATCACACCCAAAAATCAATTTCCATTCTTCTATTTTTTATCGAAAACCAATTACAACACTAGCCCGCAGGCGTAGTTTTCTTTTCCTGGTGCCAGTTGCCTCACTTTCGGTGATCTGCTTATGTTCTCAGGAAGAATACCTCCTTCGAATCTCTCAAAACTTGGCTCCTCTCCCCCATTTCATGACTGTGACCATCACCTCTTTTATCCTAACTGGCAACTGCCACCGGGTCAGCCGTAAAAACATGCATTAATGAGTTGTCTGAATGTCTCTAACTTCTGGGCGCAGCAGTCGAGTGGCCGCCATGCTCAACAAACTTACCAGGAAAGAAATCATGCATTTATGAGGCCTCTAACTACCTTAGGAAACACCATCTGGGAATGCATGCCTTTTTGAATTGTGAACCAGTAGTATGTCACGATATCACGACATGTCATGATATCGCGACATTTTTCTTCCTCACTACCTTCCTCTCCTTCGGGTCGTGATATCGTGACATGTCATGATATCACGACATTTTTCTTCCTCGCTACTTTTCTCTTCTTTGGGTCGCGATATCGTGACAAGTCACAATATCATGACATCTTTCCTTTTCGGCTCTTCTTTCTCCCTTTCGATCGTGAAATTGTGACATGTCGCGATATCGCAACATCTTTTATTTCTGCTTCCTTCTCGCCTCTTTGGGTTGTGAAATCGTGACATGTCATGATATCATGACATCTTTGCTCTCTGCTTTCTCTTCACTTCTTGGGTCGCAAAATCGTGACATGTCGCAATATCGCGACATCTTTGCTCTCTGCTCTCTCTCTCTCTGTTTTGGGTCACGAAATCGCGACATGTCGCGATATCATGACAGCTTTGCCTTCCACTTTTGCCCTCTTCTTTGGGTCGTGAAAACGTGACATGTCACGATATCGCGACAGTTTCCTTCCTTGCCTTCTTTTTGCTCCTTCGGTTGTGATTTCGCGGCATGTCGTGAAATCGTGACATTTTCTTCTCTGGCCCTTCCTGTTTTCTTTCGGTCGTGATTTCACGACATGTTGCGAAATCATGACATTTCCTTTGGATGCCCTCTCTCTCCTGTTTCAGTCACGATTTCGTGACATGTCACGAAATCATGACATTTTCTACGGATGCCTTCTCTCTCCTACTTCGGTCGCGATTTCGTGACATGTCACGAAATCACGACATTTTCTATGGATGCCTTCTCTCTCCTACTTCGGTCATGATTTCACATGTCACAAAATCGTGACATTTTCTACAAATGCCTTCTCTCTCCTGCTTCGATCGCGATTTCACGACATGTCATGAAATCATGACATTTTCTTCAAGCACCTTCCTTCTCCTGCTTCGGTCGTGATTTCGTGAAATCGTGATATTTTTGCTTCGCGCCTTCTCTCTCCTTCCTGAGTCGCGAAAACATGACATGTCGCGATATCATGACACTTTTCCTCCTTTGCGCTTTCTCTCGTCCTTTGGTCGCGATAATGTGACATGTCACGATATCGTGACACTTTTCTCTCTTGCGCCTCCTCTTGTATTTTGGTCACAAAAATGCGACATGTCATGATATCGCGACACTTTTCTCTCTCTCGCCTTCTCTCGGCTTTTGGTTGCGATAATGCGACATGTCACGATATCGCGATATTTTTCTTCTTTGCCGACATGTCGCGATATCGTGACATTTTCTTTTTCTCCTTGTGGCATTTTGTTTTCCCTTGGATGCTCCTGCATTAGTATTGGTGGGAATGGAAAAATGAGAGGAAGGCCATTAAAGCATGAATAGAGAAAAAAAGAAAATCAAAGGGATATCAATTTGGGAATCCAAATTAAAATATAATAGGTATTAACAAGAAGTGAGGCTAATCCCACTAATAAAAATAAAAAATGATGATGATGAAAATGATATCATGAAATATTAGGGGTATGAATAAGACCCCTGGAAAAGAGTTATTATGGAATTAATAGGTTTTTATAGTCCTAGGTCTATTTTAATACAAGAAAAAAATTAGTAGTGAGGAACATAAGGATGCTTTTTAAAAAATTTGGAATATAGGTGATTGTCTAGCAATTTCTTCTATAGGATCTTCAAGTTGTATGGAAACAATATAGGAGAAACAAAAATGGGATGGACAATTGTTAGAAACAAAATTTAACTGGGTTGCTAGACTATTTTGCAAGAAAGAGAAAAGCATCAATGTTGGGGTGATAAATATATATGCTCCAATTATAGTTAGTCCCCATAAAACATATTAGAAGGACCTTAGTATAGTTTTTCAAACACATTGATGATTCATGATTATGATATGTGGATTCTTGGTGGTGATTTCAACATTGTTCTATCTCCTTTGAAAAATAAGGATGGTAATCTAGTATGGTCTAAATCAATACAATATTTTGCTTCATTTTTTAATTCAAATGACATTTGGGATGCTAGTCCTTCAAAATTTTTAAATACATGGGATAATAGATGCATTGGCAAACTCATATAGAAAAAATATTGGATAGATTCTTATTATCCAACACATGGCTCCAAATAGACTATAGAATATATTTAAATATTTTATTACTAGAAATATTGAATCACAAACCCATTATTTTGACTTGTAATTTACCCAATAGTGGTCATCCAAAGACATTTGACTTCCAATCTATATGGATTCAAGACCCCAATTTTTTCCAAATGGTTATTTAACTGATATAGATCAAGAAATTTTGATTGAATTGCATTGTATAAAGTACATATTTATAGGAACAAAGGGCCTTTTATAAAACCGCAGTTTGGGTAAAACCATGAGCCCAAAACCAAGTGCATATTAAATATCAATAACTATCTAGAAGGTGTCCTAAAACTAAGTATCATTTGCATGATAAGGTGGAGTATGACAACTATGAATCATGTGCATGCATGTTTATTTAATATTTTATATTATTTTGTATGACATTCCTTATCATTCCTCCCCACCATAGAAATAATTGGACTCCAATGCTTTTCTGAAATAGGAGAAATAACATGAAAAGCACCAAAATGGTAAGACAAAGAACCTAAATTTTGGTGTTTCAATAGCTAGTGTAGATATTCACAAAACTCAAAAATGATGATTCTACTGGATCAAGGTCGAAAAGAGCTTTTGATGACTATAAATATACATATATTTATCATAGGATGGTGCCTCAATTTGTATGAAAAATAGAAGCTTCACTAGAAAGCAAAATAAAATGGGATAGAATGCCTTCTACACTAAGAAATATTCTCCAAAATATATGTGCTATAATATTCATCATAATGGGTATATGTTTTAAAATTATAATTGGAAGAAAAAAGGAGAAATTCATCCTTTGAGAATATTCATTAGAAGTTGTGCTTATTTTAAAAATACCTAGGTTACCACTGTGTTGTGCCACATGTATGTTTGCATTGGAAAATATAATATAGAAAAGCAAAGTTAAGTATCCCCCTCTCCATGTGGGAGAAATGTTAGAATAATGTATATTGGTGGAAAAGGAAATATATCCCATTAGCCATGTGTCCAAAGGAAGGGCCTGAGAACGTTATGGAACATGTATCCAAAATAATTTATGCCTAGGTAGTGCCATACGGTGACAAGGGGTCTAGTAATATGTACTACAATGTCAACAAGAAATTGATGCATGCTTCTTGAATATGGTAGGAGAAATTCATCATTATTCATATCTTTCATCAAGCATAGAGAATAAATGTTGTGAACTGACTATACATGGCTATGATATTCCTCCAAATTTTTAGATAACCCAATCAAAAGAGTAAATTAGAGTCAATAGCAACAAATACAATATAGTGTTTGATGGATCTAACAATTAACAAAAATAATCAAAGGTGACCATTTAAATGGATAGGATATTTTGCATGATTTTGATATGGTGTTGGGTAACGTTAGATGAAGTTCATGACATGGTGTAGCACACTAGATATGGATGCTCGACCATAAGAAAAAATACAAATACATTGGAAACACTCACCAGGACCAGGCTATCATTGATATGAGCCATTTCCATGGAGAAGATGATAGTATTGTGATTCGCATAAGTCTATTAGTGATTGCAAAGGCTTGGCTCAAAAAAAATAGAATGGAGGCATTATATAGCACCATGATAATATATGATCTAAGCCAAGCTTGATGTCATGCAAATATAAATTGATGGAGGAAATACGAGGGCGATGTGGCCCCACCATTGGTGCATAAGGTTGGGAGGTCAGATGGGTGGTCATGGAGGTCATGAGGAGAACAAATGGAAGAGGTGAAGAAGCTTCCTAGGAATGCAATCAATGTGCAATATATAATAGCTCACTTAAGGAGAGTAACACATATCTAGAGCTAGTGGTGTCGATGTCCAAAAAGGAAAAAACCAAGGTCGACGATGTAGTGGGAT
This sequence comes from Wollemia nobilis, assembly GCA_028583015.1. NCBI lineage: Eukaryota > Viridiplantae > Streptophyta > Pinopsida > Araucariales > Araucariaceae > Wollemia > Wollemia nobilis. The sequence continues at coordinate 14,917,035 of JAQPPZ010001195.1, forward strand.
GAAATATAGCTAGAAAAATAAAAATGCAAGAGAAATGGTGGGTGTGGCTATTTTGAATAATAGTGGGGAATAGGTTGCCACATCAAACTGTAAGGGTAGATCGATGATGCATAGAGGCATCAAGAGAGTAAACCACATTGAAGAATATGGGTCATCCATGCATAGACGAGTTGTGGTGAGCGATGAAGGTGCCAAAGATAGAGATAATTATAGGATAACACAACAAAGTAGGGGCTAATCCAATGGTGGTCAAGGGGGCAATCGAACAACAAAAACCATGAAATGAGAAATCATGGATCAAAAATTATGGGTGCACATGTGGCATCGAGGGCCATGGTGGGATAAAAATTATAAACTAGGGTTGATGATAATTTCCTTGATTACTATAAAAAATGTAGACTAAAAATGATGTTAGGAGGGAAATCGGTAGTTGTTGGTTGAGCATGATTGTAATGCAAGTAGGACCAGGTCAGAGCGATTGAGGCCAAGCAAGAGAAAAAGTGAAATAATGCCCAAGGGACACTAGGGCCATAGAATCTTCAACTTCATAAAAATAACTTTATCAAGGAGGTCTTCAACTTAAAATTCTACTTTGTCAACTTCAACACGAGCTTCTTCATCTTCAATTTTATGATCTTTGATTTTACCAAGGGGATCTTCATGATCTCCATTAGAGGTTTATGTGACTTCTTTATCCATACCATCGGAATCATCTAAAGGCAATATGATGGGCTTATTGCCCCTAAATATTGGTTCAAATCTAGGTGTTTCTACATAATTTTCTTCTTGAACAATTTCTTCTTTAGTAGATTCTATTTCTACTACCATTTCTTCTAGCATGACAGCTCTAATCAACATTATTTTAGTCAATAACACTTTGGCTCATTGAGAGATCTCTAAAGAGAGACTCTTGATAGGCAACATAGTGCCTAAAACATAAACAAAAATAGAATCAATCCACATAGGATTGGGATATTCTAATACCATTGATGTAGATCAAGAAATTTTGATCGAATTACATTGCAAAATAGTACATATTTATAGGCACAAATGGCCTATTACAAAACCATGATCTAGGAAAAACCATGTGACCAAAACCATGTGCATATTAAATATCTATAGTTATCTATAAGGTTTCCTACAACTAAGCATCATGTGCATGATTAGGTGGAAAACAACTATGCATCATGTGCATGCATTCATATTTTATATGTTATACTATTTTGTATGCCATTCCTTATCATTTATGGTGGGATGAAGTAAATTTTGAAGGATTATATATGTATAGGTTTATTCAAAAGTTGAAAAATTTAAAGGATAAAATGAATATTTGGAATGTTGAATCTTGTGGTAACATTTTTAAATAAAATAATCAAATTGAATCCAAACTCAAACTTTTGCAAGAGATATTAGAAATCATGGAGTGAATCAAGATTCTTATATTAAAGAAAAAAAATTACTTTTTTATTATCATGATGCATTGAAAAAAGAGAAGACGTATTGGATCAAAAAATCTAGGGAGAAATGGCTCAAGGAGATAGAAATACAAAAAAAAATCATGTTACAACAAACAAACAAACAAAATTTCATCACATCAAATTTTTTTTAACTCTAGATAAATAAAATATTGAGGAAGAAGAAGAGATAAGGAAGGAAACAATTAATTATTTCAAAAATATTTTGTCAAATACTGGTCAGTATAAGGAGACATAATATAATATTCAATCAATTATCACACAAAGACAAAATGAATCGTTAATGAAGAAGATATCAAAGCTACATGAAGTAATTTTCTCTTTCCATCCTAACAAGGCATTGGTCCTGATGGATTTCCTACAATTTTCTTTCAAAGCAATTTGGGTTTATTGAAGAGTGATATATTAGTTATGGTCGAAGAGGCCTAGAAAATTAAAACTACAATAAGTAATATCAATGCCACTTTTATTACATTTTCTCATGAAAGGCATGATTAAAATATTTTGATAATTTTTATCCAAAAAGCCTTTGTAATATGATTTATAAGACCATTTCAAAAATTATGTCAAACAAGTTGAAAGGTATTCTAGATTATGTTGGTAAAAAAAATATTGATCATGTTATCATTGCACATGAGGTCATTCATTCTTTTCATTCCATTAAAAAACTAGGCATGCTTATGAAATTAGAGATAAATAAATGATAGGATTTCCTAGAGTTTTCTACATAATATTCTCAAAAATATTGGTTTTGATAATAGTTGATGAGAATGGATTAAATATTGTTATATTACTATAAAATATTCTATTTTTTTATTATTTATTCTCCTAGTAGTTGCTTTAAGTCATTTGTATTGGAATTTGCAATATATTCTAGAAAAACCCATTCACCACAATCATAAGCAAAAATAGGAAGAAGAGTGAAAAATAAGAGTGTATAGACGAAAAAGAGAGAGAAAGAGATAAACGACACAATATGAGATACGGAATAAAGGGTGGGTGCCTATGGGCATCCCCACAACATTTTTATATATCACAATATAATTCAAATGATTGCTCATTGGGGGGTATTTACAATGATACCAAAACCCCAATGAGAGGTTAACCTCAAACTGACATTAAATTAACCTTGAGGTTAATATTAAAATAAAATAATAATAAATTACCCTTTAATCAAGGTCATCCATAAATGTGGATTAACCAATACCACTAAGGGTTAATACATGAGAGTTCCCTTAGGCTTACATATATGCCCATAGGCTTACATAGAAGAATGCATGTAGGCTTACATAGAAAAAATACCCATAGAATTACATGAAGATGCTCATAGACTACATGAAGATGCTTGAAGAATTACATAGAAATTTCCCATAAGCTTACATCAAGAGCATTCTAGGTACTTCACCACTATTGACCTCAACCTTATAAGGCTAGAATACAAATTTTTCTACACCCCCCATAAATTGAATTGAGGGGCCAAGTAGAGAAGACATTAGAGATGATACATCTTCCCTCATAATGAATGCTCGTATGGACCATCAGATCATGATATCTTATCCTTACTAAAGGTACATAAACTAGATTAATCTATCCTAAATATGAATTCATAAATCCACCTCCTATATCTTCAACATGCACTATGGGGACCACAATATGTTCCTCAATCTCAAGAGAAGACAACTAAATACTGAAGCAATAGGTAAGTATTTGAATAATCAACCCCAATGGGTTGAAAGGACCCATAGACACAATACATACCTTACACTAATTGTCTAAACTTAATCCTCTTGCAACCCAAATGATTACTAATCTCTACACCAAAGGGTTTTGGGAGTTAAGACAAACATCCATTATAGGAAAAGAGAAGGATTAAACATGATCTCAAAATGAAGAGCTTGTAGAGTAAAAGTCCCACAGAAGATAGTAATATATTCTTGAATTGATGTCACCAATATATAGAGCTCAAAAAAATATGTGTTTTGAAAAAAATGTTCCCAAAGAACTTATGTATTCAAAAGTTATGGCCTTTGGAAGATTTGATTTAACTAGCACTCAAATCAAGAAAAAAATCAAAGGACAAACCTTAAAAAAAAAAAATGAATAAATTGTTATGATGTGTTATCACTAGATTGGTTGTTGCATCTACAAATCAATATTTGACACTTGGTTTGATATGATTGGTAAAATAACTTTATATATATATATATATATATATATATATATATATATAATTTGAATGATTTCTAGAGTCGACGAGTCTTGAACCTGATACCTCACCCAAGATAGTGGATGATCTTACCACTATACCATATGTGTGCTTTGAAAGGGAAAATCAACTTTGGTTATTTTAATAGCATGTTGAGCCATAAACCTTAGCCAAAAAGGAGCATTTTGTGCTTGTGTTAAGTCAAACTCAGGATATACCACCTACAAGCAAGTAGCCCAACCACTATGCCACACAGTGGGTCAGGACTAAAAGGGTGAGCTTTTTCTCTATGTATGTCATCCTGCTAAAGATAAAAAAGTGTACCAAATATGCATTATAAGTATTTAAACCATAGACCTCAAGGATGCTAGAAATCGGTGCGACCACTATGATATCTAAGCAAATGTCAGTGAAATGATGGGAGCAACTCTCTTTGTAGTGTCTAGATTAAAATACCATTAAAAATACTATCAAAGATTCAAATGCACCCCTTTTTGACCTTCAAGTGCACAATTTGTTCATTGTACTATTTACATTGGTACACTACTTCCGCATCAACATGTATGGACAATCACTGACTAGTGGAACTAAAGTGTGCATTTTAGTGCACCAACATCATATGAAATAACACTAAAAATTGGAACTCAAATTAAAAATAAAAAAATTGAAGGAAGAAACCTAAATTACTATCCTTCAATTGTTTATGATAAATTCCTCCTTTTGTTGATGATTGAAGCTATTTTAGATCACACTTTTATACCATCTTGGAATTTAAAATATTTTCCATATACATCTTGAAACATCCATTCACCACAATCATATGTGCAAAAAGAAATAAGAGCATTTAGATGAGGAAAAATAGAAAGAGATAAATGACATGAGAGAAGGAATAAAGGGGAGTTCCCATGAGCACCCCCGCAATATTTTTGTATATCACAATATAATTCAAATGATTGCTCATTGAGGGATATTTACAATGATACCAAAACCCTATAAGAGGTTAATATCAAGCCGACATTAACTTAACCTTGAGGTTAACCTTACAATAAAATAATAATAAACTACCCTTTAAGCAAGGTTATCCATAACGGTGGATTAACAAAAATTAGTAAGGGTGAATATATGAGAGTGTCTGTAGGCTTACATAAAGATGCCCATACTTACATAAAAAATTCTCATAGGCTTACATAAAAATATGATCATATACTTACGTTAATATGCCTAAATGCTTACAGAGCTCTTTCCCATAGGCTTACATAAAGGAGCAGGAAGTCTTACAGAACACTTGCCCATAGTCTTACATCAAGAGCACCCATAAGTACTTCACCACTATTGGATTTGGCCTAATAAGGTGAGATTAAAAATATTTTAACATTTTGTGGACTCTATAAAGGTGACCCACTATCTCCTTATTTATTTATTATTCTTGTGAAGGCATTAGGGAGAGCTTTCTCAAAGGAAAATATGGAAGGAAAAATCAAAGGTATTTAGATTGCAAAAAATATCCCTTCGGATCTTGTCTCTCATTTATTGATGATACTTTTTTTTTGGGCCATCCCTTAGTTAATGAGATCATGGAGTTTAAATAAATATTATCATTCTATGAAAAGGCTCTTAGATAGTTTGTTATTATTGTAAAATCTAATAGTATATTCATTAACACTACCCTAGATTTGCAACGAACTATTATGGATATTTTAGGGTTTAAAATTTAAAAAAAAAAAACATAAACCTACGTAGGTATTCATTATTTTCATAAAGAGGAGACTTGGGTATCTTGTTTGATAAAATTAAAACTTGTTTGATAGGTTGGAAATTTAAGTTCTTAACCATGGCAGGAAAGCTACAACTCATAGAAACTGTATTCCAATCCATCCCTATTTATATGATGTTGCTTTCAAGATTTCCAATAGGTATGGCATTAGAAATTGATAGAATTTAAAGAGAATATATTTGAAAAGGATGCAAGGAAAAATATAGGTTTTCTCTTTGTAAGTGGGATAGGGTTTGAAAAGGAAATAATATTGGAGGAGCAGCCTTGTATAATTGAAAATATATAAGCTTGATATGAGGGGTAAAGCTTGGGTGGAGATTATGTAGAGATCAAGAAAATAATTGGGAAAAAAAATTACTTCAAAAATATATAGGTTCTACTGATACAATGAAATTATTTAGGAAAAAAACCCTACCAAAAGGGTCATAAAAATAATATTGCATATTAGATAGCTTGCAATTAATCAATAAACATATTAGATGGTCAATAAATTAGGGAAATTATAGAATTTTTTTCTTTGATGCTTGGTTGAAGTCGTATCCTCTTCTCTTTGACTCAAAATCACAACCATTGGCTTGGGCATGCCTAGATTGTATGGATCCAAAGATCAAAGAATATATTAATATGAGAAACAACTCCAAATCATGAATTTATATTAGTAACCTGGTTGAATAAGTGGACTCAAAAAAATTGCAGATGGACTTCAAAAGATGCTTCACGAGTTTTATTTACCAATTTTTATATAAAAGAACGAGCTAGTTTAGAATCTATCAAAATTTGTGGATACTCACTCAAGTTGGGAAATGAGGATTTGGAGTAATCAAAATTTCCTACTCCTAGATATTTTCCTAGGAAGAATTTTTGGTCACTAAAGGCTCTTCCTAAGGCCTCAACATTACTTTGATTAGTAGTTCATAGTAATATTTCTAGAAGAGAGAGTCTATAAAGAAAAGGATATCATGGACCTTTCATATGTGCCTTGTGTGAGAAGGATTTAGAAACATCAAATCATTTACCTCTTCATTGTACCTTTGCTCACAACATTTGTGGTTACTTTTTTAAATATTAATATATATTGGTAGCATTATTAATATTGAAAGAGCTCACCATATGGTTACTTTATAAAATATTAATATATATTGGTAGCTTCATTAATATTTAAATAGCTCACAATATTTGGGGTTACATTTTTAAAATATGGTGCTCACCATAGGAAGTCTTAAGTACAAAAAAGAGGTCATAACAACTTAGTTATAGTATTTGAGCATACATGGAAGAGTCATCTACAGTAATGGATTAAAACATAGGATCTATATTGATCTAGAATAAAATGAAAATGTCCAAAAATTAGGTTTATCAAAATTAATTTTGATGGTGCTTCAATAGGAAACTTGGGAAAATCTAATGGAGGTGTTGTTTTTAAAAATAATAAATTCAAAATCCTCAACACTTATTCATAATCATATGGAATATCAACTATGTAGAGGCTAGGGCACTTCTTTCAGGAATTAAAATTATAATAGAAAAAGGATGGAAATTTCAATTGAGAGGGATTCAAGAATTATCATTAATGCTTTCAAAAAAAATAATGTGGATATTGGATAAAAAATAATATTATTGTTGGTGTTCATCCTTTATTATTGTATGCAATCTCTTAGAATTGGGAGTACATCTATGGAGAAGGAAATCGGGTAGGATATAATTTAGCCAATCATGGTGTTGATCTTCATCTTGGTGAAATTCAAAATTTAGAAGGAAAATATGGCCAAGTGAGATTTTTCTCTTAACCAAAATGATGTAAAGAAGTTTATTGCAAAAACATAGCTCTTTGAGGAAGATAAAGAATATATTTGATAGAAAAAGAAATGAAAAATATTTGTGATAAAAAGACATTCTAGATATGGTTTAGTTGATGTAACACCAAATGTAATAAGTTGACATTTTTATGGGAGTTACTTCTAATAGAAGCCAAATATAAGTTACTAAAAAATTTAAAAAGTAAAAATAAAATGGGAATTGTGTTCTATTATAAAATATATATAATGTATTTGAAGAAAAAAAGGATTAGGTTATATTAATTAAAATTAAATAACTATAGTTGTCCTTTTAACGGTTTATATAGAATGATTTGTACTTGGAAATTTTATATTAAAAATGCTTTGGGGTCCTAAATTTCACTTAATAGCAAGTTTTTACTTGTTCCACAAGTAGGTTTAGTTGAAACATTTTCTATAAAAAATAGAATGCATATACTTTTCTAAGCATAGCTAGATATTTATACAATTGGCTGCATTAAAGAATAAAAGGATAATTTGTATTTCCCTCATTAGCACTACCTTAAAAATATTTGGATACTTGTATATTTAACATGCATAGGGGTCCTACATTATATTTGGAAATATCTTTATGTTCATTTTAAATATCTCCTAAAGAACAAATACAATCATAGATTTTTTGAACATAGATAGATATTTCTACTACTGAGTGAATAGAAGAATACATTTGAAAATTTAATATCCTACATAGTTCTACCTTATAAATACTACATCTCTTCATAAAATTAAACAACATCATAAAAATTGAACCAAAATATTATTTTTAAATATAATTATACAATCAAACACACAAATATTTAGATGGATGGCAAACCATGTGATCAACAAGATGAGATTCCTCTTATCATGCACTCATATGGGCCATGTAGCCTATAACCTAAGTGAAAACATGATAGTAACTTCATGTGTATCCAATACAAACACATAGTCTTCACTTCCTATCTAAGGTGACATCATAAAAAAAGTATCATGTCTCTATTATATCTAAATCACATGTGCATGCTCATGCCCATTAGGTAATTATTAAATATCTATTAAGTAATAATAATCAAGTAAATATTATAATATGTACATATCTTCATATTACACACATTATTTGGAGATCTAGGGATCATTATTTTATGGTATAATCTCAAGTAGGCCTTACAACTAACATCAAGTATTTAAAACTATCATAAATGTGTACTTGTCTTATTAGAAACTAATATCCATAGCTCTATGGTATTCTCTAAAAAGTAACCAATATCAAATAATCCACTTCTAATATCCTATATATCTAATACTCCTATATTTCTCCACATTTCTTATAGGTTATCAAGTATCACAAGTTTATAGATTATCTAGGGAGTGTTGAGAACAATGGTACACATAGTAATTCAGAATAGTATTTCATAATGTATTAATATTTTCACTCATGTATAGCCAATGATGCAAATCTAAGCCAAGGATTCTAAGAACAAGACAACCCAAATTAGTAGCCCAAACACTTGTACAAGCACACATTTGAACAAGAAATGATAGTAGCAAAAAATATAATCCAAACATGAAATTAAATCCCAATGGAGCTTGCTAAAGTGTCTTACAATTACTTAGAATTTTCCAAAATTATAATGCTAGAAAAATTATTTGAAATAAATTTGATCCAATGTTGGAATTTACCAAAATTACAATGCTAGAATTACTTAGAATTTACCAAAAATTCAAGTTTGAAACTTCCTTTAAAATTGATGCATCTCAAAACAATTCTTCATGGCAGACAAGATGAGTCAATCAAGAATGTGCCCCTTGTTACCCAGGTATGCCACCACTTCTATAAATAACTCTTCAATTTTCTTGGAAATATTGATCTTTATTTACTAGGATATTTGCTTGGAGATACTCTAAAGACCCTAGAGAGATGCCCTTAAATGGTTACAAGGTCATCCTTATATAGACCCCATTTCCTCAAACTAGTGAGGATACAATTAGATCTAGATAAATTATAAAAGTAGATCTGAATAGAATATTATAAAATTATATCTAGCTAAAATTACAAATTTTCTTTTTTTTCCTTCTATTTTATCTCTTTTTTGGGTGATGCAAGGTTAGTAGTACACCCAAATGCTCCTAAATCATGGATGCATATACATCGAGTTAGAGAACTTTTTTATGAGCTCTAGCCCATGATTATGGTGCTTCTTCATCTATATATTATTTTGAAACTACTAAATCATAATATCATCCAAGTAAACAACTATAATATTACCAAGAAATGACTTTAGCACTTTTACATATCTTCTCTACTGTACCTCATTCACAACAACATCCCTTATTACACTAAATTTCTCCATAGCCTCTTTAGAAGTTGCTTTAAACTCAACTAGAATTTCCATGGCCAAATTTTCTCTCATATTTCTCTTCTACTTTTCTTGAATATTTAATAAGTTCAACATCTAGACTTTTAGCCTTGCACCCCTCAATAATTTCCTTCTTAAAAACTCCATTGTAGATCTCCTTGGTACATTAAATATCCATCCTTTCTAATTTAGACTCAGTATTTGGCATGCTTCTTGGAGAGACTTGGGTTTTAATCTCCTTTGACATGAATTGCTCTTCAAATTCATTGTCATGTCTTTTCTATTATTTTTCTTTGTTCCTATGGCTATGATTATCAGTAACATGACTTGCTTTAGTCTCTAACTCTTTTAAACCATCCATGGTTTTCAGTTCTAAATCAAGTATGCTAAAAGAAGTTAATTCTTCACCAATGACATATAAACTCATCAAGAAAGAGGACATGGAACTTTTAGAATACATAATTGCTTCATTACAATTTTTTATCTCCTATAGAACTTGTTAGGCTATTGTGCATGCTAGTTTCATCACATCTAGATTCCCTTTTTTTGAATTTGATATACTATGTTGTATATTTTGTTTCATACATGATGAGGCTTAGACTTAGGCTTAGACTTTAGGAATAATAAAAATTAAAATATAAAAATTAAACCCTAAAGTCTAAGCCTAAGTCCTCTAGACAAGTATAGTGCATCCTAACATATACCTATTCTTGATATCCTCTACCAAATCTAAATTAAAACTATGATTACACAATGTTTTACCATTTTTCTTCCAAGCCTTAAAAGTAGTTGCTTCTATTGCAAACATAACATGATAGAAGCCTTTTGTAAATCCATTCAAATAACTACCACACTCTAAACATCTTAAAAAAAAATTACCATGTTGTTGTGATGAATGTAATAAGATAGATTTCCCACAAATGCAATTTTACTTTAAGAGGGTAAATATGTCTTTAGAACCATAGGTGAGAACAAATATCCATCCTTGGCTTCTAAATATACAACTTCATATTTTATTTCTTATTTAGAATCCATTGCACATCTATTATTGTTAAATTCCCAAGAGTCTATCATGTCTTCATTTCTTTGTCAAAAACATCCTCTCCTAGTTTTTCTTTGGATGCTTCAATAGTGATATTTGTTTTCTCTTCTAAAGCCATATTCACATATTCAATTTTGTATGCATGCTTTCTTTCTTTCTTGACAACACAAATCTCTCCTAACTTCTTCAATTACAATTGTTGTATCGACTTCTACAATTTCTTCAACAATAATTCTTGTGTTCACTTCTATAATTTCTTTCATATCAATATCTTCATTGATGATTTATTTTCCCTTTTGAGAACTTGATTCTTCTTCAACCTTTTCAACATTTTCTGGTATGTTAAGACCTTTGATTTTCCTTTTAATTGTATGGCATGAAGATGTTTTCCTTCTTTGTAATGTCACTATTGTGTCTAATTTTGCTATAATACCTCTCAACATCTCAACTATATCAACATCTCTAGGTACCCATGGCCTTCATTTATGTGTCATACCTTCTCCAACCTAGGATTTACCACCAATTGATACAAATCTAAGCCAATGAGTCTAAAAAAGAGATAGCCCAACTTAGTATCCCAAACACTTGTACAAAAAAAAAAATTAAAAAGAAATAATTGCAACAAGAAATATAATCCAAACTTGAAAATAAATCACAATGGAGCTTGTCAATGTGGCTTACAATTACTCAATTTATTTTGGAATTACAATGTTGGAAAATTGTTGGAATTAAATCTGATCCAATGCTAGAAATTGTTGAAATTACAATGTTGGAATTACTCAAATTTTGTCAAAATTTCAAACCTGAAACTTCCTTTAAAACTTATGCATATTAGAATTTTTATTTATAACCAATAGGATGCGTCAAGCCGATTTGGGTCAATATGTTTACCCACATTCACAAAGATTTACAGACATGACCAAATTGTGATTCTGCTAAATTTTTATTAAATTTTTCTAAAGCAATAGCCCTAGAGCTTGAACAAAAGCATCACTTTTGCAAAATTTGACTATTGGAATATGGTCACATTGAATATTTGGCTACAAAAACTAGTGGACGTCAAGCTAAAGAATATTAAGGCAACCAAACATGCAATAACACTTTTTTGAGCCCAAAAGCTGGCTAAGGAAAAGAGTTTGATATTGTACTACATGCCAGACTAAAAATTTCACTAAGGCAAAAGTATTTGGTGCTCTATATATGGTAAGGATCAAATTTTGGCTAAGTAAAAGAATTGAGTTGAATAAGGGCTAAAATTTCCCAAAAATTTATGTCATCAAAGGAGCTACAAAACTTTAGCATTCGACATCATACATTGAACCATATTGTTGAACTCAAAAATTGACTAAGGCAAATATCCTGACATAACAGATGGTCAAACTAACAAAGCAATGATGTCATAATATGGATTGCATATTATCCAACATATAGCATTTAGTTGGACCCAAAATTTAGCTAAGGAATGAAAATTTAGTATGAAAGAGGGTTAGAATTTAAAGGGAGCTAATGTTAGCATAGGGACCAAAAAGGTTTAGCATCCGACATACAATACTAGACCTAAGTTGGATTTAATATTTGACTAATTATAGAATTTGGACGAACTATTGAAGAGCTAAAGTCATCATAAGAGTTGGAAAATTTTGACATTGAGATATAGTGTTAGACTCTTAATCCTGCTAAGGTATAGAGTTTGACAATGCCCCAAAGCCCTATCATTAAGGTGAAAGCTTTCAAACCTATCCCTATCAACCAAATTCATGCATCTCAACTAGCCACACATAAAAGTCATCAAAGTAAGTCAACACCCTAAATAGGTTGGCATTATAACAAAGCAAAGTGGCAAAAAGTGGATATGTCATAAGATGATGAGATTTTTTGAACACACATGGATGTCAAGTCCATGTAAGAGATCAAGACCAACCACATCATGGCAATAGTCTTAACATGGTTAAGCATGGTTGATATGGACAGTGAATCCCACTCCCTGCACTCATCTCTGACATGCTTACAAGCAGTTTTTGTGTAATTATGAGAGCTAACAAGATGAATGTAAAGTTTTATAAATAGCTCAATATACCTCTAATAGAGGGTTAACTCTTTAGTATTTACAATTTGTATATGTTGTATCATGACTATTTCCTATCAATAGAATTCAATGTTGTTTGGCCTCTATCTCTAGTGTTACAAAACATAATATGTGAGTTATATTTTATGCATTTCTATTTATATTTCTCAAATGGTATATTCTACTAAAGCAATTCTAATTAAATTTGGATTTGTATTTGGATTACCATTTGAGAGGTATCTATAATGTATGAGGTGTGTGAATTAAATTAGATGTTGTTATGTGATAGTTGTATGCTAGTTGGTTTGTTAGATATTGGTTTTATTGTGTGTGTAAGACTCTTATGCAGTTGAGCTCATTGTTGTTAGTTGAATCTCAACCAACTTTATCTACCCCTGTATCCTTATTACCCTTTGCATTTCTTACTTTAGTCTTTACCTCATTTTAATTTAGCTTAGAATTATAGGAACTAGCCTTCTTTGGAGGTTGACTTGGAAGCAATTTTGGGTCTTCCAATCTTGGTCGATATTCAAGGGCATATCTCATCCACGTAGGTAGATTTTGGACAAAGATTTTTTGGCATACCTTAGGGTAAAAATATGTTCCACCTATATAAAATCATACTAAAATATTTAAGGAGAACATCCACCATGCATCCCAAGAGTTTTGGCATGCCCAATGGGACTGTATTTCATAAAATATTGTCTCATTCACCTGAAGGATCTAGAATTTTTGTGAATAGTCTTGACCTAATGAGTGGAGAATACATATTCACCTGGTGACTCCACTGACTCAAGAACTAGAGAAATTGGTGATCTTGCTAGTAGAAGATCTCAAAACTGCATAATGAAAATATTGAAAGCCAAGATAGCCTACTACATACCAGTCAAACTAATGAATCTACAAGCATCATAGTGAATCACCCCTGGATCCATGGTTGGATAGATTTGTATAGCTTAGAACAATTTCAAACCTCTCAATCTCTTATATCTTCATGATATTCCCAAAGCCACATTAAAATTTCTACCCTACTATGATGGTAGTAGTAAAACAACCTATGAGCACTGCCAAGACATTGTTGCCTTATCAACCATTTATAATATCAACTTTAAAAATGTGATAGTAAGACTTCTTACTCAATATTTACATGGAAAATTATTATAAGGGTATTATTATTTTGAGGACAAGAGAATTAAGGCTTGTATCGACATGGCTAAACCTCTCATACTAGAGTTTGACAACCTAGGCTACCCCTTCTTGCTTCTCACTCAATTTTATTTTATTCAAATAAATCCTCAAGAGAGCATAATTTATTTTAATATCCACTTTAGGGTAACCTAGAGAAGGATCCCTCAAAAAATAAGTTTTTCCCAAGCCCAAGATTATATTTATTAACTTCATGCTTTGGCCCTAGACCTAAGTCTTTTGATATAGCAACTTAATGAAAAATATTTCTCATAGATTTTCCAAGTGGCCATCATAGTAGAGAATATGCTCATTTTAGTTGGAAATATTCCTCCTAGAAGCACCACATGGTATACCCCTAAGGTCCATCAAATAAACCAAGTTCCTTTTCTAACCCTGCCATGTATACCATTGGATACACTACTTGAATCGTACCCATCAAAGCCTTCTCTAACAAGACATGCTCCCACTATGGCAACCATGGAAACCCAAATAGTTCAAGAACTAAGAGTTGTGACTAAGCACTTGACTAATGAGCTCAATGTTATAGAATGAGAGAATGCTAAAACAAAAAGTGAAGCATATCTTCAAAATGCATTTCACTCAAGAGATCAAGTGATGCACATTGATGAGGTTAGTCAAGAACATCTTTGTGTTTATAGAGATCAAGGACAAGGAAAATTCTTAAGTTTGATCAAGCTTAAATTCCCAACATTTGACTATCATTATAATGGTAACACTTACCAATGCTATCAACTACATTTATACCCAATAGTAGCTCAAGAATTAGTTGATTTTGTAGCTCTTACAATGGATCAAGAGCCATATTTTGTAATAGATAAACTCTCCACAACCTATTTGGCTAACCTAGATATAATATTTGGGAATATTTCTTTGTCAAACCATAATTTGAAGATCAAAATTTTAGAAAAAATGAAGTAAAAAGCAAGGCAAGAAAAGGAAAAATCCAAAGAAGATGAGCTAAATGAGGTAATTGGTGTAAAAGGGGAGGATCCAAAAAAGTAGAAGTTAGAATTACTGGAAAAACAACATAGATGAGAAGCATTGTATCTACACTACCAAAGCAAACAAGCTTACCAAAAATTGTACTACCCAAAAATCACAAGCAAACAAAGGGAAGAGGTAATTGAAATCTATCAAAAATTGCTCAAGCAATAAGCTTAGAAGGAATCCAAGTTGTTGGACACTACCAAAGATAGCTTCATGAAAGAAGTGAAATATCTAGAATAATTTTTGGTATCCAAACAAGTAAACTTGGTTGAAGTAACTTTAAATATCTCAGTAGTTTATTAAATAGCTCTTCTAAACTCTAAGTTAGCACACAAGCCACCATTACTTGATATGGGTAAGACTAAGTCTTTACCCTTTTATTTGTCTTTATGCTTGGAAGGGTGAGTATTACATAACTGTATAGTGGATCCAAGAGTTGATATCACAATAATTCCTTAGATAATATATGATGCCATGGGCTTAAATTATGTTTAAATGCATTCTAACACAATACACTTTAATGGAATGAAATTATGGATAATAGGTTTCATGGAGAAGGTACCAATATTATTGTGTAGGTTACTAGACCACCTTGCAGTGTAGGACATGATGGTTGTTAACTTGTCATTGTTATTTAGAATGAGCTTGCCAAAAATATTCTTGGCACAAGGGCACACCTAACATAAGACCATGCCTACATGACTATCCCTTGCATTTATAAAATGGTCTAGATTCATGCTAAAAATCTCTAGTCTTATCATATCAAAAGATATGAATAGCAAAAGGTGGAGATGGAGGTAGAAGTTATGGAGAATTCTCAAGTGGAAGTAACAAATTGGGCAAAAAGTGAGCAAGAGCTGATTTGGAATGAGTTCTTTTTGAGTAGTCCCAAAGCCATATTTGGTCAAACAAGGGGAGTCAGCAAGATCTATAGGCTAGCTATGATCTATTGCAATATATGGTGAATCACATATCCCAAAAAAAAACCCAAAATTTTTAAGATAGCTACTAGAAGAACCACACATGGCCAAAGAGTATTCTAGGTTGTATCTCAAGACAAAGATTCTCATGCAACTTGGAACTTTTTAATTACGGTTTATTAATTTGGCACACAGACCAATGCACATGGAAAAGGTGATCAAAAATTTAGATGCTCAAATAAAATCATATGCTCCTATTCATGATGTCATTTTTGATATACATTTGGAAAATAATCTTGGCTCAAAATCAACCCAATGATAGTGCCTAAAAAAAACAAGCTACATGTTTTGAAATGTCAATCAAAGAAAAAAACACAAATTTGGCATCATATGGTCTGGTCAATGCATATTCCAAGGATGAAGTGAAGCTCAACACCACCAATGTGAACAGACATACTGTAATTTTGTGTAACTAAGTCTACATGTAAATAAAATCTAGTTATAGGCAGACATAACTAGAGATAAGGCAATTGGCCAATTAGATAGTTGAATGATGGAAGAGAATTTTTAAAAAGAGCACTAAGTAGATCACATGTGCAATATTGGGAGGAATAAGGTAAATTATATAGATTTTTAATTTAAGTGCATTAGTATTTCCATTATTGAAATTTGGAGGGGTTAGAGTTTGAGAAAAGGAGGTCAAACCTAGTGGTTGATCAATGTCTCTTATAGTCTAAGGAACCTATATAAGGATATTTCTTCTATTAGAACTACATCATGCTTCCCCCTTCAACATTACATGATTGCTAGACTCCATTGGGGATTTTTATCTCTTGGAATAATTTGGTATTCCCCATTGAGGACCAGTAGGAATGACCACATACTTATGGTAAGTGGATGTGCCTTAAGGGAATACCAAAGTTATCAATAAATAAAAGTCTAGGAGTTAGCAAAGGCATCCATAGATTGAGAAAAAAATTATTTGGTTGAGCTTAAATAGGGTGTAGATATATAGGCCTTGAAGTGTTCCAACCTCTAAAATATTTTCCATCTCTCCATATCTCTTTAAAAGAGGAGTTGAGCTCTATTTCCTATAAAATGCAATAGGCTTCCAATACATGTGGCTCTACAGTCTCTACAAACTTGATTAGATAGAGATTTCTCTAAATCCATGGGAAAATAAGAGATAAAATCTTAAAAGAACCTCTCGAATGAGGGGTGGTTTCATATCTTTTTCCTTTTTGTCATTTGGAATTTCAAATTACCAAATGGAAATAAGGTAGAAAGGTGAATCCCAAATTCATGATATAGCAATGAGCATTATCAGAAAACTAAAAAATTCAACATTTATATATCATCATCCCCCATCCATTACACATATGTCTCCCTTCACCTTTTGTATCGCAATTCATCCCCTTTCTTCCAATCATCCCATGTTTGTTTTTGTTTGTTCTTCATTCTTCCTATCCTACAAATTTATAAGTCCTTATCCACCTTCAATCTCTCCATTACTTCATGATTTCATAGCCCAATGGATAGACCAACTAAAATTCTTCTTTTTCAAGCTATAGAAAGTGCTCTGGTTGATTAAGAGGTTATGTGAATATGACACACAAGTACATAGATAGGATGTATGAAGTTTGAGGTATGACACCTCAATACCTTAATTATGAAAGAAAACACAAGATGTCAACATGGGAAATACAACACTAACAAAAGACTATTGGTTGCATAAAAGAAAGTATTGCATTAAAATAATAGGATATGGAAAGACAACAATTGCTAAGACCAACAAGTGATAGGAGAAATAAGAAATATATTGTAATAGGCCATTATCTGTATGCCATGGTGTTTATATCACAAAGGTAAGCATGTGATGCCCAAAGGAGAAGCATACCTACATGATGTGTCAAGTGCAATTTTTGTTTGGTAGTGCCATATCTGACAAAAGTTAATCCCAATTAAGACTCTAGTTGTTGCTACCACTCATGAACATTATAAAGGAGATATGAGGTAAGGATTGTGCATGAAAATTATCTTTAGTATAGATATTTTAGCATAAGCACCCATGCATATCTTAGAAGATCTAGGATGTTGCATAGCGTTTTGCAATCTAGAGAAATAAAAAGTAGTAGAGAGCAACAAAGTACTCATACCACTGAGTGCTTGGAATATTTACCTAAGGCAACTTGCCTAGATTTGAAATAACTTTCAACTATGGTCTCATAAATTATTTAGTTTTATCAGAGGTACTTGCATACAAGTATCTCCTTATCTCTTTCTCTTCTCATATTTTTATCCTTTTTCTACTTTTGCTTCCCATTTTCCTACACCCTTCTTCTCCCCATTCACATCCCCATAATCCATACTTATGTAAACCTCAACCTTCTCTTCTTCTAAAACATTTCCTCATTTATATTATGTAGAAATTCCCATATTTTGTAAGCAAATAGGATTGGTCTTGAAGAGGGGTATCTTCCAACACATGTATAAAAGCCCCTATATTAGCTAGAGAATCCATTCACCCCCTTTACATATTTGCATTTTCTTTCATTATTCCTTAGTTTCTAGCTCTTCTATATCTTATAGTTTAAAGTTTTGTTGCTTTCTAAGCCTCTAATTTCTATTAGCTTATCTTCTAGCTCCTTGTTTATCTTTTTGACCCTGCACCCAATAAATAAGGTTCTCCAGGTTCTTTATTTTTGCAAGACAAAATCCTTGAAAATTACAAATAATGTGGGTCAAAATATTTACCCCCATTCACAAAGCTTTACAAACCTAACCAAATGGTGATTATTATAAAGTTTTATTGAATTTTTCTAAAGCAATAGCCCTAGAGCTTGATTGGAATAATCACTTTGCATAAGTAGACTATCAAAATACGATCCTATTGAAGATTTAACTACAAAAATTGTGGATTTCAAGCTAAATAATATTGAGGTAGTCGTACATTTAGTAGTGCCTTACTGACCCCAAAAGTTGGCTAAGGCAAAGATTTTGGCATTGTGGTACATGGTAAGCTAAAAGTTTCACTAAGGTAAAAGTATTTGATGCTCTATGTTTGGCCAAGATTAGATTTTGGCTAAGTAAAATAACTAAGTTGAATAAGGGTTGGACTTTATCAAAAGTTATCATCACAAAACTATAAAAATTTGACATCTAGCATCAAACATTGCACCATATTTATAGACTCAAAAATTTACTAAGGTAGAGAGCCCGACATAATGGATGGCTAAACTAAAAAAGTGTTGATGTCATTATATGCAATGAATATTATATAGAATATGCCATTAAACTAGACCCAAAATTTAGTTAAGTCATGAAAATATGGTATGAAAGAGGGTCAAACTTTAAGGGAACTAACTTCAACAAAGGGACCTAAAATATCCAACATTCGGCATCTTATATTGGACCTAATTTGAATTTAATATTTGGCTTAGTACAAAAATTATCTAGAATTTTGAAGAGCTAAAGTCATCACAAGAGCTAGAAAAGTCCAACATTAAGATACAATGTCAAACTCTTAATCTTGCTAAGGCATAGAGTTTGACAACATCCTTGTGCCCTAGCATTAAGGTGAAAGCTCTCAGACCTATCCTTGTAAACTATATTAACACATGTCAACCAATTTTCCACATCAAAGTTGTCAAAGTAAGTCAACATCGTAGATAAGTTGTCACTATAACAAAGTAGAGTGGTAAAAAATGAACCTATCAAAAGATGATATTTTTTTAATATGAGTGGATGCTAGGATCATGGAAAATATTAGTACTAACCATGTCAGGGAAACAAGCTTAAAATAGTTAATCCTAGCTTAGATGGAAATTGAATCCCACTTACCACACTCATATTTGATAGGCCTACAAGCAATTTTCATGATAAGGAACACTCATAACATTGTATGTAATATAATGTGTAGCCCCTTGGCTCATGTTAGATCTTGGCTTGTAATTCACGTGTAGCCTCTTTTGGCTCATGTTGGCTAGGATTAGTTAGTGGTTTACTAATCTTTGACACATTAGGCTATTCAATTGGCATGGTTCATGTAAATCACCAATCTCACATGGATTAGCCTTGGGTAGGAATCTTGTGATTGCACCTCATGGATCATTATTTGTCTTGTTTTGTAACCAATTTAAGTACCCTTCTCCATGAATTCAATAGATTCAATTTTAAACCCACATCAGTGGTATCATAGCATTAGGATACTAGCAAGAAGGTTTTGGAAAATTGCTAACATTGTGCTACTGGTACTAAGCTCTAGGTTATTTTTAGCTAGTACCCTTTCCTTGGCTTGGTGATGTTGTTGGTCTTGGGTAAGTCTTAACCATTTTTGTATCACTATTGAATATCCATAGGGGAAAAGCCACTCAATTTCTTATTGTACCTATTTAGATGAGAACTTGTAGGAATCAGTGCTCCTATTTGGGATATCAAGAAAGAAAACCCCAAATAGCTAAGTGTTTCATTGAGTTTCATAGAAAAATATTTCATTAAGATTGGATTTGGAAAAGCCTCTAAAATATTATGGATTCACTCCCTCATATTCCACAATATTCCTCTCTAAATCATGAGGTCTTGATCTATTTGAATGCATGTTTTAGCTACTTCGTTCTATCTAAGTGGGTTATTTTTAAGAACAAGGAAGTATCAAAGGTATTAATACCATATTCCTCTTTTTCTTGACTCCACTAAGTGGGTTTCCCTCCATAAATATTTCCTAATACTGACAAGATCAAGCAACGTAAGTGTTTTGGATGATATAAAAACATTGTGGTGTTTGTGATAAATCAACATACCAACATCCTATGTGAAAAAGGTAATGAGTTACTACTATCATCATCTATGAATTAACTTGTGGAGAGAGAAATCCTAAACGTTTTTGCAACCAATGATGCAAATAGGACCATGGTAGGAATATTTTGTTGTAAATCATCATGAAAGGTTGACCAAGGAATTTTTGGAAGCCAGCTCATGGCATGAGATAATTTGCATAGTCCACTCAAACAAGGATAGCACAAACAAAAGTTATTGGCTAACACAAAAAAATACCACATGGTGACTGTTAAGCTTGAAGAGATTTTGGTTTAAAATTTGACCATTGAAGCATTGTTGAAGGGCCTTCACTTGTGTGGAGTTTTTTCTATTATGATCGAATAGATAGGCATGGGTAGGTGGCTAAGTTTTCCAACACAATATTGTAGGTAGTTTTGGTATGGAACAAGTGGAAGGATGACATCTCAAGAAGTGATCCAATCAAACAGCGAGTTTCTAACATAATAGGAGTATAAAGAAACCTTGTCCAAAAAGGACAAACAACTTGGACTAAAAATACAATATGGAGTTTCTAGTTGTCAATTATTGCATGCATAGAATCACCATGTATCATGCATGGTTAATTCACAAGATTGGTTCATCCCTAGAATTTGGTTTGGTCAATTAATAGGCAAGTCTATATCATAGGGTCTGGATATTGATAGACCATAATTGAAACTCATGAGGCCCATAACCAATTGGAAAAACAATTCCCTTCATTGATCCTTACTACCATAGGGACCAATCACACGTAGGTCAAGACGACAAATCCTTCCAATTGAACAAATAAAATTCCATGTGGTAATGTCTCAATGAAGAGTAACAAATTTTATCACCTGCACATGAAGTTGCTACCTAGAGTAATTTATCCCACATTCAGTACATGGGAGGAACCTTAATAATTTAAAATAATAGGTCCCCCAACTAAGTTTTAACTACCCATAAGAGCGGTCCACTTGGAATTGAGTATTGGAGGTATTGATGTATCGAATTTTTGGTAAAGGTTGACGAAAATTTTGTGCAGGGACCATTGGTCAATTTGATTGTTTGTCTTCTTGTGGTTGGATTTTACAATTCAAATTCAAATTTTGCTATTGAACTCAAAAATTTAAGGTGACCATTCAAATTTGAAAATTTAAAATTTCAAAGGAACAAAAAGTTTGGTGCTCGAGAATATTGCAATAAGGGTAAATATATATCTTTTCTATTAATTAAGTAATTGATCTTAATTAATTAATCATTTTATATTTTATATTTTACCATTTTAGCAAACATCAAATACTATTGAATTGGCTCTTGTAATTTATACAAAACAAACTTTTTGTAAAATTACGTGAAGTACAAAATAGTACCCCTATTGTGAACTCTTGGAGGCAATTACAACCCCTAAAGAAAGATAAGTTTTTGTAACCCTTAATTTTAGGCATTTTTTAGTTTAGGAACCTTCAAAAAATTTCCTAATAAGTGCCTAGAAAAGGGGTAAACTTTTTGCAAACCCTTTTTGAAGTTTTGATAGTTTGGCTTATACTCGGTCAGCAATGGCTTCCAATTCTATATATCAGGTGACCGCATTAGCCCAAATAGTTGGTATGTTGGCTAATAAAGTTTAAGAAATAATAGTTCAAAATACTCTTGGTGATGTGAAGATCTACAATAATGATCTTTGAAATAAGGATAAATGTGAGGCTAAGCCTTATGATGGGTCTAGGAACCCTAATGTCATGGCAAGTTGGATCTTAGACATGGATACTTGGTTCTCCTATATAGCAAATATTATTGACGAAAAGGTCCTCTTCACTAAACTTAAGCTTTTAGATTTGGCAAAAATCTTGATTATTGAAATGCAACAAGGTCAAAATTCAATCAAGAAATTGGATGACCTTGTCAAGGCTTATAAGAGTACATTTTGTTCATCAAACTATGAGCATGATCTCAATGTAAACTAGTATTGTATTGATAAATCACTACACCTTTTGAAAGTAAAAGTTTGATTTGTGGACAAGCACAAGATAAAACCTCAATAAAAAAGGTTCGATGATTGGAGGTTAAATATCAGGAGCCAAGAATGTCCAAAGTTCAAAAGCTTCTAATTTGTGGATGCAATATAAGGAGAAAAAGTTTTGACAAATAAACCCATGACAAAAAGTCCCAAATATTAGAAGTTTAGTGTCCCCAAGTGGTGAATATAACTCTTGAAGAAGAAAACATCGATGACTCAAAATTCAAATCAGCAATGTGCACATTCTTCAAGGAATATTATCCTTTCCTATGAAATAATGTCTTGTATCTCCAATAAAGGACAATAGTAGCATGGGAGCCATGGCAAAAGCAACTCAAAGATATAGAGCATTAAGTAAAGCAATCTTCTATAGCCAAATGATGGAAATTTCTAAAACTGGGTAGATGGTAATAAAGATGGTAGTTGCTCATCTGAGGGCTTAGGACCATTTGATATTCATGACTTCAAATCCAGAGGACCTCAAAGATACAACTGATCATATGATACATGACTCAATATAGGAAACGGTAACTACCTAGAAATATCTACACGATTTTTGAAGGGAAAACCATTCCCTTGTAATCTATAAATAGGAGTAGCAATAGCTTTGTAAAGGATCAACAAGTTTGCAATTGCATCCATTTGTAATATTTCCCTTCATATCCTTTTGTAAAAACAATCAACTCTTGAGCAACTTGTGAGCAATATCGAACCCCCACTTCTAGCACAGTATTTGTAAAACATTACTTATATATATATATATATATATATAGATATGCGTGGGAGCCTATGTCAATTTTTTGGTATAGCCATATGTGGCCTCTTGCTAATCCATTTTTGTGTGTATGTATTTGTTTGTAATGTTTTACCTGTTATTTAAGTTTTATTAAGTATATGTGTGTGAGGGGCCTGTATCTAATTTTGGATCAATCACTTGTTTGGATCTCTTGCAAGACCCTCCTTCTCATGCTTGCATACAATTGGTAGATCTCATTTGTGCTTCATTATGTTAAGGAGAGGAAGTGTTCACCACTAGCACATAGTGTTAGGCCTATTTTGGTAGGATCTTAGCAGATATATTGACACATTGCCACCCTCTTTTATTTTGTTGGGTTATTTTATTTTTATCTCTAGCATCTCTTTTCACTTTTTAGAGCACAAGTTTGCATTCAATATCACATTATAACAAGGATTTAGCCTTGTAAAAACTCCCTAAGACACTCGATTAAGCCAAACCCCATGCTCTCGATCATAACTCCATTGTGTTGCACCTCATAAGGTATGATTTCCCTACCAAGGATAATTATAGATTATAACAATTTAATGGCATACTTGATGGGACCCTAGTGATACATCATTGGTCCCTGAATCGCAACAAAGAGTAGGACTTAGACTTGGTGCAGGGTCTTTGTATGTTCCCACATGTTGAAGTGCCTCTTCACTCACTTGGCAACTCCACTCCAAAACTAAAACCAAAATAAGCCACTTCTAAATTTACCAAACCGAGGTTCGGGTGAAGGCCTATGTCTACCTACTTATCTAGAAGCAAGAATTTGCATTCACCTAGTAACTACACTTTAGAATGAACACCAGAAGGAGCTATTATTGAAGATACCAAATAGAGGTTTGGTTGAAGACCTCTCTCTACCTACTTTTCAAAATAAAAAATTAATATTCACAGAGCAACTCCTTTATGACTCAGAAGGCCCAAAAATTATATGAAATATCTACAATTGAAGTTGCATATATGAATGCAAATTTTTATGCCCTTGTAAACTTCTCAATATCAAGAAACAAAAGTCCCTTGTGACCTCTTATGTAGTTATATTTTTGGGATGACTATCCTACATCCATACTATAGAAATTTACATATTTTAATGGCGAAGGACTGTCAACCCCATAAGAATATCTGTGATACATGGTTTTCTTTTAGCAATTGCACAATATGACAAAGAAAAATGTGGCTCTAAAGTTGCTTGTGACCTCATTCCAAGGAAAGGCTTGTAAGGGGTTCTATTCCCTTCCCCTACACTCAATTATAGAATAGTATTAGCTCATTGACCTATTTATCAATGAATTCAAGGAGACAGAACAATCATCCCCAATTTTCCAAGTTGTTGTTCCTCATACCTCACTCACTCAACAACCTACTATTCCTCACCAGGTTATACCGATTTAGGAAGAAGAAAAGGCTTTTGTGGAGGTAGAGGTAACAATTCTTAGTAGGTCTTAGCACAAAAAATATGACCAAGTAAACCAAATTATAGTAGAGGTAGTAGAATCTACTACCTCAAAAATATGCAAGCAAATAATCTTGGACAATTCTACAAGCCTAAAAGAAATAGTTTTTCCCTCATCCAATAAAATGAAGATAAATAATTTGGGTTGGAGGGGAAAATACATGCTAACAAGGGAAAATATAATAAGGGAGTTGACATTGGTACCAACCTTATATAAAAAATAAGACACTCAGGCTCTGGTACCAATCAATCTAAGCCATGTAAATTGCTTAGAAACTTGAGTCCTAGGATGGTGGAAATAATCTCCCCATAAAACTGGAAGAAAATAAAAAAACAATCAAGGCTCAAGTAATAAGTGGGGGGACCTTTGATTCCATTACCAATGGATAAAGGTCACTCACTCAACATTTTGTACATATGTACCATAGGTGATCTCAATTTCATGAGATAGCGAAAGTCCCAACCACCTACAAATTTTCAAAGACGTGGCTTGACCGCTGGAAACTATTGCTTTAAGGGGATATTTTTCCTAACTTTGTGCCCAATGGACTAAGGCACCAATTTTTTTGGTTACTTATCTTTAGAAAGCTAAATACTCCCTAAGATCTACCAAAACTATAGTGATAAATCACTACACATTTTGAAAGCATAAGTTTGAGTCATGGACAAGCACAAGAAAAAACCCTGATAAAAAAGGTCCAATGATTGGAGGTCAGAAATCATGATTCAAGAATGTCTGAAGGTCAAAATTTTCTAAGTTGAAGATGCAATATTAGGAGTAAATTTTTTGACAAAGATACCCACAATGAAAAGTCTCAAATATTAGAATTCTAGCAGCCCCAAATGGTGACCTCTTAAAGGAGAAAACATTGATGACCCAAAAGTCTAATCAACAAGGTGCATGTTCTTTGAGAAATATTATCTTTTCCTATGAAAGAATCTCTTGTATCTCCAAGAAAGGATGATAGCAGCATGAGAGCCACAGTAGAATCAACTCAAAGATCTAGATCATTAAATAAAGTAATATTTTGCACCCAAATGATGGGAATTCCTAAAAATGGGTAGATGACAATAAATATAGTAGCTTCTCATCCAAGGAATTAGGACCATTTGACATTCATGACTTAAAATATAGAGCACCTCAAAGGAATAATTGATCAAATAATACATGAATCAGTATAGGAAACAACAACCACCTAGAAATATCTACATGAGTTTTGGAGGGAAAATACTCCTCTTGTAATCTATAAATAGGAGTAGGAATAGCTTTGTAAAGGATCATCAAGTTTGCAATTGCATCCATTTTTAAGCTTTCCCTTCATTTATTTTTGTAAAAACAATCGTCTCTTGAGCGACGTATGGAAAATATCGAACCCTCATTTATGGCACAATATTTGTAAGACATTGCTTGCATTTATATATACATGGGAGCCTGTGTTAATTTTTTGGTATAGCCACTTGTGGCCTCCTGCTAACCCATTTTTGTGTGCATGTATTTGGATCTCCTGTGGGACCCACCTACTCATGCTTACATACAACTGGTAGATCTCATTTGTGATTCACTACGTCGAGGAGAGGAATTTTTCACTATTGGCACATAACGTTTAGGCCTATTTTTGTAGGAAGATCTTAGTAGATATCTCGACGCATTGACACCCCTTTTATTTTTTGAGTTTTTGAAAAGGTTCCAATTGAATTGTTTATTGTATTGATTTACAAGGTATAAATAGGCATCAAAGATGCCAATATTACAAGATTTACAAGACTATTTAAATCTCCTAAATCTCATGAAACCGCCAACTTGGAAGAGAAAATCACATGAACCAACTAATAGCTATCTAGAACTAAGCAACTAGCAAGCTTTTTATTTTATCATATGATTAGGAAGTTTTTTTATATTCATTGTAATATTTGTGCTTAGGATAATTAATAATAACACCCCTAGGCTAATCCTTATCAATTTTTTTATTTGTATCTCTTACATTCCTTTTCACTTTGTAGAGCACAAGTGTGCCTTGAAGATCACATCATAACAAGGATTCAACCTTGTAAAAACTATTGGAGGACCCCAATTGAGCTGAACCTCATGCTCTCGATCATTGCCCTATTGTGTCACTCCCCATGAGGCATGATTACCCCATAAATGATAATCAAATATGACAAGAAATATAAATTAAGATAAAGTAACAATATGTCTATACAATATTATATTTTTTAGTTCAACAGGTTGTAGATTCTTCTTGGAGTGAAATATCTAGCAGGTGCACTCATCACCAATTTTTTAAGTGGTTTGTAGGAATAGATGTATAGGGAGTTGAAATTCACTCCCTCAGCCACATTGGATATTGCATTCAATCATGTGCTTCTTGTGGAGGAGAATTTGTTGCTCAATCTATAGGCACTTCCAAGGCATCAAATTAGTAGTATTCATATAAGGTGAAGACATCTTCTTCCTCTTATTCTTCTCGTCCTTTCTCTCATTCTTCTTCCTCTTATCCTTCTTCTTTCAATGGCATAAAATTTTCTAATCATTATAAAAGAATAGGTCATGTGGAATAAAATTGCCTTAGGAAGAAGAAAAATCCCATTGTACAATATTAAAATGAGGAAGCACAAGATGGCCCCATTGTGATTTTATGAGGATAGAGTATATGATGAGCTTAGGGGAAATCTAAAAAATTTAATCCTAATGTCTCATCACTTAAATAATGTTACTCACGATAAATTATTTGTCATGAGGACCCACCTAAATCATATTTTTTTGTGGATTGTATCCTTGATAATGGATCGTAAAAGAATTTAATTACAAATTCCATTGTTGATAGGTTGCAGTTATTTGTGGAATCTCATTCTCATCCCTACTCACTAGGATGGAAGGATAATGATTTCACTTTATACATCACATAGACATGCACGATATCCTTTATACTTAGCCCACATTTTGTGGATAGAGTCACCTATAATGTAACTCCAATGGATTATTATGGTATAATTCTTGGAAAGCCCTACCAATATGGCAAGAGGTCTCAGTATTATGCTTTTCAAAACACATACACATTGTATCACAAGAATAAGATATTTATATTCCATAGTATTAAGTATACCAAAGTTTTTTTACACTCTATTTAGCCACAAAATATTACATTAAACTTCATTAGGTCATAAGATACACCAGCACCAATTGCACCTCCTCCTCACATGGAATCGATTCCTCGTTCACCTCCAGCTCCTCCTATTGCTCATGCTTCACTTGGTATACCCACTTCAAACAAACATGTTCTCATTCTATAGTTTATTTAGTAGCATTCATAGCAAACCATTGATTGACATTGTATTCCTCATCTAGAAAATGGTATTTGACTTCTAGTTTTTGCTTGATACAGATAAGTGTTTGACACAAATACTCATAAAAATTGACAAGGTTCTTCCACATCATACCTTGTTTTTCATCACAATTATATTATACACAAGTCTCGATGGATATCTCACCACCACATGGCCCATGACTTTCTTTATTTGTTAAAAGTATCAGGGTCTAATGCTTCTATGGTGGGGAGTAATAATGAGGAACATTCATAATATTTTATGTAATTAAATTCTAATCCCTTGGCTCATGTTGGATATTAGCTTGTAATTCATGTATAGCCCATTTTGTCTCATGTTGGCTAGGGTTACTTAGTATTTGACTAATATTTGGAATATTATGCGAGTCAATTGGCATGGTTTATGTAAATCACCAATCTCACATGGATTAGCCTTGGGTAGGGACCTTGTGATTGCACCTCATGGATCACACCCTATATTATTTTAAAATAAATTTGAGAAGCCTTGATGCTTATTCAAACAAACTCTTCCATGAATTCAGTAGCTTCAATTTTAAACCCACATCATTTCATGTAATGATGAGAGATAACAATTTGAATGCAAAGCCTTATAAATATTTTAATATATCTCTAATATAAGGTTATCTCTTTAGCGATTCTAATTTTTATATGATGTATGATGATTGCTACCTATAAATAGGATTCAATGTTTCTTGGCCTCTATCTCTAGTATTACAAAACATAATGTGTAAGTTATATTTTATGCATTTCTATTTATGTTTCTTGAATAGTGTATTTTGATAAAGCAATTCTAATTGAATTTGGATTGTTAATTGGATTACCATTTGAGATATCTCTAGACTGTATGATATGTGTGAGCTAAATTAGATGTTGTTCTATGATTTTTGTATGTTAGGTGGTCTATTGGTTTTATTATGTGTAAGACTCTTATGTAGTTTAGCTCATTGTTGTTAGATAAATCCCAACCAACCTTATCTACCCCTACACCCTTTATACCCTTTTTATTTCTTATTTTAGTATTTACTTCTTTTCAATTTAGCTTAGAATTATAGGAACCAATATTCTTTGAAGGTCAACTCAGAAGCAATTATCGATCTTCCAATCTTGGTTAATATTCAAGGGTGCATCTCATCCACATAGGTGGATTTTGGATAAATATTTGGAATATGCCTCTCATTGCTCATGTATACCACCACTCCTATAGATAACTCTTCAATTTTCCTAGAGATATTAATATTCAATTGCTAGGAGATCTACCTGTAGACACCTAAAAATCTCACATTGTCCATCATCCCATCATAATGACCGATTAATTCAAAAAACCCATAAAATTTGCATAATTTGCATCAAAACACTATTCACCCTAATTAAGCCCCTTTGGCCACTTAAGCCCTTTCTTACGCTTAGCCCCTAGTCACCATGCAACCATATATTTAGCCTAATCTAGGGATGCCTCATCCTAGTCTACCCTTTGACTAGTCTAGCTTCCACCTAAGCCTAGTTTACCCCAACCTAACCTTGGTCAAACTCCACATCATAGTCAAACTTAAACCCATGGTCAACCTCACCCTAATCTAGCTTCCACCAAAACCTAGCCTCCACCTCACCTTGGTCAACCCTAAATTTATGGTTAGCCTAACTATGGTTAGACATGGAACCTTGCTCCACACATATTCCTATGCACATTCAATATTATAAATGACTTTTGAATACCCTTTGCATTAAGGCATTCAAGGCATTGAAAGCAAGGATGAGTCATCCTCCACCATGTCATAATGGAGAGAATACTTTTATGCCTCATCCATACCCATTTATTAAATATGTATGGGTGAGTACTTCTATCACCCAAATTCATTTATGAGGTATGGCACCCCATACCACCTCAAGGGACACCTCACAAGACACCTCGGACCCCCTAGCCTTGGCCAATTCTATAAATAGAAGTCCATTTCTAACATTTTTGAGATTCACAGATTCACATACCCCAAATCTATAGAAATCACTCTAGAGGCCACTCAAAATCTCACTTGTCATCAACCACAGTGGATGCCCACATGTGTCTCTTGACACTCCCTTTTATTTTGTAAGCTACCCCCAATTATACATTCAAAAGGTGACCCAATGCAGGAAGGAGCTCCAAAAACACCAAAAGAACCTCTACAAAAAACAACTCTCTATCTAGATACTATAGAGAAATTTGTACGAAAAAGTATAAACAAAAATATTAGTACCCAAGAGTATGAACCAAAAACCAGTTTCACCCAAAGTCACCCTTACAATGTTACCCATAACTTGCACATTTGGACTTCGATTGCCACAAAATTTTGAGGTAGCTTCCTAACAACCAATAGAAGGTCCCCATCAAATTTCATTCCATTATAACTAGAAAAAATCCATTTGTATCTAGGGGTACAAACTAGACTTAAGGGAACTACTTTAGCAAGCAACACAACATAAAACCCTCAAATCAGGTAACCATCACTCTCTTTTATTGTTTTCTATCATTTTTAGCACTTTCATCATGCAATAGAATATACTAGTTTAATTTGGTCTTTCATCTTCTACCATGAGGGGTCTAATTGATATATACCCCCAAACATTTCTAACCATTTTTATAGGGTTGTGCAGGTTCAGAGAACCTTCTACAACTAACAATGGCTCACATGCAATAAGCCCACTCCCCTTGAGGTGACCATGGAAGGCCCTTGTTGTTGTATACCAATTCACTGACAAAAAGTCTTCCAACTTGGAAGCCTATCATTGTAGCCCATGGGGTAACCTTGTAAAAGGGGACACATGTTGTAACACGTTTTTACTAACTAATGCAAAACAATAACTTTTCCTATATACATTTGAGGTGATCACAGTGGTAACACCCACTTTTTCATGTTTTCATTAGCTTGCTAGCTAATTAACTAACAAATTTGTCATCTTTTGTGTTACAGGTGTCACAAAACAAACATAGAACCCTCCAAAACCCTGAAACAAACCTCAAGTCCAAGGCAAAAGCCTTTTTGGTCTGTGAATCAGGTTTGTATGGAGGGGTACAAACAAAAAATTTGTACAAAGGGATACGAATGAGCAAAGCACTCTAGAAGCTATGTCCCTAACAGGAAGGTACCATTTTCTACATAGTCCATAGTAACTCCATTGTTGTAGGCAAGTAGGGGATAGATTTTACCATAGAGATTGCTACCTCACTTGCACTCCTACCTTCTTAGGCCAAACTGCCTTACAAAATGGCATCTCCAAGGTGAAATCACTCATCCTCCATGTATATTTGCCTATCATAAAAATTGGTTCTATACCATCTTGCGATTCTTATCTTTTAACTTAGGTTATTACTTACCAACCTACAATTTTTTTGCACAAAATTGACTTTATTTCTATCTTTGTTGTAGATAATTTTACAAAAACTAATTCTACAACACAGGCTATGACTCACTATAGAATTTTAAAAAAATCACCCATGTTCCTGTTCATATAGATGGGTATGAACAAACCGTTTGGATAGAGGGGTACGAATCAGTTGAAGATATAGTTTAGACCCTAACAACCTATAAAAATTCCAAATAACCTCCTAGAAGAAGGAAACCATAGGTAAGTGCTACAAAACCCTATGTATTTCATCAAAAAATACTTGCTTTTCCTTTCAAAATCAAATTTTCATTTTTAAATTCAGTTTAAATGCACCATATCATTTGGTCATTTTACAAATTCATGTTTTTCAGTTACAAAAGCCCCAAATTACCTTGGGTAATTTACAAAATGCTTCCCTTTTGCTTCTAAGTCTTTCAAAAGGCACTAAAATCATTTAGGTTGCATGTTAAAAGGTTTTTCACATTTCTTTAGCACACATTAGATCATACATCTTATTTTTCTTGTCCCTTGCATTAGAACACCTTGTAAAGAATTTGCATAATGCATAAAGAAAACCTCAAATTTAATTGTCTTCTTGAGATGAGAATAGATCGATATGTATCTCATACATAAATCTCTTGTAAGACATCTAGTCATAGCCTTAACTGATCTATCTTGGTCAATGTAGATAGATTTGTGCTTAATCAAGTATTATTATAAGTTTTCTATAAATCCAAGCATCCTTTCTTTGTTTTCCCTTACAATAGAATTTTTCTTACCAAAATGTAACTTTCATTGTTTGCTTTAGGTAGACTTTAGCTCTAAAAATCACTTTCTTTCATAAAAATTCAAAAACATGTTTTCTTATTTGCTTATATTAGTTTCTTTCTTGCACTTTAATCTCCAAAGTAAAACCAACTCACACACTCACACGTATTTCACACATTGGTTCAGCTGGACTTCATAACCAACCCCTAATCAAGACCAACAACATTGGCTTTTATCTCCAACCATTGGCTTACCCCTTAGATTCCATAGTAGCACCCATAAGTGATTTTATAGACTTCATCACTAGAATTTCCCCTACCCTTGAGAGTACCTCAATATATGTTAGTATTGGACACCCCTAGTCATAGGGCTACACCTAATTAGTGAGTAAGCAGTTGTTTTTGACAAAGCCCACCCAAGGGTAAAGCAAAAGCCCATTTGGTCTACACAAGTCTTAGATAGTACTATCTCTTTCATAAGAGACCTATATTCTTCCCTTTTATGTTACCCAAAGCCATATCCATCATTAGGAGTTATTTGCATGTTGTTGCATAGTCACTCCCTGCATACCTTTGGGTGTTGTAGGGAATCATGCATCGATACACCTACAAAGAATACATCCATAACTCATTTTTCTTTATCTTAGGATTTTGAAAATCATAAAAGCACACAAAAAATCAAAATCACAAAAACAAAAAAAATAAACAAAAACATTACAAAAGCTGATAAATTACAAAATAACAAAAGAAACACTCACCAACTACACAACTAGTTCACATCACAACGACAACAAAACCCATAAAAATGCTCTAAAAATTTATTGTTTACAACATTCTTGGTTTTATTAGTTAGTTTTTTGTTACAAAACTGCTACAAAACCATAAAAATAAACTCATACACAGTCCAAAACCTTCCTGTGTCTATTTTTTCCACTTTTTTGCCTTTATCACTTATATTTCATAGGTTTGTATATATAGGTACAATCATTTTTTCATATAGATAGGTATGATTGAATAGGTTGTAACACAAATAGATCCAATAACATAAAAAACACATAGGCAACCACCCCTATTGGCCAAAATGACATGTCAACTCATTTTCATAAAATTTCACCCTTCAATCATGGTCCTCACTTGAGGTTAATCTTGAGAGTAAGCACACTTAGCTATGGAGGCTTTTCCTATGATACCTTCTTCTCCAATCAATTTATCAAGACATTCAAAGGAAACCACCTCTAACCATTCTCAAGTTGCATCCATTCCTTCACATAGCTCATACTCGCCTAGCATGTTATGTGGTAGGATTTCATCCTATGATCATGACTTTAGGAATCAAGCTAATCATATTTCTCCCCCCATGATACCTCATAAGATAACCACTCTCTTATCCTTGTAACGATCCAATCCCTATCATACATCTCCCCATCAAGGGCCATGTACTCCACCTCTTCTTCCATAACATCATTTTTCATCCCAAAAGGCCCAAACAATTGGAATTTCATAACCCCCTTGTCCCTCATTTCCTCCTCCTTCATCTTAACCATATTCACATTCCTACCCCCATAAATCAACCTCAACCCCTCCTTTGATTGACATGCAACATATTTTACAGCACCTCTAAAATCTTGACTTGTGGTTGAATAATTGTAGGTGTCATACATACACCCACAATCTAGCCATGAGAGGTCCTACAATGACTCCACCTCAACAAAATCCTCATCCTCAATGGTAATGTTATCTGCAACTTGGGCAATTTTGGTTTCTAATCTAGCACTGTGCATAGGGCAAGGTGGACGGATCTATTCCAAGCAGTGTAGAACAACCACCGTATTGGAAGGGTAGGGTGGACGATCTCCAGAGAAGCCAATTCCCAGGGTGATTCTAGCTACTCTACACTGCAAAAGGAAAGGGAAAAAGAGAAAGGGGAAAGAAATAAATAAAATGCCATAGCCAAAACTCACAAGGATGGGTATATCTACATCGAGACCTATGTAGGTGTGATACCCCATTCAATATACAAGCCCTACACCAGATCATCCAATGACATCCTTGTCCTAGCTCTCTATCAACGGTGGGTGGGAGATGAATTCCAGTACCAGTGAATGTGTGCATGAGATTTAGGATACACAATCAAAGCACTCTCACTCAGTTGATGTTAGCAAAAATAAATCCCCAATCCATATAATGAACATGTTCCCCCTTAGTCGCTGAAGCTCACCCCACAAAATTTGGATACCAGAATAACATAAGATGGCTCAAGAAAATAAAGAATTGAATATTCATACATTCAATAAAAACAAGTAGACATAGTTAAAGGCCAAACAATGCAAAATTTATATTTACATAGGGAAAACCTTACATAAAAATTATAATGGCTAAAGAGTCATGCTTAGGAATGACCAATATTACACTATTTATAGTTACATTTACATAGATTTCAAAATCTAGACATTAATGGCGGTAGGTGGGAAGATGACTTCTGTAGCTGATAAGCATTGCACTGGTACACTGTTCCTCTAGAGAGCATTGATCTTCTAGAAGGAGGTAGATGTACCTGGTTCAATAT
The DNA here is from genome assembly GCA_028583015.1 of Wollemia nobilis. Classification (NCBI taxonomy): domain Eukaryota; kingdom Viridiplantae; phylum Streptophyta; class Pinopsida; order Araucariales; family Araucariaceae; genus Wollemia; species Wollemia nobilis. The sequence continues at coordinate 14,951,975 of JAQPPZ010001195.1, forward strand.
AAGCCTTTAGATCTTTTGATGCTTCTACCCAGCTCATCAATTCTTAGCTACCTCATCCTTTTCCTTGACTGGCGATACTCTGGTTATGCGGTGAGTGCCAGGTATTTAAATGCCTTAGGAGCATCACACCAAAAAAAAAATTGTGTATTTTGTTAGGTACCCAAATTACTGGAGTGGTGGAAAAGTCCTCCTTTGAATTCTGGGTGGTGGCGAGAACCTTGCATGTCGGGTGGGTATTTCCTTCCGCCCATGGGGGATGGTGGGTGTTCCCACATGTTCCACCATATTAGTGCTCATAATTTCCCATGCAATATGGGATGGGGTTTTCCTTGTTCTCCAAGGTGGGGTCGACCCAATCTTCCACCCGTATCAGTCGCTCTAGAACATCCATCTAAGAATTTGGGCGAGTTTTTGGGAATGTTTCACCCAAAATTTTGGTGAAAATGTCCACTTATTTTTTGGCATACCCTACTCCATTCTGATATTCACCTAATAATTTTATTTGCCTATGATTTTTGCCATCGCAAACCGATTCCTTTCACCCATCCAATAATATCTTCAAAACTTGGTGAACTCCTTTTGAACAAAGAGAATCACTCCTTGGAAGGGAGAGTGGTGAAGGATGTAAAATTTCACCCACAATTCTGGTGACTTTAGGGGTTTTCCATTTTATGTAAAAAAAGGAACCCAAAAGGATTAGGAAATATAACAAACACAACTGGGAAAAATAGGAGGGGAAGGAAGGGCACAAAATAAAGGAGGATGCGACAAAACGAGTGCAGAAAGAGGTTGGAAAAAATGATACATCTAACACGAAAAAAAGTAGAGAATATGGAATAGAACAGGGGCCCAATTGATGGGAGCAGAGGGGAGAAATAAGAAAAGGAAAGCCATAAGGACAGGGCTAAGGTAGCAAACATAGAGAGAACTACTGTGAACAAGAGCAGTAGGAAGATAAGCAATGGAAATAGCAAGCAAAATTCTAAGAAGCTTGTTGTAAGACACACACAGGAGGAAAGAGGAACAAGAAACAACATAAATAGGGATGCCTTTGTTACCAACCAAAAGGGTTACGAGCAACAAATGGGAGAAGAAGGTGAAGGGGAGGAAAGTGTGGGAAAAAAGGGAGACATGAAGGGAAAAGCAATCCAAATCATGTCAAGTGAAACCAATGGATTAGAGCCCCTTTTTCATGAGGTGTTCTTATGGATTGGATTTCCCTAGATGCAACCCATCGAAGAACTGAGACATTCCAAATGTAGAAAGATTGCCATTGTATTTTATCTCTTCTATCCTAGGCCCTCTTTTTTACACAATCCAACAAAAATCCTATTTTTACTGACTGTTATTGAGCAAGAGGCCATTTTAGCTTTAACCACAGCTTACGGTTTTTACTTTATGGTCCCAAATTGCATCGTATCATAGGGGCTATTGATAGCATACCCGTTCTATCTTGTACTTACATTTATGAGTTCCAAGGCTTGTTGTAACTCTTGGGGATGAGTGAGAGGTCTTGGAAATTACTGAATGTATCCATTGGGCTACAGGATCATGATAACAACATATAGAAGAATAGAAAACTAGGAAGACAACACAGAGACTGAGGTGAATGTTATATTTTCTAAACAATTTTTGAGAGAATCCTTGCTGATGCCCTGTGATGCCTGACCAGGTGGTAACTTTTCATCGGACCTTATTGTACCAATGATTGGTGACAAAACTTGTGATCCCCCATGCACTGACATTGCATAATGCAAGGCTTTATTTATTAGTCACAAAATTACTATGTGACAAGCATATCTGAGCTAGGATGTCATCCATGAATCATCCTCTGAATCTATAGTGGTCAAACTAGATCATATTGTATTTGAGGTACTACTTGTGATTCATCTAGCACCATCCACATAGGCTCAGAATTACGATAAAATCATAATTCTTCTTAATTTTCTTGAGATTCTGAGTGCTCAAGCCTTTGAATCCTAGGGTGGAAATGGATTTTGCCACCGTATTCCACCTCTCAGACGGTGAGCTATAAAGGACTAAATTTGTGTATTATCCCTTCTCAATATCAGCTAGTTGTGCCAATCCTATGGCTAACTCTTCCTTCATCTTGAGGCACTACTCCTGATCATGGGCATCCACATACTTGCCTAGATCCTCAAGGATTTTGTATTGATTGGTCACATCATATTCATGGATGTGGGATTTTTGATAGATACTCTTGGTTTGTACCCACTTCATGATCTAGCACCAGCTTTTGAAGCAAATTGGTGGGTTGGAGCCTCCATATCATAACCTTCTCAACCCTAATAGCCTCCTCGTAGATTTGGTAGAAATGAGTTTCCCCTAATTGGTGCAAAAGGATACTGATATCAGGACCAAGAGCCCGGATGTAGAAAAGATGCACCTGGGTGGAGGTTGGGAGGATTTGTAGTGGAATCCTCTTCCAACTCTTCTCAAAATGGACATTGAAGTCCACCACACTTTCAAGAGAGTTTCTCTTGATAAATGTGAATTGGTTTAGATATTGGAAGGGGTCCTCCACTTATCCAAATGCATCCATTAGGGGCTCCACCAAATTTTCCCATGTAGAGATGCTCCTCGATTATAGGGTCTTGTACCAGAGCTATGCTCTGCCTTCAAGAGAGGCTACCAAAAACCTGATCATTGCATCTTCATGCATGATATTGTGAAGGATGGCCATAGAAGCCACATTTTCAAGGTGTTCCTTCACAACTCCCTTGATGCCACTATATTTGGATAGGGCATCAAAGGTAGCTTCTGTAATATCATGTTGGTGAGGGAGATTGAGGGGACCAGGGTCATTCCACTAGGGGAAATATGGCCAAGCCATCAAGGCACTAGTATTCAGAGGTCTCGACTATGATGTCAAATTTGGAGTCATCAAGTAAGAATACTATCTCCACAAATGAGCTCAAGGCTACTCACCTCACCTTGAATCCTCTAGGATGTTTGGATCTTTAGCACGATCGGGTGACTGATATCATGCCACTTAGTTGGAGTCACCAGGTGACTTTGAGAAGATCTAGGTAAACTAGGGAGTCACCAAACTCTGGTTTCCTAAAACATGGGATTCAGTCAATCCCTAGTGGAGTCACCAAAAATTGTTGGTCACCAATCTAGCACTGCACGTAGGGTGGGGTGTATGGATTGGTTCCAAGTAGCGTAGAATAGCTATTGTATTGAAAGGGTAGGTTAGATTATATATGGATAATACCAGTTCCCTGGGCTAATTCTAGCTACTCTACACCGTAAAAAGAAAGGGAAAAATGGAAAAGGGAAAGAAATAAATAAAAGGTCATAGCCAAAACTCATAAGGATGGGTATAGTTGCATCAAGACCTATGTAGGTGTGATACCCCATCCAAAACACAAGCCCTACACCAAATCACCCAACGGTGTCCTTGTCCTAGCTCTCTATCAGTGGTGGGTAGGAGGTGAATTCTAGTACCAATGGACGGGTGCATGAGATCCAGGATGTAGAATCAAAACACTTCTACTTAGTTGATATTAGCAAAAATAAACCCCCAAACCATATAATGAACACATTCCTCCTTAGTCACTGAAGCTCACCCCACAGAATCCAGATACCAGAATAACATAGGATGACTCAATCAAATAATAATTAAATATTCATACATTCAGTAAAAAAAAAACAAACACGGTTAAAGGCCAAATAATGCAGAATTTGTATTTATAGAGGGGAAAACTTACATAAGAATTATAATGGCTAAAGAGTCACACTTAGGAATGACCAGCATTCCACTATTTATAGTTACATTTACATGAATTTTAAAATTTGGACATTAATAGTGATAGGTGGGAAGACAACTTCTGTAGCTGATGAGCACCGCACTGGTACATTGTTCCTCTAGAGAGCATTAATCTTCTAGAAGGAGGTAGATGTACCTGGTTCAATTTGGGCCTTTAGATCTTCTGATGCTTTTGCCCAACTCATCAATTCTCAGCTACCTCATCCTTCTCCTCGACTAGCAATCCTTTGGTTAGGCAATGAGTGTCAGGTATTAAAATACCTTGGGATCATCACGCTAGTAATCTATCACTTCTGTGTACATTGTTAGGTACCAAAATTGCTGGAGTGGCATACAAGTCCTTCGTTTGAATTTCAGGCAGTGTCGATAACCCTACATGATGGATAGGCACTTCCTTTTACTCATGCGGGGGGATGGGGGTTTTGTGGGTGTTCCCACATGTTTCACTATATTGGTGCTCACATTTCCCCACCCAATATGAAAAGTGGTTTTCCTTTTTCTCTAGGGCGAGGTCGACCTAATCTTCCACCCGTGCTAGCCACTCTAGAACATCCATCCCAAAAGTTGGGCAAGTTTTGGGAATGTTTCACCCAAAATTTTTAGGAAAAAGTCTACTTATTCTATGGCCCACCCTAATTCATTATATCATCCATCCAACAATTTAATTTGCTCGTGACTTCCACTGTCGCCAACTAATTCCTTTCGCCTGTCTAGTAATGTCTTCAAAACTTTGCGAACTCATTTTGAACAAAGGGAATCACTCCCTAGAAGGGAGAGTGGGTGAAGGATGCAAAATTTCACCCATAGGAAAGCAATCACCCATTTCCACCTAATCAACCTCTCACTCACCAACAACATCCTCTACATCCATCTCATAAATAAACCCCCTTCTCTGAGTCTTTGCCTCATATTTTTCAAAATTTATATGATGTAGGACACATAGCTCTACATGAATTCAAGCCATACAATCCCAATTGACCTAAATAAAAAGGCTACAATGAGCACCAATTTTATGTCTATCATTTTCAACAAGGGCATGACATAAATGATTGTTGCTTCTTCAAGAACCTAGTCTCCAACATGATTGACCAAGAGGTAATACAACTGAATAATTCTACTTTATTTTCTAATACAAACCCTAGCATATATCAAGATCCATTTCCTCCACTGGGGCTACCAGCCTACCATGACCACAATTCAAGGCCTCAACAGTGCAACCTGCACCATAACGAGTCCATCATGTCAATGGACACACTTATTACCAATATGTTAGCCACACCAATCTTGCATCCAATAATCCATGATATCTACAATGATATCCCCAAAAACAAAACATTTATTTTGCTTTACTAAATTCATCATCCATTCTTTCCCCAAATCTACTCTAATTTATCATTCTTCCTCACTTCTTTATTCTTCTCTTCTCTCTCTTTTATAAGTTCCATCTCATTAATGTACAATCATACACAAGTGGCTATGTACCTATCACTAATTCTTCTCCCCTTCTCTTCTTTTCTTCCTCAACCTTCTTTTCATAAAAATATCTTCTACAAATTGATTTTATGAATGGGGAAGTTGTCCCTCTTTCAAGCCATATTTTTGTCTAGGGTATTTGCTACTCCTCCCAATCACGTTCATCAAATAGGGGTTCACCCCCTTCCAAAACCATATTTTAATACAAGAGGAGTTCACCCCCTTCCAAAACTATATTTCAAGACAAGAGGCATTCACCCCCTTTCAGACATTTTTTCTTGATTAAAGGATTTCACATACTTCCAACTCACTAATCACGACTGGGAGTATTCCCTCCTACTAATAAAATTTTGTGACTAGGGGACCTCACCGTCGATCAAGCAATTTCTCATCATTAGAGAATTACACCTTTTGTCAACCAATCTTGTGTCTAGGGGGCATTGAATCACCCTTCACATTCAATCCTCTCACTCTTCATCTACTCATGATAATTTCATCGGCATCTCAATCATAAATATGTTTCCACACATATCAATCCAATTAACTTCCAGGTTTAAAAGGTTGTGTCCTTTGTTAAATATTACATCCTTTGCCTTACTTTCACCAAATAATCAACTACCAAGTTTAAAAGGTCACATCCTTTGTTAAAGGTTGTGCCCTTTGCCTTGGTTTCACAAAAAAAATCAACTACCATGTTTAAAAGGTTGTGTCCTTTATCAAAGGATGCACCCTTTACCTATTTTTCATGAAACAATCAACTACCAGGTTTAAAAGGTTGTATCCTTTATCAAAGTTTATGCCCTTTCTCTCGCTTTCACAAAACAATCAATTGTTAGGTTCAAAAGGTTGCATCCTTTGTCAAAGGTTGTACCCAAATTTCTTTGGTCATATTTCAATTTACCCTTAGCATTGATATCGCTCCCAAAAAGAAGCATTCATTCAAATTATTAAATTGATTAGGCTTCAATAATTATTTTTTTTTAGCAAAGGTATCATTCATTCAGTTAGGTTTCCAAAAACCAATATTCCTTTTAAAAATTTCTTAGCAAAGGCACCATTAATTTGGTCAGGTTTCCCAAACCCATAATTATTTTTAATAATCTCTTAGCAAAGGCACCATTCATTCGGTCAGGTTTCTTAAAACCAAAATACAAATTTTCAATGTCCCTTAAGCAAATGCACCATTCATTTGGTCAAGTTTCAATTTTAGTTCAAAGGCTCCAAAGGCACCAAACCCCTTTGATCAAATTTTAAATCTCAATTCTAGTTCAAAGACTCCAAAGGTACAAAACCTCTTTGGTCAAATTTCAATTTTAGTTCAAAGGCTCCAAAGGCACAAAATCCTTTTGGTCAAATTTCAATTTTAGTTCAAAGGTTCCAAGGCACCAAACCCCTTTGGTCAAACTAAAAATCCCAATGCCATTTCAAAATCTCCAAAGGTACAACACCTCTTTGATCAAATCTCAATTTCATTTCAAAGTATCCAAAGGCACAAAACCCCTTTGGTAAAATTTTAATTTCAGTTTAAAGGCTTCAAAGGCATCAAACCCCTTTGGTCAAATATTAAATCTCAATTCTAGTTCAAATAATCCAAAGGTACATAACCTCTTTGCTCAAAATTCAATTTTAGTTTAAAGGCTCCAAAGGCACCAAAACCTCTTTGGTCAAATTTTAATTCAAAGACTTCAAATTGCTTTGGTCATCTTCAAATTTACTTTTAGTAGAACCAATTTCAAATCTCTTTCATGACTGGGGGGAGTTAATACTCCTTATAATCAACCAAATTTTTTATATGGGAGATTTTTTATTCCCTAATCCAATCTTGAAGGGATAGATAAAATTGAGCCCCTTAATATCATCCATCTACATGCATTTTATGCCCAATAGAATCAACCAAGGCTCTCACATTCTTGTACATTCAAAATAAAAAACAACAAAAATAAAAAAATAATAAAAACAATAATAAAACCAAAAACACAAACAAAACCATCCAATGATGATGTCCCAAGCAGTTTTTCATTCTTCCATTCTTTCTTCCTCACATTCCAAATGAAGTATCTCCACTTCTCAATTCAACTCTCTCATACTCTTCTTGCATTTTATTTTCCTCTTCATTCTCAATCTTCCACCCTCCTCTTCTTTCCCTCTCTTTTACTTCTTAGGTTACCTCTCAATATTGTATGATATTGCAAGAGCAACTGCATACCTTTGATTGGTTCCTTTTCCCTCTTTCTTTCTTTCTCTCTTCCCTCTTCTTAACATACTTCTTCATTCATGTCATATTCTTCTCTCTCTAAATGCTTTTCTTGCCAACATTTGCACTCCTCATTCTTTAGTCATTCATGTTGATGCTGCTAAACATTGGCATTCAATTCAATTCATTACAACCATACACAAATCAAATAAATGATCCTAATATGATTTTTTAGTCAAAATTTTGGATGCATACATACGTGTTAATATATCATATATAGTTTACTTACTCAATGACATGTTGGTTGCATGTGTTGGTCCATGTCCATGTGCATTTTTTTCCTGTCACATCATCATGCATCTCATTATACTGCATTACTCTTTGTCACATTGTCATATCAATTAGCTTATACATATGCATCCATCATCTTGCATACACAAAAACAAAATAAAAACTACAAAAACATAAACAAGAAGAGGTAAGCATACACTCGTTAGTGCAACTATAGTGATGTCCAATCCTACTCCTAGAGTTCTTGGTAATGGAAATCTCTTTCGATATTCAATCATTTTTAGATGATCCAATCAACCTTTATTGAACATCATCAAATTCTAAAACATGTCAATGCTTCCCCTAGCTAACTTGAATTCTTTCATGAACCAAATGCACATAAAACACTAAGAAAATTTTGAATTTAGGGAGAACAACACCTTACATACTCTTGCCATAAAATTAAAGGTTTCCCCTACTCACCCTATAATTTGCATGATCCAAGCCTAAAAATACAGCCAAGGACAAGCTACAAAAAAAGAGCAAGCAAAAGAAAATATTACTAAAGCCTCAAACGAGTAAATAAAAACAAGAGCACTACCAAATAGATTAAATACTTGGTATCTTAAGGTATTTTAGATGTCTTAATCAGGGCTATAGATGTATGTATGGTAGTTGAGCAATGTTGATGGATTATTGGGATAACCTCCATCGGGGCTATATATATATTGTGTGTGTGTGTGTGTGTGTGTGTGTGTGTGTGTGTATGTGTGTGTGTGTTTGGTAGTGGAGCAGCATATGGATTATGGGGATAACCTCCATTGGGTCTATAAATGCCTATCTAGTAGTGGGGTATGCTTATAGAGTGGTAACATGTCTATCACATTAGCGACCTTATTTTGTATAGACCATTGTGCACTCATAGATTAGCTAGCTTATATTGTCTAATTTTATAATTGGTTAGTCCAACCTCACTCAAAATGGATAAATGAACATCACTATACATACACTGGTTCATGATAGGCTTAATATTAGTCAGGATAGTCAATATTTCTATCAAATATTGATTGAAAAATAGATGAGTTTGATTGTTCAAACTATGGTGTTTTAATTCCTAGAATTTTTTTTAAACATCCAAAGTCACTTGGAATAAGAAATAGACATCACAACTAGTTCTAAAAAACAATAGTGTTCTCTTCACATTATTAGTACATTGTACAATCAATAAGTCATTAACATCATCACACATAGTTGACTAATGCATATTCACACTATCATTTACATCGCCTACCTACATTCATTATTAGCTATGCATTCCTCATACACATCACATATTTTCTTATCTCTATATTATGTTAATATGTATGTGCAACTGTTAATATGTCTGATTAATTCAAACTACTTGAGATGGTTTCATTCTAACGCACACATCCAAAAATATGACTATGCATGCACATAACATACACTTTTCAAATACATACATTTTCATTCCTAACATCAACAATAAACAAAGGAATACCATATTTCATACAATGTCTATCAAATCAAATACACCAATGCATAATCATATCAAATAAAACTCATCAACATACATCATATCACAACAACATCATAATCATACATTAAATCATCACACATATTCATGAATCCTCATCACATATGTATCAAATCATGGATACATCATCAAAATTACTTGTAAGCTACATCATATATACATCTATATATATCATAATATGCATCTCTATGATCATCTCACCAAAACAATCCTACAAAAATCATGGCCCATTTGCCACACCAAAAACATTATCACAATACAAATATTGACTCACTATTGCTAATCCCTTATAGTCTCTCCACTCTCATCATATCCATAATATTTGTAAGCACTTAAAATTGGTCCATTTTTCATCAACCATCATCAATTCACCCTCATACATCGACCCTCCAACCAACCAAATCAAATTTCCCTTCCAAAGACCTCAATTTGAGCATTTATCACTTCAAAAAGTAAGGTAATTTTTAACTCAACTTTCCCCTACAAAGTATTCTCCAAATTTCACAAAACCACCACCATTATATTGGGCTTAAAAATATATTTCTGACCATAGAAGTTTTATTGTATTCTGATATCATTTGGTCCCCCAAAATACAAAAAATATGCACATGGGTCACACTTAACAAAATATTTGTACCCAAGGGTATGAACAGAGCCAATCATATGGATAGGTATGATCATTAGGATTACACCTAGAGGTTTGATCACCAAAAACTTTCAATTTTCCATCAATTTCTCTCAACATTCATCATTTTCATCATTCCTAACCACTATGTGCTCATCCAATGACATTTTTATCAAGTGATTCATCACTAATTTATGCTTCTTCACCCATCAAATCATTGCTTTAGGGGGTAGACATCACATACAAAATCTACCTTATGTGTTTATCCAAGAACCTTTACCAGAGACCATCTCAAACCCTCATTTTTTGGGTAAACAAAAGCAAAATTTATCTTCTCAATAAAAAATCCATTTCAATAAAATTTGATATGTTGTACACTAGTAACTTTAGGTTTACTTATGTGTGTACACTTTACCAAAGTGGCCAATAAAACCCACTGAAGCAATCATTAGTATACCTACATATGGATAACCAGTATACCAACCCAAATGATCTCATCAAGTTGATGAAAGGAAAAGTTTCAAAGCCATTCCTCCCTTTGAAAATTGGGACATATTACATTGATCATGACATGAGGCAATATTGCATCTCATTCCTCAAACAATTATGCAGTACATCAAAATCCATAGTCATTCACAATCAATCACACCACAACCACAATTTCCACTTCTTCACCCTTCAACTCATCACTTGAGTGGGTAGACATCAAACAATAAATCTACCTTGTGCATGATCAATACTCAAACACTCAATCTTAGAATCATTCTTGTCCAAGAATATTTGCTTGAGACTATCACAAGCCCTCCTTTTTTGGGACAAATAAAAGCTTAATTTCTCTTCTCAATCAAAACTCCAATTCAAAATAGATATTTGGTACACCCCATGTCTTACATTGTTTGGTTAATCATGAATTCCCTTCCTTGAAGTGGTAGGTATAAGACCACTTATGATAGAAGCATCATGACAAAATCCACTAAGGGCTATTTGGTTTACCAAGTCAAACCAAGCTCATCAATCTATCAAAGTTAAAGTTTCTAGGATACTCATCCCTTCCACAATTGGGGCATTATAATTTTATCATAACACAAGGTAATCTTACACCTATTCCCTCAATAATAATTGTGGCACAACAAAGGTCATAATCAATCACAAATCATCAATTCATCTCTCTCATAATCAACCACCAACTTGGTGTCATAAGTTTTTGCACTGCATCATGTCTTCACACAATGCAGTACAAAAAGAGGTAAATGTAGACACCTAAAAATCTCACATTGTCCCTCATCCCATCGTAATGGTCGATTAATTTGTAAAACCCATAAAATTTGCATAATTTACCTCAAAACACATCCTACTTAAGCCCCTTTGGCCACTTAAGCCCTTTTCTACACTTAGTTTCTAGTCACCACGCAACCATCTCTTTAGCCTAATCTAGGGATACCTCATCCTAGTCTACCCTTTGACTAGTCTAGCTTCCACCTAAGCCTAGCTCACCCTAGCCTAACCTTGGTCAAACTCCACATCATAGTCAAACTTAAACCCATGGTCAACCTCACCCTAGTCTAGCTTCCACCAAAGCCTAGCCTCCACCTCACCTTGGTCAACCCTAAACCCATGGTTAGTCTAACTATGGTAAGACATTGACCCTTGCTTCACACATATTCCTATACACATTCAATGTCTTAAATGACTTTTCAAGACCTTTTGCATTAAGGCATTCAAGGAATTGGAAGCAGGGATGAGTCATCCTACACCATGCCATAATGGGGAGGAGACTTTCATACCTCACCCATGCACATTTTTTAAAAATGTATGGATTAGGACTTCTCTCATCCAAATCCATTTATGAGATATGGCACCCTATGCCAACTCATGGGATACCTCACAAGACACCTCAACACCCCCTAGGCTTGACCAATTCTATAAATAGAAGTTTATTTCTACCATTTTTGAGATTCAGACATTCACATGCCTAGACTCTATGAAAATCACTCTAGAGGCCACTTAACCCTCACTTTCCATCAACCACCATAAAAGCCCACATGTGTCTCTTGACACTCCCTTTTGCTTTGTAATTTGCCCCCAACTGCAAGTTCAAAAGGTAACCTAGCATAGGAAGGAGCTCCAAAATCACCATAAGGACCTATATAGTACAAAAAATATCTATCTATATACCATATAGGAATTCATATGGATAGATATGAATAAAATATTCATACCCAAGGGTATGAACTAGCAACCAATTTTAGCCAGAATCACCCTGGCTGTTTTTCCCATAACTTGCACATCTGGACTTTGATTTCCATAATATTTTGAGGGTAGTTTCCTAAAATATAGTAGAAGGTCCCCACCAAATTTAATTCTATTTTTATTAGCAAAAATACATTCATATCCAAGGGTATGAAGTAATTTAGGTACTTTTTTCAGCAAGCAACACAACATAAAACCCTCAAATTAGGTAACCAACACTCTCTTTTATTGTTTTCTATCATTTTTAGCACTCATCATGTGATAGACTAGTTTCATTTAGTCTTTTGTATTCTATCATGAGGGGTCTAATTGAGATAGGGTCCTAAAAATTTCTAACCATTTTTGTAGGGTTGTGTAGGTTTAGAGTACCTTCTACAACTCAAAGTTGCTCACATGTAATAAGCCCACTCCCCTTGAGGTGTCCATGGAAGGCCCTTTTTGTTATTTACTAGTTAAATGATAAAAACCTTCCATATTTTAGGTCTATCATTATAGCCCATGGGGTAACCTTGTAAAAAGGGACACATCTTGTAACACTTTTTTACTAATTAGTGCAAAACAACAATTTTTTATGTACACATTCTTCGTGATCACAATGGGGCCAACAATTTTTTCATGTTTTCATTAGCTTGGTAGCTAATTAACTAACAAATTTGTCATCTTTAGTTTTATATTGTCCACCAAATCAACATAGAACCCTCTAAAACCCTAAAACACACATTAGGTCCAAGGCAGAAACCTTTTTGATCTGTGAGACAGGTTCATACAGAGGGGTACGAATGAGCAAAGCACTCTATAAGCTAAGTCCCTGAAAGCAAGGTATTGGTTTCTACACAGTCCACAAATACTGCTATCTCACTTGTCCTCCTACCTTCTTAGGCCAAACTTTCTTACAAAATTTCATCTCCAAGGAGAAATCACTCATCTTCCATCTATCTTTACCTATCACAAAACTCGATTATATACCATCTTGTGATTCTTGTCTTTTAACTTAGTTTATTGCTTACTAACGCTAACCTACAATTTTTTTGCATAAAATATTACTTTATTTTTGTCTTTGTTGTAGATAATTTTACAAAAACTAGTAATACAACACACAGGCTACAACTCACTACAAAATTTAAAAAAAAATCACCAATATTCTCATTCATACGGATGGGTATGAACAAACCGTTTGGATAGAGGGATGTAAATTAGTCTGAGATATTTCAGACCTTGACAGCCTGTCAAACTTCCAAACAGCCTCCTAGAAGTAGGAAACCATAGGTAAGTGCTACAAAACCCTATGTATTTCATCCACAATGCTTGATTTTCCTTCCAAAATTGAAATTTTATTTTTAAATTTAGTTTAAATACACCATATCATTTGGTCATTTTACAAATTCATGCTTTTCATTTACAAAAGCCCCAAATTCCCTTAGGTACTTTACAAAATGCTTCCCTTTTGCTTCTAAGTGTTTCAAAATGTGCTAAAATTATTTAGGTTACATGTTAAAAAAAAATTCACATTTCCTTAGCATGCATTAAATCATATATCTTATTTTGTTTGTCCCTTGCATTAGAACACCTTGTAAAGCATTTTCATAAGGCATAAAGAAAACCTCAAATTTCTTTGTCTTCTTGATATGATAATAGATCGAGATGTACCTCATACATAAATCTCTTGTAAGACATCTGGTCATAGCCTTAACCGATCTATCTTGTTCAGTGCAGATAAATTTGAGCTCAAGTAAGTCTTAGTATAAGTTTTATTTGAAATCAAACATCCTTTCTTTGTTTTCCCTTAGCATAGAATTTTGGTTACCAAAATGCAACTTTCATTGCTTGCTTTAGGTATACTTTAGATCTAAAAAGCACTTTATTTCATAACAAGTCAGAAACACCTTTTCTTGCTTACTTATATTAGTTTCTTTCTTGCACTTTAATCTCCAAAGTAAAACCAACTCACACACTCGCACATATTTCACACATTGGTTTAGTTGGACTTCATCACCAACCTCCAATCAAGACCAACAACATTGGCTTTCATCACCAACTGTTGGCTTACCCCCTGGATGCCATAGTAGCATCCATAAGTGATTTTCTAGACTTAATCACTAGAAATTCCCCTACCCTTAAGAGTACCTCAAGGTAGATTAGGATTAGACACCCCTACTCACAAGGCTAAACATAATTAGTTATTAAGCAGTTTGTTTTTACTAAGCCCACTTGAGGGTGAAGATAAATCTCATTTAGTCTATGCAAGTCTTATACAGTGTTACCTCTTCCATATGAAGCCTATATTCTTCCTTTTATGTTACCCTAAGCCATATTCATCATTAGGAGCTATTTGTTTGTTCCTGCATAGTCATTCCTTGCATGCCTTTGGGTGTTGTAGGGAAACGTGCATCGATGCACCTTCATAGCATACATCCATAACCTATTTTTCTTTATCATAGGATTTTCAAAATCATAAAAACACGAAAAAAAAATAAAAATCACAAAAACAAATGAAAGTATTACAAAAACTAACAAATTGCAAAAAAATAAAAGAAACACTCATCAGCTACACAACTAATTGACATCACAACCACAACAACACCCATAAAACTTTATTGTTATTTACAAAATTATTGGTTTGATTAGTTAGATTTTTTTTACAAAACTACTACAAAACCACAAAAATAGATGCATACACAATCCAAAACCTTCGTGTCTATTTTTCCACTTTTTACCTCTATCATCTACCTTTCATAGGTTTTTATAAATATGTACAATCATTTTGTTTATGCAGATAGGTATTATTGAATAGATTGTAACACAAACAAATCCATTACCATCAAAAACACATAGGCAACCAGCCCTATTGGCCAAACCATCCTATCAACTCATTTTCACAACATTTCACCCTTCAATAGTGGTCCTCACTTGAGGTTAATATTGAGATCAAGAACACTTAGCTATGGAGGCTTCTTCTATGATATCTTATTCTCCAACCAATTCATAAAGGTATTCAAAGGAAACAACCTCTGCCCATTCTCAAAATTCATCCATTTCTTCACATAGCTCATGCTCACATAGCATGTTATGCGATAGGAATTCATCCTATGGTCATGACCTTTGGTATCAAGCTAATCATATTGATCCCACAATGAGCTCTCATAATAGAACCACTCTCTCCTCCTCGCATTGATCCACTGCCTATCATATCTCTCCCCATCAAGGGCCATGTCCTCCACCTCTTCTTCCATCACCCTATTTTTCATCCCAAAATACCCAAGCAGTTGGTATGCCATAGCTTCCTTATCCCTTATTTCCTCCTCCTTCATCTTACCCATATTCACATTCCTAATCCCATAAATCAAACTCAAACCTTCCTTCAATTTACATGTAACACATTTTAGAGTGCCTCAACAATCTCGAGTTGTGGTTGAACAACTATAGGTTTCATACATCCATCCAAAATATAGCCATGAGAGGTCTTGTAATGATTCCACCTCAACAAACTCATCACCCTCAACAATGGGGTTATCCACAACCTAGAAAAGCAATTACTCCATTCCCACCTAATCAACCTCTCACTCGCCAACAACATCCTTCTCATCCATCCCATAATTGGATCCCTCTCTTTGAGCCTTTACCTCATATTTTTCAAAATTTGTATGATGCAAAACACATAGATCTACCTGAATTCAAGCCAAAAATCCCAATTGACCTAAACCAAAATTCTACAATGAGCACCAATTTCGCATCTACCACCGTCAGCAAGGGCATGACATAAATGATTGTTGCTTTTTCAAACACCTAGTCTACAACTGTTGAGCAAGGTGCAACGATAGTATTGTCATTGTTGTCAACACAATCAGAAAGATCGGTTGATGCAGTGGACAAGAGTTCAGAGGTTACTCAGAGTATGTACAGTGATGTTAAATGCTTATGAGGATGTTTTTGATGTTTGGGTGAAGTTGTTACAGGTTGTCCAAGAAGACCGAAGTGGCCCATATGCAAAAGAGAAGCAAAAAAGCAAAGAGGAAAAAGTGTCGCGATATCGTGACATGTTGCATTTTCGTGGCCAGAAGAGAAGAGAAAATGCAAGGAGAAAAAGTGTCACGATATCGCGACATGTTGCATTTTCGTGGCCAGAAGAGAAGAGAAAATGCAAGGAGAAAAAGTGTCGCGATATCATGACATGTTGCATTTTCACGGCTAGAAGAGAAGAGAAAATGCAAGGAGAAAAAGTGTCGCGATATCGCGACATGTTGCATTTTCGTGGCCAGAAGAGAAGAGAAAATGCAAGGAGAAAAAGTGTCGCGATATCGCGACATGTTGTATTTTTGCGGGCCAAAGCTAAGAGAAAGAGCAAGGAGAAAAAGTGTCGCGATATCGCGACATGTATTTTCGTGGGCCAAAGCTAAGAAAAAGAGCAAGGAGAAAAAGTGTCGCGATATCGCGACATGTTGTATTTTCGCGGGCCAAAGGAAAGAGAAAGAGCAAGGAGAAAAAGTGTCGCGATATCGCGACATGTAGCATTTTCGCGGTCCGATGCAAAGAGGAAGAGAGAGAAAGAAAAAGTGTCGCGATATCGCGACATGTAGCATTTTTGCGGTCCGATGCAAAGAGAAAGAGAGAGAAAGAAAAAGTGTCGCGATATCGTGACATGTCGCATTTTTGTGACTTGAAAAGGGCATCTAGGTAGAGAAAAAAAGTGTCGTGATATCGTGACATGTCGCATTTTCGCGACTTGAAAAGGGAAGGAAGGCAGAGAAGCAAAAGTGTCACGATATCGCGACATGTCACATTTTCATGACTCGAAAAGGGCAGGAAGGCAGAGAAGAAAAAGTGTCGCGATATCGCGACATGTCGCATTTTTGTGACTCAAAAAGGGCAGGCAGGCAGAGTAACAAAAGTGTCACGATATCGCGACATGTCGCATTTTTGCGACTCAAAAAGGCCAGGCAGAGAAACAAAAGTGTCGCGATATCGCGACATGAATACCAGGATGGTGAAACTGAAGACTGCAGAGTGACGTGGACCCATAAGGAATCTTTAATGATTTGAAATCATTTAAGATGGTCGTTACACGTGGAAAGAAATGGATGCATGCCCATGTGGAGAAAACGAATAGTCATGGAAGGAGAAAATGAACAGTCGTTAAAATAGAAAATGAATAGTCATGGAAGGAGAAAATGAATAGTCGTTAAAATAGAAAATGAACAGACATGCAAAGAGAAAAAGAATAGACATGCAAAGAGAAAATGAACAGTCATGAAAGGAGAAGACGAATAGTCATGATCGAGAAGACAAACAGTCATGGTAGGAGAATATGGTGTCAATTCATTGCATGTAACGTGTTTGACGAAATGCCTACTCTATATATACAAAAGGAGTTACATAAAGAAGGCGTTACAATTGACAAGTGGCGTATGAGAAATGAAAGGAGTTACAACTGGAGTTACAAAGAGAAAGGATGGTTATAAAAGGAGTGTTGCTTGGAGAATTTTAGTTGGGGAATTTATTCGGTGAAGTGCGCGAGAGGAGCGCGAGAGGAGAGCGAGAGGCGAGCGAGAGGCGAGTGAGAAGGGTGTGTGTTTTGTGAATTATGGGAGATGTTGAGTAAGCAATAGACCAGAGTCTTGTGTCGGGTCTTGTAAAAGTGAAGGCATTTTTATGTCAATCTTCTAGCTTCAATATTGAAGTCCAAGTTGGTGCTTGGCATCAGGGGTTGGTGCTCCTTTCAGTTGGTGCAGATAAATCAGGGGTTGGTGCTCCTTTCTATTGGTGCAGATAAATCGGGGGTTGGTGCTCCTTTTTGTTGGTGTAGATAAATCAGGGTTGGTGCTCCTTCTAGTTGGTGTTGGTAAATCAGGGGTTGGTGCTCCTTTCTATTGGTGTAGATAAATCAGGGTTGGTGCTCCTTCCAGTTGGTGCTAGTAAATCAGGGGTTGGTGCTCCTTTCTATTAGTGCGGATAAATCGAGGGTTGGTGCTCCTTCCAGTGGGTTTTGGTAAATTGATTGTAAAGTTGTTACTTTGCAAAGGCTAGATTTGGATGGGAGTCCAAATAGTCAATTTTTGAGGAGTAGCCAAATCGGTGAACCTCGTTACATCTTGTGTTGTGTGATGCTCTCTTGTTATGTTTGCTTTATTTGATTTTAAGTTTTCATTGTTTTGGCTTTAAGAGTTGAAGATTTAAGTTTTAAAGAGCTACACTGATTCACCCCCCCTCTCAGTGTCATTGTGAGACTAACAATTGGTATCAGAGCCAGTTTCCCTTGTCAGGCTAAATCAGCTAGGGTTGATCTTGGATTAGTATGCAATGGGTAAGAAGAATAGATCCTCCTCCAATAAGGCATCTCAATCAGTTTTAGTTCCTGTGGAAGAGAAAATTGAACTAGAAAAGGTTGAAGAAGTGAATTCTGAAGTATGTGATGAAAACCTTGAGGCTGAAGTAGATCTAGAAGGTGAGTTGATCGCTGCACTTGAAGAGTTGAATAAAGAAAGGAAAAAGAACAGAAGACTGTCCAAGAAGTTGGAAGAATATGGGGATAAGATCGAAGATCTCTTCTTACAAATTCATAAAGCCAAGAAAATAGAAGAAGCCTTGAAGTCACACCTGGATGATAAAGTCGATGTATGTAGCAAACGTGAAGAGGAATCTAACAAAGTTTTTAGTGATCTAAAGATGCAAGTAGAAGAGTCCAAAAGGATTGAAGAAACTCTCAGGTCACAGATCAATGAGAAAGAGATTGTTTGCTGCAAACAAGAAGAGGAGATTGTTTCATTGAGGAAACAACTAGAAGAGGCCAATACAAATCTCAAATTTGAGAAGAGCACAGAGTTGCTAGATAAAATGATAAGGCAACAAAGAAGCCCAATGGGTAAGCTTGGTCTTGGATGTGAAGGTAAACAACCTTCATCTTCTAAATATGTAGAGAAGAAGAAGTCCACTGCTGAAGGATCAAAGCAAGAAAAGCTTGAAGCTGAATCTTCAAAAGGAAGAAAATCTCAAAGGAGATCTACAACAAAGCAACCACAACAAAAGAGGTTCTATCACTCTCACTCTATTCATAATAATGCTTTTAATGGCTATTGTTTTAGATGCAACCATTATGGTCACAAGGCAATTTATTATGGATTGAATAATAGATCAAAGAGTTATGCTGGTAGAAATACATCTGTTATTCTGGTTGAACACCATGTGCAATGTTTTAAATGTAATGGTCATGGGCACATAGCAAGGTTTTGTCCAAGAACTTATGTATCTAATCTAAGGCAAGACAGTAGATTTCATCAGACACAAAGAATGCAACACAGACAGGGAAGAAATCATGTGCATCAAAGAAAGGAAAATAATCATCCATCAAGGATGCACAAGAGACAACCACCCAGTAGAAATGGTTTTTCACCTTTGATGGATTATGCAGTAGAATGTTATAACTGTCATAATTTTGGGCACACTGCAAGAAATTGTCGAAGTACATTTGCATCAAATCAATTTCAGGGAAGAAAATTTCAACCAAATGGAATGAGACAAAATAGAAGATTTCTCGAAAAACATGCACAAGCTACTGAAAAAGAAAAGTCAAAACAAGAGCCCAAAACTGTAATCAAACCAGAGTGGAGAAAGAAAGAAGAAAGGAAATCGTGTCTCCTTGGACTGAAGGAGACTACTCCTCTATTGCACTAAGCAACTCCAGGTAGCACATCCTCGGGGGGAGCAATCTTAAAGTTTTATTTTAATGCTCCTATGTTGTTTGGTTAGCTGAGGATGAAAGGCAAGTAGTCAGGGGGAGTTGTCGTATAGTTGTCAAAGTGTGTTTTAGTTCATGTAGTTGTTTGTGGAGGTAATAAGAGAGCATTAATTTTCTCTAAAGAAGTAGTCGTTATCAAAGAGATGCCAGAGTCAAAGCAAACAGTGGCACTAGCACCCAGTTGGTCAAGAGTGCCAATTGGCACATGCAAGGCAGAGACGTTGAGAGAATAGCGCCCAGGTGGTGAAGCACCAAGGAGGACAAGATGCCTATGCACCTAAGAAAGTCTTGCATTATTTGAGAAATGCGAGATATTTCTCGAGGATTCCCTTGATCACAGCGAGGAGAAATGCTCCCTGGAATCGCGTGAAGAATGTTCGCCTAAGACATTGAGTAGCCCTGACATATGCCCTAGCAAGAAGTAGAATACCGAGTGTTGATGACTGTGCACAGATTGAGGTTCCAACGCTAGATGTAACGGTCCACTATCAATACCTACACAGGTGATGAAAACATTCATGGCAGCCGTTAGAAACCAGAGACATTGAGCTGCACAACTGATGCGAGGCAAAGTCATCAGTCACGGAGGAGATGGCAGTCAAAAGGCTGAAGAAATTATGCGCAGGCTGCCTGGAGAGTCGATCATTTTTTATTTGGGAGTAACTTTTGCGCAGCTGAAAGTTGAGTGTTGATCATACTATACTAAATAAGTAAAAGCAAGGTACAACAAGAATTCTAATATGATGAGCAGAGATTAGAGTTCTTATCCAAGAAGACTTTATGACAGAAAGAGTACCAGTGGAGGTGCATTCTATCTTGGAGACAGGTTGGTCACGTGGAACAGTAAGAAACAAGAGTCAGTTTCCTTATCCACAGCAGAGGCAGAATATATTGCAGCGACAACGTGTTGTATGCAGGAGAAAGTTGCGGAAGGTGAGGTTAAGTTGGATTTTGTTCCAACAACAGAGCAAGTAGCGGATATCTTCACAAAACCATTGCCCAAGGAAGTCTTTGAGTACCTTCGCAATTGGGAGTGGTCACGCTTTCCAAGAATTGACTAGCTATCGGGATCACATTCTCAGGGGGAGCATTTGTGTATTTGTTTATCTTTTTGCTCATGTTTGTGATTTTTGCTAAGTGTAATAATTTTTGTCTGAGAATGTTGTGCATGGACTCAGGGGGAGTTTACAGCAGCCCTTTTGGTATTGTTGTCAAAGGGGGAGAAGAGTTATAGGAAATTGCTCAAGAGTTACAGGAAATTGCACGTGTGTTGCCAACAATTCCAAAGGGGGAGATTGTTGAGCAAGGTGCAGCGACAGTATTGTCATTGTTGTCAACACAGTCAGAAAGATCGGTTGATGCAGTGGACAGGAGTTCAGAGGTTACTTAGAGTATGTACAGTGATGTTAAATGCTTATGAGGATGTTTTTGATGTTTGGGTGAAGTTGTTACAGGTTGTCCAAGAAGACCGAAGTGGCCCATATGCAAAAGAGAAGCAAAAAAAAGAGGAAAAAGTGTCGCGATATCACGACATGTTGCATTTTCGCGGCCAGAAGAGAAGAGAAAATGCAAGGAGAAAAAGTGTCACGATATCGCGACATGTTGCATTTTCATGGCCAGAAGAGAAGAGAAAATGCAAGGAGAAAAAGTGTCGCGATATCGCGACATGTTGCATTTTCGCGGCCAGAAGAGAAGAGAAAATGCAAGGAGAAAAAGTGTCGCGATATCGCGACATGTTGTATTTTCACGGGCCAAAGCTAAGAGAAAGAGCAAGGAGAAAAAGTGTCACGATATCGCGACATGTTGTATTTTCATGGGCCAAAGCTAAGAAAAAGAGCAAGGAGAAAAAGTGTCGCGATATCGCGACATGTTGTATTTTTACGGGCCAAAGCTAAGAAAAAGAGCAAGGAGAAAAAGTGTCGTGATATCGCGACATGTTGTATTTTTACGGGCCAAAGGAAAGAGAAAGAGCAAGGAGAAAAAGTGTCACGATATCGTGACATGTGGCATTTTTGCGGTCCGATGCAAAGAGGAAGAGAGAAAGAAAAAGTGTCACGATATCGTGACATGTAGCATTTTCACGATCCAATGCAAAGAGAAAGAGAGAGAAAGAAAAAGTGTCGCGATATCGTGACATGTCGCATTTTCATGACTTGAAAAGGGCAGGCAGGAAGAGAAAGAAAAAGTGTCGCGATATCGTGACATGTCGCATTTTCATGACTCAAAAAGGGCAGGAAGGCAGAGAAGCAAAAGTGTCGCGATATCGCGACATGTCGCATTTTCATGACTCGAAAAGGGCAGGAAGGCAGAGAAGCAAAAGTGTCACGATATCACGACATGTCGCATTTTTGTGACTCAAAAAGGCCAGCGAGCAAAGTAACAAAAGTGTCGCGATATCGCGACATGTCGCATTTTCATGACTCGAAAAGGCCAGGCAGGCAGAGAAACAAAAGTGTCGCGATATCGCGACATGAATACCAGGATGGTGAAACTGAAGACTATAGAGTGACGTGGACCCATAAGGAATCTTTAATGATTTGAAATCATTTAAGATGGTCATTACACGTGGAAAGAAATGGACGCATGCCCATGTGGAGAAAACGAACAGTCATGGAAGGAGAAAACGAATAGTCATTAAAATAGAAAATGAATAGTCGTGGAAGGAGAAAATGAACAGTCATTAAAATAGAAAATGAATAGACATGCAAAGAGAAAAATAACAGACATGCAAAGAGAAAATGAACAGTCATGAAAGGAGAAGACGAACAGTCATGACCGAGAAGACGAATAGTCATGGTAGGAGAATATGGTGTCAATTCTTTGCATGTAACGTGTTTGACGAAATGCCTACTCTATATATACAAAAGGAGTTACATAAAGAAGGCGTTACAATTGACAAGTGGCGTATGAGAAATGAAAGGAGGAGTTACAACTGGAGTTACAAAGAGAAAGGATGGTTATAAAAGGAGTGTTGCTTGGAGAATTTCAGTTGGGGAATTTATTTGGTGAAGTGCGCGAGAGGAGCGAGAAGAGAGCGAGAGGAGAGCGAGAGGCGCACGATAGGCGAGCGAGAAGGATGTGTGTTTTGTGAATTATGGGCAATGTTGAGTAAGCAATAGACCAGTCAGGGTCTTGTAAAAGTGAAGGCATTTTTATGTCAATATTCTAGCTTCAAAAAGTCCAAGTTGGTGCTTGGCATCAGGGGTTGGTGCTCCTTTCTGTTGGTGCATATAAATCAGGGGTTGGTGCTCCTTTCTGTTGGTGCAAATAAATCAGGGGTTGGTGCTCCTTTTTGTTGGTGTAGATAAATCAGGGGTTGGTGCTCCTTCCAGTTGGTGTTGGTAAATCAAGGGTTGGTGCTCCTTTCTATTGGTGTAGATAAATCAGGGGTTGGTGCTCCTTCCAGTTGGTGTTGGTAAATCAAGGGTTGGTGCTCCTTTCTGTTAGTGCAGATAAATCAGGGGTTGGTGCTCCTTCCAGTGGGTGCTGGTAAATTGATTGTAAAGTTGTTACTTTGCAAAGGCTGGATTTGGATGGGAGTCCAAGCAGTCAATTTTTGAGGAGTAGCCAAATCGGTGAACCTCGTTACATCTTGTGTTGTGTGATGCTCTCTTGTTATGTTTGCTTTATTTGATTTTAAGTTTTCATTGTTTTGGCTTTAAGAGTTGAAGATTTAAGTTTTAAAGAGCTACACTGATTCACCCCCCCTCTCAGTGTCATTGTGAGACTAACAACAACATGATTGACCAAGAGGTAATACAACTGAACAATTCTACTTTATTTTCCAATACAAACCCTGACATATCTCAAGATCCATTTCCTCAACTAGGGCTACCACAACCACAAACCAAGGCCTTGATAATGCAACCCACATTATGAAAATTCCATCATGTCCATGGTTGTACTTCTTTCCAAGATGTTAGCCACACCAATATTATGCCCAACAATCCATGATCTCTATGATGATATCCCCCAACAACATAGCATTTATTTTGCTTCACTACGATCATCATTCATTTTTTTCTTGAATATTCTCTAACTGCTCCATCTTCATCACTTATTATTCTTCTCTTATCTCTATTTCATAAATTCCATATTGTTATTGTATTATCATGCATGAATAGCTATGTACCTATTCTTTCTTCTTCTCCCCTTCTCTTCCTTCTTTTCTTCCTCAACCTTATTTTCATTTTCATTTCTACATTTTTTGCAAATCGATTTCATGACTGGAGGAGTTGTTCATCAAAGTGGGGGTTCACCCCCTTCCAAAACCATATTTAAATACAATATGAGTTCACCCCCTTCTAAAAAAAAAATCCTTATTAAGGGAGTTCACCCATTCCAACTCATTATTCATGACTGGGACTATTCCCCCCTGCTAATAATTTTTTTGTGAATAGGGGACCTCACCCTCAATCAAGAAATTTCTCATCACTAGGGAAGTACACCCTTTGTCAACCAATATTGTGTCTAAGGAGGGGTATTGGACCACCCTTCGTATTCAATCCTCTCACTCTTCATATACTCATGATAATACCACCAACATATCAATTAAAAATATGTTGCCACACATATCAATCCAATCAACTACCCAGATTAAAAGGTTGCATCCTTTGTCAAATGTTGCACCCTTTGCCTCACTTTCACCAAATAATCAATTTCTAAGTTTAAAAGGTTGTATCCTTTGTCAAGGGTTTCACTCTTTTTCTCACTTTCATAAAACTCTGAGTGACATTCCCCAATCTATAAATGTCAAAAATATGAAGGTAGTAGAGGGAGATCAACAACACAATAATTTTGTCTTAGTGGAACAAACACAAAATAACCATGATGAGTTTTTTTATGCAACTATAAAAAAATAAATGCTTATAAATAATTGGGAAAGAAACT
Source organism: Wollemia nobilis (assembly GCA_028583015.1). Lineage (NCBI taxonomy): Eukaryota > Viridiplantae > Streptophyta > Pinopsida > Araucariales > Araucariaceae > Wollemia > Wollemia nobilis. Next base: position 14,976,754 of record JAQPPZ010001195.1, read on the forward strand.
ACTATTTTCAATTTATTTGATAAATTATTGAAATATACAAAGTAAAAAGGGGTTAAATCTAATGGGGTATGCAATAGAAGTAAAAAAAATTGATAGTGAAGCATATCGTCATGAAGCATAACTTGCCATTTAGTAAATGCTAACAAGGGAGGGCATTGATGCCATCACATGTGATTTATCAAAATTAGTCATTTTAGTTAATATTGTATTTTTCAAATTTTATATGAACTGAGGGAGGATAACATTTGGTATGGTGACTAAGAATACAAAACATGAAGAAAAAAAATGCACATGAAGAATTTATTCATCAAATTTGGAGTGACAAGGATAAAAAAATTAGATGGTGGAATGTAAAAATATAGCACCATAGCCTAAGAAAGCATGGAAGGTTCCAACCCAACCAATAAACTATAGAGACAATCATGAAATATAAGGAGACTCCAATGGTTAAATATGGAGGAAGCTACCATGTAATTGAACAAAATCTATAACATTGTTGTAGCTAGAAGAGTCCTAGTAGACATGATGAATATATTTCTTAAGGAATTCATTATGTTAGTGGAGAAATATTGTCCCTCATACATAAATCAGAATCGACTATTGATCATATTACAAATCCAATATGAATAGGCTTGCATGGTTATCAGCAAATACAAGTTGCATTATCCATTGGTGGTATTATGTATATGTAAAGCAACAAAGTGGAACAATGTAGGAATTTAGTACCTAAGAAAGAGTGGTAGTCCTCTATTTTGAACATCTCAAGTGGTGATAAGAAATAATATATTGAAGTAAGCTATTGAGGATATACCACATTAATAGATAATGCATTCATTCAAGTCAACAAGATGGATGGATGCTTCAAATAAATTAGCATCAAAATCAATTCAAAATTGGAATAAATGTTGAGGAAGGCCAAGGAAGTCACACTCATGGATTTTAATACATATAGGAATAATGTATTTTTTAAACTTGAGAAATTTTATTAGGATATTATTAGCATGTTCACAAGACTCATATTAATCAAAATCCAAATCTAGAATTTAATAAACTCCATGCATTCTAGCAATGAGCATATTGAATATGAAAAGGACATGGTTGATGCTAGGTTTTTAAGTGTGGATAATCCTAATTTGGATTCCATTAATAAATATATAAATATATGGATGAAATAGCAACAAAGGGATGTTAAAGAAGAAGTAAATTATAAAGTAACTTCTTAGCAAGCTCATGGCATGCCTATATTTGTGGAAAAAAACCTCAAATCATTTGTTTATTTGTTTTGTCAACTCATGGAATTGGTGTATCTAGTTGTAAATTATAACTAAATAGAGAATATAATTAATTTATATTCTAATTAACTAGGATAAATAAGTTGTAAGTATTTTCATTAATTATCCCTCTTAACAAATTTTATTTTAATTAAAAAGGGTGAATGAAAAGAATAAATATTTTTTGTCTCAATTTGGCTAAGAATATTGTAGTATATGCAATTGTTGAAGAAATCAGTATACTATTATTCTCAAATTGTCATATATTTTTGTGTGATATTGTTTTTTATCTTCAATTTTGTTTCTATTGAAATTTATTCAATTATATTCTAATATTTGTGTGTGATTTGTTATTTAAGATATTGTTTGCATCTAAAAAATTGCTTAAGTATCCTTCAAATTAAGTAATAAACCAATAAAAATCCACTCATTTGTTTCTATATTTTCATGTATTCATGTTTATTTTATTTCTAAAGTATATATATTTCATATGAAGGATCCATTCTTCCATAAAATTCTAAAGAGCTTCAATTATTATTTACATTTTTTATTTAATCTATTTTTTGAAGCACCAAACTTTAGATCAATAGATTTTGGTGCCCATAGTGGGACACAAATATGACAAGCCACTTCCCACCTAATTCATTCCAATCTTGCTTTACTATTTTCTAAGTGAAATTTGACATATCAAGTGATTGATGTACCCCTCTTTGGGAAGATCATTTGAATATTACTATCCCTATTCCTCATCTAGTAATTTTTTTCTTATGAAGATAATAGGTAAAGTATTTTTTTACATCAACAAGACCATAGGTCATATGAGATAACCCTCATAGAGGATGTTATTTACCCAATATATATTTATCAAACCAAACTCCAAAAGTATGGTATACAACTCTACCACTGATTGGATTCAAACATTGAACCTCCTATAAATAATAAATCAAAGCCCATTATTTTAACAAATATATTTAGGCCAATATTCAATGTCAAGTTATATAAAATTAATTTTTTAAGTTGGATCAGCACAAATATTTCACTAGACCTCAAAAGGCCTATACTAAAAACTAATATGTTTCTTGAATAAAATATTCATTTGTTCCTATCTTAAATCCCTCTGAGCCTTGATTTGGTGAGTTGAACTTCTAAGAGCTTTTAAGATCATGGTATTATTTATTTAAAAGTTGATAGTCTTTATTTTGATTTCCAATTTCTCCACCTCAAAGACTCTCTTCTAAATATATCTCCACCTTTTTTGTACTTCCACCCTTTTTTGATATCATGGCTAATTAGTAATGGCATCAAGGTCATCCCTAACCCCATTTTGAGCCTTGGGAAATCAATTAGTCCTTTGAGGATGATTGATGCAAATGAATACCCAAAGGATACAAAAAACTTTTGAATTTTTTAGATGATTGCATTAAAATTTAGAAGACCACTTAAAGGCTTTCATAGTTTTTTGTTAAAATCTAATTGTATACCATGAAGATGTATTAGTAAGGATGTTTTTAAACTTTAGTTGATATTATTGCCACATGGTTCAAGACCTAGGATAAGGATGTATCACTTATTGATATGATTTAGAATATCCATTTTTGGTTCATTTCCTTATATTATTTATGAAAAATATATATTGTATCAACTTATGTTTATTGAAAAGGATTATAAAGAGCCAATAAGATAATTTATTAAAATATTTTATCTTGGAATATAATTCCTGGTAGAGTGGAACCTCTTGAATATTTGTCCCTCTTTTCCTTTCTAAATGATTTATATTTAGAAATCTCTTTTACATTTAAAGAAATTAGAGACCATGGAATAGGCAAAGACACATGTCACTCTTAATAAAGAGCCCATGTATCAATTCAAAAAGTAAAAAAATAAGGGAAAGAAAATAAATAAAAATCTAAAGCAACTAAAGTTAGAGCTAAAGAAGAGCCCTCCATGATGAAACTATTACAAAATATTAATAATGAGGTCATAGATTTGAAATATAAAAGCATCTAGGATCCCATGGCTATAGATATCAGGTGATCAATTTTGACCATATCCTAAAGCACCCAAGTATTCCCCCTCTTGTTGCCATGGAAAATCAAGAGGAATTGAATTAGTACTATGAATTGCACCAAACTAGAGATCATTATCAAGTAAACTATGCAATTTACCTATGGGCTATTGAGTTGGAACTTCTGGTTGTAGTCAAATTAGGAGAAGGAATGTTAGAAACAAAATGATTTAGATAGCCAACAAAAATAGCTAAGACTTTGAACCATATGTCATTTTTGGAACCCAGAATAATTAATCTTTAGGATAATAAATAACTTCAACTAGTCTAATTAAAAAAATGGCTTTATAAACCATGTCAAGGCCCAAATAGGGCACGAAGGAAAAATATAATATTATCGACAAGAGAATATTAATGGAAATAGGAGATTTTCATAAAAGGAAATTTGTGGAAGAGGAGATTATTCGAAGAGAAGATTAACAACAAAGATAAGCAAATTGAAGATTATCAGCAAAGAGAAGCAATTTGAGTTTAAGCTACAATATCTAGTTTATCAGCAAAATAATTTTGTAGCATTGTCACCACTACCATCAATAAGAACCACACTACCATCAAATTCAGCCATGCTTCTTTGCAATAGCAATAGTAATATGTGCAACAATGTTGGACCCTTTGGAGGAGACGTTTGGTAATGGATTAATACAAAATTGTAATGGATGGTTGCATTCCTTTTTTATGTCAATTATTTTAAATTTAAATTGTTGTATTGGTGATAGAAAGGATGAGAGAAGATTCCAAAAATAAATAAAAAACCCTAGTTTTTTTCCAAACCCCTAGCTACTTTTAGAATTTTTTTGGGTTGAGATCATGGAGTTACCAATTTTCATTGGAAATCATGACATTGATGCTCGAGAATGGTGGATGAAGTTTAGATCTCTGTATTATAATGAGTATTTTTAGATTTGCAAACTTTTATATGTTTTAAAATAGGAATCTCATGATTGGTTGGCAAGTATTACTAAGGAAAGAAAACATTGTTTCACTTGGGATGAAATGGAGCTTGCAGTCTTGAGTCAGTGGACCCTTATAAAAAGATAGCTAGTTTGAAGGTCACCATCAAAGGATATGAATAAAAAATAAAAAATCTTCAAAGGGAACTGAAAAATAAAAGAAAAAAAGATATAATAGAAGGAAAAAATATAGATGACAATATGCAAGTTCATGGGCTCATTCAGAAGTAAAATATTAAGAAGCAAGAATCCAAGGATAAGTAAGAAGTAGTTATGGCAAGGGATCAAGTTGAATAACCATTAGAAAACTCAAAAATTGAATTTTAGTAGCAACAAAAATAGACTCTATAGAAGAAGCAACAACAAAGTCCAAGGAAGCCTTGTTAAAAGCGTAAAAGGACACACCAAAAGAAAGGTATAAGAGAGAATATTGTGAAGAAGAATTTAAAATAATAAAAAAACAAATTGTTGAAGAATCAAAGAAAACATAATGTCAGGTTAAGGTTGCAACATATTGGCACCCACACCACCCTGAGTGACAACAATATTGGAGGTATGGCTTAAGGCATCAATATTTTAGATCTACATGGAGTCAAAAAGGTATCAAGTATGACAATGTTTGGCAGAAAAAATATAATATTTCTAGATTTCAAAGGGGTGCAACAACATTAGGGAACAATAGAACCAACCATTCAAAATATCAGAGTAGAGCAGCAAAATGGAGCCAACAGAGCAGTTATGGATATACAAGTGGCATAATGGCAACTTGGCATCATCAAATACCATCACTAATCAATATTTCACTTGGATGTATGGATGAACAAGATTGGAAATTTTCAAGAAAAATGATGTTAACTATTTGTATTTACAATTTTTTTTTTGAAGATCCAAAAATGAATATAAAAAAATTCAGACTTTTTATCAAAAGAGATTAGTTATCTAATTATAGCATATTAATTGAGATGAGAATTGAATATGTTTGTAAACTCTCAAGATTTATAAAAAATATTTATGATTTTTCAAGGGTGGGGGACCTCAGGACAACTCCTTTTTCTCAAGTGAAAAAAATATCAAGGACCAAACAAAATGTAACAATCAAGGGAAATAGTTTAAATGTGGTTAAAACAATAGTCCCTCCAAATGGAAATAAAAAACATGGATCTACTATCTTCTTGGAGAAACTTTCTAACTATAAGGTAGTCAATAATTTGACAAAAATGTGCACCCACATCCCTCTTTTAGAAGTGTTACAAATATATCCATAGCAAAAGCAAAAAGTGCTTCACTTTTTCAAAAGGAAATAAAATAAGAATCAAGATATAAAAGTAATAAAGGGTTGAACCTATACAATCTAGCTACTCATGTTGGTAATAATGCTGCAACCTTTATATCTTACTCTTCATTGGAGATAAGGTTGTACAATTGTATCTTGGATTCAAGAGCAACAAATAATTTTATGCCTATCAGAATAGCTAGGATGCTTGGGATCTATTTTCAAGATTCAAATAAAAAATACTTCCAATTAGATTCACAACTAGTTAATATCTTATGGTCCATAAAATACTTGGTTGTATAGCTAGGTAGGTTTAATTTAAATAAAATTTTGATGAACATCATACTAGTTGACATGTCATATAATTGAGGTATGCGTCTTAGTAGGCAAATTTTAAAATATATAGGAGGCTAATATGGATTGGTCTTATGCTATGATTATAGTCTAATATATGATTTAAAGGCTTAATTAGAAACCTAAATGGAGGAGATATGTAGTGGATTGATCCAATTATAGAAACAACATTTTTTTCCAAAGGATATTGACTAGGAACCTATGTTTTAAGTTGGTTGGAAATATGAAAAAAGTAAAATATGCTATAGTGTAAAATAAAAACTATCATATTGAATGAACATTGGCTCATATATCTTGATGGAAGCATAAGTAGAGCAAGCAATGGAGCAAGGGCAATTTTGCAATTCCTCTAGGTGACTTGCACCTAGATGTATTCTTCTTTGATTTTGATTACACCAACAATATAATACAATACAAAGCCCTTCTTCTTAGGATAAACAATAAAATAATAGATTATTAACAACTTATTAATGTTTTGAAATGTGGTGTTGGTCAACAAATAAGTGAAAGGACACTATGAAACAAAAAGTGATTTTCTTAGAAGTCACAAGAGCCTATTGTTAGATGAACTAGATTTTTTTAATCCCTTTAATTTTTAATCCATTTCCAAGGAGAAGACTAGGGAGGCATGCTCTAGCTATTTTGGAATCAACTTTCCTTTCAAATTATTCATTTTCTATTCTTCATTACTCAATGGAAATAGTTTATAGGCCACAAGTGCCATATAATTTTAATTTCTAGAAATCATTCTAGAATAAAAAATAATTTGAAAATTTTGCAACTCAGGAAAATACCATCATTTTTTATTTGAAAGGATTTTACCCTATCAATTCTCTGATGTGTTTAAAGATATGAAAATATTCATTCTACAATTGAAAATAAATGAAAGCTTAAAGGGATTTGTTTCTATTAAAGATTTATTTGGATGTCATAATTAATATTGAAGAGAAAAATTCTAATAGCAATGATACTTTGAATGAATTCAAGCTAGTTAATATTGCTTCAAAATAAGATCCAAAATTTTCCTTCCTCAAAACATATTGTATGTTTGAGAAAAGACATAAATGTATCTTCTTGTTCAAATAGTTTGAAGATGTCTTTACTTGAATATATGATGATTTAAAGATGTATAGACTCAAATATTTGCATCACATTATTCCACTTATAAACAATGCAAATCCATTCTGACAAAAGCAACATAGATTCAATATTACAATTGAAGTTGTCATCACAAAGGAGATATAAAATTTGCTCAAAACCAATATCATTCCCTTATTTGACATTCCACTTAGATTATGAATATTTTTTGATAAAAAATATGAATGGATAAATTAGGCTCTTTTTTTAATTTTTACAACCTAAACCAAACTTTCATTGAAAATAAGTATCATTTTCCTATAATGAATAAGTTATTATAACCAGTCCCCAAATGATGTCCATGCTTGATGGATTTTCAAGCTACAATCAAATCTAAGTAGTTGTTGAGGACCAACATAAAATGACACTAATTACCTACAAAAGGATGTCATTTAGGTTAATGAACACTAGAGATGCATTCCAAAGAGCAAGAGAATATGCATTCAAAGACATAAAAAATGATTTTATTATTACTTGATAGATGTAGAGAATATGGCATTTCTATCAATATAAAGGAACCTATTTTTGTTAGTCTATAAAGGAAATTATTGAATCATATTGTTTCTAAATAAGGAACCTATATTGATCCTAAATGTGATTGAGTAATAAAAAAACTCCCACTATATGCTAATGAAAAAAGGATGTAATTTTTCTTTCTCAAAACCAATTTTCTTAGAATATTTGTAGTTGACATTGCAAAAATAGTTCACCCACTTAGTTGTTTTATGAAGAAATATATCTCTTTAAATAGGATGAAAAAGGATAAGCATACATTTGTTAGAATTAAATGGGAAAGTAGATCCTCTTGTCTTAGCTTATCAAAAGTATGACAAGGATTTTTTATTGTTCTCATATACCTTTGAACATGCTATTGTTAGGATATCAACAAAATGACAATGATGTGGATCATCCCATAGATTTTGTTAGCCATGGCTTGAAGAATCATGAGCTTAATTATAACCAACTAGAAAAGCATACCTTTACATTGGTTAAGTCCCTAAAATATTTTTGGTTATGTTTAAAATTCCAAGGTGATTCTCTTTGTTCTAGATGTTATTGTAAAAATAATCCTGGTTCGTAATGAACCCATAAACAAGATAGGTGCATGGGTGTCAAAAGTATAGGATTTTGATAGGTAGATAAATCCCACTAAGCTTATGATATCCTTGGATTATGACCACATACTATATGAATTAAAATATATCCTATGGGATTAAAATATTGATGAATGATATACCAATCTGAGTTTCCTTTTAACATATAGGTCCTACCTAGCTTGTAAAGATTTCTAAAAGAGAAGATAATTTGATGAGAAATACAACCGATTTTATACTATTGAATGAAATGATGTACTAGAAAGGCTTGGATGGAATTTTTAATGAAATGATTGAATTCATAATAAATTAAATCAATCTTAAAAATCATCATTGAATATGTGGTGGATATTTTGTTTCCCAAAATATTGCCTATTATATCCTCAAAGTGGTATATTGTTGGCCTACTATTTTTAAATATGTTTGCATAGAAAGAGAAAAACATATTCCATGTAAAATGTATTGAGGAAAGTAACATCAACCATCCCACTCAATCTAATTGTAATTGATTCCTCATTTAAGAAATGGGCCATGGACTTCCTAGGGGCCAATAATCCTTACTATAGTCAAATTCATGCTTATATCATTAACATGACATATTAATTTCATATGATGGATTGAGGCTACTCCAATAAAAAAAATTAGAGCTTCTATTCTAACTTACTTCTTTAAGCAATGTTGAAGCTAATGCTTCGAGTTCCTATGAAAGTGGTTTTTGATAATATCACCCATTTCCTATGTGTTGAGATTTTAGATTTTTATAGATCTTATACTATCACTAGAAGAACTCTACCAAACTATTATCTACTATCAAAATCATCCACTAAAATTATATTATATATTTTAAATAATATAGTTTTTGATAATAATATAATACAATAAGAAGTTTGTTTTTGCATTGTGGGTCAACAGAATATCAACCAAGAATATTTTGGAAACTTCCCCATGATCTTTGTCTATGGGAAAGAGGTAATTCATTTAAAAAATATTGAACTTAACTCCATTACACTCTTGTTAGACATCTATATGGTGTAGAAATAAAATCCTTGCAAGGTAAGATGCTTAGAGTTGATTAAGCTAGAGTCTAGACAATATTCCAACCAAAAGTTTATTAAAAATGAATCACAAGTTAAAAGACTCTTTTATAAGGATATAAGAGAAAAGAATATTAAAGGACATCTATTTGATGTAGCCTAGAGGAGGTTGTCTAATGAAATACTACCTCTTCTAGCAATCTAACATCTCACATTCAAACACATGCAAAAACCAGTAAATAAAAATAATAATACTTGCATTTATCTTTATAAAATTTACAACAACATGCTAAAACTTCCCTGGTTGGCCCTTTCCAACTCCTTGCTGGTCATCCGGAATCCTTGTCAACTCCCTTATTAGTCTCTTTTCAGTCCCTTGTTGACCTCTTATTGTTCCTTGTTAGTCCCTTGCCATCTCCTTTCTTGCCCTCTCTGGTCCTTTTTTGGTTTATAGAATTAGTAGCCATATCTCCACTTATGCCTTTCCAGCAATGAGAAACAATGGTGGAAGATGGAAATTTATTCCCCTTCCTCTTCTCTTGGCAGCTTAAAAGACCCTCACGTTGGGTAAGAGAAATGCTTCATTAGCTCTAGTTCATAAGCGTGAATTGCTCTTCAAAGTAGAAGACCTCCTTACCTTTCCTATTTTACTATATTTTAGTTTTATTTTATTTCTATAAAAAAACTTCCCCACTCTTTTATCTATGACCACCATAAAATATCCCCAATAAATAACTTTTAACTCCCAATATTAACTTTTTATTACCTTTTATTTTCCAAACTTTTCTATAGTCATAAAAAATTTATATTTCCTTTCAAAAAACAAATAACTATAGAAAAGAATAAAAATACTCACAATGTTTCTTAAATAGAAAATTCCTCTTTGAAAGAGGCACCCAAAAGAATTGAACCCTTGCCCGTCTTTTCAAAATTTTATATAACCTTTCAATAACCAATGTTTCCACTATTTAGTTGATGATAAATTGAAGAAACATTCACTTTTTAAATTAATTAAAAGCTTATCAAAAATAAATTTAGTGCAGTATGGATTACCTGCATGTCCTTTGAAAATAATAATTGTTTAGAGTAGAAGTAGAACCTTTGTGAGGTGCATTAATTATTTAGCTCTACTATTAAGGGAATTATCTATAGGTTTTAGAACTTCCTTACCTCAAATAATTATTATGAACTTCCTTGCCTCAAATAATTCCTATGACCATTTTTGCTGCAATCATTTCTCGGGCTTCAATGCAAATGTTACTAAAAAAAGGAGCTCCAGGAAAAAATAAATTAAATAATGAGTGCCTGGAAAATGAATTAATAAGCAAACAACAAGGAAAAACATCTCCCTAGTAATTTTGTCTCTTCTCATACATTTTTCTTATGTGTTCATATCCATTTTGCTCACATGTTTAATTTCTTTTCTTCTCAAATATTTTCACTCATATTTGCTAGTTTCTCTTAGGCATTGAATTTCTCTTTTGCTCATACATTTCACTCACCCTCGTTGGTTTTATTAGGAAAAATTGCAAAATCCTTGCCTTCATGCAAAACATCTTATGCTAGAGTCTTCTCTCCACGCCAAAGTATTGTCTCCACATAAAGTGTCTCATACCGGACCAACAATGTCTTCTCTCCATGCAAAAACTGCATACATCAAATTACAAAGACATGTCATTAGATGGCAACGACTATCCCACTTTCCTTTGCAAATCAACTCTCAATGCTCACACAAAATATTCATCCGCTATGATATAATTATGATGCATTCTAGAGAAGGGAGTCTAATGAAAGACTACCTCTTCTAACAACCCAACATATCACATGCAAACACATGGAAAAACTAGTATATAAAAGCAACAATACTTGCATTTCTCTCTATAAATTTTACAATAGCAAGCTAAAACTTCCCTTGTTGGCCCTTGCCAACTCCTTTCCAGTCATCCCAGATGCTTTTTTATTCCCTTACCAATCTCTTGTCGACCCCTTACCAATCCTTGTCAATCCCTTGCTAACTCTTTGTCATCCCTATTCAGTCCTTTTTTTATCCCTATAATTAGTAACTAACCCCTTAACAATCCTTGTGAGCCATATCTCCACTTATGCCTTTACAGTAATGAGAAACATTGGTGGTAGATGGAAATCAATTCCCCTTCCTCTTCCCTTGGCAGCTAAAAAGATACTTTATTTTTTGTTATTTATTTTTCTCGAATGCTCTTGCATCACTAGTTTTACTTTGAAATAACAAAAATAAAAAGCCATGGGTCCATAGAAAATTTGGTTCCCTATGGCTATGACCATTCAAATTCCATAGTGTAGTAGAATAAAATTTCTTATAACTATTCTATTTAGATGGCATTCACCTAAAGTTACCCTATAATGGAAGATATTTAAAAATATTTCTTGTAGATATTATTCTTAAAAAATAATTAATACCAAGATCCAATGGAGAAGGCATTAGTCAATGATTAGAAATTTTGGGATTTCTTGATCTTAAAAAATTATTACCGTTGTCATCTTGAGCTAGATGATAATGTTCAAAATGGTCTATATTTTAAAAACTTGAAAATGACCCATGATGAAGAGTTATTTATCTTTAAAATATGGATTAATTTTCAAAAAATATTTGAACATAATATCCCAAGGAAAATTCTTGAAGATAAGATTTTCCATAAAAGAAGAAATTTATCTAAGTCATTTGTGGACTTGCAAATGGAGAGATATAATTGACATCTAACATAGGAAAATATCAAGATGCTAGTGCAACCCTACACCCCATATCTTGTCAAGCATACATTGAGTCCAATGTCGAGAGCATTTCATGGATATGCTAATCTAGTGTTAGTTGTCTTCTTGCTTCCATGAGAAACCTTTCATGCAGGTTATTTTACATACAGATACCTTTTTTTTTATGCATCACTTCATTGACGTGTAGAATTTTTGCCTTCTATTCTCTGCATCTATATTCCTCTATAGATTTTTTATCCATAAAATATTGCATGGTCTTCAAAGACACCATTTCTTCGACCATTTTATATTTAATGCTTTCACCTAGCCACCTTTTTTCTTGCACATATAATAATTTCACATATAATTTCTTGTCTATTAATATATTTTCATCCTAGGTAATTTTGAATTCTTACCCTCCTTTAGGATTCATGTAATATTTCATCTTCCTCTCCTTAGGCCCTCTATGGAAGTGTATGTTCAATTTGACCTTCTTAAATATCAAGGTTATGCATACTTCTTAATAGCAAGCTTACCTTTTCTTTACTAATTCCCTTACCTATCTTTATTTGTTTATACTTATCCCAATTATGGTTTCACTCATCTTTATCTTCAAAATGGTCCTGAATTATCTATAAAAAGGCTAAATGAAAGGAACATAGGTTTTCGGTCCCAGTATTATTGAGCATATTATAGTATTAGCATCTTATTATATAGTTAAACAAATAAAATACTAGTATTCTCTATTTGCTAGAGACTTTTGTGTGATATTGGTGTTTCTTTCTTTCATATTGTAATTATTGAAATATGTGTGTGTGTTTGTGTGTGTGTGTGTGTGTGTGTGTGTGTGTGTGTGTGTGATGTATTATTTAAAATATTACTCACATCTAAATGGTTCTATAAATATTCTTAAGATTAAGTAAAAACATTAAAAATCACTCATTTATTTTGGTATTTTTATGCATTCGCATTATTTAATAAATATATGAAATCCAAAATATATTTTATAAGAAGTGCCACACTGTCACAACCCACCTTGGCAAGACCCTTTATAAAATGATAATGTATTGAATTTACTATTTCAATACCTAATATAGTTTGTATTATGGATATGCAAAATTTTTTGTAACATTGGTTATGTTGTGTGAACATGGTATTGTTGATTATATGTGATTTGTAGGATTAATTATGTTTGTAGGTGGAAGAAAAGATCAACCACCAAGAACAGTTCCACCTAGGATGGTATTAGTAAAAATAAAGGTTTTACTAATACCTAGGTGGACAATATCAAGCTAATAATTTAGTATTAGTTTTTGATATTTGCATTTGAATTGATTAATTATGGAGATGATTAATATTGTTCCATGCATGCATTAGTTTTAATTAAAGTGACTAACATCATGGATTGTTAATGCTTTTATTATATAAAAATATCTTTTGACTTTCAAATAAAGCAAGCAATAAAATATATTAAAGTTGGATATTCAAAATGTGGAATTAAAGTCTTCATGTCAGAGAGGTCTATGTAAGGAGGCTTGTCTTAATGAAAGTATGCTCCCCTTGCCAACTTGGAAAAGGGAATAGAGGGGCATTTAATTTTTGGCTAAGAGTGCATGAGTTCTTTCTAATAAAGAAAGACTCGACCATAAGACTTAAAAAAAAGTGAAGAAGGCTACAAAGGAGGAAGGAGAAAGAAGGAAGGAGGATGGGCAAAGGAGGCAATTCGTAGAGGAAAAATATTGGAGACCAAAGGCACTTGTTTTCATCCTTTTCTGGATTTTTAGGTTGGATTCTCCATGGCTTTGTTTAACGTTTTTGTTGTTTGAAGGAATACGGGATAAATATAAGCTTGCTTGTTTACTTTGGAAGGATTGGCCTATAGCTAGATGTTGGTGTCTTTCCTCAAAATATTTTAGAACATTAAGCCCATGTGGAAGGTTTGTTTTATCCAACTTAGTAGTATCTTGTTGTATAGATGCAATCGCCTATGTTAGAGTGACATACATCATTGTTAGCAATTGTTATATGCTACGTTAAAATTTTATGATGCTTGTTTTATGCTAAATAGTTTGTTGTTAGCAATGGTTAAATGTTGTTATATATTGTTAGCGACTTATGTGTAAGGTGTATCTTCCCCTACAAGTGTATTCATGACACTCTCGCCTCTTACGCAACCAAAGAGAAGTTCAACAGGAGGTGTTTTTGAGTTTTAATCTCTATTTTTATTACAAACGCTTGGCCATTATGTTAGTTGCAAATGTGTAAATGATGGTTTTATTTAACCTTTATGCAAAAAATTTGTTTGGTCATCATTGTAGGGATTAAGGTTTTAGAGTTTTGTTAACTCCCTTGTGTAATTAGTCAAGGCATTGACTAATATTATTTAATTGAAAACCTTCAACCTTTATCATTGCTTGTAGGCTCTGTAATCCCCTGTGTTGGTTATAGTCACCCTAGTTCCTAAAACTTGCTTATTGCCTAATTTTTACCCTAGTTTGATCACTGCCACCGTTGATTTTTATATTATCCTAAGGTTCAAGTTTAGGATATGTTTTTTAGTTTACTTCCACACCACCATAGTGCCACCATCGTGTGGTATCTCTATGCTCGAGAGGGTGCAGGCTAGGAGAAGACCACTTAGGCCTTCCCTCTAAATATCCCATATGGGATATACAAGGGGCTTGAGCGAGCCTTAACAGGAGCTAGGCTCCCTTAGGATTTTGACCATCAAGTGGTGGCTGGTGCCACTCCATTTATTAGGCCACCCCAAGCATCAATTGGTAGTGCTAAATCCCCCAATGTGGTTACTTGACCTGGCTGATCCATCTTTGCTTTGGATGCATGGCATGTTAGACCTTGTTGACTAGTTGACTCACCTTTGGTGTGGTTTATCTGCCACATGGATGGGTGGGATAGTTTGTTTATGCACGCTACTCGAGGATGGTTAAGTTTTATATTAAATCCTATTTAGACTTTAATCCCACATGTTTAGTGTGGGGGCACTTGTGCACCTTAAATAGGGATTGCACTCCCCTTTGTTAACTGACCACATTTAGTGGTCAAGGCAACTCCCAACGGGCCACCGTTTGGTGCCAGTTGGAGGTACTAGGTGGTTCTCATGAGGGACCACTTGATGGAGGGGCCACCTATGGTGTTTTTTAGGCTATTTACTGGTTTGTGTTGACCCGAATGACTGTGGAAAACTGTGCTGACTGTTAGATTTTGATTAAACCAACTTTTGGTTTTTGGTTAAATAAGCTCTATTTTAATTAAATTGAAAATATGGATTAAGGGTATTTGATTAATTAAAATAAAACCCTCTTTGATAATAAGAATTATTATATTAAGGATTATATATTTCATTTTGGGTTAAATTATGTTTGAAATATGTAAAGGATAATATATTTTTATTTTGGGACAAATTATGTTTGAAATATGTAAAGGATAATATATTTCATTTTGGGATAAATTATGGTTGAAATATGTAAAGGATAATATATTTCATTTTGGGATAAATTATGTTTGAGATGTATTAAAGATAATATATTTCATTTTGGGATAAATTATGTTTGAGATGTATAAAGGATAATATATTTCATTTTGGGATAAATTAGGTTTGAAATGTATAAAGGATCTTATATTTTATTTTGTATTGAAATATGTTTGGAAAGTATAGATGATCATATATATTATTTGGGAAGTTACTAATGGAATTATTTTCGAGAGGATTATGGGGTCCTCTCTATTATTCTTGTTGTGTGTTATTTTATAGTAGATGGATACATTAGACCTTTAGAAAGAAGTTATTCCTTTAAATGTTATTAGAAGGAAGAAATCATATTTAGAAGAATGAATGTGGAATTCATTCAAGGGAATTATGGGGTTCCCTCATTGATTTTGTAATGTGAATTAAAATAACAATTCATGTTTTTGAGGACATAAGAATTATGGGGTTCTTATGTATTTATATTGGTATTGATGTTTTGAAAATCCTTTATATCGTTGTATTGAAGACAACTAAACTTATGCAATAAAAAAGGGCGTTTCGAAGCTAGGTTTTTATCGTAAGGGTTTCCCATGATATATGATGTGTTGTGTGTGTATCGAATATCTTCATCTTTTGATCTTGCATTTACTACTTTCTAGATTTAGTTATTGAGGTTATGTTTGCTCTTCAATAAAATGGGAGGTTTATTGTAATTCATAGATCATGGATAAGATTTTGGTAAGAGTTTTATTGAATTAAAAATAGTGTTATTCATGATAATTGTAATTGTTAAATCAAAATAAAGGAAGAAGTTATCTAGTTATGAGAAGGAAATAATATATGCATTTTATATTCTTGAATAGTCCTTACTATGATGAATCTTAGATGATTAGAAAATGACATCTATTAATGTTTATGCTTATGGATTAGAAGCTTAGAAAGAGATAGAGAGAGAGGAGAGAGTAATCTAAGGGATTATGGGATCCCTTTTGGAGGAAACTTCGAGTAACCTTGTATCAAATCTTTCTTCTAAGACCTAAACTTAGGTAGATGCACGAAGGCAACAATTAGATTTTGAGTCAATGAATTGTCTATCACTAGGAGTGGTTGATGTAAAAGTTATCTCATCATGGAGATGATATGGATAGCTTATTTGCATTGCACTTAGTGCACCTACATAGAAGAACTTATGTATGGCATTAGCGTACCCCTTTGATATATTAAAAGGGATAAGTTAGCTCATTTTAGGGATGAGAGAGAGCTTATTTACATTATACTTAATGCACCTACATAGACGAACTTATGTATGGTGTAGGGATGGGCGTACCCTTTTGATGGATTAAAAGGGATAAGTTGGCTCATTGCAGAGATGAGACTGATAACTTAATCATAAGGTATTAAGTCAATAGACAACTTCATAGAATGGCTTATGTAGGGTGGGGATATGTAGATCCCTAACGAGTGTATTAAAAAAAAATCTCTCTCGAGTTGGTTGGATTTTTGAGTTGTTATACACACTTCCAAAAAAATATGGAGAACTTCAAATATTTTTTATATTTTCCTTGAGTCTCAATCTATTGTCTAAGGAACCATTTTTTTTCAATTGGTGATATGAGATTGAAACGAGCCTCACCCATATTACATCATCACCACATAGTGGTATTACAACAAAGCTTGGATATTATCCATGTATTTCTTGGTAAGATTTGAACATTGGTCTCCTCTTTAAATATTGATGAATCTAACTAGTTGAGATAATGCCACTTGATAAAGGAACCAAATTTTAGACTAACAATACAAAAGAATATTTTCTCCATTAGCTTGGAAAAAGATTTTGCCAATGGAGTTTGGTGTGTATGCAGGGTACATTTGTAGATCATATGATATTTTTTATGTAAGGGATACTCGATGACCCATTAAGCATCATAGCCCAATAGTTGACTCCTTGAATGTTGAATCATGAGGTTTTATGGTTGATCTAGAGTACAAGCAACTTTAGTGTTTTGTTAAGGCATATAATTCCATAAGTGATTTGGTAAAAAAATTATTTCATATGGTCTATAATTTCAAGCACATTGAGGACTCATGTGAGCATTAGTAGGGTTGTACAATTGTGCACATCCATCGACCTAGGGGATAGTTTTTAAATCATGATTACAAGATCTAACTAGTTAAATAATGCATATTTAAGACATCTACATTAGAAAAAAAAATATTTTTTAAATAACACATGGAAGCAAGGTTACATCACACAAGGGTTCAATTGAAAATAGTTTGGCTAAATTAATACCTTCTAGGTGGGACATTAAATATAGTCAAATACATTTTTATTATACACCAAAAAATTGACTCATGTGCACATCAGCTACATCTATTTAAAAAAGAAAATAAGGGAATAATAATTTATATGTTTAATTAAATGCACAATGCAAAAGAATAATGCAATAAATAAGATTTAAAAATAATTTTATTTATTCATGAATGATTTTTTCTAGTAAATTATTTACTAAAAGTTATTAAAAAATAGCACACATTTTTTTTAAATTATTATTTAAATTATTTACATTTATATAATTAAATATAAAATTAATTAATATTTATTTTAAAATTATATGGATTAAGTTGTAACTACACAATGGGAATAAGTGCAAGCCAAGATTCAATCATGGTGAAAGAGTGGCAGGTACATCCAAAGTGCATCAATGCTTCAAACCCTTGCCACGAATGCATGGAATATTATTTCCAAAAAAAAATTGAAGTGAAGCAACACTGAGAAAAGGAAGAGACATGGGCTATTGCGAACCAAGAGGGAGTGCAATTCGGGAGTGAGTGCAAGGAAAGAGAGAGTGCAATATAGGCGTGAGTGCAAGCCAAGAGGGAATATGATACAAGAGAGTGCAAGCCAATAGCAAGCCCCATTAGATAGTATGGAAGGAAAATCATATTTGAAAGCCCTAATAGGAAGTTAGGATGCCCTAGTTGGAAGTATGGAGGCCCAAGTTGGAGATAAGTAGAAGAGGGAATAGATGATAAGTCCAATCCAGATAATAGATGTTACACCGTAAGTAAGTATCAAGGATGAGATGATTGAGCATGATATAATGGTTCTTAAAAGTAGAGGGTTAATATGTAAGTTCCATACCCAGGTGTTGTAGGTGAGTTGGAGAGGAGAGGGCAATCCTCCAAGGGAGGTCCCAGGTTCAAATCTCCACCCTACCAAAAAGTTGAATTGGGTATCCAAAATCCAATTGATAATGTTGGTGCGGGCAGGGTCGGATGCGACCCTCGGGTGACTTTGACGATGTATAACCCCCTGTTCATGGTCTCTCAGACCAAGGCGGCTCTGCAAGGGGTTTTTCGCTTAAAAAATATATATATGTAAGTTCCATAGATCATGGTGAGGGTTTTCGGAGATTCAAAATTGGATCAAGTGGAAGTGAGGATTAAATTCAACTTATTTTGTGAGTTTTATTCCTAAAGGTTTTTTCCTCATTATTTTTTCCAATTCAAAAATTAGGGATACAATAATGGTTGGTGACCCATGGTTTAGGGGAAGAGATGCACTTTATTTGAGGCCATGGAATGAAAATTCTTATGTTGAGACAAAAACTATTAAGAAGCTTCCAATATGGGTTTGGTTTTTTTGGACTTCCATATCAACTTATAAATAAGGATGTTTTGAAGAATATTTTGAGTCCTATCGCTTATGGATACAATATGGGGGGTAGTAGAATCAACAAAATGGATAACATATGTGTTAAGTCTTGAGGTACCTACTTGATTAATATTTTTATTCAATTGGATAATGTTCATATTTGTTTGATAACTTGATTGATTATTATTTTTCATATAATTGCATGAGATTTGAATTGGATGGTTGGGTTTGAATACAAGACATACTCGTTAGTAACTATATCAGCAATATGAGGATGCAAATATTACTAACTACTATAGAATGAAAACAAAATGGGAATGGAGTGTTACTAACATCTACAACAAATAAGATATGAGGATATACAATGCTATTAAATATATCAAGAGGAAAGAAAACTAATTATTAGCAACTAGAAATGTAGTAGAAAGTAAAATAAGCTAGTTATTAACAAATATAAACATAAGTTATTATCAAGGTAAGATAAAAACATTACATAGGCTAATGTAAATGGAGAGGAACAGGAGCTAGAATGGATTAATTTAGCCAAGCTCGAATATATGCCTTCTCTACAACCAAGAACTCCAAAATCCTGATGAAGCGGCAAGAGGATTGTCTTGTTTGAATGCCCCTATACCTTGCATCACTTGCCCCAAATGTTTATGGAAAATACTTAAAAATTGTAAGAGAATGAATGCAATGAGAAATAGAACAAGAGAACTTAGATATAGCTTAGAATTTCGATAGAGTTTAAATGTTTGATATTTTCTTGTTGAATGCCCATCCCATGGGCTCAATTACTAGATTTTTGGAGAGGGATTCTTGGAGGAAATAGGGGAGTCAAATATGCCTTTAAGATAAGGATAAATTTTCAAATTTGCAATGGGTTAGCATGCACAACTATGGTCGAGAGTGGTAGAGAAAATATGAATGTTGGAGGCTTGTGCTACAGAGATTCACTCATGCCAACAAAAGTGATATGAACAAGAAAAGGTGTAGGTAGTGCTTTTGCTCTTAATTTTGAGTTTTTAAATTTTTGACTATTTGGTGGTCAAACTGTTTAAAATGGATCAACATGCGAAAACACTACATATGTCAAAAAAGTGTTGCAAACATTTTCGTTTAAGTGTAGCGCTTTTTCTCTAAGGAAACATTGGGTAGTATTTTGTTTGAACTAGATTGCTTGGCTAGAAATCCATTATTGGGTGCTATGACCAAGATGAAGGTTGATAAGTGTACCAAAATTGGATGTCTATGTTTTGATTATGGTTGGTGAATGAGAGTTGATTGGTGAGATTGGTATACTTGAATATTAGTGAAGTGTTCCAAAATTGGGTGTCTACAAGTAGAAGACCCATTTGATATTCAAGTGAGCATGATAAATCCTAAAAAATCCTAAATCTAAAATGATAGAGTCATCAACATTCTATTTAAAATTTGATAATTATTTGCTACAAAGCTATATTGTAGATTCAGGGGCTATTGTGACCATGATGCCAAAATTTACGTGAAATAATGAGAGTGCCTTACACAAAGACTTATAAAAACCCCATATAAATTGATAGAACTTGGCTCAATGTTTTAGGGGTGTTGAACACTTATAATCCTACTTTTGGTCTTGAACACTTATGTTAGTAGCTACTACTAAAAACAAACATCTTAAATCCTACAAACATAAGGTTTGGAATCTATTAGAAAGATTCGATACTTATGAGCCTAAACAATACCCAAGGAACTGAATATGAAGGCAGATGAACTAGCCTCTTTATCCATCATATTTGACCTTACCACTAACATGTGGAATAAGCCTAAATAACTTGAAGTGGTTTTTAGGTCTATTGTCCCTAATGATACAAATCATTGTCAATTGTTTAATAATGAAGAGCATGTCATATACTTCTTAATCAAAGAAGCTTAACACATATAAGAGAAGAATGAATATGGAGATGACATCAAATATGGGGTAATGCAATTGAAAACCTACCAATTTCCCAAGGGCTAATAATGTTGGAAAGCTTGTTAAACCCTGATGGTAATGCTAAAAAGGCAAGTATCAAAGTTAAGACATCATTTTCTCATCCTTTCAAGATTGTAGAAGGCAAAAACCTACTCATAAGAAAAAAAACATACTCAAGAAGTAGTCCATTTATTGAAGGAATTGTGTGAAAACATGTGGATATATCATTACCTAAAGGTATGAAGACTTACAAATTTATGATAGCAACGTCATTAAAGATACCATTGAGCTTGAACTTGGAGTACCATTCCATTAGAAGTATAGGCTCATAAATCCAAAAATTTAAATAGTAATGAAGAAGAATTTTTTTTGGTTGTTACAGGCACAAATCATTTTCCCTATTAAGAATTATACATGGGTATCAAATTTGGTCATAACACATAAGAAAAATGGATATCTTTGATTATGTTTTAGTTTTAGAATTTTGAATTGAATATCTCTAAAGGGCCATTATCCATTGCCATTAATTAATTATATATTGCAAAAAGGTAAGTGAGTCACAAATATTGTCATTACTTGATGGTTTCTCTAGGTACAATCAGATCTAGGTTAAGTATGGTGATCAACATAAGAAGACATTCACCACAAATGAGGAACCTTTGCCTACCATAGGATGCCTTTATATTTATCCAATGAAAGGGCTATATTACAAAGGACTATTGATATTGTTTTCATTGGTTTGATTAATGAAATTATGCTCATATACCTTGATGACCTACCAATATTCTAAAAAGAAAGAAGCAAACACATTGAACACCTAGAGTCATTTTTTAAAACATATAGGGAATATGATCTCATTAAATCCTAATAAATCAACCTCCTAGTTCAAGAAATAAGGCTTCTAGGACATCTAGTATCCAAGGAAGATCTTGGAATTTATCCCAATCACATTAATACAATCCAAGAGTTGTTTTTGCCCTTATCAATCAAAGGTATTATATATTTCCTTGGGAAAATTCAATTTATGGTCAAATAATTTCTAACTTTGCACAAATAGTGAAACACATCACCAAGCTATTGAAAAAGAATGCCACTTTCATGTGAAAAAAAGAAGGCAAACAATCCTTCCAAAGCATTAAGGATACAATCACAAAAGCTCCAATACTAATCAACCTATATTTCTCTAGGGATTTTAGGTTGTATGTATTTGGAACTAATGAAAGCATTAATTTTATACTAACTCAAAAGGATGAAAGGAATAGGAGCACTCAATTTTCTTCATGAGATAAACACTTCATAATTAAGAGGAACAATGCACTTTTATAGAAGAATAGGTACTTGTTATGATGAAATATCTCAAGAAGTTCAAGAATTATTTATCCCAAATCAAACCTATCATCTTTGTAGTCCATATTGATGTGAGATCCACAGTGTTACATGATTTTGGAGAAAAGAAAGCAAGATTAATAAATAAAATTTAAAATTTTGATATAGAAATCAAGTTGACTAAATTGGTAAGAGGATGAGCAATCTCTCCCAAAAGAACAAGTATCATTCATGGAAGAGATTAACTAAGACAATAATATAGGATGGGTGGGTGATAAAAAGAGATACATGTTGATGAGGCAAGTTCCAAGAGGTTTGATACCAAAATAAATGGTCGAGTTTCAACAAAATATGACCCATAATTCTTGACTATTAACGTCCTTTATAAAGGATACAATAGGGTATTTTTAAGATGGATAGTATAAAATAGAGAAAAAATCCTTGATGGAGGAGTTCCATGATGGAAGTGGTCATTAATTAGCATAAACTACATTCAGATCTTAAGAGCAAGATATTATTGGCCTAATATTTTCTCTGATTATTTGTAATAGGTGAAAGATTGTAGAGCCTATTGTATGTTCATATGGAAAAGAAGAAAATATCCAATGTCTCTAAGTCCTATAGCTATCACAAAATACTTATAACAATGGGGTTTGTATTTCATTGGAAAAATTATCACCTTATCAAGCATAGGACATGGGAAATTTTGAGTGCCACCCACTACTTCACCAAATGGACCGAAGTAGCTCCAATGAATTCAATAAATCAAGAAGACATCATCCAACTCTTGGAAGATATTATCACCAGATCCCTTTGACAATGGTAACTAATAATGTTACAATTTTTACAAGCACCAAACTAATGCATTGTGTGCTAAACATGGATTTATCTTAAAATCCTCTTCCAATTACTAACCCCAA